>OY776112.1:433271791-435671791 GCA_963675035.1 Allygus modestus | reverse complement strand
CATTCTGAAGATGGTTCCGATGAACCGAAACATGTAAATAGTTTGTTACATGTTCAATTTTTTACTGTAGGCAAAAAAGGTATGTAACCAAATTTTCATATGTTTGTCTAATGTTGAATATAATCTATTTTGTGTTGCCACGAAGGGTCTTTCGTCAAGATTATACTAAGGTAGGCCCTAACAAATGCATAATTTAAGAGCTACATTTAATTGTTACATTTGGTTTCATTCACGTAAATGAGAAGAGTTTTCTTGGGTCACAAAATTCGCAGATGGCCAAAATTTGATAAATTGAGATTTGTTTTATTGGAAATAATATCAGAGGGTAAATAAACTGTGTAGAAATATTTTGTAATTATAAAATGTATTTATAAGAAAATTATACTATGGTATCATTTAACAACTCTCTGTTTCTCTAACACTCTCTGTACAAAACATAGGCTGGTGTCCAGTGAACGATATCCTTCCAGTAAATAATAAATTTAAAAAAATACTTTTTACATTAAAAAAAATTAGTTTCTTCTGTCACCTAAGTATTCAGAGATGACTATTTTTATATTTATCACTAACCACTATCATAAAAATTAGGTGGTGTCTGAATATCTGTCTGTCTGTCTATTGTTCCATCCCTCCAAAACCACTGGACGAATTCTGCTGATGTATGGCACAAACGTAGTCTATATATCCAGGAGTGTCCATAGGACTCTCTTGCCATTTAGTAAAGTCTTCAGGCTCTGCCCCTCGGACGGGACGTCCAAGTCCCCATGTTGTTCATATGTAGGAAATCAATCCCAATCCCAATATGTACATTCAATCTCAATCCGACACGAATAATGTTATAAATACAAATTAACCGAATATAATCCATCCAAAATCAAAAATACCAGATACAAATAATTTAAGTTAGGACGGTACAATATAAAATAATGTTACTAGCTGTGACTTCAATATAATTTTGTTTACTTGATTCGAGTTAATCTTAAAACTTATCTAGATTACTGTTAACATAGTAAGAGTAATAAACTTACCATTTATTCGTAGAAGTAGCCTAGAGGTGTCAAATTTCTGTTTTTGCGAGACCGGTTTCAGATTAATTACAATCCATCTTCAATCGCAATTTCCCTAACCTAGTACTTTACAACCACGAAAGTGTGCTGCAGTAGCATAATGTACTAGGTTAGGAAAATTGCGACTGAAGATGGATTGTAATTAATCTGAACCGGCCTCGCAAAAACAGAAATTTGACACCTATAGGCTACTTCTACCAATTAATGGTAAGTTTATAATATAATTAAACGGTGTCATGGCTTCAGAAAATATAGTAAGAGATAGCTAAATTGGTATTTTAAAACTTTACCTAATATGTACAGAACAAATCAATGCAACTAAAATGCACTGAGTAAATAAATGTCCTTGTTTATTAATATAACCATGCTCTATAATATTTTTTTACAATTGCATCCATTGTTGAAAGCGTAAATGTTATCCTTATAAAAGGAAATCTAACTTTTACAAGGGTCTGGGAGGTAAATAGCGAGCAATGATTAAATATACAGTCAGGTAAAAACGACATAATGACACCAGCGAACTAGGCAAACTGTAGGCCCCACGCCACTCGAGAGTCGAGCGCTGAGCAACTCATGTGAACACGACCACAGCGCAAGCGCGACTGACGATGACGACTGACTGAACGAGCAACGAGAGTCGAGTTGAAGTGGAATGCGAATGATGGGTGGGTAGTTGGGAAGGTTGGGGGGGAGGGGGAGGGGTTTCGAGGCGCGCTAGAGCTCCTAGCGGCAAGGACACGAACTTGATGTTGCCACCCGACACAGAACAACAATGGCCATGTCCAGTCTACTCATGTATATAGTCAATGACGCAGGTTTGCTGCTAGGGGGTATTATCTTGTTCAACAACTAACGAGCATATGTAATAGTGCATAGTAAACTGGGGGGTGCTCTATTAATTAAATATGATTAAAACTCTGTTGTATGAAGCTGATTGGGATTCATAGTAATCGCTATTTTGTGTTGAAGAGCTGACCTGAATGGGTATGGCTGTTCCACAGTCTGTGTTGAAGGGTTGGTTTTACTACATATCTGCACAGATATACAATTTAACCAGACATCAGTCTTCACTTTATTTTATTCCTGAGGGTTCTTAATCATTTATTTAAATAAATTTAAGATGTTCACCTGCTCATTTCTGTAAGTTAATTTTAGATTAAACTTATTTCATCTTGCAGGTGGTGTTGGCATTCTGGCAGGCCATTGGTGGGGATGTAGATGAAGTCAACCAGATACACCCGACAGTATAATGATGTGGCAACCCTGTTTACACCAGTGTTATTATGTTGGTAGCCTGTAAACCCCATCAGCTGTTATTAAAATTCTTAAAAAAGTAAACTGTGCTAGGGGCTTATAAATATTTACTCAATAAATGGAACAGTGTGGCTGTGTTGGTTTAAGCATCAATATGATGTTTTACATGTAATTAATGAAACACTCATGAAAATTGTAGATAATAAAAGAATGAGGATTGATAATAATTCTGTTACTAATCCAACCATTGACTTTGGATTGATTTTTTTATAAAATTATACACAGTTGTTTATTTTTGTTAATGTAAGGTTGTTCTTCTCCTATCCTCCCCTCCTGTACTTGAACTAGTAGCACATTTTTTTATAATTTTCCCCAGCAAACTCAAGTAAGTTTAGTGAGGCGGCGAGGTGGTCTTATGCATGTATTTCTCTGGGGATGAGGTGTACAAACTATCCTAAAACTGTAAAAAGTCTATTACAATAAAGATTATATTGTTTCGAACTCCTGAGATACGAAACCATATCAGACATTGATGCTGAAACAGTTCCTTCAGTATTATACACTCTCGGCATTTCTAGGGCATCTCACCAGTCACAGAGGTTCTTAGGTTTTTTCGAGAGGTGTCCAAAAGCTTTTTCATAGATGGAACCATGAACCGGCTGACTGTAATCAAGTTTTTCTGGGTTCTGTAAATATTTGATAAAAGCTGTTAAGCTCAATTAGAGTTGATAGTGTTTTATGTATGCCGAATCTTATTTATTTATATTTAGTAGATTGTAGTTGTAACATTTTAACAAAAGTGTGTCATAAGAACTTAAAATATTAATTTTGGTTTGAACATAGGTAAAGTTTTCCGGTACTGATCACGAAGATAGGAAGTTGGCTGAAGCTAAAGCAGAAAATTGTTTGATTTGGTCTCCTGCAGACTCAACCTAATGTCTTGTCACCATAATCGTATGTACAGTATATTACAGAGTCATGTGTTAGTTTTAATGCAAATGAAATTAAATGTTATTTAATCAGATTTGTACAGCAATGTTTGTAAAACTTAATAAAATTAGTTACGTATTTATTCTTGTTTTGTTTTCAGACCCGCACTATTTCTTTTTAGTATTAATGTATGGTGTTAACACGACCAACATCAACACTTGTGTCAATGATTGGCTTAACTAAGGTTTTTTTTTTTAATTAACCTATGTCCTAGCTACTGTAATTAAGGTATGCCATAGTATGATATTTAGCACTTCGGCCGCCAAAACTATCTTGCACTTGCTTAATATAGATAAAACCCAACTAGTGTTTTTTAGCCCAAGTGGTGTAAATGAGGAGTTTGTTGTAAATAGCAATGATTTTAGTGTTAAATCTGTCGCATCTTGCAAATTTCTTGGTATTAATATTGACACAAAATTTTCTTGGGAAGTACATATTGACTATGTTCGTAAAAAAATATCACCTAGCCTATTTTTATTACGAAGAATTAACTCCTATCTTCATCCTGATATGTTAATGAAAGTTTACTTGGCCTAGTGTACCCTTATCTTTCTTATGGCCTACTGTTATGGGGAAGTGCAGCCAAAACACACATGGACAGAGTTTTTATCCTCCAGAAAAAATCCTTAAGATTACTAGCTAAGGTGAATCCTAGAACATCATGTAAAAATATATTTATTGAATTTAATGTTTTGACAGTTTATGCTTTGTATATTTTTCAAGTTATAATGCTATTGAAACTGGATAATAAATATATTTGTAAAAATAGTGATGTCCATGCTCATAATACAAGGAGAAAATTTGATTTTTATAGAGTCAATAGAAAATTCAAAACAACAGAAAATAGTCCTTATGTTAAAGGTGCAATATTTTTTAATTCACTTCCTCAACACATAAAAATCTTAGATGGAAATAAGTTTAGGACAGAACTCAAGAGATATTTAATCATGAAGTGTCCTTATGATTTACAATTGTAGAAATATAAATCGCGTGTACTTTATAAATTTTTTTTCTGTGGATATTTCATGTAAATATATTGTGTTGATATTTAGGCCTAATTTGATTTTTACTGTGACTGAAAAATGTATATAAATATGCACTGTGAAATAGATTAAGAACCTTTGACAATGTTTATGCATGTAATTACATGTTTCGAACAATAAAGAAATTTGAATTTGAATCATGAAACTGAACATAAATAAATAATCTTTCCTTAATGAATTGAGTCAATAACTCTCCCACTCCCTAAGTTTGTACGATGATTGTTTGGATGGTAATCTCCATTTACTCCCCACACAATAAAGTTGAAATTCTACATGGAGATCCCGCTTAGGATAAATAGAAAAGTTAATATCCCATTTATTTCCATCCTCAGTCACACTGGAATTTACAACAATTGAAATTCATCATGTTGTAGCACCCAGAACTGCAGTATAATGACAAATTGAGTTACATACCTCCGTCAGCAGTCCAGAATGACATAAGTAGTGATACATATGTTCCGACACCACAGCACAAAAATTTAACCACATATCATGTTGTCTCGTCATGAAGTTAAAAAATACAAACACACACGGAATGGATATACAAAAACATCATAAATGAATAGAGAGGCATATCACACCGCACGACATTGCCTCGGTCCAAGCAGGATCAGACATATGTTCCTGCTGACGGAGATATGTAACTCAATCTAAATACATCAGTCTCTAGTGTTCTCCAGGATCACTACTGTGAAGAGTCACATTTCAATCTCTCAGCATGGCTTTACAAGTGGCTTTATATAGTGTCTGCCTTCTCGCGGTGCTATCAAGTCGACAGCATACATGTAGACTTCTCTAAGGCCTTCGATAGGATCAGCTATATCCATCGGCTGGCTAAGCTGAAGGCCCTGGGTGTGGCGGGGTCTATTATAAAGTGGTTTGGCAGCTATTTGGAGGGACGTTCACTGGTTGTTACCTATGGTGGTTTTTTATCTCTTGGCTTTGCTGCTTCCTCAGGCGTCCCACAAGGATCCGTTTTGGGACCTACTTTATTTTGATCTGACATTTGTGGTCAAGAAATCAAGGCTTCTTCTCTTTGCGGACGATGCCAAACCATACATTGAAGTGACCTCACGCCAGGATTGTTATGACCTTCAAGAAGACTTGAACAGAATCTTGGACTGGTGCACCCACAACCAGATGGAGTTAAACATTGCTAAATGCAGTATCATGTCCTTTTCCCACCTAGCAAATACCACCTTTTTTGTCTACACTATTGGGACAGAAAAACACACTAAATATATAGAGGTCTTCTATCAAGATCGACCTCTGTCAGGAACCTTGGAGTACTTGTGTCTACGGACTTATCTCCCAATGATCACATAAGAGCCATTTGCAGGAGATCTAGTTCCATGCTTGGCTTTATTATCTGGACTTTATATATCTGGGGATAAAACATATCTGATTTTGATGAAATTTAGCACAAACGTGTAAAGCGACATTCATGACTTTAAGTTCGAAAACCAGAAAGATCGGACCATGAGATGGGGGTTTTAGATTTTCCAAAAATCAGTTTTTTGAATTTTTTAGCCTAACATTTTTAAAACACCCAATTTTGGTTTTGAGCATTGTATATAGAGCTTAAAAAACAAATCATTTGGTATTTTGAATTATTAACCTGGATTAAGTGGTTGCGGAGAAAATCCAAAAAAACGTGTTCATAAAATATCCCATGTTAATCTTATGGGAAAAAGTTTTTTAGCATTTCCACAGTTAATTTTATTGTAAACTGGACATTTGATAATACCAATCGGTTCAGCTCTACAAAACAATAATTTTGGTGTTTAAATTGTGATTCTACGTCCATTCGTTGCAGAGATATTCAAAGTGCTAAACACAGTATTGTCCAAAATGTTATTCTTATGTAGAATTATAAAAATTGTAAATCTCGCTTATTTATCAACTTATCCTTATGAAACTTGGTATATTGCTTCATATCGTTGTGGTCTATTGATATTTGCACTACAAACTTTTTTTGCCTATAGTTCCCATAGCAGCAAACCTGCGTATTCAGCCCCATGTTATTCCTATGGAGAATAAGTAACGTGTTATCTCCCTTAATTATGAACATAAATTAATAAAATTTGGTATGTGGCTTTACCTACTTGATATTGATATTTGTATAAAACCCCATTTTTTGTGTTCCTTGCTTCAGCAAACCTTCATACTTAGCCGCCATGTTATTCTTATGGAGAATAATTAAATGTCATATATCGATTATTTATGAATGTATATTGATGAAACTTGGTATGTGGCTTTATGTGGTATTAAGATATATATATTTATATATATACATATTGGAAATTCGCTGAGCATGCAGGTTTGCTGCTACGGGGGTATGATAACCTGCGCCAGATTTAGGATTTGTATTCCCCTAGGCTCAACCAGTGGTGCAGGCCCCGCACTGTCCACCTCACAGCCTAATGACTTTTGTTAGTGTGAGGTTTTAGACCCCTAGGAGTGTGCCTATGCAGCATAATAAGCTTAAATCCGTCCCTGTATATAGTATTCATCGATTTTCCTGTATAGAAAGGGGTGGACAGTACTGAAAAATGCCGAACCGATGTGGATAAACGTATTTTTAGGAAGTAAATATGAGGACTGATATTTGACGAATCATATAATTGTTGGACCAACTTGATAGCCTTATTTTATTTCTCAACGGATTATCCATTAGCAAAGTAAAGTGCAGTTGGTTATATATATAAATAGAATACAAATATATAAATAGAATACACCATTGACTATAGGTATATAGTCAATGGTAGAACCAGGGCCGTATTTATGCATAATTTTACGCTACATAGGCATAGGTGTGAACCTAGAGGTCCGCACCACACAAATACTGTATAAAAAAATCCACAAACAAGAAAAGAAAAAGGTCGCCAGGTTTCTGACCTGGTCGGTAAGAGCCTGCACCTCTGGTTGAGCCTAAGGGCATTCAGCTCCTAAATACGTCCCATTAATATCCGTCCCTGGTTAGAACTATATGAAACATTACAAGCAAATAACCCTAAACAGAAGTAATAATAGTTTGCCATTTTCATCTTGACAATCAACCTTATAGTTTCTGGTGGATTTCTGTTTTCTGGTGGTTGGTGGTTTCTGGTGGGAGCCATATCGTAATCGTTGCCCTCTGCGTGATGCTTTCTCGGGTGGTTTGGTGAGATTTCACAGAGTCAGTGGAGTGTTCCCGAATGTCTTGGCTAAGATTGCAGGTCTTAAACTCAATAGCGGGAATTCATTTTCAATATGGAAATTAAATGAAATATAAAATACTATTTATTGTTATTATTAGCTTTAGAAATTTTGTAATGTTGTTTTCAATTTGTATTTAATACGGTACTAATCTAAGTTATTATAATAATTAATGGCTAAGCCGTTGGAAGACAAATAAACAATAAACAATGCTGAAAGTTAATTAAATGAAAAAAACTATTTAAACATTTCCCGGCTATTTATATAGGTGATCATCAATAATTCCGACACGAACATATAACTCTGCTTTGAAATACTGTTCATTATATCAAATTCTTTAAAAGAGAAATTTGAAAAAATGAATTGAACCAGGTCTAATGGTATTTCGTGTGTTGGCAGCTTGGAAGTTTTTCGCCTGTGGTTTGCTCGAACGTCAGACCAAGACACATTATTTTAAATTTTATAATTTGTTTTATTTATGTTCGGTTTTTGATAATCTAATTATCATTTCATAGATTAAAGCCAGTAATTGGTGTTTAACGGTTACGATGTTAATGATATTGCTGGTACAATTTGAAGCCCATTGTTGATTCATGTCGCCCACACTTAACGAGCTAAATTTTAAACCTCAGTTAACTGTCGATGTCTCCCGCGAACGTTAACTTAGCCAACGCCGATATTTTGTTAGAGTTTATGTAGTTCTTATTTTGTTAAAATTTGAGTGTGTGTGTTTAGTGCTCTAGATATGGATGAAGAATTCAGTGCTATAAAATCTGGAATAAGTGTTGACATAAAAAGGACAGATGGTAAGTAGCAGATGAGTATAATTGCACTGCCCTAGCTTACTCATTTATTCTTGTTCCAACATTATTGTTTAGTTATTCATGTTGTTACAGGAATCTAGATTAATCGTGACTTAACGGGTTGACAGCATTACTTTTATTAGGTATTCAAAGGCTGTCTATTAATATGTACGGCTATATTTTCCTCCTTTTAAGGCTTGAAGCCAGAGCAGACAGGACTAGGGCCTATATTTCTTAAAAAATCAACTACTTAAACTTAATGCAAGCTGGCAGAAGTACATTAGGCCGAAGTTTACCTAGCTATGGCTCTACGTTTCCCTTTTTATACAACATCTACAGGGTTAAACACACTGTATTTTACATCCTAAGTCTACCTCCATTATTTGATCATAAATTGATTTTCTGCACACTGCGGCTGATGGATTATAAAATGTTTAAATTAACACGTTGACTGCGGCCACCACCGGGTCAGTGATTCCAATAGCTAGTGCAACTCATGCCAGCACCAGGACCAGGTTGACCTGTTCTTCAGTTTGTAGGGTTGCACTTTCGCAGACGCCCGGTGGAATGAAATAATCTATTTAAAATATAGATATCTATCCATATAAATAATTGATTGTTGTCATTCGGTTGTTAACATTTGCAATAACTACAAGTAAATTTATTGAAACTAAAGACAAATCCAACCAACATAAATAACGTGAAACATTTACAATTTTAATATCCCGGGTATACGCATTTAGCTGCTTCTAAAAAATGTAGAAATGGATCTTCCCCTGACATTCTTACTTACGGTATCTTTTGTAGAGGTATTCTGATAAATGATCTGCGATGTTAGATGATTTTAAGTCAGTTTTTAATGATTTTCTAACTGACCTCCAAGATGATTTTATGGTTTGGGTGATTTTCATCTTCACATCGTCTTATTAGACTATTATGATTTTTCAAAAACTCCATAGTATTTTCTTCATTTGTAATATTTTCACAAATAAATCGATATAGGCCTAGTTAATTAATTCATTTAGATTATCTACCATTTTCCAAACAAAATGCAATGTAAATCAACTAAGTATTATTTAGCCTAATTGATTTAATACTATATTTTTGTATCTAAATATCTAAACATTAACTTAAAGTATATCAATATTTTATATCGATTATTTTAGTTCGGTTGTTCCACTGGGCTGCGGAAGTGCAACTGTTTGCAGTAGCACTCCAAGTTCCAATGATTTCTTGTCTGTGTGGAGCTAGACAAATTTGTGTTTTCTTTCTGTATAGGTATAGACTAACTTAGTTTCTTTCCGGATTTCAATGTTCAATTGTTACCGTATATTGTATAAAATGGTACATTTTGGGTGACTGTTTTGATGTGTCCCTATTTATAGTTAAAATATATGTAGGATTTTCTTTAGTTTTTTATATGGAATGTGCGTCATGCCAAATATATGCCATGTTATGCTGTGAGAATCTGCCTGGAAGCGTGTTTTGTTAGGTCCTACATTGTAAAAGCTCTTTTTAACTGAATTGACAACAGTGAGCAGAACAGTTAAAACAGTTATGAACAGTTGAAACTTTGGGTACACTTTCATAAACGGAACGATATAAAAAACCAAGTTTAGTTAACGGCCCACATTCATTCGATTGAAATTTTTGATTAAAAATATTGATATAGGATTAGATTATTTCATTTGATTGTTCAAGAGAATAGATTATCAATTACATTGTATTCTTTATTGTTTTTGTTTACATTTTATTCTTTATTGTTTTTGTTTACATTTAATTTTTTTGTTTTCGCAAAAACTAGGTAGCTTATTGCAGTATGAACTACCATGATTTTGTCAAAATGTATTAATAAATACTACTGAAACTTGCTTCAAATGGATGCAAGAAAAAGGTTCTATTAAGTTAGCGAATTTCCCCCATAGGGAAGAAGCTATTACCGTAGGTGGCATGGTAAGACTTAAAGCCCGAGACAATGATAATTTTTTGTTTTGAGGTTACCAGATGCCAAAAACACTAAGTAGGCCTATTCGTTCAAATTTATATATATATATAAATTTGAACGAATATATATATATAGGCCCCTATGTGTGTCCGTTATCTTACCGCGATAACTTTTGAAAGAAGCGCCCGATTTTGATGGAATTTGGCAGATATGTGGAGAGTAACATTTATGACTTTAAATGGTTCGAAAACCAGATCGATCGGTCTATGGGAAGGGGGTTTTATGGGGGTTTAAAATTTTCCAAAATTCAGTATTTTGAACTTTTTACCTTAAAATTGTAAAAACACTAGATTTTGGTTATAACCATTTTATAGAGCTTAAAAATACAAACAATTTAGTATTTAGAATCATTAAGCTAGGTTTAGTGGTTGTGGAGAAAAGTAAAAAAAATGTGTCCATAAAATTTCCCATGTTAATCTTATGGGAATAAGGTTTTAGATTTTCCTCAGATAATTTCACTAAAAACTCCACATTTATTTATTTATTTATTTATTTATTCATACACGGTATAACCATTTTACAATAATTGATCATTCCTAATGCTCAAAATAAGCCAAATAAATATAAAGTGTTTCCCTTGTTCAACATAGTATACAAATAATAATAATAAATACAAATATAACTTGGTATACAATAAACAACATAGTAGCAACTAATGTACAATACAAATATATACTTATATAAACGACAACAACTAATACAACCAAAATGAAAGAACTCTCATCTCACAGGAACAAAAACCATAGAACACAACTCAGAGCAAGGCAACAACCCGGCGCCTGACAATCCAATCACTGGAGGCAAAAAAGTCCACATGCGGTGAAACAACGTTGCCAAGATGCTGGATGCGAGCTAAAGTTGACTGCTGGGCGTAGTTGGTACTATATTGCCTCCGTGCAAACAGGTCTCTGGATCTTGTAGAAGAAGGAACATGAAAGTAAATCCTCTCAAGCAGATAGGGGCAGTCCACAAGTCCATTAACCAGCTTGTAGAGGAAAACCACATCTTGAACATCACGTCTGGTTTGCAAGCTCGGAAGATTCAGCATATCGGATATCTCGCTCAACGGAACTTCAAGATATCGGTAGCCGACACGGAATCCCACCAGTCTCAAAAATCTGTTTTGAATCCCCTGGAGACGATCACGAAGAGTGACTTGATGAGGAGCCCATACTACGGAGCAGTACTCCAACAAAGGTCTCACATTACAACAGTACAGGGTTCTAAGTGTACGAAATTGGGAAAGATGTCTTGAGGAACGAACAAGAAGTCCCAGAGCCCTACCAGCTTGCAAGCAAACCCTTTCGACATGGGCCTCACAACTCAAGGATGGCAGTACCTCCACCCCAAGATCCCTGACGGATGCAGGCCTAGCAAGAACATTAGCCTCCAATCTGTAGGCATGCAATCGAGGAGCAGTTATTCTGTGAAAGGTAAAGGCGATGCACTTTTTCAAATTCAAGCTCATTCTGTTATCTGTACACCACTCATAAATGGCCTGAAGATCACTCTGACGTGCATTAAAGTCCTGTGCAGAGCCAATAACATTGAAAACCTTAATATCATCCGCAAACAGAAGACAATTGGTAGACATACAGTACACAATGTCATTTATAAAAATGTTGAAAAGTGTAGGCCCCAGGATTGACCCCTGCGGTACTCCCGATGTTCCGATGAAGGCCTCAGATGTGGTCGAGGCAAACCTCACAGAAAGCTGCCGATTACTTAGGTAGCTGCAAAACCAGCTATGGAGTGCACCAATGATTCCATAGGCGTAAAGCTTGTCAAGAAGGCGCTGATGACTTTTCTTTCTACCAATCAGTTTAGCTCTGCAAAACAATCATTTTGGCGTTTTAATTGTTGTTTTACGTCCAACCGTTGCAGTGATATTCAAAGTGCTAAATACAGTATGTTGTCCAATGTTATCCTATGGTGAATAAATAAAAAATGTTATATTTCGATTATTTATGCATGTATATTGATGAAACTTGGTATGTGGCTTCAACTAATTGTGGTATATTGATATTAGCACAAAAAACGTTTTTTTTCTGGTAGTAGCAAACCTGCATACTTGGCCCCCATGTTAATCATATGGAGAATAAGTCAAGTTTTATATCTCCTTAGTTATGAACCTAAATTAATAAAAAACTTACGTAGCTTCACCTGGTTGAGTTATATTGATAATTGAAAAAACACATTTATTATCTTCCTTGTTGCAGCAAACCTGCGTACCGGTACTCAATTATAATGTTATTTTTATGGATAATAAATAACATGTACTGTATATCACTTATTAATCAATGTATATTTTTGTGAAACTTGGTAAGTGGCTCTAGGTAGGATAGTGATACTCATATATATGCATTGGAAATTCGCTGAGTACGCAGGTTTGCTGCGACGGGGGTATTTTTTCAACAATTTTGTTCTCGTTAGATTGTAATCGTTAGGTTTATTTATTCATCTCTGTTTTGTTTAATTTAGTTTCATTTTATTAAGTTAGGCTTAAATATTCTTTTATCTTTTGTTAGTCATGAAATTTGTATTTATAATTATAACTCGTGTTTATAATTTGTCTGATATAAAAACATCTGATAATAATCGATACTTCTTAATATCGATATTTTCAATCACCAGTAGTTCGATATACCAATATTTTTAATCGAAAATTTCAATCAAATGAATGTGGGTCGAAAACTAAACTGCAGCCAAAACAAAATGAAATTGTTTGATATGGTATATTAATTAGGTTGATTGTTTAATCAATTTTAAAATAATTTATCATCTGTAGTATTAGTTATTAACGTCATGTTTGTTATCTGGACCAATTTCAAGACTATATCTTCCACCTCTTTGAGACTGAATACAACCAAAACCGTAACCGAATAACCTAAATAATTGATATACCGTATCAAACAGTTTCATTCGGCTTTTTATATCATTCCGCTTTTGAAAGTGTACCTAAAAATTTGTTTGTATTCTAACGGATTTTATACTTTCTAAGTTTTTCAATGTAATTGTGGGGCCCTAGACAAATTAAATGAGTAACTTATACATAGAGCTGGGCTTGAATATGAAGTGTAATACTAAAAACGTAACAAAAGTAAAGTGGCTGCGAGGTAATTTTGTCGGCAAAAGCTGACCACAGGTTGGTAGCATTTTCAAGATGGCGTCAGTTAAGTTATTATTTTGCTCATAAATTCAAACTGGGAACTTGATTTGACACATTTTGACATAGGTATATTTTAACGCAGTGAACTACCTACCTATTAAATGTGTGTTAATATGACTCAAATCTGAGGTTGATGTAATCATAAATGTTGGCTATTTGTAGGCTACTTTGTTTTTGATCTTAATAAAGTCAACCTTTTAGCCATAGAAGTGAAATAAGATGATCGTGGACATAGGGGAATGTGGCAGAGATGAAGTGTAATTACAATTACGTAATGCTAAACCAGGAGGCCTACCGGCATAGGCGTAATTCGGGGGTGGCTTGGGGGGCAGTTGCCCCCCAATAATTTGGAGAGCATATTATTGTATTATATGAAAATTCACAATAGTCACGATCGACCATGTTTGCCCTTCCAATCAAGATATAGCTTGTGCCTACCGGTACCACTTGTAATCCTAGTTTACCACTTTATTATTGATAGGCCTAAGCCTAATAAGTACGGTAGGCTAATGAGACCACTTATATATAGTTTAACTGTTAAATCCTAGCAAGGTTTATTTTTGCTTTTTGTGCATTTCGTGCCAAAGGGCTTTTTCAGCGGCTTGAGAACTGTTTAAACTCTGGTTTAATTTAAAAAGAGATTTGTTCAAATGTATCTTCTCATTTTTAGCCTTCTTTTCTGTGGGTGCACTAAAATAAATAGCCACCAATTACCTGGTATGACATGTTGATATTTTACATTTGATTTATCAAATTTTTATTGTCAGCAGTTGTGGATGTTCATCATGTGAATACCAGTATAAAATATCTAAGTATCTAAGACAACACCAACACAATAATTGATAACTCTTGCCTACTGACACCCTTTTTGTGATTTATTGAAGACTGAACCCAATACTCAAGATTGAACTCTCACCCAGTAGATTTTAACCTAAATCAGCGATGCTGCCACAAATTTAAAGTTTGTCTCGTTGACAAAGAATTTTATCATCTTGATGCATGTTCATTCCAGAGTTGGAACAATAGTTGGGTCAGCTTCTACTTGGTTCTGTCGATAATGAGGTTTTATCGTAGTGTTTAAAGAAAGTGTTGTTATAAAAAGATTGATGACTCCTTTTGACTTTAATCATTCCACTTGGAATACACACATGAAAAATAATATCTGTGCCTAACACCGACATTTTTTGTGTTTTTAACTAGGCTATACCGGTAATGAGTAATCAGTTCTTTCTCTCACCGATTACCAATTTAACTGCCTAGCTAATTATTCATCTGAAGTTTGTACAATGTCATTTCTAATCCTGTAACGTTTGGTTGTTATGTGGAACTAGCTGGCCCGACAGACGTTGTCATGTGCTAATGTCATTAAATTTGTTTTATGTCAAATTCTCGTTCATTTTCAAGATGAGGTCGTTCGCTTTGCTCACTTGCCTCCCGGAAGAGTTTGAGTTGCCACATTCAAGTAGATTTGTTGTTTCCGTAATGAACATATGTTTATGCCTTTCAAGTATGTTTGAATGCCAGTCGGATAGAGCCCTTAGGTCGGATTACAAATTTTCTGTCATAAGAAACTTGTCCTGACATTAACGAACACAACAAAAAAAGAATTTACTCAATTTGGTGCACTCATTCTCAAGTTATGGCGCGATATAGGGAAATAGGGATTAATTTTTAGCGAATTTCCCCTATATGGAAGAAGCTATTACTGTAGTCAGCATGGTAAGATCTAAGCCCGGGACGATGATAACTTTTCGTTTTGAGGTCCCCAGACCCCAAAAACACCATTAGTTCGAAACTGTATATATATATATATATATATATGTATATATATATATATATATATGTGTCCGTGAGCACGATAACTCTTGTAAAAATGATCTGATTTTGATGAATCTTTGTATAAACGTGTAAAGCAACATTTATGATTTTAAGTTCGAAAACCAGCCAGATCGCTCTATCCGAAGGGGTATTTTGGGGGGTTTTGTACCCCAAAAATGTTTTTTTTTAATTTTTTACATCTAATTTTTGAAGTAGTCAAATTTTAGATTTCACCATTCGATTCAGCTTAAAAAAACACCCAATTTGGTATTTCGATCATTCCTCTACGTCAATTGGTTACCAAGATATTGAAAATGCTAAACACAGTACGTTGTCTAATGTTATTCTTATGGAGGAAAAGACAATTTTTATATCTCGCTTATTTATGAACGTATACTGACGAAACTTGGTATACAGCTTCATCTCGTTGTGGTCTATATATTTGCTAAAAAATATTTTTGCATGATTCTCCCGTAGCAGCGTAGCAGCAAACCTGCATACTCAGCCCCCATGTTATTCTTATGGAGAATAAATAAATGCTCTGCCTCCCTTAATTATGAACATAAGTGAATAAAAACTGGTATATGACTTCACCTAGTTGAGTTATATTGATATTAGCATAAATACCCATTTTTTGTGTTCCTTGTTGCAGCAAACCTGCGTACTCAGCCCCAATGTTATTCTTATAGAGAATAATTAAAATTGTATATTTCACTTATTTGTGAGTATATTTTTATGAAATTGGGAACTGGCTTTATGTAGTATTAAGACATTTATATCTCCATTGGAAATTCGTTGAGTATGAATAAGAATAAGAATAAGAATAAGAAATTTATTCAGCCAGAAAATATTTCATACAAATACATTGGCACGTCACACTCACATTGGTAAACAGTATTAACAAAAGTCATTCACAGTCCACATTCTTGTTGTATATTCATCTACAGAATAAAATGATTCTTTATACAGGAAATAGTTTAGTTTAGTTTTAAAATGCTTATCACTAAGCAGTCTTATATCCAATGGTAACTTGTTGTACAACTTGATAGCCATCAGCAAAGGGCTTTTATCTGTCTTAACTAATCTCACCTTTGGCGTATTTAAATTATTACAAAAACGAGTATTATAACTATGCACATCTCTTCTACAGTTTAGTTGAACAATATTTTTCCTAAGATAAATCAGACATTGTTGCATGTATAAAGAAAACAAAGTTAATATTTTAAACTCTTTGAAAAGATCTCTACAACTATGATACTTATTTACACCTGCAATTACTCTAATAGCCTTTTTTTGCATAATAAACACTTCCTTTGCATGAGGAGAAGATCCCCAAGTAATTAAACCATAACTCAGATGGCAGTGAAAAAGTCCATAATATGCCTGTACAATAGCACCCTGTTCTAATTCACCACACAACCGTTTTATAGCAAATATACTTGAGCTGAGTTTGCTTTTTACCAAATTAACATGATGGTGCCAGTTTAGATTAGGATCAAAAGTTAGGCCTAAAAATTTTTGATGCAGGTTTTCATATGGCAATTTAGGAGTTTCTCTAAGGCTAAATACTACAGTTGCTGTCTTATCTTTGTTCAGAATTAAATTATTTGCTGTGAGCCAGTCTTCTATAAAATTTTGATTCACCTTACAGTTTTCTATAAGTTTACAATAATCTGAGTTCCTAGTGATTACCGTGGTATCATCTGCATATAAAACAACGTCTGATGGGACATTTACATTTAAGTCATTTACCACTATCAAAAACAATAATGGCCCAAGTACAGAACCTTGTGGGACTCCACAGGTTACAGGTTTACATTGAGATTCACTTGTTCCTAAAACTACATACTGAGACCTACATTGCAGATAAGACCTGAATAAATCTAGAGCGACACCTTTGATATTATAGTGCTTCAGTTTTTCTAATAGTATTTTATGCGATACACGATCAAAAGCTTTGCTTAAATCACAGAAAGTTATTGCAGCAAAGTCCTTTTTTTCATAACAATCTAGAACTTATCAACTAGAGAAATAATTGCTTGAGTTGTAGATAGTCCTTTTCGAAATCAAAATTGTTCTTTGCAAACCAAACCATTGGATTCTAAGTATTGCATTAGTTGGTTACCAATAACTATTTCTATTATTTTAGACAGGACTGGTACAATCGCAACAGGCCTGTAGTTTCCTATCTCCTCTTTTTTTAGCGAATTTCCCCTATAGGGAAGAAGCTATTACCGTAGTCGGCATGGTAAGACCTAGGCCCGGGACCATGATAACTTTTCGTTTTGAGGTCCCCAGACCCCAAAAACACCATTCGTTCGAAACTGTATATATATATATATATATATTATATTATTTATATTTAGTTCACTGCATAGGGCTACTATTATAATTATTATTTAAAAAAAAAAAAAATTACCAGAGTACCCTTCAAAATTCATTTTTAATTCACTGAAACGTGTTTCGAGGTTTACCTCATGATCACTGTGATCATGAGGTAAACCTCGAAACACGTGTCAGTGAATTAAAAATGAATTTTGAAGGGTACTCTGGTAATTTTCTTTAAAAAAAAAAAAAATAAATATATATATATATATATATATATATATGTGTGTGTGTGTGTGTGTGTGTCCGCGGGTGCGATAACTCTCGTAAAAATAATCCGATTTTGACGAAATTTGGTATAAGCGTGTAAAGGAGCATTTATGACTTTAAGTTCGAAAACCAGACAGATCGGACTATCCGAAGGGGTATTTTGGGGGGGTTTTGTACCCCAAAAATGGGTTTTTTGAGTTTTCTACATATAATTTTTGAAAAAGTCAAATTTTAGTTTCCTCCATTGGAATCAGCTTAAAAAGACGCACAATTTGGTGTTTTGACCATTGCTCTACATCAAATGGTTACAGAGATATTGAAAGTGCTAAACACAGTACGTTGTCCAATGCTATTCTTATGGAGAATAAGAAAAAAATTATAGCCCGCTTATTTATGAACGTATTCTAACAAATCTTTGTATATGGTTGTGGTTCATCTGGTTGTGGTCTATTGTTATTTTCACAAAAAACCCGATTTTTACCAATAATTCCCGTAGCAGCAAACCTGCGTCCTCAGCCCCCATGTTATTCTTATGGAGAATAAGTAAAATGTAATGTATCCCTTAATTGTGAACATAAATTAATAAAACTTGGAATGTTGGTTCACCTAGTTGAGTTCTATTGATATTTGCATAAAACCCATTTTTTGTGTTCCTTATTGCAGCAAACCTGCGTACTCATCTCCCATGTTATTCTTATGGAGAATAATCAAAATGGCATATATCGCTTCTTTATGAACTTATATTGATGAAACTTGGTATGTGGCTTCACCTAGTTGAGTAATATTGATATTTACAAGAAACCCTATATTTGTTGTTTTTTTAGCAGCAAACCTGCGTACTCATCCCCAATGTTATTGTTTTAGAGATTAATTCAAATTCGATATGACGTTTATTTTTGAATATATTTTTATGAAACTTGGTATGCGGCTTTATGTGGTATTAAGACTTATATTTTGCATTGGAAATTCGCTGAGTACGCAGGTTTGCTGCGACGGGGGTATTTATATATAGGATGCACTTTAGTAATTTTTAACATATCAGGAAATATCCCCAGCCCTAAACAACCATTAACGAGAACTGTCAGTGGAGATACAAAACTGGTAATGGTTTCCTTAATCAGAGCATTTGTCAGACCAAAATGATCCTTACTTTTTTTAGGAGCTAGTTGCTGAACCACATCTAAAATATCTCTTTCTGTAACAAGGTTTGCTGCGACGGGGCTATTATATATTAAGATTAAAGTGTGAATTATTGAAATACAACGGCAGATATACTATTTCTAAAAATATTTTTGAAAGTTATTAACCTTGATGGTGTATATTAGTACCTAAGCACACGTGCCTCTACAAGCTGAATTACTTTGTCAGAATGATCTCTGTTGAACAGCTGATTTGACTTACGAAAAATAAGAAGGCCCTAATAAAACTTTTCTTTGAATAAAATTCTTTTTGGTTCAGTAACTGTTTTGAAGTCTGAACAAAACTGGTAGTTCGTTCAAGAAACTAGTGGATCTTTGCTTCAAATCGAGCTGGGTGGTCCATCTTATAATATATTGAATAGTTGGTTCATAAAGGTTGGTTTACACTATGCCTCTAATTCTGTGCAATATTGCATGCAACGTTGCATGACTCTTGCCTTTTGCAATGTGCGCCTTGTGGCTTACTCCATGCGCTTTGCCCTTTGCCTATATTTCCACTATCCATGCGTTAATTGCATTCAGTTTGCGAATGTGTCCGTCATTGCGATAACTTGAGTAAAAACATCTAATTTTTTTAATTTGGCTCAAATGTGTAAAGTGACATTCATGACTTTTAAGTTCGGAAACCATAAAGATCGGACTATGGGAATGGGGATTTATGGGGGTTTTAAATTTTCCAAAAATAAGTTTTTAGCGAATTTCCCCTATAGGGAAGAACCTATTACCGTAGGTCTCATGGTAAGACTTAAGCCCGAGACCATGATAAATTTTTGTTTTGAGGTCCCCAGATGATAAAAACACTATTCGTTCAAAATTATATATACGTGTCCGTGAATGCGATAACTTGAGTAAAAAACGTCCGATTTCGATGAAATTTGGCTCAAATGTGTAAAGTGACATATATGACTTTAAGTTCGAAAACCAGAAAAATTGGACTATGGGAAAGGGGGGTCATGAGGGTTTTAAATTTTCCAAAAATTGTTTTTTTTTTTAATTTTCCACCCTAAAATTTTAAAAACACTTAATTTTGGTTTGGACCATGTTATAGGGCTTAAACAAAAACCAATAATATAGGCTAATATTTTGACTGATTAACCTAGGTTAAGTGGTTGCGGAGAAAATCCAAAAAAACGTGCTCATAAAATCTCCAAAGTTAATGTTAAGGGAAAAAGGTTTTTAGCTTTTCTTCAGTTAATTTTACTTTAAACTTTAATTTGCTTTTACCAATCAGTTTAGCTCTTCAAAACAATCATTTTGGTGTTTAAATTGCGATTCTACGTCCAACCGTTGCCGAGATATTCAAAGTGCTAAACACAGTACGTTGTCATTATGGAGAATAATTAAAATTTGATATCTCAATTATTTATGAACGTATATTTATGAAACTTTGTATGTGGCTTCACCTAGTACTGGTATATTGATATTTGCACAAAAAATTGATTTTTTGTTGATTATCCCCGTATCAGCAAACCTGCATACTCAGCCATAATGTTATTCTTATGGAGAATAAGTAAAGTTGTATATCTCCCTTAATTATGGACATAAATTATAAAAACTGTGTATATAGCTTCACCTGGTTGAGTTATATTGATAATTGCTTAAAAACACATTTCTTATATTTTTCGTTGCTGCAAACCTGCGTACTCATCCGTAATGTTATTCTTATAGAGATTAAATTAAATGCTAATATAACTTAATTATTCATATATTTTTATGGATCTTGGTGAGTGGCTTAATGTGGTAGTGAGAAACATATGCATGCATTGGAAATTCGCTGAGCATGCAGGTTAGCTGCGACAGCTGATTTTTGCATTTTTTACTCAACAATTTTAAATTCCTCTGTTGCAGCAAACCTGCATCCTCAGCAAATTTCAAATGGTACTTCACTAGGTCATGAAGCAACTTCCAACTTTAATCAAAGCATATTAATAAATATGCGAGATGACATTTTATTTATTCCCTTTAAGAAAAACATTAGGACTGAGTATGCAGGTTTGCTGCCTCAAGGACCACAAAATCTGGTTTTTATGCAAATACAAATGGATCACCTCCAGATGAAGCAACATGCCAAGTTTTATCAATTTATGTTCATAATCAAGCAAGAGATCACATGTTTATTATTCTCTATAAGAATAACATTATAGCTGCTGAACACACAGGTTTGCTGCCATGGGGACCATGAAAAATGAGTTTTGTATGCAAATAGCATTAAAACCCAACCATATAAAGCCACATACCAAGTTTCATTAACATATGTTCATTAATAAGCGAGATATATAATTTTACTTATTCTCCATAAGATTAACATTGGATAACATACTGTGTTTAGTACTCCCAATCTCGTTAACCAATTGACGTAGAGCGATGATCTAAATACCAAATTTTTTTTAAGCTGAATTTAATGGTGTAAACCAAAATTTGGGTTTAAAAAGTAATATGTAAAAAGTAAAAAAAACCATTTTTGGGGTAAAAAACCCCCAAAATCCCCCTCAAGTAGAGCAACCTGTCTGGTTTGCGAACTCATGTAAATAGATGCACTGCTTTACATGTTTATCAAATTTCATGAAGATCGGACCATTTTTACTAAAGTTATCGTGCCTACGGACATATATATATATATATATATATATATATATATATATATAATATATATATACATAGATATGAATTTGAACGAACGGTGTTTTTGGCATCTGGGGGCCTCAAAACGAAAAGTTATCATGGTCCCGGGCTTAGGTCTTACCATGCCACCTATGGTAATAGCTTCTTCCCTATAGGGGAAATTTGCTAAACACCCAATTTTGGTTTTGACCATTTTATAGAGCTTAAAAAAACAAATAATTTTGAATTAGGCCTATTAACCTTCCCATAATAAAACGTATTCATAAAATTTCCCATAATAATCTTGTGAAAAAGGTTTTTAGATTTTCCTCAGTTAATTTTATTGAAAACTTAGCCTAACATTTGTTTTTCCCAGTAAGTTCAGCTCTAAAAATCAATCATTTTGGTACGGTACTAAAATTGTGGTTCTTATACCAATCGTTGCGAAGATATTCATAGTGCTAAAACACAGTATGTTGTCCAATGTTATTCTTATAGAGAATAAATGAAATTATAGCCTATATCTCGATTATTTATGAATTTATATTGATGAAACCTGGTATGTGGCTTCACCCGGTTCTGGTCTATTAATATTTGCACAACAACAAATTTTTTGTTTATTTTCCCCTAAGCAGCAAACCTGCATACTCAGCCCAAGTGTTATTCTTATAGAGAATAGTCCTAATGTAAACTTGATCAAGAGTTAAAGAGGATGTCTGGGCAAAATTGTTCTGCAACGTATATGCCTCGTGTCAAATTAGCCCAACTGTTTCACTTCAATTAGGAGTAACGGACTTCTCTATGACTCAGACTTGCTGCCAACCAGTTAATCACTGTTGAAGTGATCACTCCCAATTCTTTCATTGTCTTTGGTTTACAAATGGCTTTGATTATGTAATCTTGTATTTTCTCAGTTTTTATATTTATGTTATATCTCCTTTCTGAGGCAAAAAAAGGAACTTATGTCAAGTTATCACGCTGACTGCGGGCCATCATGCGGGTGGCGTTTTCACTAGCTAGCGCAACAGTGCCACCGTCCGCGCCCGGTTGACCCATTTTACTCTTTTTCATAAAAAGAAAACGAGTTGCACACGGCAGGCTGACGAGAGGCAAGTGAATTTCCATATAAAAAACTAAATCTGTGTTAGAATATATATTTATTTCAATTTTTATGGAAATCTGAAAACTTTTTTGGCTTTCCTGATGCTCATGGTTCTATTGATCTGCAATGCTGGGGAAAAATGCTGCGCATTATAAGGCTGCAGGGTAAACAATGTGTTTGTGGTGAAATAAACTTATGCGGCTAATAAAACTATGCTTAAATAATCCGATGATAAAATAAAATTCTCATCTCCATTAGAAACACCTTTAAACTGTCAAGGGCAATAGTGCAAATCTTTGATAGGCTAAATGGTTTCTTAATATGTATACTTAAGGCCCTTAAGTACTCATTATACTAAGAGGCGAGCAAAGAAGTTGTGGTTCGCTTTTCTCAGCATGCATGTGTCATAGGAGGTATTCACATTCATGTTCGGTATACTGTAAGAAAGTTAAGACGATGAAATGAAGTTTTGCAGAAATCCCTTACAATTTACAATGGTTCTCACTTCTCAGGATTGATAGTAGCGTTGATTGCTTCGTCCACAGCAACGGAGGCCTCTTGGATTGCCAGGCGTATGAAGCGGTCACCCGGGGCAGCACCCCATAAGATCTACGGGGGCAGGGAAAGTTTATGTAGACATCGGGATTATTAACCCTCTAAGTGTCAATCGATTGATTTCAGTCGACTTTTTTTGACGCTCGAGTGTTAATCGACTGATTTCAGTCGACTTTGCAGACATCCAGTTTAGCGTGTATATCTCGTTGACGATCGGTAGTTTCGAACCATCCATTATACCAAAGTGATCGGCAACATCTGGGCTTCATGGCAACTAATAATGTTCACCCTTTTGCGAACTAATAATTTTGCAGCCGTTTTTAATCAGCTGTTTAGTTATGTTTTCAATAGGAATGCTGTAATGTGAGGTTACGTTGTTGTGTATTATATATATATGTATATATATATACATATATAATATATACATATAATATATATATATATATATATATATATATATATATATATATGTATATTTTCTTTTTCCTTATTAAATTTTGAACAAAATTATCTTGGATATCTTGGATTTTTGATTATGGCTGTCTAAATATGGGTCTCGTAACATAAAAAATAAGTTTGTTTTTTTTGGGGTTGTTTAGATTTGAACCCAAGCCGGACTGTTATACCATACATTTAGGCCAACAAATTGTATATTAAAAGATAGCCCATTTTCTGCTCTCTAAGAAAATGTATACTTGTTTACCAATATATCAACATTTTATTTTTTTATAGCATTTTATATAAAATTCTGCAAAAGTTAAAAAAAATGGCGTAACATTTCAGGTTTTTTGATGTGACACCTAGAGGGTTAAGCCTATATATTCCATAAGACTGATCATGGTTCGAATGATTTTTGTTTTTTTAACTGCTCATGCAGAATACGGTGAAACATTCATGCTAACAGCCATTATTCATACTAGGCGATAAACACCAGATGATCGGTTTTTGTCTTGGTTACATATTCAGATATTGGGAGCGTACCATGAATCCTATACTCTAATATGAGTAAGGTTTGCTTGCTTGCTTGCGACACTGATCTCAAAAATGACGCCAACGATTTCCTTCAAATGTTTGAAATAACTAATTTCTGGGATAAAAATAAGTTCTAGACAGGCCTCATCCCCAGGAAAAATCAAATAATGTAGAACAACTAAAATTAAAAGTTAAAAAAATTAACATTGGGCTTATGGAGTTTAAAATAAAAACAAAAGAATTGTAACAGCTGTTTATAATCAATCAGGGAACTGTCAAAGTAATACTCATGTTGTTTATGTTTATTAACATGTAGTTTCCTGAGAGCAGAGATTAAAATATTTGAGTGAAGATTACATATATAGAGTAGTAAAATAAATCAAAGGGACATTGAGCTATAAATAACAACTGGAGTGACCTTAAAAATGTAGACAAGAGGCAAATGAGTTTTATACAAATCTGATTATCAGTAGGGGGAAGTGGTGAAATATTACTCCGAGTCATATATATACCCCCGTCGCAGCAAACCTGCGTACTCAGTGAATTTCCAATGCATATATGTGTGACTCACTACTACATAGAGCTACTTACCAAGTTTCACAAAAATACATCCATAAATAAGTGATTTATAGCATTTTATTTATTCTCCATAAGAATAACAATAGGGTTGAGGACGCAGGTTTGCTGCAACGAGGAAGATATGTAATATGTTTTTTTTGCAATTATCAAAATATAACTGAAGCAGATGAAGCTATATACCAAGTTTTATTAATTTAGGTTCATAAATAAGGGAGATATACAACTTTACTTATTCTCCATATAATAACATGGGGGCCGAGTATGCAGGTTTGCTGCTACGGGGACTATCAACAAAAAACTTGTTTTTTTGTGCTAATATCCAATATACCACAACTAGTTGAAGCCACATACCAAGTTTCAACAATATACATTCAAAAATAATCAAGATATAGAATTTTATTTATTCTCCATAAGGATAACATTGGACAACATACTGTGTTTAGCACTTTGAATATCTCTGCAACAATTGGACATAGAACAACGATTAAAAGACCAAAATGTTTGTTTTGTTGAGCTAAACACATTAATAAACAGAAATGTGAAGTTTTTATTAAAACTATCTGAGAAAAATCTAAAAACCTTTTTCCCATAAGATTAACATAGGAGACTTTTTTTTGGATTTTCTCCACAACCACTTAACCTAGGTTAATGATTCAAAATACTAAATTATTTGTTATTAAGCTCTACAAAATGACTATAACCAAAATTGAGTGTTTTTAACATTTTGGGGTCAAATTTGCAAAAAAACTGATTTTTGGAAAATTGTAAACCCCCTTCCCATAGTGCGATCGATCTGGTTTTCGAACTTAAAGTCATAAATGCTACTCTCCACATTTGTGCCAAATTTCATCAAAATCGGGTGTTTCTTTCAAAAATTTTCGCGGTAACGGACACACACACACACACACACACACACACATATATATATATATATATATATATATATATATATAAATTTGAACGAATAGTGTTTTTGGAATCTGGGGACCTCAAAACGAAAATTTATCATGGTCTCGGGCTTAATTAAGTCTTACCATGCCACCTACGGTAATAGCTTCTTCCCTATAGGGGAAATTCGCTAAAAAACTGACTGGCCTTCCCCCGAGCAAAGCTCGGCCCCCCAGGTACTTTACCATTTAATTAGGTAGGCTACATACATTTAAATTACGGTAGCGTTTTAAAGATAGATGCCAGTCGTATGTCCTTTCAATTGTTCATGCTTGTTATTTAAAGAAATATTAAAAATTTGAATCATATTTTAAAGTGCTGAATCAAAACTTGAGTTTTAGTACGGTATATTTAAGGTAGGCTCTGTTACATGGACGTAGACTAGGTCATGTTCAACGACAGTCAGACTTATTGCCATTTAAAGCAAAGTGAAAGTCTTCTTGTGTCCCTGTTGTTTCCACTGCTGTTATTTTCTTTGTGACTTTACCGTTAAAGGTACTTGATCGCTAAATATTAAGTTGAAAATAAGGGCCCTGAGACCTTGAGTGTAATTTCTGATATCCTGATGTAATCAATTTATTAATTACCATAGTTGAGTATAGGGTTCTGACATTATTTATTTTGAAGCTGATCTATTCAGTATTCTAATCGCAAATCACCTGGCAATTTAGTATTAACAGGCAAATTTATGTTTTGACATCTTTGAAACTATTTCAAACAAATTAATCACTATTGGTCTCAAAAGAGTATATTTCAGTTATATCTCAAATAGAGAAGAGTTGGTTCAATTCTCTTAGAAACATGTAAAAATTATGTGGTTTTGAAAATATCTTTATTATGATTTTTTTCTAGCTCAAAATCTGAGTTGAAAAACAAACGAAGTGAACTCTCGATATTACCTGTAAATATTACAGTTAGCCTACCAACATTAAATTTTCGTGTCCTAGGTGAAATAGATTGGTGTTAAAGTGTTAAATAGAAGGAGATTCTAATTGTGTTTTCATACACTCCTGCCGGCCCTAAGGGTTTAAAAAAGTGTACCCATTCCACCATCCCTTAGTTGATTTAAAAGTGATTTTAGTCTATTTTATAATAAGGCTCCCGACAAATATATTTTCCAGTGGAGAAGAACACTGTATTATATTAAATCTTACCAGTTTATAATAAGCACACTCTTTAAAGAGAAATGTATGTAACATAAAATTCAGTAAATAGCCTCCCCAGAGTTAATGCACAGATTCTTATTACTTGGAAATATTGAAATATTGATTATTAATTTACCGCCCTGTAAAGAATGTAAGGCGGAAATGTTGAATCTAATCACCTAGATGTTTCTGAAAACATAAACTTACCAGAACATTTTAGATTTCGCGAGTTGAGGAAATGTTTTGTTGTCTTATTTTTTTCAGTCACCCGTGAAATTTTACATTGATATTTAATCTGATCCTCGGACTAACCATACGAAGGGCTAGTATCAAATTTTAATCATTTGTTCTCAATGACAAAGCAGCATTTTATCAATTCATTCACCTGTTTAGTCACATAGCACCTCACCAGTTTAATAGAACCAAGAGTCACACAGGATTTTACTCTGTGTGTTGTAACTAACGGTTACGTTTTAGTTATATAAGCTGCTAAATATTAAAAAAAAACTTGAAATTTAACCATGCTCATAAATGGTGTATCCAAAGTAATTTTAAATTCCTTTATGAAAGCGAACCGTACAAGCTATCATTTCAGACGAGTTTGCAATATTATAGGCCGATTCAAATATTATTGGCCATCACACGACTAAGGTAGGCCTAAGTATCAAAATTCCATTCGGGTTTGGGCGGGCGCTGGAGAGTTGTGGGCGCCGCAGTGTGGGAAGTGTTTTATATAACTTGCAGGAAGCTTGGAGGACCCGCCTTCACCGCTATTGAACCCAGACGATCGTCCGCTGGTGATGGGCGCGACTGTGTTGGTTTGTGTAGGCTAGTCGTAGAGTGTTGAGAAAAGCCCTTTGGTAATTGACAAACGAAACGCGTTAGCGTGAAAATAGGCTAGTATATCTTCGGTGGTTATGTGGCGTGTAACTATTTAATTATTGTTTCAAAATTCTTTGGAGTTAAAAATTCAGTCAAAAGTTAAATATTTGTCCAAGTTAATAAAAATAGCACAGTACGTGAAAATGTGTATGTAAGAACACTTTTAGATTAAGAGGACTTTGGAGTCACAGACGTAAATGTTGAGGTCAAACTCTTAACTTGCCGAATAATATGTTGAGTCGCCGAAGATCAAGGCCGCACTACTAGTAGGTCGGACTTGGGATTTTATCCTAAATTACACCCACGGGCTGCCAACGTGAGTGAGACAGCGTTGGATTTGTTGAATAATGCATTTTTCAAATTGTTCTTATTTAATTTGAAGCGGCCGCCAAGAAATTGTGTATTCCTACTCACTCGAAAGAGGGTCCTATTTTGTACCAGACCAGCAGATCGCAGGCTTATCGCCGTTGGAGGTTTCGCCCGCAAACCCCCTTTGGAGTTCGCTTCGCTCACTTGCATTCCTCAGTCAACTCAAGTTTAAATCAAACTCAACTATTGTAGTTCATTAACCAAAGAATAAATCCACAACAATGACCTTTGGTGAGCACACTAACATCTAACTATATCGTTTCGATATCGAAACATTTTACCAACCTTGTTCGTTTTAGCGAATGAACTCCCGACTACGATGGTTGTTTCGAGATGTATAAAAGCAAAAATTAAGTGCTTCACTCAATCAAAGTCAATCAAAGTCAATCAGATATAAATAAAAAGTGTCTGCACAATGTTAAATTGGAGTTCTACAAATGGACTTATGTGTAAAAATAACAACAAATTATACTTCAGTTCACGACAAAATTATAGTAACCTAACCTAACCTAACTCCGCAGAGCGCTGTATGGTGGCTGTTCGTTGTGCAACATAATTACAAATAAATGAATTTGTAAAAACAAAATGAGGTCAAATAAAACAAATTGCAGACCTCAAAAATTAAGCATCAACAGTAGGATTCAAACCCGTGACCACATGATCTTGAATCATCTGACAACATATATCCATCCACTGGGCTAAATTCATTCGATAGAACAAACAATCGGTTGATTGCATTTTCCAACATCATAACAAACGATATTTGCGATATTGAACCTCCCGTGTAGGCGATAATGTGCTCACCTTGTTTTGTAACAGCTGATTTATATAAACCTCATGTGAGCAAATTAGTATCGCCTACACAGGCGGTTTAATCAGCTGATACAAAAATGTGGTATAATTCAAAAATACCACCGTCGCAGCAAACCTGCATACTCAGCGAATTTCCAGTGAATATATAACACAACAGATTAAAACACTTAACAGGATTCATAAGAAATATATTCCCAAACAAGCAATATTTAAAATATTAATTATTCTCCATAAAAATGACATCGGGTATGAGTACGGAGGTTTGCTGCAACAAAGAACACAAAATGATGGGATTTATGCAAATACCAATAGAACTCATCTTAGTGAAGTCACATACCAAGTTTCATCCATATACATTCATAAATAAGCGATATATAACATTTTAATTATTTTTCATAAGAACAACATGGAGACCGAGTACCTAGGTTTGCTGCTACGGGAACCATGGGTGAAAAATTTATTTATTTTTTGTGAAAACAATAAACCACAACCAGATGAAGCCATATACCAAATTTCGTCAGTTTATGTTCATAAATAAGAGAGATATACAATTGTTCTTTTTATCCATAAGAATAACATTAGACAACGTGCTGTATATAGCACTTTTTTAAAATATGGAAATTAAATTTTCTGCAACTTTTGTATTTTACATTTTTTTTCATCTCTTACCGTTTCCGTACAAAACGCGTTCAAAGTGGAAAAATTGAAAAAATGGAATTTTTCCCAAATGCCGCAAATCTCAAAAATGTTAACCTTTGGCAATTTTGATGTTGAGCGGGGTTAGATTACGGGAAGTGCCTCATAGTTTGTCAGTGAGTGAGTGAACCCGTCTAGCTTTATATAAGTAGATTTTATAAAAGTACACCTTGGATTTGAACACTTATTTACTTCCCGCTTCCTGGGTTGCAGTGAAAGAATTACCGGTAATACAATCTTCACTGTTAGTCAAAATTGTTGTAGAGATCTGAATGTCTGTTTTAGATTAATGCAATGTGTATCACGTGTTTACTATAAATGTGATATGTTTATTGTCGAGGCATCAGATGCTAGACGGTAAGGAGAGTGTGTTCCGAGATAAAAGCGTTAAGTGACTCGCCAAAGTCTCGCCGTCCTAAGCCCCCGAGGACGTAGCGAGCAGCTCCTGTCTTTCCATTTCCCTGTGACTTACGATTCATACGCTGGCGCCGTTTAATTTTAATTCACCTTTAATGTCTTTAATATCTTTTTGAGACGCCGACGCAACTTAGGCGTATTTTAAGGCAATATGACTGAATGATGAGTGTAGAATGGGTGAGATGCCTTGTATAGCCTTGTTACTGACTAAGGCCGGCTGATTCTTTAGCCAGGATCATTAATTCAACTTTACTGATTTTTTTCTACAGACTAGTGTTTTTATTGAATTAGTAAATGCTCTGTATTGCTGTACTGGTATAATCTAAAACAATTGGTAGGCCTACTGGGTAGTAAAATTGCAAACAAATAGGTAGGAAATTAAAATTAATAACACAAAAAATAGTCCCTGGGTTATATTTAAATTGTAAAAAATATAAACAACATTTATATTCCTGTGTTATTGCTGAGCAGTTTAAATTTTTATGAGTATTGCAACCTCGTGCAAAGTCGCTTATTTATTATGAATTTAATGGAACTTTATACTGAAATATGCTCTATTTGGTAGCAAGATACCACATGCGAAATGTGTATTTGCATTGGAAATTCGCCGAGTACGTTTTTGCTGTGACGGGGATATTCTGTTTCCCAGGAGGAAGTTGCGACGGCAGTTGATGTCGCATTGATAAGTAACAACTGTCGGAGAAGTCGCTCCGTTCAGGCAATTTCTTCGCCCTTCTCCTAAAGTAATTTTACGAAGTAGCGATTTGCATAAACAATCTCCGGCCAAATTTGCCCCGCGGCAGACATTATGCCCGAAATCACGGGGGAAATCAGTTAACGCAGAGGCTGCTCGTAAAACACGTGTTGCATTTCGCGCGCTACGTCGGCGTCGTAATTGTCGGGTCATATCAGCGCGTTCATTCGTCGTTCCATGTTGTAGGAGAAATTAAACCAATACCGTTTGTATCTCGAGGTTTAATGTAGTTTTAAATCTCTTTGTTTGAAATTCATTACTGTTGGTGGTGAGTTAATTATTTATTTAAATAAAAACCTATCAATTGTTTCGCATTCTGACCCGGGGATCTAGTAAGGCAAAGAGTCTGATAATGTTTTGAAACTTGCGTTATAATCAATTGGTTCATTAAGTAAAATATACAGTAGCTCTATACGATTAAAATTGGAAATTTAAAAGCCCAATTCGCGGAGCCCTGAAGGTGGAGGTTTTCAAAACCACAAAAAGCTCATCTTGAGATTGAGAGCTTAGGATTCATACCGAACTTTTGTACAAAGTAATAATTTTACAAGTTGAAAAATATATTCCGCTAAATAAAAACCAAGAAATTCTTTTAAGAAAATAGATAACAGTTTTCTATCAGGTGCCAAGTAATATAAAAATGATATCAATCAGTTAAATAACATTGACAGATATCTTTGACAGATTTGACAGATAATTGGAGAGGGAAGATTTAAACTCGGCGGCTCTGGAACCTAGACCTGAGATACTGTAATATTGACATTAAGTGATAGCGATAGCACGTGCGGTTTAGAACAGGTTATATCCACCGATCCTTTTGACAGTTATACAACTTAACGAACTACCTGTTTCATATTACCAATGACTACATAAACTACAATTGTAGTTTATGTAGTCATTGATATTACTGAAATTACATGGCGAAATATTTACTAGAGGAGGTAAAATTATTTGGAAAACATATTTGTCATTTTCACTTATCAGTTTTATCAACAGTTATCTCTTATCTCCTCTTTGTTTAAAATTAATTGTTGATGCTGACAAGTTTGCGTTATTCAAGAAATTTTTGCGGACATTTTCCAACACTGCGGAGCGATGGGAAATGTCCGCAAAAAATCCTTGAAAAACATATCTCATCATTTTACCACTCGAATCAAGAAATCCATAGAACAACATTGTGTAACAAGTTTTCTCCCTACATAGGTAAAAGATTGGTGTCTTAATAATAAGTACAGTTACATGTTAAATGTTATAGTCATATCCTATATATCAATACGCTAGGGGGTTTTTCTTCACAGTCATAACTCGATAACTGCTGGACGGATTTTAACGTTTGAGGTGTAAAATTAAAGATATTTTTACCTAGATTTGCCAATACGTCTCAGAATTTTAATAAGGGCATCACTTAACCCTAGATCTGGCGGCCATTTGAGCAACCAGTGGCGGGTATATTTTGGCTCTTTTGTAGTGGTACCATATATTTCGCCACTGAACAGTTATTTGTTAATATAAGTACATATATATAAATATTTTCTGTTTCAGTGATAAATGTAGAATATAATGATATAAGAATAATTTTTTTTCTAGCAATGCGTTTAGGCGTAGTGGCTAAAGGTTTGCAATTTTTGGATTATGCAAATTAGACATTTCAAAAGCAACCCACAAGAAAACCACAAAATAATTTTTTTACACATTTGATCTAAATGTAAAGGTTGTGTGAAATATGATTCCCTACGTAGAAATATCAATGTTTTTGAAATATTCATAAAAATAAAATTATAAAAAAAAATCTACAAACATGTTTTTTTAGAAAAATTACCAAATCTTTGGTCATATAATAAGAAATAAATTGAATGCATCAACAGTAAATAAATATGATACTGCATAATAGAAAAATAAAAGATCTTTCTGAAAATATATAGTTATATGCAGTTGAATTCTAAAATTTCTGAGTAATTGACGTCAGAATGTAAAATTTTGAAATTTTTTGTACGAAAACATAATTTTTATGACATTTTCAAAACCACATAAGATTTTTTCAACTTACCTCATAAAAATTCGAAGATATACAAATTGTAGGAAATGTATTGCAGTTTCAGAAAATGTACTAATATTGTACAAAATGTCCAACAAAAAAAGGTGTGCAAGCAAATATATGATAATGCGTACAGATTTTTACAACCACAATCAGTGACTAGTTTTCCAAGTATTTCACAACTTTGTAAAATATTGTTATAAATTGATTTTTTAGTAGAATGGGATATTGTAATTGTAGAAAATATATTGTAGTTTCAAAATAATTGTTATTGCGTACCTATTATAATGCGTACCGATATTTACGACGACACTTCAGCGAATATTTAAAAAATCGCAAATTTTTAGTACATGAAAATATAATAAATACAATAAATATACTGTAATATAATTATAACAGTACCTATCAATTATAGTAAATATAAAAAGACATGCAACTAACATGGGAGGTTTAGTCCGAGGCTTCTAGACCGTGTCGCCCTCCGAGTCTAGTTGGAGTCGGAGTCGGACGCCGGGCGAAAAGAAAACACTCTAGGACGTCAGAACAGCCAAACGCCGTCAGCTCCCACACAATAATTCCCCGTCGTACCGGTATGCAGCTAACATCACATTGAAAGGCTTCTCTTCTTCTTTCTAACGGTATAAATATCTTTGGGGAAAAATAATGGTAAAAGGGAATTATTCGGTTTGTTTGACTTTCAATTTACCAATAATAAAATGGCCGCTCAGGTATAATATCAGTACTTCATTGATAAATATTTTCTGATAAAACAATAATAAATACGCAGAAACGTTCAACAGACGACTTGTAGTTCGGGAAATTTCGTTTTCTATGGTAACACTGCTATTTCATTCTGCTCCGTATTGACTTTGGTGTCGATCGGCAAAAACAGCTGTTTTTGTCGTCAGATGATGAATATTTCCGCCGCCAAAATATATTTTCAACTCTCTAGTTTTACAAATTATGTTTCTCGCTACATAATACTCGCTCAGTAATGTTTTATATATGAAAATGAATCCTCAGAATCTCATCTTTCTAATGGTATAAGATTCATTGCGGTTTAAAACTGTTTTCATATTTTAATAATAGAAAAACCCGACCCATGTCGTCTTGGTCCCTAATGGACCAGTGCCACCGGGACCCCCAATTTTCTGTGGTCCCTACGGGACCAACGCCAGATATAGGGTTAAATACAGTAAAGGGTAATTTTCGGAACACTGGTGCTATCCGACGGCGGAAGTCTAACCTACGTGTTGATTGAAAGTACGTTATCCTCATTATTCTTAGATGTTATCATCCGATTTAGTATAAGACATTTAGTTATGTTTATTTACAACTGAAGTAACCTTTCGTCGGGTACAAACTTGCTCGGATTCGAGCAACAGGACAACTAGTAAGTTATTATTGACTAATTACCTGTCATTACCTTGGCATCTACGATGTAATGCAATGACTGAATAAATAAAATAAATTGTAAATATCAAAAAACCTTATCCCTTTAAAAATAAAAATTGTGATGACAGTCTTAGGCTAATATCAGATTTGTGTAACGTCTATTTTTCTCAACGCATAAGTTAATACAAGTAATGCAATTGTACTTTTTTAGTTAAAAGCTGCTGGTGATGCGGTGATGCGACCCTAAATTCGGGGGCAGTTATTTTTTCAAAGAGGGGTTCCCTTCCCTTTTTTTTGGGGGGGGGAGGGCTTGGGTTTACGCATCGGTTCTAAATATAACTTTTGGTCGAGGTTCTCTGTATCAAATTTTAGGAGGCTGCATGAATTCGTTGATGAACTCATTCCAATAATGGGGCGGCCCTAATTGGTGCGGTATCGGTCTGCTGCGCGAGCCCGGTTTGTTTTCCTACCCTTAACAACAAATACTAACATTTATTAACATGTTTGTGAAATAGAACAGGAAAACTACTCATATGCTAACAGTTAAGCACAGAGATACGAAGTGGTACATGATAAATGATGATTAATTGAGTAGTATTTTTCCATGTATTTCCCCGTGATTTGATTGGCTGAATATTACGTGAGGTTCTATATTTTGGTTTACTCGAAAGGTTTAATGAGTTTTTAGGCATAACCTTTTAATTAATAGCAAAGCCTGACAATCCTCAACTATACTGGTAAGCGTCATGGAGAGTGGAAAACGCGTGCTACATTCTGTTTTAAAACTTATCAAATCCTGCATATATTAAGCATATTATATTAATGATCGTGCATTAGTAATCTGATAAAATAAAGCCATCGTCTGTAATAGGTTAACATTCTAATTTTTAATGGAGTGAAGATGAAAATGATTTTCTTTATTTTGATGTAGGAATTTAACGAGCATATTGATATTAAAAATTAATTATGGGGGTTTCAATATAACACCTTCAAATTTGGTATGGCGGATTTCCCAATTTGTTTAGATGTATTTTCAAAATTATTAGCAATTTGTTAAAAAATATAGTGCCAAATAAGCCCCGAACCTTATATGGAGTTGGCTTTCCCCAGAATAAGTTGCCAAACGAAGTAAATAAAAAAAGAATAACGGGGAAATTGTGTTTGAAAAAATAATAAATTAATGTAAAATAAAAAATAATTCAGGACATTGAGGACATATTTTAGAGATGCGATTGTACCAAACCGCTGGTCTCCAGTGACCTATATCCGCAGTCATGGACTGAGCCAGGTTCGTTATCATACACGTGGGTGGGAGGGTGTGGACTTGACCCTCATTGCAGCTTTGTGTGTGGTATCGCTTTGGTCTGACCGTGTTATGTTATCGTCTGGAATTTGACGGTGCATCGTTTGTATGAGCACGATAACAGCGTACTCAACTTAGTTGTATACATAGTTATTTTAAATATTAAATAATTAGGGAGTAAAGATAGTTGATTTTTTAAATGTTATATTCGTCGATTAAGGTTTTCGTTTTGCAAGTGTAGGAGGAGTTTTTACAGGTATAGTAGGGTTATTAGAGGGATTTCAGTTTAATTTTTAGACCTGTTGTAGGGAGAAGTAAAGAAGTCTGAGCTAGATTGGTGGCAGCCATCAGTCCGGGGACACTTATTCACGGTCTGATGAATGATAGACGAGTTCGATAATTAACAGGCTACGTGGTCTGGAAACCAGTTTAAACTGTAAAATTCCTTGTGGTTTTTAATAATTTCGGGTTGCATACATATATTTTCTTTGATGCGAACGTTGTCATTGTATTAGTTTCGTGGTGTATAATCTATATTTTCTCTGAAGAAAAACCAACTTGGAATTAAAACGTTCTTGCATGGATTAGTTGTGGAACTTGTAAAGTGATGTTTACGCCAACAAATAACAAATACGCAGAATTTATTTTCAAAATACGTGTTTTTCTGTTGGAGAACGTATCGATTAAGTAAATACGACATTTTAATCATTGTTGATGGTTTTGGCATCAAACTTATAACATGTATTTCAAATCATGTATTTCAATTGATTTCCTGTATTGCATTTTCTAATCGTGATGTTTTTTTCAGGTAAGTTGCTTGGATTATGGAGAGAACTCAGTTTTGTATGGTCAGAAAATCGATTTATGTAAGTAATTTTGCAGCAATACCGTACTCACTATACTATTATTCTAGATTTATAATTTTAGAGCGTCATTTGGGATTGTTCCATTAATTCGTTTTTCGGTCATGACATTTACAAAACTGACTTTGCTGAAGATAACTTTGGAAAATTAAACTCAAATGGATATCCGACTCAGGAATAAGCCAAACGTTTACGGTATACTGTTGTAGTTCGGGCGCGTTTGGTTAGGCTGCCCTTACCTACCTCTTGCTGTAACGTAACTACGTAACGTTCCGTTACGGGTATGATAACCATGTGTGTTTGATCATAGCAATGAATCAGACGTTTTGATAACCCAGTTCTGCTGCTTGAGCATTGGCGATGTTTTTGCAATTTATTTATAGTAACACGGAAATCTGTTAATACAATTGTATTTTATTTTGCATAAATGAACCATTTGGTGTATACAGTATTAGAACAAAATAATATCTTGGTCGTACATTTTTCCATCTTGTAAATATTTTACAGTTTGTCTTCATTATAAAATTCCTTGGTAGTTTCATGAAGTTCGAACTTAAATGTTATTTTACTTCGAAGTAAGTTGTGAACTGTATGCCCTAGTGTGATGTACTGTGTTTTACATGGAAACATGTACGGTGTAAGACTACAGGTGGAGATGAATGATTAATTTTAAAATCTTAAGATTTTATGTAAGTTTTAGTGTAAAAAGTAAAACTTGTCTGTTATGTTTACCCAAATGCAAAGGTATGGCATCTACCTTAGCTTTGACCCTCATTTGCAACCGTTTTACAGTAGTTAGGTTGTAGCCCGACAGAGTCAGTCAGTCAGAATGCGAGAGAGACGGACAGGCCGGTAAGTCGATACGTCAAACAGGATCAGAGGATTGCGGCTCAGGATCGCCACAGGCATCCCATGCCCCCGGGGAGGTCGGAAATGACACTAATGGCAGATAGATTCTCTGCCTGTCTGGAATTGCATATCTTATCCGGCCATCCGTGTGCACAGTATGCTATGCCACTATAAAACGTTTCAAACAATTCATAATTCAAGGCAGAAATGTAACGTCTTTGTTTCACGTAGTACGGTTTGTTTATCTATGATAGTAATAATCGTTTATGACATGGAATTATTAGTTAATACAGTTGAAATGGTAATTAAAACCTTTTTATTTTTAAAAGAATAATGTTTCGTTTTTTATTCCATGATAAGATAGTAAAAAAGCTAGAATAATAGGCTGATAATTTCTCTTCACGTATAAAGTGGTCGTGGGAGTTTGTCAGTAATGCTTGTACTTTTCATTGTATGTAGTTGTATAGAATATATGTTTTAGTTCAATTTTTACCAATCAACATTAAAAGAGTTAGGTATAAGTTACTGATCTACTCCTGGGTAACTAAGTACTGTGAAATTACTGACGCTCTTTAAAACAGGCAACTAAATTAAACTGCACTTGACTGTTTCGTTGTAGTTTCCGCAAGAAGAGTGGAAATCTTAAGATAAGACCATGTGATAATTTCTCACTTGCTATAATTCTCTACATCTACGAAAGCGTTTCTAAAAAAAGACGTTTGAGTGATTTAGGGAAAGTGGACTTGTGGATGTATCGCTACATCACAGGCGGTTCAGGTTTATGAACTGGCTCCAACGTTGATCAAGTTGCACAATTGTCGACTGGCGTGAGTCACAGAACGCATATGCTTGGTGTGAACCTTCACAGATAGGGAGTGAGTCACGCCAGGGATTAAACAAACACGTCCACGACATTGTATCATTGTGACGATCTGACTGGGGACAGCAAGTTGCGTTTAGACATAAATCATTTTGAGGTGTCATTTGAAGGCAGTTTGATTTTCAGGAGATGAATAATTTATAGTACTTACATATCAATACGCTCGTTTTGCTTTGTTGTCTTTTCAACGCAAGTGAAATTGTTTTATAGAGGACGGTCCAAATTCTGGTATTGTTTCTACCTGAGGTCGACGTGTTTTTAGAAATCATCATACTATTAACGCCCAATGACAAATATAGCTTTTTAGTTATGTCCAGTTTCGAACCTTCATTGGTTTTTATTAGCTCTGTATATATCTGGTGAACCTCAGGATATGAAGCGATTTTGATCAGATTATTAACCACTGTTAAACTGTGGGCTACCGTGTTTCTGTAATACGTGTTTTGAAACTGTTTCATATGCTGAGGATTGTCTTACGTCTATGAATATTGTGAATATGTTTGGGGCGGAGAGAAATGCAGTATTAAATTTGTACTGTTACACTTTATTACGACACGAGTGTGTCTAGACTTTAGACGGATAGCATTGTAAGACACCGACACGCACACGTGATAAAGGCGAGTATGAATGAATCATGAGTGTTAAATGAATGAAATACCTTGGATAACTTTGTTATCAATTAAGAACACTGATTCTTTTCAGGCCCATTAATAGCTCAATTGACCAATGTCATCTGGGTCCAGTTTCGAATCTTCACATTTTTTTCGCTTTTTATTTAGGATCGAGCTGCTGAGCCTCAGTTTGTGGGGCGAGCAACGAGCTAATTCAGCCAATCAAATAAAAATATGGTAAGAGGTGGTGTGAAATGATTTAGAGCAGCTCGCGGGGAGTTCCCGTGAAGAACGACGCGAAATGGGAAGACTCGAGGGGGCGCTTCAGGGATCGGAAAGCGCCGCGCCGGCGCGGCGTGCTAGCGATTGCTGAAACCTTGTTGATAAAGTTTGACTTTGTAAAGAGTGTCCATAAAACCTTAGCTAAGGGCCTGTGCATATTTTACACATGCATTTATCACTGATACACCCAAACAACAAGTTCCTGCTTGTGCATTGAAGGATTCAGCTTTATGTATCAAGTCTGTTAAAAGTTGATTTGTTTAAGATTTTTACCATTACATCACGTCAGTAAAATATCCTTACCGCCAGAAAGGGCAAGACAAGGATGAGTCAGTCCTCGTGTTGGCTGGATAAGGCGCCGCGCCGCGCCGGGCCGTCTGTGGACAGAATATTGAGCTGGTCGTTTCACACCGCTACTCCGACAGCCGAGTCAGGGTCGGCTGTCGGAGTACGGCGGTTCGGATCAGTGAAGTGTCGGAGCAATGCTAGGCACCTACCTTAATGAAATTTTTTTCAATGGATGAGTTCTGTTGTATGTGTTTCATAACATCCAAATTCATAACGTAAAATCAATATCTTACTTTTTAATTCTCTAATGAATTATTTGTGCGGTCAGTCCCATTTTTATTTAATGACCGACCAATATTGACTATTAAGGTGGAACATTAAAGGGATTTTCTCCAGTTGTTTCGTAAGCATTTATTTTCCACTTAGTTCCGCCCTACTGCCCCTCAAAAGTTTCCATTTTATCCTTAAGAAATAAATATGATCTCTTTTCTTAATTAATTATTCAATTAAATATGTTTTAATTTGTGTTTGTTATAACTATTACAACTATTATATGTTTTGTGTAGGTTATAGTTTTAGTTATTTGATTTGAAAGCTCCGAACTTTTAGCTACCGGTATCTATATACAGTAATGTTAATACGCTAGGGGGTTTTTTGTCACAGTCAAATTCGACAACGGCTGGACGGATTTTAACGTTTGAGGTGTCAAATTAAAGGTATTTTTACGTAGATTTGCCAATTCGTCTCAGAATTAAAAAAAAAACATCACTCAAACCCAAAGTGAATTTTCGTAAAGGGTTGAATTTTAGGACAGTGGCGCTATCCGACGGCGGAAGTCTAAACTACGTGTTGATTGAAAGTACGTTGTTATCATCCGTTTCAATATCAGATGTTTTGTTATGTTTGTTTACAACTGAAGAAACCTTTCGTTGGGTACAAACTTGCTCGGATTCGAGCAACAGGACAACTAGTTATGATTATTAGTATGATTTTTGCAACTACATACAGCAAATTGTTTTCTTTGGAATTGCATTAAAATCAACTCTTTTCCCCGCCTATATATCGACCTCGCAATTAAATCGTTTAAACGTAATCAATATAAGCTCCTAGTTATTAACTCAAGACATGATATTGGAGAATTTAAATTTCCAGTAAAAATGTTTAACATAATGAGTGTTTAGATTCTTTAAAAGTCGTGTTCGTTGCTAGAGAAATACATTGCAAATATACAGTAGGTGGAACTCTTTTTGAATATTGTTAGGCCATCAGTGAAATTTAGTCAGGTTTGTTTCTGAACGTTCATGACATGTTTTCAAATCTTTGCTAGGATAAAAAAAATAGGATACGTTTTATGGGCAATGTCTTGTGGATTTGCGTCCTACCTTTTTAATTTGACTATAATTTTTAGCGTATTTCAAAAAAGGAAAGAAAATCCTGAGCTGGATCTCCTCCCTGATCGCGTGTCATCGGATCACTTGTGTTGCACTGATGCCTGTTATTGTTCCCGCCATTGCGACGCTAATGGTGGATCAGTCAGCCAGCTTCTGTCAGAATGTTTAACGGCGACTTCCTCTCCCCTACCGTCTCTTTCGCTGTCAGTTTGGCCTTTGTTTTCTCTGCTATCGTTTCCAATTCCAACTCTCCACTCTCAGGAGTGGGCTCCAATTTCGAAACATTTCGCGTTTCTACCTGCTTTCCCCATAAGGCCAATGTTAACTTTCAAAGCCCGTCCCTCCTCAACGGATTATTCGATATCGTTAATTGATGGCTCATTTTAAAGAGTAAATACCCCCGTAGCAGCAAACCTGCATACTCAGCGAATTTCCAATGCATATTAATTTATCTTAATACCACATAAAGGCACATACCAAGTTTCATCAATATACATTCATAAATAAACGATTTATGACATTTTAATTATTCTCCATAAGAATAACATGGCGGCTGAGTATGCAGGTTTGCTGAAATAAGGAACACTAAAAATGGGCTTTTATACAAATATCATTATAACTCAACTAGGTAAAGGCACATACCAAGTTCTATTAATTTATGTTCATAATTAAAGGAGATAACACGTTAATTATTCTCCATAAGAATAACATGGGGCTGAGTATGCAGGTTTGCTGCTATGGGAACTATCGGGCAAAAAATGAATTTTTGTGCAAATATCAATAGACCACAACCAAATAAAGCCATATACCAAATTTTGCCAGTTTACGTTCATAAATAAGCGAGATATACAATTTTTCTTTTTCTCCATAAGAATAACATTAGACAACGTACTGTGTTTAGCACTTTCAATATCTCGGTAACCAGTTGACGTAGAGCAATGATCAAAATACCAAATTGTTTGTTTTTTTAAGCTGAATTTAATGGTATAAATTAAAATTTGATTTAAATTAAAATTACATGTGAAAACCCCAAAAAACCGATTTTTGGGGTACAAACCCCCCCAAAAACCCCCCTTCGGATGGTGCGATTCATCTGGTTTTCGAAGTCGTTCAAATAAATGGTACTTTACACATTTGTACCAAATTTCATTAAGATCGGACCTTTTTTACGAGAGTTATCGTGCTTACGGACACATATATATATATATATATATAAATGTGTTCTTCGCTCAAATACCAGTTTTTGGGGAAAATCAAATAAAAAGGAATGAATTTAAAGATGGTATTAATTGAGCAGTAAGTCCCTAATAAAATGAGCACTAAGCGATGCAAAACTTAGGCCATACTGGGAAATTTAAAATAGGAACTGTGTCCTTCACAGATTTTAGGTCTTAACACAATGGCATCTGGAGCAAGAAGAAAGATCTAGTAGAGATGAGGTCTGGAAGCATGGTCCATTGTTGAGAAGCACATGGTCACACAATTGTTAACACTGGTCACTGTAATTTAGATTCCTTAAGGACTATTTTTGAAAAGTATATTATATTAAATTTTAATTTTATTGCAATCCTCTCACATAAATTATATCTAAAATATTATTATTAACAAATATATTAAATTAAGTGAGTAGGCTATTATATGGGGATAGGCTATGAATAATTATTGGTGATTAACTTAATGAAATACATATTATTATACAATTGCATAGATAAATAAACATTAAATACATAGAGGGGAATAGCTTTCTGAGGAGTGATGATAATGATGATTATTATTAGGCATGGACATAGGGCAATTAACACAAATAACACATTTAGGGGAAATTAATTAGTTAGTACATTTATAGGGAAACTTAAATATAAAATAACACATAATAAGAAAATTATCACTAAATGATGAATGAATGACATGTAATACTATAATTTCAAATACGTGATGGTGTAGTGGTATATTTGCTGATCCTTCACTACAGTTAGTTTGTACAATAAATCTGTAAAGATAATTTATTAACAGTCTGTACGTTGAGAGGTAATAATCCCCTTCCCTCACAGAGTAAGTACGCCCTATAATGTAAACCTTTTTACATATATTAGTATTACTATGGCTTAACTTACTTACTGATTTTTGGACGGGTCAGGATGAGTTCGGATTTCAAACGGGTGTACATAGGCGTATATTATCTAGACGAGTATCAATCTAATAGTCACTTTTTGTACAGTTTTTGACCTTGACCTAGTATGTTACCGGTGATATAATCATGGTAAATGCATTTTTTAAGTAACCGAAAGGCTTTAAACTGTCTAAAGCTATGATGTAAACTGCCAAGAAACAATTTACTGAACGTATAAATTATACTTAATTACAGTCTAGTCATAAAATTTAATATCAGGTATGCTATACAGTAGTAGATTTTTAAAGAGAGTACATCGTCTACACGTTTCGTGTAAGATGCATTAATCATTATTTTTCATTAAATTTTAAATTAAATCCGTCAATAATTTAGGATGGGTTACTCACAATAAATATGTTCTTCAATTGGAGAATAGTGCGAAATTTCCGCTTTCATCTTAAAAATTGTTAAATAAATCCAAAACAGATAAATTGAACTCTAAATATTCATGTAATAAGTATTACTCTTCAACCATCTCCCTGGTATTGTTAACATATCCTTAAAAACATACAAATTTAACAACAAAATTAATAGCATTAGTGTTCATCTAATATATACAATTTATAGTTGGTTTGTTTCTAAGTACACTGTCATTCACTTTAAAAAGATTTAATTTAATTGAGTTGTAAGTGAAGGTGACGCAACGTTAGTAAATTGCCAGTAGACTGCAGCCCACCTTCTCATAGCCACCTGGTGTCGGGTGAATAATTAATGGCAGCGTCGCCCTGAGTCATGGGGTGCGCACAGCGAGCACTAAATTGGTCTTTAGTGCTCGCTGGGTGCGCAGTGCACTATCGGCTGACGGCCACTGATAATCCTACTGTGGACACTACCAATCTAGCGCATTATAATAGCCTTCTATTCTTGATAATCACAACTTTCAATTATCTATTTACAAAGATTCAAAAAAGTGAAGACGTTATAGTTATTGACTCAAAACCGTGTAGGCCTAACTTAAGTAAATTTTGTGTGTGTATTTTTGTAATTAAAATTGTTCTATTTGATATTGAAAATATTTATACATTATGAATTTGTAATGTTACTTACTAAGCTCATTTATTTTGATTTTATTCAAGCTTGTAAAAGTTGACGATTTTAGGGACTGAACTGAATGGAGATTTGTTTCGAACATGAGTTGCTGATGATGCCACTCTGTTGTTTTTCATCTTGTTTATTTCGAACATGCGTCTATGAAAAAATAACCAACAAGATTGTTTAGATATGAAAGGATTTTGTTGTTTATTTTATAGCAAATATATGGTTTTCCAAAAGTAAACGAATTTCCAGATGCTCGAGGGGAGGGTCGAGAGAGTAGTTGCTTGGTGAGAGAGAGGATAGAAGGGGAATGTGAGAGAGGGGTAACTGTTGCAAACTCGGGTGTGTCATGCGACTTTTGAATATTTGGGGCCAAACTCGGGTGTGTAATGCGACTGCTGAAGAGTCTGGTGCCGAACTCGGGTGTGTCATGGCGACTGCTGAAGAATCTAGTGGCGAACTCGGGTGTTGAGAATCTCTGATTGGGCCTGATGGTGACCGGTGTAACAGTTACATATGCTTATATATGGAAAATAGTTAATAATTTCTTCAGTAGCACGATACGTGTTGTTACAACTAAACAGGATAAATAAAAACGTCTTGAATCACTACGAGGTATATTTACACTTATACTGTACTTACATACAAGACGGTAAAATATACATAAACTATTTAAATAAATGTTTATTATCTGAACTTTTTTGGTTCACGTCTGAATTCACTTTTGAAAAGTGTAGTTTCTCCTTAAACATCAATGGAAATTTACTAGAAATATACCGATGTAACCGGGACCATCAACGCTAGTTATTTTTTAAATTTTGATTGTGATATTTTAAATAAAACCAATCGTAAAGCAATGTGGACCAGAAAATACGGATCTATTTTACATGTAGATCGTGACAGATGTTGCAACAGAACAGCGTATTACTGAAGTATCTATAGTCAATGATATATATATAACACAATTTCATTAACCTGTACAAATTATCTGTTGAAATAAACTATACATTTTTTATCTATTGAAAAATATTCTTTCTATTTTATGGTTAGCGGGAACATAATTCAAAGTCCTTAATGTGTAAATAAATGTCAGTCAGTTGCCAGCCTACACTACGGCACGGTAGGTGTGAGCTGTGTGGTGTGTCTGGCACGGTGCGGCGGCGACCTTGCTAGACTGCTGGTAGGGCCGCTCCACTTCCCCCACACCGCTGGACACGCTCTAGTTGCGGAGCGCCGCGACGTCCTCCTGTACCCTGGTAGACTTGAAGCCGACCTCGCATGGCCTCTAATCTATCATTGACGATTTGAGAAGTTGCTCATAACTGTGGGGGAAATCGAATTCTCTAAACAATTTGGGTTTGAAATTGAAAATTGTAAATGGCCTGCGATTTTTAAGTGAAATTATATGATTTAAATTAAAGCTTAGAAATAGTCGTAAACAATTTTTTTATCAGCATATTACGTGTTATTATTACTTACGGGATGTAATAAAAGACGTCTTACAACATTTAATATATATTTACACTTATACTGATTCATATACAGACGGTAAACATATATAAAAGATGGTACTAGGCTATCGATAGGCTAGGCTTACCGTCTTTATGTGAATCAGTATAAGTGTAAATATATCTTAAGTGTTGTAAGACGTCTTTTATTACATCCCGTAAATAGTCGTTGTACTACATCGAAGGGTTATTCAAGTTATATATTGCCTCGGTTGGTAATGTATTAATGGGTTTGCGGAGTCTTAACTGTTTACAGATCCCCTTTAGAGAAACCCCTTGCGTACTGGTGGTGAGTACTAGCACAGACAAGAGAGAACGTTCTCTCTAGTCTTTTGTACTAGTATGCCACCTGGAAGGGGATTATTTTACTTCATGAAGAAGAGAAGCGAGTGAGCGATGGAATTTCACCCGCTTGTCACTAGATATATCACTAGATTTCTATGCAAACACTTATCCAACAATTGACTATAATCACTTATTGAGTATGAATGGATAAATTAGGGTTTCAATAGAGAATTTTAAAGGGACCCAACAAACGATTAACACTGCGATTCCACTAAAGGTAAATACGAGTTAAATTCGCCGATTAGCAAGTACGTCAGTTTTTATACAAATGTCGCAGTTCGAGAGCATCGTATTTTATATTTACTTGTCGCATTTTGGTATATTTTTCAAAAGCGATTCCACTAAAGGTAAATACGAGTTAAATTCGCCGATTAGCAAGTACGACAGTTTTTAAACAAACATCGCAGTTCGAAAGAAACGTATTTTCTATTTACTTGACGCATTGGTATATTTCTCAAGACCTCTTAATTCTTAAAAATATACTCTAAAATGTATCTTTGATGTACAGTAGTGTTTTATGCTGTGTGGTGATGATTTGTCAGACTCGAGGACCACACACGTCGCATTTACACAGTATACACTATACACTATATCACAGTACAATATACGTTATACACGGTAGACACCGGCATGACGTCACCAACGGGAGCGAGGAGGCGCACGGGTGGATGCAATATCGGGGCTTTCACTTTCCCCAGCCTTGGGAAAGCCAACGTGCAGTCTATTGTAGCGTGGTCGTGTTCCCGATCGCCCAGGGTGACCTTTTAGTGACACACACCCCTCCCTGTTAAATGGGCTGTTCGATATGCAATACACGTATACGATGGAAAATTTGTATTTTAAATCATGTCGATGTACTTAAGGTTTCTTAATATACGTGTACACTATTATTATGTCAAAAGAACATCTAATTTTGTGTATGGCCATTTTTCCCCCGTAAATAAATTACTATATTTTTCCTTTTGAATGGAGAGGTGTACTTTTCACAGTTGGAACAGTTCCGAATAGTAAATGTACATCCACAGCCATTATACTCGTGACCATACTATGCCATTGCTTTTGAGGTACGATTGTTTAAATCAAGAACAAAATATAGCCAAGTGGTTTTAAGATTTGTGTAGCATTAAAAAAGATAATTATGAAGTAGTCCCGACATCTAGGGTTAAGAATAATGCAGTTTTGGACGGGGGTTCCCCAACGACCAATGAATGCCATTGCAATTCCACGGAATTCCTTGGGCGCTGGGTAGCTCCAAGGTTTTGCATTTTAGCAAATTTCCCTTACAGCGAAGAAGTTATTTGCCGTAGTCGGCATGGTAAAACCTAGGCCCGGGTCCATGATAACTTTTCGTTTTGAGGTCCCCAGATGTCAAAAACAAGATTCGTTAAAATGTTTATATATGTATACAGGGTGTTACAAAAAGGTGCACGGGCTATATATTTTCAGATTCTACACCAAAAAATAAGCAACAAATGTAGAGTGACATTTTTCGAAATTCCGCTCCGTTTAGCGTCAGTCGGTCTGTTAGTGTTTTTGAACCGTTACAGGTACAGTTTTAAACTTGGCATACTTCATGTCCAGACTTAATGATGTTTTGGTATTTAATTTCAAGTTTATATCCTTCACCGTTTCAAAATGGCGACCGTTTTTGTTTTTTCAAAGCTAAATATCTTAAAACCTGTAAAGTTTATGAAAACAACTGTAAGAATCAAAAAACGAGTGTAATTTTGTCCTAAAAGTAATGATATGAAGATAATAACTATATAGGATAATAAATAACTGCGTTGTTGTGATTCAGCCCTCCTATTTTTCAGCCCAGAAATGGCTGGCAGAAATTTGTGAATATATTTTTTATGAATCCTGGTAAGTAAGTGGCTTAATGTGTTATTAAGACATATATATTTATTTATTGGAAATTCGTTGAGTAGGCAGAAAACGTTTTACTCGGAGTTCTTTTATTCCAGAGAAAGTACTGTACTGACCCTGGCACCATAATTACCTCATAACTAACGGGTTGGGTAATATATTAACCACACAATTATAGGGATAGTGATTTCTCAAGTTAATTTCAACTTAGGCATTACAGGGCTGTCATAAACTAAACGTTTAAAGTGGCTTTGTTTAGTTAAGGATTTTGGTTAAAGTTTATCTGTATATCTTCGTATCGTCCAAAAATATGGCGTATATTCTGTATAAACGAGCCTGAGAGTTAGTTGACGTTGTGCAAGTTGCGGCGGAGTGAAGGAAGGTCAGGATTGCGAAGAAAGCGTTGCGTTATGACGACCGGTGGGAGTCGGAGTAGGGCATAATAGTCGTCGTATCGCCGAGACTGGGGTTCGATTAGCATACAATTCGATATGGTATAACCCAATGTTTTCTTTCAAATTAGTTAGAACACAGGGTTTTTAAAATTGTTGTGACATTTACCAGTAATTAATGCCGAAGTTTAAAGCCAATTGTCGTTAAGATTAGTTTTAACCCTATGTATTTTATAAAACAAATAACTAACTTGTTAAATAATTTATATGTGATACTGTATAGAAATTATGCAGGATTTTAACGTATAATTATTTGTACACGATAAAATAATTGAAATTCTTAAATCCGGAGTACGATGTAGGATGTAGTTCTTTTTTGAACCAGGATCTGGTGTATTATGGGACCAAATCGCAAAAATGAGACTTCATATACCACGTTGTAACTTAATTCCCCCTCTAAATTATTTTATTTTTTTAACAGTTTTGAACCAGTTGAAATTCCTATCAGGCGATAAATCAAGTTTACGTAAGACTTGCTTAGTATATCGTCTAGTGGAGGAAGTTTATGCTTATTCTGTTAGAAAATCCAACAGTGGTCTTGGTGTATGTATTCGTTTATTTGACTCCCGTTCTCCCGTAGCGTTCGTACAGTAGGTTTATTTAACACTAATGGAATGGAAAGATTTAAACGCGGGCGTTTCCATCCGTGCGCAATTAGAGTCGCCCGTAAATAACCCGATCGTCGGAGTAAACTGCTAGACCATTCTAATTACCTTCTCCTTCGCCGATTAAGGTTAACGGCTCGCCGTTGCCGGAGGAAATACTCCTGGCCGCCTAGAAAATCCCTGCGGGTGTTTCATTAGATTTTCTGTCAAAATTAACTTTAAATTCATATAAAAACATGTTTTTAGAACCTTTTTCTTATAATACTTTACACCCCGAAATTCTGTAATACATGTTACTGGGAGTCTGCTCTGCGGGTAGTGAAAGGGGGGGAGCAAACGGCCTGTTTGAGCTTTAGGAACGGCACTTCATCCTTCCTTTTTCAAACATATACTTTATCATCATAGTACGAGTTGTTATTTCCGGAATTCCCGGTTGCCAAAAGAACACATAATTAGGGACGCCATTTCCATTATGTCATTCTCTCATCGAGAGTGATGACGATCGGTGCGACCGGTCGAGATCGATCGCCTCGTACCATTTGTATACATATATTTACTGTCTTGTAAGCGAGTACACTGTACAGTGTCAGAGTAAATACGTTTTATGAGTGTTGTTTAAGATATTTTTTATTTACATCCTGTTACTTTTTTCAGTATCTTCATGCTTTCAAGTAAACAAAAACGATTAGAAAATGTTAATTTTTAAATTTGTTTAATGCAGCCTGCATGAGACAGTTTGCCCTAGCTGTAACGTTTCCCCAAGCCGCCGAAGCTTGAAATTAAACTGCAGCGCCGCGAGGCTGCGGAAGCGCCAATTAGCATTCAACCGCTCCTTTGGCACTCTCTTGGTTGTCGCTTATGTTGCAAATGCAGCGTTTATGTTGCTTGGAGAAAAGTGCTGAGTAAGTGTGTTTTTAACGGATCTTGGCTTCAACAGGTGTAGTTGGATACTAGATACCCCTCGAGTTTTCTAGATGAGTAGATTTCGTGTTTGTATGGCTAATAGTGCTGTTTGGTTCAGGCTCTTTGTTTTGAATGGGCATTCATCCTTGATGTAATTTGCAATACAGTGAGATAAAACACGTATAACATGTGAACATACGGGTAGTTAGATCACACAACAGTTGCCTGAAGTACACATCACAATGATCCGATGTAACACAGCTCTATGTCGTTGTGACATCCAGGTAACATATGTTGGACTATATTTATTTGATATAGTTGGTCATTGGATATATTTATATTATAATTGACTATTTCAGAAGCGTAAATATATTATTTTGTATGCCCCTACAATAATGAAGGCGTTATGTAGTATGATTTCATATTCATGAAAGCTGTTTTAACTCACCAAACTCTAGTGATAGTAGCATGTTACCACCCAAATTTCACTTGTGTAGGCTATGTTTCAATTTGATTTGTTTGCTCATTTGAAACAAGGCCCCCTATATGCATGTAATTTTATTGGACCTCTTTTAAATGCACGTTATGCGTGTTTTGTAATTTTTCTGTAGTGTAGATTATTTATTATCTGATGATTTTGTTATTATCTAAGTAGTGTCACTGCGAATTTTGCAACGATTAGTTGTATTTGTTTATAAATTAAACCTATAACGTAATATGAACAATTCGTGAGTTGGTGGTTCATCGGTTTTAAATTGGCACATCAAGTATGAACCTGAAATAAATTAATTTGTAGCATATTCAGTTCTGGAATTAATGTTCATCATTAACTTCGGGATACAATTCTCAGCAAAATATTAAGAATTAAATTGCCAGCGATTCTCCACCGTATCGGAGTAGTTTGATGTTGAATTTTACATAGTGGCATCAGTTCTCCATTTTACACTTGGAATCAACTACTAAGGAACTGTGATCAGAACCATTGAATAAAAATTGCACATAGAGTGGACAAAATTACTCAAATGCTTATATATAACAAAAATACTACCGGATAATAACCAGAAAGTAATCCTAAAGTAAACAAATAAGCAAAATTGACTGGCATTTTCCGAGCAAAGCTCGGTTCCCTAGGTAGGTACTATAGACAAGGTACAAATAAAAAAATCTGTGTAATCCAAATTAATTGTTTATATTTTTTATCAATAACAGTTTTTTGCATTGAAAAAATAAAACGAATATCCGTGTGCAAAGTCGCCGCGGCCTGGCTATAATTGTCGCATACTTGCTCTTTGAGGAAGTAGGCTGGTCAAAGGCCAAGGATCTATCGACCTGGCCGTGTCTATTGGTGCTGGGCCTATAGCCTATACAATACACAATGCAGTACTGCAGTGCAATGATCCTGTTGTTCGATTTATCAATCGTTTCAGTCTTCATTTTGTATTTGAATGGCGTGGTGTTTGAATACGTTTCTCGCCAGTTTAGTGTGTTCGAAAAGGTTGGCCACAAAGTATTTCCAAGTAATAAGAGAGAATAGTGGAACCATGTTTAGTTACGTTATTTTGTGCGGTTTTTGTATTGTCTGTACAGTATTTTACTTGTATTTTTTTAACCCGGAAGAAGAAACATTCGATAAGATTTCTTTACTAATAGGACTGAACGTTTAATAATTGTTTTTATAAGATTTGTTCTGTATAGAGTTTGTCAAAAGATTCAAGTAGTTGTAACATTGGAAATATTGTGGACTCTTTTAGTTTGAATACGGGGTTTATTTCATGGGGTTCACAATAAACGAATTTTCAACCGCTTCACTAATACAAAAATGTTTGTATTTAATCGTTCGGCAGTTTACACCACACGTGATAAGAACTCGTTGTCATTAAACCACTTAAATTGATACAGTTATCAATTAGTGAATTTCCTTTGGAAAGTGAACTATTAGCATGACCCGCACGGTGAAACTTAAGCCCGGGACCGCCATAGAAGTTCCTAACGTGACCCCCTGAACACGTTTTGGGGGCTCGTTCAAAATTGTAAATATATATATATATGTGTGTGTGTGTGTGTGTGTGTATGCACTCTAGTGGTCGCATTTTTTGTCCGATTTACTTCAGATTTGGTAGGGACGTTCCTTTCTATAATCAGTTGGACAAGTTCGTTGGGCAAAACAATCGGAAAACTCTAAACTCATTTTTTGGGGATTAATCTTTAAAATTTCGAGTTTTTGGGCCCAAAAAGGGTCAGAAAAGCCACAGATGGGAAATTAATACACGTACAAATATGGAAATTAGTGTGGCGAAACTTTTAAGCCCTCTCTCGTCATTGTAGCATAAATATTTACTGAGTTATTAAAGAAAATATGTATCGACCAAACACAGTACGTTGTCATATGGGGATTTTACATTAGAAAAACCTGTTATTCATTTTTGGTGCACTTTTATAATCCCCAAAAACCTCACGCCTACTTTAAAGCCTGACTGGACCTTCTCCTAACCTTATAATGCGCAAAATTACATTCCCAGCATTGCAGGTAAATAGAACCAGGAGCATCAGAACAGCCAAAAAATCAATGTTTTTAGATTTGAATAAAAATTGGAATAAATGTATGTTTTTAACTGATTTTGAGTTTTTATAGTTTTTATGTGGAAATTCACTTCCCTCACGTCAGCGTGCTGCGTGCGAACTCGTTTTGAATTAATATCATGAGTTGATAGTTGTATGTATTATTTGGCAGTATTCAGTAACAACTATTATTTGTTTACACAATTATTTGGTATTGTACAAAAACCTTTTCTTCGCTTCCGGCATCCAGAATTGTTTAGCGTAAAATAGTATCAGAAAGGTGGTACCTTAGTCTCTAAAGTTAAATGTTGATTTTAAAAGGTTATATAACGGAGGTCATGTAATGGAAGTCAGATTTCCTAGTAAAGAACACGACCTTCCATCGTATTACAGAACTGAACTTAGTGAACTCAATATTCTTCAGTCTGTAGCGTATATGTTTTGGTTGTTGTTTAGATTTGTGTAAGTAAACTCAGACTAACGGTGGGAGGGGAGTCAAAGCGCAAATATCTGCATGTTTATAACACTTGAAAGAGACCATCAGTCGGATAAATATTCCTCCCGTGAATATCAGTTCCAGCAAGGATATTTCTGGCGGTATTTTTGACTTTCGGTTTGTCTCGATGGGAATTATGTATGGATAGTATAGATTCAATAGATACTATAGGTTCTATATTTCATCCAGCCTTTTCTTACAAAGAATTTGAATTGATGATGATATGAAGTGTAAATTAGCCCCATATACTTCCTAGTTAATTGTAATTGCAAACAACTTGTTTATAATTACTGTTTTCGGCCGCACGGATCTCCATACAACTCTCACCGGTTTTTAAATCACTTTTACTAAAAGTAATTCGAAATATTGTGTTTGTTATTAAATATATTCTACAGTTGTGATTGCTGGATAAACATTAGTATTAACACGTCTTGATGCCAGAGGATATGATTATTTCATCCTGAAAAACATTTAGGATACACATAGTTAAAGCTGGATAAAGCATATACCTAGTTTCAGATACGAAAGCTTGAAAGTCCTTATTCAATTAGATTAACGGGCTTTCGGTTTGCTTACTCCCTTTTACAAACTCAAGGGATTCGAATGATTTGACCCCTCCTTCCATTATGGTCATCTAAGGGCTCATTGATGTCATATTTGTTTGGTTTGTTAATATTTGGTCTTACGAATCGTCACTCATATTTTCAATGCAAAAGCCATATCGACCCGGTAAAGCATTACCAGGTTTCAGTTAACTACTTTGTGTTTTTCGTCATGAAAAATTACATAGCTCGTTGGTTCTTATGCAAATGTGGTGTTAAATTACACGATTGCAGCTGCAAAGAACGCCATGAATACGATACCCCCATTCAGCGTGCCCCCTCCCTATGTACGCACACGTGATACTGTAATGTTTTCATTATTAGTGTGTATATTATAAACTTTTATTATCCCCAAAAAATGATTGTTGGGCGATATTTTGCCTCTTGAAAAAAATTAGTACTAAATGAACTATTTTTCACCTTATTCATAGGCAATTTTTGTACAAATTAAAAGTATGGTTTTTGGTGTGTAGAAAATAAGTGTAATCCTCAGCGTTGTTATTAGTTAGTAATATAGTTCGTTTCAAAGTGTTTGTAGCTTACTTTGTTTTTTTTCTAGGTAAGTGAAATGTTCTTTGTCCTTCACAAAGTTCGTAGGTTCACAGTAATTGGTTATATAGAAAATTAATATTTGGTGTTATGTGGCGGTATAGGTATAGTTTACATGGATTAATTTTTTGATTATAAGCTTTCCCTCTTTTCGAACTCGCAAGTATACGACTGGACGATTTGAGCAATAGTGTTCGCAATTAACCTACGTTCGTCCTAGTTTTACATATTTTTTGTTTTGTCCTTTTTAAACACGTCGTTTCATAAGAATCATTAGAAGATATTCGCTTTATTTCGTTACAGTTTGTGGGTCAACGGGTTTTAATGATCTGCGGTAAATGTCCTAACGACATTTTAATTGCTTGTAAGTGTTCTTTTAACAGCATTAAATTATAGCGTTGTTGAAATTTCACACGTTGTACTGTAAGGAAGGTTTTTATCGGGGTTCGCTTCAACTGTCAGGGATGAGGAAATATTAAAGTAAATTGGTTGGCTTACTTCAGGTGTTTACTGAATACTTGTTGGAGCCGATAGTAACGCGTAAAAACTATTGTTAAAAAAATTAAAAACATATTTCTGATTGTGTTTTTAAATAGCTATTGCTTTTTAAACTAGTGTATTTAATGACAGATTTTTGTGCTAGAACTGTTTGCTACTTGTTACAATTGAACTATAAATTAATCGCAGGGATGTGACATCTTTGAATCTTCACTGTTTTTTAGTTTATATTTTGATCTGCAACTCGTAAAAATAATAAGCCCAACGTTAATAATTAGCTTTCCTATTGTTCGGCATTTCAGATCAAATGATTGTTAAAAATGGGATTTTATCCTGATGCGAGTTGATTCAAATTGTATATTAGAGTGATTTTCTAGCTGGTCGTCGTACAATCAAACGATCAAAGATCGTTTCACGGGAAGTATAGTTAACCCGCAGAATGTAGGCACGTATCGGCTGGTACGGAAGGTGTAGACTGTAGCTGGAGCGGGAGCGGGAGCGGCGAGTGAGTCATCAGTGGGCAGAGTGAGTGACCTTGGCCGGCCTACGCTCCCCTCACTCACGCGTCTCGCACGCCTTGTATGTCCCTCACCTGCCTCAGCGTGCCGCGGGTCAGGGATGGAACGGGGCTGGGGGTTTAGTGTGCAGATCTCTAATATATTGGTAGCTATGAAGTTCCAAGTGATCCGGTCAGACCGTCCCTAGGTGGCTAAGGGATGGACATACTGCAGTTGGAACTGCGGGTTGAGATTGACATCCATCCTCGCACTATATAAATGAAGCAGGACGCATTGATTGGTGATACAGAAAAACAGGTAGATGGGAGGTCGCAGCTTCAAACACCAATTCTTAAATTTGACCGGATTTCGTGATGGAAGTGGTGGTTACTTAAATCTAAATTCAGATCATTTATCTTAGCTGCGGTATCTTACTGTCAGCAATGTTACAACTTTGAAACGACTCTATTCTATTGTAATGTGACATTGGATGCACGAACGCGCACCCATGATACCATGATAACAGTGAGGAACGCAATTGCAAAGTGACTGCCAACCCAGTATAGGTGTGTTAGTCGTAGCGGTATCAGTGACACCGTTGGAGAATGGCGTGATTCGAACTGGTCCCGCCCGCGTTTGCTGGTTCCAGTTCCGTTCTACACCTTCAATAACGACACATGCACACAACATCGAGAAACACGATTACAAAGTGACTGCTTACCCGGTATAGGGGTGTTAATCGTAATGGTACCGTTGCGGTATCAGCATCTTGGGGAATGACGTGATAGGAACTGGTCCCGCCCGCGATTAGGCAAGTTGCCGCTGGTTCCGGTTCCGTTGTACACCTCCACTATGCAGACAACATTGAGAAACGCAAGTGCAAAGTGACTGCCAACCCGTTATAGTTGTGTTAATCGTAGCGGTATCAGTGGCAGCGTTGGAGAGTGACGTCGACGTGATTGAAACTGGTCCTGCCTGCGATCCAGCAAATTGCCGCTGGTTCCGGTTCAATTCTACACCTCCAATAGTGACACATGCAAACAACATCGATAAATGCAAGTGCAAAGTGACTGCCAACCCGGTATAGGTGTGTTAATCATAGCGGTATCAGAGACAGCGTTGGAGAATGACGTCGACGTGATAGGAACTGGTCCCGCCTGCGATCAGGCAAATTGCCGCTGGTTCCGGTTCAATTCTACACGTCCAATAGTGACACATGCATACAACATCGATAAATGCAAGTACAAAGTGACTGCCAACCCGGTATAGGTGTGTTAATCATAGCGGTATCAGAGACAGCGTTGGAGAATGACGTTGACGTGATAGGAACTGGTCCCGCCTGCGATCAGGCAAATTGCCGCTGGTTCCGGTTCCGTTATATACATCCGACACTACCGCGTTGCCAAGTTTGAAATGTGTTTACTCGGAAACCAGTTGCGAAGTAAGGTTGGCGATCCTTCTATATAAACCTCCAGTATCATCACTACTATAGTATATACAGTACACACTACTACAATACCTACAGCGACGGCAGTGACTCGAATGCAGGGCAGCGCTTCAGCCGCAACAATGCATATCGTGATGGGATGAGAACCACGCCTTGCATTCATCTCTCATACGGCCCTCGCCCTCTCGCAGCTCGTGGAATGGTCGTTTGTCGATAGGTAGATTTGGTAAATTGACTTTAAAGAGGTACAACATGAAATTACGCGCATAACGTTTTCAGATCCTGACAGTGTATTCAACTCGAATATTACTGGAATATTTGTTATTCCAAGCGTGCCTCATGAAATACTTAAGATTCGAACTGCACAACCTCCAAAAGTGAAAAATGTCTTCCTCACCTAACTTTTTGGCGATTTTCCCCTGTAGGGAAGAAGCTATTACCGTAGTCGGCATGGTAAGACCTAGGCCCGGGACCATGATAACTTTTCGGTTTGAGGTCCCCAGACCCCAAAAACACCATTCGTTCGAAACTGTATATATATATATATATATATATATATTATTTTTAAAAACATTATTAACGAGTACCCTTTTTTTGAAACATTTTTATTTTGACTGAATAGTTTCAAAAAAAGGGTACTCGTTAGTAATGTTTTTAAAAATAATAATATTAGTAGCCCTAATATACAAGTCAAGCAATATATATATATATATATATATATATATATATATATATATATATATGGTGTGTGTCCGTGGGTGCGATAACTCTCGTAAAAATAATCCGATTTTGACGAAATTTGGTATAAGCGTGTAAAGCAGCATTTATGACTAAGTTCGAAAACCAGACAGATCGGACTATCCGAAGGGGTATTTTGGGGGGGTTTTGTACCCCAAAAATGGGTTTTTTGAGTTTTCTACATATAATAATTTTTGAAAAAGTCAAATTTTAGTTTCCTCCATTGGAATCAGCTTAAAAAGACGCACAATTTGGTGTTTTGACCATTGCTCTACGTCAAATGGTTACAGAGATATTGAAAGTGCTAAACACAGTACGTTGTCCAATGCTATTCTTATGGAGAATAAGAAAAAAATATAGCTCGCTTATTTAGCAACGTATTCTAACAAAACTTGGTATATGGTTTCATCTGGTTGTGGTCTATTGTTATTTTCACAAAAAACCCGATTTTTACCAATAATTCCCGTAGCAGCAAACCTGCGTCCTCAGCCCCCATGTTATTCTTATGGAGAATAATTAAAAAGTAATGTATCCCTTAATTATGAACATAAATTAATAAAACTTGGAATGTTGGTTTACCTAGTTGAGTTCTATTGATATTTACATAAAAACCCATTTTTTGTGTTCCTTATTGCAGCAAACCTGCGTACTCATCTCCCATGTTATTCTTATGGAGAATAATCAAAATGGCATATATCGCTTATTTAGGAACTTATATTGATGAAACTTGGTATGTGGCTTCACCTAGTTGAGTAATATTGATATTTACAAGAAACCCTACATTTGTTGTTTTTTGTAGCAGCAAACCTGCGTACTCATCCCCAATGTTATTGTTGTAGAGAATAATTCAAATTTGATATATCGCTTATTTTTGAATATATTTTTATGAAACTTGGTATGCGGCTTTATGTGGTATTAAGACTTATATTTAGCATTGGAAATTTGCTGAGTACGCAGGTTTGCTGCGACGGGGGTATTTTTTAAATCGCTTAGTAATATTCTTCTGTAACCAATTTTTTCCATTTGGAAAATCTAATTCTTCTTTTTCCAACATATAGTTTGTTAAAAACAGAAATATATTAAATGAATACCCAAACAACCGTTTAACTGTAATGCATTTTAGGCTACCCCCATTTCTAGGGACAGTTACATCTATACCACATATTCTGTGACTTTTCATTGTGTTGTGTGCCCACTAACGGGATGTCATGTGCAAAGTCAGATTGTCCTCGGTATAACGTGCTGGAGGTATCGATCACGGTGTCGTGCAGTGGACTGTCACTGTATCGACGCCTCTGTAATGGGTCTTTATTGCCCCACTGATTCTCCATCTCCGGTTGTACGAAAGTTGCGGTGGTATGCCCGATCTTCACGTCGGTTTAGCTGGTAATGTTACCATGTTTTAAAGGTTACCAGATTGAAGGGATCTCGTTTCTTTTTTAATTTGCGACTCTATTCTGTGGGTATGAACGTGTGGCACACATTGTTGCTGGTGGACAGTACAGCCAGACCGATGTACCTAACTTAACATTTGGATCGTCCGTCCAATGACACAATTATTACTAATTCGTCGATGTCAAGAACAATGGAAGTATCGTTGGGAAAGAATTACCTTGAAGCTTGTGGCATAAAAACATGTCGTGTAGTTTATTTAATTGTGTGTAAATATTTTAAGTAATATAAAATATGTACGGATATTTTTACTGCTTTGAAACTTCGGACAAATTTGCTTTCTTTTTATGACGTATCTGATATCAGCTTGTTTAAAATTAAAATTAACGATTACATTAATCTCGTGGATTCTGAAAAATGTGTTTATAGCCTTTGCAATTATTTATTACTCGGGCTGTGAAACAATGTTGCAACAAGGGCAGCAAAGCAAAATATTCATAATACAGTTTCCTAGAGGGGAGAGTTACAGTGGAGGAGTTTTTATGTAATTTGTATAATTGTTACAATGCCAGAATATACTAATTATCGTATTAGTGTGTCAGAATACAAGGATACTTAATTCCTGAAATAGAAGCATTGTGCACATCTATATTTTCTAGATTAAACAATCGCGTTTAGCCCACTTCCCTCAGCTTTGATGTGCTCGCCTGTTTGTCAGTTATTTATCAAATTGTTCCAGAAAACTTGGCGAATGATTGCTAAACTGACTTTGATTTGACCACTGTATAATTCACTTCAGTTATTCATCAGCGAGCAAGTAAAACTGAAATCGCTAAGGTCAGAAAAACTCTCGTTTTCAAATAAATAGATCATCAGTAATTGTTGAGTAGGTGAGCTTATACAGAACATGCATTTGCCAAGGTGTACTGTGTCACCCGAGTTGTTTAAAACTAATTAATTATTGACAGCATGAAAAAAGGAAAGGTTCACTTTACTGCCACGTGTATGCTATTTCGGTTTAAACTCATCAAATTGGATATGTTTCATGTTTATTTTAATGCTTTAGAGAAGGGAGCAACACTGCGAGAGAACATCCCCCACTTGTAAAAGCTTGGTCGCGTGAAACATACGTTAAATTCATGAACGGTATCGGCTCAATCAGAATTCAGTATGATAATTCTCACTCTTGATAGTGAGGTTCTAGGGACAATCTTTCCTGACCTACCATTGGAAAAGTAAGGCGATAAAATAATCATTAACTTTAGCCTAATACAATTCGAATCTCCGCAAAAGTTAAAAACAACTAGCTACTACTTCACGTTGGATGGTCAACAACAATGTTTGTTGTCTGTTGTTGATCGTGCCGAAACATGTGTTGTTACTTTCCTCAATGCCGAAGCAGACATCGGTTAGCAAGTCCACTGGATTGTAATCTGTTAAGCAGCAATCTAAGTAACAGTTCGTATTTAGGCTGAGAGCCCAGAATAGCCGCGATGTAGTGTGCTGGAGAGCGGTCGATAAGAAGAACTCTAGATACTGCTCGAGCCATGCGATCCAATACGTGCTGATTTTATCCGTCGTGCATACAACGGATAGCTGAATACGCAATACACGCTACAAACTGTTCGATTACTCGTGAGTGGAAGTAAATTAGCCACGCATATTGTGTGAAGGAAATACTATTACTTCAACCTTTCACTCATAACATTTGCTCTTACTTCTACATTTCCCTTTTGAGCAAATGCTTTTTGATGCATACCTTATCATCGACGGATATTTAATTTCGCGAGGACATTTCTTGTACCCGACGAGATTTGAGATAACATTTTAAATACTGCATATAAAGTAGGTGGTCGTTGCTTAGCATAAGTGATCTGATCGTATCGCCAGTTATCATTCGCCCCAATTAAACAAACCGCTGTACCGTAATGCTGAACAAGGAATGTTGCTTATGAAGAAAGTATAACTTGTGATTGCCAATTTGCACTTTGCAAGTAATTGATGTTATCATTAGCTTAGAGATTAAATTTCACAATTTATTTTCAATTTGCGCTTTTTAAATTATTTAATTGGTGCCTTGTATTGGCGAGTCGTTTGCGTAGCGGTCAAGGCGGCGCGGCGGACTCCGAAACCATGGCAGCGGCCTTGTCATGGGTTCGAATCCTAGTCCTTGCAAGCGAATTGTATCAATATTGTACAACTCGAACTGGCTCAACCCGTTGATTTGGTGGATTCGTTCACGCCCCAGATCAGTAGTCTTTCTAGACAGGCAAAAGAGGTAGTTGCCAATATCTTGTTGTAACAAATTAACACTGTACAATGATTAAATTACAGTGGTGTGTTGAATGGCGATGTGTGAACTTTTGTGTGCATTATATGACGTGTTTTAACAATTTAATTTTATAGTAGCATTGTGATGCCTCTACACTCGACAATACAGTTGTTGGAGCCGCCCTCTCTAACAAATTAGATTATTAAAGTGTCTCGTGCTCAATAAACATATAACGTGCTCAATAGGCATTAACGAGTATTAAACTGAAAAACTCAGAGTTTAACCTAGTCTGGGTGAAAATCTATTGGGTCAGCAGTAACCAGTTGTTGGTTACTAGCAACCAGTGCCGCACGGTCATTAGTAACTAACTTAAGTTAGTCGAAGTATGTACGGTTATTCGTAACCGAGTGGTTTGTTACTGCTAATTTGTTACTGTTTACTAGCGAATTTCCCCTATAGAGAAGAAGCTATTACCGTAGTCGGCATGGTAAGACCTAGGCCCGGGACCGTGATAACTTTTCGTTTTGAGGTCCCAGATGCCAAAAACACCATTCGTTCAAAACTGTATATATATGTTTCCGTGAGCACTATAACTCTCGTAAAAATAGTCCGATTTTGACGAAATTTGGTATAAACGTGTCAAGCAGCAATTATGACTTTAAGTCCGAAAACCAGACAGATCGACCTATCTGAAGGAGTATTTTGGGGGGGGGGGGTTTGTATCCCAAAAATGGATTTTTTTGAGTTTTTTGAACATATAATTTTTGAAAAAGTCAAATTTTAGTTTTTCCATTGGAATCAGCTTAAGAAGACCCACAATTTGGTTGATCATTGCTCTACGTCAAATGGTTACAGAGATATTGAAAGTGCTAAACACAGTAAGTTGTGCAATGTTATTCTTTTGTAGAATAAGAAAAATTGTATATCTCGCTTATTTATCAACTTATCCTGATGAAACTTGGTATATTGCTTCATATTGTTGTGGTCCATTGATATTTGCACTAAAACATTTTTGGCCGATAGTTACCGTAGCAGCAAACCTGCGTACTCAGCTCCCATGTTATTCTTATGGAGAATAAGTAACGTGTTATCTCCCTTAATTATGAACATAAATTAATAACATTTGGTATGTGGCTTTACCTTCTTGAGTTATATTGATATTTGTATAAAACCCTATTTTTTGTGTTCCTTGCTTCAGCAACCCTGCATACTCAGCCGCCATGTTATTCTTATGGAGAATAATTAAAATGTCATAAATCGTTTATTTATGAATGTATATTGAGGAAACTTGGTATGTGTTATTATGATATATATGCATTGGAAATTCGCTGAGGACGCAGCTTTGCTGTTACGGGGGTATTTGACCTAATAACGCCGGTTAAACATAACCTTACAGCATGATAAACACCAACCTAGTGTCCTCTGGAATAAATTTTACTGAGTATAAGTAGTTGCCAATAACCCATTGATTTTTAATATTTGACCCTGTACTCGGTGAGAATTTAACTAACACATCAGTGGAAACTAATCTGTGGTAGTGTGATGGATCGTTCATAACCGTCTTAGCTAGGTTAGCAGCATGGTTAAATTAGTTTGATCTAACTTTGAGATGTTGGCAACAACTGTTTCTCTGCAGAGAGATCAGTTGGAGCAAAAGTGAACGGCGAGTGCGTCGTAGAATACACGCAGGTCATAGGTTACAAGTTGGAACACCTCATGTCTCGAGGGTTTAATTTTTACTATGTTCTTCTTCAATGATTATGAAGATGTGAGGAACCTTCTGACCAACTGGGGTCTGGGCTCATATATTGCATCATTTGAAAGTACGTAGATTATGGCCTTCTTAATTATGTTGTTTCAGGTTGCGTTTAATGTCGATCTACTGAATATGGATTCAGTTTGGATTTATTAATTCAGCTCTATTTGAAAATGAACTAAAATGCAGTTACTGTACTAAAATAAATATCAATGAAGTTGTTAAGAATTTTGTATTTTAGGTTAGGTTAGGTAGGTATGCGAATTCCCCTTTAGGGCTAAGGTAGGGCTTACATTATCCCAATTTAGGTTTCATTCTTAAAAACCTCATTAATATTTGTTTTAAAAACTGTTTTTAGCTAAATTTTAAATAGAGTTGGATTGATAAAACCAGATTGAAGCCATAATCAGCAGACCAACGTAAAATGATGAATTCCTAACCTCAAACACCACAATTAAGAAAGTCGTTATCAAAGTAAATTAAATTATGAAATATACGAGCGAAGGTTCTAGTTGGTCAGAAGAATCCACATATCTCCATGATCATCGAAGTCATGGTAAAAGTTAAAACCACGAGGCGTGAGGTGTTCTACCTTTTAACCCAACTGCTCAGTTAAAATGACAAACTTGCTGGGTTAAAGTGGCCCTGCTGAACGGTTGGAGTAACCCATCAACTTGGTTAGAGTAACCCGTTAGCTCAGTTAAAGTAACCCAGAAGATTAGTCAAAGTAACCTAGCTGCTAGGTTAAAACAACCAACTTGATCAGTTAAATCAACCAAAAATCTACTCGGTCATTTATTGACACTTTATTGTCATTGTATTCATTTATTGTACTTGGTCAATGATTTTACCTACTTAGTCGGTCATTACTAACCCATATCCATTGACCCATTTCACAAGGTTACTGGTAACCAGTCAAATCGGTCGGTGCTATATTGACCCTACAACTTAGTAAATATCATCCTTTTTCTCAGTTAAGACTAACCTTTTGGGGTTTTCAGTGTACATAAATTGTCGTATTATAAATAAGCAAAACGCGCTTCTTTTCCAAGTAAGCTTTAAGAGAAGAAAGAAATGTCTTGGTAGGGGTCGCTCAATTAAATGTGGATCACATTTGCCTGTCAGCAACATCCCAGTTTGTCTGACATAAAATGTTGTTACATCTTAGAATACATCTTGGTTGACTATGTCTTTTATTAACATACAGTATTCATCTTGTAATGTGTGGTTTCTTCCTCTCTATAAAATGGACTTGTCTCTGAATAAAGGCAGATAGTTAATCATTTTGCATATACATTCTAGCCTGTGGCGGTTTTTCCATCTTGCAAACCAATTTGTGACTAGGAAATATTTTAAAATTTCATATCCTAGGGTTTCCTAGAACGAGTTTATAATATATAAACCGTGGTAAACATCCATTTAAAACTGTAAACAAATCTGGAAGAAATTAAGCCTGTGGAGGAAAAATGCTTTTACAGTTAACAAGCGTATTTAAATTTGTGTTGTATAAACACGTTCTATGCGAACTGCTGTATTTACAGTTGACCTACATTGTCGAATACATTCTAGCACAATCGAGGTTGAGCAATACAAACTGAATCGACGTGTTCTGTTTGTGTTTTTTTTTATTATTTAGTTGAGTCTTCTTGGAAATGGCGTGAGATTTAACATATGTAATAGTGTGGAAGTGCACCTTTAGAGTGTCAGTTTACTAAGGGGATAACCCATTTGTCGGCCAAGGGTACAATCAGATTAACCCGAGTGTGTTGACTGGACGCGGCGCCCTCCCCATTCAACTGCCAAACTCGGTCTGCCCTACCATTGACTATACACCTGTACCTACAGGTGTATAGTCAATGGCCCTACTAACTAAATTGGGAGCTACTCGTTTTTACATGCAGTTAAATGCATTTTTGAAATGTAAAAGATAGAAACAGTCATTGTTTATGGAAAATACTACGGTAGCTGATATGAATGTCGTTGTTATGGGGGATGTTTTACCTGAAGGGTATATACTTATTTTTATGAATAATATTGCTCACGAAGGATGTCTAAAAAATTGTGTCGCTACAAAATAGTCGATACAAATTACAAGGCCGCGGCCTTTTTGATTTTTAGCTGCAGACCTATATATTTTATTGGGTTGGTAATTTGAAATAAAACAAAACATGTTTTTTGTATAATTATTTGAAGCTGCTTATCATTGTTGTAATGCTACAATTTTTTGCGTTTTAGATTGGCTTAAGAGAACCATGTTTGTCAAGACATTCATTTTTTAAACCAATTAAAATGGATTGAAAAATAATATAACGCTTTTAAAACCATTTGTTTCTTCAAGCATTGAAACTCATAATAAATAATAACTCATAATAAATGTACTGTCGGTTATTACGAGATGTAATAACACTAAATTAATAGCATTAATAAACCCTGAAATGTAAGAGTTGAGTCTAGTGTGAGAGTGGATATAAATCCCATCGGACTCTCAACAGTGGGCTGTTCCGTTTACGGCAAATCAGATTAGAGCGTCGTGTTGCCTGGCGGGCTGCGTCCTTCCATTCATCTTCCTTTTGTTACCTGCTTTATATGGTATACAAATCTTGATCAGCACAACACTATCCATTTATTTCGATGTGTTACCATATTGCCATTGACTTAGATAGATACTTCAGTATCTAAAGTTGATGATATTACTGCCATTGTATTTTCAAGTCTGTAATTTTATTGATTTTCAGCTGTAGGTAGTTTATTTGTTTTTACTTTCTCCCTGTATATGGAGAAAGTAGTATTTGTTCCGTAAAATATTTCGAATTTGAGTTATTAATGGAAATATTTTGTGTCTACCTAGAGACCACACCAATAGCTCAATGTAGACTAAATTTTATATGCAGGTGCAATTTCACCATCTCAAGGCGTCCTTTCCACTTTTGAATCTTTTATTTTGAAGAGTGATTTATCTTCCAAAACCCCTAGTAAATAACAAATTTATCGAAATTGGCCTTAGCGATTTTTATTAAAATTTCGTCTTTGGTAGTACTCAAAGTTCCCAGCCTCACAAACTATGTACGAAGGCGGTATTTCCTCACAAATCAGTTAAAATCTGTATTTATAATAATTATAGCCTAGTCTTGAATCAAATGTTTGAAAATCCGTTTGAACGTTAATATATGCGATAGTGTGGAAGTGCACCTTCATAGTGTCAGTTTACTAGGGGGGGGGGGGGTTACCCATTTATCGGATTCCCCTAATTCGAGGAAGCAATCAAAACGCGCCGTCCGTGCTCGCCGTTTGCACACGTCACACGTGCACGCGACGCGAGGCGAGTCATTACACAAACGTTGGCGTCGCATCGCGTTGTATCGTTGACCAGGGGCGGCGCGGCGGTGGGCGCTTTAAATATGCAAGGCGCACAACACGGACCGTTACACCGGATTGGTGTGACTTTAATTTTTAATAATTTATCTTCAAATAATATACGTCACAGCGCCATGCCAGTAAACAATTATCGGAGACGGTATGGGGCTCCTCGTAGTTAAGCAATTGGAACTCGTCAACTCGTCAATATATTTAGGTTCCTAAGTGTAGAATGTGCCTTAGAAGCACCTAAATAGCTTTATAATTATATTTGCGGTTATTGTCTGTTGATATAAATATATTTGTTTATTTAAAAGTTTTATATTATTCTTTAATAATATGATCGCTCTTGTTTAATTAAATATCGCTACCTCAACATACCCTGCAGAATCTGGAAGTGAAAGGAAGTTTCATCTGTCGTTTAGTGCTGGACACTCTGTAAGAGACCTGTGGTTTTGTTAGGAACCTTAAACAAACTATGTATCATTGGAAATAACAAATCTATTCAATCTCCCTATACGGTTTTACATTTTATCGTTGGGCACAAAAAGCTGGTTGGTGTAAGTTTTTGATCGCTAGCTTTCAGCATTGTTGTACTTCAAGCTATACATGTTTCGAAAAGAATACAGAAATTTTGTTCTTGTATCCGAAATCAAACTTGCTTAGATCGTGGTTTTAATGTCTGCATTACGTCCGTTGGAGTGTTCTGAGAACGTTATAAAATTAATATGTTTTATTATTTGTCATGACAATTTTAACAATTTTTGTCACTTACAACACAGCCGACGCCGACGCGGGTAGGTCGCGGCGCTGCTCGGCCATGACATGATAACACGCACTCTCGCCACATGCCGCCTGTTGAGCGGAACCACACGGAGGCGATCTGTCATCCGGTATCGACCCCTGGATCGATCCGTGGATATTGTACGCGACAAAGGTGCGGGATATTTGGGCCACACGTCCACACTCGCACGACACGGTGCCGTGGTGCGTGGTGTGGTGTGGTGGTGACGAGTCTGCGAGCGAGCGGGAAATGTAGCGAAGGTTTATGCTCTTCAATGCTGAGGTAGATACCTAGCTGCGTTGTGTCGTTGCATTTTGGTTTTATAGCTTTTGGTTTTATAGCTTTTGGTTTTACTGTATGGCTTTTTGCAGCTTCGTTTCACATACTATCCTTTCTCTATACGCAATCTCTATCCTCTCGAATTCGAGCATTTTTTTGGGATTAGCCAACTCGCATTAGTTTAGATTTTGATGCCATTCAAGAAGTTAGCTTGAAACAGCTGTTCTTGCTTTTTTACTGTGTTTTGTTAGTGTAAACAGCTGCTGTTAAATTTACAATTGAATTGTTTTTATTCTTCCATAATATTAACATTGGACGTTGAAAACCCAGGGGGCAGAGCCATGAAAGTGGATATTTTCTAAACCCCCAAAAGGCACATCGAGAAGTTAAGGTTTAACTAACACATAAGCCTTGACTTAATTTTTACATAATTATTAGTTTCGCCGGTATCATGCTCACAAAAATCGCCTACTTTTTTAATAAAATGATGTTGATGATACTGCGCTATCCTATAAATCGGCAGACAATTTTCTTACTTCGGTGGATGTGTTTTTTTTTAATACGATGTTAATACGCGTTTTGAATAGTTTAATATAACGTTAGTGGTTTTTTCTCTCGAATTGGTGAACTTACAGATTAAAATAATGTGTCGCTATCCCAACAGTTGCCATATTGGACTTCGATTAAGGGTCATCACGGGTTGCATTCTCGAAATCGGAATGTTCATATCAGTATGGTTTTGAATCGCTTTCCCTAACCTACACGTAAAAGCCCTGCGTTTATCATTGGGGTGTATCATTGATATTAGACATTTGTTGCAGTAGGTACCATTTCCTCCTTTCATACGTAACCAAATTCTGTAAAAGGTACTATTTTAAAACTTTCTCCACTATTGACAAGTTGTACTCAAAGATTTAATTACCATAAACTGATTTTTTAATGAGTGATCCATTTGCCAACGTACTAGTGGTGGTCATCTTGCAGCGACAAAAGTAGGGGGCAATCCATTGCCCCCTACTGACAAATTCAAACAACTCAAAACAGGCGGCATAAGTAAAAATGTGAATGGATTTTTAAAGAGTGGTTGTGGATGCAAGTGGAGTATGATAGTAGAAACCCCTAATTTTGACAGTGAAAATCTTGAATCAGAATCGGGTTTTAATGCACAAGCTTTGCACGGGTCATCTAGTAGACTGATACAATATAAAGAAATACCATCACCTGCTCTAACCTAACCACAGCAAGAACGCTTGCATCTGTAAAATACCGTTCAATATGCAAATGCATAAGTGTCTTGCGCGAGATTTTCAGGCTTATTTTCATGCGAAGCTCCCAAAACACGTCGAAAAGTCTGTTTTCAATAAGGAACAGTGAAGTGTAATTTTATAATGTTCTATTTATGACTGCCCTTCAAATTAAAACATCTCCACTCTCTCCAGTGAGTTCTCTACATACTCAGAATATTGCAATATAGTAATCCATAGTGGTCCCCGAGTGATTAGTAGCTGACTGATGGTCGTCCTCAAACTGAGTCACGCATCACGGCAGTGCGTGACTGCCTTGAGGGAAGCATTGTGCTCCGGTGTCACGCTGTACTATAGCTTGATGAGGGATGGTTGGTGCGAATGTTCAGTATACAAGCTTGTTTTAAGTGCTATTTGCTCAAATGATTTAGTAAAGCCATGTTAAATTGTTAAATAATTGGTTGGGGGAAGGGGCTGGAGAAATTAAAGAAGCTCGTTAAATGGGTTTTGAAAATCCTTCACACTTTATAAAAGGCATTGTTCCACTTCTACTTGACAAGCGGGAATACAAGTTGGTGTTTGAAGTTTTGTAAGATGGCGACCCGTGCCTGTTATATTTTAAATTTGTTAAAATATGGTTTTCAATAGTGTAAAAAACACTGTATAACCGGAATAGGATATTCAGTGCCACACTTTAATAATACACTTCGACGAACGCAGAAATGATCGAATTGTCGTATATAAACTCTTCCGTAGTCGACTCTTACTAAATAAAGTAAATTAAAGTGTAGATTCCATTATTTCTTCTAAGTGAAGTGCACTAGTGGATAAATACTAGTGTGCACTTATGTATGTCCCATATGCTGTCAGACTAAGAGAGAATGAGCATCGTTAAATAATGATCAGCGGGGCGATATTGGCGACACTGTGGGCGCTACAGCGCTACTGATGACAAATGTGAATATACGTAGGCGTAGTATAGAGCTTGGAGAGTACAGTAGGTATGTCAGTAGGAATAATATGAGTGGGTTGTGTGGTTATTGAGATTGTGGATTAAAAACAAGTGTCTTAAAGGACAGACGTTTGGTGGCAAATTAACACACAAATACTAATCACAAATCTCAATTACCACTCATATTTTCACTACTTATGCAAATCTAATGTGAAAGTGTTGGCAAAACATTAAATCCCTTGTTGAGTAGACTGAAGCTTGGTTATGTGTTCTGTGGTTTTAAACCTCTACCTGCAGGCTCTGCAGGCTTGAATGCGATATAGCCTAGTTTTACAAATGGTTTTTCCTCTTTTAATGAGATGAAATTTCCCTTGGTTGTGTTTATGCCGTCCAATAGGGCGATTCGGTCTCAATTTAGTCCTTGTTTAATGATTACCATGATTTGTTCGATTGTAAAAATACAAAAGACGGTGTTTAAAGTTGACAGTATTCATTCCCTTGCTTTGATTATTTTTAAATTACTTCAAAACATTCCCTTAGAAATTCAGGAAATTACAAAATTTAAGAATTATATACTAACAGTTAAAAATAGGCTCTTGCCGTTCATTTATTTCTATGGAAAATTTTCTCGAGTCCTGTATTCATTGTTTATGTTTCTAAAATCATATGCCAAATATTAATTCTCTTGTCTTTAATGTTAAATACTTCTCAATTTGTCATGCAATGTCAGCTGATTGGTATTTATTATTTACTAGCTGTTACCCGCACGCTTCGCCCCGCGAATTAATTATTCATAAAAACTGTGATAGTTTTGTGTGCTGCATTCTGTGGTTAGCCTGTGGAACTACTACGAATCAAGATCAGCTGTTTGTGTTTTCATTAGCTCAAACAAAAACGAATGTCCATAAGGAATACATGGGAACTTTGAACCCCCGTGGGGCATAGCTCTATAGGTTTCTCACAATTTTAATATGCCTATATGTTACTCAGGATCATCAAGGACTACCAAGTACCTCTCTGCAAAATTTCAGCTCAATCGGTCCTGTAGTTTTTACGTGATGGATCTTCAGAGTTACGCACAAACATCCATACTTTCACAATTATAATATTAGTATAATATTCCACTCGTTACTCATCGGCGACGCATGAGTTGGTCGATATTGCGAGCGACGTCGACGTCCGTTGACTCATGGGGTTTTCCTAGGAGCATCTTTTTAGTCTACCCGGGCTGAACAAAGAACATCGGTATTTTGATCGCCTCAAAATAGAACGTATTGATAACATGTATGTCCGGGGTGTACATCGATGGTTTTACAGTGTACAGTGTACAGTGTACCCTGCGTAAATAAAAATATAATTGTAAGATTTATTTTACCTTATTTAAACAAATTCAGACGTTAATGGCTGGATTGTTTAGGGTAGAGCGACTTAGTAACAATACAAACTTGTTATCTAACATAATTTTAAAAGAGATGTGAGATATACACCCGTTAATAGGATTTAAGTTAGTAAAAAAAAAAAATGTATGTCATCATAAAATACCGGTTTTTCTTCTTCTCCCCGTTGCTGTTTGTGTTCAGAAAAGTAATTAATTTAAGTGAGAAACTCGTTCTTCCGCATAATCTCTGCTAATTGAAATTTAACCTATTAACTGGGGATTCAATGAGGATTTATAAAGTAGAACTGTATTTTGTTCGAAATGTTGGAGGACACCACGTGAACAAAAATCTGCAATCCGAGTTGTGTCCAGAAACCAAGCCAGTGTGACAATGCCTCTGAATCTCGACACAATTAAAATAGCCCTGGCCGAAGTCCAGAGTCGGACTCCCGAGTGCCACCCCCCCCTCCCCTACCCTCTACCCAACCACTCCTGGTCAGTCATCAACCTCTCACCATACAATTTGATCCGAATGAATGTTGGGTTACAACGAAGCAAGTGACATCTTTTAAAGTTTCTTACAGAAACGGTTCAAAAACCCTGGTCTTGATACTATTTAGGATCCAATTTCCACAGAGAGCATCATTAGATTAGCAGCCCCTTGATGAATTGAGCTGGGTCCAGAATCGGACTTTTACAACATTTTTTGTTTCTGACGAACATCGTGAATTATTTTCGGTTTCTGACGAAGGTAATGAATGACCATTGTAAGCCACTGTAAAAAGGCACTGTACAACCAGTTCACCTCCCAGCCGTCACTACCATTGTCGGTTTTGGTAATTGTATTTTGTTATGGCTGAATATAGGGAAGGACTGGGGAATACAAATAGTATATGAACAACTTAGTATCAAATTAAGTAAGGTATTCGGGTGTATGGTGGTCCTAAAAGCTACGGACAAAAACATTTGAGGTATTTTACGATTCATGGTACTAATGATGTAATCTTTCGTTCATGTATTAAATGGTTTTTAAAGGTTCAAATACTATCCTAGTTTTTCAAAAATTGACGAGAATTTTAATACCCGATGTACTTAATTCGGGCTATATCTTCTTTCCCAGTCGCTATAACAATTGACCAATAACAACAATATACAATATAACAATTATTATATAACAATAGATCGATTAAAGGAAAGGAACTGATCCTAGAGGACGAGGCAACCCATTCAGTGAGGACTCGCTTGTTATATGTCTACCTCTTGAATAATTCGGAGATTATAACTATATTTTTGTAATCGCATACCGGTAATATTTTGGCATTCACTCGATCACTTGCGTAGGGCCTATACGTGTTTGGTCTCAAACTTGCGGTGGTTTTTTACACCTAGCGTGATTATTTACTTTATTTGTATTTTTTTTACATTAATAGTCCTGTAGACGTAACAGCGTGATCATCAATTTTTACTGTGTCGTAATTTTTTTTTAAATCGTTTTTTTAACTGTGGGTCTAATAAAAAAGTTCATTCACTAAAATAAGAGTATATAATTTTATGTGTTTGTATAACGGCGATAACCTCGATATCCTTAATGGATAGCTGGAATAGAAAGCGTTTGTTACTCAATTCCACTGTATCATTGACTTTCGAATCCTCTTCGCAGGTGATCTGTTCCGACTGATGTTGATTACTAAAGAACCAAAAGGTTGGATCGTAAAGTGGTGCAAATATTGTTTTAATAAGACGAACACGGATTTTCTTTTTCAGTTGAAATACAGGTGCGAGGCGTGATGAAGGCGCGCGTATGTGGCGACTGTGACAGGAGTAATGAAGGGTTAGGGTTAGGCGCGCGTATGTGGCGACTGTGACAGGAGTAATGAAGGGTTAGTGTTAGGCGCGCGTATGTGGCGACTGTGACAGGAGTAATGAAGGGTTAGGGTTAGGCGCGCGTATGTGGTGACTGTGACAGGAGTAATGAAGGGTTAGGGTTAGGCGCGCGTATGTGGCGACTGTGACAGGAGTAATGAAGGGTTAGGGTTAGGCGCGCGTATGTGGCGACTGTGACAGGAGTAATGAAGGGTTAGGGTTAGGCGCGCGTATGTGGCGACTGTGACAGGAGTAATGAAGGGTTAGGGTTAGGCGCGCGTATGTGGTGACTGTGACAGGAGTAATGAAGGGTTAGGGTTAGGCGCGCGTATGTGGTGACTGTGACAGGAGTAATGAAGGGTTAGGGTTAGGCGCGCGTATGTGGCGACTGTGACAGGAGTAATGAAGGGTTAGGGTTAGGCGCGCGTATGTGGCGACTGTGACAGGAGTAATGAAGGGTTAGGGTTAGGCGCGCGTATGTGGCGACTGTGACAGGAGTAATGAAGGGTTAGTGTTAGGCGCGCGTATGTGGCGACTGTGACAGGAGTAATGAAGGGTTAGGGTTAGGCGCGCGTATGTGGTGACTGTCACAGGAGTAATGAAGGGTTAGGGTTAGGCGCGCGTATGTGGCGACTGTGACAGGAGTAATGAAGGGTTAGGGTTAGGCGCGCGTATGTGGCGACTGTGACAGGAGTAATGAAGGGTTAGGGTTAGGCGCGCGTATGTGGCGACTGTGACAGGAGTAATGAAGGGTTAGGGTTAGGCGCGCGTATGTGGCGACTGTGACAGGAGTAATGAAGGGTTAGGGTTAGGCGCGCGTATGTGGCGACTGTGACAGGAGTAATGAAGGGTTAGGGTTAGGCGCGCGTATGTGGCGACTGTGACAGGAGTAATGAAGGGTTAAGGTTAGGCGCGCGTATGTGGCGACTGTGACAGGAGTAATGAAGGGTTAGGGTTAGGCGCGCGTATGTGGCGACTGTGACAGGAGTAATGAAGGGTTAGGGTTAGGCGCGCGTATGTGACGACTGTGACAGGAGTAATGAAGGGTTAGGGTTAGGCGCGCGTATGTGGCGACTGTGACAGGAGTAATGAAGGGTTAGGCGCGCGTATGTGGCGACTGTGACAGGAGTAATGAAGGGTTAGGGTTAGGCGCGCGTATGTGGCGACTGTGACAGGAGTAATGAAGGGTTAGGGTTAGGCGCGCGTATGTGGCGACTGTGACAGGAGTAATGAAGGGTTAGGGTTAGGCGAGCGTATGTGGCGACTGTGACAGGAGTAATGAAGGGTTAGGGTTAGGCGCGCGTATGTGGCGACTGTGACAGGATTAATGAAGGGTTAGGGTTAGGCGCGCGTATGTGGCGACTGTGACAGGAGTAATGAAGGGTTAGGGTTAGACGCGCGTATGTGGCGACTGTGACAGGAGTAATGAAGGGTTAGGGTTAGGCGCGCGTATGTGACGACTGTGACAGGAGTAATGAAGGGTTAGGGTTAGGCGCGCGTATGTGGCGACTGTGACAGGAGTAATGAAGGGTTAGGGTTAGGCGCGCGTATGTGGCGACTGTGACAGGAGTAATGAAGGGTTAGGGTTAGGCGCGCGTATGTGACGACTGTGACAGGAGTAATGAAGGGTTAGGGTTAGGCGCGCGTATGTGGCGACTGTGACAGGAGTAATGAAGGGTTAGGCGCGCGTATGTGGCGACTGTGACAGGAGTAATGAAGGGTTAGGGTTAGGCGCGCGTATGTGGCGACTGTGACAGGAGTAATGAAGGGTTAGGGTTAGGCGCGCGTATGTGGCGACTGTGACAGGAGTAATGAAGGGTTAGGGTTAGGCGCGCGTATGTGGCGACTGTGACAGGAGTAATGAAGGGTTAGGGTTAGGCGCGCGTATGTGGCGACTGTGACAGGAGTAATGAAGGGTTAGGGTTAGGCGCGCGTATGTGGCGACTGTGACAGGAGTAATGAAGGGTTAGGGTTAGGCGCGCGTATGTGGCGACTGTGACAGGAGTAATGAAGGGTTAGGGTTAGGCGCGCGTATGTGGCGACTGTGACAGGAGTAATGAAGGGTTAGGGTTAGGCGCGCGTATGTGGCGACTGTGACAGGAGTAATGAAGGGTTAGGGTTAGGCGCGCGTATGTGGCGACTGTGACAGGAGTAATGAAGGGTTAGGGTTAGGCGCGCCTATGTGGCGACTGTGACAGGAGTAATGAAGGGTTAGGGTTAGGCGCGCCTATGTGGCGACTGTGACAGGAGTAATGAAGGGTTAGGGTTAGGCGCGCCTATGTGGCGACTGTGACAGGAGTTATGAAGGGTTAGGGTTAGGCGCGCGTATGTGGCGACTGTGACAGGAGTAATGAAGGGTTAGGGTTAGGCGCGCCTATGTGGCGACTGTGACAGGAGTAATGAAGGGTTAGGGTTAGGCGCGCGTATGTGGCGACTGTGACAGGAGTAATGAAGGGTTAGGGTTAGGCGCGCCTATGTGGCGACTGTGACAGGAGTAATGAAGGGTTAGGGTTAGGCGCGCGTATGTGGCGACTGTGACAGGAGTAATGAAGGGTTAGGGTTAGGCGCGCGTATGTGGCGACTGTGACAGGAGTAATGAAGGGTTAGGGTTAGGCGCGCGTATGTGGCGACTGTGACAGGAGTAATGAAGGGTTAGGGTTAGGCGCGCGTATGTGGCGACTGTGGCAGGAGTAATGAAGGGTTAGGGTTAGGCGCGCCTATGTGGCGACTGTGACAGGAGTAATGAAGGGTTAGGGTTAGGCGCGCGTATGTGACGACTGTGACAGGAGTAATGAAGGGTTAGGGTTAGGCGCGCGTATGTGACGACTGTGACAGGAGTAATGAAGGGTTAGGGTTAGGCGCGCGTATGTGGCGACTGTGGCAGGAGTAATGAAGGGTTAGGGTTAGGCGCGCGTATGTGACGACTGTGACAGAAGTAATGAAGGGTTAGGGTTAGGCGCGCGTATGTGACGACTGTGACAGGAGTAATGAAGGGTTAGGGTTAGGCGCGCGTATGTGGCGACTGTGACAGGAGTAATGAAGGGTTAGGGTTAGGCGCGCGTATGTGGCGACTGTGACAGGAGTAATGAAGGGTTAGGGTTAGGCGCGCGTATGTGGCGACTGTGACAGGAGTATTGAAGGGTTAGGGTTAGGCGCGCGTATGTGGCGACTGTGACAGGAGTAATGAAGGGTTAGGGTTAAGCGCGCGCATGTGGCGACTGTGACAGGAGTAATGAAGGGTTAGGGTTAGGCGCGCGTATGTGGCGACTGTGACAGGAGTAATGAAGGGTTAGGGTTAGGCGCGCGTATGTGGCGACTGTGACAGGAGTAATGAAGGGTTAGGGTTAGGCGCGCGTATGTGGCGACTGTGACAGGAGTAATGAAGGGTTAGGGTTAGGCGCGCGTATGTGGCGACTGTGACAGGAGTAATGAAGGGTTAGGGTTAGGCGCGCGTATGTGGCGACTGTGACAGGAGTAATGAAGGGTTAGGGTTAGGCGCGCGTATGTGGCGACTGTGACAGGAGTAATGAAGGGTTAGGGTTAGGCGCGCGTATGTGGCGACTGTGACAGGAGTAATGAAGGGTTAGGGTTAGGCGCGCGTATGTGGCGACTGTGACAGGAGTAATGAAGGGTTAGGGTTAGGCGCGCGTATGTGGCGACTGTGACAGGAGTAATGAAGGGTTAGGGTTAGGCGCGCGTATGTGGCGACTGTGACAGGAGTAATGAAGGGTTAGGGTTAGGCGCGCGTATGTGACGACTGTGGCAGGAGTAATGAAGGGTTAGGGTTAGGCGCGCGTATGTGGCGACTGTGACAGGAGTAATGAAGGGTTAGGGTTAGGCGCGCGTATGTGGCGACTGTGACAGGAGTAATGGTTAGGGTTAGGCGCGCGTATGTGGCGACTGTGACAGGAGTAATGAAGGGTTAGGGTTAGGCGCGCGTATGTGGCGACTGTGACAGGAGTAATGAAGGGTTAGGGTTAGGCGCGCGTATGTGGCGACTGTGACAGGAGTAATGAAGGGTTAGGGTTAGGCGCGCGTATGTGGCGACTGTGACAGGAGTAATGAAGGGTTAGGGTTAGGCGCGCGTATGTGGCGACTGTGACAGGAGTAATGAAGGGTTAGGGTTAGACGCGCGTATGTGGCGACTGTGACAGGAGTAATGAAGGGTTAGGGTTAGGCGCGCGTATGTGGCGACTGTGACAGGAGTAATGAAGGGTTAGGCGCGCGTATGTGGCGACTGTGACAGGAGTAATGAAGGGTTAGGGTTAGGCGCGCGTATGTGGCGACTGTGAAAGGAGTAATGAAGGGTTAGGGTTAGGCGCGCAATGAAGGGTTAGGGTTAGGCGCGCGTATGTGGCGACTGTGACAGGAGCAATGAAGGATTAGGGTTAGGCGCGCGTATGTGGCGACTGTGACAGGAGCAATGAAGGGTTAGGGTTAGGCGCGCGTATGTGGCGACTGTGACAGGAGCAATGAAGGGTTAGGGTTAGGCGCGCGTATGTGGCGACTGTGACAGGAGTAATGAAGGGTTAGGGTTAGGCGCGCGTATGTGGCGACTGTGACAGGAGCAATGAAGGGTTAGGGTTAGGCGCGCGTATGTGGCGACTGTGACAGGAGCAATGAAGGGTTAGGGTTAGGCGCGCGTATGTGGCGACTGTGAAAGGAGTAATGAAGGGTTAGGGTTAGGCGCGCGTATGTGGCGACTGTGACAGGAGTAATGAAGGGTTAGGGTTAGGCGCGCGTATGTGGCGACTGTGACAGGAGTAATGAAGGGTTAGGGTTAGGCGCGCGTATGTGGCGACTGTGAAAGGAGTAATGAAGGGTTAGGGTTAGGCGCGCGTATGTGGCGACTGTGACAGGAGTAATGAAGGGTTAGGGTTAGGCGCGCGGTTCGTGACTGCACTTTTAGTGCGATCATCTCCCCTTTCCCTACCTCGCCGGCACAGCTGTGTTCTACTTGGAAATCAGTTTTAAACTGTTACTACGAAAAGAGATTGATTGTCGTGAGTAGCTTTTGAGATAGTAAATATAGAGGGCTGAAAATCGTTTTTAGTTTGTAAAAGAAGGAGCACACCTACAAGTATTGGCGTCAGGCAACGAACATTCCCCCATGGTTTCGTTATTTGTACATTTTTACTTTATCCCCTTTATACGTAGTATATGGAGAAAGTATTGTTTTCGTCAACATTTTCGAATTTGAGTTGTTAAGTGAAAATATTCGTTTTGGTGCTCCCTGAACCCAAAAAATTGATTTTTACGTGATGTCTGTGTGTCTGTATGTCTGTCTGTCTATCTGTCTGTATGTGTGTCTGTTTGTCAGTCTGTCTGTCTGTCTGTCTGTCTGTCTATATGGATGTGTACATAGCTACAGCCCCAACCAACAGTCAGAATGTTATTAAATTTGGTATGGAGTTACTAATCCACGATATTTCCAGGTGTTTTTTTATTTATTTTTTTTATTTTTGATTTTTAAGGGTAATTATCCCCCCAAAACCGCCAAAAAACATGAAAAATCAAGATTTACAATAACGGCTCTAACGATTTTGATTAAACTTTAGTCGTTTGTAGAACTTTATTTTTCCAACAAATTGACACCAACCGAATTTCTGTAAAAATTTGGGTTCAAAAATTACAAGACTTAAAATATAAAAAATTAAGTTTTTTTGATTTTTTATAAAAAAAAAACATAAATATAAAAAATATTACTATTCACCATTAAAAATAGCTTAAAAAACTAAATAATTTATGTCTTGAATTACTGTTCTACGATAACTGGTTGCGGAGAAAATTTTAATTTTAATTTTGCGGTAAACACATTACGTTGTCCAGTGTTATTCTTAAGGGGAATACAAAAATTACTATTTATCTGTTATTTATTGATCAATTTCGTTCAAACTTGATATGCTTGTCAAGTTAGCATTGACCAACAGAGGAAATTCGAAATATGTTTCCCCTGAATAACCCTGAGGGGGGAACATGGGGCATTTCCCCTCTTAAAACCACGTGTCTAGCGATGGATTCTGTAGTGCCTCCTAAACAGGGATTTGGGTGGATATTTAAAAAAAAAACTTGTTTACAAGATTTTCTGTACATTCGACCTTGCTTTGTATTCTATATTTAGTAAATAACAAGTAATTTATTCACTTAATTTGGGCTAAAAGGGAGAAAGTATGTGTCAGTTTCCTGATACCGTTTATTTTTAATGTTACACTATGAAGGATTTATGTTTTTCTCGGGAAAAATATGTTAATTTGTTCAGTGGTTAACTTTTTTTACCGCAGCCGCTCTCTGATCAGATTCAAATTCAATCATAATCACTTAGTTAATTCACCATGCACTGCAATGCAGACAATTTCGCTGCGAGTAATGTTCATCCTCAAATTTTGCGAATACGTTTTAGCGAATTTCCCCTATAGGGAAGAAGCTATTACCGTAGTCGGCATGGTAAGACCTAGGCCCGGGACCATGATAACTTTTCGTTTTGAGGTCCCCAGACCCCAAAAACACCATTCGTTCGAAACTGTATATATATATATATATATATATATATATACATATATCTATATTAGCGAATTTCCCCTATAGGGAAGAAGCTATTACCGTAGTCGGCATGGTAAGACCTAGGCCCGGGACCATGATAACTTTTCGTTTTGAGGTCCCCAGACCCCAAAAACACCATTCGTTCGATACTGTATATATATATATATATATATATATATGTGTCCGTGAGCACGATAACTCTCGTAAAAATGATTCGATTTTGATGAAATTTGGTATAAACGTGTAAAGCAACATTTATGACTTTAAGTTCGAAAACCAGCCAGATCGCTCTACCCGAAGGGGTATTTTGGGGGGGTTTTGTACCCCAAAAATGGGTTTTTCGAATTTGTCACATATAATTTTTGAAATATTCAAATTTTAGTTTTCACCATTGGATTCAGCTTAAAAAAACACACAATTTGGCATTTTGATCATTTCTCTACGTCAATTGGTTACCGAAATATTGAAAGTGCTAAACACAGTACGTTGTCCAATGTTATTCTTATGGAGGAAAAGAAAAATTTTATATCTCGCCTATTTATCAACGTATACTGACGAAACTTGGTATACGGCTTCATCTGGTTGTGGACCATTGATATTTGCTCAAAAAGACAATTTTTTACCCAAGGCTCCCGTAGCAGCAAACCTGCGTACTCAGCCCCATGTTATTCTTATGGAGAATAAGTAACGTGTTATCTGCCTTCATTATGAAAATAAATTAATGAAATGTGGTATGTCGCTTTACCTAGATGAGTTGTATTGATATTTGTATAAAACCCCATTTTTTGTGTTCCTTGCTTCAGCAAACCTGCATACTCAGCTGCCATGTTATTCTTATGGAGAATAATTAAAATGTCATAAATCGTTTATTTATGAATGTATATTGATGAAACTTGGTATGTGGCTTTATGTGGTATTAATATACATATATATGCATTGGAAATTCGCTGAGTACGCAGGTTTGCTGCTACGGGGGTATCTATATATATATATATATATATATGTGTCCGTGAGCACGATAACTCTCGTAAAAATTATCCGATTTTGATGAAATTTGGTATAAACGTGTAAAGTAACATTTATGACTTTAAGTTCGAAAACCAGCCAGATCGCTTTATCCAAAGGGGTATTTTGGGGGGGTTTTGTACCCCAAAAATGGGTTTTTTGAATTTTTTACATATAATTTTGGAAAAAGTCAAATTTTAGTTTTTACCATTGGATTCAGCTTAAAAAAACACACAATTTGGTATTTTGATCATTTCTCTACGTCAATTGGTTACCGAGATATTGAAAGTGCTAAACACAGTACGTTGTCTAATGTTATTCTTATGGAGGAAAAGAAACATTTTATATCTCGCTTATTTATGAGCATATACTGACGAAACTTGGTATACGGCTTCATCTGGTTGTGGACCATTGATATTTGCTCAAAAAAACAATTTTTTGCCAAAGGCTCCCGTAGCAGCAAACCTGCGTACTCAGCCCCATGTTATTCTTATGGAGAATAAGTAACGTGGTATCTCCCTTAATTATGAAAATAAATTAATGAAATTTGGTACGTGGCTTTACCTAAATGAGTTATATTGATATCTGTATAAAACCCCATTTTTTGTTTTCCTTCCTTCAGCAAACCTGCATACTCAGCCGCCATGTTATTCTTATGGAGAATAATTAAAATGTCATAAATCGTTTATTTATGAATGTATATTGATGAAACTTGGTATGTGGCTTTATGTGGTATTAAGATACATATATATGCATTGGAAATTCGCTGAGTATGCAGGTTTGCTGCTACGGGGGTATTTTGAAATTCCCTTTCTTGGAATAAACGCAAGAATCCACAGAAATCATCAGAGTCCAGACACTTGGGTGGGAATGGTTGTTGTGCAAACTCCTACATCTCTTCGACTAATTAAAGTAGAGAAAGCAAAGCCAACCAATCAGCATACGCTTTCAGTCTCCCATTCTGTTTTATAGCAATCGCACTCTCATATTATACTCACTTCTATGCAAATACAGTAATACAGGTAAACACCTCGTTGACAAGCGAAGGGACGCCGACGTGGACGTGACGCCTTGCTGTATCTGACGTCTCAATAAGTGCAAAATCTCAGAGAGAATTTTAGCCAATGTTCTATTAGCTGTAGCCAATGTTTCTCTAGTGGACAATATCCGCCATTTCACCAAGTCCATCTCGTTGTGGCGTAGGCCGCGGTTGCGATTTTCCAATATTGGTCGATGCTCTTCTGAAATTCTCAGCGAGGTCTTCTGTTGAGAAAACGGCGTTTGATTATATCATAAACTGTATAGTTCCGTCTTCATAATTCAAATTCTTCCACATTACAGTACCTGGGGGCCGAGCTTTGCTCGGGGAAGGCCAGTCAGTTTGTTTAGCTAGACGACTGGGAGAAATATGTCACCATTTCCCCCAACTCATTATCATATTTGTATAGCTCATTTTCCTCTTATCTGCATTTTATAAGGTCACTCCATTTGTTATTTATAGCTCAATGTTCCTTTGAACTATTTCCGATATGACCACTCTATTTTATACAATCCTCACTCAACAGTTTTAATCACTGCTCTCAGGAAACCACGTGTTAACAATTATAAACAACACTAGTATTACTTTGACAGTTCTTTGGTTGATTATGAGCAGCTGTTACAATTATTTTGTTTTGATTTTATACTCTATAAGTCCAATGTAAATGTTATTAAATTTTAATTTTACTCGTATTAGTGAATTTCCTTTGGAAAGTGAACTATTAGCATGACCCGCACGGTGAAACTTAAGCCCGGGACCACCATAGAAGTTCCTAACGTGACCCCCTGAACACGTTTTGGGGGGTCGTTCAAAATTTTATATATATAGACATAAATATATATATGTATATGTGTTTGCACTCTAGCGGTAGCATTTTTTGCCCAATGTTAATTTTTTAACTTTTCATTTTAGTTTTTTTACACTGTTTGAATTTTCCTGGGAATGACGCCTGTCTAGAATTTATTTTTATTCCAGAAATTAGTTATTTCGAACAATTGAAGTAAATCGTTGGAGCCGTTTTAGCGAATTTCCCCTATAGGGAAGAAGCTATTACCGTAGGTCTCATGGTAAGACTTAAGCCCGAGACCATGATAACTTTTCATTTTGAGGTTCCCAGATGCCAAAAACACCATTCGTTCAAATTTTTATATATGTATTTATATATATATATATATATATATATATATATATATATATATATGTGTGTCCGTAAGCACGATAACTCTCGTAAAAAAGGTCCGATCTTAATAAAATTTGGTACAAATGTGTAAAGTACCATTTATTTGAACGAGTTCGAAAACCAGATGAATCGCACCATCCGAAGGGGGGTTTTGGGGGGGTTTTGTACCCCAAAAATGTGTTTTTTGGGGTTTTCACACTTAATTTTAGTTTAAATCAAATTTTAATTTATACCATTTAATTCAGCTTAAAAAACAAACAATTTGGTATTTTGATCATTGCTCTACGTCAATTGGTTACCGAGATATTGAAAGTGCTAAACACAGTACGTTGTCTAATGTTATTCTTATGGAGAAAAAGAAAAATTATATATCTCGCTTATTTATGAACATAAACTGGCGAAATTTGGTATATGGCTTGATCTGGTTATGGTTTACTGTTGTTTGCCCAAAAAAATTTTTTCGCCTATGGCTCCTGTAGTAGCAAACCTAGGTACTTGGTCCCCATGTTATTCTTATGGAAAATACTTAAAATGTTATATATCGCTTATTTATGAATGTATATGGATGAAACTTGGTATGTGACTTCACTAATATGAGTTCTATTGATATTTGCATAAAAACCCATTATTTTGTGTGCCTTGTTGCAGCAAACCTGCGTACTCATCCCCAATGTTATTCTTATGGAGGATAGTTAATATTTTAAATATCGCTTGTTTGTGAATACATTTCTTATGAATCCTGTTAAGTGGTTATAATGTGTAATGTTATATATTCATTGGAAATTCGCTGAGTATGCAGGTTTGCTGCGACGGGGGTATTTGAGATCAGTGTCGCAAGCAAGCAAGCAAGCAAACCTTATTCATATTAGAGTATAGGATAGGATAGTGTTATATTTACATCCATTATGGTTGTTTTTCGTATCAATGTCGTACGGCAAGGTGGTTTGTTTTGATATAGCCAGAAATTATGGCAGAATAAAACCCAACTACTTTTACTCGTTATCCCTCAAAGTTCAACCATTGACTATAAACATAAGTTACTTGTATTTATAGTCATGGTTCAACCAACCGTTTGTGGACAACCGAATCAAATGTGATGCACAAACATGTTATCCGGTCAGAAACCTCTGTCGAGTGAATACGGCTTTATCAGGAAATCCAATAAAAGGGAGAAATTCAGTTCAGTGGCGCAGGTCCCTGATATTGGAAAACGTCCGAGGGCGGGACAACTTCATATGAAGACTTCATTAAATGTGAACTCTATTGCTCTATTGGAATACATTTAAATGCTCTATTCGGTACTCATCACTAAGGTATATTTAATTGACGTAGTTTTAATTTCTTATACAGTATAATGTTTTCTTTCAGTATTTTTTAGAATTCAGTTAGTTAGGTTACAATTATTGAGGCGTAACAAAACCTATCTGAAAATCGCATATATTGCGTAGAATAACTTTTTCATCCATTATTTTGATTAGATTCGATAGTTTGAAAAATCGATTGTCTCACAGATCTCATACATAACTGCAGCCTCTATTGTTTTCTTGAATTGTTCTACGACTAATGACAATGTATACAACTCTACAGTGTTATGTATACATTGCTAATGGTTAAGAAGAAAATTTGAATTTTCAATCAGCGGTAAATGCAGTATGTTCTCTTAAGGGTGCGCCCTACCTGCCTTCCGCACGCTAAAGTAGGAAGAAAATGCATCTCTCACATTGTAGGCTCAATTGTTAACTAATTAAAAACAATTTGTTGTTATTTCATTCACTAAATGTTCATCTATGATTCATACGGTTTAAAAATCGTAATTTTAATTCAAACTAAGTGGTAGGCCATAAGTAAAGTTTTCAAATTAAGTGTTTTTCTAAAGATTCCTAACGTAAGGGAAACAATTATTTTGGAAAAAAGGAACCATACGAATCCTAGATTGGAATCTGAAAAGTCTGAAACTGCAAATAGCGTGGTAGAAATCTGTAATATAACAGTGCGATTGAGGCGAACAAAAAGGTCTTCAAGCGTAAATATTCATGGCCCTGCTTGGTGGTGGCCTCGTGCGGATTATTCAATCTGAAGTAGGGCGCACCCTTAAGTTATTTTTATGGAGAACCAATGATCGAACGCCTTATGGAGATTTGTTCTCTCTTATTTATCGAACACATCCTATGCTCTGGTATGAGTAAGGTTTGTTTGCTTGCGTCTGTGTCATGGTGCGTGCTTGCAACTCTGATCTCTAAAACGGATCCAACGATTTCCTTCAAAGGTTGGAAATAACTAATTTCTGGAATAAAAGTAAGTTCTGGTATAAAAGTAAGTTCTAGACAGGTCCCATCCTCAGGAAAAATAAAACGAGTTCGCACGCAGCACGCTGACGTGAGGGAAGTGAATTTCCATATAAAAACTTTTAAAACTCAAAATCAGTGTAAGGTAATATATTTGTCCAATTCTTATTGAAATCTGAAAACATTGATATTTTGGCTGTTCTGATACTCCTGGTTTCATTTACTTACAAAGATGGTAATACAATTTTGGGCATTATAAGGTTATGAGAAGGTCCAGACAGGCTGAAAAGTAGGCGTGAGGTTGCTGGGGATGATAAAAGTACTCTAACAAAGGAATAACAGGCTTTTCTAGTGTAATATCCCTATAAGACAACGTACTGTGTTTAGTCGATAAACATTTTCTTTAATAACTTGGTAAATATTTATGCTACAATGACGAGAGAGGGCTTAAAACTTTCGCCTATTTAATTCCCATCTTTTAACATGCATTGATTTTACATCTAGGGCCTTTCTGACCCTTTTTGGGCCCAAAAACTCGAAATTTGAAAGATTAATCCCCAAAAAAAGGGGTTTAGAGTTTTCCGATTGTTTTGCCCAACGAACTTGTCCAACTGATTACAGAAAGGAACATCCCTACCAAATTTGAAGTAAATCGGACAAAAGATGCGACCACTAGAGTGCAAACAAACATATATATATATATATATATATATATATATATATATATATATACATGTATATATATACAATTTTGAACGACCCCCCAAAACGTGTTAAGGGGGTCACGTTAGGAACTTCTATGGTGGTCCCGGGCTTAAGTTTCACCGCTCGGGTCATGCTAATAGTTCACTTTCCAAAGGAAATTCACTAATGTAAAAATCAAAAATTAAAAGTAAACAAATTGACAATGGGATTATTGAGTTTAAAACAAAACAAAAGGATTGTAACATCTGTTCATAATCAACCAGGGAACTATCAAAGTAATACTCGGGTTGTTTATAATTGTTAACATGTGGTTTCCTTAAAGCAATTATTAAAACTGTTGAGTGAAGGATTGTATATATAGAGCGGTCATATCCGAAATAGTTCAAAGGGATATTGAGCTATTAATAACAACTGGAGTGACCTTAAAAATGCAGAAAAGAGGGAAATGAGCTATAAAAATATAATAATCAGTTGGGGGAAGTGGTGAAATATTACTCCCAGTCATCTAAACAAACTGGCTGGCTGGCTGGCTCGCCTCCCAGGTACTTTATTTAAACTTTGGATAAAGGTTAACATCGACCAATAGAATATATGCGGAATTTGTTGTCCCATGGCCCTGGAGAGAGGCATTATACCCTCTCAGAAGCCATTGTATTTAAAGCCTCCAAAATATATTTGGGCAATATTTCTGAATAAAAGGTTTACTAGAAGGTCAAGTGTAATAGTTTACATTCGCAAATGATACACGTATATTCTGTATGTAGTAAATAGCAAGGATCCTATTGATTAACAGAGGGTTGAAAGGAAGAAAACATTACCGCAATACCCAGTTTTCTGAAGCCGTTTATTAAAATAAGAACCTGTTGTTAACAGATTTTGCAAGGTTATTAATTTCGTTTGAACGTGTTTAGCGTTCCCGAAATAGCCGTGGCAGAAACAGCAATGAATACAGGAAACAGCCAGTCGGAGTAGTGTAGAGCTAATAAAGAGCATGTTAACAGAGCAGCGGCTGTAAATTTGGGACAACGTCATCAAAGTACCGCGCCGCGCCCCCGGTCGACTGGGGATTATACACGCTTGTCAAGGGACTTGAAAACTTGTTTGTGTTAAAATCTCATTGCTCAGTTTTAAAATGCGTAACGACACTGCTGTATGCACACAGGGTCATGTCTGAAGTATTTGTGTTTTAAGATGAAAAAATAAGATATATTAAATAAGGAGGAAACCTCATCTGAACCGAGAGGAGTGCAACAGTCTCGCGAATTCGGCACTGATAAATTGTCAACTGTGGGAAACTCGAAACCTATACTGAACGGTCCGGTGAACTACGCTATTATGGGCAAGAAGTAGCATTTTAAATGAACATTTTAGTTGTGCGCCGCAAGAAAGTAAATAATAAGTTACTACTTTTCATAATGAAACTGAAGTTAGACGATGCACTATTATCAATCTTTATGAATATATGTCAATACTATTATTGAAGACCAAATTATTCTTTACTTATCTTAGACCAATTACGTGTATTTAATCCATTCTAAAAAAATAACGTTTGAGAGGACACTCTCTTTAAAGCTCGATTTAGCAATAATGATCTGTAATTGCCATGTCGATGTTATTTACTCCTAGAATTATGACCATATGAATAGCATTGAATCTCTGAAGACTCGTGTGAGACGGAGCGTTAAGGTCAAAACCTTTATACTATGCCTATTTTCCACCTTAAAAATCAAGGTATTAACTTCATCTTCCAGCACATAAGAAAATTAAAGAATTGGTGAAGTGATGAATTTCCCTGAACTTTGACTTTTGTAAATGATTAAGAAAATTATAAAAAATTACAAAAGAACATTTTGCCCTCCAGTAATTTAAATCGATTTTCCATCGTCATTTTAGTCCGCGAAACGTTACGTTAACATAACTCTCTTGCCAATCATAATGCATATACTGTTTAAGTAAGACCCAAAGGGTGACACTTGAGAGAGGCCTGATCTAAACTGTAATGTAAACTCAACTGGATTTAATAGTCTATATGATAATATTATCTCACTTAAAACTTAAAATCGGGGGTAGTGTCTCGCTCAACGTATAACTTGTTCTTCTCCCTCCCTCCGCGTCGAGGACATTTCTCTTCATTAGTTACCTCTGCAGATCCTCCACAAACCGCAGTCGGGTTTATTCATTTTAATTTGTTGTTCAATGTGAATTTCACAAATTCTCCTTTTTATCAAAACACATTCATTGTATTGTGTGGGTCACTATTACACTGCGTCTTTATTATATGTTTGTTAAATTTCCGATTTCAATTTCTAAGTGTACATAGAACCATGGATGTTTTCTTGCTTCTCTTGACCCAATATGCAAAAATTAATACAGAATGGATTGTCATTCGTTTTCTATATTCATGTGCAAGACTGTAAATATACATAAAAGATTATGAAAGGCGATTGATTTCGACAAAATCTCATTTCGGAATTTTCTCATTGGGATGATCGGTGTGACCGGTCAAAATCTATTGACTTTTACAACCTTTTATGTATTTTTAACGTTTTGTATATGAATACAAATTTAAGAATACATTTATTTTGAATTGTTTGTTTTACATCCTGAAAATCTAAAATACACATTTAACATTCCATTTAGTCTACCACACTGTTACATAGCTAAATGGTTTCAATTCTGGAGTCGAACTTGGTCTCGTGAACAGTGTCACCGCACTCTTGATCACTTCGCGAGGTCACGCATAGTTTATCCGTTCCGCATGAACAGGAATTAAAACTGATTCTTGAACTGGTTTACGAATAATCTCTAAATTATTTGTATAATATTTATTTTTTACTCGAATATTCAGCCAATATCCTGTACCTCGTGTCGTCGGCAAAATAATGTAGGAGCCCCAGTTCCCTGGCCGGTGATAGCCCACGCGCCGTGTGACTCATGTCATACGGCCGAACTGTGTAAAAGGCGCGTTATTAGACGAGTTTCGCCGACCCTCCGAGTCAGCCAAGGCACATTACTTCCCTGGCCGGTCGCCAGCAGTTTTCTTTGAAGTTCCTGTGTGGGAAATTAAGGTCGCCGTTTTCGATCGGACCGCACTCTCGCGACAAGTAGTTTAACCGCTTTTAGCAATCACCCTTTCTATATTGGAGTGGCACAGAGTAACTGGAGTAATTAATGGTTTCTAGGGCTTTTCTAAGAGAGTAATTAATAGTTTAAATGCAAAATTTACTGTAGTAAGAGAAACACTAGAAATCATGGTACTACATTATCTACAGATTCAAGATTCATAATAACTATCTCTATGTTTTTAGAAGCGTAACGCTTGTGACCCGGTGGTCCGTTATTCATCTTCGAAAATGGACATGAGAAAGTGAAAGTAGGATGGAAAACATTTCATAGTTAATTTCTAGCAATTTAAAACATGTATTTTATTGTTACTTGTACGGCAATAATCTAATATTTTTGTTTAAGCGTTGTAACTTTGTAACTGAAATATTTTACTTGCAAACTAACTTCGTCATGCTGTGTAACAATTTTTCACCAGTACAATCCCTCTATGTAAATTTTTCCGCAAGGATAATGGTATATGAAAATAAACGGTATCAGGAAACTGACACATACTTTCTCCCTTTTAGCCAAACTTTAATGACAAAATATTTGTTATTTACTAAATATAGAATATGAAGTATAGATAAATGTACAGAAAATTGTCTAAAATAGTTGTTTTCAGAAATATCCACCCAAATCCCTTTTTGGGAGGCACTATAGAGTCCGTTGCTACACACAGTGGTTTTGCGAGGGGAAATGCCCCCTTGCCCCCCCAGGGTTAAATGGCAACACATTTCGAACATCCTCTGTTGGTCAATGCTAACTTGACCTGCATATCAAGTTTTAATGAAATTGATCAGTAAATAAGAGAGAAATAGTTATTTTTGTATTCCCCATTTATAACATTGGACAACGTACTGCGTTTACCACTAAATGAAAATTTCAATTTTCTCCGCAACTATCAATAGTAGAATAGTAATTTAAAATACTAATTTATTTAGTTTTTTGCGCTATTTTTAATGGTGAGTAGTAATCTTTTTTAACATTTATGATTTTTTAATGAAAAATCCAAAAAACTGAATTTTGGATGTTTTAAGTCCTGTAATTTCTGAACCCGAATTTTTCCAGAAATGCGGGTGGTGTCATTTTGTTGGAAACCTAAAGTTCTACAAACCACTAAAGTTTAATCAAAATCGTTAGAGCCGTTTTTGAGAAATTTGGATTTTTCATGTTTTTTGGCGGTTTTTGGGGGATAATTACCCTTATAAATCAAAAATTCAAAAAAATGAAAAAAACGCCTGGAGATATCGTGGATTAGTACCTACATACCAAATTTCATAAAAATCGGCCCATAGGTTAGGGCTCTAGCTCTGTACACATCCACACAGACACAGACACACACACACACACACACACACACACACACACACACACACACACACACACACACACACACACACACACACACACACACACACACACACACACACACACACACACACACACATACACACACACACACACACACATCACGTAAAAACCACTTTTTTGGGTTCAGGGAGCACCAAAACGAATATTTCCACTAACAACTCAAATTCGAAAATTTTGACGAAAACAATACTTTCTCCATATACTATGTATAGGGGGAGAAAGTAAAAGTATTGTTTTCGTCAATATTTTCGAATTTCACATATCGTTGTAAATAAATTGTTTTGGTGCTCCCTGAACTCAAAAAAGTGTTTTTTGAAGTGATGTATTTTCTGCCTGTACGGATGTTAACAGAGCTAGAGACCACACCAATGGCTCGATTGTGATAAAAGTTTGACATTCCAATGTATGTACTAATCCACGAGATAATCAAGGCGTTTTTTATTTTTTAAATTTGTATTTGATAGGTAATCCTTCAAAAGCCGCTAAAAATCATTAAAAAGTCCAATGTCTAAAGAAAACGGCTCGATTTTAAATGTAATCTTTAGGTTTACAACAAAGTAACACCCATTTCATCTTCTTCGCTGAGGTTGGGTGTTCACAATTGTACAGAGTTGGCGGAACGTACAATTATCGTGTTTATTCCTCATCCTCCTGTCCACCAGTGGTGGTTACGCAGGGTCCGTGTCTGAGCTTGTCTCACCGCCGACCTGCCTGTGCCTGTGCTTGTGTGGTGTTATCAGCTGGTTCTCACGGCGCCGTCGCACGCCATCTCGCGTCTCACGCTCGCCAAATGCAACTTTGGCTAACTAATTTCAAACCACTCCCTAATAGCGCAACTACTTCTAACGCTACTTACAATGACTACATAAACTACAACAACTGTAGTTTATGTAGTAATTGCTACTTACTTGGAGGATGCGTCTTTATTTTTGTCGAATCAACGCCCTACTGTTAAACATTCCGTGGGCTGATGCCAAAAATTGTTAGGTGATAATGCGCCAATTGTGGAACCTATTAGGTTTGAGAGCAAACACAATACGTAACGTAGTTTCTAGACCAACCAAAAAACCTCGTCCTTTCTCTATACAACTCAAAGTAACGAAAATGTCAATGTATCCTTCTTCTTCTCGTAAATACCTAAAACAACGTAGTCTCAGTATATGTATGGCCACTATCTCAGTTATTAGAAGGCCCGTTGAAAGTTGATATTACGATCCTTTTATTTTTTATACATTAAGGCGATCTTGTTATTGCATCTCCCTTATTTTAAACTGATTGTAACAATTAAAGTGTAACAAAATTTCTCTGATTGATGGTTGGGAATAAATATTTTAAATCAACAAAATATTTTAAATCAACCAAACCTTTATTTTATAGGCTGGTCGCTTAGTGCCCTCAGAGTTTGTATTTTTGTGCACACGATAGTGTCAAACTGACAGTTCAACTGCCACATTTATTGGTAACGTCATAAGAGATTTGCAGGTTTAATCAGATAACCGGAACTACGAGGGGATTTAGAATATTTTTGATTGGTGCTGCAAAGTGTTTCCCAATTAATCATATATGTGATATACGAATTGTATTTGATGCATTTTCATTTTTCCAGGTAAGTACCGTCACATTGCACGAGCCCGCTCAAGGTGGTAAGTCACTGTGATTGCATGTTTTATTTTTTCAAGGACACGACTTTTTACTTCTCTTGTTAGTTATGCCCATTAGTCTCATCACATTTGTTACACGCAGTATCTCATGCACGGATGGTGCAGGCATTATACACGGTTTTTATAACTCGGTAATATTTTAACGAAAACTGTTGTGCGGCAGTTCGTTGAAATGCAACGCTAATGCTTTTACTATTTAACAATTTAAGTTTTTTTCTGTCGTTTTGTTTGTATTATACAGTACTATGATCATTAGTGAATTTCCTATGGAAAAGTGAACTATTAGCATGACCCGCACGGTGAAACTTAAGCCCGGGACCACCATAGAAGTTCCTAACGTGACCTCCTGAACACGTTTTGGGGTGCCGTTCAAAATTATAGTACCTTGGGGGCCGAGCTTTGCTCGGGGGAAGGCCAGTCAGTTTGTTTAGATGACTTGGAGTAATATTTCACCACTTTCACCTACTAATAATCAGATTCGTATAACTCACTTGCCTCTTTTCTACATTTTTAAGGTCACTCCAGTTGTTCTTTATAGCTCAGTGTCCTTTTGATTTATTTTACTGCTCTACATACTTAATATTAACTCAAATATTTTAATCTCTGCTCTCAGGAAACCACATGTTAACAATCATAAACAACATGAGTATTACTTTGACAGTTCCCTGGTTGATTATGAACAGCTGTTACAATTATTTTGTTTTAATTTGAAACTCCATAAGCCCAATGTTGATTTTGTTAACTTTTCATTTTAGTTTTTTTACATTATTTTTTTCCTGGGGATGAGGGCTGTCTAAAACTTATTTTTATCCCAGAAATTAGTTATTTCGAACATTTGAAGGAAATCATTGTAGCAGTTTTTGAGATCAGTGTCGCAAGCAAGCAAGCAAGCAAACCTTACTCATATTAGAGTATAGGATATATTTTTAGAGTATGTGTATGCACTCTAGCGGTCGCATTTTTTGTCCGATTTACTTCAAATTTGGTAGGGATGTTCCTTTCTATAATCAGTTAGACAAGTTCGTTGGGCAAAGCAATCGGAAAACTCTAACCCCCTTTTTTGGGGATTATTCTTTCAAATTTCGAGTTTTTGGGCCCAATAAGGGTCAGAAAAGCCCCGGACGTAAAATTAATGCTTACTATTAAGATGTGAATTAGTGAAGCGAAAGTTTTAAGCCCTCTCTCGTCATTCTAGCTTAAATATTTACCGAGTTATTAAAGAAAATGTATATCGGCTAAACACAGTAAGTTGTCTTATGGGGGTTTAACATTAGAAAAACATGTTATTCATTTGTTAGTGTATTTTTATCATCCCCAGCAACCTCACACTTACTTTGAAGCCTGACTGGACCTTCTCCTAACCTTATAATGCGCAAAATTGTATTCATCATAGCACTGCAGGTAAATGAAACCAGGGGCATCAGAACAGCCAAAAAATCAATGTTTTCAGATTTCAATAAAATGTATGTTTTTAAACTGATTTTGAGTTTTAAGTTTTGTATGTGGAATTTCACTTCCCTCACGTGCTGCGTGCGAACTCATTTTGTTAAAATTGACATACGTTCACGTGAGGTATTACATTTTTAATTTTGAAAAGTTGGATAAATGTTACAATTTCTATAGTAGCAATCCTGAAAAGTTTTGAAAGTTGTTAAAATTCTACTAAAGAATTACGTCGCGTGTCGATTTGCTGGTGGGAATTGAAAAAAACTCATAGTGAATTCGATTGTATATTTATATGCTGGGTAGCGTAGTGGTTATCTTGCTCGCCTCGTAATCCGAGGTTCGCCAGATCGACCCTGATCAAAATCGCAAAATTTTGAGAAGGTTCGAAACTGGGCCTAGCTCTCTTTTTTCATTGGACTATTAATTAATGATGCTTTCTAAGAACAGGTCGACCTTAGATAATAACGAGTTCGCACGCAGCACGCTGACGTGAGGGAAGTGAATTTCCACATACAAAACTTTTAAAACTCAAAACCAGTGTAAAATCACACATGTATTCCAATTTTGTTGAAATCTGAAAACATTGATTTTTTGGCTGTTCTGATGCTCCTGGTTTCATTTACTTGCAATGCTAGGAATACAATTTTGCGCATTATAAGGTTGGGAGAAGGTCCAGTCAGGCTTTAAAGTAGGTGCCAGGTTGCTGGGGATGACATGAATACACCAACAAACGAATAACATGCTTTCTAATGTAAAACCCCATAAGACGACGTACTGCGTTTAGCCGATATACATTTTCTTTAATAACTCGGTAAATATTTATGCTAGAAAGACGAGATAAGGCTTAAAACTTTTGCTTTACTAATTCCCATCTTAATTACATGCATTAGTTTTACGTACGGGGCTTGTCTGACCCTTTTTGAGCCCAAAAACTCGAAATTTGAAAGAATAATCCCCTAAAAAGCGGTTTAGATTTTTCCGATTGTTTTGCCCAACAAACTTGTCCAACTTATTCCACCAAATTTGAAGTAAATCGGGCAAAAAATGCAACCGCCAGAGTGCATACACACACACACACACACACACACACACATATATATAATTTTGAACGACCCCCCCTAAACGTGTTCAGGGGGTCACTATAGAAACTTATATGGTGGTACCGGGCTTACGTTTCACCGTGCGGGTCATGCTAATAGTTCACTTTCCATAGGAAATTCACTAACAAGACCAGGGTTTGGCCCGTTCCCTATCAAAACGTTAACAGATGTCACTGGCTTAGATAGACACACGTAAACAAAAACTTAATTAAAAATGGTTTTTCTGTATTTACTAAATATATACCGATGTTGTACAATTGTTAAGGTGAAATAAGCTATTGATTTATTTGTCCATGAAAGTGGAAGCAGTAGAATTAATTTTATATAGCATTAAATTTGAAAACATTGTTTAATATTTGTTTTAAATAACAAACCAATCTAAAAAAACATATATGCTTGTAGGTCTAACATTTTTGTAATTTTATATTTTACGGACCAAGATCTACGTGCACGTGCAGTAGTGTGCATGTTTATCGCTTTAGGTATAAGCTCATTCTTCCCGTATAAGAGGATAACGAAGATTTAAATTTTAAAGATATTTTAAATATTCATTTAATGTATTATATAGCTGTGTTAACATATACCTTATTTCATAAACGCGTGTATAATATACGATTGAATAATTAAACCAACTGTTTGTCGCAACTGTTCGCAGAAATAAACTTGACCGCTTAGTGTAGTGGTCGGAGTCTGGCTAGGAGAGGTCTGAGAATGAATTGCGACCCGCTTCTTTTAATTTACCTCGTTACCCTTTTTTGTTCTCGTTTTGCGACTGTTTATTTTGTTCTGCGTCCAAATTAACGTACGGTAGTTGTATAACATTCGTAATAGATATTGTAATGACATTTTTACAATACCTCATCCACCCCATCCTACATCACGTTTGTGCACACAGAATTGACATTTGTTGATACAATTCACAATATAATAACATTTACTTGGGAACTAAACATTGTTATTGGTAAACTGATGACGGTTAAAGATTTGCAAATTAGAATTTCTAATTTGTATTTAACTTTATTAGAAATAAATCCTGAACAAAACATACCTTTAAAATTATTAACTTCGAGGCCGTTTTTTTACTATAAAGTTTTATGTATATCTGTATAATTGAGTTAATAACTTATTGGTGATAACACGTAATATTGAAAAATATATTGTATAAAATATACAATTTAAATACTGCTGGTATCTATTCTTTATATTAGCTGCCTATCCTATACTCTAATACGAGCTATGTCTGTTTGTTTGCAAAATTTATCTCGAGATCCAGCTGAAGGATTTTACTGAAAGTTTGGGATTAAGGGCTTTTGGTCAAAAAAATTGATTGGTGAAAACCGCTACCTCAGGAAAACAACTAAACAACGTATTATTTCTAAACAACTCATTTGAAAATTGAAAATTTTAACATTGGGCTTATGGAGTTTAAAATCATAACACCGGTTACTATGAATAACAATCCCCCCCGTCGCAGCAAACCTGCATACTCAGCGAATTTCCAATGAATATATATGTCTTAATAACACATAAAGCCTGTTACCAGGATTCATAAGAAATATATTCATAAATAAGCGATATTTAAAATTATTCATTATTCTCCATAAGAATAACATTAGGGATGAGTACGCAGGTTTGCTGCAACAAGGAACACAAAATAATGGGTTTAAAAATTAAAAAAAAAAAAACAGCAAATATCAGTAGAAATCATCTAAGTGAAGTCGCATACCAAGTTTCATCCATATACATTCATAAATAAGCGATATATAACATTTTTATTACTCTCCATAAGAATAACATGGGGACCGAGTACCTAGGTTTGCTGCTACGGGAACCCTAGGCGAAAAATTGATTTTTGTACATACAACAACAAACCACAATCAGATGAAGCGATATACCAAATTTCGTCAGTTTATGTTCATAAATAACCAAGATATAACATTTTTCTTTTTCTCCATAAGAATAACATTGGACAACGTACTGTGTTTAGCACTTTCAATATCTCAGTAACCAATCGACGTAGAGCAATGATTAAAATACCAAATTGTTTTTTTTTTAAGCTGAAGTCAATGGTATAAAGTAAAATTTTATTTCAATAACAATTACATGTGAAAACCCCAAAAAACCCTTTTTTGGGGTACGAACCCCCCCAAAAACCCCCCTTAGGATGGTGCGATTTGTCTGGTTTTCCAACTCGTTCAAATAAGTAGTACTTTACACATTTGTACCAAATTTCATTAAGATTGGACCTTTTTTACGAGAGTTATCGTGCTTACGGACACACACACACACACACACACACATATATATATATATATATATATATAAAATTACATTATAATTATATTATACACATTATGTACATATATATATATATATATATTATGTACATTATATTAATTATAAATACATATATACAAATTTGAACGAATGGTGTTTTTGGCATCTGGGGACCTCAAAACGAAAAGTTATCATGGTCTCGGGCTTAAGTCTTACCATGAGACCTACGGTAATAGCTTCTTCCCTATAGGGGAAATTCGCTAAAAGCAAACCATTAAATCAGCTTCTATAAATTAAAATATTGTAAACAGCTGTTTATCATTATGAAAATAAATACCCCCGTCGCAGCAAACCTGCATACTCAGCGAATTTCCAATGAATATATAACATAACACATTAAAACACAACAGGATTCAAAAGAAATATATTCACAAATAAGCGATATTTAAAATAGTAATTAATCTCCATAAGAATAACATTGGGGATGAGTACGCAGGTTTGCTGCAACAAGGCACACAAAATAATGGGGTTTTATGCAAATATCAATAGAACTCATCTTAGTGAAGTCACATACCAAGTTTCATCCTTAAACATTTATAAATAAGCGGTATATAACATTTTAAGTATTTTCCATAAGAATAACATGGGGACCGAGTACCTAGGTTTGCTGCTACAGGAACCATAGGTGAAAAATTGTTTTTTTGTGCAAACAACAATAAACCACAACCAGATGAAGCCATATACCAAATTTCGTCAGTTTATGTTCATAAATAACCCAGATATACAATTTTTCTTTTCCTCCATAAGAATAACATTAGACAACGTACTGTGTTTAGCACTTTCAATATCTCGGTAACCAATTGACGTAGAACAATGATCAAAATACCAAATTGTTTGTTTTTTTAAGCTGAATTTAATGGTAAAAATTGAAATTGGATTTAAATAAAAATTTCATGTGAAACCCCCAAAAAACACATTTTTGGGGTACAAAACCCCCCAAAAACCCCTCTTCGGATGGTGCGATTAATCTGGTTTTCGAACTCGTTCAAATAAATGGGACTTCACATATTTGTACCAAATTTCATGAAGATTGGACCTTTTTTACGAGAGTTACCGTGCTTACGGACACACACACATATATATATATATAATACACACATAAAAACCTGCATACAAAACCCCCCTTCGGATGGTGCGATTTGTCTGGTTTTCGAACTCGTTCAAATAAATGGTACTTTACACGTTTGTACCAAATTTCATTAAGATCGGACCTCTTTTATGAGAGTTATCGTGCTTACGGACACATATATATATATATACATATATAAAAATTTGAACGAATGTTGTTTTTGGCATCTGGGAACCTCAAAATGAAAAGTTATCATGGTCTCGGGCTTAAGTCTTACCATGAGACCTACGGTAATAGCTTCTTCCCTATAGGGGAAATTCGCTAAAACTACTTGAATGGCAACTCAAACTCTTTTTCGATAGACGAGTGAGCGGAGCGAACGAGCTCATATTGAAAATTTAAGTATTTGAAATACAACAAATTCAATGCCTCTTCTGCGGAATCAAACACCGAAAATGGCTCGTTCCCCCGGTACTACTCTGTAAATTATGGACATACATTTTTGGGAACTGTAGCAACTTATCGAAGTGCATTCGTGAATGATCAGATGGGAGGACTAACTCAAGTTGTGTGCTATATTCGAAAGCAAAGTAACAAACCCGTCTCTCTATCATACGGTTGGATTACCCGTTGTTTCTCCGATATTCTCTGAATGTAACAGTCTTTGTTAAATTGTTAAATTAATTCATCCATGCATGTAGTGTAAGTTAAAATGTAAAAATACATCTAAATAAGTTTGTATATAGTATGATCAATTTTACAAATACTAAGCAATATTCAGTACACTGTATTTTGAGGCAACCCATTACATTCATAACCAGTTCACATTTTCTGTGTTTAATAATTAACACAATATTATTTGTATTAACAAGTTAACTAACAAGTTCACTATTATTATACGACTATACACACGTATCTAATATTACTAATGCAATTTATTATGGTACCGTGTCAATTCTGTGTTAAAATAGTAATTGAACCGCTATTTTAAAAAATAGAAAGGTTTATATTTCAGTTATCGGCGATGGAAATTCCGACCGGCCAAGGTAGTTTTGGGATATATCTAGACCAATGTTGCACTGTGGACATGTTGCAGGCCGATTCCATTACCCTGGGACTCGTGACGGTAACATATCCGGAGCAATCCATCACTTGCGACGAAACCTTCCCTCGGGATGTTTCCTTTCTAAACTCGCGGTAACATATCATCGTCATTTGCGAAGACTTTGCGACGTAAATTTGTCCTTTTGGAAACGGGACTTTGCATGGACTTCATGAATTGTTTTAAAAGTTTCCAAATTTGAATACTGGATTAGCCTATTGAGATTCAAAATACTCATTGCGAATCCCAGGATATTGAATACTGAGACACATGTATCCTGTATGTATACAGCAAGGTAGATAAGACCGGGCCGGGCCGTTGTCCGGTTGTAACCGCAGTACACAGGTGGTAACAGAGAATGTCCAGTTTTTGTGGCTCTCTGAGTCACCAGTATCCGACACCCTTCGTTATGTAATCGCCGCGCCGTAGGACGGGGTGGGAGTGGGAGTGGAGCGATATCAATTAATATATAATATATATATATATATATATTAACCTTTGTTACCACGAGCAATTGATTGAATGGATTTGTTTTTTAATTTGGTGTAATAGAAGACCAAGAATGGCCTTATGAAGGTTTTTGCACATACAAATAAATAAATGAATAATGAATACTACATAGTATCACTACCACATTGTCGATGCCAAAAATACTCCTTGAACGGCATTGAACTCAAGGGGTTATTTAAACACAACATCGTCAATTGCATTTTCCTTTTGTCCATTTATAAATCCCGTACATATTGCTCGAAAATCGCGTATAAAATATTTATGGAGGTATTCACATAAAGGCAGGTCTTTGGGGCGAAATACCGGCTGGTTATGATTAAGGTTGTGATTATAAACGCATTAGTAATTGCCAACACACTTGAATAGCTAGGGGAGTTAGCTGATTCAGCATTTTTAAATATATGTTACAAGTTTTTCAAGGACTGTCTTTGTAGTGGCGGTAATTAGTGCATGATCAAATGGAGTATTGGATAAAAAATAGGTTTTCAATGATCCTTTTACGTGTCGTTAATAATGACTCACATTAAAAACACACATATTGTCAATACAAATATATATTTACAAAACTATTCACACTGGTAATATATTTCAACAGTCTATGCCGTCATCACCAGCATTTGGTTGAAATATATTACCAGTGTTGATAGTTTTGTAAATATATACAATAAAGTGATGTTTATGACGTGAAATGTGTGTTTTTACTGTGAGTGATCACAGAATGGAGCGATTTAACAAACGCGAAGGTGAGAGACGAACGTATAGTGTCGGGCGATATGTAAAGCTGTTTTCTGACTTATTCCGACGAACATTTCTTACTCTTTTGACTCCTGAATTTAAATAAGCCATTTCCTAGCTTTGTTTAAACCCTTTTTAACGAATCATTTAAAGAAAGCTCAGCCTTCAAGTTTTTTAGCTAAACTCGACCCCTCTTCTATTAGACCTAGTAAAGCTCGGCCTCATTCACAAGTCCAGGCTTCTGACACGCTTTGATGGTATGACATGTTTTGTCTGTAGATACTAAAACATAGAGTGTTTACAACTGTGTTGGAATATGTTTTTAGACCCTCATCGATCGAGAAAATTACTTTGTTGTTGTTCAACCTAGTTAAGAGTGAAGCCTGTCTGCAGCTCGCATGTGACACAACAATGCGCTAGAAATAGAGGCGAACTTCACGGTGATTTTAACAAGTACTAAACACTAATGAAATGGTGGCAGTTTGTTTATTTTTGAGTATTTGAGTATTTTTTGAGTATTGCTAAATTACATCTCAAGGTTTTCTTTTTATATAAAGAAGCATTTAATCATGACAAATAATTGCACTGTGGAAGGTTATTAAGAGTGTATTGAGTCGGATAATCGTTTTAATTTTTAGAGTTATCTATTCAAGAAGTTAGTATTTTTCTAAGAACCACGAAACATTTGTTAAGTAGCATTTTTAATTCGACTTGAACCATCCCCAAATTAAGGTCTGTGGCTCCGCCAAACGTTTATCTCTTCTGTGCCAAAAGCCAAACAGTAATTATGAAGAGGTTATTTTGCCAAACAACCAAATCTGACGGTCGGATGTTCAATGTTGGGAATGAGGAACAGCTTTAAAAAAGTGTCTGTTTCCAAGTGATAACGTGTAACCTACACGTAATTAATAAGGTTACTTCGCCATCAGCTGACGCGGAACTTTTGACTCCGTTTGGCCTTTGTTACTTTGGAGAATAGTATTGGTAAAGTAAAGCACAATAGTAGTAGTGAAGACTATAATAGTGTAGTACAAGTTGGTTAGCAAGACTTTGGAGGAGCTCAATAATGCAATAGTCAACAGTCAATCATGCTTTATCCAATGAGTACATACGTACAGAATGAAGTCAATCATATATACATACATATTGTAGCTAAACGTAATTTACAAATCTAACTTAACTTCCTTATCAAATCAAATAACTATTATTGACACACACAACATTCGTCCAATGAATTAGAGTGGTTTAGTTAACATGTATTCCTTTAGTTTCTTTTTAAATTTAACATATTCATTAGTTTTGTTTTATTTCAGCAGGCAGAAAGTTAAAATATTTTACACCAGCATAACTATGCTTTTTCAAATATTTTCCGATTATGCTTGCAATCAGAAATCTCATTCCTATGGCTAGTATCAATCTTGTGGTAATCAACCAGAATACGCAGACTACTAACATTACCTTTTATCCATAACATTAGCTCAAAAATGTATAAACTAAATACTGTCAGTATACCTAACTCTGGGAAAAGGCGTTTGGTTGAATCTGACCACCCCATCTTTAATATAATTCTTATTGCCCGTTTTTGGATCGTCAAACCCCTTCAAGATAAGACATTTATCGAATATATTCACCTTACAATGCAGTTGAAAGGTAAGCCGGACACCTAGTGTTAGCAGTCGATCTGCTGACTTTGGTGGTATGGTCAAGCGTGAAACAGTCTGGTTAGACGTAATGGCATACGAAAAGGTGCGATAACCGCAGTTGGTTCGGTTAGGTTCTTGAATGGCATTTTACGAAATTTTGCTTAAAGATTTGGACATTAGTTTCCTTTTTTAACCCGAAGTAAAGTAAATCCTCGCTCGTCGACCACGTCGCCCTTGCCCTCGGTGCTGGAGGGCGCGGCGCCGTATTTGGTAGCGGTCGGGATCCCGGGGCAGCCTTGTCGCGGCCTCGCCAGCCTCTCAGCCTCTCGTACCATACATGTCGGCGGCCGGCGATGCTCATTCATGCTGCGGCTGTGTATGTGATAAACGGTGTATCACAGCTTGTAACCACAGCTGTTCGAGCTTTTTATAAAAAGAAAACATGATTTGGAAGACCAGCCTTTATATAGATTTTTTAAAATATGCAATAGGAAATACTATTTTTAAAGGGGGTTTGTTTTGTGAAAGTAAATGCACCGTGCGATCTCGCCCGCGATTAGAGGAAGGCGAGTGCGATATGAGACCACACTCGTCATGTAAAGAATAAACAAAATAAATTCCCGCTTTGGGAAAGATTAAATTTGGAATTATAATCAAAGTTATCGGCAGTACGATTCTACATTTATTGTGGCGTTGTAATGATTTCAGAAACCGTTCAATATATAATATAGAATAATGCAATATTTATGTTGCAGGTCTGTAAGTCAATCGAAACGACAAATTAATCTTATATACCTAATACTTATGTCGATGCTAGACGATGTCGCATATTTTCATGTAATTCATCTGCAACACACGTGTTTTACAAGGGAAATTTTTGTTTGTGGGCTAATATTCTTTGTGTGTATGGTAAATAGAATAAATAGCGTATGTTGTTGAAGGAAAACTGTTCCGCTCTGATTGTGTTGGGCGCAAGTTTGACGACGTCGCCGCTGCGCTGAGACGGTTCAAGATTAGATACAGTGGTTGAATCATTGAGCTGTTCTACAACTTGTATAATCTGATCTTCCGGATTACCCGTGTAGTTGTTTTTTAGTTGAGGGTTTCAGCATTAGGGTTAGGAGAGTAGTTGTTTAAAACTAAAAAAGTCGCACGGTGAACGTTAAGCGTAAAACTTCATACGTTGAGTTTCGCTGTGACTAATCACAATGCAATAATTGTAATTCGTACATGGTGCTGATCTCAGAAAATAATACCCCCGTCGCAGCAAACCTGCATACTCAGCGAATTTCCAATGAATATATAACATAACACATTAAAACACTTAACAGGATTCATATGAAATATATTCACAAACAAGCGATATTTTAAATATTAATTATTCTCCATAAGAATAACATTGGGGATGAGTACGCAGGTTTGCTGCATCAAGGCACACAAATTAATGGGTTTTTATTCAAATATCAATAGAACTCATCTTAGTGAAGACACATACCAACTTTCATCCATATACATTCATAAATAAGCGATATATAACATTTCAAGTATTTTCCATAAGAATAACATGGGGACCGAGTACCTAGGTTTGCTGCTACAGGAACCATAGGTGAAAAATTGTTTTTTTGTGCAAACAACAATAAACCATAACCAGATCAAGCCATATACCAAATTTCACCAGTTTATGTTCATAAATAAGCGAGATATACAATTTTTATTTTTCTCCATAAGAATAACATTAGACAACGTACTGTGTTTAGCACTTTCAATATCTCGGTAACCAATTGACGTAGAGCAATGATCAAAATACCAAATTGTTTGTTTTTTTAAACTGAATTCAATGGTATAAATTACAATTTGATTTAAATCAAAATTACATGTGAAAACTCCAAAAAACACATTTTTGGGGTACAAAACCCCCCCTTCGGATGGTGCGATTCATCTCGTTTTCGAACTCGTTCAAATAAATGGTACTTTACACATTTGTACCAAATTTCATTAAGATCGGACCTTTTTTACGAGAGTTATCGTGCTTACGGACACATATATATATATATATAAATATATATATATATATATATATATATATATATATATATATATACATATATAAAAATTTGAACGAATGGTGTTTTTGGCATCTGGGGACCTCAAAATGAAAAGTTATCATGGTCTCGGGCTTAAGTCTTACCATGAGACCTACGGTAATAGCTTCTTCCCTATAGGGGAAATTCGCTAAAAGGAGATTGTAAGGGGAATTGATTGTTATCGGACACCGGCTGGAACTGGGGATGGGGGAGAATGTTGAATTTTGATCAAGAAGTATCAAGAATACTTGATTTTCACACGATTACATACGTACAGAATTGACAGTCGTCATAAATACAAACTGTAATATCTCAAACTAGCCGACCCGTTGCAGCTTCGCCCTCGTAAACTATGATAGTTGTGTGTGCTTCAGTCTGTGGGTAGCCCGTGGAACTTATACGAATCAAAATCAGCTGTTTGAATTTTCATCAGCTCAAACCAAAGTGAATGTCCATAAGGAATACATGGTAACTTTGGGACACAGTGGGGAGGAACACAGGGGGAATTTCATAATACCGTTTCTTAGCAAGCACCTAGGGCTAAAGAGGAACCTATATGTCAAATCAACTGTGTAGGCCTTATAGTTATGGAGATCTCGTGATGTCAGTCAGTCATTTGGTATTATATATAATATATCCGTGGTATTTGGATATTATATATTAAGATACAGACTGTAGAATAACAAAATGACAAATCCCTCCAAGTAAACAATCCTTTCATATATACATACCGCCATTGTACTCCTTTACAATCAAATATTTGTGTAGTCTGTATCTAAATTTTGCAAGACACACCTCGGTTTTCAGGTCTTGAGGGAGCACTTTAAAAAACTCGACGGCAGAATAATACGTTTTGATTTGAAATGAAGTTGTGTTGCGTCGGGGAATATAGATTAGGTTAGTGTTGCGGAAATCATATCTATTGGCAGCGCGTTGAGGAAAAATGTGTTTGTTTTCATCAGAAATGAAATGCACTTTTAAATTAAATTAGATGGAAATGCTAACAAGTTGTTCCCAACTAAATATTATTGATTATCCCCATTAGCCCCTATATTTCTCCAGTTACAATTTGTATTGATGTACACAATCTCAAACTTTTCCTTTATTTTTTATAATCAATCTACTAGTCTACTTTTTAAGTAATAATATCTAGGTCAGTTACAAAGTGGACACTTATATCATTGACTATACATATTTATAGTCAGTGCTTATATATTGTATTTACACGTGGCATCAGCCTAATTGAAGAACCGATAAAAAAACTCTTCCTTGGTAATGTTTGATACTAATGGTCAAGTTTATATTTTGAACTGTAACAGTTGGATTGGTACTAGCAAATGTCCGTGAGACGAAACATTTCCTCCGACAGTGTCTCGAGGATGAGTCACTCAGTTCTTGGCCACGGCCAGGCCGTGTATGGCGAGAGGTGGGTAGCGGTGACAGAGTTGTGTCTCTAATAAAGCATAAGTCTGTCGTGTTATGCTTCAATTACTTCAGGTTTGTATCCACATTTTGCGCCTACTCTATTGTTTTTTCCCGTTTATCCGTAAAGCAAGCCGAATGTTTCACGTGAAAAGTGCAATCCCTTTGTTTGCCTGTAAATAGATTTTTGTTTGTCCAGCAGTTATATCAGATAGTATCGGTTTGAACATATTTACCTAGTAGGCTAGCAATATGTAGGACTAGACAAATTAAAACTATTTATAAACGTAGGCCCGAGTATTATTTTTTCCATTAGTGTTTTCTCAGTTTGCTTGTTAGCGAATTTCCCCTAAAGGGAATAAGCTGTTACCGTTGTCGGCATGGTAAGACCTAGGCCCGGGACCATGATAACTTTTCGTTTTGAGGTCCCCAGATGCCAAAAAGCACCATTCGTTCAAATTGTTATATATATATATATATATATATATATATATATATATATTAATATATATCTATGCGTCCGTAAGCGCGATAAGTCTCGTAAAAAAGCTCCGATCTTAATGAAATATGGTACAAATGTGTAAAGTATTATTTATTTAAACAAGTTCGAAGACCAGACGAATCGCACCATCCAAAGGGGGGTTTTGGGGGAGTTTTGTACCCCAATGGTTTTTTTGGGTTTTCGCATTTAATTTTTAGTTTAATCTAATTTTCATTTTTACCATTGAATTTAGCTTAGAAAAACAAACAATTTGCTATTTTGATCATTGCTCAACGTCAATTGGTTACTTACATATTGAAAGTGCTAAACACAGTACGTTGTCTAATGTTATTCTTGTGGAGAAAAAGACAAATTTTATATCTTGCTCATTTATGAACATAAACTGACGAAACTTGGTATATGGCTTCATCTGGTTCTGGTTTATTGTTGTTTCCACAAAAAAAACATGTTTTCCTATGGTTCCCGTAGCAACAAACCGAGGTACTCTGTCCCCATGTTATTCTTATGGAGAATAATTAAAATGTTGTATATCGCTTATTTGTGAATGTATATGGATGAAACGTGGTACGTGACTTCACTTAGATGAGTTCTATTGATATTTGCATAAAAACCATTATATTATGTTCCTTGTTGCATCAAACCTGCGTACTCATCCACAATGTTATTCTTATGGATAATAATTAATATTTTAAATATCGCTTATTTGTGAATATATTTCTTATGAATGGACCACCTTGTAAGTGGCTTAATGTGTTATTAAAACATATCATTGGAAATTTGCTGAGTACGCTGGTTTGCTGCGACGGGGGTATTTTTATTTTAGTACGTACTTAACGATCTAGGAAAATTGTCCGAGACTTTTGTTCAAAAATTGGCTTTCATTTAAATTGTTAATATAGGGTAATAGGATGTTCATTGTGTTCATATAACGAGCCCGAAAATTCCGCCATGGTGATCTCAAGATAATGTCAGCGTTGTTTGGTCAAAATGCCACAGCGAGGTTGTGATTGAATAGGGCACGCGGTCTTAATAGGACAAGCTGTTTTGTTCTACTCAGAATAGCCTAATTGATTTCGTGGCCCTAATTGTATTTTATTTGTTTAAATTTGGGCTTTGAGATATTTTATTCTAGTTCCACATACGATGTCTTTAATATAATCGCAGGACTTTAATTATATATATTTTTACCAAGATAAACATTGCAACCAGATGTGCATTTCACAAACATCACCTATCGAATACATTTGATTTGCTTATAAAATGTTACAATGTCTAGAAATTCACAGATTACAATATCGTCGTGTAAGTTAGAGGTTAATTTCCCGGACGAAGTTTTGTTCTCAGTTTAATTGCTTGTACGAGGCACGAACCAACATTGCAGAACAAACCCCTTCGCCCTAATAGGTCTATGCCATTTCATATTGGTTCATATCGGTAAATAACACTTACCTAATTTATAAACTATTTACTCGACATTTACCACGATGAATGCCTTGGATTACCGTAGATGCATGGCAAGTGCCAAGTCGGCGACCAATGGTTTTTTCATTGTTATTCAGGCGCCATTTCAGCAAATAGTAATTAATTATGTTGTTGATATATAGTACTGACAACATTCAGATGGAGCGTAAGATGTCGACGTAACTGGTGCTTATTTTAAGTCAAATATGAATAATGAGTGTTGAATGCGTGAGATGTCTTTTGTAGCCTTGTTACTGCCTAAGAGATCCTTAAGCCAGGATCATTAAATAATAGCCCAATGACCAATGGCAGCTGGTTCCAGTTTCGAACCTTCACAACATTTTCTCATCATTTTGCTCGGGGTCGATCTGGCAAACTTCAGGCTCTGAGGCGAGCACCATACTGCCACTGAGATGCCCAACCAATACAATGTGTAATGAATGAAGCGCCAAGGTATAAAATAGTAATATTTATGCGAACCAGCTCCTTATTACAGTTGTTGGTGTAAATATGTTTTTGCCATATATCAGTGGAAAATGTTACTCTCAATTTGCGTGAACTTAGATATTTACACTTGATTTCCCCCCTTACTGTTGTTATTCAATGTCGCCTTCGCCGCGTCTCACAGTCGACTGTTGGGTAACGGCAATAACGGGTAATGGGATCAGACCATCGATTGTGAGGCGGCGGCGGGCCATATGGCATGCACCCTTCCACGCGGAGGGGTCTGATTGAGGGAAACACTGTACAGATACACCGCCGTGTCTGGGGAAACATCGCCTCGGCTGTCGGCTCTGGCGGTGTGAGGTGTAGTAAGCATTGAGTATATTCTGTATATTCAATGGTGTAAGTCGTGTAAGCTACTTGATGAGCTGCACTAAGGTTGAAGCCGATTGTCTGAAAGCTATAGCTGTGATGCTAGAACTTTATCATTCCCAATCCTATTGTATAGTGTTTGAGGTTTGCGGAATATTCCTAGAGATCATCATCTGGTCGGACTTTAAACTCGAGGTCAGCTAGAAAATACTACGCGTAGAATAAATCCGCTGCATTAAACTAAGTTACATAAACAGAATGTAATTTTAACTTACGGTAGAAGTCAACTAGAAAATGTAAGCTTTTGAATTGTCTTTTGTAATTATCATTAATATTATCATTATATTATATTATCAGTAATATTATTATTTTATCACTATCCGAAAAATGGATTCTTGAATATAATTTAAAATGATTCCGTATATTGCAGTGGGGTGTGCCCAATGGCAATTTACTCAGCGTCGCTGTTTAAAATGCTATTAAGACAGGATTAATAGTTAATGAAATAAACATTTTAATGTCAATCGACCTATAGGTATATCGGCATTCCACAGTGTGGCCAACGTGAATTTCAGAACTTATAGAAAGAAACGTTTCTTTAGGTACCGGTATACACATTTATCACGGTTTGTGCGAAATATGGCCCCGCGGCATTAGTAAATCGTTTTTCATTGTTGCCGCTCATAGCATAGCAAAGATACGACGCGGCCCTCCTCCTGTTGAGTACTTTTTTACATTTAATTTATAACAGAACCTGAGTCCTTGTATTATTTTCATAGAGTTAACAGATCTATCGTTGTGCAGGCTGTCTTGGGTTAAAATATAAAGTTTAATTTTTTTAACAGTGTTGTGACGAGGAATTGTTAAGTGGGGACCCAACAATTCTAATATGAAACAATTAAATATATATTCAAGCATATACAACACTATCCGACATAGTGCCCGGTGTCAGCCGGGAATACAACAGTAGTGTGAGCTGTGTTCTGTACTTAACCTTATAAACTATTTCGAGTAAGTATATGTCAGTGTATATTGCACCTGGTCAAATGAATTGAATATAATGTATATACGAATACTACTGGCTACATAATTCGCCCATCATGGTTATATACAAAATATGAATAATATAGCTGAAAACTTTGATTCCATGTACGTATACACCCGTATTTGTGCCAGCGTGTACTGCAGTACGTACTGTATTTAACGTGCAGTTTTGTAGCATCAAACCAAACACACCACCGTTTGAGCCCTTGAGTGGAACGAGGAATCGGTTGTCTCAGCCGTTCAGTGCGATGCTAGTTCGAACAAACACCGCCAGATGCCACCTCTTTGCCCTCTCTTCTCTCGCCGCCCGCCCCGCGCGGAAGCAAGTGATTGTATCCCTTTCACCGTATTGGTCATTCCAAATTTTTGCATAGATTCAGTTTCCGCCAACAGTAATTGTCTCAAGAGGGGCTCTGGTCACCGACTTCTACCTGCTTCTCCCAAGGCCAGTGTTACGTTTTCAAAACCTAATTGTCTCAAGAGGGGCTCTGGTCACCGACTTCTACCTGCTTCTCCCAAGGCCAGTGTTACGTTTTCAAAACCTGCCCCTCCTCAACGGATTGGCCGAAAATGTATTTATGGTTCATGTAAAAGAACAAAAAAATACCTAGCAATTTCAGTGAGCAGAATTTTGATATTTCCAATAGTTCGTCCACAACATATCGTAACTATGAAAGATTTGGAATTTTACTGAACGATTATTATTTATAATATTGAAATCGCTAGGTATTCTTTGCTTTTTAAAATAAACCATAAACCAACGAGTTTAGATAATCCGGTGGGGAGGGACGGTCTTTGAAGGTTAATGTTGATTGATCTTATGGGAGACTCAGGTAGAAACGCGAAATGTTTCGTGACCAGAGCCCCCCTCAATTTAGAAAAGCGTATCATGTTGCATCGGGTAAAATTGCACACTCTTAACTTTATTGTGTTTACTTAACTTAAATAAATTTATGTGTTCATCGTGAATCTCAATAACCTTAAATACTAATAAATGGGCTCTATTGGGGGTCGGGGAAGGGTGATGTGAAAAGGACGTTTTCTTGTCTGCGGTCAATGGCCGCCATGAAACAAGCCTAACTTTGTACTTACAATAAATGGTAAAATCTACAGAATTCGCTAGGCTATTTAAATATAGCTCACAAATACCTCTTTTACTTACAAATACATATATTTCTTACACTAGTCTTCCTTCTTCTTGTAGTGAGTAGAATTGTTTACTGTAAAAGCATTGGATACCCCACAGAAGGTAGGTGTATTTTATCATAAATACCTTTTACCTAATTAAATCAAATGCAGTTTACAGGTGAACAATATAGGCTAATATTTATCTATCTGAAGGAAAAATAATTGAGTTCTGGATGCTATTAAATAAGAGGATTTACAATTAGTTTACAATTACTGGGGAATTGTGACTCTGGCCTAGGCTATCAAATGGGTTATAACAATAAATAAATGCTTAAGATTAAAATGTTCATAGTTCTTCAATAAATGGGATTCTTAAATAAATGAGGGCTCTTATGTCAGGAAGGAAGTGTCGTGCTGACTTGAATAACGTTGAAATAAATTAATGAAATTAACGTTTAAGGCCAAATTGGGTTTGTTTACAAATTGCGTCAATGACAAATTTTGATGTTGTCCAAAAGGAAAGTCCAATGGTTTTCACTGAATTTACTAATAATTAAAATATACTAAAATTAAATTTAGGGAAGATGGTTAACATTTATGTAAGTTTATTCTTGATGTTAATTAAATCTCAGAACATTGGGCTTGTTCTATCAAATGTCGGTATTCTTTCAATGTCCCTAATAGAATACAAAATGGAGTTGGTTTACCAATAAGCTTACAAAAGTTCTTCGCTCGAATACCAATTTATGGGATAAACAAATAAAAGGGATTGAAGTTAAAGTGGTATATTATGAGAAGTATAGTCCTAAACAATGGACACTAAGCAATTTAAAACTTAGGCCATACTGGGTTGAATTTACCAGGAATCATGTCCTGCCACAAACTTTTGGTCTTAACACTATGGCATCTGGAACAGCAAGAAGGAGTTTAGGAGAAGGTGAAGGTCTGGAAGCATGGTCCTATTGTTGGAATCACATTGTTCACACACATGGTAAAACACTGGTCACTGTAATTTAGATTCCTTAAGGACTAATTTTGAAAAGTATATTATATTAAATTTTAATTCTATTGCAATTCTCTTACATTAATTATATCTAAAATAAATTATTAGCAAACATATTAAATTAAGTAGGTAGGCTATTAGATGTGGATAGGCTGTGAATGATTATTGGTGATTAACTAGTGAAATACATATTATTTAAAATTACACAGATAAATAAATGTTACAATACATAGAGGGGGGATGACTTTCTGGATAGAGGGGGGGGGGGTGACAAGGATGATTATTATTGGGGCAATGAACATAGGGCAATTAACACATTGAAATACAAGTAACACATTTATGGGGGCAAATTAATTGTATGACACATTTATAAGGGAGATTAAATATGAAATAGCACATTATGAGGAAATTATTGGTGATTATGGGGAATGAATAACATTTTATGGGGAAATTAACACTAAATAATGAATGAATGGCATGTAATACTATACGGGGTTTGACCTTTCCGATAGGCTTATACCAGCCTCCTGTGGCTCATAAAATACTTCCTCCTCATAAGATAATACTTCATAATCGAGTCAGAGTCAAGTTGGCTAGTGTGACTGTTGTTATAGTAAATACAGCTTGCCATTCGGCTGTAATGGCACACTGCAGTTGTTGTGTTTTGTCCTGTTATGTCACAAGTTGAGAGTTACGTCGCTCCAGCGGACCGCCCAAGTGTGTCCACAAACTCAATCACGGCCACGGCGGCGCGGGAGGTCGGAAGTTAGGATGTCGTAGTGTAACGCTGAGGAACAATGTTCCTGTGATTGGTGATCAATCTGTTGTCACAAACGGCAATCTTCGAAAGAATAGCCGATGAAGAATAGGGGATGGTACGGTTTTGATTGGACGTTGACAGTATTCTGTATTTCGTTTATATTAGGCCTAGTTTATAAAAATACAATTAAATTCCTACTATGTCTTTCTGCGAAACAGTTTTCACATTCCACGTATAATTTTACCGATTGAATAGAAGAGTTTTATAGTAAAAGCCATTATTGTACAACTTTATTTAAAAGCCTCTGTCTAGATCGTGGTGGTCCGCTGGAGCAACGGCAATTGTTTGTACTGTGACCCAACTTACTGGGCTATTACACAACCCGGACTGAACTCGACAAACACAACTATGTTAAAGATCTGCTGACACTTGGAGAAAACGTGTTGACAAAAAGTCTGAGCGTGTTCGCATAGATATTGTAGTTTTAACCGGACTCGAACGCTATTGCCCACTCGTACCGCTACTCCTTGTATCGTTTTCCCCACACTTGCCCGGGTGCAATAGCCGCTACTACGGACCAATTGTCCGCCGCTGCGCCATCGGTGGTGATAAGGGAAGAAAGAGAAAGCTGCTGGTGAGGCGGCGACATGGCACCGCGTCCGAGCGATTCGCTGCTCGATTACGACCAGCCCAGGCGTGACCGGAGTCCCAGTCGACCAGAGGGTTTCCCGCAGGAGTCAGGTGAGCTGTTTATGTTTAATTTTTTCCTCCCTCGGCTGGCAGATTTGACGGGGTTGGTAGTAGGATAGGGAAGAGTTTCGGGCGATGACGTTGAGACGTGCGGTGGTGTGCTTGTAGCTCTAAGGTCTTCTCGAGTCTCACATATGTTTTGTAGGGTTGATGATTTGTTTGAAAGTGAAAGTGGAGCCATCGAAGAACATATTTGTCAGGTTTAGAGTAAAGCGAGTTTGAAAATGTGCTGTGAGTTTAGTCCAAATACACACAGTCTGTTGCGATTGTCAACATTTATTTTATTTCTAAATTATGGTTTTTGAGGTATCGTTAGAGTTATAAAAATGGCATTAATGTGTCTTTATTTTATTTATTTGGGTTCGTTATACGCTTCCTCTTTTTCGGTATCATATTCTCCCTTCGTACGTAACCAAATCAGATAAATAAGGGACCATTGTAACGCTTAGATCTTCCTCTGTTGACGAATTTGTAAATTATATTTTAATGTGTGGTTTGCACTTCTTATTTTTAAACGTACTGCATGGTAGCCCCATCTTACAGCGACAAGTTAAACCAACTCAAAATCAGGTGACTAAACAGTAAATCGCAATACTGTTGTAATCAGTGGGGTTGGAATCTTAATTGGGTCGCACAAGACCATCGTAGGTTTTATTTTCTTTTTAAAGAAAGATAATATTTTTAAGGATGAATTGGATATGGGTCGTTCCACATTTTACTTTATTTTTATTTTCGTAAATGTCAAAACAAACAGGAACGGTATAACGTTGCGGTTTATTCCGGAAAGATTTTTTAATTTGTTTCACGGATTTTTTCCGCATTTAGAGATGGGTAATGCCGACACGAAATTACAAATTAGGAAATTAACGGATATTGACTCCAGCTGTTCAATGAATGCCAGAGGTTATTTTATTCGGAAAATTCAAACGGCACAGTCATTACAGTTTTACTTAACAGTGCGGCTCTCTTTCACAGGACTTGTCGAGAAATCCACAACGGCGCTTCGATGAGGTTCTCCCCACCTTCGTAACTAATTGTATGGTCATGTTTTGTCAATTTTAAAATAGATTACTTTGGGGTTCTCCGATACAAATGTAACGTTTTAGATTTATTATAAGTAAGTAGCTGATTTGGTTATGACAAATCTGTAATTTTAGAATATGAAAAATATATTTTTATGGTGTCTATTGAATTTGTTTTTCTACAGACGAAATATTAGCACTACCAAAAAAGGAACTTGTCTAAGGTTAATTTATCTTTAAAGGTGTAATAACCTCAATAGTAAAATCGTATCCAAGCACAAACACCGATCATTAATCTGGCCAGAAAATCTCCGGAGGATAGATAATTTTACCAAACAAATCCTTTAATAAGATAGTTAACTAGTGCCGTAAACATTCTTTCGAGCTCGATAGAAACGCTTGCATTATTTATTTGACGTTGCCACCAAGTTAAGCCATAGATTAGGCATAAGGGGTATGCTTAATCTATGGTTAAACCAAGGAGCGCGGGGCAGTAACGATCACTGTTGCATAGTAGATTATGTTCTACAAAGTGTAGAGTAAATTGTGTTCATTCCGATAATTTCACAGATTGTTCTTGTTAAACATCTTGTATTTTGGTATTTTTTCACGTCTTTCGCACATTTCCAGCAGAATATTACCTCATTTGTACCTGATGTAATTAAATTAGCATGCTAATAAAGTCTTCGCATGATACACAAATCGAAGACTGTTCGCACAATACATTAAATCATGTATGTTTTAGCATGATGTACCTGATTAGTGAAATATATAGCAGGTCGCATGTCCTCCTATCATGCATTTTAATCTGATTCTATTGAGACGTTCAGACTACTTCATCGCTTGCATATCCTCCTGTCAGAGGTCTCCTAGACGTATACCGCAATCTTTCTCCATTACCGGTATTCAGTATTGGCATTTAATTTTAAATCGTTGTACATGCACAACCCATAACCGTTATATGAACCGTATATAATATTAGCTTATCAAAAACAAATAATCGGGTTTTCCTTTCATCAAATAATGTTTGAGTAAGTGATTCCTCTGAGTTAGTGTTTTGCAAGTAACAATCAAACGACTTTAATTACAATAGTTTGCAAACTATTATATTTACAGGGTTTTCCAAACAAATCAATTGCTTTACAATAACTCTGACAGCCCGAGTAGAATTTAAATTGACATAATACGGAATGCGTATTTGGAGGAAAAAACTATAGTTCAGTGGCGGCATCTTTGCATCGAGAGTCCTATAGCCTTCACCGTCTATTACATTTCACGCTCAAATGCACTCTTGTGCTTCCACAAAACACTTAGATATACAGGTGTTCTGATTGCAAAGCTGTAACATCCGCGGTGTACTGTAGGACTAGACGAGGCGCTAGGATAATGGATAATGGATGGGACTTCGCTCGGTGGATGTGATCAACGCGACTTCGCGCAATGTTGCTGCGGCCCCGGTGTAGTGTAGGACGTGAGGCAGAAGCGAGAGCGAGATGTGCTCCTAATTTGCGGTAATGTCATTGTCACGGGCGTACGGAGTTCGGTAGTGATGGTAACGGTGACGAAGTGAATATCCGTTAGACCAACATCGCGACGGCAGCGGTGTGCTGACCATGTGAGACGGCCGAGGAAAATACTATCGACAGCGGTTGCGGCAACTTTGCATTTTCAGTGGAGTTTGTCGATCAATCAACAATCTCGTCATTCAGAATCAGTAAACAAATTGTAACAACAATAATTATTTCTTAATAAATAGCCCCAAATGTTTGTCCCACTGGTGTTTATAAACGGATAATCGGCCGACCGTTCATTCATCATCGCGATTGAAAGCTACAATTTTGTCTTATAGTAACAGCTACCGGTCTAGTTTGCAAACAGGAGTGCAAAATGTCTCAGGCTAAAATAAAAACAGCCTACGCGATATTTTCACCTACTCACAATGAGCATATAACGCGAGAATAACGTGGGCAAAAAATAACCTACATGTACAGTATAGCCGCCCCTTAAATTTTAGTCTAAAATGTCCTCACTCTGAATGGACATAGCAAAAGAATTATTAATACTGCATATATGCAGTATTAATGTAACGTTGCATCTTAATAGATTTTTTCAGCTCAGTTTCAAAAGAACCGTTTTATAGCGCTAGTGCGCCAGTGACACCATAATAATTTAGCGTTATTGGTTTATACATTTAAGCAGTTCGAGCAGAAAACGGGTTTTAGTAATTTATTGTATTTTGAGTTCTTAAATCATGTTGTTTCTCGGTGTTTGCAGATTTATTGGTTATTTATTGCCCTGAAGCACCACAAAGAAACTGTAAAGCTAGAAAATGTCGATGTGTTTGTTACAGTAAGTTGCATTATATAACTTGTGTAAAAACAATTCGAAAGCTTCGAGTTGACTCTGTAATGGAAAAACCCTCCAAAAACTTTCCAATACGTTTTCACACTTAGTCCCATGTTTCCAGCGCAGGAAATGCAACATGCACTCGTGCGGAAAGATGATATATGCATATTACATTGTACATCGGTGCGGGGAAGGGACCGAGGTGCAAGGAGCGATTCTTATTCTCCCCACTGGTTCCAGTATTTATTGCTGATCAGACTCCCCTTCCCACAGGCGAGAACCACCCCCTCGCTGGCACATAAGTTGATAATTTATTATCTGTCGAGTTTTTTCGAGGGTGAATAATTTACACACCTACCTTCTGCTGTTGGATTTTTCGATCAGAGATAACTGGCAAGAGGGAGTCATAATTTATTGGAAACTATGCTACTAAGTATACCAAGTTATTTGTATAACCTACTTCACATTAGAACGTGAATTTCGTTTTCGCACAAAATTTCATTCCGTATTTTATAAAGTTTGAAATGCCAGCCTTCGTGGAGAATTAAACAAAATCTCAGTGTTTGTACTTTCTGGATGAAAAAAATAAGCCACAGTCTTATTTAATAAATAGTAAATAATACGTGCATTTTGAATATTTAACGATTGCCATTTCTTGTTATGGGACACAATTACTTTGACGTAATTAACTATATACCCTGATTAGCTGAATCAATTGTCCATTTTCATTGCAGGGGATATAGTGATTGATGATAAAAGTGGACAGTTAGTTTATTAAGTTGTTTTTTGTATTATTCATTTACTTTTTACAATTTTCACACTAGAGACACCTGTAGGTAATTTCTTTTCCGCACGTCTGCCCTTGAGTTCTAAGACGAGTTATAAATCAATTCCGCTGGTTTCTGGGTTCACCAAATTTGTCAGACACTTTTTAAATCACCATATAATCCTAAGTCGTTTAAACCAACCACAATGTTGCTCTTAAGAAAGGAGAAACAATTCCTTAAAAGGAAGCTGGCCCGCGCGGCGCCCAGTTGTGGGGCAAGGGCGGCCGTGATGTGCGATCGCCCTCGACCTTTGGATCCGGCCGAGTTGTATCGAAATATCGCAGCATTTCGATATTTTGATTGGATACTTAAATAATCAGCGTTTGATGTTGGAACGATTGTTTTTGTTTTTGTCAGCAGGTAAATATCGATGACGTAATAATATAATTTTTGGACAAACGTTTTAAATGTCGCATTTATTTCATCTGTTACTTGTTCAAATATGAAAGTATACGATTTAAATGCGATAAAATATCCGATATGTGTGGTTCGATATTTCTCGTATCGCCAAATTAGCCGGGGCTTTTTTATTTTAACGTACAACGAACGTCGTATTCGTTTCGGTTTTCACACTTGAGAGGTTTTTTTCTCCATTGTGGAACCAGAGGACTGTCGCGATCCAACCGCTCGATCCGATGCGATATGTCATATCGAGCTTGCCACTGCGACTACACCGCGGCCCGTCCGCTTCCTCTACAAGCCGCGGCGGATGGGAAACGGTTGTTAATTGGAGGGGAACGAGTCACTCGACAGCATGGCCTGGCTGTGTCGGTGCTGGAAGACCAAGGACAAGGGGGAAACGGCCGAAACTCACAACAATAAGGTGACGACCGCTATCAGTGATCAGTCCGCGAGTGACCGCGTCGCCGCTGTTGATAAGAACGGTGCCGTTTGTGATAAGGAGGCGCTCAGGACCGCAGCCGTCTTGGTCACACCCTTAGGTAGGACTTCTTATCATTTTGAATTATTTTCATATTTTCAAGCGCTTAGATAGTGTAACGTAATCGCAACCAGTTGCATCAGAAAAGCTAAACATTGTTTTCATAATATAATACTACTCTCCTTCGGGATTACTACCTGAAACTGGGAAGCTTCTAGGACTTATCCAGATATACCATTTACATTTCTGATGGGTTACAATTTATTGTAGTCTTATATTATCAAGATGTTGTGAATGTTTAATGTATTGGAATGCCTTTGGAGGATTGTAAAAACTTTTCCTATTTCAGATTTACAAAATATTTATCAGCTATGAATAGTAGGCTACATTCCTAACGATATCAACAATCTTTTAGGTACCGGTAGTTAATTTTTGAAATTGTAAAACGCACACTTTTTTAACAATGCATGGAATTGAACAGGGATCCAATTCAGTTAATCTGTTGAGTTTAACTTGTTTGTATTTTTCCTCCTGATGAAATCTGTTTTATGAGTGATATATTCTATTGACAAGTATAATGCTGACAACAAAACCATATAAATTTGTTGTTGGATCTTGAGTTTTTGATGAGGTACAGTGCAGCAAAGTTCTTCCTACACTAGTGTTTTTTTTGTTTTGATCACCATCATAGATTAAACCTAAGGAGTACGCTTAATCTATGCTACTGTCTGACACTTTTTTAGGTAGCATCATTTTGGGAGCTTTAGTCACGACCTCCTGCTTCTTTCATAAAGCCAATGTTAACATGAAAGTCTTGACCCTCCTCAACAGATTATCCAAAATCATTGATTTATATCTCGTTTTACAGAACCAAAATATACCTAGTGATTTCAGTGACCAGAATTTGTATATAACAAATAATATAAAATTGCAAAATGTTGATATTTTTCATTTGTTATGGCAAGATTTATGATTAAAACATTGCATTGTTAACCTCGTAGGTCCAAACGGCTTAAAGTGTTGGCCTAAAATGTACCCTGTGTCTATTTCTAATGAGGCTTTTAATGGCAACGCTGAGCCTCTGAGTTTGTGTCTTTCCAACAACCAGTATTTATTCAAGCCACTAATAGGTAACTCAACCATGGTGTTGGACTGCTACGACCTATCCTACTTGATACCACAAGTTCCTAAAAATATAACCTTTTCCTATAACCACGCTTCTTTATGTGCTTCTTTATGATCAAAAACACATCGTAAACCGGTTTTTCTGTGTTTTGCTCACTGTACCTTACTTTTCCGCTCTCTGAAATAGTAATAAACAGCTAATTGGTTGTTACTTAAGACCAAGCTAACTGAATAGGTATTTCTAACCTCAGGCTTGTGAATTCAGCCAAAACGGATAAAAGTGATTTTTGTATGTTGTTTGTGGTATTAAAAATCACAGTTGTAGGAAACATTTTAAACAACTTTTTTATTAACATATTACGTGTTGTTATTACTTACGGGATGTAATAAAAGACATCTTACAACACTGAAGAATATATTTACACTTATACTGACTGATTCACATACAGACTCAGTTCAGTTCTCTCATTGGCCTGATGATGACCGGTGTGACTGGTCGAAATCGATAGCCTTGTACCATCTTTTATATATGTTTACTGTCTGTATGTGAATCAGTATAAGTGTAAATATATTCTTCAGTGTTGTAAGACGTCTTTTATTACATCCCGTAGGAAACATTTTGTATGTAATTCGAGTATAAAGTGTCTTTGTCGCTTTTAGGAAATTACTTATGAAAGTGTAATCTGAAATTTACGAGACACAAGATATATAAAGTTTTCTCTCTAGACAAAGACGACCTTATGCTTTTAAATAACTATCTTGTAAAAGATGAATTTATACTTTTATGATATAAAAAACCGGATATAATCTCCAAATATGCTTTCTCTTGAATTTTAGATCACACTTTCATAAAGGTGTGCTATTACATTATTTATGGCTACGAGATAGAGATAGGTAGCATAAAGCTGAGTGTTAGGCTAATCACCCCCTTTCTGGCACCGTAGCCTGGATCCCAGGTGATCAATGTAGCCTCACAATGCAGTTCACATGGTTACCATTGTCTGGACTGTAGTAGAGATCATCATCTTTTCACTTTCCACACGTAAAACTAAACCGCCTTGTTAATTACTACTTAAATACACAATCTGGCTTTTATAGATGGGGACACGGAGAATGAAAAAACTATTTAAACATTATTTTGGCTTAATACTGAAATTGGTTTTGAGTTCACAAACCTTTAGTAATTTTTATTTTAAGTACCTAACTTTTTAGGATGAATGACTAAATTTGATTTATGTACCTAATACAAAGTTATTTATAGTAATGAGTCTTTATTCACCAAAATCAAACTATAAAATCACTAGGCCTATCTGAAAAATAATTTTAACACATTTCAAAACACTAAATTAGGTAACAATTAAATTGGATTAACGGGAGTGGTGTACAATAATGGGTGTTACTTTTTTCCGACTGAACCAAAGTTGTTAGTTCCTACTTGTAACGCATGTTTATTTACATTGGTTAAAATCATAGATACTTAGATTACTCTGAAGCAAAACTTTACTCTATTACAGTACAATTTTTAAGCCATACTCATAATTTTTGGGGCTCCAAGGCAGTTTCCCCTCAATAATTTGAAGAGTTTTTTTTTGTAGTTTATGAACCGTCGTAATAATTACGATAAGGATCATTTTGTGAATCCCAATTGAAATATTAAAATTGTACTTTGTTTTAGCGAATTTCCCCTATAGGGAAGAAGCTATTACCGTAGGTTTCATGGTAAAACTTAAGCCCGAGACCATGATAACTTGGTCCCCAGATGCCTAAAACACTATTCGTTCAAATTTAAATATATATGTGTGTGTGTGTGTGTGTGTGTGTGTGTGTGTGTGTGTCCGTGAATGCGATAACTTGAGCAAATAACTTCCGATTTAGATTAAATTTGGCTCAAATGTGTAAAGTGACATTCATGACTCTAAGCTCGAAAACTAGAAAAATCTAACCATGGGAAAGGGGGGTTTATAGGGGTTTTAAATTTTCAAAAATAAGTTTTTTGCATTTTTACCCTACAATTTTTAAAACACTTAATTTTGGTTTCGAAAATGTTATAGAGCTTAAAAAACAAATAATATTGTATTTTGAATTGTTAACCTAGGTTAAGTGCTAAACCAAAAGAACCCGCTCATAAAATCCCTCATGTTAATCTTGTGGGATAAAGGGTTTTGGCTTTTCCTCAGCCATTTTAATGTAAACTTCACATTTGCTTTTACCAATCAGTTCAGCTCCACAAAACAATCATTTTGGTGTTTAAATTGTGATTCTACGTCTATCCGTTGCAGAGATATTAAAAGTGCTAAACTCAGTACGTTGTCCAATGTTATCCTTATGGAGAATAAATAAAATTTAATATCTCGATTATTTATGAATGTATATTGATGAAACTTGGTATGTGGCTTCACGTAGTACTGGTATATTGATATTTGCACAGCAAATTTATTTTTTGTTGATTATCCCCATAGCAGCAAACCTGCATACTCTCAGCCCTAATGTTATTCTTATGGAGAGTAAGTAAAGTTGTATATCTCCCTTAGTTATGAAATAAATTAATACAACTTAGTATGTAGCTTCACCTGGTTTAATTATATTGATAATTGCATGACCAAATATTTCTTCTCTTTTTGCAGCAAACCTGCTTACTTAGCCCTAATGTTATTCTTGTGGGGAATAAATAAAATGCTATAGATCACTTATTTGTTTATATATTTTTATGAAACTTGGTAAGTGGCCTTATGTGGTAGTGAGAAACATATGCATGCATTGGAAATTTGCTGGGTACGCAGGCTTGCTGCGACGGGGGTATTTTAACTTCCTCTACTTCCCGATTTTTTACCAAAATTTGAAGCCAAGTCAGATATATCCGTACAGCCAGTGCCTGGTGTTTTTACACACAATTACTGCAATAGCTGCTGGATAGCTGCATTATATAGTTATACAACAGTTGTGAATGCTGCATTCTATGGTTAACATCTTAAACTACATATAATAATGAATTACTGTGTAAGTAATTATTTGATGTGTAAAAGTAAATAATTTCTTTATTAGCATGATACCTTTTTACAACTAAGCAGGATAAATAAAATAGTCTTACAGCACTATAAAGTATATTTACACTTATACTGTACTTACATACAAGACGGTAAAATATACACAAAAAATGGTACAAGGCAATCGATTTCAACCAGTTACACCGGCCATCATCAGGCCCAATCAGAGAATGTCGAATCAGAGATATACTTTGTAGTGTTGTAAGACGTATTTCATCCATCCTGCTTAAAAGTAAATGTCTATAAGAGCAGACATTGGTTCTTTGAAGACCATTGGGATGTAGCCCTAAGTGATACTTGAAACGTGAATATGCCTATGCTTAATGAAATACATTAGCTCAACCAATTCAAGAATTTTTTGAGTTAAAACAGAATAGAGATGACAGAGAGTTTATGTATAACCTAAATCACATTCTGCTCCTTCAAAAGAGAGCTATCCGACTTATAAAAGGCCTCAATTGCAGGGAAGCCTTGACACAACTTAACATTATGACAATCGCTGCACTTTATATCAGGGAGGTGATTCTATATGTGGACGGGAAACCCCCCAACAAAAAGGAATAGACATCGACATTCATAACACCAAACGTGCATCTAGATATCAGCTTCCAGTTCACCACAGCACACTGTACGAGAAGACAATATACATCGGCAGGAAACTCCATAATCTGCTTCCTGAGGACATGAAAAGCCAAAGAGGGAAACAACTGAAGACATCCCTCAACAACTGGTTGGTGAAGAACCCCTTCTACTCCCTGGATGAGTTTCTATGTCGGGGAGCCAACCTGGTTGTAACTGGTTGTAAACTGCTGTTTTGAACTTGTATCGACGCCATTACGAATCTTGGAGTTTTGTGAATAAAGAGCTTTTGATGTGATTTAATTTAATTTGAGTCACCATATTTCTTCATAATATTTTTTTACAAAGCATAATTGTTGATTGTTGTGTTGTGTTTCAGGAAGGGTCCATCCTGCGGTTGTTTCTGGGGTCAATCAGGCCGCCAGATGCGTCACGGTCGAGTGGTTCGAGCAGGGAGAGACCAAGGGCAAAGAGGTAAGTGGAGCACAATGTGTAATGTGAGTTTTGGTGTGTAATAGGGAATGTACCATAATTCCCTCCCTAGAAATCTTCGGGGTTTTGAAGCCTATGCCTCGTCACCACCAATTTGTTTTTGAGAATGCTACATTCATTACTTTTAGCAGTTTTACTTTGGAAATTATATTGAAAAGTCCTGATGAATTGTTTGATTATTCTTCTCTCTAAATCAAATTTTAATCATAAAATTAAAATTATGTGAAAGATTATAATTTAATATGCAATACTTATCATATGTTTATCACACTAATACACCAAACTTAAAATTCTACAAGTTTACAGTATTCAAAACTATAATTATTTCCAGGAAGCCCAAAGCAGCTAAATTGAATAAAGTTGTATTTGTTGGATTAAAATAAAATAATTAGTATATACTAATGTATGTTAGATATGTAGGTTATTATTTTCAGCGAATCCGAGGAAAAAAAATAGAGAATAATGAAGACATAAAAAGCCCACACAAAAAGAAACAAGTCTATTCTTCCAAATAGCCATTAGACGGCTGCATTTAGACTGATGTTATACCGAGCATATAAGATTCCACTAAGCAAAGCTAATAGAAGGATGGAAAGAGAAACAATAAAGGCAACGGTTTTCAGCCTCAAACTATCGAAGAAATTGGAACAAAGATTAAATAAAAAATAAAGAATCAAGATCGACTTTATAGCATAACAACTTCAGATGGAAGAATAGAAGAAACCACCAAATATGCTGAATTCAACGTCACCAGGATTAGAACTCAGAAGATCTCTGTAGTATCTAGTGTTATCTCTTGAGAAATGCATTCATATTAAAGGCTTAAACTGATGTGGCTGTTGAATGCAAATAAGCTGACGTATTGTTTTATTAATCAAAGTAAAATTATTAAAAGTCAAACTATTGCACTATATTAGAAAAATTTTGTATACAGTTTAAAATTATAAATTGGACTCATCACAAACCAGCGGCCACAATGAAATGATGGGCTTAACTGCAGTTCTGAGCTAACAGCCCAATAACTCCCCCTCCTACTGGACCGTTTATTGCACCGTGGCTGTTATTGCCATCGTCTTGGTTGATTGAGGTGAGAAATTGGACAAAAGTGTGGAGGAGAAGGAGAGTGGCTTTAGGTCTTCAAATTATCAGACCGTGATAATAGTTAAGATTTTCACAGGTAGAAGTTTATGTTGACATTCTACTTAACTGTGATTTTACAAAGCTATTTCTGTAAATAATGCAGTCATTAATCTAGAAATACCAGATCGTATATTTCTAAAATTTCTTCAAACTCAAAGTGTTCTGGTTACTTTGGGTTGTAAAGACAGTGTTTTGAGGAGGTTTATCACTTTTTATGATTTAAAGAAGAGATATTTAAAATTGGAATTTTCCTTTGGCTCTCGGTCTAAATTTGACAATTTAACGAACATACACAAATACTTGAAACATGTCATTTCACAGTTTATCATTGAGTTTAGTATATCCGTATTCTCAGACTCTTGCAAATCTTAAACACTTTCAATCAAACTAACTTATTATGTTTTTATCGATATATAAAGCCAAACTGTATCAGGAACTTTTGAGAAAACCATAAGCCCATGAACCCATGAACCATTTAGTTGAACAAAAAGGTCTCAATAAGTTAATTATTGAGGTAAAATATTAGTCTTACAATTAATGCTGTCCTATGGCCAACAATTAAATCAAAATGTGAAGTAAAATATAGTTTTAAATTCAGCTGTTCAGTTTTAATTTATTTAAAAACTTAAACCAGTAGAACAAGCGGAGCTTTTGGGAAAAGCTAGTCATTTTTAAAACCTTATTCGTGAACCAGAAAATTGTTATTACTCCTTTGGGTACTGGAGAAAACCATTATACGTGAAAACCATTAAGTCCAAACCCCACTTAAGTCAGTTGAAGATGCCGATCTGGCGAAAGCACGCTCCTGCGACCGTCAGTGTCATTGAGTGCAGTTTGACAGAAGACGGTACTAGCGAAGTCAGCTAGAAATGACATGGTATTATCAGAGTAGTTTATTTTTATTTTGATCAGTTATTAACAGAGCAGCAGTAACATGTTCAACACTTCGGTTTTGTTAGAGTCCCGACTAAAATTTTAAGTATCTGTAATCAATTTGTTAACAATTATGAAAACTTTGCTGTGAGAATTTCAAGTATGCCTTAAACCTGTAAATACTGTACATTCAGTTACACTACAAATTATTATAATCCAAATCAAGAGTTTTTCATGAAAAGGTCATATAATACAAAAAATTGTCATTATATGAACCTTGGTTTAAATGTGGCCAATCCTTAGAAATCATCAGTAACCAACCGCCCAATATCAAGTTGCGTTTACAAATGTCTTGAAAAATGTATAGCCACCAAATTTTGATTATTTGAGCTTTTCCTAACTATGTTCACATTTACATATTCTTGTTCAATTACCAACCGGCACATATAATTAACAAAAACAACCTCAATACACATTCTTTCATTCAAAAACTCAAATTTTTCGGCTTAAGCCTTCATTGGGAGTACAGTTTTAAAAATGTTATATTCACATTCACATTTACAGATCGAGATTGAAGCAATCCTCGCACTGAACTTGCATCTGGCCGCAGGAAACTACAACAACCAGAACGCTGTCCCCAACAACCAGGGGTACCCCCTAGCTCGGGTGAGTGGAACTTAGCTTTGGACACGGTAGCCACTCACACAATATTAACCGTAGCAAAAGCTGAATCCCCTCCATAGGTGTAACAAGAGCGTAACCGACTTCAGCTGCCTGTCTCATTTGATTTTTCGCATCATTCATAAATATTTAATTCATGATACAAATCCTTCCACCTCCTCAGTTGTGATTAATGGTATCTGTTTTGATGTTGTTCAGAACAAATACACAGCTTTAATGGGTACAAGTGATGAAATAGCGAGTAGGGGTCAATTATCCTAAAATTTTAGGATCTGTTCAATATAAGCAACTGTGGGAATCCATGTCCTGATGTAGTTTTTTGACTCAATGCAGAAAAAGTATAAAGAAATTTAACTCGGTATTGTACATCAAAATTTACTCACTTTGAACTTGCAATCATAAATTAGGGTAATCTTAGACCTGGATTTGCTTACTTTTTCTATTTACAAATTTTGTTTGGTTGGGTGGAGAGTTAGGACTGCTTGTGTAGTTTTGATTTATGGAAGGGTTGCTGGGGACTATTGCAGCTAATGTAATTTGTAAGTAATCAAGATTAAAACAATTTCTGTAACCTAGTACCAGTGCTTTTTCAATGCTTGACTCGGTTATGTGTTTCGGTTCAATACCTTATTTCCGTTTGTAAGAGCAGATTATACAAAATTTCATAAACATTGACTTTTGTAATAATATATGGATAGCTTGTTAAATATTTTAGAAATGAAATTAGTAACATTGCCTTAATAATGATTTTTTTTACTGTGCAAGGGTCAAATTTTTTAAGGTTGTCACTCTGGTTATAAAAGTCAAAATTAAATTGTAGTGGGATATTAATTGTAGTGTAATTAGATGTTACACAAAAACCATATTTTTAAGGCTTTGGAGAAGATTTATGTAAATAACTTACTTAATTTGGCAAAAACCAATTGCCTATATTTTAAGAGTTATATAAGATGTTTAATGATCTGTGCTTAAAGTACAATATAATATTAATGAATGCTTATGGATTTTGGGTGTATGGTGTTTTGGGGTATATTGGAAACGTTCATTGAACAATTAATAAATATTTTTATTTTTATTGGAACTTATTTTGTAATATTTAAGTCTAAAGTTGCCTACTATTGTTATTTCATTAGCAGTAGTAGCAGTAAAGTCTAATTTGTTCAAGTCAAATCTTTTACATATATTATGTGATAAATACATAATTGTTTATGCTCAGTATTAACTAAACTAACGACTGTTTGATGTTATATTGTGTATCAATACAAAATCTATTGTATACTACAAATCATTACATGATTTAAAAACCCGTCGTTTTAATTTAGAACCAAGTTGGGACGCTTTCCTATCAAAATAAAGTTGTGAGTATTCTGTTTTTTTGTTGTATTTTTAATGACGTTTTTGTTTGGTTTTGAAACGTATGAAGAATTTAACAAGCTTGGGTTGTAAAAGTATTGGTAGACAATAACAGATTTGATGTGATAGTAACTGGAAGGACTATGCATGGACTAGAATATTAATTAGTATTGAATTAGTTGTGTTACGTGAGATGTGTTCACACGAGAAAGTAATAATTGATTGAAGTTTCTAAGTTTTAACACGTCTGGTATTCAGAGTAACTTAGAAGGATATTGACTGCACACTAAAGATGTGTGTGTGTGATGTTGTACCTGATCATCTTTTCTTAGATAAAACCATGGGTGCTACGGTTAAGAAAACAAACCCTGAACTGATCAACGTGATAGATACAATAAGTCAATCAATGTAAATTTTTAAAACAACGGGTGCGTGATACTGAAATTGAAACCTAAATTGACTAAGGTGGAGCTCCAGCTTTCCATATTTTCTATTTAAAAAAATTAATTAGATCTTACAATATATAAAGCATTATCCCTTAATTCTAATAATTTAAAAAAATATTTTCTTATTTAAAGTAGTTGAGTTCAATTATTTGTTTGTTTTGTCCCAATAGTTTATGGAATGTTAAGAAAGGGAAGGAATAAAATGTAGTTAAATTGCAAATAATATTTAACAAATATTTCCAGTGTTTCTTATGTCTTATGGAATTTGATTGAAGAAACTTGTTTTGGCAATTACAAGGTCTCAATGATAAAAGTCCAACCTCCTTTATAATCCTTTAATTTTGAATTACCCACAGTGATTAAATAATCATTGTCTATCACTAGCCTAATTAAGTTAACCATGTAGCTATACAAGCCTCATGACACGCTCACTGTAGAGGCTCTTTGGGAACCACCTCATTGTGCTTAGTTTGGCAGCAACAGAGATGGAGACAACCAATCACAGATGGTTGCAATTCACAGTGTACCTAACCTTACGGTACCCACACTCGCAGAAACGGGAAGCCTGATTACATACTCTATAACATTAACATTCTACTAGCTTAAAAATTAAATAAATTTGTATCAATCATACCACACCACAACACACCACATACAACACACCACAAAAATTAAATTTGGTTAGCATACAAATTAAACTAAAATCAGATTTTAAATGTATAAATTATTATACAAGTAGTTATTCACATATGACCAAAATTAAGTTTAACCAACTCACTTGCTACACACCTTATTTAACCTGAGTCTAAAATAAAATAACCAAATCTAACAGCTATCTTAGAAAGAAGCATTTCTAAGCTACCTAAATTAACAATGTCATTGTGCCCCCCATCAAAAGCACTACTTCCTACACAGCTGATCATAGCTGTCTAAGTTGCCACTTATTTTTTTGCTAGATGTACTTTCCCTACTACTTGGATGTACTTCTGGAAGTAAAACCATAGGTTCAGAGGGTCGTAGGTTGTTTCCCTGATCAACATTAGCCTGAGTTGTAGGCTCTACAACAGTTTTCCCACCTGAATTTCTCTTACCACTAAACACTTTAGCACGTTTCTTAAAAAAAGTACTCCTACGAGTCATTTTAGGTAAAAAGTGAATAACTTTCTCACAAAAACAGCACAGGTAATAACAACAGCACAAAGACTAACCTCAACTCGTAATCAAAACAATCACAAACAACAATAAAGTGAGAACCTACTGCTAATCAGGTGTACCACTACAAACTGGATAAATGAAATCATTAGAGAAAATAAGTGGTATACTATATGAAACGGACGTAAAGCAGGGTAGCGCGCGGGCTTGACGCTTGAGCGTCCTTGCAGGGAATTACGTTTTATTTAATTAAATATATTTATAGTCATCTGATTTTAATAAATTAGGTATCAAATTAACGAGAAAGAACTACTGAATCCAAATCGCATAAAAACAAAAATTTCTTAAATTTTACCCATTTGGTCATCCGACTCCCCTTAACCCCTGACATTCAGTTGGTTCTGGATTTTGAAAATTTAATCAGGCAATGCAGGATAACGTCAGTTAAGTGTATTACCCTGGATATTTGGTAATTTCAATGACATTGCTGGTTCACAAGAACAGACCTGTGTCTCGCAATGTTTCCTGCTCGAGATATCGTTAATGTACAAACTGATTCAGATCAGAGGTTTTTGCCCAGAAAAAAATCCTTTGTTGAAACCGCTGATTACTACCTGTAAAAGCAGGAAATGTGTTTTAGCCTCGGTAGTTATTACACAGTACTAACGTAGCGTAGCGAACTAACACACACTAACCCTCCGCAGGGCTCTAGCGAGGAGGAGGAAGACGAGGAGGCGAGCGATGCCGAGGACGAGGGGTCGGCGCAGAGACAACCCTCCACCGCCACCTTGCCCATCCGCACCACCCTGCCCTCCCGCCCGGTAACTCTCCCTCCCCCGCCCGGCATGGCATGACCCACACTCTCTTGGCTCTCTCCCCCCCCCCCCGGTACTTACTCTCTCTGATTTTGCTTGGCTGAGAAATTTCTGAAAGACGAGTTGAACCTGTCACTTGGAAAAGGATTCCTATTAAAGTGCTAATTTTAAAATTATTTCAACTTTTTGACATTTTGGCGGCGGGTGCTCTAGAGGTAGTCATAGAAATTTTGTTAGGGGTTTGGATCACTTTCCCTTTTCAACTTAGAGACCACCCACGTTTTACACAATGTATTTTTGCAAATTTCAAACTCTCCCCTTCCCCATATAACACACTATAAAACTTGAACATACACCCCACCCCCTCTTGTCGTAACGTAATGATAGTGAATGTTGAAAGCTTCAATTTCTCAAAATTATCATGTGCATCATTTTGCAAGGGTTTAAAGGATAATTTAATTTAAATGAAATATTACTTTAATTTGTTCAATATAAATAGGTTTTACCAGTCGTAACAAATTAATTGAATAATAAAAAAGTTATTCTTTAAATTAAAGAAGTAACATTTTTGACAAATCCTCAGAGGACATGATCAAATACAATAAAACAATAGTGAAAAAGGTTTGAGGTAACCATAAAATATGTGCTAGCTAGCATAAGTAACATTTTTGGGATGCAATAAAGAAAATTAAATATCGCTGCTAAAACGAAATACATTTAAAGTAGTAAGTGGTAGCACTGGTAGCCTAAAAATTTTAAATTTTAATTTAATCTCAGGAAAATAGAGAGAGTAAGAGCCTGATACCTAATGTAATCTCCTTAATTGATTATGTTTTTTTTTAGACTCAACTGCGAATGGTGTTGGCTGTTGTGTTTTTGTCGTTACTGTTTGGCTCTGGCGCATTTGGAATGTTTTATATGCTGTCAATGTTTATACTTGTCATATTTGTAAATATTGTGAGTAGAGTATACACGATATCTTTCCGACAATGAATACCCCCATCATCCCCACTGTAAATAACGGTTCACTTCCTTGAATGGTGTCTGGTTATAGTTAAATGTAAATACAGTGCAAGAAAATATAATTTATGTTCCTCAGATAATTAGCTGCATGAAAAAAAGTCATATTTAAAAAGTAGGGATTATCACAAGATAGTGGTGGTAGGATGGACTTTCAGTATAAGACTTCCTATGAATGCGGGGATACTTTTTGCAATTAATATTATTTAGTGTTTTATAAATAAACTTAGTTGTATTATATTGTATTTTCAACTTTTAATATTTAGTCGACTACAGCAATCTCACAAACTTGATAATCTGACAAACTCGCATTCCATTTTAAGTATTTTTATTTATCCGTGTTACTTATTTGCAGTCAAATAAATCAAGTAAATTATTAAGGAGTTTTAAGCTCTTTAACTTTTCGATTTCGCTTATGCAATAACATTAATTAAAAAATATATAATTTTAGGAATTCAATTTTTTTATATCCCTAGGCTTGTATTATCTAAACAAGCATCGGGAAACTACGTTTCACAAACTTGACTACCTCTAAGTTCACATTTATTAATTTTTTTTTTTTTGGAGACTCCAAGAATAAAAACATATATAAGACCACAAGAGGTGTCGTGGAGTGCTCTACACCTGGTTAACATACTACAAGATTCGGTTATAGTAGCAGGACTCATTATATTTTTTGTGGTTTTGTTCCCCATCAATAGCCATGTTATAGCATGTAACAAATAGGATTTGTAGATAATAAGGTAATAAATCAGTTTTCATCCTTTCATAAACTCCCTTTTAAGTAAACATTGTTAAAATTAGATTTTAGTAATTAATTTTAAAAGGAAAATTTTGTTTGCAAAGAACGTGGAAGGGCAAGTGACAGTTGTAGACGATGGAAGGAAACAGCTGATTGCTAAAGGTTAAACTGGGCAGGTTGCAGATTGAGCAGGTCTGTACAACTTGCGGGTCTTATCAGTAGATAGAGTTCAGATATGTTGGAAAGGCCCAACTACAAATTGCTCTTACTTAGCTTGACATAAAGTTCTTTGATGTTTCTCATTCTCACCATGTAAGTTGATCTTTGAAAAAAATGAAAGTGTCACAGTTTAAAACTAAAACTGTAATTATTTAAACACTAGTTTTAATTTTAAAATGTGCTGTTTACATGTCAGATTTAACCATCCGCCATCTTGAAATGATATGTCTTATTCTGTAGAGTTTGTGAGAGACTGTTGTAGTTCAATAGATGGAAATGTATTTGAATATGTTTCTGATTCCAGTACAACTGTAACATTATTTTATTTTCTTAAAATGTACTTTTAAACATTCATTTGTTCAGGTTATTACAATTACTTACTAACTAGAGTGAAAAGGCAACTTAAATTTTAGTGTTATTTTAGTGCATTTTAGATCTGATTTAAAGTGGTTTGATTCAGTATAAATTTAAATTGTTGTAAGATACTGGATTATGAGCAAAAAAATTTGAATCCTCTTTTTGCATTATTTTCAAGACTTATGCAAACATTATTATGATATAAAACGTGCTAGAATTAAAATGTATTTATTCCTATAAATATTATAATTTCAGTAAATTAAATTCAACGAAAGTTTTAGGAAAACTTTAGTTTGAATTAAATGTTAACTGCCTCTATATTAGCTTCTTGTTTTTTTGGCCTAAGCTTTGCCATGGTAGCTAGCTATAGCAGTTGGCTGTTCTGTGTTAAATCAAGAAGGAAATAGCAGCTTATTGTTATAATTAAAAGCATCTTACATATTGTTTGTGCCATAATTTGTTTAGTTGTCTATTATTTAATCGTTCTGATTGAATCTAATAGTCCATTACTTTGTTTCAGTATTCAACCAAAGCTTCAATTCCCGTTATCAATAACAAAGGTAAAGACAACGTTTTTAAGTATTATTTTGAAGATTTCGTCTTTAATTATTCATAAACGGAACAAAATAAAGTATAACCAAATATATGAAGACCATTCCATCTTGCACCATAATTGGAACTTGCTGTTAGTTCATTCTACACTCAGTGTGGAAAATAAATGTAAATTATCTTTTACAGAGTCATGATCCGTCTATCCACTTTGATAAGTAATGGAAATAATATTTAGGTTACAGTGTGCGTTATTTAATTAAATATTGTCTTTTATAATGTGTTTGTACGTATGTTAAAAATATGCATTTAAGTATTTAAAAATATGCTACAGATACTGGACATTTAATAAGTAAATCAATTTGTTTTAAACAACAAATGTAATTTTCAGGAAATTAAAATTCATTTCCCCTTGTACATTCAAGGCTTTTTGTTTCAGAGCAAGCGATTTCTCAAAACATATAAAGTTACAGGCCCAAAAGACCTCTCATCTTGTATAGTCAGTTAGTGTGTGACAAACATTTTATTGAAACTTAATAACGAGGACTCTGCTGCATTTCAATCCCTTCTCTTATTTAAAAACCAAGGGCATTTTTATTATTAGGACACAAATGCTTTTAGGGAAAGTGGTCTAAACCCCTCAGATTAAAGCCCCTCTTATTCTGGTTTTTTAAAAAGCAAACTTTAATGAATATAAGTTATAAAGATGTGTAGTTCAGTGTTTTATCCATAAGTTTTCCTTATGGTAAAAAAAATCATGATTTGATACATGTACGATATAATTGAAATAGAAAAGTACAAGAAAGTGAAAAGATCAGAACATGAGAAGGGTTTAACTTCTCACTGTAAGTGTAGTAGGGTTATAATTTGACACTAGTAGAATAAAATTATTTGATCTTGATAAGATATAGTTTTCAAATGGCACAGTACCTATTTCTAATGACTATAAAGCCCTCTTGAATCTAACCTGCTAAATTTAAATGGCTGTTCGAGTTTCAAAAGTCAACTGATGTATCTACAGAAATTAAACAAGAGCCATTATGAAAACTCCTTTCCAAGCGAAGGTTATACAAAAGGCAGAAAATATTGCTTAAAATTGCAAACCGGAAACTCTTCAATGTTGAGTCCTCTAGCAGGGTTGAATTATGAAAATAACTTGTTCATAAGTTTCAAAGTTCTTTAAAAGACATAAAATCTTAAAGGAATAACAATTTTCAGCCAAGGGTTTTGTTGAGATTCTAAATACAACAAAGTTTTTAGGAAATATCAATAAGAGTCATAGAAACCATATAAATACCTATGTGTTCCACAGGTTCCTATAGATCGAATAAAATCCAGTCACGACCAACAACCATCAACAGCGGCAGTGTGAATGGCCACTTGGCTACGGAAGTGCAGAGTGTTCCCCCCACTCCCACCACCCCCGTAGCCGCCGCGCCCCGCTCCACCGCCAGCATGGCTCCCAACAACGCAGCAGCTACGGCGGCAAACAATGCTGCCAACACCGCGGCCGCCGCCGCCGCTGCCCGCAAGGCGACCAGCCGCCAGAGCAACGTTGTCAAGGAGGTTGGTCCTAGTTAAACCTACGGTATCACAATACTCTAAATATTCTGGAAATATTATATAGTTTTTCAGTTTGAGATGAGCTCAGGTGTACACTTTTGATGCATGAATTGAAAGAAGTTTTAAAGTTAGAATTAGGTTGGAAGACATCTTACAAGATTAAGTTTGAGTTAATATTTTATGATTTTTAAATGTATTATTTTTCTCTTGGAAATTTCACAAGATGTTCTAGATTGTAGTAATAGCTTACATATTTATTACTGGGAGGGATTAATGTGAAATCATGTGTTGTGTTGAAACATTATTCATTGCCTATGATCAGGAATTGATTGGACAATTTTTGAAAAGTACAGGCAGGACATAAGTGCAGTAAGGAATAATAACGAAGCAAAACTGACCTCAATGGAAAGAAATGTGTACAAGTGTAGCCTCTCGCTCCTCTCTTGAGTTTGGGATATTAAGAAATTATAATAAAGCAATTATTGCAGGACTGCAATTTGGGCATACAATACAAAGTTGTAAGATAAAGCTACAAAGCTAGTAAAGAGAACTTGACTTAAGTAGGATAAGTTATTTTCCTGATATTATTAATCTTGTTTCATTGTGTTTGGAATTATTTAAAGTCAAGAATCTTTTGCAGTTCATGACTTAGATAATTCAATATTTTGGTTAGTTTTAGTTTTAACCCTCATGTGGAATGATTAAGCTAACTAAAGAATGGACCTTACATTGTACTTGGTGGACGGTAACAGTTATAATAGATATTGTGCTTAAGATTAAGAACTCAGAGCGAAAAATATACTCCTCTGTAAAAAGAGTTCAGACCAAAATACTTTGAGAAATCTTCACTCAAAATCATTCATTAAACAATTCACTCAAACGATCTCTCCTCTTCAGACATTTAATAACTTTATTAGCTGTATTAAAGCTATATACAAATTAAGAGTAATTTGTTTTGTTTTACAGGTAGAAAAACTGAAGAAGAACAGAGAAGAGAGGCGACAGAGGCAAGCAGAGTTGAAGGAGGAAAAGGAAGCGTTGATGAATATCGATCCGGGGAACCCCAACTGGGAGTTCTTGGGGATGATCAGGTGGGTTATTGCTGCAGTACTCGATGATCATTGTGCTTTAAATATTACCTTCTCACTAATTGGAAAGTCTGTGCTTAGGGTAAAGGCACAGTTCCCCAAGGTAGAGCGCACTGTCCTAATCCTTTGTTGGGAGCTGCCACCCGGCTCCCCTTGCTATTCCTCATATTGTATGTTTAACTAGGATTTGTAATAAATTGATCCATTAGGCCTACTGCACAAAATTATCTCAATTTTTCTCATCTAAAGTAAACTAATAGAAGAAAATGTTAAACATAGTTCTACAATGTCCCGTTACCGATAACAGGTTACCTAGTTACTTATCCAAATATTGTGGGGCATATTGGGGACATCGGTTGTACCTGCCTGTAAATCCCAAAATACCTCTGTTAGTTCAGTGCGTGTTGCGTTCCATGAGTAAACACCACGGAATGTGGTACGATGGAGTTAAGGCGGTTGTAGTCAATGACACTGTTGAAAGTGTTAGTGAAAGTGATATGTCTATTCTACCACGAATTGCCGGGAGCGGACACCACTTGATCGAGAGGCAGCAATTAGCAATTCTGGTAAAGGTGAGCTACGCAGAAAAAAAGGGAGCCAAAAAACTCTGCAGCTGGCGCCAAGGGTCTGGAGGTGTCAGAAAGAACTGTGTATGTAGTAAAATCGAAACAAATAATATCATCAAATAATAATTTCAGTCATCGAAGAAGTCAATGTAAAATCATTCAAAGAAGAGTGGCACAAATTTTGTAAGCGTTAATTACAATTTTTCGGTGTATCAATCTTTGACAGCAAATGACTCGAACTTGAATTATTCACCAAGAACCTTGTGTAGAGTCCTCCACTTCACAGCATTCTGTTTAGTAAATAATAAAACCCATAATTTTATGCTACAGGTCTAATGGATTACATATTACAGATTCTAGTGGACAAGGAATTTGTTGGAATATGAGGGAATGCTGGTGGTACCGGGTGGTCGCTTCCAACAAAGGTGCTCTTTTGTCAACAAAAGATTAGTTCGGGACACCCTATCTAGGGAACTGTGCCTTTACCCTACAAACAAAGTATAAGGGCGATTGGTTTTGGGTCAGTTCATAAAGTCGGAAAATATCAAAAGTTTTAACAAAATTTATTTCTGAAAATTTTAATTAATTCTAAAACGAATGTCTCAATATGATAATTTTAATCCAATTACATATTCATATTTTTTTCGAAGTATTGGTTACTAGGATTGCCCAAGCACAGCTTATGCATTACAAAAACTGTTTTGCGGTTTTTGAACTTTCGCTGTAGAATGTGCCTCCAGTACGTTGAAAAACAAGCAAATAAGTGAGAATCACCCATCTAATTCTAAATAATACTTATTGTTTATTTTTTGCATTAAGCTGTGAAGAATATCTACAAAATGATGGCTCAATTTACGGTTGTGATGATGTGTTGAGGGAAATAGGGCCTATAGCGTTCCGACAAAAAAATACCCTTGAGAAATAATAAATACCAATTTGTTGTGTCAAATTAGTATTTTTGGTTAAAATTGAATGTTAAGAAAATATCTTGGTACCATTTTGCTATTGTATAATGTGTTGGCCATATACAAGTTTTATGGAATACATATAACCCCATGCAGTTTATATAACTCCATATTGATTGCCTAACTATGTGACTAGCTTTAAAAACATATTCACCATGCTTTTAGACCTAACTGGAACTAACATAATAATAACTTTCAGAAACTATCGTGCGAATATTGATTTCCGACCCATCAAAGATACAGACTCAGTGGAGGACCATCAGATCACAGTTTGTGTCAGAAAACGGCCTCTCAACAAGAAAGGTTAGTTCACGGATATATTTTTAAAACAAAAAGTTATCATGGTCTCGGGTTTAAGTCTTACCATGCCACCTACGGTAATAGCTTCTTCCCTATAGGGGAAATTCGCTTAAAAAATATTTTTTGGGTAAAAACCTCCTCAAAATACTCCTTTGGATAGGTCCATCATTCTGGTTTTAGAACTTAAATGTTGCTTTAAACATTTGTACCAAATTTCATCAAAATCAGACCATTTTTACGCAAGTTATCATGCTCACGGACACACACACACACACACACACACACACACACACACACACACACACACACACACACACACACACACACATATATATACAGTTTTGAATGAATGGTGTTTTTGGCATCTGGGGACCTCATAACAAAAAGTTATCATGGTCTCGGACCTAAGTCTTACCATGCCGACTACGGTAATAATAGCTTTTTCCCTGGAGGGAAAATCACTAAAAGGAAATAAGTTCAGGTTAAATTACATAAAAAGACAATATCTTTGTTTTGTTTTCGTGTAACCTGACAAAACCAGTATGCTTCAGTCAACTGAGGTGAGTGTCCGTGTCCAAAAAACAATCAGGTCTTCAAATTTGAAAAATCTCATCTAAAACCCATGTGTTTCAAAAATATAAAGTTAATCTTATCACTAAATTTAAAATCTATTAAAGTTATCATAGAATATTTTCATTAATTTGTTTTCTAAAATTTATAAAAATATTTCTTTTACAATTCCGAATCCACCCTTGTATGTTGTGTGTCTGGAATGTGATAGTGTCAAAGTTGCTGCACTGATCACCTTAGAATTTTTCAAACTTAACATTATGCAAACAGCTGTTAAGTGAACATGGACAGTAAAAATTACGACACATAGAGTATACAGTTTAATCAAAATAGATTTGTATGTTTGACATGTTCATAAATTTTGTTGTTGAGTTAAGATGTAAAAAGTAAAGTAAAGTTCTAACCTTCTGGCCAAGGTCAGACCTGTTGACTACATGTGTAGCCAGGACCAACGTGTCTTCCGAAGCACGGTGGCAGTCTGAGTCATGTTACTTTTGCTCTTAAGGATAATTATCAAGTTGATGTAGAAATAATAATAATACTTTGCCGGTAAAACTGATCATGTAGTTTTATTTTCATATGTTAGTCTGGTACTCTCAGGAACGGTTAGAACTTTTCTTGTACAATAACACTTTTTTACGTGATTTTAATTTTTGGCAATGTACTTTGAAACATCATAACATTCAAAAGAAATTCAACCTTCGGACAAACCTCTAACTTGGTGAAAGCTGGTATTTTCCTCCAAAATAATGCTTTGGAATAAGTTTAAAAATATATGATTGTACCTGTAATATCTTCACTTATAGTGACAAAATTATTTTAAAATTTTGTTTATGTTACAGAATTCAATCGCAAAGAAGTTGATGTGATTTCAGTGCCGAGCAGAGACCAAATAATTGTCCATGAACCGAAGAATAAAGTAGACTTAACAAAATACCTCGAAAATCAGCATTTTAGATTTGATTACGCATTTGACGATACTTGCTCCAATGAAATAGTTTATAAGTAAGTTTCTTCATTTTGCTTTTGTAAGCTACTGAAATTATACTGAAAATTCAAATTTATAATTTTACTATTATTTTAAGGTACCTACCTAGTTAGAGTATATTAAATTGTTTATCAGGAATAGTATGTTGTATATGTTAGTTATGATAAGAATTGAGAATCTTAGTTAGGATTTACAAATTTAATTTTTTTCAAGTGTATGTGATGCACTTTCCTAATCAATAACCTAAATTCAATTTTTCTAGTTTATTACTAAAATTATGAACATCATTAAAGGCAACATTGATATAAGTCAAATCCTAAGTGACAACTCACTTACACATCAGTAAATATTAAAAAAATAAAATCTCAGTGGTTTTCTTTTCATACATTTGTAAGTACTTAATTTTTAATTTTAGAAAAACTTTGATTTTAACTGTTATTGAAGTTCTGAGTTGGATAATGGTGAGTAATAACTTTTAAGATATAACTTAAGAAAATTATTATTGATAAGAGGATAGTGTAGGTTGTAAAACAAGATAAGACTTTACATAAGCCTCTGAAAGGAAGCTTGACTCAGAGGTTATCATCAGTGTTACTCTGAAACGTATATTGTTGAGATTATTCCTTACATCTCCTTAGCACAGGGGTATATGAAAGCGAAATTCACTATTTTGAGGGTCGCTGTTTGTCGTGTTCTGAGGGCACAGGAATGACAGAATGGCATATATAACTCGATTCACTCTGCTTTGACAGGTTCACCGCTAAACCTCTAGTCCAAACAATATTTGATGGTGGGATGGCCACGTGTTTCGCTTACGGCCAGACAGGCAGCGGGAAGACCCACACCATGGGAGGTGACTTCCAGGGCAAGACACAAGACTGCAAGAAGGGCATCTACGCCATGGCTGCTAAAGACGTCTTCAAATACCTCAAGTCACCCCAGTACAAACCCCTCAACCTCGTTGTGTCGGCCAGCTTTTTTGAAATTTACAGTGGAAAGGTATTTTAGCAGTTTTATTAAGTTTGAGGAATGTTTGTTTTATTATTATGTTAGTTTGTGGGGTTCTTTGAGACAAATGTCTGCTTCTTCCATAAAAGTCTCTTTACAATGGTTGGTTGAAAAAGTCCTATTTTATAAGTTGCATTAGAATAAAAAAAGGTTGAGTTAAGATTTGTTATTTATAATGAATTTTAATTATTCTTATTCAAATTCAGATGAGAAGTTTTTCTTTATCTTCAATGAATAAATTTTGCTTGTAACAAAAGTGGGCATTACTGAGCTATATTTAAGGCGTTAAGATGTTTCATAAATTATAATTCACAAAATGTACTCAATATTCTGTAGTTAAGGACTAACATAAACAGTGTTCCTTTAAAACACTTTGATTTTCAATGTGTAGATCACCAATACTTGCCTGTGTTGCTAAAATATTTAACATATTTGGTAACAAATTGTCAAATTATCAAATTGTAGGTATTTTAGCAGTTTTATTAAGTTTGAGGAATGTTTGTTTTATTATTAAGTTAGTTGGCGGGGCTCTTTGAGAAAAATGTCTGCTTCTTCCACAAAAGTGCTTGAATCAAACTGCACGAAGACTGTGATATAGCCTAGCTAGGATTTTTAATGCTTAAAAAAGTTTGAAGTTAATGTGCATGAACGTTAATAAGGCCTTATTTATTTATTAACTTATTTCTTTATATTTTATAACTCAAATTTAGTTTTAGTAAAACTGTGATAGACTAAGTAACTAAGCCTAAGTTTGGTTAAGATTTTAATAATAAAAACTACTATTTCAAATACTTATCTACTTCTATAATACTGGCGTGAACGATACTAGGCCCTGTTCTATTAATTTATTTCTATGTTTTACAACTTGAGTTTAGCCAAATTAAGATTTTTTGTTGTAAATACTTGAATTGTTGGGCATGAAATGTTACTATTTTGTAGTGTAAGTATACAGCCCATTTCCAACTTGACGTTTACCAAGTGTTCTCTTTTAAACGAGTGTTCTCTTTCATATGAGTGATCACTTTAGAGCGAACCCTCCGTTCCACAAGACAACTCTCGTAAGACAACTCTTAGGTTTATTCACGTGCCTGTCTAGAGAAGACTAGACTTGGTTAGACTTGGTTACAGAGAACACTCTTGAGTCTCACTTGTTTTTATTCACATAAGTGATTGTTTACTGAAGCCTGTGCCTGTAGAAATATATTGTAACGTAATATGACATGATCTATTTCCTGTATTAGGACAAATGATTCAAATAAACTTTCTATCCATCTATCAAGTATATCCCTTTCTCTTTTGTAGTAATACTATTAGGGGTGTGCGAGTAGTAATTTTTCAGATTGATTTTTGCCAATTATTATTCTGAAATTTAGAGTAATGAGCAAGTATTTGCCATCAGCGTTGATCATTGTTTCGTAAATGGTTTCAGATAGTATAATGGGATGTGGTGCAGTATAATTCCATAATTTTGTTGTGACAGATTATGTTCAGTTAACACATGAGACTGTTTAACCACTATTCCATATCCAATATAATGAGTAGCACAGGGTTGCCACCAACCGGGAAAACCGGAAATTATGCGTGAAATTTGGTGACCGGGAAAAATTGTGTGGATTATGCGGGAATTTTCGGCCGAACTGGGAATTTCAAGTCGTGATCATCGGCGATTGCAATATACTTTCTGAATATTAGGTGAAGTTAGCGATGCGTTCTCGGGATCGGTGACATTAGCGATGCGTTCTCGATAGTCGGTGACGTTAGCGATGCGTTCTCGATTATCGGCGACGTTAGCGATGCATTCCCGATGGTCGGCGACGTTAGCCATGTGAGTGTGAGAGCTATTGCTGACGAAAGTTTACAAAATTCAGTCGTGACTATCTGCATTGGGTTTATATCTACTAGAGGGGACACCTTATGGGAGCCAGAGTTAGTAAAAGCAGTGCTGCAATCTAGCTTCATATTAAGATAATTAACGTTATCTGCGGCTTTGTTAGGCCGAGTAACTCGTTCGCCATACCCGACCCGTGTGAAGAAAATATCAGTTTGATGACCAACACAAAAAAGGTTTATTTAAACATTTTAAAATCTCTACCAAAACATTCCTATTAAATACGATGAACAAAACCGCAGCGACGATCCCTGGCGGCGTAAGTATGGAACTACGTTAACAAATCTCCAATATTAATTTGCATTGTGTGTCCCCTCTAGTAGATGTAAACCCAATGCTATCGGCGACATTTTTTATTAAGATCAATAAATTAATTTGTATATTGCTACAAACAATGGGTAATAGAAGTGGCTCATTGGTAATTAATTTCGGTCTGGTCAAAATTGTTAATTATTGATATGGAGCTCAGTTTCTAATATGTAGTCTTTGGAGTCGCAGGATAATTTGGCGGCTGCTTCATAATCTGAGGTTTCTTGTTAGATTCATTCCTAGCAAAAATCGTGGAAATGTTTGGAAAGTTCAAAACTGGATCCAGCTGCCATGATAATGCTTTCTAAGAAAATTTTTAATTTAGATAGTAATAAGATCAGTGTTAATATCTTATTATCTACTAGCTGATTATACTGTTTTCACCCAGTAAGTAAATTACTAATGTCATCGGTTTATTTGAATAACATTAAATAAATAGCAGAAAACTGTAACCGTATGGTCTTATTTGATTAACATTGGTGTTTTGGATGTCTCCCGGGAATTGCTCTAGAGGATTTAGAGGAAACTGAGAGTCAGGTACAACAGTTGTAACCTAAAAAAACCTGCCCTGAAAATTGTATGCCTTAAATCCTTGTAGTTTAGCCATATGGCGATCCACACACTGACAAGAACTCCATACAGTTTGTTCATTTTTTTATGCTCACCATTGGGATCTTGTAAACCATAAAAGTTACAAGGAAGGTTAAAAAATTAGCAAAGTAGTGCGTAATTATAAACTAAATCAAATTACAAAAAGACATAAAAAATATTGCACCAAACTCGTTCGCAACGCTAAAAATATCATTTTTGATATGCTCGTAAACCATAATAGTTACAGGGAAGGTTAAATGAATAAAGACATGAGTAATTATAAACCAAATAAAATGGCGCAAAGAAATAAAAAATATTCCACCCTTTACTTGAATTAATGATTTTTGACTTGACTACTTTACACCAGAAACCGAGTATATTAGAGTGGAAGCTCTCTTAACCGACCTCGGATCAATCGCCTGTCGGATTAACTGATTGTCTTCCAAGAACAGACAAACAGCCGATGTCGCGATATTGTTCCGCAAATACTTTCAGGTTACAGCAGGTCGATTACATTTTTCTGTAGAAAGTCAAATTCAGTCAGTTTATCTCAATATGTTTACCATACTTGACAAGGTTGATCGTTTTTAACTCTTATTGTGATTGTTTCCGGTATTATTCGGTTTAACCGACCTTTTTCGTTACTCGACCATGGCTCGGTCCCTTAGGGGTCGGTTTAGAGAGCTTCTACTGTATATAATTTTAAGCTAAATATTCCAATTCTACGTATAGTTTTACGCAACTTTGATCTGACATATGTTTTTTGTCTCTTTAAAAATAAGAAGGTTATAAGTAATTTTTTTTGTCAAAAATGATATTTTTAGCGTTGCGAACGAGTTTGGTGGAATATTTTTTATGTCTTTTTGTAATTTTATTTAGTTTATAATTACGCACTACGTTGCTAATTTTTTAACCTTCCTTGTAACTTTTATGGTTTACAAGATCCCAATGGTGAGCATAAAATAATGAACACACTGTATAGATATATTAAGATAACCCCCTCCTATCAATTAAAATATTGTAATGTTTATATAGAGAACAATCAAGTTCATTAGTATAAATAATTGGCCTAGCGTATATACCCATTTTTTGTAGAAAGCATTAAAAGAAATATGAGATATAACTTTAATAAAAAATATATAATACAAGCCTACTTCGTAAAGAGTTATAATTTTTTGTTAAAATATCACTTTTATTTATAGGTATTGTAAATCGTTGTAGGTGTCAAAAATACATTGAAAACGCCGTGCGAGTTTACCTGGAATATTGAGATTTCGACCTGGAAAACCTGGAATTATGCATGAATTTTGAAATGCAACTTTGGTGGCAACCCTGGTAGCAGTACAAATAAAAACAGCATGGTTTAGCCGGTTTGTCTGGATGCCATATGGTATATACCATGTGCCTGATTGGATGTTTGCGCTTGATTGGACATGCTTAAAGCATCATTTATGGCCTCTATTACATGGTCCGGTCATCATTTGTGGCTGACATCTTGCAGTTCGGTCTCAGTTACATCCACTATTATATGGTCCAGTCATTATTTGCAACTGACGTTTCATGTACAGTTGTCATTTATGGCTGATGTTTTGCTGTTAATCGTCATTTGTGACCGGTATTACACGGTGTAGTTGTCATTTATGATGGATTCTTGTTTCTTGTCGTCATTACGGCCAATATTAAATGGTCCTTGTTTTTGTAAACTTTGATTTGAGGTTGAGTATTAAAATTCTTTACCTAAAAGTTTAATTTTTGTGTACTTGCACACCCCAAAATAGTATCAGTTGTGCAACAACATATTTTGCACACATTTTGTCACCCACAATTCTGTATTATTATATTGTTCTAGGTCTTCGACCTCTTATCAGACAAGTCTAAACTAAGAGTGCTGGAAGACGGGAACAATGTTGTCCAAATCGTAGGTCTGACGGAGAAGATTGTTGATTCTGTTGAAGAAGTACTCAAACTCATTCAGCATGGGAACACAGCAAGGTTAACATTCAGTCTCATTCATTTATAGAATTTGATTATTTTCATGTAATTTACAAGTGTATATTCATGAAAAACCACTCAGTTATCGATACTTAATTAAGTTTCACACTTCTCATTGAAAAGTTAGAAAAAATTATATCTGAAAAGTGAAACTTAACCTCTTCTTTCTAAACCTCCATTTTTAATCAGTAAATTCCTTTAATTCTGTAAGCGAAATCTTTTAAGTCAAAATTGTGGGAGTTTGGTCAATCGCAGGATGTTGGGAGATGGCTCAAATTGAAGGTCTTGATCCCAGGGACTCAGGAAAAATAACGGGATTTCTAAAAAGTTACCAGCAAACGAGAAATAATGTAAAACATTCCCCATAAGAAAAGCATGGGAATTTAAAAACGTCTGCTTAGTTTACATTAAACCATGTGATTAAGTGTCTACTTTATTTACCAACTGACATGTGGCTTATATTGTTTTATTTTCCACAGCATGAAAAGAGTAAAAAAAACTGATGAGGCAGAGTATTGGAGCAAGATTAGGGGCTATGGCCCCTTCAAGCCACTAAATATTATTTATATAATATAAAGTATGTTATAATATAGAAACCTTCTAATTTTTTGTTGTTGTCATAAATGTTTGTTTTCAGAATATTTTGAAATGAAATGAAATTCTTTATTGACACAATACATTACATGATTTGCTAAAAAAGCGGTAACAGGTGTCTTGTCCTTTCAATAAGAGTGTGAATACCTTAACAGTCAACATTTTAACTTTATCAAAGTAAATTACACTTATTTGAGTATGTCACATGTTAACAAAAGACAATAGTTCAAGGCATTAAAAATGTGGCAATCTGTCTTTTTTTAAATATTTTAACTTGGAAACAGTTGTCATTTAAAAATTCAGTTGGGGAGTAGTAACATTTATGTACTATTTGTATTGCAATGAATAAAGATGAATTGATTTGATTTAACCAATAGTACATCTTTTATTTCAGTTTTGAAACATTTGTTGCTGAGACATACACTTCAGGGATTTTGTTTTAAAACTTTAAACAAATGTAAAATGGGCTTTTTTCTAGTGATGAAGTTGTATGTATGGGTTAGGTTAACCCTAGGACTGCCTTCCGTCGTTTTGCCGGCGATTGCATGTGTGCGCCAGATGGATAATCGCCGGAATCCGGCAGATTGGATATTTTTTTCAACTGCTTATAAGGCATTGAAATTGATCCAGAAACATAATAAGATTGATAACATTTAAAAGAGGAGATTCTAAACTTTCATTTTCATATATAAACGAACCTCGTAGCAGCAACAGATCAATTTTATTGCTATTATAATTTGAACAAAATTTAGTGCGTGAAACATTTTGTGAGTCGCGATCGGCAAAATCTCTTAAAACACTTTTTTTTTTAACTAGCATCGTATTTTGGACCAAACAGGAAGCGGTTGGTACCATTGGAAACAGCACTAGTTGTTCTTTATTTTCGTAAAGATAAATTTGGCATACGACTTTAAGTATGAGAAATAATTTTTGAAATCAGCTGTTATGTCAGCTGTTTATTTATTTGCCCCATTCGCCGGAAATATTGCGAATTATATATCACTAATAAATAGATCGATAATTGATGTAGCGTGACGTAAGTCATACCTCTTTGAAGCCAATAAAAAGTTCTTCCTCTTTGTAGCAGTGCCTTCCTGTATGGAGCGTCAGGTGACTCATTTTACGTAACCAGAAATACGAGTTGTTTATGTTTGTGCTAGCCTGAGGCAATGTTAGATTTTTAGTGTGGCAGGTTTTTATCTGTATTTTATTATTAAATCTTAAGTGTTTTAGGGTAAAAGAAGTCGTGTAGTGTGTGAGTTAGTAGTAATATTTATCCGTATTACGATGGGTAAATATTATTACTTATGTTCAAATGTCCGTTAATGAAAATGTGAATGTTTTCTAGGTTAGGCCTACAATGAATTTGGAAATTTTCACTTTTTTGACTTTATCTAAAAATCTACCCAATTGTGTTTTATTTATTTTATTCTATTAAAATTCTCTGTTCTTTTGTGAAAAAAATAGTATGCATTTGATAGGGTTATCTTTTATGGTTTGTAGTAACCTCTGCAGATTTTGCTCTAATACGGCTAGGCCCATGCTACAAATTTTGGTTCAAAAATCATTATGTGCTTATGGAACCTTTATTTGTTTATATTTATCTATACATATATTTATATATATATATATATATATATATATATTATTGTTCAGAAGTGTACTTACTTTAAATATATGTACCATTTATTATATTATAATAAAGTACACAAATTAGATCTAGCTTCGAATACTAATTTTGGCTTTTGGCGAAACTCAAATTTTGTTTTTCTACTCATATAAAGTCATAAAAACAGTTATTACTTTGTACAAAAGTGCATGTTTCCAATAATTTTATTGTTACCTTTAGTAATATAACAGTTTTAGTATATTACTTTTATACTTTTTATTTTTCAAATGTCCACCGTAAGTTTCTCGATTTTTCCCGATTTCCATATTTCTTTCCGTAATTTGGGTAACAAAAATGTTCAAATAAATTAAACACATTTCCACGTAGGGAAATAAATTGCCTAAATTTTTTATATCTTCGATTTTCTGTAAAATAATTAGTGTAAAAATGCTAGGACTCTACTTTTGAAAATTATTTCAAAAACTTGTATAAAATTTTGGTTTTTTACATTTTGCAAAAACAAAACACCAACAGGCATTCATTTTATTATTTTATTAAAAATCTCCTTTTTCTGAACAAAACGAGTATACATATGACTAGGTTATCATCAGTAGTTTAGGCACTGCAAATTGTTAAAATGGCATAAATTGCTGAGGCACTGAGCAGTTTAGCATAAATCAGGCCAGGGCAGTCCTAGGGTTATTACTGTTATGTTTCTTTTATGGTAATTGTGATGAGGGAGAAATGCTGGAAATTCGTTGTAATTATCATGGATGTAAAACAAAGTCTCTAGAATGTTTAGTGAAGAAAAAGTTAAGATACCCAGGATTTTTAAATTTGCTAATGCAATGTGGCAATGTGCTAAATACACACCAAATTTCATCAGATTCGGGCAACTTATGTGGTCTCCAGGTTTTTACACATAACAGGTTTTTTGAGGTGTTATAAACTCAAAATGTGAGGAAAATATTTTTACCCTGGTTAAGAAGCATGCTAATCAAATTTCAGGTGACAAATTTTACTCCAGTCAGGTTAAGGGAATGCATTCACGATTGCCCCCATCTGGCCAATCCTAAGTACTTTATACCAGTATATTCAGTCGTGTGATTGTCTGTCGCAGGACGTCTGGCCAGACCTCGGCCAACTCCAACTCGTCGCGGTCGCACGCGGTGTTCCAGATACTGCTGCGGCCACCGGACATGAACCGCATCCACGGCAAGTTCTCGCTCATCGATCTGGCCGGCAACGAGCGAGGCGCGGATACGTCCTCCGCCAACAGGTATAGGACTAGCAAACTTGCTGGCTTAGTGAATTTCCTAACAGAAATATTGCATGAAATGTATATTTTTAATTTTTTCAGCCTTTTATATTTGTTAATACTTTAGTCTTTTAAATTTTAGGTCCTGGGGGACCGAGCTTTACTCGGGGAATATCAGTCAGTTTGTACAGATGACTTGAAGTAATATTTTCACCACAAACCCCTACTAACCTATATAATTTGTCTCATTTTTGCATTTTATACGTAGATCAATGTCCCTTTGATTAATTTTGGATATGACCCTACTTTATATGTTATCTTGATTCAATGATTTTAGTTTATTTTAGTCACTGCTCTCAGGAAACCACATAGTTCTTAAATTACAATAGTACTCCTTTAACAGTTTACTGATTGATAATAAACCGCTGTTATGATTCTCTTGTTCTAATTTTAAACTCCACAAATCCTATGTTATTTTGTTCACTTTTCATATTTGTTTGCTTTACATTATTTTTTCTTTATTAGCATGATAGGTGTTGTTACAACAAGCAGGATGAATAAAATACGTCCTACAACACTATAAAATATATTATTTACACTTACACTGTACTTACATACAAGATGGTAAAATATACACAAAAGATGGTACAAGGCAATCGATTTCAACCAGTTACACCGGTCATCATCAGGCACAATCAGAGAAGATTTCTCTGATTATTTTATTTTTTCCTGGGATGAGACCTGTCTAGAACTTATTTTTATCGCAGAAATTAGTTATTGCAAACATTTGAAGAAAATCGTTGGAGCAGTTTTTGTGGATCAGAGTTGATAGTAAATAACCAAACCTTACTCACATTAGAGTTTAGGATAGGACTTAATCTTGTACTGATTTTGTGTATTCTTCAGACAGTGGGTAAGTAAGCCAACACAGATAAACTAGTAAATATGTAATTTGGCATACATTATTTGGTATTTGTAATTTGTCTTAGCTTGGACAAATGTACCAGAACAAAATAATAAAAGCAGAAGTTTTAACATTTTTAAATAGTATATTTTAGCGAATTTCCCCTATAGGGAAGAAGCTATTACCGTAGTCGACATGGTATGACCTAGGCCCGGGACCATGATAACTTTTCGTTTTGAGGTCCCCAGACCCCAAAAACACCATTCGTTCAAAACTGTATATATATATATATATATATATATATATACACAGGGTGTCTCACGTAAGATGTCTCAAACAGATTGCAGACAAACCAATTGACCTAGAAGGATGAAATAAAATTATTTCCCACTAAATCGACCCCAAAGAATAACGTAACAATATTTTTAGTTTGTTACAAATACAGGGTGTTCCAAAAACGGAGGGTCACTTGTTCGAATCTCGGAATTTTCAGATATAAGCATATGTCAAGTTATACATCACTTTAAATCTCTACACTCGACTAACATTTTGGCAAAACCAGAACTCATTATCTTAATCCGTTTCAAAATGGCGGCCACTTAATGAAAAATATTTATATTTACGGAATACCCTGTATCTGCTAAACCACAAGTCATATCTCAGTTCTGGTTCAAAATTCGTACATATTTTTAAATCAGCTTTACCCTGATATGCTACATGGCAGTATTTAAAACAAAATACAAACATTACTTCTTTTGAAGATGATGTGCCCAAAACTCAAAAAAGTCAAATAGTAACCTATGTTGAAATGTATATCATCTTTAAGGTCTTGGAAATCCTAGCAACTTTCTAATTTTTTTTAGTTATTGTTGGATTATGAAACCGCAGCTTAGCTGCTAGGCAAGTCTTCCATAAGCGGGAATTTTGCAAAGGTTACCAGAAGGATAGAATATAGCAGGAAAGGAAAGGGTGAAATGGGGCAGGCAGCCAAATTGACACCTGGCCAATGGCTCTCGTGCTCCTGTGATAGGTGCCCCGCTCTGCCCTCCAACTGGCCAACTCAACTGACAGGGTGTCCATTCTCAAGTCGTGGACCAAACCCGGACATTCCGTTCCCAGCCGCTGTAAATGGAGGGACCAAAGATGAAAGGGAGGCTTGTCATAATGGACAGCCAAAAGACTTACCAAATGTAATGACAACTTTATTTGCTGTACCTAATGTCAGTCTCAAAACTGGTATAGACCAGTTTTAAAGTTGTCCTGGGAGAAATATAATTCAGTATAAAGACTTACTGCTTTATGGTGATTGAGCTGAAGTTATTGTATTAAAAAAGACAGTGCTGTTGAATTTCACAAGTTGGAAGCTAAATTATTAGGGGTGTGCGAGTAGTGATTTTTTGAATCAAGTCGAGTAGTGCCAATTATTTTTGAGTTTCGAGTATTTTCGAGCAAGTACTTTCAATCGGTTGGTAGTTCCACATGGGATTTTGATACCACTCCACATTTGATTATCTAAACATGGTTTCTAACTAATACATGAGTAGCAATACAAATTGTTGGCTATTACAATCAAACTGGATTACGTTTTGACAAACAGAACGGGGTTTGATATTTGTTTACGGCTGATAAAACACGATCTGGTTGTCATTGGGCTAATATCACCTGGTCCAGACATCGCTTATAATCAGAATTAGATAATGAAATCGTTAGTTACAGCCGATATTAAGTGGTCCGGTTGCCAGTTTTGCTGATTTCGGCCTTTACTACGTGTTCCAGTTGCCATTTACGGCCAAAATTACGCGGTCAGGTCGTCATTTCCGGTCGATTTTAAGCGATGTGATCGCCTTTTGCAGCTGTTCCTTCGCGATTTGGCCAGTCGCAATCGTTAGCGATCGACCGAAAATCGGTGGGAAATACTCGCTCGAACCTTTGAGTATTCGTCAAAACTTCGAATCGAGTTTGAGTATTGAAATACTCGGCTGAAAACTTGAAGTTTCGAGTACTCGCACTCCCCTAGAAATGATATTACATTTTTAAGATCTATTGTTATTTGAGGCAAGGAATCAAGATTTTACATGTGCCGGGTCTCCAGCTCACTATCAGTGTGTTTTCCCCAGACAAACCCGTATGGAAGGTGCGGAGATCAACAAGTCCCTGTTGGCGCTCAAGGAGTGCATCCGAGCGCTCGGCAGGAAGGGCGCTCACTTGCCGTTCCGAGCGTCCAAGCTCACTCAAGTGTTGCGGGACTCGTTCATCGGCGACAAATCCAAGACTTGCATGGTCAGTATCCAACTGTTAAGAGTGTCCCTGATGCTGATGTTTTCCATGAGCATGTTTTTAAATTCAGCATTTATAAAAGTTTGTAACTCAGAGGAATGAGTATTTAAGAAAGAAGAAACATATATCCAACAAGCTCCACTGGCTTTCTGCTGTGATTTGTATGGACATTACATTTATTCCTCAAGAGGTTGAATTATATGAGATTGTCTATCATGTTAACCACAGAGTACAGCTTACACAATACTAAGATTAACAGGAAATAAACAAGCCAAACGAAGCAGAGAATTAGCACTTTGTAGTGTTGACTTCAAATCCCTGAGTGGAGTCGGGTACTTCAGTTGATTAAGTAATAAGCAAATTACATTATCCAATCCTAAAGATGAAATCCAATCGTTTTATTCTGCACGACATCTTACTCCCATGGCCACGTATACCCCAAGTAGTATTTGGCCTCGCCAACAACCTGCCTCCGTGATTGTTGGTCCTTTCATCGGTCCCTCAGCACCTGGTCCTTCCATCTTTTCTTCGGTCTTCCTGGGGGGTCGTCTTCCCTCTGGGAATATTTTTGCGATATCATCAGGTTAAAATATGTCAGGTATCACAAAGGATTGAATAAGGTAATTTATTTTAAGATCAACGAGCTCTCAAAAATTGTTCTAATTGTACCTCTTATTTCAACTCCTCCATCGTATTCACCCTGGCACCCCCGCCGTTGCAGATCGCGATGATCAGCCCTGGCCTGAGCTCGTGCGAACACTCGCTGAACACGCTGAGGTACGCAGACCGCGTCAAGGAGCTGGCAGCCTCGGACCCGACGGACAAGAGCAACTCCTCGCCGGGTGACGAGCAGCCGCGGCAACACAACCCCCAGCGGCACGACAACAACGATGTGTACGATGACGACGACCTGGCCACGCTGCGCTCTCTCAACGTGAGTCACATTACTAGTAACTATACTGTAGCCTAGTACCTGGCGGGCCGAGCTTTGCTTGAGGAAGGTTTGTCAGTTTATTGAGATGACTTGGAGTAGTATTACACCACGTTCCCCTAATGGCGAGCATATTTTCATCGCTCATTTGCCTCTTTTCTGCATGTTTAAGGTCACTCCTGTTGTTATTTATAGCTCAATGTCACTATGATTCATTTTCTATGAAAACTTTTTACTGATATGGTGGTTTTTAAAGCTAAGAAGCAACAGAGTAAAGTATGGGTCAACTCAACACAGTATAGATAGGTTCAAGACAAATTGCAATTACGATTTGATTTACTAGGATAAGTTAAGCCTTATAACGAGCAGCCGCAGTAACACAACAATCCCACCGAGAACTACAGCGATGTATAAGTCTAGGAACTGCTGGCCACATTACTCCAATGTTTTGAAATTTCAATCAACCTAACCTAACTAAGCCAACGGTATGCCAACTAATACTACACTGTTAAATGAATATCAGGTTTTAAAATCTGATAAAATACCAGGTGTAATGCTTATCAATGCTTGAGTAATCAAAAAATGCTATGTTCTTGTAAATGTGAGGGGATTCTGCCTTTCTACTGATTATAAAGCTCCGAAAAGCTTGGATTTTTTTATAACGGAACAATCCCTTTCAGAGAGATTGTTAAAGGTTAGAGAATAGTTTAGGAGTTAGTTTCGTTTTTAGTTCTAAACTTTCTATTTTTCTTGCAGGAAGGCGAGATCTCTGCAGAAATGATGACATTTCACGAAGCCGTGTCCCAGCTGCAGATGCTAGAGGACGATGTTTTGGAGACACACAAGGCGGTGCTGGACTCGCACAGTGGCTGGCGGCAGAAGCACTCGCAACTGCTGACCATGGCCCGAGATGTCGACTACGACCAAGACGGTAGGGTGCCTCACACACACTGGGTCAGGGATGTCGTTACCTATACCTTCCTGCCGCTGCTGTACACTATTGTCTTTCTGTGGGTGAACAATGGCAGTGGGGGTGAGAGTGAACTATAGGACTGCGACCAAGACAGTAGGGTGCCTCACACACACTGGGTCATGGATGTTGTTACCTATACCTTCCTGCCACTGCTGTACACTATTGTCTTTCTGTGGGTGAACAATGGCAGTGTGGTGAGAGTGAACTGTAGGACTACGACCAAGACAGTAGGGTGCTTCACACACACTGGGTCAGGGATGTTGTTACCCATACCTTCCTGCCGCTGCTGTACACTATTGTCTTTCTGTAGGTGAACAATGGCAGTGGGGGTGAGAGTGAACTATAGCACTGCAACCAAGACAGTAGGGTGCCTCACACACACACACACTGGGTCAGGGATGTTGTTACCTATACCTTCCTGCCGCTGTTGTACACTATTGTGTTTTTGTAGGTGAACAATGGCAGTGTGGGTGAGAGTGAACTATAGGACTATGACCAAGACGGTAGGGTGCCTCACACACACTGGGTCAGGGATGTCGTTACCTATACCTTCCTGCCGCTGCTGTAAACTATTGTCTTTCTGTGGGTGAACAATGGCAGTGTGGGTGAGAGTGAACTGTAGGACTACGACCAAGACGGTAGGGTGCCTCACTCACACACTGGGTCAGGGATGTCGTTACCTATACCTTCCTGCCGCTGCTGTAAACTATTGTCTTTCTGTGGGTGAACAATGGAAGTGTGGGTGAGAGTGAACTGTAGGATTACGACCAAGACGGTAGGGTGCCTCACACACACACACACTGGGTCAGGGATGTTGTTACCCATACCTTCCTGCCGCTGCTGTAAACTATTGTCTTTCTGTGGGTGAACAATGGCAGTGTGGGTGAAAGTGAACTGTAGGACTACGACCAAGACGGTAGGGTGCCTCACTCACACACTGGGTCAGGGATGTTGTTACCCATACCTTCCTGCCGCTGCTGTACGCTATTGTGTTTCTGTGGGTGAACAATGGCAGTATGGGTGAGAGTGAACTGTAGGACTACGACCAAGACGGTAGGGTGCCTCACACACACTGGGTCAGGGATGTTGTTACCCATACCTTCCTGCTGCTGCTGTACGCTATTGTCTTTCTGTGGGTGAACAGTGGCAGTATGGGTGAGAGTGAACTGTAGGACTACGACCAAGACGGTAGGGTGCCTCACACACACTGGGTCAGGGATGTTGTTACCCATACCTTCCTGCCGCTGCTGTACGCTATTGTCTTTCTGTGGGTGAACAATGGCAGTATGGGTGAGAGTGAACTGTAGGACTACAACCAAGACGTTAAGGTGCCTTATATACACTGGGTCAGGATTTTGATACCTTTACCTTCCTGCTTGTGCTACTATGGTCTCTTTGTGAGTGAACAACTGCAATGGAGTGCCTTACACTGTTGAGCGATTACTATAGCCTTGAAAAGGCTTTGAAAAGGTCAGGGTCTAAAAAAAGACATGAAAAGTTTTTTAAATGCTGGTTTTATAAGAAACGTCTTGGTTAGCATGAAGCGCTGAAGCTAAAAGTCACTAGACAGAATAGTTTAGGGGTAACTTCGGTCTTGGCTTACAACTAAAATACTTTTTATGAGCATTCACCTACTCGCTTACTCGTGTAAATGATTCTGATGCACTATCTCAATTGTCTTTAGATCAACACACAAGCCTATTGGGCCATGGACACAGCCATGTTAGAAGTTAGAAATAAATGAATAACCTATTTAGAAAGGGAGCAATATTTTTATCTTATTGTGAATTGTTCTAAACATTAATCAGCTTAGAAATAAATTGTCAAAATGATAAAAGATTGGGAGTGGGCACAGTTTAGACAATGCTGAGAGAATGCGAATGGTAAAACCTCTCAGGAGGTTATGATTTTTAACGGCAGTCTGTTTTATGCTGGCACAACTTGAACATTAGCTGAGGTCGATCAGCGGTGAAAACTAGACAGTTTCTCTACGTTGTGAGTTAAAAAAAAAAAAACGGAGGTAGGTGCATTTTAAATCTCCACCCAGAATTGTTGTTCCTTGGGGATTATTTTTTAATTATTTAAGTTATTTATTATATATTTGGTGCTATTATGTTTTTTATTTAATCCAGGCCACAAGGAGTTGTTTTGTAATATTGTATGTAAATAGAAAATCCATTTTTATTTAATGGTGGCATGACTACTTACTATCTTTCATTACTTGTACAATACTTCAGGAAAGTTAACAAATGTAGCAGTTTTGAAACATTGAAGATTATTTTAGTTTCTTTGAAAGAGATGATACCGTAGCGACGCTGTGTGAAGATTGATGTGTTAGGGTTAGACTGTTTGTTATATAGGCTGATATTATTTTAATCACAAACTCTTTAACAGTTGTTTGTGTATTCCAATACACTTTATCTTGTCTTATATATTCTTATTTAATGTTACCGCAAACTCAAGGTGCTGTTATACTTTCTCTCTAGTCACTAGTTGTTGCTCTTAGGTTGTACTGGTTAGTAGTGTTTAGTGGTAGTCGTAGTAGTAGATCTTTGCTTTCTGATTTGTAGTAATTTGTGTATATTTTTTATAAATTTTTTTAACTTGACTCCACTTATCTACTTAATTTATTTTCTTAAAAGATAGTTTTGACACCGCTTGAAATTAATTACCGTATTTATTTTGATGTTTTGGATTATCGTGTTGAATCTCTCTGTACAGTGAGAAGGGGTTTCTGATTGGTGGGTTAGCTAATATATAACACTTTTTATTTGTATTATGATATAGAGGTTAGTTTTATCGTCTTAGAATGCATGAAATGCATCTTGTCTTTTCTCTATCTGGGCTTGTAAATAGTTTAAGAATTTTTAAATAAATTGTACAGTTTTGCACTTGGCGTTATTTTTTCACATCACCTTCCTTACATGTAAGGTATACTTTTTGCCATTTGTCATTATTTTTCCAGCTATTTAAATTATATTTATAATGGTAACACTTTTAGTATTGTAACCAAATGGTAAAGTGTCCCATTGTCAAGAGAACATTATAATTACCAAATGTTAAATCATTTAATTCTATCATTTGTAACACATTAGAATCTACATACTTCAGAAAGTTTTAATGCTTTGAAAAATGTTAATGCTAATATTGCGTGTTTTTTCTTCTTCTTTAAATTGCACATAAAATCAAATGTTGGTAAACTATATTAATTTTTTGTTTAGTTAACATTCACATTTTTTTTGTTAAGAGAACATAATACAAATTAACTGGTCATTAGGGATGGATGGAAGCCGAGATTTTGTGAAATTTTTAGGAAAAACCATTTAGAGTCATTTAGGGCCCAAATTATATGTGGTCCAGTTGTCTTTTGACGATGCAATCATCACTTAGGCCGGTGTTATATGGTTTGGCCGTTGGATGATAGAACTGAAACCAGTAATTATTGATCAGTTCACGGGGCTTTCCCCGGTCTCCAGCCCCCAAAAAACTATAAAATAAGTACCTCAACCCTAAAAGCAATAATTTTTAAATCTCAAGATTTTAATTCTTTTACTATATACCAAGTTTAATATTATTGAACGAAACTATAAATGTTCAATGATCGAGTAAATTTATAGTTTTTCAATGACTAATAATTAATTATTACATTTATTTTGTGCAGATTTTAAACTTCATGTTTAAATTCCTGATCAAAAAATTTCCCAAAATTTTGGAGGAATGACTAAATTCTGTCCCAACTACAAAATCCCATTCCTTTCATTCCTACTGGTCATGCATGTCTGTAATGTCACTTGATTGTTTTGCACGAGTATACAAATCTTTGCATGGTACAGTTGCACTTTGAAAAATACTGTGAGTAATTTTTATAAATTTTAAATACCAGTATATTCCATGCAACTATGGATTTACTGTTAAGTGATAAAATAAATAATTAAATAGCTTTTCACTTTTGTATTAATGATATATATTTAAGCAAAAGCTGAGATAGCAAGCATTTTGTGGTTTAATATGCAAGGTATCTATGGAACAACCGTCACATAGGGTGATAAGATGATTGTCCATTGTATATGTGAAGAAAATATAGTAATTGTTATGTCCTATCACCAAAATTATGTTTAGGTTGTGATGAGAAGGTGATGTTGCTTGTCATGTGGCTTTATCCATTTTAGCACTTCAAAGTAGACGCTTAGAATTGAGGATTTGCGATCTCAACATTGCCAAGAACTGGCGTAGAATGTTTCTTCATTTATTGGTAATTTGTTTAAGGACTTGAGGTGAATGAGTGCTGGAGCTGGGGTGGTAGCAGGCGGTATACCGACTAAGTAGTTATGACAATTATTATTGGTAATTATTACTTACCTCCTACTATCATCACAGCTACTGTATCCCCATACCATTCCTCCTAAAGTCTGTTTTCTAAGTTCTGTTTAACGCAATTTGATTGTTTTATGTATATTTATCTTCAAATCTGTGGTTGCAAGGTAAAACTTGTTGTATCCTTTCTTTGAATCTGTTTGTTCTGATGATTCACCGCAGTTGTTTCAAAGTGTTAAGACGATCTGTGCTCTGTTCATAGCGTATTCCAAACAGCTGGAGAACCTTCTAGCCGAGCAGATCGCTATGTTGAGCCAGATCCGGGAGAAGAACAACCAGTTCCGACTGCAACTGGTCAACGAGGAGCAGATCAGTCAGAAGATGAAGCAGCCTCAACGCTACGGCTACAACTAAAGTGCGGGACAGCTATCAAATATCGCTATTTCACTCTTCACTATTTTTAACTGTGCTATTCGTTCGGTAAGTTTGTTTTAAAAACACCCACTCGTGTGTTAACTACTACATTCCCTCCTACACGAATCGAGCTAACCGAAACTAAACTAATTGTGTACTAATCGCAAACGATAATTCCTGTTTTAGGTTAATATTGAACACATCACGTGAACACTGGGAAAATTTTATAGTTGAAAATGTCTATTGGGTTTTATTCTTTGCGAAAACTGTTGGAACAAATTGTGCGGATTGAAATTCTTTTCATGCTTGTTCTCAGTTTTGGTTTCTTTTATAATCACCTCTGTAGTTGTTTTTCGATATTGTAAATATCTTGTTTCCTTTATTTATTAAGTAGACCGCAGCGCCTCTGAAGGCTGGATTTTCCTTTACTAAATTCACTAGTTTAAGCATTGTGATGTTAAATAAATTGTTGATTGTATCGATTAATAAATTTTGATATTTTAGATCACTGTATTATTTTGTTTATATGAATGCTTGTGTTGGAAAAGTAAGCGAAGCTCAATATTAAACTATCATAATTTTATAATAAACGAGAATAGCTTTAAAGTAAGCTTTAGAATTGGTTTTGAACGAGGATCTGAGTATTTCAATGGGAGACTAGTCTTACTATATCAGGTTATAAAGGCCTTCTCGCAGTATTCTTCATGGATTCTGAATGATGGATATTGGCATCTTGACAAATATTTTAATTTCCTAACTCATGCGTTCATTTCCAAACCAAATTTTAGCTTTGTTAGGTTTTATACTAAGGCCGTGTTGGTTTTATTTATTCCCGGTTTGAGGATTATCTAGTGTTTACTATTGGATGTAATTATTAAATAACAATATTTTACACTTTTAGATCGGTCCCAGTATGACTTTGATAATAGAAAAAGGTAGAAAGTTAAATTCAAATTTGTAATTTTTAGACATTGAGCCACAGTTTTGATTTGTTTTCTCTGGATTGGAATTTTTCAACAATAAAGTATTTAGTTATCAACAGAGGAATAGATTTGTATTTATTTTTTATAAATGATTTGCTACTCGGTTTTGAGAAATTGCTAGTGTGTTTTCTGAAATGGAATGGACAGGTACAGCAGGAACTGTGGATTTATTTGTTATAAATGTATAGGTTGGATGTGAGACTACAATATTTATACTGTTATTGATAATATATTGATTTGCTGTTGATTTGAATAAGTTGAAGGAATTACTTTTGAAAAGGTTATTTTTGTAATATAAATTATATGGGCCTAACCCCCAAGCAAATTTTGCTTCTACATATTAAAAGTATATTATTTTTTGCTGGGGTGAAGTTACAATAAGGATATATCTGCAGATTTATTAAAAAAAAATTTGGCTTTGCAAGTACAATTTGTATTCAATACATCTTGGACATGGATTTGATTTTATAAAAATAAAATAAGTATTGTGCATCCTTCGTAATAAATATTTTTAACATCTGCTTTGTTTTACGTCATTGAAAACCTTCATTTTTTTACTTTAACATTTACTAAAATCTTTAACAGTATAGTGATATATATATTATTTTTATAATATTAAATCTTTCTTCACTATTATTAAGTCATTAAAACTCGCAAAATCAATACATATTTTCTTTTTATATTTTTATATGTTAGACAAATTGTAATCCCGCTACATAAAAACAAAATGGTTTATATTATAGTTTTACCTAGAGTTATCTTGTATAAAATCAGAATATCACCCAGTGTTTTTAAAATCCTTTGCGTAATTACACAGGCAATATTACTAGTAGCATTTAACAGCTGTTTGAATGGATTATAAGTCAGTACTACCAACCTAAGCTAACCACTAGTATTAATTGTGGTGTAGTTGGCAGCCTCTGTATCAGATGGCTTCCGTCTCATTGTTGTTAAACTAATAGAAATATGTGACTCGAATATATATAGTTAATTATATTTATATCCAAATATTGCTTGGTTGTTAATTTAATTTTTTTAAGTAAAGCACAATAAAATATTTTCTTTGTCAACCTTTTTTTATTTTGCCGGTTCACTATTATTAGTGAATTTCCTATGGAAAAATGAACTATTAGCATGACCCGCATGGAGAAACTTAATCCTGGGACCACCATAGAAGTTCCTAACATGGCCCCCTAAACACGTTTTGGGGGGGTCGTTGAAAATTATACTGTATACATATATATATATATAGTAATGTATACATATACATTATTACATACATTATACATTATTTGCATTATTACATTATATACATTATTATTACATACATTATACATATATGTATTTATAACGTATATATGTGTGTGTATGCACTGTGGTGGTCACATTTTTTGTCCGATTTACTTCAAATTTGGTAGGGATGTTCCTTTCTATAACCAGTTGGACCAGATCGTTGGGCAAAACAATCGGAAAACTCTAACCCCTGTTTTTGGGATTATTCTTTCAAATTTTGAGTTTTTGGGCCCAAAAAGAGTCAGAAAAGCCCCGGACGTAAAATTAATGCTTATTTTAAGATGGGAATTAGTGAAGCGAACGTTTTAAGCCCTCTCTCGTCATTCTAGCATAATAAATGTTTACCGAGTTATTAAAGAAAATGTATATCGGTTAAACACAGTACATTGTCTTATGGGGTTTTTACTAGGGGTGTGCGAGTAGTGATTTTTTTATTCGAGTCGAGTAAAGTAGTGCCAATTATTTTCGAGCGAGTATTTGCCATCAGTTGGTAGTTCAAATAGTGTAATGGGATTTGGATACCACCCTTGATTTGATAATCGAAACATGGTTTCTAACTTATACATGAGTAGCAATACCAAGTTTTGGCCAGTACAATCAAACTGGATTATGTTTTGACAAACAAAACATGGTTTGACATTCGTTTCAGCCCGATAAAACACGGTCCGGTTGTCATTTGATCAATGTCACCTGGTCCAGACATTGCTTATAATCATGTTAGATGACGAAATCGTCGTCGGCTGATATTAAGTGGTCCGGTCGCCACTTTTGCCGATATTATGTATACCGTCGTCATTTTCGGCCGATTTTACGTGATGCGATCGCCTTGGGCGGCCATTATTGCACGTTTTGGCCGTCGCAATCGCTGGCAATCGTCATTTTCAGCCGATTTTACGCATTGCGATCGCCTTTTGTGGCCGTTACTACGCGTTTTGGCCAGTCGCAATCGATAGCGATCGTCCGGAAATCAGCGGGTAATACTCGCTCGAACTTTCAATTATTTTTTTCAAAACTTCGAGTCGAGTTCGAGTATTAAAATACTCGGCCGAAAACTCGAAGTTTCGAGTACTCGCACACCCCTAGTTTTTACATTAGAAAAGCATGTTATTCATTTGTTGGTGTATTTGTATCATCCCCAGCAACCTCGCACCTACTTTCAAGCTTGGCTGTACCTTCTCCTAACCTTATAAATGCAAAATTGTATTCCTAGCATTGCAGGTAAATGAAACCAGGAGCATCAGAACAGCCAAAAAATCAATGTTTTCAGATTTCAATCAAATTGGACAAAATTTATCTTTTTACACTGGTTTTGAGTTTTAAAAGTTTTGTATGTGGAAATTCACTTCCCTCACGTCAGCTTGCTGCGTGCGAACTCGTTTTAGGTGTACACTGACAGTGTAAGTAGCCATCATGTAATATGGGTCAGTGGTGGAAGTACTAGCCTGGAATCAAAGATAATGGAGAATAAACTAAGGTTCAACCCTTCAGAGGGCGTTTTTGCAGATGAGGAAGGACAAGTAGATTCCTTTTGCTCTATGCAAAACCTAAACTCACTATTATATTGTTTTTAATTCAAATTTAACGCAGTACATTCAATTACAAATTCACTTAGGTTACTTTGTTGTAAAATATTCGATTGTCTAGTAAATCTTTTATTTAATACTGATCACTTAAATATTTAGAGCAATGTCGTGATTCTATTGTCTAGTAAATCATTGTTTTTAATACTTATCGTTTGAATATTTAGAGCAGTGTTGTGAATGCGTAAACTATGTGACAAAATTGATAAAATCGTACCATCTCCGTTCTGGTGGAATCTAATAAGGGCCACACATAATGTTATAGTACCTGGGGGGCTGAGATTTGCTCGGGGGGAAGGTCAGTTTAGATGACTCCGAGTAATATTTCACCACTTCCCCCTACTGATAATCAGATTTGTATAACTCATTTGCCTCTTTTCTACATTTTTAAGGTCCCTCCAGTTGTTATTTATAGCTCAATGTCCCTTTCATTTATTTTACTACTCTATATATGTAATCTTTACCCAAATCTTTTAATCTCTGCTCTCAGGAAACCACATGTTAATAATCATAAACAACATGAGTATTACTTTGACAGTTCCCTAGTCGATTGTGAACAACTGTTACAATTCTTTTGTTTTGATTTGAAACTCCATAAGCCCAATGTTAGTTTTTTTAACTTTTCATTTTAGTTTTTTTACATTATTTGATTTTTCCTGGGGATGAGGCCTGTCTAGAACTTATTTTGATCCCAGAAATTAGTTATTTCGAACATTTGAAGGAAATCGTTGAAGCCGTTTTTGAGGTCAGTGTCGCAAGCAAGCAAACCTTACTCATATTAGAGTATAGGATATTTCACATGTTTGATGATACAGGAACATGAGCATTTTCCTCTCAGAGATCTATGATCATATTGTGTGGTTGCTCATCTCTGTTGATTACCTACAGTGAATTTGTAGCCAATAGTGTCTCTAAAAGTGTAATTGTGCTTAGAGTAACTAGATTGAGGTAAAAAAATACCTTAATACCCCCGACGCAGCAAACCTGCATACTCAGCGAATTTCCAATGAATATATAACATAACACTTTAAAACACATAACAGGATTCATAAGAAATATATTCACAAACAAACCATATTTAAAATATTAATTATTCCCCATAAGAATAACGGGAGGCCTTCACAATTTGGTAACGTTTCAAACTGGTCGCATTTCATATTGGCAAAGAAGGCCGCCATCTTACCCCCAAACTCACCAGAAGTAACGCCCCCTCCTCTCCCTTCTGAGAAATGGGCGTGGCATCCCAGGGATGTACACTATCTGATGCTACTGGAACAAATGTCCACCACAACCCGGCTCCAAAAAAACCCTCGACCGATCTGAAATTACCTGTACGCGTTCAAAAACGGATAGGACTAAGATTGTTCTAATTTTGTCTGGTTTTATAACAATCCCAAAGTATATATTAAACTTTCATATCATTTTTTAAGACAAAATTATACAACTTTTCTGGTCCATACATTGTTTTCGAAATATTACGGGTTTTAAGATATTTAGCTTTGAAAAACCAATATGGTCGCCATTTTTAAATGGTACAAAGTATAAACTTTATATTCTATACCAAAATTAGTCTTATTAAATGTAATACATGTACCAAATTTGAAGTTGATATCTTCAGATAATCCTAAGACATATCGTTCACATACAGACAAATAAACAGAAAACTAATCGTTTTAGGACATACCTTCATATGAACGTCTTTCTTTTTTTTTTTGTATGAGGAATCATATCCCGAAGTCCTAAAGTTTTTTTTAACACCCTGTTTACATACTCAATAATGATGAACTCGTGTATAGAAATTAAGTAAATGAAACTAATCAGATACTTTTCTTGAATGTTTTTTTTAAATTATGTATTTATTAATGACCAATTTAAATGTCATTTGTAAAAATATTTGTAGATGCTTTATAGTAGTTTCGTATTGGCAAAGTTCTATGGTATATTGATGGTGTTTCTTAACCCCAAATTGCTGGCTCAGCATGATATCATATGGACAAAGTGTTGGATTAATGTATCACATGCTGACTTTGGTAAAAACTATATTTAATTATAAACTGAAAGTTTCAATCCTGACTAGTGGTGATCACAGCTCGTGGAAGTGTTCTAACAGATTGTGTTTCATTGATAATACTTTGTATGGATGGCTACAAGCCTGACTGAGAAAGTATCCGGGCAGCGTGATAACAGTATGGCCAGGCTGACTGACACCATTATGACTAGATGATTCCCAACCTGACTACACAAGATCGCATTATGTGTGAGTGTTTATAAATTCTGGGATAAATGAAAATCATATTGATAATTCTGTGTACATAAAGACTAGCAGATGACATTAGCATTTGGATTTATATTAAAACAAATAATAAGGATCATTATTTAATCACAGATACTTTCAGATTTATTTCGGAAGTTTAATTGTATAATTCTTACATATAATACGTGAAGCCATTTTAATGTAACCCCTCCCATGTTTCTTAACCAATTATAATGTTTGAATTGTACAGAGATTTGTCTCAGTTCTGCATTGTTTTTAATTTTCGATATTTTTATTCTTAAGAGCACGGATAGCCCTTAAAGTTCGGTTTTCTCCATAACATTAAGTTGGAGAGTAATACTCTTCTTTATCTTTATATATAATTCTGTAAGCAAAATGTTTAAGTCAAAATTGTGGGAGTTTGGCAAATTGCATGATGATGGGAGATAGCTCAAATTAAAGGTATCTATCCCAGGAACTCGGGAAAAATAGCAGTATTTCCAAAAGCTTATCAGCAATCGAGAGATAATGTAAAACATCCCCCATAAGAAAAGCCTGGTGATTTAAAAACGTATGCTTTGTTTACATTAAAAAATGTGATTAAGCTTCTACTTTGTTTAAGAAATGACATGTGTTCTTCCTCAGCATGTAAAGAGTAAAAAATGAGAAAAGGCAGAGTACTGGAGCAAGGTTATGTGCTGTGGCCCCTTCAAGCTTCTAGTCTTTATATATAATTCTGTAAGCAAAATTTGTAAGTCAAAATTGTAGGCGTTTGGCAAATTACAGAATGATGGGATGGGTCTCAAATTAAAGGTCTTGATTCCAGACACTCGGAGAAAAATAGCAGTATTTTTAAAAAGTTATCAGCAAACTAGAGATAACGCAAAACATTCCCCATAAGAAATAAAGGATGGGGATTTTAAAATGTCTGCTTTGTTTTCATTAATTACTTTTATTATGTGTCTACTTTGTTTTTGACAAGAGTAAACAAATGAGATGAGGAAGAGTGTTGGAGTAAGGTTAGGGGCTATGGCTACTTCAAGCTACTAGTTTGTATTAATTTTATTGCATACTAAAACAGCTGTTAGTATTAAAACACAGTACAACAGAAGAGCATATGTTGTTACCTGAATTATAAACAAAACCATTACTGAAATGATAAATCAGTCTATGTTATGTTTTTGAAGGCGAGTGTAACCGTTCTTTGTAATTTTACAGCTTAAGGCCGGGTCACACTACGCTGGTTACTATAATAGCTGCTAGTAAAAATTAGGAAAAAAGCTAGTCTTACCACAACAAATGTTGCTAGGTTCTAGCAAAACAGAGAGGTTTGAGTGGTCACACTAAGCTGGTTGCTAGTAGTGGAAAATTAATAATTATCAGGTGTTTTAGCTTATGTATCTATCTCATCAACATTTAAACAGTGTTGTAAAATTATGATTGTTAAGACCTTATCATCTAGATTTGCTAGTGGTTTTATTAGCGAATTTCCCCTATAGGGAAGAAACTTATAGGTTAGGTGGCATGGTAAGACTTAAGCCCGAGACCATGATAACTTTTTGTTTTGAGGTCCCCAGATGCCAAAAACACTATTTGTTCAAATTTATATATATGTATATATATATATATATATATATATATATATATATATATATATATATATATATATATATATATATATATATATATATATATATATATTGTGTGTGTGTGTGTCCGTTACCGCGATAACTTTTGAAAGAAGCGCCCGATTTTTATGAAATTTGACACAAATGTGGAGAGTAACATTTATGACTTTAAGTTCGAAAACCAGATCGATTAGTTTATGGGAAGGGGGTTTTATGGGGGTTTAAAATTTTCCAAAAATCAGTTTTTTGAACTTTTTACCCTAAAATTTTAAAAACACTGGATTTTGGTTATAGCCATTTTGTAGAGCTTAAAAAACAAAAATTTAGTATTTTGAATCATTAAGCTAGGTTTATTGGTTGTGGAGAAAAGCCAAAAAATGTGTCCATAAAATTTCCCATGTTTATTGGGAATACGGTTTTTAGATTTTCCTCAGATAATTTCACTAAAAACTCCACATTTCTTTCTACCAATCAGTTTAGCTCTACAAAACAATCATTTTGGCGTTGTAATTGTTGTTTTACGTCCAACCGTTGCAGTGATATTCAAAGTGCTAAACACAGTATGTTGTCCAATGTTATCCTTATGGAGAATAAATAAAATTCTATATCTCGATTATTTATGAATGTATATTGATGAAACTTGGTATGTGGCTTCAACTAGTTGTGGTATATTGATATTAGCACAAAAACAAGTTTTTTGTTGATAGTACCCGTAGCAGCAAACCTGCACACCCGGCCCCCATGTTATTCATATGGAGAATAAGTAAAGTTGTATATCTCCCTTAATTATGAACCTACATTAAGAGAACTTGGTATGTAGCTTCACCTGGTTCAGTTGTATTGATATTTGCAAAAAAAAACATTACTTATCTTTCTTGTTGCAGCAAACCTGTGTGCTCAACCCTAATGTTATTCTTATGTTTTATATATATGGTTATAAAATGCTATATATCACTTATTTATGGATGTATTTTTGTGAAACTTGGTAAATAGCTCTAGGTAGTAGTGAGTCACATATATACACATTGGAAATTCCCTGAGTACGCAGGTTTGCTGCGACGGGGGTATTTTAATACATTTGGACATTTCCAATTTTCTGGATAAGCCAACAAATTTGATTTTTCACCTTCACTCTTAAAAATTATTTCTAAATGTGTACATTTAATTTATTTAATGATCATTGTATGATATTAGAATAAGATTGATAAGGCGTTTAATATTAGGCATGGATAACATTTTTTAACAGACTAGTGCTTTGACAATAACTCAATTACCCGTTAATAAAATATTTGTTTGGTATAGAATGTTATTACTGAAGGTTGCATATTATTATTTATCTAGGTTTGGAACCATGATTTTGTTGTTTGAAGCTAGGCGGCAGGTTGCATTTTATAGTTTTACATAATCCAAAAGGCAACACATCTACTTCCAAAAAAAGGGATAAGCGAAATTTAATACCAATTTGAGCCTTACAAGCCAGGCGAAACAGCAACACCGTCATATATATGTACTAGTTAATTTTCCTCACCACAAAATGGCGTACGAATGCAATCTTGTTGAGTAGTGTTGTCTCCAGTAGGCCTATTACCAATTGAACTGCTTGGAATGACTGTCAAGTTTATCCAGTTTTTTTCACTTTTACTGTAGTTAAATATCAGCTGGTTCAAATTAACTCCAGTGATTGTTGTACTTTTTTGTTTTATTCGAGAGGTAAAGGAAATATTGACAATAGCTTATACAGCTAGTAGCTCGCAATATTTGTTTTGTTTAACAATCTGGAATTGCTTTGCTCGATTTAGAACAGGTTCATTAGTAATAATATCATTCAGTCCTCTGGAATTAAAATCAATGTCGGTATTTTATGATTATATTATCTTATATACTACCTACCCAGATTATGGTGAGATAGTATATGGTACCAAATATAATATGTGATTGTACAGGAGGAAAATTGTATTTGTTAAAGTATGAAGATATTTTAAAGATATTAATACATATAAAAGTCTTGTATCTTTTTATTTTTAAGGTACGTATAAAAAGGATTTACAAAGGAGTATTACCTATTAAACCAAAGTATGGTACGGCGGAACGCCTCGTACTGCCGAAGTCGTTACAGGTTGCTAAACTCGAAAGTCTGTATCGGTTGCTAAACTCTGTATGTGGTCACCTATTACAGGCTTGGTCTATGTATAAACAGACTGGGGGATATTATTTTATGAATTGTCCTTATTATAAATATAGTATGTTATTTTCTTTAAGCCCGAGACCATGATAACTTTTTGTTTTAAGGTCCTTTAATTCAAGAACGGCTTGTTGTAATGATTATTTTGTATACATGATTGGTATCAATCAAAAGCTCTTACTCTCTAGATTTGCCTTTTGTGATTTTGAAAAACCTCCAATTTCAGAGCTTTGTCCCATAGTCTTTCAAACTTCCAGTGTTAATCTTATGGAGTTGCGTTTTACTACGTTAACTAATTAAAATGTAAATAAAATTGAAAAACCTTTGGCTCTATGCCTGATACATCTCCATACGGAGAACGGGACACCTGCTAGTAATATTTTACTTCTTCTCCATAAAAATAACATTGGAGGTGAGTACGTAGGTTTGCTGCTACAGGAAATATCAGTAAAAATTGTTTTTGTTTTGCAAATAACAATAGACCACAACCAGATGAAGCCATGTACCGAGTTTGGTTGGTATTCGTTCATAAATAAGCGAGATATCAAATGTTTCTTATCCTCCATAAGAATAAAATTGGACAACGTACTGTGTACTAGCACTTTCAATATCTCTGGAACCAATTGACGTAAAGCAATGATTAAAACCCCAAATTGTGTCTTTTTATGCTACACCCAATGGAGAAAACTAAAATTTGACTTTTAAAACAATTATACGTAAATAGTCTTATCCTGTAATTATATGTAAAAAAATAAAAGTTTTGTTGGGTTCAAACCCCCCCCCCCTCAAAATACCCCTTCCGATAAGTCGATCAAACTGGTTTTCGAAATTACAGTCATAAATACTGCTGTAAAAATGTGAAGGGGCAATTAACAACAAAAGGTTTGTGAAGGTAAGCCGTTTGAAATATTGCGGTAAATCATAATTTGCTTATATATTTTTTATCATAAATTCCAATACAGGTGTGTTTATCTGAAAATTTAATTTGATTTCAATTGTTTCTGCTGTATTGGATAAAATTTGGTGCAACTGGATGAACCCCTGTTAAGAAATTGTAATACAAATAAACAGATGTTTATCATTACAAACGTTGGGGCTTGAACAGGCCAGAGCCCCAAATCTTACTCTAATACTCTTCCTCATTTGATTTTTTACTCTTTACACGTTAAGTTTATTTAACCAATGATATAATTAGGAACACATATTAGTTCGTAATCACCTGCGATTGTGCGGTTTGCCTAGCTTAACAACTTTAATTGTACTACTTTTTTGAATAATATATTTAAATCGCATATTAGATCCCAATTTTGGTACAAATTTTGTATAAGTAATTAATCACACGACAAACAATCACTTGACTCTGACTATCTGTTGTTGGTAGTAAACTAATGATGGCATATGGGGGGGTTTAGGACGCCTTCAGAATGTCCTAGGCGACCTCGGTACGCCGATGCTAAGCATATATAGAGTCCTGCAAATGCAGGCAGTGTGAAGTCTAGGATTAATTGTTTGTTTATGAATTATAAATATCTTAGTTAAATTGTAATAAATTATAAAACCACTTTTATTTAGGTAATTTGTTATACCAATTGATACCCCCACACTAAAATTTAAACTAGTTATATTACCCGGATTACCCATTAATGGGAAATATTTTGTTTAAATGTCTTTGGGTTGGCATACCTGTTTCCTGCCGCATATGCTAGTCCCGCCCTACAATGTATTTATTTATCTCAAAATCGATCAACCAATAGCATCACAGTTGCTGAAGTAAGGGCGTGGTAGGCATAGCCGGGACCAGTTTGATAAATCCTTACATTATCAAACTGGTAACGTTACCAGTTTTAAACGTTATCAGATTGAGGGGATCCCAGAATAACATTGGGGATGAGTATGCAGGTTTGCTCCAACAAGGAACACAAAATAATGGGTTTTTATGCAAGTATCAATAGAACTCATCTTAGTGAAGTCATATAGCAGGTTTCATCTATATACATTCATAAATAAGCGATATATAATATTTTAACTATTTTCCATAAGAATAACATGGGGACCAAGTACCTAAGTTTGCTGCTAAGGGAACCATACGCAAAGAAATTTGGTACTTTGGTATTATACGGATGCCACTATTTTTGGAGGTTAATTTTTACCGGATACAAAGGATAACTACATAATTCGAAAAAACGTTCTTTTATTGACTTACTGTAAAAATTTTACATCATTCTGATGAGCGGTCTTTGTGTTGTGCCTCCAAAAAGCAGCGATGTCCGCTAGGATCGTGTTGAATGCGTCGCCGCCGCTAGCAGCCACACCCAATCGCCACATGTACTCCGCAAAATATACAGCGCGCTGCGGCAGTTATGTTAGGATGGGTTATCATAAAAATACGTACGGTTTCCTCTTCATTTCGAGGTAAATCCCACACCAAAAGAACGTCACTCATTATGAAAACAAACGTAACGTAGTGCATGGCAATAAATCACTCATGACACTGACCCAGATACAGGCGGTGACAGGTGATGCGCACGCTCCGGTCAACGACCTGACCTTGGCCTATTTGGAGGGGGTTTGGCGGCCGAAAGTATGACTCATCAGGTATCATTCGATTTGTAACGAAACAAGGAAAGTCCTACAATCATTTTTATGATAACCCATCCTAACATAACTGCCGCAGCGCGCTGTATAAGGGTGGCATCCGTATAATACCAAAGTACCAGAAATTTTGTTGTGCAAAAAACAATAAACCACTACCAGATGAAGAAACCATATACCAAATCTCGTCAGTTTATGTTCATAAATAAGCGATATATATAATTTTTCTTTTTCTCCATAAGAATAACATTAGGCAAAGTAATGTGTTTAGCATTTTCAATATCTCAGTAACCAATTGACGTTGAGCAATGATCAAACTACCAAATTGTTTGTTTTTTTATGTTGAATTCAATGGTAAAAATTAAAATTTGATTAAATAAAAATTGCATGTGGAAACCCCAAAAACCCCATTTTTGGGGTAAAACCCCTCTTCGGATGGTGCTATTCGCCTGGTTTTCGAACTCGTTCAGATAAATGGTACTTTACACATTTTTACCATATTTCATTAAGATCGGACCATTTTTACGAGAGTTATCGTGCTTACGCACACACACACACACACACACACACACATATATATATACATAAATTGTAAACAAATGATGTTTTTGGCATCTGGGGACCTCAAAACAAAAAGTTATCATGGTCTCGGGCTTACCATGAGACCTATGGTAATAGCTTCTTCCCTGTTGGAGAAATTCACTAAAAGGTTATTTAAAACTCCTTTATTAATTTAAAAGAAAGACTTTATTTTGAAAATGCAACAGCCTTTTTGACATTTTAAGTTGGTTACATTAGGGTTTGGACGTTGGCACTTGTGGGATCATCACACTTGAGTCAACCGTTTCCTGAAAAAAACAAAGAAATACTTAAATGACAAATGCAAATGTTTAAACAAGATAAGTTGGTAAATAATTGTATCTTGACTGTTACAACTTGCTATCAAGTTTAAAATCACTTTCCTGGACCATATTTTAGTTTGCCTTCATTCTGAAATAAAAACAAAGTAGGTGTAACATTTCCAAATTACAAATAAAAAAACTTCATCAAGACACTGGACCCAACCCTATCATCCCTACCATAAAGCCAACTGTAGAAAAAACAATGTGTAATGACAGGCAATATTTTAAACAAAGAATCAAAGTATAGTTTTTGTTGGTGTTTAGGCTTAGGTCTTTATGTAAAACGGTTATTAGTTAATCTGGCCCGCCGGTTCAATCCTATCAAAATCTTGCCACTTTGAAACTGAATGAGACTACGACCACCCATTTGATGATGATGCTTCTAAATACAAAACTTTGAGAACTTTCTTCATCAGTGTGGTTAAGTATTATAAAACACAAAGCTACGTGTGAAAAAAAGTGTCCAACATTACAATTTTTCTGAATTAATTTTCCTTTTGCTAGATATTGACGTTTAAGTCAGTGATCAAATAAACTTGTTACCTTTCAATATCCTGTTTTGTTGCGCTAGGCTAAATGTTTCGTGGCAACTACTACATCTTCAGGTAGCATCTTCAAGTAGATTTGTCACATAAATTTTAAATTGAAACACGAACACATAAAGAGATACATTAACACACAAGTCACAATTAAATACCCCTGTTGCAGCAAACCTGCATACTCAGTGAATTTCCAATACGTTTATATGTTTGTCACTACCACATAAAGCCACTTAACAAGTTTAATAAAAAATCATTAGTAAATAAGTGATAATACAGACATAGCTTTTTATTTTTTCTCTATATGAATAACATCAGGGCTGAGTGTGTAGGTTTGCTGCAACAAGGAAGATAAGAAATGGGTTTTTATGCAATTATCAATATAACTCAACCAAGTTGAAAAGTTCTTTTTTAAATTAAATTTATATACATGTATATATATAAATACAGTTTCGAACGAATGGTGTTTTTGGGGTCTGGAGGCCTCAAAACAAAAAGTTATCACTGTCTCAGGCTTAAGTCTTACCACGCCACCTACGGTAATAGCTTCTTCCCTATAGGGGAAATTCGTTAAAACAAGACTGGTCATTGGTAACTATTTACTCCCGTCGTGGTGACAAATTATGTAACAAATTTACTTGAAGATGATGCCTGAAGATTGGTAGTTGCCACGAAACATGGTAGTAAAAGACAAAATAGCATATTTCGCACCAAGGGCCGAAAGTGGGGTTTTGCTGGCTCGAGATCGTGTTTTATGACCGAGACGAAGTCGAGGTCATAAATCGTTCGTGGGCTATGCAAAACCCTTTCGGCACAGGTGTGAACTCTATTTTTCACCATACTACAATTATTAACGGGTTAAATGTGATCGGTCAAAAAACACGAGCGGCCTCATACAATCTCGGACTAAAAACAGTTAACCAAAAAAACATCATCGAAAGTATGTTTTGAATTTTATTTTAATTTGTTCCAGTGTTTCAAACAAAGAACACAAAATAGTATGCACGTATTAACCAGGTAACGTCGTGTACGCTTGAAAACAAGTTGGCAACACTGGCTAAATAGATCAGCTGACTTTCGGCCCTTGGGTGGAAAAAATCTACTTTCGGTATTCAAATGACATTCCGAAAACAGGTGATTACAGCGTAGTGTGGTGAAAAGTTTATTTTATCACTGATTACAATTTACTTTTGAATCCAGGTCAACACAGTTACTAAAAGGAAGGGATATGCTGTTTTTTTTATTTTAAGAAAATACCACAGCCGGTAAATATATTTGATCAAATTAGACTAATATTTTTGTTGCATTTTGATACTTAAAAGTCTGGGGAAGCACAGTAACACAATCTAAACAAAAATATTTTATATGTATATATAAATAACAAAATTATCTGCTTTTTTAAACCCAGTTAAAATTTATACAACTATAGTTAGGCCATTGAATAAGCGGACCTTAGAGAACTTGTGCAAGATATATGGTACAATGTCAAGTAAGACAGGTTCCATGTAGCAATGATTGGAAAGCGAACACAGTTGTGGCGGGGCCAGTAAATATCTGAACTCACACCGTTATCGCATATATCTTGCACTAATTCTGTATAGATGGCCGCAATGGTCCAACTATAGTTTTAAAAGGTACTTGACAAAGTAAATACAAATAAATGTTCCAAATTATACAAATGTTTTCTTGGGACTCCCCGTTTGTTTTCCATTCCAGGATCTGTGGCGCATAGACTCTTCTGGAGAACTTGGCCACAATTCTGGGTGGTATGTGCCACTTCCACTTAGTTTTGGGACTGTCCCGACATAGCAAAATATATATAATACTTGAACGAAAAATATATATTTCATAAATCACCTTGTTCTTTTTTACCACATCTTCCCATTTCCTCTCGGCGATTTTTGGGACAACAGTTAGAAACAGCTGGGTGATCTTGTTGACGTTGCTCTTAAACGTGGCCAATACGTCAGCAACACACACGCCGTCACCGTGGTCCCGCCAACAGTCGTAATCTGTAGCCATGGCCACGGCCGCGTAGCTCAGGCCAGCCTCCTTGGCCAGCACCACCTCAACAACACAGACATTGTAAGAAATGGCCAATACGTCAGACATACACAAGCCATCGCTGGGGCCCCCGTCAACAGTCGTAATCTGCAGCCATGGCCACAGCCCAATAACTCGGGCCAGCCTCCTTGGCCAGCACCATCTCAACAACACAAGACATTGTAAGAAACGGCCAATACGTTAGACATACACAAGCCATCGCCGTGGCCCCCGTCAACAGTTGTAGTCTGCAGCCATGGCCACAGCCGCGTAGCTCAGGCCAGCCTCGTTGGCCAGCACCACCTCAACAACACAGACATTGTAAGAAACGGCCAATACGTCAAACATACACTCAAATCTTAGGCCATACTGGGGTAAATTATTAAATGAGAACTTGTCTCATGTAAAAATGATGTTAACACATTGGAGGGAAGCCAGGAACAAGGCGGAGGACAGGGTTTGTAATCTGGAAGTTCATTGTTCCATTGTTGGGTTGCACAGATGGTAGAAATCACATGTTATAACACTTGACACTAAATTTGGTTTTCTAAGGACTAATTTTGAAAAGTAGTACTATGTAAAATATTATTATATTGCAATTTTCTTACAAATATCTTATATCTAAAGTAGGCTATATTGAAATTAATTTAGGGTCAATTAATGTATTAGAATTATTAATATATTGTGAATGATAGTTGATTATCAATTGATATAAACTAAATAAAATGAACATGGGCATAATTAATTATATATTCTACTGTGAAATAAGGGGAGATGACTTTCTGCGGGGTGATGGGAACAGTTGTTTAATATTTAGCACTTTGAATTAAATAACATGAAATAACAGTTTGATTAACACAAAATAACACATAATAAAAGGGAACATTTCAAATTATAGTGACATAAATTATTATTGAACCAAGACAATCATTGTGATAATAGATAAATAAAGTATGGGTTATTCAGCATGACTAGGGTATGGTGGTATTTACATGGGGAGAAATATACACAATTATGGGAAATTATTATTAATGATGAATGGAATGTAATGAAATACTACAACACAAGCCATCGCCGTGGCACCGTCAACAGTCGTAGTCTGTAGCCATGGCCATAGCCGCGTAGCTCAGGCCAGCCTCGTTGGCCAGCACCACCTCATCAACACAGACATTGTAAGAAACGGCCAATACGTCAAACATACACAAGCCATCGCCGTGGCACCGTCAACAGTCGTAGTCTGTAGCCATGGCCATGGCCGCGTAGCTCAGGCCAGCACCACCTCAACAACACAGACAATGTAAGAAATGGCCAGTACGCCAGCCACAGACACACTGCTGTGTACCCGAGGTGTGTGTACAACCTTGAGGGTAGTGTAGCGGGGTAAAGGTGCCAGCAACTTGGCCGCATGCCAACTGTACAACTAAATCTGTTCTCGAGCAATCCTGGTGTACATAGCTGCCTTATGGCCAGTTTTTTATCCAGCCTATGTTAAAAGTTACTATACAAATTATAATTTAAATTAATCCTGATTTTTTAACATTATATAAACAATTCTAGGGATCAATTGAAAAATTGAAATAACAAAGATTAAAACTAACCATGATCCACTGTATTTCATATTTAAACATTAAAGATGTTTTAGGACATAACAGAAAATGAAGGGTAATACTAGAAAATTACTTTTTATATTTAATACGTGGCAGTTATTTGTTACCGAATTGTAACTCGACACTAGCTAGTGATTTTAACATCACTAAGCCTTTTGACTTCAGTTACAGGGAGAGGATTCATGAAGAAAGAAAAATATTTGTGTTCATACTGTATTCTGTGGAGAAACCGTTTAACTGTTAGGACTAACACATGAATCATCTGTTTTGATAAAACCATCGGCTCCAATTAATAAACACTGAACCTTTAAAGGCAATTAGTAAATTTTACAGATATGGTGTTGGTAAAATACGATAAAAGGCCAAAGTTTTGTCAATGGTGATGCTATTCTGTGGTACAAACTATTTACTGTGGTGATTTAGTGAACCTTATTCTGAGCTATAACATCAAATCAATGAAATCTTATAGGTTTAGTATTTCTCACTTCTAATTATATATTTTAACATTTTAATTTGGAAAAATCAGATGACAATAAGGGACAAATGAAGAAAACTAAACTGGACACACTGAAACAGAAGGGGAGGGGATAAGGAAGGCTTGTAAGACAAAAGGTAGATTCAAAGATAAAGGAGAATGAAGATTCATGGTAGGAAACATAAGAAACAGGATGTACACGAGGGGATAATCGAATATATTGAAGCCAGAGTAGCGCAAAAGTATAAATTTAGCTTGGAAAGGTAAACTAATTCTCTCTCCTACCTCTGGAACCAGTGTCATGTTGACCAAGTGAGCGCCCCAGGAGCGGAACACCAAGCTCTCCGCCTTACTGGAGAACCGCGGCCCCTCGATCGTGACGGCCGTGCCGCACGGGTGCAGCTTGAAGCCGAGCTCTGCCGCGGCCTCCGCGATGATCTTGCGAGTCTCGTTGCAGAACGCCGGCTCCATCGGAATGTGGCACACACCCGGCAAGCCCTCGGGACTGCCGTCGAAGAATGTATGTTGTCTTTGTTTTGTTCTGGAATAACCTTTTTTTATTTTAAGGAGGTTTGTTTGGTTATTAACTGGTATTTATCTGCATAAAGTAAAAAAAATGGGACATCTCTTGCCTCGACCCAAGAAGGTTTCTTATTTAATTAACAAGCGGGTTATTTATAGAATGTGTGAGCTGGACATCCCAATTTCTTAATGATGCATACTAGTACAGTAAATTTAAATGTTGTTGTTCTCTTGGTTCAGCACTGGAAAAAATGGAATTAACTTTATTTATGGAACAGGGTTCATGATTTTTTTCTTCTTTCTTGTATGCATGAACGGGGAAAATTCAAAGGACGCACATTCAGGTAACCATTGTGCTAATGTATTGATCATGTATATTTTCATTAAAAGTTGTGTACAATAAAGCACTTTTCTTAGTTGCCAGTGAATCCTCTTGATGACAGCCAGTGTTTCTTTATTTTTGTTAAAAAATCCCGTTAAAATTTGATAGTATCGTTTTTCTAGGAAAATGTTTACATCTGACCTTGAAAATATTGTTAACGACGCATGTAACATGTCACGTAACATTATTCGGTAAACAAATTACCGTTCCGCTTTCAGTGCATTATTTTCTGATTTAGTCAACACTTGTGCCGACAAGTGTTGAAGTCAACACTTGTGCCGACAAGTGTTGAAGTCAACACTTGTGCCGACAAGTGTTGAAGTAATAAAACATGATTTCAGTTATGGAAATATGTTGCACCAGTTTGAACACTCATACTTAACATGTGAACATTTCTACTTGTCGTGATCTCAAATGATAAAGCTACATTCGATATAAGACCTCTGACATCTCGGGTTGGCGTACCTGTCTATGAAGGAGTCCAGCAGCACCAGGTCTCCTGGGGGGATATCCTCCTGCAGTGAGCCGCAAGCCGTGGATGTGATCACGTGGGTGCAACCTTGCTGCTTCAGCGCCCAGATGTTGGCTCGGTAGTTCACATTGCTGGGGTTGATCGTGTGCTTCCGCCCGTGCCTGTTAGTGATACAAACGTCAAAACGTAACTGACACACAATGGAGCAGTTGGGTTAGGAGGATTTTTTTGCCTGTCAAGCCACAGGAATGGAGCAATTTTACAGGACAGAAAATATGAGACAATGACTGTACTAAGGCGATGCAAGTAAATTAATTTTCACAGTCTATCTTTGAGAAATCAGTGAAATTTCATGCACTACAACACTAGTTCAAAATGTTTGTGCTGCACAACATGAACTTTTACGTTAGCTTTGCCAGTTGTCATTTTTGAATATACAGTAGTACAGGTAGGTAGCGATAATACAAATAGTTTTTTGCTCATGATGTTTGGATTAGGACAAGAATGCTACACAAACTCCTGGTCAAGTTCGAAATAATTTTAATTCTATCTACAAATTATACAGTATACTCTCAGAAACCCATATCGGCCTAGTCTGGACCGATTATCTCGAATAAAAAAAATTGTTGTTGCAAATAAAGACAACAAAGATTTCATGTTTTGGCGCCTTCAGTTTTTACGCGACTATCCTGCATTATACAGATATCACGTAGTTTGCATCGTCACACTACGGCAGAAGAGTCTCGGCTCACTGCGCCCACATTATTATTGCAGACTTCACTTTGCCTGTTTGTGTCTCAAATGACTCATGCCCACCACCACGAAATCCGGGCTGGCTGCCTGGAAAATTATTCCGGATTTCTGATAGTCTGCTGTACTATTAACAGTTTATAAACAGTACATGGTAAATAGGCATGCAGGTAGGTAGGTAGTTCAGAACTGAAAGATGCAATTTGAATACAAGTCATAACACAAAACTTTACAACTTGTTATTTTAGCGCTGTCCTGCAGGCTATAATATTTCTTGAGGTTAAGAAGTGGTCTTTTAAAATAAATAAGAACTAAATAAAATCTTCTTGCATTTATTTAAACAAACAAATTAAAAGTCTTTGTTGTAAAATAAAATATTTGAACTTCCAAATTAAACGATTAAAATAAAAAATCAAATCAAACTTGGTTTTTCTTATCTTTCTTCAATATTTTAATATAAAAGTAAACTGTTTGATTTTTTTTTATATTTACTGAACTTTAATTATAGAAATCTTCTTTCTGTACTTTAACAGTCTGGTCTTAGTCTATCTTCAACTCAATAATAGAAACGCTTCGAACCCTGAAAAAGAAATAAATGTTTTACAGACTGATCCCCTTTTTTGAAAAACAACAAAATGAGAAATGGAGCAATGAGTTGAATAATGACTCTAAATTTAAAATAACCTTTTGTACCTTTCAATCTGAAGAAATTCATGTCTCATAGGGTAGACTAGCGACAAACTTTCGACACCAGAAATGTACGTAAACGTACGTGCTGCAGTCTCCCGGCGAGCGTGAATTTATAAGCTTTGGACCGAAAGTTCTGGAAACCGAGAACGCCAGCCATCACGTGACTCGGCTCCTGTCCCCTCAGACCAAAAAACAATTCAATCCATTGACTCCAACTTCTTTTTGACATCCCCGGACATGAAAATCGCGAGTTTGCCCAGACTTGCAAAACCAAGTAGCACCAGCAATTCTTATTTGCAATTGCCAGCAATTATTCACAAAACTTCTTTCATATTATAAAAATTATTTCCTTTTTACATGTCACAAGTATTAAATTAAATTATATAGTGTTTTTAATGGCATTTAAAACGCTATATTATGTATTGGACCAAATGTGATGGGCATCTAAAGACAGTTTGATTGGCTGTTAAATCGGCTACCTAAATATATGAATAGCTACTGTATAAGTAATTGTATCGTTATTAGCGCTGTCTTCGGTCTGCGTCTGACATGCGGAGTAACCTGGCAGACAAAAACAGAACTAACTCTTCTAGCCTCTAGGCTGTAATGACACCTGGCCTGACGGTGCTGATAGTGTGACCAGTCTTAAGGCTGTAAGCTCCTGGCCAGGGGAGAGCACTTGGAACAACAGTTTGAAATCTGTCCAAGTCGGTGGTTTTTATGTACAACTCATGAAGAGTTCAGTTGTCTATGGCAGGGTTAATGGGAGGGCGGAACTCAAGCAAACGGTATATGGGATAAAATCTTTGTAATACTCACATCTGGTAAGGTGTTAAGCTACTTTTTACCAATCCTTACAGTGACTACTTTGTATCAGGCCACACACATATGTAGGCTATACATAAGCAGGATGACCAGATTCATAAATCAGAAGGAGGACATTTGTAAATACCCCCATCGCAGCAAACCTGCGTACTCAGCGAATTTTCAATGCATAAATTTGGGTCTCACTACTATATAGAGCTACTTACCAAGTTTCACAAAAATACATTAAAAAATAAGTGATGTATAGCATTTTATTTATTCTCTATAAGAATAGGGAGAGTACGCAGGTTTGCTGCAACGAGGAAGATAAAAAATATGTATTTTTTAAATTATAAATATAACTCAACCAGGTGAAGCTACATACCAAGTTTTATTAATTCAGGTTCATAACTCAGAGAAACATAAAACTTTACCGATTCTCCATATGAATAACATGGGGGCCGAGTATGCAGGTTTGCTGCTATGGGGAAAATCAACAAAAAACCTTTTTTGACAAAATATTAATATACCACAACTAGTTTAAGCCACATACCAAGTTTCATCAATATAAATTCATAACTAATCGAGATATCAAATTTTATTTATCCTCCATAAGTACATTGGACAACGTACTGTGTTAGGCACTTTGAGTATCTCTGCAACGGTTGGACGTAGAATAACAATTAAAACACCAAAATTATTGTTTTGTGGTGCTATACTAATTGGTAAAAAGAAATGTGAAGTTTTTAATAAAATTATCTGAGGAAAATCCAAAAACCATTTTCCCATAAGATTAACATAGGAAATTTTATGGACGCGTTTTTTTACTTTTCTCTACAACCAATTAACCTAGGTTAATAATTCATAATACCAAATTATTTTTTTTAAGCTCTATAAAATTGCTATAACCAAAATTGAGTGTTTTTAAAATTTTAGGGGGAAAATTCAAAAATCTGATTTTTTGAAAATTTAAAACCCCCAGAAAAAGCCCTTCCCATAGTCCGATCGATCTGGTTTTCAAACTTAGTCATAAATGTTACTCTACACATTTGTGCCAAATTTCATCAAAATCAGGTGTTTCTTTCAAAGGTTATCACGGTAACGGTATATATCAATTTTAAAAGTATAGTAACACTGTTTTAGAAGTACATGAAATGCATATGAATGTAAAATACCCCCATCGTAGCAAACCTGCGTACTCAGCGAATTTCCAACGCATAATATATGTCTTAATACCACATAAAGCCACAAAGCAAGTCTCATAAACATATATTCACAAATAAGCAATATATACAATTTTAATTATTCTCCATAAGAATAACATTGAGAACGTAGGTTCGCTGCAACAAGGTACACAAAATATGGATTTTAATGCAAATACTAATATAAATCACCTAGGTGAAACCACATACCAAGTTTCATCATTATTCATAAATAAGCGATATATACCATTTTGATTTTTCTCCATAAGTATAACATGGGGGATGAGTACGCAGGTTTGCTGCAACAAGGAACACAAAAAATTGTTTTTATGCAAATATCAATATAACAAGGTGAAGCCACATAACCAGTTTTATTAAATTATGTTCATAATTAAGGGAGACATATTATTCTCCATCAGAATAACATGGGGGCTGAGTATGCAGGTTTGCTGCTACAGAAATGATCGGTAAAAATAGATTATTTAGTGCACATAACAATAAACCACAACCAGATGAAGCCATATACCAAGTTTCATTAGTATCCGTTCATAAATAAGCGAGATATACAATTTTTCTTATCCTCCATAAGAATAACACTGAACAACGTACTGTGTTTAGCACTTTCAATATCTCTGTAACCATTTGACGTAGAGAAATGATCAAAACACCAAATTTTTTTAAGTTGAGTCTAATGGTGAAAACTAAAATAAGACTTTTTAAAATATTACATGTAAAAAATTCAAAAAACCCATTTTTTGGGTACAAAACCCCCCCAAAATACCTCTTTGGATAGGGCGATCAGCCTGGTTTTCGAACTTAAAATCATAAATGCTGCTTTACACGTTTGTACCAAATTTCATAAAAATTGGATTATGTTTACGAGAGTTATCGCACCCACGGACACACATATATATATATATATATATACAGTTTCGAACGAATGGTGTTTTTGGGGTCTGGGGACCTCAAAACGAAGTTATCATGGTTCCGGGCCTAGGTCTTACTATGCCGACTATGGTAATAGCTTCTTCCCTATAGGAGAAATTCGCTAAAAATAATCAGTTAGGCCTCCCATTAATGAATGCAAGTTTAAGAAACTGTGTAAGCATAATGTATTTACAGGACATACTTATTTCACAGAAAATGCAAATTGTTTCAGTAAAATCCAGACAATTTTCATATTTCTCAAAAGCCTGGAGGATATAATTGAAAAGAACATGTCCTCCTGAAGCTGGGCATCTGTTCACCCTGTACATAGGCCTGGATTCATTTCAAAAACTCACTGAATGCTCAAAAGCTTCTCTTTGAGTTGTCACCCCTTTAATCGAAAAATACCATTTAAGTATTGTCGAAAACATGAAGGCCATACAGTACCTTGCTAACAAGACACAGTCGACTCCTTTGATTTTCCCAACAATAAGGCAGTCGGAAGGAGCTCCAAAAGGAGTGTCTACAGATATTTCTTTGGCATCTTCCAATATATCGGGGTTATTCAAGCCTGACCCACCAATTATTCCAATCTGAAATTACACATAAATTAAGTAAAAGTGTCTAACAAAACCCTGGTTTAATTTTTAAAAATGTAAAAAAGGAACTCTTTAGGAGTGTATTACAATTTTTGTTTTGATTTTTTATTAGACCCTGAATTATAATGCATTTTTATAATCCAATTAATTTGAAAAAGCAGTAACTGTCACTTACAAACTTAAACATTACAAAATAGTATATTTCGCGCCAAGGGCCGAAAGTGGGGTTTTGCTGGCCCGAGATCGTCATAAACCGTTTGAGTGCAATGCAAAACCCTTTCGGCAGAGGTGCGAACGCTATTTTTCACCATACTACAATCATTAACGGGTTAAATGTGATCGGTCATAAAACACGAGCGGCCTCAAGCAATCTCGGACTGAAAACAGTTAACCAATAAACAAAACATCGATAGTACAATCTTTTGAATTCTTTTGTTATTTTTTCCACTGTTTCATCCAAAGAACACAAAATAGTATGCATGTATTAACCAGGTAACGTCGAATATGCTTGAAAACAAGTTGGCAACACTCGCTAAATAGATTAACTGACTTTCGGCCCTAGGGCGGAAAAACTCTACTTTCGGTATTCAAATGACGTTCCGAAAACAGGTGATTACAGCGTAGTATGATGAAAATTATATTTTGTGACATATTTAGGTCTACAAAACTTTTAGATTTATGTTTGGTCTTCAGCTCGCTTTTTAAGGATACTTATGTAGCCCTATTATTGAGTTTGACATAATATTCATTTTATATCTATTTGTGTTTGTAAATATATTGTAGAAATTTAATCGAAATGTCAGTTAATCATAGAAAACCCTTTTGTATACCGTATCTTAAAATATTTATTTGGTTTAATATACAAGTTTTAGGGGCCATACTAATATTACGGTATGTAACACTTAAGGGGGGAGGCGGTATGGCATAGCGCTACTCTGTGTTAAGTAACTCACATTTTTAAATATAATGTTAGCATTTAAAAATAAACTTCCGACGTTATGATCTGATTTAGTGTTTTTTTTTTTACTACTCACTACTTTTTAATGTTGTTTTTTTAATAAACTTCTTTTATTTATTACAGTTTTTACTTTTATTTGTCAAGTTTTAGCTGGGAAATTGTATTTCCTTCTAGGAATCTCAAAATTGTCACTTAATAAAATATGTGGTAGAGAAAATGTTATTTCTAGGTTGTCATTTACCTCAAACCTTATCATTATTGTTTTACTTTTTTGAGCTTTGATCTCTAAGGGTTTATTATAATTTTGCTAGCTAAAAAAATGTGTTTGTATGTTTCTTTTTATAATTATTTAACTAATCCTACTAATATTATAAATGCAAAAGTTCGAATGTTTGTTTGGATATATGTATGGAAATTAAATAGGTACCAAATTTTGGAGTTCCATCACGCATAAACTACTGGACCGATTAAGCTAAAATTTTGCATGAACATAGCTTACATATCACTTTAACATATAGACCTGATAATGTCCACATCCAAGCTACACCCCGGGTCCTATAAGTTCCATTGCAAATCTTATGGGAGGATATCTTTATAAAATAACAGCTGCAGTTGTTTGTCAGTTGGGGCAAAGAAGTCAGATGGTAAAACTAAACAAAAATTCGATAGAGCTGGTCAGGTTAGTATTTTTCATGTCTTTTAATTTGTCGTGAGCGAAGCCGCGGGGTAGCAGCTAGTATGCTATAAATAGTATAACCGATTTATTTTAGAAATTAAAAACAATATCTCATTGAAATATTCACAAAATGATGATTTTCACACTATTTAAGCTTTAGATTTACTATGATGTGTTACGTATATGAGGGGGGTGGGGGGGATATGCTCAGGCGTTACGGTGTGTTTTGTGGTGGAGGGAGGGGGTTTGAAATGGCCAAAAATTGAGTTACGTAATATGTGTATGTACCCTTAATAACATAAATAAATTGGAAAAACAAACTATATACTGTCCATGACTTAAGTTTATTTTACAGGTTCTTTTGATTCTAATTTTATCAAAGTATGAAGAGCTTTTTCTGAAGTTCAATTATGTTGATAAAATATGCACCCATAGAGGTCAAGGCATAATAAAAATAATGAATTTATATGTGATTGTTAAAAGTATGTGATACACTCAAAACGTATTAACTAAATCTGCTATATTTTAAATTTATTGATTTATTATATTTAAACTTAAAACAATTAATTTCCAGTCTGACAGACTGGTTTACGGAATTCAACTCGAGTATCAATTTCAGATTTTCCTTCTCTAAAGCCATTTTACTCACTGTCTAGTAAATTATTATCTTCAGGAAATTTGACTATTTCAAATGCATCACCCGGAAAAATATAAATTGTCAAAGACAATAACCTTTACAGTGAAAAATAGGTCAAATACATGAAGGTCTTAGGGTTTGGGGGGGGGGGTGATGACCCCCATGACCTCCCCCCTTTATGCCTGTGTATCACCCTCAAAAGCTTTTGGAAAATAAGATAATAAATAGGCCTACCCCCGTTGCAACAACCTGTATACTCAGCCACCAGCCACTTACCAGTTTTCATCAAAGCATATTCATCAATAATATGACATTTTCCAAAAGAAAAAAACATAGGACTGAGTAAGTAGGTTTTCTGCATCAAAGCGAACAAAAATTTGAAGCTCCCAGATTCTTCTACGAAAAGCTTGATGTGGCCTGCCGTTTCTGATGATTCAAAAATTTGTTTGTCATATACCATAACAATAACTTGAGCACCTGTGATACACGGAAATCTTATCAATTGGCTGTGAATTGTGACAGGTGTGTCTCATTTCTTATACAACTCATAGGCTATTATAATACGACTTTTTAAACTCCTTTCCTTAAAAATTCTGTAAGATGACCGGAGATTTTTTATGGTATGCTGGTATAATTTTGTGTTGTATATATATATATATATATATATATATACAACACACAAAACCGTCGCAGAGATATTCAAAGTGCTAAACACAGTACGTTGTCCAATGTTATCCTTATGGAGAATAAAAAAAAATTCTATATCGATTATACTAGGGGTTAGTATTTTTGGGTGCATATTTTATCAACATAATTAAACTTCAGAAAAAATCTCTTCATACTTTGATAAAATTAGAATCAAAATAACCTGTAAAATAAAATTAAGTCATGGACAGTATATAGTCTGTCTGTTCGTAATAGTGTGAAACTGCTTTTTGATATATATATATACATATATATACATACATACATATATATACATACATACATATATATATATACTGTATACACAATAGAACCCCAAAAAGTCACTAAAGGAAGTTTGAAAAATCTAGAGTTTGAATCATAGAGGTTAATGTGAATGAAATTCAAATTATAAAGGCAATATAACAAAGGTCAATGAATTCAGATCTGGAGGAAACTGAGTATATGCATTAGTTCATGTTTCAACAGGCTTGTTTTTTGCGCTTAATTTGAATTCAGTGGCTTACAGTACCACAGTTCGTACTGTAGAGGTTTACTTCAAATTCTAGAGGTAACGTTTTGAATTACAGCAACAAAATTTTAATTCTAGAGGCCCGAGTATACACATATTCAAATTTTAGAGGCTACATAATGTGTTACAAACACTTTGAATTATCGGTATAATATTGTTTGAATATTAGAGGTTTTCTGAAGGGAACAGGCAAAACTTACTAATTACAGAGGTTTTCGAATTATCGAGGTTAGAATTAGTGAGGTTCTACTGTATATATATAAATTGTATCAGACTATAAACTGACATGTGATTTTTTTATGCAGGCTAGATGTAGGCTGAGGCCGTCAGGGAGTGAGGGTTTCCCAAACTCTTGTTTGAATACCATGGTCAGACCCACACTCATGCTTTTATCACTGTTTAACTCTGCATATGTAGAATGAATAAATACATCGTTACAGAACTTGCCTATTGCCCTCTTCATGTTCTATGATGAAAATAATTCTCCAATATTTCATCTTTGGGAGTTTGAATATTCAGCACTTTAGCTGAAGGCTACAATGTGCCATGTTACATTCCAAAGAAGTCATTTTACCAAAATTACTGAAAGATGTTTGATTCTCTTCAGTTAATACTGTTAATTATGAAGGGATTTTACAATTTAAATAATACGAAGAAAGAAATGCATTCACTGGAAAAAACTTATTTTATTCTGTTATTACACACCAAAGGTAAACATTCTCGAACAATTATAAAATACCCCCATAGCAGCAATCCTGCGTACTCAGCGAATTTCCAATGCATATATATGTTTCTTAATACCAGATAAAACCAAATACCAAGTTTCATCAATATACATTCATAAATAAACAATTTATGACATTTAAATTATTCTCCATAAGAATAACATGGCGGCTGAGTATGCAGGTTTGCTGAGCGAAGGAACACAAAAATGGGATTTATACAAATATCAATATAACTCAAGTAGGTAAAGCCACATACCAAATTGTATTAATTTATGTTCATAATTAAGAGAGATAACACGTTACTTATTCTCCATAAGAATAACATGGGGGCTGAGTACGCAGGTTTGCTGCTATGGGAACTATAGGCAAAAAAATTTTTTTGTGTAAATATCAATAAACCGCAATGATATGAATCAATATACCAAGTTTTATCAGGATACATTAAGAAATAAGCGAGATACATTTTTCTTATTCTCCATAAAAATAACATTGGAAAACGTGCTGTGTTTAGCACTTTCAATATCTCGGTAATCATTTGACGTAGAGCAATGATCACCAAATTGTTTGTTTTTAAGCTGAATTTAATGGGGAAAACTAAAATTGGATTTACTAAAATATTAAATGTAAAAAAGTCAAAAAACCCATTTTTGAGGTACAAAACCCCCCTGAAATACCTCTTTGGATAAAGCGATCTGGCTGGTTTTCAAACTCAAAGTCATAAATGATGCTTTACATGTTTGTTACGAGTTATCGCACCCACGGATACACACAAATCCACATATATACACATATACATATACACACACATATATATATATATACAGTTTTGAACTAATGGTGTTTTTGGCATCTGAGGGCCTCAAAACGAAAAGTTATCATGGTCCCGGGCCTTGGTCTTACCATGCTGACTACGGTAATAGCTTCTTCCCTATAGGGGAAATTCGCTAAAAAAAACAATGAACAGCTGATTGTTTTTCTTTTACATTTAACACTTCCTCCAAAGAAAAACAATAAAAATGTAACTGTTTAATATCTTATGGTGTGGTCTTCTGTACACTAACCCTCCTTCATAGCATCTCGAATCAAACTCTCTCCAGAGGCTTGGTCAAAAGATCAGCTAATTGGTTTCTGCTGTCGATGTGTTCTAGCCCAAGACCTCCATTTAAAAAACGTTGTCTTACATAAAAGTGATGAACTTCAATGTGCTTTGATTTTCGATGGTATTCTGGGTTCTTTGCTAACTTTATTGTACTTGCATTGTCAATGTAAAGGATAGGGGGTTTGTTTTCAGTTTCTATCAACTCAGACAACAGTCTCTGTAACCAGATTAACTATTTAGCTCCTTCACTTGTTGATATTATTAGTGAATTTCCTTTGGAAAGTGAACTATTAGCATGACCCGCACGGTGAAACTTAAGCCCGGGACCACCATAGAAGTTCCTAACGTGACCCCCTGAACACGTTTTGGGGGGTCGTTCAAAATTTTATATATATATATATATATATAAATGTGTATGCACTCTAGCGGTCACATTTTTTATCCGATTTACTTCAAATTTGGTGGGGACGTTCCTTTCTATAATCTGTTGGACAAGATCGTTGGGTAAAACAATCGGAAAACTCTAAACCCATTTTTTGGGGATTAATCTTTCAAATTTTGAGTTTTTGGGCCCAAAAAGGGTCAGAAAAGCACCAGATGTAAAATTAATGCATTTAAAAAGATGGTAATTAGAGAGGCGAAAGTTTTAAGCCCTCTCTCGTCATTCTAGCATATATATTTACCGAGTTATTAAAGAAAATGTGTATCGGCTAAACACAGTACGTTGTCTTATGGGGGTTTTACACTAGAAAAGCCTGTTATTCCTTTGTTAGAGTACTTTTATTAACCCCAGCAACCTCACACCTACTTTAAAGCCTTCTGGACCTTCTCCTAACCTTATAATGCGCAAAATTGTATTCCCAGCTTTGCAAGTACAGTAAATGAAACCAGGAGTATCAGAACAGCCAAAAAATCAATGTTTTCAGATTTCAATAAAAATTGGACAAATGTTTATTTTTACACATATTTTGAGTTTTAAAAGTTTTTTTGTGAAAATTCACTTCCCTCACGTCAGCGTGCTGCGTGCGAACTCGTTTCAGCTTCAGTCGTAGATGTTGCTACTGATTTTTGTAACCGACTAGTCCAAGAGATAGTTCCATGACTCAAAGTTGCTATAACTCCCGTTGTTGAACGCCTTGTTTTCTTATCACCAGCATAGTCGGCGTCACTGAAAACTCTTAGATCTTCTCCTTTCCGATAAAAAAATCTGTAATCTGTGGTGTACTTTAAATAGTGAAATATTCTTTTAACTTTATTCCAGTTGATAACTGTTGGATTTTTAATGGCTCAAGCTGCTTTGTTTACAGCAAAGGCAATATCTGGGTGGGTTGCTTTTGACAAATACATTAATGAGCCCACTGTCTCACGAAATGGAACTTTGTCTGAGATCCTTTTTCGTCTTCACTCTCTTCACGTCCATTAGGAGTAGAAACACCATTTGACTCAGCCATTCCAAATTTCATGAGAAGTTTCCTTGTGTAGTCTTCTTGATTTATTGCAATTGATCCATCTTCATTTCACTGCACTTTCATACCAAGGAAATTCTTTAGAGATCCTCAAGTTGTTTGAAATTCCTGTTGCAACATTTTCATAAATTCTTGAATTTCCTCTCTTGTGCTTCCAACAACTAATCCATCATCCATGTAGATTGCAGTATACAAACAGTTATGGTTTATTTTGTGATAGAAGAGACATGGATCAGCTTTGCTGTTTTCAAATCCTGCTTTCTTCATGAACTCCACAAAACGCTTGTTCCAACATCTTGGTGCTTGCTTCAAACTTCTTTTCAAAAGGCAAACTCGTCCAGTTTCGTCTTGAAAACCCTCAGGTTGTTCCATATATAGTCTTCTTCAAGCAAACCATTCAGAAAAGCAGTTTTAATATAAAATTGATCGAGATTCATATCTTTCGCTGTAGCAACTGCTAGCAAGGTCCGAATAGTGTCATAACGTTCAACAGGGCTGAAAGTTTCTTCATAATCAATTACCTGTTTTTGAACATATCCTTTAGCTACCAATCGTGCTTTAAAACGAATATTTCCATCTTCTGCAGTTTTCTGACGTAAAATCCATCGATTCTTCAAAACCTGAACATCATTTGGACGATTGATTAATACCCAAGTATTATTTTCCTTCAATGAATCCAATTCTTCGTGAATAGCTTTTAACCACTGATTTCTTGTCTTTCGACTGCATCACTTCAAAATATGATTTCGGATTCTTGAATTATGTATGTGGACACTACCTTGTATACATAGTCTCCACTAGTCATCCATGATGGTTTCTTAGTTTCACGGTTGCTCTTCCATTTCTCTTCAGAATTATTTCCTTCCTCTTTGATGTCATCTTCAACAGTACTTCCTCCGGAACTGCACGGTACCGTAGTGTATCTTCTTTTTCGTTGTTTCGAAGTCTGCATACAACATCAGGTTTGAATTTCACGTCATGACTCAAAACAACTTTCTTCTGAGTCAGTATCCATACTCTATACCCATCTCTATCATTCACATAATCAACCATATGTCCAAGAACGGCCTTATCGTCAAACTTTGAGTGAAATCTCGTTAATAAGCACACACGTAGCATTCTGTTCAAAAGATTTTTAGATGTCTGAGGCTTCCTAATGGTCGTCCATACCACAATTCTTAGTGAGATTTGTTTTCTAAGGATGATTTTCCTGTATGATTTAATATATAAGCTGCGGTGTTACAAGCTTCTGCCCAGAGATCTTTTGGCAGTTTGCTTGGATTCAACGTAGAACGTGCACACTCGACAATTGTTCAATTCTCTCGCTCTGCTACACCATTTTGCTGTGGCATGTACGAAGTAGAGATACAGTGTTCTATGCCTCTTTTTGTAAGCAGTTCGGAAACTTTCTTGTTGTCAAACTCTTTTCCTCCATCGGGCCTGAGTTGTTTAACGACATGACCGTTTGTTTCAGCTTCATTTAGGAACTGTTCCAACACTTAACATACTTCACTTTTCTGTTTTAAAAAGAATTTTTTTCAAAATTTATTAAACAAACGTAATAGCGAGCTTTTCCTACAGATTCAATGGACATGAGTCCATTCATGTCAGCATGGATTTGTTCTCCGGTTACTGAAGGTCGATTCACTCTGTTTTTGAATGGCAACTGATGCATTTTCCCCAGTGCACATCCATCGCAGAACTCTTCTTCACTGTTCACTGTTCTTCATATTCATCCGTTTCAGAACGCTTTTCACATGTTGTGTTGGTGACCAAATCTTTCATGATAAACTTGCAGAGTTTCTGATGATGAGACCAAATTTACCTGAACGGTTTCCATTGATATTACAACACGCATATCAAGCACATACAACCCATGTTTAACATGTCCGTTCACCATAGTTTTCCCTGTAAATTTTTCTTTAATATTTACACTGCGATCATCAAATGTGGTACAAAATCCTCTTCTTGCAGCTGACTTCACAGATTTGCTTTTGCATCAAGAACATATAAAACATTTCTTAGTTCTGCTTCTGACCAAGAATTGTTTAAACACACTTGAATTTTCACAGTTCCCTGACCGTGAGCTTGCATGGTCACATTAATTTTTCCAAGTAAGATATTTCTTGAACAGCAAACTTTTCGTACGAAGCAAAATACTGTTTGTTGACTGTAATGTGGTTTGTTGCACCACTGTCGCAATACCATTCGTCGGCTTCAATGTAGTTTTCAACTGATGCACCCATTTCATCTGCCAAGAATGCTTTTGTTTCAGTAGACTGTTTCTTCTTTCTAGTGTCACTTGTTTTCTTCTTTTCTGTAAACTCTGCTGCCCAATGACCCAACTGTTTACATTTGTGACATGGAAAATTTTGCTTGGCTTGTTCCAAATCACAACAATTCTTTCCTTGGGGTTTCACATGTGGTACTTTTCCTTTGCTGAGGCTTCTTAAGATTTGCATGTGCAACAAACGCCATTGATTCTTCTATGATCTGTTCACAATGCTCAATTGGACATAGTTTTTCGATCAGCAAATTCACAGTTTGATTCTCGGATGGAATAGTGTCCCACAAGTCCTTGAAGTTGTCATATTCTTTGCCCAATGTAGATAATATTTGACCATTCAATATTCTTTCGGACAAAGTATTTTCCTTATTTTTCTGTAGCTCATCATTCAGATCCACAAAAATCTTTTGCAACTTCGCAAAATTTGTACTGATGTCTTCGTTGTTGTCTTGAGTCACACGAAAGAATGACTCGATTAAAATATTCAGTCGTTGGATACTACTTCTTTCAAATCGAGCACAAAGTTTCTTCCAAATTTCATTGGCATTGGTACATGTCAGTACAAGCCCAGCAATTGATTTTCCTAGTGCTCCTGCTAACAAACTTGCTGCTTTTGCACCTTCTTGCAACCACTTCTGATAGGCTTTTCTGTCTTTCTCTTGTGGATTTTCTGGTAATTCAGGACATTTTCTTAAACCATTAACAATATTTTCAAGTTCATATGCCCACTCTTCAGGTCCTTCAAGTTTTTTCCACTTGTATTCACTTCCAACAGACATACTTGTAGAAGTTTCACTTGTATTTATTATCAACAGTAACTATAATCCCTTCAATATTACATGATTCAAACAAGGGTTCTGGGCCCATAACTTGTTAATTATGAAGGGATTTTACTATTTAAACGAGTTTGCACGCAGCACGCTGATGTGAGGGAAGTGAATTTCCACATAACAACTTTTAAAACTCAAAATCAGTGTAAAAACATACATTTGTCCAATTTGTATTGAAATCTGAAAACATTGATTTTTGGCTGTTCTGATACTCCTGGTTTCATTTACTGGTAAAGCTGGGAATGCAATTTTGCGCATTATAAGGTTAGTAGAAAGTCCAGACAGGCTTGAAAGTAGGCGTGAGGTTGCTGGGGATGATAAAAGTACTCTGACAAAGGAATAACAGGCTTTTTTAGTGTAAAACCCCCATAAGACAACGTACTGTGTTTAGTCGATACACATTTTCTTTAACCCTTTGAGTGCCACGCAACGATATATCGTTGTACACGGAACATCCAAAAAATACTTCACAACGATATATCGTCGTCGGTGGTCTTACCGAAAAATACACTGCAACGATATATCGTTGTTATAGAAAATTTTTCTTACGTCATTACTTTTTATTATTTCTTTCAGATGATTTCCAGGATATTTTCTAGCTCTATAAATCTAGTAGTTATTTGGTGAAAATCTTATATCTGAACAATGTTTATTTATCTGAAAAAAATATAACAAATTTCCCGCATGTATAATATGTACCTATTCAAATTTTTTATTTTTTATTTTTTAGATATTATATATGTGCATAATATTATAGTTAAACTTTAAACTTACAAAACAAAAAAAGTTTCATAATAATATCTTACTAAATAAAAAAGTTATTGATTTTATGTACAAAACCCTTGCAAAATGTTGATTTTGTGTATCGTTGTTATAGACAATTTTTCTTACGTCATTACTTTTTATTATTTCTTCCAGGACATTTCCAGGATATGTTCAGGTAAACATATACTCCATAAATATACGAGGCCTAGTTAGTTTGCTTTATGAAATAATATTGTAATAAAACTTAAACCCTTGAATAAAGTTAGGCTACTGTCTTGTGTACTAATTTACCGTTTTCATATTTTTTTACATTTATGGAAATAACTCGTCCGCCTACAGCCCAAATTTGATGAAACTTTCAAGAAATATTTTGGGAAACATGTCCTCTATAAATCTAGTAATTATTTGGTGAAAATTGTATATTTGAACAATGTTTATTTACCTGAAACAAATAAAAAAAAAAATTAAAAGAAATTTCCCATATGCATATATGTATTCAAATTTTTTATTTTTTATTTTTTAAATATTAAATATGTGCATAATATTATAGCTAAACTTTAAACTTACAAAACAAAAAAAGTTTCATAATAATACCTTACCAAATAAAAAAGTTATTATTTTTTTTTGCAAACCCTTGCAAAATGTTGATTTTGTGCCTGGCACTTTTTGGATATACTCTGTTAAAAACTCTGGCACTCTAGGGATATGACGACCGAAAAACTCTGGCACTCAAAGGGTTAATAACTCGGTAAATATTTATGCTAGAATGACGAGAGAGGGCTTAAAACTTTCGCCTCTCTAATTCCCATCTTTTTACATGCACTGATTTTACATCTGGGGCTTTAATGACCCTTTTTGGGCCCAAAACCCCGAAATTTAAAAGATTAATCCCAAAAAAAAGGAGTTTAGGGTTTTCCGATTGTTTTGTCCAACAAACTTGTCCAACTGATTACAGAAAGGAATGTCCCCACCAAATTTGAAGTTAATCGGACAAAAAATGTGACCGCTAGAGTGCAAACACATATATATAACATTTTGAACGACCCCCCAAAACGTGTTCAGGGGGTCACGTTAGGAACTTCTATGGCGGTCCCGGGCTTAAGTTTCACCGTGCGGGTCATGCTAATAGTTCACTTTCCAAACGAACACACTAATAATACAAAGAAATAAATAGATTCACTGAAAAAAACTTATCTTTCTGTTATTACACAGCAAAGGTAAACATTCTCGAACAATTACCTATAAAAAGAACAGTAAACAGGTGATTGTTTTTCTTTTACATTTAACAAATACCAAACCATCTCTTGTAAGACACAAGTCGTCCAGATGTTTGTCTAGGTCAATGTAAATTGTTCCTTTTGTTCACAACATATCCAGGCCTGGCCTAGGTATTAAAATAATTAAAAGCATTACTAAATGTTGTCGTGTTGTGATTCTTAAAAAATTGAGAGCAAAGAATTGGTTCAGTGAGGAATTGGCTCCATTGGTTTAATCCGTAATAAATGTTTTACGTTGTAATTCATTTTGTTCACGCCCTTTGCAGCTACCTACGTGTACTGTATCAACAGACCACACCCTCTGACCAATGACAGCTCATCAGCGGTTAAGTTGCTCACTCCTAGTCAATGATACTACCACAGAATAAAGATACTCATAGGATACAACAATTTAAAACCACAAATCTTGCCATTGTTAGAAGTACTTTGTGAACATAATTAGATTGGTACCAGTAATTATTATTTACCTAAATGAAAGGGGACAATATCTTGCTTTCATGAACTTATAAACTGTAAAGTGTGGATTGAATAAGATATTTAAATTAATAGGTCTACGAAGAGTAAACCATTGCAATTTATGGTGGACTAAAGACTTACACAGCGAGCAGCGGCGGTTAGGGTACTCTAATTGCAGTACTAGTACACAATACGGGAGGTCCCGAGGGTCTTCTAATTTTATGCCGAATGCTGGAAGCTGGCAAATTGCTGTTGTTACGAACAGTATGAAACTGGGGGCATGGCTTGTTAGTACAGTACACAGGACTTCCGGGTTGGGTGCTGAATTTATTTAGATGTGAAACATTGGATTATTGAGCGGGTATCCTACTGAATCAATTCCTAACCAAGCAACATGGTCTGATAGAATTGAAATATACTATTGACAGGTGTTTTAGATATGATTTAATTATGTATTTGATTTGATTCAATTTTAGTACTATTAGCTCCTGTTTTAGTATTGACCATGTTATGGTATTTAGGCCTGTTATTTAAGTTATTACACGGAATGTTATTTAAAATGTTACAACAAATAAGTTAGTTAAAGTAGTAAATTCCCTAATGTTAGTGTTAAAATGTTGTATTGTTGCCATCTTGATATATAGTACTCGCTTCGCTTGACGAGGGCTCCGCCCCGTACCCCCCCTTGGGGTTTCTCCAGTTGCTGTTATAACTCAATGTCTATTCAAGTACTTTTTATGTAGTATACTATTTTTATTTATTTGGGATATATCCACTCTAGTTTTATCTTCATTCAATAGTCCTATCATTTGTTTATACTGTACTCTACCAAGTGAATGTTACATTGACTGTTTATTGGATATTTTGCTACAGCTGTTACGATTCTTTTGTTTTGATTTGAAACCCCATAAGCTCAATGTTAAAATTCAAATTTTCAAGGTACCTACAACTAGAGTTTTAAAAATTGGACATTGTAAATTTTTTAAATTTTCCCAGGAGTTTCTAGGTACAAACTCTATAAATTTCACGATTTTAGCTCATCTGGAAATGGTCTAGATTTTTTTATGTGAGTGAGCCAGTTACACATTGAGCTGGATAGTCAGTTAGATTCGTTTCGCTCGCTGAGGGCTTCGCCCCCAGACCCCCGCTTGAGGTCGTTCCTGGTGTTATTATAACTCAATGTACCATCAATTATTTTTTATACAGTATACTACTTTGATTAATTTGGGATGTATACACTCTAAATGGTGTTTTTATTCATTGGTCCCATCATGTGTTTATACTCAACCATGTGAAAGCTACGCTGACATTTTACTGTAAATTTTGACACAGCTATTATGATTATTTTGTTTTGATTTTAAACTCCATAAGTCCAATGTTAAAATTTCCAATTTTCAAGATAAAAATTAGAGGTTTTAAAATCCAAAACTAACTTTTTTAAATTTTCCTCGGGGTTTCTAGGTAGAAGATACCTGCATGCATAATTTCATGTTTCTTCCTCATCTAGAAGTCGTCTAGAATTTGAATACCGTATGTGAGTGAGTGAGTGAATGAGTGAGTTACACATCGGGCTGTAGGCTACAGTTATTTAGAAGATTTATTGATTATTGTATTATATTTTTCTTGAAAACTTTGTTACTGATTTTTGTTTGCATACTTTTTATAATACTTAATATGCGGTAACAGTAATACTTAATATATTGCATGTACTTAAGTCATAGGCCTATGTAATGTTACAAGGCCATCTTTGTATTCAATAATTGTAAAATGGAGTTTTACTGTGGAAATGAATAAGTTAAATTAAATGAAATACATGTATAACTACCACTGATTTAATTGGCTCATATATATATATACCAAATAATAATTTTTCCAAGTCGATTAAATATCAGTGTTTGAAACTTTATGGTCATCAGTTTTGTTTTTACAGAATTCTGAATGTGACTTAGGTCGAAATCAGCTGAAAATATCATCAACATAACCAAGAATTCACAGGTTTAACCAGCTAGCTCATAATAAGTTAGGTATAGGCGATGCCAACGTCAAATAATGTTAATATGCCTTCTATTTGTTAAAATAGTTCAGGCTTACCTTGATTAGAACTGATGACATTGTTTTCAGTGAAACTTAGAGATTAGATATTATGTCTTGGTTGAACCTAATGTTGAAAGAATCTTAAAAACACCTAGGAAATAAGATATCTAAATGTGATAAAAGTTGATAGTAAGATAGTTTCTAGTCTCTAACAACCGGTTGGTGGATTGAGTTATCAATAATTGGTTAGAGTTTATATAACTTTAATATGAATTTGAAGGACAAAGATAACGATGCTGTAACACATGAATTATTGCCGGTCATTAAATCAAACCTAACCTCAAAATGCAAACGTCAATGTCTAATCTCGAAAAAAAATCACCCGATAGCAGACGGCAGACGCAAACAGTCACAGAGTCAGCATCAGCAGAGCAGAGAAGAACCAATGAACTCTATGTTATATCTGGAGTCACTACTCTGACTAAATATTTTCCAAAAGGCAGTGGCTACGTACACGTCCGACGTGAGCCGCTACTGTTCACGTCCGTTCCAAATTATGCACCGTACGTTACTTTTCCCGTGATTTTTAAAACAAATTGAGAGCCAGAAAACCTCCTAACCTAACGTAACCTAACATATCCTAACTTAACGTAACATAACGTAACGTAACCTAACCCAACCTAACCTAAGCGGTAGCGAAGTGAATTTGCCCTTACATTGGACGTGTATGCAGTCACTTCGTTTCCAAAAACGTGCCGTCAACACCAACTTTTTACTCTATTGTGTTGTTACCTACACGTTAACTGGACCAATCAGAATACATTAGGTGGACGATGTCAAAATTTCAACCAATAGGAATTAAAATAACTATACCACCAAATTGTCTAAAACACATCTGGCCAACATAACGGGTGAGCACTTTTTCGCCTACAAAATTTAGAGGTTGTTTGGTCGATATCGAAACATTTTACCAACCGGTTGTTTTATCGATTGAATGTTGACTACGATAGTAGATAGATGTTTTCGAAGTTGGAAGGAAAATGGTGGTTGTTGCCGTTGTTGGAATACAAAATGAGTAGCGCTAGTAGATTTTATGAAGCTGAAACGTTCGAAGATTTTATAGGAGTTTAAGAGTTTATAGATACTTTAAATTATGGATATGGAAAGTTAATATAACTCATACATAATAACTGAGCCTTTCAAGTCCTTAGCTATAATTTAAGCCTATTACTTGGGCAAGGAATGGGTTTTATTTCATACTAGCTAGTTTAATTTATGAACAATTTTTCTCTTATCACAAGTAATTTAGAGAGACCGATTAATTATCTGAACCCTACCTCGGGGTCTTTGTATTTATGATTGCAGCCAATTTGTAAATCTAAAGGCATCTTATCTGTTTAAGACCTTGTATATATAAAGAAAATGTATTAAAAATAAATTTACACCTTCTTCACAATTGAAGCTGCTAAAACAAAGGATTACAAACAATAACATTTTGGGTAAAACTAAAACCGTTTACATTGAATATGAAAAGATTATTTGTTAGTTATACTTCAATTTTGTTATACAAATGGTTTCTCAGAATAGATACGGTGAATTTAATTGTGGTTGTGACTATATTGTTTGCAGTTTTTTTGTTGTAAATTAAACTTTTACCATATATCTGCAACTGATCTTTTTAGCTGATATTTTTCTTTAAAATAGTTTTTGGTCTCATCGTATATTAATTTTTTCATGATTTACTTCTATTGCTTGTTCTTTGTTTTTTTCAAAACGTATAGTTGGATCAAACATATATCCTTTTTTAAATTTATTGTCCGCAACTAAAATATCCGCTCTTCGGATTGATCCACTATCTGATAAACCCACAATTCCTTAATTAACTTAGCATTACAAAGTTTATTTAAATTGGGTATATCTTTTGCCATATTAAGTGGATGTAAGGTATTTCAATTTAAAATTGTCCAATGGCCAAACTTATACTTCAACAGGCCCTAGTCGAGTCAGCTTAGAACTTCCACAGTGGTTTCCATTTCCAAGTTTAACTTCTCGGCAGTTGGCAATCTCAAATCATCCAGTAGAATGAACGAACAATCGGTTGATGAAACGTTGCGGTATCGTCTGTTCGATATCGACCAAACAACCTCTAAATTTTGTAGGCGAAAAAGTGCTCACCAACATAACGACCATGAACACAGCGGCACGCTTTTTCACCACGTAGTGGTGACTCCAGATTTAACATAGAGCTCAGTGATCAACACTCCGTGGTGAAAAAGCGTGCCGCTGTGTTTATGGTCGTTATGTCGTTATGGCCAAATGTGTTTTTGACAATTTGGTGGTATAGTTATTTTAATTCCTATAGGTTGAAATTTTGACATCGTCCACCCAATGTATTCTGATTGGTCCAGTTAACGTGAAGGTGACAACACAATAGAATAAAAAGTAAGTGTTGACGGCAAGTTTTTGGAAAATATATAGTCAGAGAGTAGTGACTCCAGATATAACATAGAGCTCAGTGAGCAGAACCAGACCAACCAGAACAGCTGAATCAGATTTGTTGTCATGCTGCTTCAAAAACAGCTGTTTTCAACACATGCGTTAAGATCACTGAGCTCTATGTTATATCTGGAGTCACCACTCTATGTCAGAAAAGCGTGCCACAAACTAACTACAGTAGTTAGTCTATGGCTGGGCCAATCACAATGCATTGGGTAGACGCTGTAAAAAAGCCGCCGACTGGTTGTCTACTGTAGTGTTTAACATTGAGAACAGTTAACAATGACACTGAATTTGAATTTAATATGGAATTATCCATTATTTATTAATGTTTTTATGTTAATATGTAAGTAAATAAATAATTACCTGATTAATGACTACTCCAATATTGAACCAAACTTGTGGGCAAATTAACTTAATATTGAAATAAACAATCGCATGGTAACACACACCTTATTAATGTATAAGCTCAAATCAGTAACACTTGAAGATTCAATATGAAAAAATATTATTAATTTAATCAATAACTTATTTTCACACCTTATATTCCAGTATTGTATCTTCCTTCCAAAAGCAATATAAAAATATATTTATTTTAAAATTGTGCCAGAAGGGCAAGAACAGCTTTTTTTATTGCAAATTATTTCATAATTAGATTTACATGAAAACAAATTATTTTAATATTTAACAACTGTTACAAGTGCCAGATGGGCCAAAAATGCTTATACTTATATCACAGTTACTACAACAGAATCTGTACCGGTATTAAACAGAAGGTTGGCTGCCTTAATACTAATATTCGTTTATAATATACTAGCTGACGTACCCGTTCTTCGCACAGGGGTTTTCTCTACCCGTTCTTTAGTCAATGCAATTTCCATTTTAGTTAGCTTGAAGCAGCTGTTCTTACTTCTGCTCTTTAAGCTGTCAAATCGAAGTGTCCACAGCTGTTCGCATTACAGTTTCTGAATGTTTACTTTCTTCTGAAATGTAAACATTGAAACTTAGGACGTTCACGGGGCGTAGCCCGAGGGGATTATAAGGAAGTGAATAGGCCTATATGTTGCATGGGTTCAAGATCTACCTATGTGTAAAGTTTCAGCCCAGTCGATTCAGTAGTTTTTGCGTTCACCCGGAACATCAGACAGACAGACAGACAGACAGACAGAAACCACCTCTTCTTTATAATTATAATATATTAAACAAATTATTTTAAACACTCACCAACACACATACATGACACAACAGGACAAGGGAACACGTGGCGACAACGGCTACTTTAGAACACAAATTTTTAAATTAATATATTTACACGGCAACGGCTGAGGGTGTCGAAAATAGCGATTTTTTTACGAAATTTGAGTGATTGGCACTGCAAATTCAGAGCGACTGCTGAATCAGAATTTCGGACTACACTTCGCGGTTTGAGACATGTTCGAAACAGGTTGAAAAAAATTGCAATCGACACTTATTTTGCAAAATTCCACGAATTTACTATGGTACATTTACCCTTAAGGTACGTACCTTGTTAAATTTCGCGTTAATACAACTCGCGACGCAATACACGCTAAATATCTGAATTTCGTGACCTCGAGACACCCTACAGCAACAAGTTTACCGGACTACGAACGAGAGGGAAGTGAGACAGATGCGTCCTCCCCCACCTCCGAGCTGGCCGATCTTATCACCCTGTGATCTATCCTCTGACAGATAACGCGTGCTGGATTTTTTTACATCATCACAAAGTAATGATTTATGTAACATGAAAATAGTCTTGTTTCTAGGTTTAGGGTATCGGTAGTCGGTGAATTACATTTAAAAAACGGGCACTTGGGTGGTTAATTTAATTATTTATTTTACTTACATATTAACATAAAAACATTAATAAGTAATGGATAATTCCATATTAAATTCAAATTCAGTGTCATTGTTAACTGTTCTCAATGTTAAACACTACAGTAGACAACCAGTCGGCAACTTTTTTACAGCGTCCACCCAATACATTGTGATTGGTTCAGCCATAGACTAACTACTGTAGTTAGTTTACGGTCCAGCTAACCCCAAGGTGACAACATAACAAAGTAAAAAGCTGAACTAGACGGCTCGCTTTTGGGAAATATTTAGTCAAAGAGTAGTAACTCCAGATCATATAGAGAACGTGTCTATACGTTCTGTGTGCTCCAGATATAACATAGGAGTTCCAGCTGTGATATCGTGCAGTGAGGATGTATTTCTTTTTAGTGCGTCGATATTTCTTAAAAGCGTGATAACTCTCTGTGAACTGTTTTATGCCATGGCAAAAGAACTAATATTATTTCTTTATTTCTTTATTGGTAAGTATCTTAATTGCCATAATTAAATTGTGGTTAAGACTAAATTACATTAACAGAGTATGTAATGCTAATAATAACTGATAGAATTTTGATTATTTAAATCCTTGAATCTTACAAAATAATCTTCATCCAATCTTGAAACACAACATTTTGATTTTAAATTTTTATTATATTTTCATTGTTGTTTTCATTTACAAAATCTTCAATTTTGTATGGACATTTAACGATAAGGTATTGCTTTAATTTATTTTTGAATTGTATTGTGTTATTTAAAGATTTTATTTCTGAAGGAATTTTGTTGTAAATTTTGATTGATATGTAGTCTGAGCATCTTTGTCGGAATGTTGAATTTGGATGTGGCAAGTCTATATGGTTGATATATCTCGTGTTATAATTATGAATTTGTCTTCTGAAGGAAAATTACTAGGTTTGAACTATAGTTTTATTGTATTTTTGCTAAACGTTTTCATAAATGTTATGATATAATAACTTTGTTTTTCCCTAACCCTACTTTGCTAATTTGTCCCTTTCATTTTTTTTGTTTGTTGAGTGTGAATGCAGAATTAATAATGTGAGTTTTTAGGATAATTATCTTTGGTTTAAATCTAAAGGAACTATATAATTCTGTTACTATTATAAGTACTCATATTTTTGCTTATTTTAAATATCCACATTAATACTCAGTTTTGTTGTGTTTTAATTGTTTTTTTCTGATTTTAAGTTACATAACCTTACTCTGGTTTTATTCTTCTGTTTGTTTATATTTTTGTTTACAATCCCTAATCTTTGTTAAAAAGGAATTTACTATGACTGGCTGTTCCAGTAATATGTCTGACCATGACTATTGTTCGTTTTCTAATCCTAAACAACAAAAGAATGTTAACGAAAGCGTTGACAATCAGAGCCAATTAAAGATAATTCCTAAATTTGATTGTGGCGCGGAAAAACAACTTGATGGTGTCTGGCAGACTGTGCCTGGTACTAAAAGAAATCAACTAAATTAAATGTCAACCCTCCAATTTCAAAGAAAGCCCGTCAATTATCTTCTGCTAACACAGTTATTCAAACACAAAATATGTTCCAACCCCTCAATGAGACACAAAACATGGATGAATCTAATCCTGATCTATCGGATAAAAAGGAGGTTAAGCCTCCACCGATATTTATACCTGATATTACAAATATTTAACAAATGATCTCATCAATCGAATCTGTAATTTCAAAGAACGAGTTCACATATAAATGCCTTAGTGAAAATAAAGTAAAAATCTGTCCTACGACTATAAAGCTCATACCGACTTTTAGTTCACAAACTGACTGAACTTAAAGCCCACAAACACACAGCTGTTTAGCGGGCCGACGAGGGGTCTTCTTTCCCACCAACATAAAAATTGTTTAGTTATAAAACAATAAGGAAATATGATCAATTTGAAAAGGCATAGGTCCATTTTTGTCAGCAACTATTTTTTTGTCGAAGGACGAAGAAGAAAAACACCATTCCATGACACTTGTTGGTCAAGGTCATCGTTTTCTATATTATTAATACGCTACATACAAACTTTGTAAACAATAAGGCTTTTTTGTTTCAAGATTTACCCCAACATATTGTACACTAAAACGTGCGTCTAGGTGTGCAGATATGCAAACTGGCTTTAGATTTTTGATATTTGCCTTAGGGCTCTGCCCCACGGGACTTTTAAGTCCCCATGTTATTCAAATGGAAGAGAGTTTTATTTTGTTTGTGTCACATGTGTATTTTCTTAGTTAAATTAAATTAAATTAAATTAAATTAAAGCTGTTATAAGGATTATATCTAACTACAGACTGTGACTGTTTTGTTTACTATTTAACTATTTACACGGGATGCGCAAGCTGCGCATAGGAAATTCTAGTCAGCTTATAAATCGTTGTTCAATCACAAGAACGAACAAGTAGTAAATCGCAATGATAAACAGCACCACCAAAACTTATAGCCAGAAATTATAATCACTTTATTTTTACAATCTGTTTAGTTGCAAAATAATAAGCAATTGTGATAAATTACAAAGACATGAGTTAATATTTGTTCAGCAACAAACCTAACAACAAAATATGAATTACACAAGTGGTGAACAATGAAAACTTGAGTAAAAGCTGTTTGTTTAGAGAAGATAAAGAGGGGAGCAGACTTTTAATGGTAAATGTAAACAAAATTTACTTTTTGTGTAATTGTTTAATCTAATCTTAAAGGTCTTATATAGCTTAACAAAACTACACAAACCGGGCATCAAAATGATGATTGTAACTAATTAATCGCATTTTAAAGTTTGGCAAACAACACGGATTTTAAGAAACTTTGACCGGCTGCCACTTTTGACTAAGTGGCCGTTTGAGATTGAGTTTACGGCTGTGTGTGTAAGACTAATAACGAGGTATACATCTATAGGGGCTTTGCCTCGTATTCAAAATAAACGGTATCAGGAAACTTACTCATTCTTTCTCCCTTTTAGCCCAACTTCAATGAATAAATGACTTTTAATTAATTAAATATAGAATATATAGTAGGACGAATATATACAGAAAACATTCTAAAAAAGTTTTTTCATAATATCCACCCAAATCCCTTCTTGAGAGGCACTATACAGAATCCGTTGCTACACAAAGTGGGTTTAAGAGGGGGAATGCCCACTCGTCCCCCCCAGGGATAAGTGGCAACATATTTTGAATTTCCTCTGTTGGTCAATGCTAACTTTTAGACAAAATTTTTAGAAGGTTCGAAACTGGACCTAGCTGCCATTTGTCATTGGGTCAACCTTAGATAGTAACAAGACAAGGGTTTGGACCGTTCCCTATCAAAACCCACTGGCATAGACACAAAAACAAAACAAAATAAGAGAAAAATGGTAAGTTTTGTATTTCTCATAAGAATAACATTGGACAACGTACTTCGTTTACCGCAAAATGAAAATTTCAATTTTCTCTGCAACCAGCAATCGTATAGATTAATAATTAATTAAAAATACTAAATAATTTGTTTTTTTTTAGCTCTTTTTAATGGTCATAGGTAATGTTTTTAACATATATGTTTTTTATGAAAGAACTGAATTTTTCATGTTTTAAGTCCTGTAATTCCTTAACCCACACTTTTACAGACATGCGGGTGGTGTCATTTTGTTATAAAACTTATGTAAGTTCTACAAACCACTAAAGCTTAATCAAAATCGTTAGAGTAGTTTTTGAGAAATTTGGATTTTTCATGTTTTTTAGCGGTTTTGGGAGGATAATTACCCTGCAAAATAAAAAATTCAAAAAAGTGAAATAATGCCTGGAGATATCTTGGACTAGTACCTACATACCAAATTTCATCAAAGTCCGCCAACTGGTGTCATCTCTAGCTCTGTACACAGTGGCGGATTTACACAATTGCCGTCTAAGGGCTATTAGCATATGCCGCCCCCCCACCCCCCACCCACCATAACCTTTATCCGTTTCGTCCCAGATTTTCTCACATCTTATATATCTTGTTTGTTCGGTTATTTTATAACTGTATCTAAAGAAGTTACGAATTTACTGAATGAATAAGTTAAGAAATTACTGTTGTTTCCTAAATGAATAAAGTTAATAAATAGTAAAATAATGTATAACTGACTTTATTCACATTAACACAGAGGTCCAATATTCAATATACGCAATGACGATCGTCCCTAGAGGAAAATGTTAATGGTAAAAGCAGTGAAGCAGTGCTAATTTTAATAACAATAAAATCCTTCAACAAAGGCCTAAAATAAAAATTCCTCCTTATACTTCATAAAACATTAATGTTTCCACCAACGCATGGACTATGAAAATTAGAATAGATAACCTATAAATAAGATATGAAGACATTAGAGCCTCAACATTTTCAATTCGGACCATTAACCTCAAAATCTTGACTATTTAAATCCTGAATTACAAAGTTTTTCATTTTGTAATTGATACTTCCCATGGATAGGGCCTACTTCCATTAAAAGAATTGGTTTTATGTTTTAGACGAACAAAATATAAAATTAATTTAGGTAATCTTCATCAATCTCTCTAATTTATGACTTTTAATTACACGGATTTTCATTTTATAATTGATACTTTCAAACAGAAAATTGGTTTTATGTTTTAGTCGATAAAAATATAAAATCCATTGAGGTAATCCTCATAAAACTCTCTACATTTTCAAACCAAACATATTCTTCTAGTTTGACCTCCACGATATGTTGTAGATTTACTGTAGTTCGTCTCTTGCCGCCCCGTGAATCCTTTCTCTGTAGCATAATCGTCTTAGTTATGTCGCATGTACGGATGAATGACAAATGCATTACGACTTCAGGGTGTTTCAAAAAGAATCATCCGATTTTAAAGGTTTATAATTTCAAAACTATTGATCATATGGACATGAGGTTAATTTCATATTAAAGGACAACTAATAAAGTTTTTTTACATACCATTTACAGATGCTCAATATGGCCCCCTTTAGATGCACAGCATATGTCTATACGATATTCAAATTCGTCCCACACCTTAGCTAGCATATCTTGAGTGATGGATTCGATGGCTGCTCTAATGCGGTTCTTCAGTTCAACCAATGTTGTTGGAAGGGGAGGGATATAAACATTGTCTTTTACAAACCCCCACAAAAAGAAATCACAAACAGTAAGGTCCGGTGACCTTGGAGGCCAGTGACTTAACGCGGAATCATTAGGTCCAGTACGGCCGATCCATCTTTGAGGAAGCCTACCATTTAAAAACTCTCTCACATGAAGATTCCAGTGTGGTGGGGCACCGTCCTGTTGGTATAAGAAGTCATCAGAATCTGTTTCCAATTGAGGGAAGAGATAGTTTTCTAACATATCGAGATATGTTATTCCCGTAACAGTGTTCTCAGCAAAGAAAAAGGGACCATACACTTTATTCCGTGAGATTGCACAAAACACATTAACTTTTGGGGAATCTCGCTCATGCTGTACAATTTGGTGTGGTTGCTCGGTCCCCCATATTCTCACATTGTGGCGGTTAACTTTTCCACTAAAATGGAAAGTTGCCTCGTCACTAAACACTATGCGTGATACCAAATCTCGATCATCATTTTCCTCATCATCTACTGCCATCTGGCTTTGGATAAACTCACAAAACTGAACACGTCGTACTTTGTCACCTTCATGCAAAGCTTGTAGTAATTGAATCCTGTACGGTTTAAAACGCAAACGGCGGCGCAAAACACGCCATACAGATGTCGAAGGAATGTTAAGTTCCCTACCAGCACGGCGAGTGGATTTTTGCGGGCTACGGGTGAAACTCTGGCGGATGCGCTCCACGTCTTCATTGGACACACGGGGACGACCTGATGATTTGCCTTTACAGAGACAGCCTGTATCACTAAATTGCTTATACCATCTTCTTATGCTCTGGGCTGTAGGAGGATCAACACCATATGTGGGACGAAATTCACGTTGCACGGAAATCACAGACTCGCATCTAGCAAACCGTATAACACAAAACGCTTTCTGTTGTGCAGACGCCATTTTGACAACAACTGAGCTGGGTGTTGACAGAAGCGCGCTACTGCTACCTGGCGGAAACGACGTTAAACTCCAGAGCTTCCTCTTTCTAACAGTACATTGTTCGAGCACATCGGATTCACAGATGAATAGCTATGATTTTTCTAAATCGGATGATTCTTTTTGAAACACCCTGTATTTTGAGGAAGCGCAGCGTGAGGTATTGAAAGCGTAATACATTAGTCTCTGATTATACTACCTCTACGAATAAAAGGGTGGCACACCGTCATTATCATCCGCTTTCGTCAAAATGTTCCTAGTTTCAAAATTTGTTTGTAAACAATAATTATAATATAAATTATTAACGAGTTCGCATGTCTGTAATGTTGGAAACCGTCCGACGTTCGTCACACGAAATCGAAGTGAGGTTATTGACATTACTTTTTGTTCAGAAGCAGTCCTTAGAGTCATTGACAATTGGCACGTAAGCCACGAGGCCTCCTTGTCTGACCACAGGTACATCTGTTTTAACCTGCAAGGTGAGGGTGACTCGCCCTGCTATCGAGATCCCAGGAAAACAGATTGGTCACTCTATAAGTCTGACCTCCTGTCTCAACTTGGATCATTAGGTGGGAGGGTCAGCTGCTTTGCGGACATGGACCAGATTGCTTCTGATCTTCAGAACGCAATTGTAAGCTGCTTCCAGGACAATTGTCCATTGCGGCGGGGAAAGAGTCGCACTAATACTAAGTGGTGGACTGCTGACCTTGAACGTAAAAGGACGGTTGTCAGGAAGCTTCATAACCATTGCAAACGGAGCCGTATCTGGGAGCCATACCATAAGGCACTCACAGAATATAGCCTTGCAATCAAAAAAGCCAAAGAGAACTCTTGGAGACGGTTTACACAGGAGGTAAACAGTTTCAGCGCAGCAGCAAGACTGCAGCGTGTTTTAGCTTCAAGCCCTATTGGCCTCCTGGGATCCCTGAGGTCACCAGGGGGACAATATACCACTGGAATTGAAGGAAGTCTCAAACTTCTCCTTGAGACTCACTTTCCGGATTGCATTTTTGAGAGTGACTGTTTAGGCATGTCCGGAAACAGCGAAAGGGGCTCATGGCCAAGAGCTGATCGCGGAAGCTGGACTTTAGCCAGACGGATTGTCACACTTTCCAAAGTTAAATGGGCCATCAGCAAGTTTGGCCCTTTCAAATCTCCTGGGGGGGACGGTATCATACCGGCAATGCTACAGCAAGGACCGGAAGCTCTCTTGGTCCTCCTGTGCGAACTCTTCAGAGCAAGTCTGGCTTATGGGTACATTCCTCAAGCCTGGCGCCTCAGTAGGGTGGTCTTCATTCCCAAGAGAGGAAGAGCAGACTACTCAACTGCAAAATCATTTCGGCCTATCAGTCTCTCATCGTTTCTCTTGAAGACGCTGGAGAGACTGGTAGAAAGACATCTAAGAAAGGGAGTGCTTTCAGGTACTCCTCTCCATCGAAACCAGCATGCCTATCAGTCTGGTAAGTCCTGCGAAACTGCCCTGCATCAACTTTTTAGCAGGGTGGAGGACAGCCTTGCTGCTAAGGAAATCGCTCTATGCACCTTCATGGACATTGAAGGTGCATTTGACAATGTCACTTACACGGCCATGGTCCGGGCGGTGCGTGGGTGTGGTCTTGAGTTGCTGTATGTAGGTGGATTGAGACCGTGCTCTGCTCCAGGCGGATTAGAGCCGATCTTCAAGGTGAATCGATAGTGATCGCACCCACGAGGGGTTGTCCGCAGGGAGGTGTACTTTCGCCTCTTCTGTGGAACCTGGTGGTGGACGGTCTCCTTCGTGAGCTCACTAGCAGAGGCGTCTTTGTCCAGGGCTATGCAGACGACATAGTCCTAATGGTACAGGGAAGGTTCACGAATATTGTTGCTGATGTCATGAATGTCAATCTTCAATATGTCAATGTCTGGTGTCTTGGAGAGGGTCTAAGCATAAACCCCTCAAAGACAGTAGTTGTTCCGTTCACAAGGAAAAAGAACCTGGAGTCTCTTTCCAGGCTGAGACTTGGACCAACACGGCTTGAAGTATCAGGTACAGTCAAATACCTAGGGCTGACAATTGATTCTAAGCTGACTTGGAATGATCATTTGAATAATACACTGCATAAGGCGAAATGGGCGCTCATGACGTCCAGGAGATTTGTAGGCTCCACGTGGGGGATCAAGCCTCACATAGCGCTGTGGCTGTACAAGGCAGTAATAAGGCCTCAAGTCACATATGGATCACTAGTCTGGTGGACAAAGGTGAACCAGACTACAGCCATAGCCAAACTCACAAGTTTACAAAGGTTGGGCACACTTCTAGTCACTAGAGCTTTCAGGAGTAGCCCGTCAGCAGCTCTCGAAGTTGCTCTTGGATTACTGCCTTTGGATATCTTCATCAAGGCAGAAGCACGGAAATCAGCCTATCGATTAAAAGTCGCAGGCCAATGGAGGGAAGGCCTGTCTGGAACAGGCCATTGCACCATCACCAAAGCTGTTGCTCAAAACCCTGTGCTTGATATGACATCAGATGTCATGAGTACGGAGATGGTTTTCACTAAACCTTTTTCTGTTGGATTCTGCTCCAGAGAAGAGTGGACATCTGAGGAAGGGCCCTATTCCAGGAAGGTTGTCTGGTACACGGACGGCTCTCTCATTGAAGGAAAATCTGGCTACGGGGTGTACAGTGAATCACCTAGAACAGAACACTGTGCAAGTCTGGGACAACACTGTACTATTTTTCAAGCAGAAATTTGTGGCATCATGGTTTGTGCCAATCTCGGCATTGCCAGACGCTATTGCGACAGGCATATAGTAATCTTGTCAGACTGTCAGGCTGCCCTCAAGGCTCTTGACTCCAACGAAATCAAGTCAAAATTGGTGTGGGAATGTTACAACACTCTCTGCAAACTCGCGACACGCAACTCGGTGCATCTTGGTTGGGTACCTGGCCATGTAGGCATAGGTGGCAATGAGTGTGCAGATAAGCTTGCTAAAAGAGGTTCCGGTATGCCATTCTTTGGTCCAGAGCCAAGCTGTGGCATAAGCAAAACAACTGCTTTTCACACAATAAACAAATGGTCCAGGGACTTACATCGCCAGCAATGGCAAGGTCATACTGGTCAAGCACTTGGCAAAAGGCTGCTAGCAGATACTAGCTCTTACTTCACTAACTGGTTGGTGAGGTTGGGCAGAGGTCGGGTTAAGCAGTTGATTGCTCTGATAACTGGACATGGCCATTTCAGGAAACATCTCCACACTCTCGGACTCAGAAATGAAAGTCAGGTGTGTAGGCTCTGCAATCAGTCTGAAGAGACTGCCAAGCACATCATACTGGACTGCGAGAGACTCGGGGCAAGGAGAAGGGCTCTGTTTGGTTGTAAGCAACCAGGTGATGAAAGGGACGCTAGTATTGGTAAAAAACTCCTGGATCTCGTAAAGGGTAAGGGCATTGGTTTGCCATACTAACGTACTAGGGACACACAATAAGCTTCGGTTGACGTGTGAGGATCTTTGAATCTTTGGATCTCTGAATCCGTCCCTTTAACAACACATAAACATAAACATAAACAAACAGTACATTGTTCGAGCACATCGGATTCACAGATGAATAGCTATGATTTTTCTAAATCGGATGATTCTTTTTGAAACACCCTGTATTTTGAGGAAGCGCAGCGTGAGGTATTGAAAGCGTAATGCATTAGTCTCTGATTATACTACCTCTACGTATAAAAGGGCGGCACACCGTCATTATCATCCGCTTTCGTCAAAATGTTCCTCGTTTCAAAATTTGTTTGTAAACAATAATTATAATATAAATTATTAACGAGTTCGCACGCAGCACGCTGACGTGAGGGAAGTGAATTTCCATATAAAAAACTATAAAAACTCAAAATCAGTTAAAAACATAAATTTATTCCAACTTTTATTCAAATCTGAAAACATTGATTTTTTTGGCTGTTCTGATGCTCCTGGTTCTATTTACCTGCAATGCTGGGAATACAATTTTGCGCATTATAAGGTTAGGAGAAGGTCCAGTCAGGCTTTAAAGTAGGCGTGAGTTTGTTGGGGATGATAAAAGTACACCAACAAATGAATAACAAGCTTTTCTAATGTAAAATCCCCATAAGACAACGTACTGTGTTTGGTCGATAAACATTTTCTTTAATAACTCTGTAAACATTTATGCTAGAATGACGAGAGAGGGCTTAAAACTTTCGCCTCTCTAATTCTCATCCTTTTACATGCATTCATTTTACATACGGGGCTTTTCTGACCCTTTTTGGGCCCCAAAACTTAAAATTTGAAAGATTAATCCCAAAAAAAGGGGTTTAGAGTTTTCCGATTGTTTTGCCCAACAAACTTGTCCAACTGATTACAGAAAGGAACGTCCCTACCAAATTTTAAGTAAATCGGACAAAAAATGCGACCGCTAGAGTGCAAACACACACATATATATATATATATACATATGTCTATATATATACATATATATATATATATATAAAATTTTGAACGACCCCCCAAAACGTGTTCAGGGGGTCACGTTAGGAACTTCTATGGTGGTCCCGGGCTTAAGTTTCACCGTGCAGGTCATGCTAATAGTTCACTTTCCAAAGGAAATTCACTAATAATATATATTATATTATATAATTATTGTATAATTATAATACAATAAGAATAATTTGCCGCACCTAAACATTTATTGCCCTGGGCTACAGCCCCTATAGCCCCCCCCTTAATCCGCCACTGCTGTACCAAGGGCGGTTCCAGGACTGATTTTCGGGAGGGGCCATATTGCTTAAGGGTGCGCCCTACCCAGATTGAATTCATTGTTGTTTAGCGCCGCGCCGGCGCCGCCAACAAGCAGGGCCATGCATATTTACGCTTGAAGACCATTTTGTTCTCCTCGATCGCACTGTTATTTTACAGATTTCTACCAAACTATTTGCAGTTTCACACTTTTCAGATTCCAATCTAGGGATCATACGGTTCCCTTTCTCCAAAATAATTTTTCTCCATATGTTAGAAATCTTTAGAAAAACGCTTAATTTGAGAACATTACTAATGGCCTACCACTTATTTTGAATTAAAATCACGATTTTTAAATCGTATGATCTCTAGCTGAACATTTATTGAATTAAATAACATCAAATTATTTTTAATTGGTTAACAATTTAGCCTACAATGAGGGAGATGCAAACCCCTTACTTGAGCGTGCGGAAGGGAGGTACGGCGCACCCTTAAGGTTAAAGTTACTTTCAGTCTTAAGAGTCTGCAACGATGGTGTTAATGAGCTCACTGAAAAATGCAATAATTACTGCTGTAATTGATATTCAAATTTTATTGACAGCAGAACCCAAAGTAAGGAGAAGCCCATTGGCCTACCCCGGGAATTATTTTATATTTTATGAAGCAAATATAAAACATCATAATATACTATTTAAAAGATATAGCATATTATTATTTATATGAATCGAATATAAAGTTTGCATGAGGCCTAAGCAGTAAGGCAATAAATAAAACTAAGAAGTTGTAATATTATAATGTTCTTAATTGTAAACTGGATTCTTGAAAGAAAAAATATTGTTGAAGAAACAAGTTTTATTAATATAGCTTACAATAAGATAACTGTTAAACTGTAAGAACTGCCAAATTGTGTCTATACGTCTTTATAAAACAAAGTCAAGTCGTCTGGCACCCTTTTTCGCAAATCTTTAAATGATTTGATCTGTGTTCACTTCAAGGGCTCTGTGAACGAGAAGCAAGCAAAGACCCGTGAGCCGTGTTTCTCCCATTCTTGCCCTTACCCAAGTCTTAACTCTTCTTTAATGTTGAGAAGGTTAAGCCTAAAAACCATTTTACCAACCATTTCGCGCCTATACTGTAAGTAAGTAATTAGACTGGCGAGTGGTGGGAGGAGACCCTTTCGATGCAGGAACAAGGACTAGGCCTATGCGCATGCGCCAGAAATGAACGGCTTTTGTTCTTTTGTTTGTGTTCTACAATTAAAATAACGACTTGTTCAGTTCAAGTTATAACTACTCACTCACTAATGGCTTCCTTAGAAGGCAAAGAAAGAGTGCTGGTACAGTACAAAAGAAGTGGTAAATAAAAATTGTTGTTTGAAGTTCGGAGATGCATAAAGATGGAAAATAACAAGTTTATTTGCTCTATCTGTGAAAAGAGGACAGGCTGTAAAAGCAATTTAAACAGTCACGTGACAAATTTCCTGGGAGGAGGAGGGTAAGGTTGTATTGTGTCGATGTATGAGCGTTCCGAAACCTTGTTTTATAGTCATGTGAAACCTGATACATGATAATTGCTGCTGTACACATCCACACAGACACACACACACACACGGACACGCACACCCCCACACACAAACTCACACGCACGCACGCACGACGCACAATTAAACATCATGAAGACGTGGTCATAGGATATTATTTTCACACTATTTTCACAGAATAAATATTTTAAATAATCTTTAGAAAATATTTTTCCATACATCAAAAATGTTAAATTAGAGATATTGTGATCAGCTTTATTCAGTGACGAAGGTACGGGGGGGGGATCAGGAGGATATATCCCCCCCCTTGAAACTTGGAAAATACAAATTTATATCCTCCTGAAATCAAGCTTATGCCTTTTGATTAAAAAGAAATGCTGTTACTGAAAAACAAAAAATATGTATGCAATATCTCCAAAATATCTTATTTATATATATTACAAATATTGTTCGCGTACAATAAATAGTAGCAAATGAACTGCACCGGCACACGGCACGGTATTTGTGCATTGCGTATTTGGGACGTGAGTCACCGAACAGTCTACCCCCTAGCAGCCAGTTCGTCAACTAGCGCACCTGACCTTGACCTTGACTTCTAGACGGTCTTAGTCACGTCTTAGTGATGTGCTTATCAGCACATGTGTAATTTAATTAACTGCAGGGAGCCATTAATCTTCATACTTATTTTCAGCGTTCTATAACCCAAATATATGTAAAAGTCAATTATTATTTCCCGACGAAATAAAGCCAAAGAGTAACAAATAGTAGAGGTTAGAATGAACAGGGAAATAAGGGTTTAGGTTATTTGGCAATCTTTGCATGACGATGAAGTTACAAACGTAAATACATTTTTTTCCACAGATAGGATTTCAACACAAAATTTCTGCTATTCAACGCATTTTTGGGAACAATTTCAAAAAGAGGAGATTTTTAATTTTTCAAGGAAATTCCCCGGAGTTATATTTTTATCTTAAAACTCCGGTAATCTCTAGGGAAATCTGGTGACTTGGCAACTCTAGCAACTCTTGGCGATTACTTTCCAGCTTTCCAGTACTGATTACAACTGATACAAGTACTTTTTAGTCCTGTTACAAATACAGATTACTTTGTATCAGTGGTTTGTCTTGGATGCGTAGGCCTATATCAATAATTAAGAATGTATGGGACACGCCAATGATGTCTTCAACTTTGTATACCGGTATCCGCGCTATTATAGTCACGAACACTTTTTTTGTTTTGTATCCCCTAATGAGATATCCCCCTCCTTGACAAAGGTCTATCTACGCCACTGGCTGTATTGATAATTTGTACCTGAATAGCCATGTACAGTAAACGCACCATGAGTGGAGGCAATGATTTATTTGTCCGTCGGTTTATTTATGTGTTCTTAATAAAATAATTAAGACTATAATTGTCTTGTTGCTCGAATCCGAGCAAGTTTGTGCCCAGCAAAAGGTTACTTCAGTTATAAACAAACATAACAAAATATCTGAAATTAAAACGGATGATAACATCTGAGAATAATGCGGATAACGTACTTTCAACAACACGTAGTTTAGACTTCCGCCGTCGTCGGATAGTGCCTCTGTTCCGAAAATTCAGCCCTTTAATGTATTTAAGTGATGCTTTTTCTTAAAATTCGGAGACATATTGGCAAATCTTCTAAAAATACCTTCAATTTGACTCCTCAAACGTAGAAAAAAGTCCAACCGTTATCGAGTTATGACTGTTAAGAAAAAACCCCTATATAGGCTATAGGATGCGTGTGATTTGTTTCTGATTCATTAACGTACGCATCATCGTATACAATTTTACAAAAATCAAACTTCCCGGTCCACTTTACGCTGCCAGTTCAAATATAGAACACACTATCCGACACTATGCAGTAACTTGTAGATGCTATCGCCCCTAATAATGGCTTTTGTGTATGTGTGGGTATGTTATGTGAATATTCTATTTACTGTATTGATTCTGAGGAAAATAAATCAATATGAAAGAATGAATACTGTACCGCCGTTGTTCCATAATTATTATTTATCTGAATTTAAAATACCTCAGTCCAAATTAGGAAACAACTTCTCCTCCAAATCCAGTGCTCTGATACCTTTGACCATTTTAATTAGAATTTTACTACACTGGCACAGTACAAACTGATCGTTTGGGATTTAGCTTAAAATAAATACCTGCAAGTTTTGATAAAAAATGTGGTTTATCAAACTAAATTATTAAAACTAAAATCAACATTTGTCAGACCTTTAAAAACTAATATACAAAACATGACTTACACTGAGCTTTTTGCAATTTAAATTTCCCCATCGTTCTATTTAATTAATTAGGAATTATGATTTTAAAAATATTCCGTAGTCCGTTGGTTTACATTTTCGTCAGTATCTCGTTAGCCCTTCAAGTGAAGGGAAGTAGCATGTTGACCAGGACTCGTCAACATGCATGCATCTTGGACACACAAAGGGTCCTTGAAGCTGCCAAACGAAGTGCAATCGGCTGTTCACATCCGCAGTGGAAGGGTTAACCCCAACCTAGCTACTTATTCTACCATTTTGCATTTCCTGATTTTCTTTGCTTGATTTTGATTACCTTGCTACTGGTTTCTACTTGTTTCAACTATCTTGTTATCTCATGAAATTATTTAATGGCCATTCGTGGTTTGTGTATACTTCTTATTTTAATATTTAATAAATTATTGGAAAATGAATTCAAACAATCCAAATATGGTAAAACACATGTGAATTCCCGGAGTTTCAAGATGTTTAGTCTACAATCTATGGTACTGTAAGTCTGGAGTTTAGTTCCGTATTTTATTAATACAAAAATAAACTTGCAAATTAGTAAAATATCACATGTATATCAGATGGTTCAAGCATTGACTATAAATCTATAGTCAATAGTACAAGGCAATTCAAGTACAAGGCAATTCATTTCGACCAGTCATGTATAGGCCATCATAGTCAGGCCCTATGAGATAATGGTATAGTTATGCGAATTATATTTCCTTGTATTATTGTTTACATATTGAATGTAAATACTGTCCGTATAAGTGTCAATCATTGTATACTTTTGTTAAGCGTAATATTTTACATATAACTAAACATGGTTTGTACAAAATAAATGGATGCTGATCTGAAATTTCCAAGTGCCAAAGAAGAAAGCAAAAAACCATCCAAAATAATGAAGTCTGAGGCCGAGAAAATTAAAGTTTAGAGGGATGTTAGCCGCAGGCCAAGCATAAATAATTGCTATGTGTTAGGAAATGCATATTTATTGTATTTACATTTATCTTGATTTACAATTTCCTTAATCGTCTATAAAAAATCACAAACACATTGAAAAGCCTTCTAGTATGTCGTTCATAAAAAAAATAATTTCTTTATTAACATGATATGTGTTGTTAAAACTAAGCAGGATAAATAATAATAATTTTTTAAATTTAAAATTTGTTTTACTCAATATAGTTTTATAGAAGATGAGAATGACTAATAGTCAACCAAGAATACAATCACCATCTTCAACAACATCAGAAGGATTTAGAAGAAAAAAAACTATAAGTATATTTACACTTATACTGTACTTACATACAAGAGGGTAAATTATACACAAAAGATGGTACAAGGTTGCCTACCAACCCACCCTTACAACCCAACATACATACCGTCTGGTACATACATATACCGTCTTGTATGTAAGTACAGTATAAGTGTAAATATACTTATAGTGTTGTAAGACTATTTTATTTATCCTGCATACAAAAATAGTAACAATGAAGATAATCATGACTGTAAATACTCAATAAGTAATCGGAAAGTATTTTATTAGAAACATAAATATGATCACTCCTCGACCTTATCCCTAAGGTCATAGCCATATCCTTCTTGACCCGCTTTCCCGCTTAAAGTTGCCGAAGAGAGAAGATGGCTCATACTTCGTGCTAATGCCTTCAAGGTTGCATCGACAGAGGATGATTTCATCTCGGGCATGGTGGCGACACTGATTACATCAAGCTGGCAGAGTGGCAACACTGGAGGACGGCGCGCGGTGTGTTAAAGGCGTCGTCGTAGGGCAAGGATCTAATCATCCAGTGAGAGGGAGGGGAGGCGGCACTCGGAGTCGGATTGTCGGTCTGTTTGTCTCGTCGTCTTTTCAGAGTCACTGAAACAACTAAGTTTCTGTTTTGCAAGTGCCGTCGTGGTGTCTTGTGGGCTCAGTTAGTTGTCGCTTGAAGCTGTGAGTCGGTGTGGTTTTCCTTCTGTGATTTTGTGCGGTGATTCCAACAGCGTCCTGTAAGAGGTGCGTACAATTTAATGAAATCATGATAAATAAATAAATAATATTTTACGTTATTGAATATGTCTAGTTTTTGCTCTTATTGTTTTGGTAATTTTAGTTTTCTATAATTGATAATTTATTTACTTGTTATCGAGTTATTAAATTTGTTTATTTACCGCACTCGAAAGGTTTACTCCCATGATTAGTGCTTTGTTGATAATGGTTGTGATCAAACTTGTTTTATATTATTCTAAGTTATTTATTGATGCTTGTCAGATTTGCGTACTTGTCCGAAGACTGTTCGGGTTGGCATTTCATCAAACCGGTTTCGAGAGATGAGTACCATGACGAACCTCCGATTAGGTCCGGTAAAATACCAACAGAATTTCAACTCAAGATTCGTCTGTGGTTTCTGCGTTTCTGTAGTTTATTGAAGGTCACTGCCCCGACTGGCAGGTGAATGTCCTTAGAGTCTTCTGTTTTAAATCGCCGGCGATTGTCACTCTCAAAGTTGAGTACACTAATTATGTGATCTATCAATTCTACTGCTTACACCCAGTCATTTTGTAATAAATCGCTCTTAAATGGTAAATTGGCACACGAATATTTGCAGTGAATTAATGAAAATATTTTAAGAGTAAAACTATTAAAAGTTCCACATGATCAGCCTTTTGCAAGCAACCGTAAAAAGGCATTTTTAATTTGTACGGTGATTCGTCATGGAATTTGTCATGTACCTATTGGGTCACCATTGTTAGTGAATGGTTGCTATAGCAACGACCTTGGAACTTATCCCCTCCTTCCTCACAACAGTGTGAATTATTAATTCCGATTGATTATTCTGCGCATGCGTCGTAGTTTAGCACTCAGCGTCGGCGCTCGTCTTCTCTCCGTCGATCTGATTCGCTGTCGCATTTTTAGTTGGGTTAAATCTGTATATATTGTTCTCTCAGTTAGGGTATACACATTGGTTTATTGACAAATTGTATTAATAAGTGGAGTGAGCTGTCTTTGATATTAAGGAATATAACAATTGACGTACAAAATACTACCGTTAATATAGGCTATTATTAAATCAATTAAAAGTTGATTATCTAATCTTGTTATCAAAGAGACATTGTGCAATGAATGTTATATGGTCAGCGGCAGGATGATCATGCAAACAGAAATTATTATCAATTACAGTACAAAGGAAAAACACTCTACCGGTATCCTATACTCTTAAATGAGCAATGTACCAATGAGAAATGAGCAATGTGCTGTATGTATGCAAAATGGATCCGAGATCTCGAAATCCTGCGGATGGATTTTGCTTAAATATTATAAATATGGGTTTGTGGGTCTCATAAACCTGTTGGCTAGGTCCTTAACACAAGGAAACCCAAAATTTTGCTGGACAGCAATTCATTTGATTATGAACAACTATTTTAACGTTTGGATCATAGAGTTCAAACTATAACAAAATAATCATAACAGCTAATACAAAGAAACCAGTGAGCTGTCAGAGAAACTCTCAGGTGGTAAGGTGATGCAGTGTGTATGTAATTATATGTAATTTTACTCCGAAAAAAATCAGCCCTGGATAATTTGAGTACATTCATGTGATTTTCTTCATGCGTTCTTTAATGACTAAATAGTTTCAAAATGTTGACAGTTAGTTGATCGTAATACAACCATAAACACATACATTTACATAAATAAATAAATGTACATGCGCAACGATGAAAATACATAGAAAATTAGTCAACTTTTGCAAATTGATTATTGATTTATTTGGACCTAGTTTGCAACCTATCGCTTTTACTGTTTAAAACTACAGTAGGCCCTACTGTTTCGAGAGGCAAGGAAGTTCCTCCCGTTTTACAAATTGTTAAGCGATTATAATTTAGTAATTGTATGTTGTTGATTGTTTGAGTGCATATGGTTATCTGGCTATTTGTGCTTTGGTCTACAGCATTACAATTCAAACTAACAAAATGTTCTACTGTGTGCGGATACCATATCTGGGAATTTTCCATTTAGGAAAATAGTTTTTGTAGATAATTGAGCGCTATGGCGACTGCAGATAATACAATTAATTTATATCATTGATTCTGGGTGAAGTTTAACCATAGACAAAGGATTTTAGGATATTAAGAGTTTAATTTAAAAAAAACCAATGTGGGTGTTAGTTTTTGTTTGTTCATAGATTGGTTTTCTGTGGTTTTAACGTTTGTGGTTTTGTGTACATATTTTTCCACAAAAGTTGGATGAATTTAATAGTTTTTCTCAGTTGTTATACATTCAGTTTTATTTGAAAGTCCTCACTGCTCCTTATAATGTACTTTAAATATAGAATAAATAACTTATTAGATTTTCTGAAAGTCAATGATTTGTTAACAGTGACAGTTTAGTGTACCACATATATATTTATTTTTCAATAAATATATTTAAAACAGCATTTGAATTCGTAGCTTTCTATATATAGCCTACATTGACAATCCAGTCTTCGAAATGTTATATGTTTTCATGGTAATCTTTGTATTTTAACAAATCGTTTGGACAAATGAATACAGTCGTCAATCCCAAACCTAAATTTCGCCCAATATTAGAAAGCTACCTCTGATTATTCCCTGAATACTCAAGTTACCATATGTAAGAAGCGGAAGCGGAACGAGTGTTATCAAGGGTGCGTCCATCAAAGGAAGACCCATTTACTACATTCAGGAAGCGAAGTGGGCTTTAGTTTAAAGATCTTATCGAGACTATTTTTTGTTCGACACTTTTTGCCGAGTTGCGTCAACCCATGAGCGGAACGACATAATCCAGATGCCTTTGTTGTGTGCCATCATGTCCAGAATATGCCTGTGCGCCGCTTAGCGTCTTAATGGCAGTCTTCTCAATTGGTGATGTGAATAAAACTTAGCAAAAGCTTTTACACAATGCTAACTAAATGGAAAAAGCAAATGCTATATTTTATTTGATAGTCTCCAATAAATGGCCGCCATTTTCCCCTCTGCTCCCCCCCCCCGTTCACATATCAACACAACTAACCACAGACTGTAAAATTATGAAAGCTGCATGCAATTTATTACCAAACATTTTTTATATAAAGAAAGCAATACCAGTTTTTCTGAACACCTTGTATTTTAAATTTAAAGTATTTTTAAGATGAAATAATTTAAATCTTTACTAAATTATGATACAGGTAGAACAAATAAATATTTTATTGTAAAATACAACTTTTATGCCAAACATATTTTCGATCACATGATTACTGGAAACCGTTGTTCTCTGTGGTTTGGTTTTGTTACAAAAATGTCCTCTCATGAGGCTTCACTCTTTTACTCCTGACGAGAGCTCTAGGTATATTAAGCATGTCGAGTCTTCTTAATAATTTTAGCGAATTTCCCCAAAGGCAAGAAGATATTTCCGTAGTCGGCATGGTAAGACCTCTAGGCCCGGGACCATGATAACTTTTAGTTTTGAGGTCCCCAGACCCCAAAAACACCATTCATTCGAAACTATATATGTGTGTGTGTCCGTGGGTGCGATAACTAACGTAAAAATGGTCCGATTTTGATGAAATTTGGAACAAATGTGTATAACAACATTTATGACTTTAAGTTCGAAAACCAGCCAGGTCACTCCATCCAAAGCAATAAGGTTTAACTAGCATACTCAGAAACTATGCCCAGAAAACATTACCACTAATAGAATGTTTTTAGTTGAATGCTTTGTGTTTCTGAGATTTGGGTGTGTGGGGGTATGAGTGTTGTTGGTTGATTGTCATTTGACATCTCGATTATTTATGTATGCATATTGATGAAACTTGGTATGTGGCTTTAACTAGTTGTGGTATATTGATATTTGCACAACCAAGTTTTTTTTGTTGATGGGTGTGTGGGGGTATGAGTGTTGTTGGTTGATTGTCATTTGACATCTCGATTATTTATGTATGCATATTGATGGAACTTGGTATGTGGCTTTAACTAGTTGTGGTATATTGATATTTGCACAAACAGGTTTTTTTTGTTGATTTTTCCCGTAGCGGCAAACCTGCATACTCGGCCCCCATGTTATTCATATGGAGGATAAGTATAGTTTTAGATCTCCCTTAGTTATGAACCTAAATTAATAAAACTTGGTATGTAGCTTCACCTGGTTGAGTTATATTGATAATTGCAAAAAAATACTTTTCTTATCTTCCTTGCTGCAGCAAACCTGTATACTCAGCCCTCTAATGTTATGCTTATGGAGAATAAATAAAATGCTATATATCACTTATTTATGAATGTATTTTTGTGAAACTTGTTAGTGGCTACTTACACAGCCTACGTATTTTTGTAAGTGGCTATGTAGTAGTGAAACACATATATATGCAATGGAAATTTTCTGAGTACGCAGGTTTGCTGCGACGGGGGTATTATGTTTATGAATGCATACAAACAGACAGACAATCAATGAACAGAAAATAAACAAAACGTGTTATTTTTGGATTCAATATGTAGGATTATTTTAATTTATTTAGTTAACATAAGTCATGTCAGTTGTTGGTTATAGAGTAAGAGCATTTACTTCCACATTAGCATATTTCCCAACCTTGAATTACCAGTTACTGAAATGTTTTCCTTGAATGTTTTACCTCGTGATAATCTCGTTACCGGTTAAGTCTGGTGACCTTTGCATTTTCACTAATTTCTGAGAAACCATTGTTGCCAAGTCCTTCACCTACCATAATTAACATAAATAAAGATACAAACAATTAATTGGCATCTCTCTATTTTATTGAGCGTTCTCTTTCCCTCACTTTGTCACTTCTTTGTAACGGCATCCCAGTGCAATGGCATCCCATTCTTTGTTTGCCCTTTAACGTTGTAACTTTTGCTTCGCTCATTTATGTGTCTGAAGTGTAATGGCAGACCATCCTAGTTAAACTCACTGGGAAGTTCCCTGGGTATGTTTATATAGCCTGTTGAGGTGTGTGTACATGATGTGTTTGTTTGTGTGCAAGTTTATCATGCTGTGGCTTTGAAACCTTAAGAGATAGTATAATAGTGGATGTGTACTCCTTGGTTCTATTAAAACAATGGTTTATGATAATGGAGTTCCTGACCATCAGGTAAGTGTGGTTTGGATAACAATAACAATTAATTGTGGTAATCAAACTGATGAGTTCCATGTAAAACAAGCCTGAAATTGCTATTATTATCCAAAAGGCTCTGATAAATGCTATGCTATAATGACACTGACATCCATCTACCTGCTACTGACATGAATGTCATATTTCTGAGCGATGCACTTTGTTTTTGTTCACATTACCAACATGTGACCTATAACTAACCCTGTAGAGATAAATACGACTGTAGCAAATTTAAAATAAACTATACAAATGAGTGAATAGAAACCTGATGTATACCGTAAATTAAACAAGCCTAACTGATATTATTAGAGCAGTGGAACTTTTTTTATTTATTGACCAATCTCACTCAAAAAAGATGCGAAGTATATGTTTTGTGGTGTTAAGAAAATCACTAGAGAATATGATTAAAATCACAACAAACTATATATATCGATACTTAAACAAGAAAAACAAAAAACAGCTAAGGCTGATATAGTTGGGGATATTAAAAATGAATAGCAAAACCATTTGCTCAAAACTAAACCAAAACCAAGCATAGATTACATAATGCTATTAGATTACAATAAATTATAATCTACGCAATTAGATGCACAGATTAAAATACATTTTAGGCTATTATGTACTGTCAAAAAATGTCAGCAGTACAAGTCATTGGGTGAGTTGTTGGTATAGTAGTCAAGGCTGGCTGTGGCCCAGTCGTGGGTTTGAATCCCAGTCTTGGCATGTTCATTTTATCAGTGCTGTTCAACTCGTACTGTAACATTTCCCCCCTTGCTTTGCTGGATGCTGGATAAATTCCACGCACAGATCTATAGTCTATGTGGTCGGGCAAAGTAAGGCAAAAAGAGGCTGCCGACCCTCTTTTTTAAACAAAAAATAAATAAGTTCCGATTTCATAGCTTGTTTTGTGCAGGATGGCTGGCAAGTGGGAGACAGTGTTTGTGACGGGAGGCGCCGGCTACATAGGGAGCCACTGTATCGTAGAGCTGCTCAATGCTGGCTACCAGGTTATAGCCGTTGATAACTTTGCCAACTCTGTCAATGGCAACGGTGAAGCTCCGAGTCTTAAGAGGGTGGAGAAGATCACAGGCAAGACCATCACCTTCTACCAGTGTGACCTCCTCGACCGGCCCAAGCTTGTCGAAATTTTCGATAAAGTAAGTTCAGATGTGAGAGATTACACCCCTGTTGCAGCGAACCTGCACTCTCAGACAAATTTAACTAAAACTGAGTAGGTTAAACTGTGAACAAATTACATCGAAATATACAAATTGTTATTTCTATTAAACAAATACTTTTTTAAATGTTTTTAATCAAGTAATTTTATTTAACACATTACAAATGTTCTAAATTCACCCACCAGTAATAAAGACATTTTTAATCTCATAGATTTGCGCATCCTCAAAGTCAAGAATTTGTTTATCAAGATATAGTGCACGTTTATAATCTATATTTTGGCTTTGCAGATTTATATAAATTTGTGACAGAATTATTTTATATTAATAAAAAACGTGCCATTAATGTGTTCTTACTAGAATCTTAAACAAATCCACGCCTATGATTTACAAATCTTTTTAATTACAGCTTCCTTAAAACGAAGGGTAGCAAACAACTAAAAAACATATAGCTCAACATTTTAGTCATCATTATATGTGTTTCCTGATCCATCAAAATCTTGGCCACCAGATGATCAGGAAAAGCAATGGGGAACCGTTCATAGCAGCTCAGGCTCAAGCTCAAATCTTCCACAAGCTTTTTAAATATGCAGACTAATGATACAGCATGTGAATTGAAAAAGTTACAATTTGGTTTAATTCTTCAAATAATATTGTACTGTTTTTTAAAATTATTATTGCAACCTTACTTTTTTAACTAGCCAAAACAAAATATAGGTTAAATATGTATACAAATTTACCGCCAGAAGCTGGCACTAAAGTTAAGAACATGTTTCTAACTTCAGTATTTGTAATAATTTGTAAAAATAAATTGTTGTCCCAATTGTATTATCCTGTACTCTAATATGAGTAATGTTTGCTTGCTTGCTTGCGACACTGATCTCAAAAACGGCTCCAACGATTTCCTTGAATCAAAATAACTAATTTCTGGGATAAAAATAAGTTCTAGTCAGGTCTCATCCCCAGGAAAAATCAAATAGTGTAAAAAAACTAAAATTAAAATTAAAAAAAATTAACATTGGGCTTATAATCAAAACAAAAGAATTGGAATTTGTTCATAATCAACCAGGGAACTGTCAAAGTAATACTCAATATGTTGTTTATGATTATTAACAGGTGGTTTCCTGAGAGCAGAGATTAAAAGATTTGAGTGAAGATTACATATATAGAGTAGTAAAATAAATCAAAGGGACATTGAGCTATAAATAACAACTGGAGTGACCTTAAAAATGTAGAAAAGAGGCAAATGAGTTATACAAATCTGATTATAACTAGGGGGAAGTGGTGAAATATTACACCAAATCATCTAAACAAACTGACTGGTCTTCCCCCTAGCAAAGCTCGGCCCCCAGGTACTAAACTTAATATAAGCACAAAAACGATGTTGTAGTGACAATAAAGTGAATTGAATTTGGACATACAGTACCGGTACACAAGCTAACTTATGTGCTCTCAGATTTGATGTTTTTTCACTCTCCTAAGTTTCTATGTGCTGTTTTCTAATGACAAAAATGTGTTCGTTGTTGGCTGTTGCAGCACAAGATAGACTGTGTGATTCACTTTGCAGCCATGAAGGCGGTTGGTGAATCAATGCAGCTGCCCCTCCTCTACTATAAGAACAATCTCATAGGCACTATCAACTTACTAGAGGTCAGTTCAGACTTGCAGTAGAATATTTCGTATTAATAGAAACATTCTTATCAATGGTGTAGTGGAGCGGGAATGCATGGGACCGGCTCCCACACTGCTTTTCCATAATTTAATATAGCAATCATTTGCTTTTCTGACAATTTAACAAACACATTTGGCGTTCCGACACTGTACAATTTACGACTACACCACTGATTCTTATGAAAGTAAGAAAGTTATACTTTGGAAAATGCACAACATTTCTAGTGGTTTATTTTTTGTCACCGAGTCCTTTCTTTGCTTTTTCAATATTAGCAACGCCTTTTTTCCCTATTCTTGTTAAAATCTACTAATCTTTAAATATTACTATTCTCAGACATGGAAGAGGGTCAAGGGGGTCATCCCACCACCTGTAAAACACCTTCACATATTTTGGCAATTAATAATTAAAAACAACTTTTTAAAGCTTTTTAACATAAAAAACAACTATAGAATCAAATAATTTGCTGTTGTTATATCTACATTTCCCAAATTTAGGAGGATTTAATAAAATAATATAAATTAATAACAATATTGTTACCTATCAACATTACTATTTAGTAACTTATTGGTCAGTACATTAATTAAATGTTCAACTTATTTAAGGAGTCCTAACTTAATCACTTTAATCACTTTCATCTGAAAAGTCACATTTGTGGGGATTGAGCTTTAATATCATACTACAGTTAGGAGACAGTGGATCGGTTTTTCGACCATGCATCCTATCTTTTTCAATACATCTTTATTTGACAAAAGATATATGTAGAGCTTCTGACAAGAGTATGGTCTGAAGTTATTTTTTATTTATTGAATTAAAATTTAGTGAAAGAGTAACAGATAGAGTAATAGATAGGAGTATACAGGGAGAGAAGGTTTAAGTTTGCATGACAATAAAGTTGCAAATTCAGAAATTTCAAGCAAATTGATTTGCAATTACAAATTGCAATTCAGTGAAGTTATGTTTTATTTTCATTTCCAAGTACAATTTCAAAACAAAATTTGTGTTACACATTTTTGTAGACGAATTCAAAATAGTTACCTTTTTTGCCGTCAAATTCAGATAATTTCCGGGTAAATCTGGTGTTATGGCAGACATGTATAATATCTGTAGGTTAAATCACAGTTAAACACAGATGATCTAAGAGCAGACCACATACATATCGCTGTCGGATGACTGACCATCTATGCAAGTGTTTTTGAATATTCTTTATGTGCGCACAAGGCAAAAATCTCAAGATTTCACAAAAGGCTCAAAATTAATTTCTGGCTTTGAAAATATAATTACTTTTGATAAATGAATTTACTTTTAAAAACCTCATTTAATCTTAGTTAAACAATATTAATCATTATCGATGGTTATCACCTTATATGATCAAACTGTTAGAATGATATTACTTATTCCTCTTTGCAAACTTAGTTTGAAAAGAGGTCTTAACTGCTCCAAGAAAACTTCCACAGGTTATCAGGTGAAAGTTTCACCAGCAGTGTTGCTGATTTCAGTGTAATCGTTAAGTCTTTTCCTTGAGCTATACTCTTAACCATTGCCATTATTTCTCCACTTAACAAGTAAACCAAGATAATAGTCAAACATTCTTTAATTTCCTGGCGCTTTAAAAAATTTCAAAAATTGTCCCAATATATACGACAATGATACACAGTGTAAAACTAATACCACTAAGTTAAATATGTGGCGACCTCCCTCTATAAACTTACTTTTTGTATATAACTTTCTAATTACACTCTTGCAAATGTGCTTACTAACATAGTTACCATAAAGAAATGTTTGGCACATATTCTAATGAGCCACATGACATATAGGTAAACCATTAATCATACATCCTTTCATAGGAAGTATAATGGTTAAACATTGACTTAGCAGTTTCTATTGTTTTTAACTCTCTATTTAGCTGTTCGTCCAATATTCAAATAAATCATTTGTAGAGTCTTGCACAAAAATCTGTCTTAGGTGATGAAAGAACACAACTGCCACCAGCTAGTGTTCTCCAGTTCGTGCACAGTTTACGGGAACCCCGAGACTCTACCGATCACCGAGGACCACCCCACAGGAAATGTCACCAACGTCTACGGGAGAACCAAGTACTTCATCGAGGAAATGCTTAAAGACATCACAGTTGCTGATGAGGTTGGTTCAGTACATTGGAGTTAATCACAACAATTTATTTTGGGGAGTTTGTTTCTACTCTCTATATACAGGATGTTACAAAAAAGGTTCACTTGCTATAAATTTTCAGATTCTACACCCAAAAGCAAAAAAATGTATTGAGACATTTTTTGAAATTCCACTCCGTTTAGCATCAGTTGGTCTGTTAGTGTTTTTTACTTTAGTATATCTTTTGAACCTTTTAAGGTACTGTTTTGAAACTTGGCATACTTCATGTCTATACTTAATGATGTTTTGGCATTGAATTTCAAGTTTCTTTCTTTCACCGTTTAAAAATGGCGGCCATTTTTGTTTTTAAAAGCTAAATATCTTAAAAACCGTAAAATTTATGAAAAAACTGTAAGAATCAAGAAAGTTGTGGTGTTTTGTCCTAAAAGTAATAATATGAAGATATTAACTGTAGGGTAATAAATAACTGAGTTGTTGTGATTTTTTTAGTTAAAACATGCTTTTTTGCCATTTCTGGGCTGAAGAATTATGTTTTAACTTTTAACTTATAAAAAGTCACAACAACTCTGTTATTTATCATCCTATAGATCTTCATATAATTAATTCTAAGACAAAATGATAACAACTTTTCTGTTTCTTACAGTTTTTTTCATAAATGTTACGGTTTTTAAGATATTTAGCTTTGAAAAACAAAAATGGCCGCAATTTTGTAACAGTGAAAGATAGAAACTTTAAATTCAATACCAAAACACTAAATAAGTAGGGGCATAAAGTATACCAAGTTTCAAAACAGTACCTTTAACGGCTCAAAAGATATACTAAATTTAGTAAAAGACAAACAGACTGACTGACGCTAAACGGAGCGGAATTTTGAAAATTGTCACTACATTTTTTGCTTGTTTTTGAGTGTAGAATCCGTAAATATATAGCTAGTGCACCTTTTTTATAGCACCCTGTGTAAATAAAAATTAATAATAAAAACAAAACATCTATCCATACATGGAATGATTTTCTAATGGGGAAACCCTGGCAGAATTCTTCCATCAAAGCAGAATCCGAGATTGGGACTAGGGCGCAGAACTGGCTGGCTTCTTAGCTACAGTTTTTTACCCTGCTACTTTTATACTAATCTTGCTATCAGATCATCAGACCTAAAGGTCTACTTTACTGGTCTTCCATTAATTTCCTTTCAAACCAAACCCAAGCCAAAGTTCTTATCTTCGTCTCCATCTCAAACTCAGTCCCCTACCCTTCTACTCTTTTATCCCTATCAGTTCATTATCTGTGTTGTTTGATTGTCTTGCCTTAATATCCATCTGTCCCTCTGCCATCTGTCTGTCAATTCTCTCAACATCTTCAAGCATGACCAACAAACAACCTACATCCTGCAAACCTCCTTAATACCAACAACCGTGCATAATTGAATAAAAATGAAACAATAAGCACTTCCTATTAACAACTGACCCCCTCAGTGAAAGACTAACAAAGGAAGAATCAACATTACAATCATGATATTACCAAAATCACCACATCATCTTGACTTCTTTTTTTATTCCTTATTGAGGAATCCTCAATCTTTCATGAGATGAGCCCTCACAGCTTCACAGAATACACAAATTACTGAAATGACAACTCAATCAATGTAGTGCTTGGATGTATAACTCCTGTAATAACTTACTACAAGATAAAACAAGCACTGGTTTTTAGCAACAGCTCTACTCTATGAATTTATAAGTATAGCTTATAAATAATGTAAATATAATTAGAGTGATGAACTCTAAGTACATACATAATCCTTATAACAGTTGACCCCTCATTGACATTTGTGTTGGCAAACCTACTAATAGGTACTTACTTCCTGGACAAGTGCCATCCTTCTCCAAGTTGACAGAGGGCCAGTGGTCTTGAAATATTGTTTTGTGTGTTTTATATAGTCTTTATTAGTGTGATACCATTAGACGCCTGTACTTTCCAAGCTAAGCCTACAAGCACCCCAGCACAAAACAACACAGCACAGCTTGGATTGTTATGCACAAGTCCAACCCATATATCCCACTAATCGTAACTATTGTGGGCCGCAGCACTGGAACATCATCTCGCTAAGGTATTTCAACCCCGTGGGCGCCCACCAGTCCGGGCTGATAGGGGAGGATCCGACCAAGGCCTTCACCAACCTGATGCCCTACATGGCCCAGGTAGCCATCGGCAACAAGCCTTCCCTCACGATCTTCGGCGGCGACTACAACACCGTTGACGGAACTGGTCAGTAGCTAATAGATTCCAATTGTATAAATATGGTATTGGTTTTGGATCAGTATCCAGTTGGTCAGGATGTAGTAGTATTGCATTGTTTTTTGGGATATTAGTGTGTGGAGACACTCCAAACAAAATTTGAGCAAACACATTTGAATAAAATATAACTGACTGTATCTAAATCTGGGTAATTAAATTCAGCAATTGTAGATCTGATATAGATTACAACCTGGTCTATGACTGATGATTTGCAATTATGATCAGTCTTCTTCGATACTAATGCATGACATCTCAACGCTGTATACTTTGGTAAGTATGAATTGTGAACACTAGTGAATCATAAGAAGACTTATTCATCGCCTTAAATCATTCACTAAATCAGTCCTCTGAGTGGATTACTTACGTAGCTGCCAATTTCAGTCATTGTAACGTAATCTTGGGAACACAACACCTGGTCTCAGTTATACAGTTCACTCTTTGAATGTATTTATGAGTATAAACTGTCTGAAATTGTCAGAGGAGGCTCCTCAGCTTGGATAATACATTTATAGGTATTTTTAGATTGTAAATACCAAACTATGTATAAGTAAACATCAAGTGTGTGATTTGGAAACAACAAAATTTCAGCACATCCAGTATAGCCGTGATAAAGACAATGTTTACGTTAATACTTATGGCCTATAGTTCAATTAATTAACTAAATTATTGAATAAATGCCCTCTCTGGTACCCCTAGATGTAGTAATTTGTTCCTACTCAAAATGTATTATGTAAATTACTGTAAATGTAAAATTTCAGGAGTAAGAGACTACATCCACGTCATGGACCTAGCATCAGGCCATGTCGCTGCTCTCTCCAAACTGCAAAGTGACCATCTTGGGCTCAAGGTCAGTTCTTGGACTTTTTACATGCATAGAGAAATTACATTTGTTCAGTTTTGTTTGATGGGTACCTGTGTTTTATTCAGAGTTACAACTGTTACAGAACAATGGGTTGGTTGATTTGATTTCTTCAGATATAGATCCAATTTTGTTTATAAATGTCATTGGTAATGTTAATAAAGAGTGAATTGAAATTAGCCATTAGAAGCAAATGCCAACTTTTTTATTTAATAATAAAGACATTTTAACAAGCTTGTAAGAAAAAAAGGGTAAAATGAAGAAAAATTAAACCAAGATCTACAGAAACTGTTACATAACTGCTGGAGATTACAGTATAAGTTAGTAACACTTCTTTTCTTATTGACCTACGGCATTGACTAATGACTATACACTTGTAGAAGACAACAAACCTTATGGGTGGTTCTGTTAACAAAAATAGGTGGGATTCTCCACATAGTTTTGACAGCACTGGATAGAAATCGTCAGCATTGCACGCAACAGCGCATGTAACTCTGGCCCATGCCGCTTGGCACGCCCAGCTCAGCCGTGGCGGGTTTTTAAAATCTCATTTTGTTAATAAAACAACTGTCTTGCTTTCCTCGCAACTCGGAAGTTTTATTATACATTTGAACAGTTTTAACAAAGGTTGTGTGAAATAAAAATAAATTGTAATAACTGTTAAAAACTTGTAATAAAATTGTTTTCAACGTCGTAGCTGTCTTTTACCAGCATCAATAAAGCTTGCTCTTTCTGTTCGTCTGCCTCTGTAATTCCAAGTAGTTCGTATAATGTCTACTAGCTGGAAACACATGCTATAGGCCCTGTTGCCGACCGCACCCACTACATTGTGCTGCTTTCTTTGTTAACGGCACAGTCTACTATACACAGTCCTGCAGCTTACTCGTGTGTTGAGATGTCCGCGCGAGTGACCCTAGCGCTCCAGGCGGCTAGCGAGCTGAAGCGCTATTCTACCCTATTGCCTTCTATGGCAACAAACTGTCCTGGTTTTAATTTAATAAAAATGTTTGTCAAATAATATTGCCGTGTCAATGTAGCATTGTTTGACGTCCTATTATGAGATAATGAAGGTTTTCAAGTATTTCATAAGTGGGTAATACAAAAGAGACTAAATTTAAATGCAGGGAATAGTTTTAATGCATTACGACATTCTGTCATTCATTTGTTAAAAATCATTGCACAATGTGCATGTTAATTTATAAATGTTTAAATGTAAGCTATTTTTTGTATTTTATTTTCTTTAAACGCAAAGGTTTATTTGTAAATTTTAGGGCGTGATAAAATTCGAGTTTCAAAACAAGTTTAACAAGATACAAATTCATATCCTGACAACAGGAAAGAGAATTGAAAATGCAACATTTACAAATTAGTAATCAAGATGTGATGTCGTCATAGTTCTTGAAGTATATTATGTACAATTTGTTATACTTTCGTCATTAATACTGTAATTTTGTTCTACCAAAGACAATTTGCATGGTTAACATTTATGCACTTCAAAGAACTTTTTAGAATCTTAAGAATTAGCAACTTAAAATTCGAATGGATAACTCTGCTTTTCCTGTCTCAGACGTTGTCCGGGAACAACGTTGTGTCTTGTAAAACTTGTTAAGGAAAATACAAATTTATTTCATATACAAATTTACAAATTAAACTTTGCATTCAAAGAAAAAATATATCTTACAATTAAATTAGACTTATCAGATTACAATTAATTATGTCTTATCAGATCATAATTTTTTAGTTGCACACCTACCTTTAAGTACTAATATAAATAAAAATATTACCATAATCAAAAGATGTTTTCCAGTACAAAAGAATGAACAATTTTTAGCAATTTTAAGTAATGGGTTAAACAACTTTTTACTTAAAGAAAGCTTAAATGAAAGCTACAGTATTTTTTTGAGAATATTTATTCACTGTATGGATGAAATATTCCCACAAAAACAAATTAAGGTATCTCAAAATATAAAATCAAACTGGATAACTCCTGAAATTAAGAACTTATCTCAAACCAAAAGACATTTGCATAACTTGGCAAAACACAGCCAAGATGAAAATTTGTTGGACTATGTAAAACAATTTAAAAAGAGTTTTAAGTCAATTGTAAATAAAGCAAAGAAAAATGCTAATAACAAATATATAACAAATTCAGAAAATAAAGCAAATGCAATTTGGCAAGTTGTAAAAAATGAATTAGGTTTAAGACAGGATGTGGGTAAGAATAGGTCAAAACTTGTTTTAAGAAATGAATCTATTGAAAATCCATCAAAGATTGCTAATTGCTTTAATGAGTACTTTTGTAACATAACCGACATTCTTAATGTACCTAAGGTATCGTATATTGCAACAAAATTAAATTCTAACAATAGTACTTTCTCTCTTCAAACCCTGAATTACGTTAGCACAAATGAAGTAAAAAGTTTAATCTCGGGTCTTAAAAATTCATGTTCGGTTGGATGGGATGAAATTCCTACTATGTTACTTAAGTTAAGTGTTGACGCTATAGCTCCTGTTTTATGCAAACTAATAAATAAGTCATTTATGAGTGGAATATTCCCAGACAAATTAAAATTATCTGAAATAAAACCAATTTACAAACATGGTCAGAAGACAGACATAGCTAATTATCGCCCAATCTCTGTTCTTAGTAATATATCAAAGATTTTTGAGAGGGCCATTCATAGTAGAATAAATCAATATTTAGAACAAAATGAACTGTTAAAATCCTCCCAGTATGGATTTAGGAAGCAAAAAAGTACACAGACAGCTCTAGTTGATTTTGTTAATGAAATTTCTGAAGCCTTGGATGGGTCACAGCATACTTCTGGTATATTTTGTGATCTATCCAAGGCATTCGATTGTGTTAATCATAGCCTTCTTTTAAATAAAATTAATTCATTTGGAATAAAAGGATCTGTGCTCAAATTACTCCATTCTTATCTTAGTGACCGAAAGCAGCGTACAGTAGTTGCACACGATTATAAGAAATTTAAATCAAATTGGGTCAATGTAACTTCTGGCGTTCCGCAGGGGTCCATCTTAGGCCCCTTACTTTTTATCATGTTTATAAATGACATAGAAATATCTTCTAAATTATTTTTATATGCCGATGACACTACCACATTGGTGAAGAATAGTAACTTTGATGACATGATCATAGCGGTTGAAAGAACTTACTCGGAATTAAGAACATGGTTTTCCAAAAATGGTCTGTTATTAAACAATTCAAAAAGCAATTTGGTCTACTTTAAGCCCTCAAACCATAACTTCCACTCATGGAAACAATCTGAAAGTATAAATCGTACAGAATCTCACAAATTTCTCGGAGTAATATTTGACCAAAATTTAAATTGGGAAAAACATATCAGTTATTTAACTAACAAACTAAATAGTATCCGCTATGCATTATATATTCTAATACAGTCAACATCCCTAGAAACTTGTAAAACTGTTTATTATTCTTACATTGAATCTGTCCTTAGGTATGGTATTTTATTATGGGGATCACATAAAAAATCTGAAAAAATATTCATAGCCCAAAAGTTTATTATTAGAACCATATCAAAAAAAAGCAAAAAAACTAGCTGTAAATCACTTTTCAAAAAACTACAGTTTTTAACATTACCAGGCTTATATATTTATGAACTAATCAAATTAATCACAGAACGTCCAGATTTATTAGAGGAGCACAAATTTAAGCACAATCACAACACAAGAAAAAATTCAAAATTTGTCTTTCCTCAACATAACTTAACTTTATTTGAAAAGAGTCCTCTGTATATGGGAATAAAAGTTTTTAATAAACTTCCTAATTCCATAAATCAGCTGAGCAAAAGAGTTTTTCTTAAAAAAGTTAAAGATATTTTAATTGACAAAGTTTATTATTCAGTTGAGGAATTTTTTGAAGACAGCAGCTGGGAGAGTTTATTGTAGTGTTTTATATTGTTAACATTTTATTTAGTTAAGATTACATGTATAGTTTTATTTTGATATATTTAACAATGACACTGTCACCTGTTATATTTCTGTATTAATCAGAAAATTTGTTAACATTTGTTGTGACAATAAAGATGACTTGACTTGACTTGACTTAAACATCTAAGGTCAACCTGTAAATTGTACAATGATTTATAACAAAAAATGATTGTTGACAGATTGTCGTAAGATGCATTAAACTATTCCCTGCGTCTAAATTTAGTCTATTTATTATTATTAACTTATGAAATACTTTTATAATCTCATAAGAGGTTGACGAATAATGTTACATTAACACAGCAATATTATTTAACAAACATTTTTACTAAATTAAACAAGAAGAACTGTTTGTTGCCATAAAATCCAATAGAGTGAACTAGCGCTTGAGCTCGCAAGCCGCTAGGGGCGCTCGCATCGCTCGCCGCTAGGGGCGCTCGTATCGCTCGCTGCTAGGGGCGCTCGCATCGCTCGCTGCTAGGGGCGCTCGCATCGCTCGCCGCGCCCAGGCGGACAACCTTCGCAACTGAGCTGCGTGACTGTGTATAGTAGACTGTGGTTAACGGATCCTAGCATTGGGTTTACTGTCTACTACAGGTGTATAGTTAAGGCCTACGGCGATAAGAAATGTTTGTTGTTTTAAATATCCTATGAATAACCTATGATGTTCTATTTCATAGCAAGTTTAATGCCAATCATGTGGGAGCACTGAGCTCTAACTTAATAATGGAGGCAACTCGATCAACCAAAATTTTGTGCCCCTACCACTTTATGGTGAGAATAATGAACAAGTCATTAAAAGTTGAACAGAAGTGAATCCACCCAATCATGTGTTATGAAAGAAGGTGTTGTCTGTCTATTGTCATAGATAATTGTCAGTTTTAACTCTCAAATTCATCAACGTCTATTTTTATGAGCTGAAATGTTTTTATGAAGATATGTTTTGAATATATGGCCTCAAAATAGGATTATTAACTTTTCAAAAGTCCCTTAAATCTCTGTCTCAATGTTTTGAAAGTTTCAATTTGATTCTTGTAGATATAGTTCTGGTTATTGATTACCATTGTAATAGTAATAAATTACTGTTATATAACTTATATAGTAAGTTATATAACATTTTCAAATAATCTAAGTTTTTGGGACTCTGAATTCCCCATATGAAGAACGGATGCATGATTTAAAGATTATATATAAAAACTTTGTTGTAGTTACTTGCTATATTTTATTATACAGTATTATACATGCTAGAATTGATAGACATGTAAGTCAAATAAACAAAATGAATCGGTTCAAATTTTGATTCTTTTTAGTTGAGTGGTTCAAATGAAAAGATTCATAAACAGCTCATGATTGGATGCATTGGATGCTCATGATCAGCAGAAAGAATGAGTATTAATCCTTACCGGTGAACCAACCTTACAAATAAGCAGCACTTGCTATTATCAATGCAAAATGTCAGCAGTGGTGCCTCCAGTAACTAGTTACAGCTTTGTGTGTGGGAGGATAATGGCTTAAAAACCTTCAAATGGGTGAAATCTCCCAATTTAAAACCTAAGGAAAAAAGGAATGAATTATGTCAAAAGTGGTATTTACTCTTAACTTGCTACATGATATAGTGAGGATTTAATAGTGTTGGTATTAGTTCTTGTGCATGTAATGTTGATAAGAAATCTTTTCCTGTGGTTTGGGTTGTTAATATAACTTAGCATGATAAGATCTTTCCTGATTAAATGTTGTTTTCAGTAATATAAGTATCATAAGTAATTGTATAAATAAAAAGTTCTTACTTTATTGTTCTGTAAGTCAAGGTTGTTTGTAAAATAAATTATGTATTTTTGGAATATACCGGGTGTTAAAACATGTCATGGAGTGTCCAAACATAAATATAAAACATTATAAAGGCGAGGATGGTACACTTATTTTGTTACCATATATAAATTGACGTTGTTTTAGATTTAACCAAAAATTTAGTTTAAATTTTTTTTAGACCAAACTTAAAATTTAAGCTTTTTGAAATTCTTCTCAGATAATATAAATTTGTGACATTGCATACTAGAAGAAGAATCTTCATTTTCAGGCTTTTATAATCAATTTAACTGATCAGATGAATTTGATAAACTGACAGTCTTCACTCAAAGAAGCATGCATAATCACATAAAGACCTTAAGTGTCACTTTAAATATGTAATGTAATACATATTTACATGAACAGCCTTTCTCTTTGATCACCACTTAATCTGGATATTTAGTTATTTCATAAATACAAATATTAAACAATTGTTCAGTTTTAAAATGATGAAACATAAACTGAATTATAAATAAATATTCAAACAATGTGCATCATCCGCACCTTTTAGATTAGCACCTATCATGTTTTACCATTGTTGAAATGGTTTGTGTACTCACTGAGCAAGAGGTAGCTCAGTTGAAGGGGGCATTAAACTAATTCTCTAAATTATTATACTAGAAAAACGTTCAAATATTTGTGTAATGGGATGAGCGAACTCAGAAATAACATACACACAAATTAGGCGAACAAAGGAAGAGCACTTGGCTCAGGAGTTTCATTGAAAAAAAGGTGGGATACACAGCTAACTCACCTGAAGAAACTGGTTCAAATGAGCATAGCAACAATAAGAATATATACAGGGTGTCCCGTAAGTAAGTACAAAAACTTTAGGAATAGGTTATATGGGTCAAAATAAAAATAAAATCAAGAATAATGTTTTTTCTAAAAACGCTTTGTTACCGATATATCCGCCATTTTGTATTTTTTCAATAAAAATTTATATCTCAAAAACCATTAAATATTACTTTATGAAACTTGGTATAGTGTTTAAGGTAGAAATTAAATAATTGCAAAAAAATTTTGTTAAAAAATATTTTTCCGTTCCAAAATGGCGGCCATTTTAATTTTTCAAACTAAAATTACTAAAAAACAGCTGATTTTATGGAAAAAATACAAGAACACTTTTCTTTAGTATTTTGAATTTTCTATCAAACGACACCAAGTTCAGAAGGATCGGGCAACAAATAGCTGAGAAATAACGATTTTTAGTTGTACAGGCCAGGCGCACCCTGGCAACTTCTCCTCATTGTCTGCGACAATCAGCTAAAAATCACCTAAAAATTGTTATTTCTCAGCTATTTGTTGCCCGATCCTTCTGAACTTGGTGTCGTTTGATAGAAAATTCAAAATACTAAAGAAAAGTGTTCTTGTATTTTTTCCATAAAATCAGCTGTTTTTTAGTACTTTTAGTTTGAAAAATTAAAATGGCCGCCATTTTGAAACGGAAAAATATTTGTTAACAAAATTTTTTTGCAATTATTTAATTTCTACCTTAAACACTATACCAAGTTTCATAAAGTAATATTTAATAGTTTTTGAGATATAAATTGTTATTGAAAAAATAGAAAATGGCGGATATATTGGTAACAAAGCGTTTTTAGAAAAAACATTATTCTTGATTTTCTTTTTATTTTGACCCATATAACTTATTCCCAAAGTTTTTGTACTTACTTACGGGACACCCTGTATATATATATATATATATATATATATATATATATATATATATATATATATATATATATTATTAGATTGAAAACAACATTTCCAGAGTACCCCTTTTTTAAACATTTTTATTACACAACGCGTTTCGGCTATAATGCCATTTTCAAAGTGTATAAAAAGTATAACTTTAAAATAAAATAGTAAAATTTAAAATGAATAAACATATGTTAAAATATAGATAAAGTAAAAAATAAATAAAAAATATACAGACAAGTAAAAATATATCTTTTTATTGTTGCTGCGCTCATTTGAACCAGTTTCTTCAGGTGAGTAAGCTGTGTATTAGAGTGGACCGAAAAAGTAAACTTTGTCCGATCAAGAACATGTATGGCTTAAAAGTTGTGTAGTAGGTCTAGAATAAACACCGTAAAATATTAGGCCAGAAAAATAATATCTTTAGACAGTGCAAACGGCTTAAAATTTCATGTTTTTAGTAAAATATTGAATTTTGAGATATTTTCCAAAAAATATTTAGTTTTGTCCGATCAAAAACATATATGTCTTAAAAGTTATATAGTCAGTCTAGAATAAAGACCGTAAAATATTAGGACAGACAAATCATATCTTTAGTCTGCGCAAACGGCTTAAAGATTCATGTTTATAGTGAAAAATTTAATCTTTAGATTTTCCAAAAAATATTTATTTCTGTTCGATCAAAAACACGTAGGTCTTAAAAATTACATTATATGTCTATTTTGAATGACTTAAGGCCCGAAGAATAATATTTTTAAACTGCGCAATTGGTTTGAAAATGCTAGTTTTTGCAAAAAAGTTATTTTCCCCTAATTACTTTAATAATCGTGTTAAGCCAAACCAAGCCAGGGAAGAAGTTAAAGTTACATTAAAAGGTTTCATAACCCCCACAAAAATATTGAGGTTGTAAAATAACACTTTTGGAAGGTGCAAAAACTGTAAATGTCTACTATGTTTGTTAATTCTGAATTTGTTGTGTCACTCTAGGTTTTACGGTTATGTGTCACTCTGTGCTATGGCTATTGGTCGCTATGCAACTCTTCGCTAGTTAATAAACAACTACCTAGGACTCACCACGGGGAGAAGTTTGCATGTGGAGTACAATTAGTGCCCTCCAACCAACCACCCAACCATATGAGCACAGTACCATGGGTACATCTAGTCTCTCTATTATGCCTTAAAATCTTTCCTAGATTCAAAATTTGGTCTTATATATCTGCCCTGTGTCGGACTCTTATCACACCATCTCGTTTTTGTTTGTAAAAAACTTGTTGAGGTGTCTTTGTCACTTCTTTGACGCCTACAGCGTGTGCATGAGCTGGCAACCTAAAAAGAACTCCTTCTGAATTAGTTTTAGAGACACCATTCTCCATCTCCAGAACTCAGTTTGGATTTGCTTATGATAAATGCATTGCAACCGGTGGTTCTGTTATATTTACAGTCTGTCACACTATTTAGTAAATGTATACTGTTGCAGGAAAATTAATTTTGGGCATTTCCAAGCTTCCTACAACACAAAAACGAACTGTTGCTGCTTTAGTTGACTTACTTCGAGCTGCAATAACTCACCTGATTGCATTCTGGCTAATGTGCTTTATGCTGCCATTTAACATTCCAACTAAAACGTTTTTGGGTAGACAAAATAGCCATTGACCTGTAGGCTCACGTTCTTGTGGTTTTTCATGCAACTTGAGAATTGAAAATGTTTCACAAATAGTTGCTCTATCTTGCAGTATTGGGTTGCGTTTGATTCTGGACCAACTTGGCGCTTACACGTTCACAGCATATTTTGCCACGTCTGTTATATATCGAACGGCGAATCAGAAGTAATATGCAATTGAAAAATGCGGTTGGTAGTAATAACCTATCTAGCGTGATTCAACATTACTGAAACTCCCTCCAAATCCAAGGGGGCACTCACCAGTGGAAACTAGTCTACAAACGAGATATCAAATAAATATTTCTGATCAGTACTGAGGTATTTTCTTAAATTAGGAAATAGTTCTTCAACAGGGTTGTCGATCGGTTCAGACTTTACAGAAGGCAGTTTTTGACAGTTAGACAGGGCTTTACAAAGTGGACCATCATAACCTGAAGTAACTAGGTACCGTAATAAGTTGTGTCAGGATCCAAAAATTCAAAAAAGACTAGCTCCCCCGCAAAAATTTGCGGATATAATCCTTACCACCAGCTTTTTATTGAATTAAGAAAAAATACGTGACATAAACCAAATAAAACTCTCCTCCATATGAACAACATGGGAACTTGGAAGTCCCGTGGGGCAGAGCCCTGAGGCCTGAATCGAAATTCTGGCTTGACGGCAACTTAGAACTTGAAATTATCTTTTAATTAAAAAAAGAATCATCAAAATCGGTTAAGTATTAACTTCAGGAAGTGAGGGAACAAAAAGTAGGAACTTTTTAACAAGTTCGCTACAGCAAATATATGGAATTTGTCAATTACATAGACCAGCGACGCACCTGTGCATCGAGTGGTTTCTCCCGATAGACCACCGACGCATATTTGCGTTGGCTGGTCTCATCGAAATAGACTGACGACGCTAATTTGCGTCAGTGTCCCATTGTTATTCAAATGTGTATTTCTTAGCAACGGTCTATTTTAAAGCTCTGATCTCTTTGTATCAGTCTAGAAGGATATCTGACACACATGTACTTTGCTTTACCTGTGGGAATGACAATTGGTGACGTGACATCACAATTGGCAAAACTGTTGTTTACATTGTCATTTCCGCTGCATCACTTTTCAACTGTCCACCTAGCTAACCTTACTGTTTTTGGACTGCTTTAGCGGTGTTTGTTTGATTATTGTGAAGAACATTAACAATGAAACGGAATAGGCATACAAATGATCAAATTTACATCAATGCAAATGTGCGTCGCTCGGTCTATTGAACAAAAATGCAATCGTTTTTACTATTTTCCATTGTATAGACTGACCGACGCATATATGCAAAGTTTTTAAAATTGCTCAAATTAAAATAAAAAACAATTGTTATTGTTAATGCATTTTAGGTTATGATGAAGTGAATTAGTCCATTTAAACCCAATTTCTGTCGTGGTCTGTTGTTAATGTTACTCCTATACCTCCTGGTCTGTTTGCAATGTTCAGATTATTTCTTTTGGTCTGTGGGAGCGACCGGACCGATGCAAATATGCGTTGCTCGGTAGCGAACTTGTTCAATATACGTAGATGTCTGACTGGCAGCGCGTTTGTTTGTAACTGACATTCTTACCCACTGAAGTGGTTTTCGAAGTCTCTCGCCTAGAATTTTTATCACACCTTTGTGTTTGCCTGTATCTTATGAGCAACCATCACATCCTACACAAACAAATTCAGACAAACTAAGGTTGTTCATATAATATATGTACTCTATAATTGAGTTAGCTATATATACAGTCTTTCTTGATAAACATGTAACACCACCACCACCAGAACCACCAGCTACAAAATAACATACCACTAGGATAACAAGAGGGTTATGTATTTTAGCATGCTGCATTACCTATATATTTAGAACTCTTGTATAAGGGATCTTTTTCTCGTTTTCACCGGTGTTTTTAGCGAATTTCCCCTATAGGGAAGAAGCTATTACCGTAGGTCTCATGGTAAGATTTAAGCCCGAGACCATGATAACTTTTCATTTTGAGGTTCCCAGATGCCAAAAACACTATTCGTTCAAATTTTTATATATGTATGGATATATATATGTCCATAAGCACAATAACTCTCGTAAAAAAGGCCCGATCTTAATGAAATTTGGTAGAAACGTGTAAAGTACCATTTATTTGAACGAGTTCGAAAGCCAGACGAATCACACCATCCAAAGGGGGGTTTTGTACCCCAAAAGTGGGTTTTTTGGGTTTTCCACATGTAACTTTGATTAAAATCAAATTTTAATTTTCAACATTGAATTCAGCATAAAAAAACAAACCATTTGGTATCTTGATCATTGCTCTACGCCAATTGGTTACTGAGATATTGAAAGTGCTAAACACAGTACGTTGTCTAATGTTATTCTTATGGAGAAAAAGAAAAATTGTTTATCTCGCTTATTTATGAACATAAACTGACAAAATTTGGTATGACTTCATCTGGTTGTGGTTTATTGTTGTTTGCACAAGAAAATTTTCGCCTATGGTTCCCATAGCTGCAAACCTAGGTACTCGGTCCCCATGTTATTCTTATAGAAAATAATTAAAATGTTATATATCGCTTATTTATGAATGTATGTGGATGCAACTTGGTATGTGACTTCACTTAGCTGAGTTCTATTGATATTTGCATAAAAACCCATTATTTTGTGTTCCTTGTTGCAGCAAACCTGCGTACTCATCCCCAATGTTATTCTTATGGAGAATAATTAATATTTTAAATATCGCATGTTTGTGAATATATTTCCTATGAATCTTGTTAAGTGGCTTAATGTGTTATGTTATAATTCATTGGAAATTCGCTGAGTATGCAGGTTTGCTGCGACGGGGGTATTTACCTTCTTCACTTATTTTCATGTATGGTCGATCCAACATCCAATATTTGTAAAGGATTCTATGTCCTTTACAACCTCAATTTTTTTGAGGTTATTGAACCTTTCAATATAAATTGAACCTCGTCACTGGCTTAGTTTAGCTTTAACATATTTTTACAAATAATTAGGAAAATATTTGATTCTTTTCCAAAAACTTAAACTTTTAAACCAATTGCGCAGTCTAAAAATATCATCCATGGGGCCTAATATTTTACGAAATTCATTATAGACGTGTGACGAAGCTTTTACGTCATAAATGATTTTGATCGGACAAAATTAAATATTTAAAAAAATAGGCAAAACTCAATTTTTTATTAAAAGCATGAATCTTTAGGCCGTTTGCAATCTAAAGATATTATTTGTCTGTCCTAATATTTTACAGTGTTTATTATAGACCTACTACACAACTTATAAGACATAATGTTTTTGATGGGATGAAGTTGACCTTTTGGCCCATCCTACTGTGTATCCCACCTTTTTAAATGAAAATACATACAAATTTATAAGTTTCATTATTATCTACCACACTCCTCCTGTCAGGCTCTCATCCAACGCTTTTTCTTAAGGGATTTAAGAAACTTTTTCCTTGAAAACGGTGCCATTTACAATGGCAGCTTGATATCTGCCTTTAAGGACACACTTAAAAAGTTTTACTCTGATTAGTTGAGTATTTTTTAAGCAATTATTCCGAAAAGTAGAAAAGAGATTTAAACCTGGATTAATTTCTTGTTACAGAGAATCCTTCACTCAGTTTGCTCATCTATAAAGTGTATATAACAAAGTTTACTGTGACTCTTGTAAATAATTTAATGGTGAACAAACTTTGTCTATTGTCTATTACACTTGATTACAAAACCTAGTTTTCAACAAATTACCATAAATCTTGCCAAAGCAAATCATTAAAAAACATTTGCAGAATAATATATTTATGTTAATCTGATCCCTCAACTGAAATGTCTCTTGCTCAATAAAATTTTCCATTGTAGAATTGGTGAGAGGGCATCCCAGCATCCAATCTTTTAGAATCTAAAATTACAATTTGTCATCAAAGGATTTTGGGCTGAAAATATTTCAGCTTCCAAAGATATTGTAAACCATTTATAATGTGTAAAGTATTGTAGACATTGTTTATTTCTGCTTAAAATTGTTGTAAATCTAACTTTTAAGTTTTCCCTACTATATTTTACGTTTTTTAACCGTTTAAAGATACAACTCTCAACCTTATGACAAGAAGCAGCCAGATTCACGTTCAAGCGTTGACACACTAATGTTTTCCTTCACTTTGGGCGTTATAATTAAAGAGATCGATGTATCTTTAAGTAACTCAGAGCACTCTTATGTGTTACACAACTTAACTCCAGTACTGAGTTTTGATTTCAACAGAAATTTTCAAGGGAATTTTAAAAAAATATCTTAAAAATTACATTATTTTAATTTTGGATTCTGAGTTAGGCACACATTTTGGATTCTTAAATATTGAATGCTGAGGAATGTTGTTGTGTTGCGTAGACTGTTTGTTGGTAACGTGTAGGTGCATGTCAGGTGTTTAACCTCGGTGCGGGTGCGGGTCTGTCAGTACACCAGCTGGTGGGTGTGTTCAGTCGCGTCTGCGGGCGCCACATCCCGTGCGAGCAGGTCGGTCGTCGCGTGGGTGACGTGGCGACGCTGATATGCGACGGGGAGCTGGCTCGTCGCGAGCTACGATGGACCCCCACCCGAGATATCGCCACCATGTGTAAGTCTATTCTCACTTGCAGATGTACAACCTAGGCACGGGAAAAGGCGTGTCTGTCCTGCAGCTGCTGAGGTCGTTCGAGGCCGTCACCGGGACCAAGGTTCCGTTCGTGATGGAGGCGCGGCGCGAGGGAGACATTGTGTCCATGTTTGCAAACACCTCTCTAGCCTTGCAGGAGCTTGGCTGGGAGTCAAAGTACAGTCTGGAGCAGATGTGTGAGTAGTTAGGATTTACTTAAAGAAGCCTACCCTCAAATGTTTGGATTACCTATTGAGAGTTTGATATCTGCTGCACCTTTTAGTCGGCAAACCTTAAGAATTGTTCATCACAACTTCCCTTTCTCCCCTCTTTAGATGAAGTAGCTTTAATTCACTGAAAAGAAAGCCGCCATAATTGAATGATATTAAAAAGTGTATGTAATATCTATCCTGTTTCGCAGAAACTCAACTTTCCTGAACAATTTGGATGAGAAAACTTGTGTATACTCAAAAACCACTTAAACTCCACTGTAAAAAACCTCCATAGAAAAAACAGCCCTACTGAGGTGTAACATCAGGCAGTGACAGTAGTTTGATTTTCTAAAAACAATAAAATCTCAGTTATTAAGAGGCCGCTTGAATAATGTATTCAATTAAATTCAATTAATTTTCATCACAAAAATTCATACAATGGCTGAAATTCAGCAGTGAATGTATGAAATGTCAAGTTGATTAAATAATTTTGATTAAAAATGTTAAGTTGATTAAAGCTGTATCTTAAAGAGGTGCCAGTTTCTGCTTCTGCAAAAGCCAAGCAGAGCAGTCCAAGGGAACCAGTGACATAACAACTGTCAAGACTGCTATTCCAGGGTGTCAACTGACATTTGATTTTGGAGTTTTGTAAAATAATTCGCTGGAAAAATATATTATGGACAAATATTGAAGCAGAAATTAAGTTGATAAAATGAGTGTGTTTTAATCAAATTGGGAAAGTAAAAACTTTATGAAGTTAACTTAATTGTACACAAATATTCTTATTATTGTATTATTCGCTGGGTAACTTCTATCTTAATGATAGTTAAACTGGCCAACAATTAAATTTTACCAAAATAAATTGCTCGTTTTGACAAGTTTTTCAAGGAAGGTTTGATTGATCTTTTAAACTGCTCCTTTTACAATAGTAATAAAAAATGTGTTAATTTTTATTTATAACCTATTAAAACTTTGCAAAAATCTTTCAATTTACTGTCTGGCAATGAGAAGAAAGGGCCGGACTAGTCAACTAACACCGGCGAACTGTGCGCCATACAGTTGTGTGTAGTTACAATTTAAACAAAACCACATTCTTACTAAAACTGGAATAAGATTGATATAAATAGAAATACTCTGCTGGAAGCCTTGATGTTTTTAGAATGTCACAATATCTGCCGTAATATGGGCGGGGTGATTCCTTTCTCTTCGTTGCCGAACACTAGGAATCATTTAGTATAATGTTTTACCTTAATTCATGCAATAACTTTTATTTTCACTGTAGGTGAAGACTTCTGGAGATGGCAGACGATGAACCCGCATGGGTACAGAACTGAGGAACAGAAATGTAACGGCATGGCCACGACCAATGGCGTCAACGGTCACTGACAGTTGAGAAAACTGCATCATACATTTGTAACTTATCATACTGGCATTTAAATTTATTTAAGAAATATTTAAGTCAAATGTACTTACTGCAAGAGCGAAATGTAAAAACAAAGTATTTATAACAGAAGGGAAAATACAAATATTTTTCTGAAAAATGTGTTGTTTACTCAACCATGAACCATCATCAGTTCCCAACATGTTTAACAGTGTGGTCCAAAGCTTTCATTGTGGGTGCCTGATATGCAATAGTGTGTATTGTTCAAAATAATGATTTCATTATTGAAGTGGCATGTTTGCAGCATTTGTGTTGGGACTCTACTGCTCTATTATTCTCCTTGCTGTTTTTCATTATTAATATTGATATTATTGCCTTAATATTTTAATGTAGATTAGAATGATAAACACAACTTATATTATTTATGATAGCTATGTCTGAGGTGGAAACAATGGTTATAAATTTGGGCTTGCACAATTATTTTAAACTAGCAAATCCAGCTGCTCGAATTCGAGCAGTTTTAATTGTGATGCCATTCCATTAGTTAGCTTTAAACAGCTGATCCTGCTTCTGTACTGTGTTTTGTTACCTTCGACTGCTGTCAAATGCTCAATTTCAATGATTACTGTTCTTTCATAAGATTAACATTGCAACTTTTGAAGGGCTGTGGGGCGTATCCCTAAGAATGAATGTAAATTGTGAGGAAATTCGGCAAATATACACATCATCCCCTTTAATTTGACACACAAATCTTTAAATTGTATGTCAAATTAAAGGGGATAGTGTGTATTTTTGCCAAATTTCCCGACAATTTACATTCACTCTTAGGGATACGCCGTGTATTAATATGAAGTGAGACAGTTCATAATTCTGTATATAAATCACAATAGGACGGGCAAGCCGGCCACATAAGTCACAAGACCAAATATGTATGCAGGCACATTAGTTATCACAGGCCCTTAGCCTGAGTAATCAACTTTGTACCTTAATTATCAAAATCGGCCATGAAATTAAATTGTACTGCAGAAAAATTTCCTTGAGAAATTGAGAAGAAGATATCTATCCAGATCCCAAATATTGAGGACCGAGGATATCAGATACCGACACACTACTGCCAGATTCATGAGCCAACTTCTTATTCACTGAGCTACCACGTATTATTGTTTTGAGTTTATTTTTCATTTTCCTACTGCGTCCCATAAGGCCCACACACAAACTCACGTTACCTTTGTAGCCTTAGATGCAAATGTTTTATTTGTAGTTTTAATAATTTCAGTTTGCATTGTTGAATCAGTAACCGAGCAACATAATTTATTTCTTTTGTATCTACAATTTACAAACATTATTTTATAACCAAAACCGTTTTGATAAGTTCACCAACATTTATTTATCAGATCATACAAGAATCGAGTTCTTGTATGATCTGATGGAAGAGAAGCGGGAAGCGGGCCTTGTGGGTGGCCTTGTAGTAAAATATCTAACTGGAAAGACCACTATGGAAACCTTCCATCATCATCAATGCTTTCCTGACTTTTTGTGCTTCTAATTCCAATCAGGTAAGTTCTTCCAATTTTCAAAAGTATAAAACTGTAAATATACAAGTAAAATTAACAAAAAACAATTTAATACATTTACATATATTTTTCCAAATATAAATAAAAGATACAGCATGGTTCAGGTTAATATCTCAATAAATGCCATTGGACTGAATTTACATCTGTAAAGGCGCATTTACACGATGCAGGTTAAAATGAAGGTAACATTGACAAGGTAGCCTTGCGTAAACCTTGGAGGGTGTGTGGACAGAACCTTTATCAAAAACTGTGCAGGCTGCTTCGTCATGTTTCTGACCATACACCTAACACAAGGCTATCTTGTCAAGGTTACCTTCTACCCAACCTGCATCATGTAAATGCAGCTTGGTAGTTTTTTGTTATGCACTTGAATATGTTAATAACGGTTTCAATTTCTGAACTACAACTGTGGATTTTTGGTAACTTCAACTTGTGAAAAAACCAGGTATCGTGATTAAAATCAACCACAAAATAAGGTATAACCATCACCACCTAAAATAATTTGGTGTTATACTGGATGGCGGTAGTAATCTATGTTAAATTTGTGTCAGAACTATTAGTTATATTGTGTTGCACAGTAATTAAATCATAGTATATGCAGCCTCTGGATTTTTGATTTATATCATTTCTAGGCTTACCTTAACAATCCAAAATGTTATAGACCAAATCGATTTCAGGTCGAAGACTCATCATCAGTGGATGTATAGGAAACCAAGTGTTTTTAAAAATTATCATCCTTGACTGGATTTCGTCTACATTTCACACACATAAACACAATTTGAAACACTGAAGAGACACTAAGACACATTATTTTATGGGAGCTCCCAACCCAACCTCAAACTTATCTTGATGATGTCGACCTCGTGGTATCAATCCATCATCAAGATAAGTTTGAGGTTAGGTTGGGAGCTCTCATAAAATAATGTGTCTTAATGTCTCTTCAGTGTTTATGTATATATGTGTGAAATCCAGACGAAATCCAGTTAAGGATGATAACTTTAAAAAACTTGGTTTCCTATACATCCACTGATGATGAGTCTTCGACCAGAAATTGATTTGGATCCATAACATTTTGGATTGTTAAGGTAAGCCTAGAAATAATAGTAATTCAATATTTTTGGTATTGTAAATTCTTAACAACATCACTTAATGACTCTCTTTGGACTTTCTCTGTAAAACAAAAGGTTTATGATTACCGACTTAGGTTCTAGACAGTTCACTACACAGCACATTTATAATGATAGTTGTTGCAACAGAGAGCAGAAAAAAATCACATTTCAAAATATAGAACGTTTTCCCTGCCATCCTGGCTTAACACGTTCGCTACCGAGCGTCACTTATGTGTGACGCATGGGTGTTCGTAACAAACCAACTGTAAATGATATACTTCCAGAATAGACCAATGTAAAAATAAAAAAATATACTTCCAGACCAAATTTTTGATTTAGTTTCAACTGTTATTATGGTTCAAAAAACCAATAAACATCTGACTCATTTATAAACAATAATTGTAAATTTTTATAGATTTTTATTTTGTGCCACATATGTGACGTCGGTCTATAGCATTGTTCTACTAATGAAAATATATATGAATTGTACTGCTGATCGACTGTCACACATGTGTGACTTAAAGATAAAATATATTTTATCAAATTGTATTGGTAAAAATATAAAGAAACATTGTTCAGTTAAAAAACTTATGTTTATTCAGAACTAAATAAAGTCCCCTCACTAAAAACATCATCTATCACACGAAAATTTCACCTAAAGTTATGACATTTCTTTCCTTACTTTTCGCGTTTTACCTTCTTCATCCATCACTTAACAGCATAGAAACAGCAGTTTATTATAACATAAACAAACTAATAACACGAGGCTTAGAAGTACATGAATCTCAACCGTGGTTCAGCGTAATGTAAACAACCTGTTGGCGAACACACCCCTGGAGTCAAAACGAAATATTCCACGCTCGGACCAAGCGACCCTTATATGTGACAGACATTTCTATAGCCCGATATGCAGTTAAAAAGACGATCAAATACACTGGCAGCCAAAGCGTATTTAGTAACAATAGGCTCGAGTCACAAATACGTGATGTCGGGCTGTGGTTAGCGCTCCACGCGTCACACATATGTGACGTCGGGCTATAGCGAAAACTGGAGCGTCACAAATACGTGATGTCGGTCTATATTGAAGGTCCAAATTTGGAGTTGGTAGCGAACGTGTTAAAATATTTTCCTTGTTTTGCTATGTGTTGTATTTATGATTTGAATTTATCGAATTATTTGTTTTTACTATCCTATATATTACAACTTTTGTCAAAACTAAAGACAGCGACCCTGTCCGTTCTATTGGGTCAATTTGCATGATTCTTTTTTTAAATGACAGGTAATTATGCCTAGATATGTCATCACCCATCCAAACTAACATATCGTCAATGGGCTTTGCCCCAGTGGCCCTTAAAGTTCCCATGTTAATCTTATGGAGGAAGTTTGTTTACATCAGATGATTACTTAAAACATATGTTCATTAAGTAAGAGGGTTCATTTGGTTTACCAAAGAATAATGCAGCAAAAAAAAAACTTCTTTTTCTCCTATCTACAGGTGTTTATATTTTTCTTAGTATCATCTTTCATATAAATTAAAAAACTTTTGCGAAAACTAAAGACAGCGACCCTGACCGTTCTACTGGACCGATTTACTTGATATACGCCTAATTTTTTTGTAACTACTGATGTGTCATCAGACATTTTTGCCAATTTTTAGAAAGAGAACAAAAACAGTCATTTACCCAACCGATTTTACCCCAACATGGCTCATTTTGTTCAGAAATATGTGTAGATTCATTTTGAGGCAATTATGGGTAACTTATTTGGGGGTGACTTAGATATATACTTATTACAATGACCTAAGTACACACAGGCCAAAAGTTTATGACAGCGAGCTTGACCGTACTAATGGACCGATTTAGCTTATATATGTCTTTATTTTATTTGAAACTACCTCTATATGTGTCATTAGACATTGAAAGAAAATTGAAAACATCTGATTTTTTCTTTGCGATTAAATTCTAAAACATTAGAAATACTATCATTACAATTTTTATTTTGTATAGTGTATTCAAATTGTAGATATTAACATAAGTGTTTTCATAAAATTATATTTAAACCGCCTGATAATTATTATCAGCTGATTATTATTTGTTTGAAGGTTACTATGGCATACTTTTAAATATATCAGCTGATAATTTAGCCATACTTCAAAATATTTTCATCCCAATCTCCCCTCACTAATCTTTCATAATCTTCAAATTTATTAACAACTAATAAATTCAATATGAAGTCCTTCTTATTATGAGCAAAGCAAGCAAGCGGCGCTTTGCGCTTCATGGCGTTACTCTAGTTATTTTTTAAAAGAATTATTTCATTAAATTATAACTTGTAGATCCCTTTTTGATACACATTTTCTCGCTTGACAATTCATTTTCGATTGCCCTTTTTTCATGTCCTCAATACTTTCTTTTTACCATGACCTCAATAATCATTTAAAGAACTCTTAACATGTAATAACACTGTTTTCAGCTAATGTTCCTTGTCCTGTCGTATTTGTGGCCGATATTTTAAGCAGCCCGTGCAATGTTTGTAGCCGATGTTTCGCAGTCCAGACAATGTTTAGTTGAGATTTCGTGGCGAGCAGCAGAGCGGCGATGTGACAACGCAGGAGTGGCCAGGATACAAGCGGCATTTTGTATCGCAATAGCGCGTTAGTAAAGTACAATATTCATCAATCATGAAAATGGCATCAAGACGAGTGTTAAGGTAGATTGTCTAAGCCTAACATTATTAAGGATAAATAATTTGTATATCAGACACATTTAAGTTCAATTTCACAAAATCTGACTCTTGTTTACTTTCAATATTTCATGTTTGCTATTTACATCACTACGCAAATCAGCAGTTGTTCTTTCTCTGACTGGCAGGAAAGCTCACTCGATTTTTGGTTTTTGCTAAAACTCGTGATAGAAAAATCAACCAAAAACTCAAAACTTTTAATTACCTGCATAATCCTAGTAATTTTTCCTGTCCAAGAACAGAGTTCCCCAATTTTTCCGACCTTGTAAAATTTTTGGCACCTTGTCAAATTATTCTTTGCAGGGATTAATCAAGTGTGTGGAGTGATGGTTAGAGGGGGTGGGGGGGGGACTAAACAGTTGATGAACCCCCCTCCCTTTCAAAATCTTCCAAACCGCCCTTCTAAAAAGTAGCAGTAATATTGGTATTGGGTTGGTTTATTAGTGAATTTCCTATGGAAAAGTTAACTATTAGCATGACCTGCAAGGTGAGAAGTAGTGTGCATTTGGGGCTGCTGGGGCGGAAGTGACGTCACATCCGGTGAGTGACCGGATGCGCTGAGTCATGAAAGACGTCATCTGAGGCTGAGCCAGTGACGTAGGCGGTTTTGTGACGAAATGAGTAAAAGTTCAAAGTTCAAGGTCACGGTGAGGTTTTTTTAAAAAAAATCTACCTCGCACTCGTAAAACGATTGTGATTCGATAGTTAATCGATAATAAATATCGAATGAAAATTATCGAATGAAACAATCGAATGATACGAGTGCGAGGTAGTACTATTACAAATATTACTTTATTTACAATAATTCATGTTTACAATAGTTCCCCGTTGTTCGTTGTCATCGATGTTGTTGATCCGGAAGAGTTGCGGCCATCACTTCGCTTTCTGAAGAAAGACGGTAGATACTTCGATCCCTGCGCAGAGTCCATGTTGTGTTTTTGACACCTATCTGTTCTGTTAGGTGTTTGCATTTCATTGCTGTCAGGAGGAAAGAATACGTGACGGCAATGAAATAGAAACATCTATCAGACCTTGAGTGAAATGATATTGTTATTTTGTGAAGAGCGTCTCGGAGAGCTCGATGTTCACCGGTCGAGAGCCGGAGGTGTACTGACTATTCGCTAGCTAGCGTTTTTGGTATCAAACAAAATGGTGGGGGTAAAAGTGTAGTAGAACGAAGCAGATGGTGGACAGCAGATGGGCGGCGGCAGGTGGCAGGCGGCAGGTGGCAAGTGTGCGGCAGATGGTAGTCCCCCACTACACCAGTCCCCCACTACACCAGTCTCCCCACCAAGTTTTACATCGCACAATAACTAGTTTACATGTGTTAGTTAGGGTTTAGCTCTTAGACTGTCAAGACCTTACCTCCGTAACTAAAAACCTCAATAATGTTTGCGCTTCAACGCTGTATAAGTATAACAGCTACTATGATCTAAACCGGTGCATGTATTCATATGGTTCTTTTTGCGTAGCAAACAACTGGTTAAAAGTGTTTCAACCTCAATTATTCTTGGACGAAACCGCTCATTGTCCACTAAAAGTGTAGACCTTCTGTCTTCATCGTCAGGGAAGTAGAAAGTAGTGTCAAGGGGACTACTGAAGGTCACCTTCCTCATGTTCCTGTAAAACTGCGACATTTTTCAGACCGTCTAGGTAGATGTTCATACGACAAGAGCTGGAAGAATAATGATGTAGCGTTATCGTGTATAATAGGCATCTACCCCCACCACAACGTTACCTTGTCCTTCAAACCATCGTTTTTACGCCACGGATGCTATACTGTTGGTTAGATTTAAATTTAAATTGCACCTACTTGTTCGCCTTGTCAAGCTGCGTAATTGAAGTACCCACATGTTAGACCTTGAACCAAAAACAAAGAAGTTATTTAGGTTTGTCCTTGAAAATAGTTGTTTTTTCGCTGTTGCTGCTATACCCTTTGTTGGACCTGAATTCTGTTTGCACCAACTTGTTCGTCTGATCAATCCGCGTAATTTGAGTACCCACTTGATATACTTTAATCCGTAAATAAAGAAGTTATTTAGGTTTGACCTCCAAAATAGTTGTTTTTAGCTATTACTGCTATACCCTTGGTCGGATTTGAATTCTGTTTGCACCAACCTGTTCGTCTGATCATTTCGCGTAATTTGAGTACCCACATGACATACTTTACACAAACTTTGCACCCCCCCCCCCAAAATGGGTCATGTTCAAGGCCAACCCCAAGGTCAAGGACCTTAGGACTTAGAAATTTTCACAAAGTGGGCTGCGCACAAACATGAGACTAACAGTCTCCTGCCTATGTACAGGCCAAGTCCCTAACTTGAAATGCTTAAGGTGGTCCTGAAAAGGACCGTTTGTGTGTGATAGGACAGTGGTCAGGGAACGGTGGAACGGCGGTCAGTTTGGAGGTCAGTGGTTTATTCTTTTACCACCCACTTTACAAGCCCCTTCTGCTTAATTAGAAGCATTTCCTTCTCTGTCTTAGGAGGCGGTGGAATACACCGCGGCATATCCACCTCGATGTATCTTTCACTGAAGTGGTGTTGAAGAAGACAGGTGTTCTCGTTTTTACATACAAATATGTAACCCGTCTCCAACTTCAGTTTTCTGAACTTCGTCTTCACGACCTCGAATGGCGTCACTACACTGTCGATCTTCATCCGCTTCAGCACCTCATCGGCAGTTAGAGGCGGAGTCAATGGTTGAGTCGTTGCAGAAGTTGATGGTTGAGGCGTAGTTGAAGGTCGAGGCAATGGTCGAGTCGTGGCAGAAGTAGATGGTTGAGGCGTAGTTGAAGGTCGAGTCTCAGGCTGTTGTTTAAAATATAGTGGGTGGTTCCGGAAATTCTTTTTGATACAAGACTTAAAAGAAGTTGGTCTTTTAAACCCGCTTCGTTTCTCTGAAGTCTTCTTCAAACTGTCCTTCACACGTTGCAGTTTCTCGATTGTCAGAGGAGAAGTCATAGCGATGTAGGTGGTTACAGTTCGCAAGGCAAAGCTGGAATGAGCTGACAGCCGGAGTAAAGCGGGTCATAAGTGAAACCATGTCCTATCCATATATGGGTAGAAAGTTGGGGACTGGTTTGACCTAGACCGGTTAACATCCGGGACCCCCTCCGCCAAGGTCAAGCCAAGGTCACGCCAAGGTCAAGTCAAGGTCAAGTCAAGGTCACGCCAAGGTCAAGTCAAGGTCAACTCAAGGTCAAGCCAAGGTCACGCCAAGGTCAAGTCAAGGTCACGCCAAGGTCAAGTCAAGGTCAAGCCAAGGTCAACTCAAGGTCAAGCCAAGGTCACGCCAAGGTCAACTCAAGGTCAACTCAAGGTCAAGCCAAGGTCACGCCAAGGTCACGCCAAGGTCAACTCAAGGTCAAGCCAAGGTCACGTCAAGGTCAAGCCAAGGTCACGCCAAGGTCAAGTCAAGGTCACGCCAAGGTCAAGCCAAGGTCACGCCAAGGTCAACTCAAGGTCAAGCCAAGGTCAACTCAAGGTCAAGTCAAGGTCAAGTCAAAGTTGACCCCCTTGTGACGACACAGGCGTGGTTGCCCCCCACCACTGTCTGCCGCCTTTATAAGCGGGAGCAGCCCGCAGTCTCTTCGCAGTAGCTTGCCGCCCGTTGTTTGGATATACGTCCCAGTGGGTTGCACTCTGCTGCAGCGTAGGTCTGTTAAGTGTGCGTTGGGCCCGACGCACAATTAAGAGATCCGCGCCCTTGCATGTTTAGTTAGTTTGTTAAGCATGTTAGATAACGCTTGTAGTTTGCTGCTAGGTAATGTAGTTAGTCTAATATATGTTAGTGTTTGGTATCTGTTTGAAGTGTCTTATTTACTAATGAAATATGTACTCCCGGCCCTACAGGTCCCTCAACAACCTTGGTCAAAACTTGGGTTCGCAGCAGCCTGACGCCGGGTGTTTGGATCTAAGTCCCACCGGGTTTCAGTGATACTGTTGACCTTTGCAAAACCGACCTCGGCTGTTCTTGTAAAAGTAACGTTAACTGATTAATTTGTTTCTTTTACATAGTTGCTGGTAAAGTCTTTATTTTCAAAGTAATGTATCTTGTTTCTCATCCTTTTCCTAACCCCCTGACAATAAGGTTCGGCCCTGAAAACCGGCCTTGTCAATAAGATCAATACGGCCATGCAAACCGGTTGACACCACCTATCTCACCCATGAGAAACGTTTGTGAAATATAAAATCAGTCTCTTGTTTAAAATCAGTCTCTTGTTTAAAATCAGTCTCTTGTTTGTTGTCTTTTGTCCCCTTCCCCAATACAGAGCGGGGAATAGAGCAGTATGTTATGCTCTATTCCCCGCTTTGGCATTATGTCAGATGACCTTGACCTACTGACGGGACTTAGAAAAACTTTCGTTTGATCAAATATTGGAAGAAATATACTTTTAAAATAACCTTTCTCAATCACCTTCACTCCCACCACTTACATCTCCCCACCATTTACATCTCCCACCACTTACATTGGGTATAAAAGAGGTTCCCCATCACTGGTAAAACATTCTGCTGTTTGTGTTTAACCATGGCGCATATCAGGAAGCAGACCAAGCCTAAGAAGATGGTCGTAGCAAAACCAGCTCTTGTGTCACCTACTACCTCTTCTACTGCTTCTTCATCATCTACACCAACTACTTCTGCACCGTCTCTACTCCGCCAGGTTTTATCTTCGCCAGCTTCTTCATCGCCTGCTTCTTCATCGCCTGCTTCTTCATCATCCGGTCCTGCGTCCATACTCCGCCAGGCATTACTGATGTCCTTGATAATCCCGGAAGAGTCGCAACCAAGGTCTCCATCTTCTCCACCACCAAGACCCAAGTCACCAACACAATCATCTTTATCTTCCCCATCACCAAGGTCAAGGACAAGGTCTTCTTCGTCATCTTCTTCTTCGTCATCTTCGAGCTCGAGGTCCTCTTCTTCTTCATCTTCGAGCTCGGGATCATCATCACCGAGTTCAAGATCTTCAACACCCACTATACCGCAGATCATTTCTCCAATCATCACTCCACCTTCCACAAGTTTTCGTCCGTCAGTAATCTGCATAAATGATCAAACTCCTTCAGAGAAATTTAATGAATTAAAATCCTTGAGAAGGAAGTGCTTACTTCCTGCACAACAATGTAAATACAGTTTTAAAAAAGGTGCAAGGAAAGGGGAACGTTGTGCTAAATCTTGTGTCTTAGATGAAGAATTATGCAGTTTTCATTTAAGACAAAAACACAAGGGTACCGTTTCTCTTTCCACACCACATCCAACAGTGAAACCAGCCAAAACTCGGATTAATAGGCTTTGTAAAAACAAACAATACTTCTTTGTCAAAATAATGGGTTTCTTAAAGGTCATGTTAAAATGTGGAGACCAACTCTACATTTTAAGATTACCTAAAGCCATGCGTCATCCCTACAAACCCACGAAAAAGCACTATCTAATCAGAGACAATTCAGGAACCACTGTGTGGAAAAAATTGTAATAACATTTTTCCAAATTAAATCAAGTCTTTCTTTTTCCAAATTAAAAAAAAAAAAGTGTGGACAACCTATTTACATTTTGTAGCATATGCTGCAGAGTGTAAATAGGTTGTCCACACTTTTTTTTTTACAATGTTACAACGACCTTGACCTAGAAAACGGACTTAGAAACATTTCGCTCTGTTTAAATTCCTTTTCAAACCAAAACATTGACCTGTTCACCAACCTTTTAGGTGGGGGTAAGCGGGTATATAAGCGTGGCATCGTAGAACATATTCATTAGTCAGCTATGGAGACTCCAGCAGGTTCATCCAACTCATCAGCTACTGATATGGAAGTAATCTGGAAACGTAGAGCGAAACAAAATAGTGCACGTTCGCGAAGAAACGAAAATAAAGTAAGAGAAGGATTCAAAAGATTACAAGTCGCTGTACCATTTGCTAATCCTAGTGATTCTAGGATTTCAAAAATTCGACAGGCAGTACAATATATTAAGTTCCTTCAAACACAGCTTCAAGAACCTTGTATAAAAGCTGAACTGCCTGAGGAACCGCTGCCCCCCTCAATCTTACAAAAAGAATTAGGGAACGTTTTTGTCGAACCTCCGACCCTTAAAAAAGAAGATGACTAAACAATGAGAGGGGTTAAAAAAAACAAAAAACAAAAAAAAAAACAGCGGGGAATAGATCAGTTTGTGGTCAAAGTGAGAATCACTTACTGCTCTATTCCCCGTTTTGGCAACTGGTGTAAATGACCTTGGGACTTAGAAAATATTCGTTTGATAAAAAATAATGAAAGATCTTCTTATTTCTTACAACAACAACAATATCCTTTCCTAACCCCCACCACCACCTAAACTAAGTATAAAGGAGGTTCTCCATCGTTGGTAAAAATTAGTACTCTGCTGAAAATGAGTGCATCCACTCCTTCTATCTCTGCAGCAACTATAATAGTTAGCAGACGGGTCGAAAACATTGATCAGTTGCTTGCTGTAAGGAGATTACTGCTACGGTATCTTGATATAGAGGTTAGTTGTCAATTGTACATGTGGAGACCAACAAGTGAAGTTTACAGTAGCGAAAATGAAGCATTTGAAACAAACTATAGTAGAAAGTTATATAAAATCTTTGGCAATATGGTAAGGTTAGTCGATAATGGATGGAAGATTAACATAACATTTTATATTGTTCCAAACCTGTAACTAAAGCAAAAAAAAAAAAACAAAAAAAACGATGGGTATATAAGCCCGATGTTGCAGAGACAATTATCACTTTGGTTCTGAATTGCATCAAGAGAGCACCTACCATGGTATACCTCCACTATATTGACTCTACTGCTAAAGCGGATACTTTTATCCAGCGTGTTTACCAACTGTTAACGGAGTACCAACATGTTCAGGTCAAAGGATTGGGTATTCGTGGAACAGAAGAAGTAAAAATAGATGTAAAACCAATCCCTTTGAAGAAAAAAATTGACCAATTATTACGAGAAGGCTACATCCTGTGCCTTTATTACACAACCTCATAAACTACATAAAAGGCCAAAGGGGGGGGGGGGAATACAGAACGGGGAATAGATCAGTTTGAGGTTTGAATAAGAATCTCTTACTGCTCTATTCCCCGTTCTGGTAATAGGATAAGGTGACCTTGACCCACTTACAGGACTTAATCATTTGTGTTACAATAATACCTCTTCCCTATCACTTTTCCCTACCACTTGCACTTTCAACACTTACCCCCACCACCACCAAAATCAGGTATAAAAGGTGGTTTCGTATTAGTGGTAAAACCAGTCTGCTACTTGGAATCATGTCGCCCAGAGATAACATTTTCCCTTCTAAGAAGACTATACTGGAATTGATTCAAAATATTCCAGTAAATATAAACGAAGATGAAGACGAAGACGATTCAGAGATGGAAGATGAACTATTTAGTGATCTTGAACTACTGAGTGAGTTTGCTAGCAGTGAACCATATCTTGGAGAGATGGAGCTGTTGGAGCTGTTGACTGACGACGACGACGACGATGATAATGAACCAGAATGTCATCATCAGTTGCTCTGTTTGGAGGAAATGGACCTTGTTGATAGTGAAACCCCTCCAAGCAGTATTAATATCGATGATGTAGTTCTAGATCCAATCACAGGGAACTTTTGTGTTCGTCGTCGCTTATTTAGTGATATGAGCTCATCATCATCATCATTATCATCGGAAGAATCTGAATAAGTCTTTGTTGTCTTCAAATAGTTTACTTTAAATACAAAGCGGGGAATAGATCAGTTTGTGGTTATAGTGAGAATCACTTACTGCTCTATTCCCCGTTTTGGTAATATCGTTGTATGACCTTGACCCATTTACAAGATTGAAAAAGTGGGGTAACTTATACATTTAATGGTGGGGGAACGTCTATTTAAAGACGATGCAACAGTGTATATTTATCATATCGGCATGATGAACCCACCAGGAAACTCCGTTTGCTACAGCTTTCCCCTCATCGATATCGATGATGTGATAAAACTTACATCAATAACAAAACGGTTTGAACTCGAAAGGCGACTCATAAAAGTCGACGTAATTCCACAAGATCTTCGTTCGGCAATGTTGACCATCGAATATGTTAAAGATGAATCTACAACTGAAGATCCCTATTGTTTTATGAAATTTTTAGTTGATCGAGATGCAATGTGTACAATCCGACTTCACATCCGAGTTTAAAATCTATCAAATGTTCCTGTTGGAGAAAATTGTCTTAGTTAAATACAGAGCGGGGAATAGATCAGTTTATGGTTTGATATGAAATCATTTACTGCTCTATTCCCCGTTTTGGCAAATATGTTCAATGACCTTGACCTAAATACAGAACTTTGTACCCTTCAGCTACAATAGTAAATATAAAATGCAAAAAAATAGTAAACTTAACGTAATACGTACCCCCACCACTTTTGCTAGGGTATAAATAGAGGGGTATTTGCAGTGTTTTTCATTATTGCTTTGACCCTTGCGGAGATCGCACCTACATTATGCATCGCTGCGATATTTGCAAGTCTTCATTTAAGGATGAATTTCTTTTAATGATTCATAAAGAATTAAAACATAACAACAACCAAGATGAAAAGTATGAAGAAGAAGAATTGAAAGAAATAGATCGAATGTTAGCTCAACACCAACATTCCAGACCAAGTGTTATTCAATATGCATCATCAACATCGACTTCTACGCCTGCTATGTCTACACTTCACCGTCCTTCAACATCAACACCATCAACATCGACTTCAACGCCTGCTATGTCTACACTTCACCGACCTTCAACATCAACAGCTGTAGATGTAGAACTACACGCTCAAGCACTACCCGGTAAGGTAGTAACACATTTTAAAATTGACAACGTAAAATTACAACTTGAAAACTTTCTACATAACGCCAAAGAATTAGTAACCAAAACATTAAAGAATGAACAAAAAAGATTAAATTTTATCAAATTTGGACTGTTGCTAGATGCTATATTCACTAACATACAAAACGAAACATCACCAAGAGGTTTTATGACAAAAAACCGAACCATCATGGCTGCGTCAGATATTGAAAAGATTGTAACAGAATGTTTTGAGGAACTTTTGACAAAAATACAAGAGCATGAAGGAAGAGGATCTGGATGGACTTTATTAAGTATAACAAGTCTGGATGTTAGAGTTCATAAACACGGTTATGGAATGAGAGGAAGTAGTTACATTCCTCTTCCGAAAAAAGTAAGTGATACCAAATCCTGTATTAATGTGCAAAATGAAGATAACGAATGTTTTAAATATGCTATGTTGGTAAAATATGTAAACAAAGACCACCAAAAAAGACCAAGTCAAAAATATGAAGAAGTTCAACATAAGTATAATTTCCAGGGAATGACTTACCCTGTTGCAATTACTGATATATCAAAATTTGAAAAGCAAAATCCGTCGGCTTCAGTCAACATATTTGGTTTGGATTCGTCAAATAATGTGTATCCCTTGCGCATAACATCGAATGAGCGCAACAATCATACTGACCTGTTATTAATCAATAAAGGAGAGATATCCCATTACGTGTATATAAAAGATTTTGAAGGGCTTGTATGTAAACAGTTAACAAAACATAAAAGTAAAATCACAACATGTAAGAGATGCTTTTGCCACGTGAGCAAACCATTAAGAAGAGGAGGTTCAGAATGGTTATTAGAACATCAAAGGTTATGTAGTGGGAATTATGAGGTTAGAATTAAATTACCTCATCCTAGCAGAGCATACGTACAATTTGACAAAGTAAATCAACAATACCCTATTCCATTTGTTGTGTACGCGGATTTCGAAGCATCTTTACTTCCAATTGAACAACAAGAAGAGGATATTACAAAAAGAAGCAAATATCAAAAACACGCACCAAACAGTTACTGTATACTAACAAAATCCACGCTGTCTGAAGAACATCTTCAAGAATTTGGACTATCATCTGCTCCGAAGATTTATCGCGGTGAACAAGCAGCGAAACACTTTGTAGACGATTTGTATTATATTGCCTCTAAGGTGGAAGAACTCTACAAAATGAAAATACCGATGCTGCCTATGGAAGAACATCAACTTCAACATCACAATCTGGCAACAACATGTTATCTGTGTAATAACATATTTACACCAGATAACGTTAAAGTTCGTGATCACGACCATCTTACAGGAGTCTACAGAGGTGCAGCCTGTAACGCTTGCAATTTGAATTACAAACTTCCATCTTTTATACCCGTTGTTCTACATAACCTTAGTGGATATGACTCTCACTTTATAATTCCCGAATTGGGAAGAGATGATGGGGCGATAGATGTTTTGGCAACAACAATGGAAAAATTTATAAGCTTCTCTAAAAAGGTTGGCAAAATAAAACTTAGGTTTATTGATTCGTTTAAATTTATGCCTTCTAGCCTAATGAAATTAACTGAGAATTTAAAAAAAGAAGATCTGATAGAAACAAGCAAAATTGTAGCCAGTAATAAAATGGATCTGGTTCTTCGAAAAGGGGTCTTCCCCTACGATTACATCGATGGACTGCATAGATTTAATGAAACATCACTTCCTCCACCAGAACAATTTAACAACAAACTTAATGATTCGGAAATTTCACTTGAAGATTATCAACATGCATGTCGAGTATGGAACGAGTTGGATATGAAGACCTTAGGAGAATACTCAGACTTTTATGTAAAACTTGACGTGACTCTTCTCTGCGATGTTATGGAAGAATTCCGAAGAACCTGTTTTGCAGCATACGGTTTGGACCCTCTACATTCGTATACATCTCCAGGACTAGCTTGGCAAGCAATGTTGAAAGAAACAAAATGCAAACTCCAGCTGTTAACAGATATAGATATGGTTTTAATGGTTGAGTCGGGTGTTAGAGGTGGATTAACTCAAAGCGTGACAAGACATGTTAAAGCCAACAACAAATATCTACCAGACCATGATCAAGAGAAACCTTCAACGTACTTGGGATATTTCGACGCAAATAATCTGTATGGATGGGCCATGTCGAACCCACTTCCATTTGACAACTTTAAATGGGTTGATCCCGATTGTATTGGGGATATATCACAAATTCCAAAACATGGAGATACCGGATATATTTTGGATTGCGACTTTGAATATCCAGAACATTTACACGATCTTCATTATGACCTTCCACTCCTTGCAAGAACAGAAATTTCACCAACTGGAAAACACCCCAAATTAATGATGACCCTTAACAATAAACAACGATACGTAGCTCACTATTGCGTTGTTCAACAAGCTATCGAATTAGGTTTACGTCTTACTAAAATGAATAGAGCCGTGGAATTTTCCCAATCGTGCTGGTTGAAACCGTACATAGACTCGAACACTACCAGAAGAGCAGCCGCTACATCAGCCTTTCAAAAAGACTTTTTTAAATTAATGAACAATGCGATATTCGGTAAAACATTAGAAAACAAAAGAAGACATAAAAACGTTAAACTTGTTACAGATCCGAACAAACTACAGAAACTCGTACAACAGCCTAACTTTAATACATCTATAATTATTAATGAAAATCTTGTAGCTGTATCTATGAAGAAAACAAGTGTGAAGATGGATCGTCCTTTGTATATAGGAATGTCAATCCTGGATATCTCCAAGACTCATATGTACGATTTTCATTACAAAAAGATGGTCACCTTTTATGGACGGGAAAACATCGGCATCTCCTACATGGATACAGACGCTTTTATATATTGGATAATTACTAACGATATGTATGAAGATCTTCGGACATTTGATTACAAAAACGACTTTGACTTTTCCGACTATCCAAAAGATCATCCAAACTACGACAATGACAGAAACAAAAAAGTGCTTGGCAAATTTAAAGATGAAGCCAATGGTGTTATACTTCAAGAAATTGTTGCACTAATGTCAAAATTATATTCTTTACAACTAAATGAAAACCAAGTCATTAAGAAAGCTAAAGGAGTAAAAAGTTTGTATTTAAAGAAGAATGTGCATTTTAATCACTATAAGAAATGTTTATTTGAAGATCAAGATATAATAGCAAAATTTAACACAATCAGAAGTTTCAACCATCAGCTGTACAGCGTGACTGAAGTAAAAAAAGCTCTTTCTTCAAATGATGATAAACGACACATCCTTGCAGACAATATCCACACTCTACCATTCGGCCACTATTCCCTCAACCCTATTGACGAGTAACCCTTTCATCGTCTTACATCCCTTTTCCTTTTCCTTTCCGTATAAAAGGGGGAACACAGCAGTATTTTGCTGTGTTCCCCCTTTTATACATTAGTTTGGAATGACCTTGGCCTATATAAGCAGATTTATACAAAAGAATATTTAATACCATATCAGCTGTCTTCGTGAAACCATCATGTCAGACCTGAAGGAGAAGATTATTAATGAACTACACAAACCTGCAAGAATAAAGTTTCCAAGAAGAAATACTGTTATAAAAGGGATAAATGATCTATATCAAGCGGATTTAATTGAAATGCGACCGCATAGCAGAATAAACAAAGGATTTAAATATATACTCACAATTATTAATTGTTTTACAAAAGTTGCAGACGCTTTGCCTCTAAAGGACAAGACTGGTAAAAGCGTAACAGAAGCCATGGAAATAGCCATAAAAAGAGATAAAAACAAAATTAAACATTTACAAACTGATGATGGAACAGAATACTTTAATACAAACTTTGCACAGTTAATGAATAAATATAAAATAAATCATTATTCTACAAATTCAGAGAAAAAAACAGCTATTGTAGAAAGATTCAATAGAACCTTAAAAGGAGCACTCTATAAACAATTTTCAAAAAGAGGTTCTTACGTATGGTATGATGTTTTACCACAATTAATAAATGATTATAACAACAGGTTTCATAGAACTATTGGTATGAAACCTAACAAAGTAAATAGAAGAAATGCAAAAGATGTATTAAAACGCATAAAGAAAAATACAAAGCCTAAAGTAGAAAAAATGCAGCCAAGAAAATTTAATGTAAGTGATAAAGTACGGATTAGTAAATATAAGGGAGTGTTTACCAAGAAATACCTTCCCAATTGGACGAATGAAGTTTTTACAGTGTATAAAGTGCAACCGACTGTACCTGAAACGTATATCTTAAAAGATAACAAAGGAGATTTGTTGCAAGGTGCATTTTATGGACATGAAATGTTAAAGTCAACAGTAGGTGATGTATATCTTGTTGAAAAAGTGTTACAAAGAAAAAAGGACGCAGTTAAAGTGCGGTGGTTAGGGTTTAACAAAACTGAGGATTCATGGATACCTATAAAGGACTTGGTGTAATGCAAGCAACTCATTTCATCGTTAACCTTTGAGCAGGATGGAGATTATTCACCATAAAGATCGATTCAATATTAATAACATAGATGATTTAACTGTGGATAACGTTAATATCAACAATGGTAAACACGGTAGTTTATTTCCAAACACTGTTCGATGTATAGTAAGTGGCCCCTCAAACTGTGGAAAGACCAATGTTGTCTTTAATTTGATCACTAATCCGCAGGGATTAAGGTTTAATAACCTATATATTTTTTCAAAGTCCCTACAACAACCAAAGTATCAATTGCTGGATAAAATCCTATCTGATGTGTCCGATGTTAATTTTTACAAATTTAACGCTAGTGATAGCATTATGCAACCAAACGAAGCGAAACCGTATTCTGTATTTATATTTGACGATGTATCTTGTGAAAATCAGGATACTATTAGAAACTACTTTGCCATGGGAAGACATAATAACATCGATAGCATATATATAGGACAAACTTATAGCAAAATCCCAAAACAACTTATCAGAGATAATGCAAATGTTTTAATTGTATTTAAACAAGATGATACTAACCTAAAACATATATATAACGATCATGTAAATGCTGATATGGCATTTGAAAAGTTTAAAGAGCTTTGCGGAAAAGCATGGGCGGAAAAGTATGGATTTCTGGTTATTATGAAAGATCAAGCTATAAAAGACGGCCGTTATAGAATAGGTTTTGATAAATTTGTTTTACTACACTGATTAGCGGTATTACTGTACAAGTCGTCAAGGTGTGAAGATGGTTAACCAGGAAAAGCTACTAAAAGAAATAAAATCACTTAGTGATTCTATTAGACAAAAAAACCGAGCTTTAAAATCAGGTATAAATGAAAGAGAGCAATTTTTAGAAACAACATTTAAACCTGTTACTGAACCTTTAAAGCGATTAGCACAAAATATGGAAAAACCTTCAATTCGCTTCGAAGGAGACAAAATGCTACCAATTTCCAAATATGAAGAAGAATTTCAGAATGATGAAAGTTTTGACCAGTTACAAACATCTGAAGAAAGCGACGAGTATGAAGAAAGCGGAGATATAGGAGATTTAAGGGAAAAGAACATTGCAGGAGATACAAGTACAGAAGATACAAGTGCGGAAGATACAAGAGCAGAAGAAGAGGATATCAACCCATCCAACTTAAGCAAATTAGGCACAGATATTATGTTTAAAGGAACACTTGGAAGAAAATATACATTAAAAATGTTACATGGCACACATGCTAATCGAAATTATCATACATATGGAGCTAGAATAGAGGATAAAGGATTAATGATTGGAGATAGAAAGTTAGATATAAACGAAAATGATGATATAGTTATTGGTGATAAGAAATATAAAGGTACAACAGGTTTGTTTGAACTCATCTTTAAAAATAATCCTGGTAAATATACTAAAAAGGATTTACAATTGTTTAAAAATATACTAGAGTATACAAATGCACATAGAAAAAAATATTCCAAAGACCTACCTATTTATAGAAACAGGTCAATAAAATACACAAACATTATATCTAGTCTTTTCCCCTCGAAATCAAATAAAGCTCCAATTAAAAGAAGAGCTTTATCTTCTGCTGAATTAAATGTTTTGCATAAAAAAAGAAAAACAACTGATCCTACTACATCTGGAAGGGGATTATTAAAAAATTTGTATAAAACCAATATAATATATTACAACGATATAAATAAGTTAGTTGATCGAATGAGGTTATTACATGAAGCTATGGAAGCCGGGCACACTGGTTTAGAAAACGAATGGGTAGCTTTGGTTGATGAACTGCGAAAACGAGAAATAATTGTTCAGTAGACGTATATATAGTAAGAACCTAAACGATAGCGATTCAGTTACATCATGAGTGTGGACAAGTTTGGACGGTATTCCGAGTTTGGAGTAAAATCTGGATATAGTGAAAAAAGAGCTGGGTTTCCGTTAACACCTGATGGTAATTATAATTTTGAAGGAAAAGTAATTCAAAATGTTGGTGATCCGCTTTTGTCTTCTGATGCGGTTACGGTACAATACATGGATAAAAGAACCCCGATTGTACACGAAGACCATTGGGGGTTTTCCGGTAAAAGGTTAATTAATATAAAACATCCCATTTATGATGGTGAAGCAGTAAATTTAGCGACTTTAAAATTGTTAACGATTTACAAAAAGAATGAAACTGATACAAGCTATGATGTAAAAAAATTAAAATTGTCAAATGTAGGTGATTGTGAGCAGGATGGAGACGCTGTAAATAAGAAAATATTTGATATAGTACACAAGAAATGGACTACAGAATATGAAAAACATATGGAAAGGTTTGGTGCAGCTTTATTTAATTATATCCATCGGGCTTCAGGAAGAGCTGTAGCTTCAGATGTTGACAGCCACAATTATTTAGACTGGAAAAAGATACACAATCCAGAAAAACCTAATCAATTAGATAAACCGTCTGAGCCTTCTAAAGTCAAGACATTAGGAAAGGGGGATAAAGTGAATGTGATTAATGAACCAACAGAAAACGATGAAGATTACATAAGAGAAAAAAGAATTTAAATACCCATGATAAGGGATAAAGCATCAGTCATATTCGAGAGATGATACAGAGAGGATGATGGAATCCAATATTACTGTGTGGAGTTTAATATCTCAAGAGCCGAGATTTCCCCAAGGAGTGCTGACAGATGGTTTTGTTCAACGGTTTGATATATATATGGATTGGGAACAACTTTCCATACACTACCTCTTCACAATGACTATGTTAAGAATTTATTTTCACAGAGTTAACTGGATTCATATTTTACAAAGACAACAGTTTTCAGAAGACTTCCTTGTAGAGATGACATCAAATTTTAATAACTGTTGGGAAGTAATAAGTAAATATCAAAATCTCTCTGAAAATTACATTGACAATTTTAAAGATAAACTAGACTGGAATGTGTTATTTAATTATCAACGATTAAGTGGCAAGTTTCTAAGGGAACATGACAACTATTTAGATTTTATTCATTTTACCGAAAACAACGATACCATCACCAGCGGAGAAACATTTGAAACATCTTCAATTACACCTTATTTCTATTTTTACTACTTTTATTTATTATGTCTACATTTAATTAATTAATCCATTTCTATATAATAAATGGATTTTAAACAGTATATATAATACAAGAAGCCAAGACTAATATTACATTCATTGTAAAACATTTATAGAGTGCACCTACTGATTGTAAGTTTGGCTATAAATAGTCATGCCGAGGGCTAAACGCATCAGTCATAATCGAGAGAGATTACAGAGAGGAAGGGGAATAGCATCAACAGCATTTTCTCTATTAAGTAAACCGGTTGGAGCTATAGTTAACAAGGCGATTGATTTATTACCTGTGGAATTACATTTACCTGGAGGATATCAATATTGTGGTCCTGGAACCAAATTAGAGAAACGGCTTGCTAGAGGAGATCCTGGAATAAATAAGCTTGATCAGGCCTGTAAACAGCACGATATAGCGTATTCCAAATTTGGTGATACAAAAAATAGATCAATAGCGGATAGAGCACTTTCTGAGAAAGCTTGGCAAAGAGTAAAATCTAGTGACGCGAGTATTGGTGAAAAAGCAGCGTCTTTAGCAGTAACAGCAGCAATGAAAGCAAAAACTACGTTTGGAGGAGGAAAGAGAAGAAGGCGTGGGAAAAGACCCGCTAAGAAACAAGGAGGTAATATCAGAAGAAAACGTCGATCTACTAGTGGTAAAGGTAAAAAGAAACCAACAATATGGTCAATGATAAAAAAGGGAGGAGGACTATACCTAAGACCGTATCGTGTGTATTAAATAAGAAAGAGCAATTAATAATTAAAAACAAAGAATTAACCAATGAAGAACTGATTACATATGCTTCTTGTTTGAAAATCCCATTTTTTAGAGGAGTATTTATGAAAGATGAATTACCGGTTAAAATGTGGAAAAATGAGACTGGTATAGTAAATTTGGATAATAGTGAAGGATTAGGCACTCATTGGGTGTGTTACAAGAAACTTGGTGAAACGATTTATTATTTCGACAGTTTTGGAAACCTTCCACCACCGAAAGAACTTCAACAATACTTTCGTGCGGCAGAAAATGTTTTTTACAATTATACAAGAAAACAACCTGATGATACATCCATTTGCGGTCATTTATGTTTAGACTTTTTAGCTAAAAGTGTTAGTCAACTTTAAGATGTCTTCGTATACAGTGTCATTAACCGGTAACTCATGTACTTTGCGCAGTATTCTGTTTCCAGCGCTACGTTTGCAAAAAGGAAGACTATGGGAAGCCGCATTATTGGATTTAACAACATATAACTCTATTCCAAACGTTAGTGAAGGAATTAATAACAAAATACATTATTACAAGACAAAAGATAATAAAGGAAAATATTCAGCTTTGGAAGAATTCAGTTTACCAACAGGAGCTTATGAAATTGATAATATAAATGAAGTTATACAAAAACATATGGGAAAAGAAAATATAACGATAAAAGGCAATAACAATACAATGAAAGCCGAAATTACTTCTAAGTATTATATTGATTTTGGCCAAGAACGTTCAATTGGTAGTTTATTGGGGTTTTCTAAGGAAACAAAGGTATTAGAACCTAATACAACTCATTCTGGGAATAGAACTGTGACGATCATCAAAGTAAACAGCATAGACATTACATGTAACATTATACAAGGATCCTACAGAGATGGAGAAAATCGGCATATATTACACACATTCTACCCATCAGTCGCACCGGGTTTCAAGATAGTAGAAAAGCCTCAAAACCTTGTGTACCTACCGTTAAACACCAGTTTCATTTCAGACATCGTGCTGAACATAGTGGATCAAGACGGAAACCTTATTGACTTTCGAGGAGAAGCTATTACTGTAAGAATACATATAAAATCATCCGCTTAGATAATGGGGTTATCATTTAAAAAGAGAGAGCCAACCAGCAAAGAGGTCAGTAGCTCATCAGCTGTATAAGGATTAACAAGTGACAACATTCGTTTTCTAGAAGAAATTGGATTAAAGGTCATTAACAATGGATATACTGGATATAGCGCAGGGCCCAACATTCGACGAGACCTTATGGGAAAAGGAATATCACACGCACAACCCTTACGCTTCGTCCAAATTAAACAATAACGATGAAATTAGGATTCCTATACAACAACAAGACATTTATACTCTTCCATGCGAAAGTTATTTATATATTGAAGGAAAAGTAACAAAAGCTGACGGTACTGTTGGAACCACTGTTCCGTTCATAAATAATCCTATGGCATTTTTGTTTGACGAGATTAGATATGAAATTTCAGGAGTTACAGTCGATTCAACAAAAAAGGTTGGAATTTCCAGTACATTAAAAGGATTAGCGTCTTTAACACCAAATGAGAAGAATCTGTTAGCTGTTGCAGGATGGGTTGCACCAGACAAAAGTATAATTACTCCTGACGCTTCGGGAAACTTTGATTTTTACGTACCTTTAAGATTACTTTTAGGATTTGCTGAAGATTACAGAAGAATAATAATAAATGTAAAACAAGAACTAGTTTTATTAAGGTCATCAAACGATAATGATATTATTAAAGCATCTGCTGGAACAACTGAAGCCAATTTAGACTGGAAACTAACATTAGACAAGATTGTTTGGAGAGTACCACATGTGCGACTAAATGATGAACACAGGATTACATTATTAAGAAAGTTAAAATCAGATCGAGACATTGTAATGCCATTCAGAAGCTGGGAGTTTCATGAATACCCCGTTTTACCTTCAACACAACGGCATACATGGACTGTAAAAACTTCTACTCATTTGGAAAAAGCGAGATATGTAATCTTTGGATTACAAACAAAGAAAAAAAGTATATTAACTGAAAATGCTGGTGAATTTGACCATTGTAAATTAACAAACTGTAAAGTGTTCCTGAATTCACAATTCTTTCCCTACGACAACTTTAATATCTCTTTTGATAAAAAAAGGTACAGTGTTTTATACGATATGTACGCTAGGTTCCAAAATTCATATTACGGCAAAACAAACACACCTCTACTATCTCCCGTACAGTTTGAATCGAAAGCTCCGATTGTTGTAATTGATTGCTCCAAACAAAACGAATCTGTAAAATCGTCTAGTGTTGATATAAAGATAGAAATGGAATTTCAAGAAAACGTACCTGCAAATACATCTGCGTATTGTTTAATTTTGCACGATAAAATTGTTACATACACACCGTTGACTGGTATCGTAAAGACGGTATTGTAAAACGTTGTACCACCACCGGCACCGCCACTGTCGCTAACCTATAAATAGCGGAGCAACAATGCAGGTCTTCAGTTGATCGTCTATCGTCGCATGGGCAACATCTTCTACAAAATGAGTTCTCCATCTGTTGTACAAGGTGATGCAGAAATAGCACCGTTATTGGAACGTGATAATACCAGCGAAGCAGAAATTATCAAGGAAATAACTGCATTTTTAAAGTTTGGTAAAAGAGATAGAGAGGAGGAAAGTAATGCAGACCCATCAAAGGTAGTACCAAAAAGGAAGAAGAAAGTTGAAGAAAATATTCCTCCTCACATTTTAACTGAAGTGTTTTTGCGAATCTTTTACCCCATCTCAGCATGCATCAGTAAAAGTGTATCAGTTGGATTGATAAAGTCATTGGATTATTCCCCTACAGTAATTCTACACCATGGAACAAAAAAGGTTTTATTTTCGCAAAATGCTTGGGAGTCATTTTTGAAACATGTACATTTAATAGAATGTTATTTAACTAACAGTTTGTGTGGAAGAAAAACACATATTCGACTTTTGGATTGTGACAATGAAATCGATATTGTTAAACATCGCGGACAACTACAAGTGCGAATTAGAGACTTGACTCAACATGAAAATAAGATTCTACTGTCACGTGAAGAATTCTACGTTTTAAACTACGCAACAGAACCTATTACAAGGTACATGAGACAGTTGGTATTTGCAAGCGCTATTATTAAAGAATATTTGGTCGATACTTTGGAAAAACAACCTGATAGCACCATCGTGTACGGACCTGTGGATACATCTATTTTTAATAGAATACCTCATGAAGTTTGCATGTGGAGAAAGTTAAAGGATTTTGAACCACTTGTAGAAATCGCTACAGAAGCTACAGAAGAAACAACAGAGGAAGAAGAAACGGAGAAAAAAGAAGATGAAGAAAACGAAACACGAGAAGAGGAAGTTAAAAAAGACTAAAGTTTAACTTAGTAAAGAAGAACACACGTGGGGTAGGCCTATTGGGGACGGTGCCCACGTTAAATATACACCAACGCGCCTGCAACTGTACGGCCTGGTATTTAACCTACCGTGGTGTGGAAAACAGTTTAGTTGATCGTTAGGTGTCATGATGAGCGGAGGGGATGAAGAAGTGAGTGTAAAGCCTTGTGTAATAGAATTTCAAGCATTTCGAAATAATGATGATAGGTTTATTATCAAGGAATTAGTAATTTTAGACTTGCTTACATTTGTAGTTTACCCATTCACGTTTGAAGCTCCTTTTTCTTTTAACAACCTTAACGCCAAAGCAAAAAGTACAAACAAATGGATAACAAACTACTTTCATCACATACATTGGTATGAAGGATTTATAAGCTACAGTAATCTGCACAGTATTATGTTTAACTTTTGCAAACAATATTCACATATATACACAAGAGGATTAGAAAAAAGGAACTGGATACAAAAGTACACGCACGGTGATGTTTTCGATATAACTATCGGTAAGGACTTTAACATTAATCTCGGTAATATTTGTGTTGCTGCAAAAGATCCTAAACACGGACAATCAAACTGCGCATTGCACAACGCATATCGTTTGGCTGCTTACTTGGAACAAACGCAGAAATGTGGTGGGGGTAGCAAAGAACCGGAATGTGGTGGGGGTAGCGGGGCCTATAAATACGAGGATCCAACACCGCTCCGGCACGAGTATTATTCGAGACTCCGAAGAGGCAACATCACAGAAGACATCGCAACCACCACTGACGAAGATGGCATCACAACAGTTTCTACAAACACTGGTTGATCAATTCAACACTCATTCAAAATCCGACCTTCTGCTAACTAAAAAGTGTTCAGAATTAAAAGAACAAAAACACTACATTATTCATAACATCAAGAAAGTGGAAACCACACATGGAGAAGCAATTCTAGTTTCATTGAGCGAAGCACCTTTAACTTCAGGAGATGAGCCGAAGTTTCAAGTATTTCTTACAAAACGATTTGTTCAACTGCTACAGAATGAAGATTTGCGAGATATTCAACCGGGGACGTTGTATTTGGTATCACACGGTGTAAGCGGCAACAACTCAACGGAACTCACTCTGCACATCATGCATCCTTGTACATAATGTCTCTGTTTGTATTTCTCTGTTTGTATTTTATTGTTTGTATTTCTAGTCATCAATGTTAAACTTAAGTTTATTGTATTGTAAAATGTTTGTTTAATAAAGAAAAGAAAAATAAAAAAAATAAAAAAAATATGAAAAAAAATAAAGAAAACAGCAACACAGCAGTATATTATTTTATATACTGCTGTGTTGCTTTTTTTTTAAAATTCGAATGGGTGACCTTGAACTTTCATTCAGGGTTAACTTATGAAGAGGTATAAAAGAGAGGGAGCAGTGAAGTTAGTCTCAGTCTTGTCTAACACACGCTGCAGCTAACATGTCGATGCCACCTATGAACAATTTATTTTTCGATAACAATTTGAAGACATATTGTTGCGAGTTACAATGTTTTAAAATACCAGGCGATCAAGTTGACGGGAAAGCTTGTCGTAAGTGCAAGTGTTTTAGCTATTGCATATGTAGATGTAAAACGTATCAAATGAACCGACAAGATAAAATACAAGAATTACGCCGAAGGATTGCATTACTGTGGCGGCGAATGTAGTAGCAACCATCTGCCTCGCACCAGCTGCCACCTGCCGCCTGCCATCTGCCGCCCGCCATCTGCTCCGCCCCACCACACTTTTACCCCCACCATTTTGTTTGATACCAAAACGCTAGCTAGCGAATAGTCAGTACACCTCCGGCTCTCGACTGGTGAACATCGAGTGCTCTTCACAAACGTAAAACATTATATTAAAATGTCCATTAAAATTAGGTGTATTCATTATGACTCTATTCATCTTGCGACTTACCAAGACCTCGAGGTGTTTAGTGAAGAGCTAAGACTTCTTATTGCGTCCGGTTACGATTTATCTTTGGAACTTTACGCATCAAAAAACAACATGGACTCTGCGCAGGGATCGAAGTATCTACCGTCTTTCTTCAGAAAGCGAAGTGATGGCCGCAACTCGTCCGGATCAACAACATCGATGACAACGAACAACGGGGAACTATTGTAAACATGAATTATTGTAAATAAAGTAATATTTGTAATAGTACTACCTCGCACTCGTATCATTCGATTGTTTCATTCGATAATTTTCATTCAATATTTATTATCGATTAACTATCGAATCACAATCGTTTTACGAGTGCGAGGTAGATTTTTTTAAAAAAACCTCACCGTGACCTTGAACTTTGAACTTTTACTCATTTCGTCACAAAACCGCCTACGTCACTGGCTCAGCCTCAGATGACGTCTTTCATGACTCAGCGCATCCGGTCACTCACCGGATGTGACGTCACTTCCGCCCCAGCAGCCCCAAATGCACACTACTGTGAGACTTAACCCTCCCAGTGGCATGAAGACTTAGAACGTTTTGGCTGGAGTGGCAGGGTTATTTTGGTGATTTTGCATACTATTTTTTAGAAATTCATAATAAATCCAATTTTGAAGTAAACATATCAATATGCATATTCATTTTGTCACAAACAAAAAACTGGAGAATCCGAAAATGTTATAATAAATGAAATTCAGAAAGGTCATTTAAAAAAAAATGAAAATTTTGAATAAATTTGAAAAAAGTTATAAATTTTGAAAGTAAAACCTTACTGTAAGCAAACTAATTTTTTTAGATAAAAATGATAAATATACCAAATGTCGCTCATCTAATTCCCTACCTAGAAATGTAATATATGTCATAGAAACAAAAATCTGTATATGAATTATATAGAATAATTAGGAAAAAGTGCAAAATGGCTATTTGTACGTGATCAGTTTGATATTCAAAAAATATTACCCCTATCAATATATAAATACTTCAAAACCTTATTTTATTTGAAGGTTATAAAATTATACATACAGTGATATAAGAATGAATAGTCTAAAAAATGTTTTCAAAAATTTATTAGATGTAAAATTTGAAATTTTATTTTTGAAAAAAAAAAAGTTATTCAAAGTGAGATAATTGTTTTATAACACCTAATCATCCCAAATAAGGTATATAATATGATTCACTAGTTATGCCCCTACAAGAAAATATATAGTTATATATAATAATACACACAAATAAAATTTATATCGCGTAGTTCATGAGAATGGAACATTATGTTTTTCAGACGAAAAATCAAGTTAGATCGCTTGGTGTCACAAAGTTTGCAAGGGTTTTTTAAACGAATCACAGCAAAGTAATAATTACTTGAAACCTACTGAACCCCATATTCTCTTTACTCGTCAAAGAAAGGAGATTTCAGAAATGGTAAAATATATAATTTTCGGTCAGTTTATTTTCAAAATAATAGCCAATAAATAAAAAAATTTGAATTTCTTCGATGTGTTGATCCATCTGAAAATGAGAACTCACGTTGCACAATTTATCACTTTTAGTAATATTTATGCATAAATAATGCGATAAATATTACTATCCACACACACACTACACTGCACTACACATATTTCCAAATATAAACCGTAAATTTACACCGATTACACAGATAAACTCGGATAATAACCACCATTACAATGAGTAGCAGTACGCCACGTGCCGGGTACAAACGAAACAGATCGACCAACTTCCGTCGTCTTACGTCATTAGTCACTTGGCGGGACAGGCTTGTAACCTTAGGAAAAATATTCAGTGTTCTTTTCTCTTGAAATTGATATAAGAACAAACATATAATATAAATGTAAACTTCATATAACATGTGTTTGGCAAACCTCGCATTGCGAGGTTCTGCCACGGCTTGAACACGTAAAATATTACTATTTTATAATTTCGCCACAAGTCTGTCCGATTATATCTCGATGTAAAACTGTGCATCACTGTAAAGGGAATTTATCCCTTTTTGCAGTGGTACCACCCGTTTCTGGTTACAACCAAAATTTACCCCTCTATGATTTCTTGAAACTTACTCTTTTCAGCCATTTCAGAACACATACAAGGCGTAGGCGACTTCGCGCAAAATTTTTATTCAAATATAACTTTCAGTTACATCGATCTACTGCTGCTATAAGGTTCATTCATGTAATAAAATGAAAGTTTAGAATGTTATCTTTCGATTGGTGTAAAGATTATCTGATTCCAAGCACATTTTCAATGTTATTTCTGCGTTTGAAAAAAAACTGTCTTAAATCCTCGCGTTGCGAGGGTCGCCACTTGAGATACACGTTTGAAAACCTCGCATTGCGAGGCTTGCCACTGGGAGGGTTAAGCCCGGGAACACCATAAAAGTTCCTAACGAGACCCCCTGAACACGTTTTGAGGGGTCTCTAAAAACTTTATATATATATATATGTGTGTGTGTGTGTATATATATATATATATATATAATTACTTAACTTGTACATTAGGGCTACTAATATTATTATTTTAAAAAGCATTATTAACAAGTACCCTTTTTTAAAAAAAATTTTTATTCAGACTAACTAGTTTCAACCATAATGGCCACCTTCAGAGTCACATAACCTCAACAAAATTATGTTATGTAAAATTAGGGGTGTGCGAGTACTCGAAACTTCTGAGTTTTCGGCCGAGTATTTTAATACTCAAACTCGACTCGGAAGTTTTGAAAACTACTCGAAAGTTCGAACGAGTATTTCCCGCCAATTTCCGGACGATCGCGACCTGCCAAAACGCGTAGTAACGGCCGCAAAAGGCGATCGCATCACGTAAAATCGGCCGAAAATGACGACCGTGAACGATTGCGACCGGGCAAAACGCGTGGTAAAACGGCCGCAAAAGGCGATCACATAGCGTAAAATCGGCCGAAAATGACGATCGGACCTCGTAATTTCAGCCGTAACTGACGATTTCGTCATTTAATATTGATTGTAGGCGATGTCTGGACCAGGTGAAATTGGCCAAATGACAACTCGGCCCTGTTTCATCGGCCGGAAACGAATGTCAAACCGTGTTTTGTTTGTCAATACGTAATCCAGTTTGTTTGTATTGGCCAAAACTTTGTATTGCTACTCATGAATTAGTTAGAAACCATGTTTATATTACCGAATCTAGGGAGGTATCGAAATCCTATTACACTAATTTAAACTACCAACTGATGGCAAATACTCGCCCGAAAATACTCAAAACTCGAAAATAATTGGCACTAATCGACTCGACTCGATTAAAAAAATCACTACTCGCACACCCCTATGTAAAATTATATATGTGTTCGCAATTTTTGTCTGATTTACTTCAAATTTGGTAGAAACATTCCTTTTTATAATCAGTTGGACAAGTTCGTTGGGCAAAACAATCGGAAAACTTTAACCCCCAAAGGTTTTAAGTTTCAAATTTTGAGTTTTTGGGCCCAAAAAGGGTCAGAAAAGCCCCGAATGAACACTTACTGCACAATAAAGTATTGTACATAAAAAGCCAAAGATTTTAAGCCCTTCCTCATCATTCTAGCACAAGTACTTACCGAGTTATTAAAGACAATGTTAATTGTCAAAATACAGTATGTTTTCTTAAGGGGATTTTACATTGGAAAAGGCTGTTTTTCATATCTTAATATCGTTTTATCACTCCCAATACCCCTATATAAACTTGTTATCCCGACTATACCTCCTTCTAACTTTATAATGTACAACATTGGTATCCTATTAGGGAATTTAAATATAACCAGGAGTATCAGAACAGCCAAAAAATAACATTTTTCAATTAAAAAAAAGGAACCAATGTTAGTTTAAACCCTTTATTTGATCTTTTTAAGGTTTTAATGCGGAAATTCACTTCCCTCACGTCAGTGTGCTGCGTGCGATCTCGTTTTTGTTGTCATCAGTTAAACCAACAAGGGTGGAGTCAGTGGGTCTACATCAGATTGTACAGACAAGATTCACTTTAGGTTTTGTTGGAATTGGTAGGTATAACTACAAAATTCACTCTCATTATATTTAGCCACTTCATGGACTGTCAACAAGGAAAACAAATCTTATCTACACAATAAAGTAAATGCCACAGACCTCGCTTGCCCCTTGTTGAAGTCGTCAAGGTGGCGGACTCCAAAACAGCAGTGACTCTGTCTATGTTTAAATTCTAATCCTGCCAAAATATGTTATCAGCACAACTAGTACTGTCATCTATTGCCTGGTTGGATTTTTCCATTCTCATACCTAAGGCCATTATAGGCAAGAAAAAGCACAGCCTAACATTAACTTATGGAAGGACAGCCTCAAAGGTTGAGGAAATAAGTCACCTAGAAGTCATCAGTGATTGGCATTTGGAGTTTCTAATTTCAACAAATAATACTACTTACTCACACTACTCTCTTCAAATTCTAACCCTCCGAGTGACCTTCGCCCGTTTTCGGGCGACTATTTTTCACCGCCGAGTGTCAGTCGCCCGATGTCTGGCGACTTTCACACCTCCAGTTTTGTTTAATATTTCCGTGTACAATTGAGCGATCCCGGGCATTGAGCATACCAACGTGATCAGCGGATACTAGGCTTCATGATGACTATACATGATCACTGTTCGTGCTATTTTTACTATCATCTGTGACGGAATTCCGAACGTCTGTGATTGTTTGTTGTTGTTATGGTGATGTAGGCTTTAGTGTTTAGTTTAATGTTTAGTTGCATTTTTAGACATTATTTAGAAAAATCTGTGTAAACTATATATTTTCTTATTCCTCATTCAATTTTGAACAGAATGTTTATCTTAATGTTCTTATTTAGTGTGAATAAAGTGGTTTTACATATGTGGGTCTGAACAAAAATATTTTTTTTTATTTTCTGGATTTGAACCGATGCCAAGTTACATTAGGTATAAACATCAAAAGTTACATTTTTAGATAGCGTATTTAATAAGCTTTAAGAAAATGTACAACTTTATACTTATTTGTCATAATTTATATCTTTTATTAATGTTTTAATGAAAGTCTGCAAAATGGCCAAAAATTGCTGGACATTAAGGAATTTTCTAATGGACACTTGGAGGGTTAAGATATAAACGGTGGTTAGTTTATGTGGAATTCTAACTCACGTAGTAAGATGATTTTTCTACTTGTAAAAATAATTTGATTTACCTTTATATCATATAAATGTACATCCCCAATACAGGAATACAAAGATTCGAGTCTGTTTAAATTCATTAAAAAAAGATCAGAAATTATGGACACTTTGTAACTAGTTTAGCTACACAATCTAGAACAATATTATTTTTCATTATCAACCTTATTACCAATACCAAATTCGGACATTCAAGACATGTTTATACATTATATACAATGAGGACACTAGGAATAAACACCCGGTTAATTGTCCACCTGAAATTTATATCAAAATACAATACAATAGTCATCTTATTTACAAAAGATAGGTAAATCACATAATAATATAACTATAACTAACATTGTCACAAAATAATTAAATACAAAAATAATCGTAGTGGGGATGCAGTGTATACAGGAGTGAGGACTAGAACATAATGGGTTTGTCCTGCGTCTGCCCCGCGACATAGCCGGTGAATCTCTTGAGGAACTTGGGGTACTCGCGCTTGTAAACGGCTCTGAGCGCCGATGCTGGGACCCACCCGCCGGGGTTCACTGCGAACAAGAGAAAAATGTTATTTTGGCTGTGGAGAGAAGGGGCGACCCCACCACGGCTCCTCTGGCCTCGCGAAATAAAGAGAGGGGTGAGGGTAGCCTATTGCCCTGTTCACACTAACAGTTGGCGAGAACAAGTTGGTAATGGTAAAAAATTGGTAAACATAATTGGTATTTGTGTATAACACTAGTAACTGTTACAGTGAGTTAAATTATTCCATTTCTCTCTCTCACACACACATCAATTTTCTTTTTAAGATGTTGATGTTTAATAAACTATTGTTTAACTAGCTGATAGCCGCAGGCTTCGCCCCGCAAATGATTTGTAAAAACTATTACAGTTGTGTGTTCTCTATTCTGTGGCCAGCCGCCCGTGGAACTACTACGAAAGATTGTTTGTATTTTCATCAGCTCAAACAAAATTGAATGTCCATAAGGAATACATGGGAACTTTGTCAGGGTCTCTGGCGGAGCCCTAAGGTCAGATCAGGATGAAAACCATTTAGTTTTCCTATTTTATGCCTAAAGAATTCTTATTTACTCTCTTACTTATTACTTATTTATTAATGACTTATTTATGATTCTAAATTACTAACTCTTGACTAATTATCTGCTCGGATGTGCTCGGGAAATGTGGATATAAAAGTGACGCTATCGGGTCAGTGACAATGGCTACCATGTGCTAAGCCTAGCTTGTCTTCACAATAATAAGTGTTGCTACCTACAAAATTCACTAGGCTATTTAAATATAGCTCACAAATGCTCTTATTTGACTTATCAATAAATATATTTCTACCTATGGTCTTCTTTGGTTTATTGTAGTGAGTAGAATGTGTTTTGTAATTAATCTGGATGTCAACAGAAGGTAGGTGTACAATTTTTAAAATATCTTTTAACTATTTGAATGAAATACAAAGTACAGAGGAACAATATAATATTTATTTATCTAGTAATACAATTATGCTTTAAAAAGTTATCAATCAAAGGGATTTACAAATAATCTACAATTCAGGGGAAACAGTTACCATGAGTGGCCTAGGCTAGAAGATGATGACAATAATACATGTAGGCCTAAGACTAAATGTTCATATTTTGATTCTAAATGGGTTCTTTTATAAATGAGGGCTCTTTTTCTCAGGGGGGAAGTATCGTGCTGACTTGAATAACGTTGAAATGATAGGTGAAAGAATATTTAGTCCAATTAGGCTTATGCTGTTTACAAATTGCAACAATGAGAAATTTTGGTGTTGTCCAAAAGGAAAGTCCAATGGTTTTCACTGAATTTACTGATGATTAAAATTCTCAAATTAAATTTAGAAAAGATATTTCAATGTAAAAATACTCTTGATGTTAATTTAACTTTCAGAACATTAGACTTGTTCTATTAAATGTTTGTATTCTTTCAAGTCCCTAATAGAATACACAATGGAAGTGGTTTACCAATCAGCTTACAATGTTCTTCGCTCAATACCAATTTTTGGGGATAAAACCAATAAAAGGGAGTGAATTTAAAATGGTATTATATTGAGCAGTGAATCCCTAATAAAATGAGCACTAAGCAATGCAAAACTTAGGCCATACTGGGTGAATTTAAGTAGGAACTGTGTCCTGCACAGATTTTAGGTCTATAACAGTACATACATAGCCTAAATGTTTTTAAGTATTTACTTCTAATTAGCCTACACATTTGAAACAACTTTATGTAACATCTATGTACAAACCTGCTTCTAAACTTAGGCCCTAACTGAAATTGTACCTACCTAAGATTATTCTTTTCAAAATGTTGAACAGTTTAGGAGTGCTAACCTTAGAATTTATGTAAATGTATTTTTTTTAAAGAAACAATAAGCCTACATATCATTAAGTATTTCATAACAAGCTAGGACTACCCATCTAATCAATCTGTCAGAACCAAATTTAGCCTTTCATACTAGCCAAATTATATTTCCAACAAACTAAAAAGACAGTGTAGTATAAAAACAGTTTCTAATATGTAGGGAAGAAGTTAATAACCCAAATGGTACAGATTGGCCTATTTATTTAAAGCTTGAAATGAAAATGCTAAAATATTATGTAAGGTTAGGGACTGTTATAAGTGAAATGTTGTCTCAAACTGAACTGACAGCCAGAGCAAATCAGAAGGCAATAGAGTGAGGATAGGATGTACAACATAAAGAGGCCATAGAGGTATGACATTGTTATATTGTAGCAAATTTTTGTAATTTCTCTGAGTATTTTTATAATGTATATGATTTGTATAATACTTTTGAATCTTAAATAATAGTATAAAAGAAATCATAATTTTGAGGTTACTTAATGTAAAGTCAAGAAAATAACAATTGTAATTATATCAGGCATATAAACTCTGTAAGTGAATATTTTCTCTCACAACTTGATAATTTTTTATATGAAATGTAACATATATTAAAATTAAATAGTGTTTTTTTATTGATTTTATTTTACTATTAACGTGATATTAACAGCTACCAAATGGTTTACATATAGTATGACAAGTATGGAATATATATATATATATATATAGTGATAGCAGTGAATAAGATCTAGTGTGCAGTGGTGATTCTTGTGTGAAAAGGAAGTGAGAGAAATTCAAAATCTAAAGGTGTGGGGAAAGGGGAAGCTGAAGAAGAGAGACATTATATTGAACCAAATAATCATATTTTAATCCATTTCAATCTTTTAAATTGTAATCTAAATTATTTGCAAACTATCTTTAATTTAATTGTATTTATCTAAATTTTCCAACTTAAACAAGAGAACTTTTGAAACAAGGTAAAAGACTTTTGAAAATTAGATTTCAACATGAAGAAATACTAAGTTAAATCCATCTCAGCAAAGCTCTTTGTTTGGTAGCTGCCGCTAAAAAAAAGGAAATTCAATTTTGTTTTATTAGATATTTATTTAAGGCTATTTCAAATTTTGATAATTATGATTTTTTTATGTGCCATGGCAAAGAACCGCCCTTGAGATTAAGAGCCATCATATCTTACATTTGAGAGTCGGAGCAGATATTTGTAAAAATAATTTTGTAGCTATAATTCAATAGGCCCTAACTGTAATTTTGTTCACTATTTTAAATTGTTTTCTTGAATAAATTTAACTATGATGTAATTGTATATTTTGGACTAATCATTGAGTATCTAGGCTACGGTTATGTAAAGCAAGGTTAGGTAAATTAAAATAAAGGCAAAGGAGGTTTTGTAATATTTGGCGCTCCAACGCGTGGCACAAAATTTAGGGACAGTAGCCTAGAACAGAATAGTATTTTAACTAATACTATATTATTAAACTAAATTTAATTATTTCAGAACACATTGTGAAGGGGATTTGCCAAGGCAGATAAAAATAGTAACTTAATTAAGAGAGAAAATAATCATTGGAGTAGGCTATTAATTTGTGGTTCAGCATTAAGTTAAGAGTAGTATTAGCATAAGTTGTGTATAATAAGACAAGTTAGGGAAATAATAAGCTTCATTAATCTAAGAATAAGTTTAGGCCTAAATTGAACTACTGATTATTTTGATTATTTACCAAGTTTACATTAAAATATGGCTGATAAGAAAGAAAAACAGTATAACTTGCGAGAAAACCCAAAGAAAACAGAAAAAGCTAGGACTAGGTCACAAATTAGAGAAAGGAGCGGAGATAGGAACGTGGACGAGTTAGGCGTAGAAAAATTATACGTAGGAGAAGACGACACTACAGATAACACAACTGTGATCGAAAATACAGAACTAGAACACACATCCGAAACGGAAGAACACCCAGACGATACAGGACTTGACAGAGGAGACTACCCAGAAAACCCTAATACTACACCACAAACACCAACAACATCACATAAAACCGACTCAGACTTGGGGAACATATTAAAATTCCTACAACAGATGGAACAGAAAATTGAACAAAAATTTGAACAAAACCAACAAAATTTGGAACAAAAACTAAACCAAACCCAAGATCAGATTTTAGGCACACTCGAAACACAAAAATTAGAGCTAGCTGAAATTCAAACAAAAATAACGAACATCACGCAAGAACTACACCAGGAAATGGTTGCACAAATTGAAACAAACAATGAAAAAATAATCCAGACTATTGACCAAAAGATTGGTGAACTTGAGGCTAGGCAACGGGAAATTTACAACAATACCAAGGAAGAATGTGTTCAAGAAAGTATAAACATATGTCAAACACTTACAAAGGATTTACATGAAGAAGTACGAACATGCAAAAAGGAAAACCAAAAATCTATTTCCGATCATAAAAAATTTAAAGAATTCACTGAGGCGAAATTCACAAACATAAATCACGATCTAAGAGAAATTAGGGAAGGTGTTACTAAGACGACAGATGACATTCAGAACTTAAAAGAGGACACGAACCACATTAAAGAAAAGTTAGAAAAGGTTGAAAGGAATTCACAAAATCCAAACTTAGGGGGCAGTAAAGAAATTTACATTACATGCCAGGGAACTGAAACAAACGACCCTAACTTAAAATTCAATGGACGAGAAAGAAACCCAGTAGAATTTATCAATCGATTTCGACGGCACATCGAAAAATTGGAAAACCAAAGAGGCAAAGATCAAGTTAGGTTTGAAGACATTCTAGAAAACGTATTAGAAGATAGTGCTGCAAGATGGTGGCAAGTCATTAAATTTGACATAAAGACATTGGACGATTTTGAAAAGGCTATTTTAGAGAAGTATTGGAACACTGACATACAACGGGGAATTAAACGTAGATTGGAACTCGAAAAATATAGACCTGGGGGAAAACTCACTAGAACCGAGTAATTTATTGATAGGGTACTTACTTTAAAGAACATGACTCCACAAATGCAGGAACAAGAAATTGTCGAATTTTTGAGCGAACAATTCAGCGATCGTGTACAAGATGCCAGGAGAGTACAGAACGTGTGTACTATTAGAGGGTTTGAAAAACTTTTAGCCAGGGAAGACCTAGACGAGAAAAACAGCCAACTGCGTTACAGAAACCAAGGAGACCACCAAAGGAACGACAGAATGTGGAGCGATCGACAGGACGAGAGACATGACAGGAGAAACTCACCAAGGAGAAGACATTATAATAATGACCAGTATTTCGATAACAGCAGGCCTGAATTGAATCGTCAAAACAACAATCGGCAAAATCAAAATTGGAATAATAACCCAAGATTTACAGACAATAGGAATCACTCCGAGGGACCTACAAATAATAATAGACCACCTAACAGAGAACACGACAGTAGACCTCAAGGACAAGTTCAGAGGGGGAGTCCGACACAGGGAAACCTGTAATAGGATGTAATAGGATGTACAACATAAAGAGGCCATAGAGGTATGACATTGTTATATTGTAGCAAATTTTTGTCATTTCTCTGAGTATTTTTATAATGTATATGATTTGTATAATACTTTTGAATCTTAAATAATAGTATAAAAGAAATCATAATTTTGAGGTTACTTAATGTAAAGTCAAGAAAATAACAATTGTAATTATATCAGGCATATAAACTCTGTAAGTGAATATTTTCTCTCACAACTTGATAATTTTTATATGAAATGTAACATATATTAAAATTAAATAGTGTTTTTTTATTGATTTTATTTTACTATTAACGTGATATTAACAGCTACCAAATGGTTTACATATAGTATGACAAGTATGGAATATATATATATATATATAGTGATAGCAGTGAATAAGATCTAGTGTGCAGTGGTGATTCTTGTGTGAAAAGGAAGTGAGAGAAATTCAAAATCTAAAGGTGTGGGGAAAGGGGAAGCTGAAGAAGAGAGACATTATATTGAACCAAATAATCATATTTTAATCCATTTCAATCTTTTAAATTGTAATCTAAATTATTTGCAAACTATCTTTAATTTAATTGTATTTATCTAAATTTTCCAACTTAAACAAGAGAACTTTTGAAACAAGGTAAAAGACTTTTGAAAATTAGATTTCAACATGAAGAAATACTAAGTTAAATCCATCTCAGCAAAGCTCTTTGTTTGGTAGCTGCCGCTAAAAAAAAGGAAATTCAATTTTGTTTTATTAGATATTTATTTAAGGCTATTTCAAATTTTGATAATTATGATTTTTTTATGTGCCATGGCAAAGAACCGCCCTTGAGATTAAGAGCCATCATATCTTACATTTGAGAGTCGGAGCAGATATTTGTAAAAATAATTTTGTAGCTATAATTCAATAGGCCCTAACTGTAATTTTGTTCACTATTTTAAATTGTTTTCTTGAATAAATTTAACTATGATGTAATTGTATATTTTGGACTAATCATTGAGTATCTAGGCTACGGTTATGTAAAGCAAGGTTAGGTAAATTAAAATAAAGGCAAAGGAGGTTTTGTAATATTTGGCGCTCCAACGCGTGGCACAAAATTTAGGGACAGTAGCCTAGAACAGAATAGTATTTTAACTAATACTATATTATTAAACTAAATTTAATTATTTCAGAACACATTGTGAAGGGGATTTGCCAAGGCAGATAAAAATAGTAACTTAATTAAGAGAGAAAATAATCATTGGAGTAGGCTATTAATTTGTGGTTCAGCATTAAGTTAAGAGTAGTATTAGCATAAGTTGTGTATAATAAGACAAGTTAGGGAAATAATAAGCTTCATTAATCTAAGAATAAGTTTAGGCCTAAATTGAACTACTGATTATTTTGATTATTTACCAAGTTTACATTAAAATATGGCTGATAAGAAAGAAAAACAGTATAACTTGCGAGAAAACCCAAAGAAAACAGAAAAAGCTAGGACTAGGTCACAAATTAGAGAAAGGAGCGGAGATAGGAACGTGGACGAGTTAGGCGTAGAAAAATTATACGTAGGAGAAGACGACACTACAGATAACACAACTGTGATCGAAAATACAGAACTAGAACACACATCCGAAACGGAAGAACACCCAGACGATACAGGACTTGACAGAGGAGACTACCCAGAAAACCCTAATACTACACCACAAACACCAACAACATCACATAAAACCGACTCAGACTTGGGGAACATATTAAAATTCCTACAACAGATGGAACAGAAAATTGAACAAAAATTTGAACAAAACCAACAAAATTTGGAACAAAAACTAAACCAAACCCAAGATCAGATTTTAGGCACACTCGAAACACAAAAATTAGAGCTAGCTGAAATTCAAACAAAAATAACGAACATCACGCAAGAACTACACCAGGAAATGGTTGCACAAATTGAAACAAACAATGAAAAAATAATCCAGACTATTGACCAAAAGATTGGTGAACTTGAGGCTAGGCAACGGGAAATTTACAACAATACCAAGGAAGAATGTGTTCAAGAAAGTATAAACATATGTCAAACACTTACAAAGGATTTACATGAAGAAGTACGAACATGCAAAAAGGAAAACCAAAAATCTATTTCCGATCATAAAAAATTTAAAGAATTCACTGAGGCGAAATTCACAAACATAAATCACGATCTAAGAGAAATTAGGGAAGGTGTTACTAAGACGACAGATGACATTCAGAACTTAAAAGAGGACACGAACCACATTAAAGAAAAGTTAGAAAAGGTTGAAAGGAATTCACAAAATCCAAACTTAGGGGGCAGTAAAGAAATTTACATTACATGCCAGGGAACTGAAACAAACGACTCTAACTTAAAATTCAATGGACGAGAAAGAAACCCAGTAGAATTTATCAATCGATTTCGACGGCACATCGAAAAATTGGAAAACCAAAGAGGCAAAGATCAAGTTAGGTTTGAAGACATTCTAGAAAACGTATTAGAAGATAGTGCTGCAAGATGGTGGCAAGTCATTAAATTTGACATAAAGACATTGGACGATTTCGAAAAGGCTATTTTAGAGAAGTATTGGAACACTGACATACAACGGGGAATTAAACGTAGATTGGAACTCGAAAAATATAGACCTGGGGGAAAACTCACTAGAACCGAGTAATTTATTGATAGGGTACTTACTTTAAAGAACATGACTCCACAAATGCAGGAACAAGAAATTGTCGAATTTTTGAGCGAACAATTCAGCGATCGTGTACAAGATGCCAGGAGAGTACAGAACGTGTGTACTATTAGAGGGTTTGAAAAACTTTTAGCCAGGGAAGACCTAGACGAGAAAAACAGCCAACTGCGTTACAGAAACCAAGGAGACCACCAAAGGAACGACAGAATGTGGAGCGATCGACAGGACGAGAGACATGACAGGAGAAACTCACCAAGGAGAAGACATTATAATAATGACCAGTATTTCGATAACAGCAGGCCTGAATTGAATCGTCAAAACAACAATCGGCAAAATCAAAATTGGAATAATAACCCAAGATTTACAGACAATAGGAATCACTCCGAGGGACCTACAAATAATAATAGACCACCTAACAGAGAACACGACAGTAGACCTCAAGGACAAGTTCAGAGGGGGAGTCCGACACAGGGAAACCTGTAATAGGATGTAATAGGATGTACAACATAAAGAGGCCATAGAGGTATGACATTGTTATATTGTAGCAAATTTTTGTCATTTCTCTGAGTATTTTTATAATGTATATGATTTGTATAATACTTTTGAATCTTAAATAATAGTATAAAAGAAATCATAATTTTGAGGTTACTTAATGTAAAGTCAAGAAAATAACAATTGTAATTATATCAGGCATATAAACTCTGTAAGTGAATATTTTCTCTCACAACTTGATAATTTTTTATATGAAATGTAACATATATTAAAATTAAATAGTATTTTTTTATTGATTTTATTTTACTATTAACGTGATATTAACAGCTACCAAATGGTTTACATATAGTATGACAAGTATGGAATATATATATATATATATATATATATATAGTGATAGCAGTGAATAAGATCTAGTGTGCAGTGGTGATTCTTGTGTGAAAAGGAAGTGAGAGAAATTCAAAATCTAAAGGTGTGGGGAAAGGGGAAGCTGAAGAAGAGAGACATTATATTGAACCAAATAATCATATTTTAATCCATTTCAATCTTTTAAATTGTAATCTAAATTATTTGCAAACTATCTTTAATTTAATTGTATTTATCTAAATTTTCCAACTTAAACAAGAGAACTTTTGAAACAAGGTAAAAGACTTTTGAAAATTAGATTTCAACATGAAGAAATACTAAGTTAAATCCATCTCAGCAAAGCTCTTTGTTTGGTAGCTGCCGCTAAAAAAAAGGAAATTCAATTTTGTTTTATTAGATATTTTATTTAAGGCTATTTCAAATTTTGATAATTATGATTTTTTTATGTGCCATGGCAAAGAACCGCCCTTGAGATTAAGAGTCATCATATCTTACATTTGAGAGTCGGAGCAGATATTTGTAAAAATAATTTTGTAGCTATAATTCAATAGGCCCTAACTGTAATTTTGTTCACTATTTTAAATTGTTTTCTTGAATAAATTTAACTATGATGTAATTGTATATTTTGGACTAATCATTGAGTATCTAGGCTACGGTTATGTAAAGCAAGGTTAGGTAAATTAAAATAAAGGCAAAGGAGGTTTTGTTATAGGTCTTAACACTATGGCATCTGGAACAAGAAGGAAGATCTAGCAGAGATGAGGTCTGGAAGCATGGTCCATTGTTGAAAGCACATGGTCACACAATTGTTAACACTGGTCACTGTAATTTAGATTCCTTAAGGACTATTTTTGAAAAGTATATTATATTGAATTTTAATTCTATTGCAATCCTCTCACATAAATTATATCTAAAATATTATTATTAGCAAACATATTAAATTAAGTGAGTAGGCTATTAGATGTGGATAGGCTGTGAATAATTATTGGTGATTAATTAATGAAATACATATTATTTTACAATTGCACAGATAAATAAACATTAAATATATAGAGGGGAATGGTTTTCTGAGGAGTGTTGATAAGGATGATTATTATTAGGCATGAGCATAGGGCAATTAATACAAATAACACATTTAGGGGAAATTAATTAATTAACACATTGATAGGGAAACTTAAATATAAAATAACACATAATAGGGAAATTATCACTAAATTTAATGAATGGATGACATGTAATACTATAATTATCTCCTCAGAAATCTGTATGATATGGAATTAAAGACAGATTTCGATCAAGTATGAAATGGAATACATGAATTATTTAGTATGAAACATATTTACAGCTAGTTATGAGGTACATTAAATGATTGATGTTGGTTGGTGATAATACAATTCTTATTCTAAATTTACATAAACATAGGAACAATACATAAATGGGGAAATATGGGATGAGGGATTAGGATAGTTCATGACCAGACACAAGGGGAATTGGGATTAAGGGAACATTTAATATGACAATTGTTTATTGGTATGGGGATGAAATTCTTCACTTGCATAACAACACTATCGGTTTATACATTGTTTGTTACAAGGGCAAAATCACTGTTTATAATCATCGCATTTAATAAATAAATTGGTATTCAACACTGTTTCTGGAGAATAATCGCACTGTTCACACTTGGGGGAATATGGGAAGGGGTACGCACTCGCGGTTAAGGTTCATGACGATCTCCTCATTTAAAAATTTATTACACTTGATGATATGATGATGATGAACTATATACACTGTTTTTAAGAGTTTATGTTGTCAGGGTCTTCTTCACTATTTACAGTATCCTCTTCTACTATGGGTTCTATGTATCTTTTTAATGCAGATATGTGGTATGGTCCAAATAAGATGTCTTCGTTTTCTCTGGTTACATGAAAAGTAGATTTTCCTAATATTTGCTTAATGATGAATGGTCCTTCGTAAACCTCGAAAAGTTTTGCAGTTTCTCCATAAATAGCTCGGGGAAAACATGTTTGTACTTATTTAATAACTGACTTAAAATTGTTTGTTCTTCTTTCTTGATGTAATCATTTAATGCTAAAGATGTATTAATTTCTTCTTGTGTCAATGTGCTGTCATTTATTGGATTTGTTTGTAATTCACTGAAGTTGTGTGCTGTGCTATCATATTTATCATATATTAAATCATCATTGTACTCATCGTACATCATATTATCAAAATTATTATTCATATTATTATTTGGCCTATGGCTATTATTAATTATTATTTGACATAACTGTCCTTCATGACGACACATATTAAACTTCATTGTAACATTATCATTATTAATTTTCATATTTATTTCATTTGTGTTGAAATTCAAATCCATTTTGAGGGCAGATAAAACATCGACTCCGAGAATTATAGGTTTTATTAAGTGTGGTACTATCAAATATTCAGTTAACATCGTATGTTTATCAATGGTGGTGGGAACATATATTGTGCGGGAAACACGTTTAGACTTTTCTCCAATAGCTGTCTTGATAACGGTATTGTTCACTGGTAATTCTTTAAATGGTTGTAGTTTTATCTTATTTTCATTAAACCAAGCTTCGGCTATACAAGTTACTGAAGAACCGGAATCAATTAAGGCACTAGTGCTGATATTACTTAATGTTATATTGATTTCTGGACAGTTAATTTGTGTGTAGTTTGAATTGACATCATTTTCGTATTCATCTTCTAAGAGGAAATTTTTATCACATATTATATTGTTAGTCTGCATGAGATTTATAGAATGGTTAATAGTTTGACCGAGGATATTGTAAGTAGGCGCTCAAAATACCATATTATTTGTTTTTTTAAGCTCTATAACATGGTCTAAACCAAAATGAAGTGTTTTAAAAATTTTAGGGTAAAAAATGCAAAAAACTGATTTTTGGAAAATTTAAAACCCCCATAAACCCCCCTTCCCATGGTCCGATTTTTCTGGTTTTCGAACTTAAAGTCATAAATGTCAGTTTACACATTTGAGCCAAATTTCATCAAAATCGGACGTTTTTTACTCAAGTTATCGCATTCACGGACACATATTCTAGGCTTATTCTAGTTGAGGATTGCAATATTTATCACTCGTTATTCAAGCCAGTACGTTGGGTCGCCAAATTCTTATTTACTCTCTTACTTATTACTTATTTATTAATGACTTATTTATGATTCTAAATTACTAACTCTTGACTAATTATCTGCTCGGATGTGCTCGGGAAATGTGGATATAAAAGTGACGCTATCGGGTCAGTGACAATGGCTACCATGTGCTAAGCCTAGCTTGTCTTCACAATAATAAGTGTTGCTACCTACAAAATTCACTAGGCTATTTAAATATAGCTCACAAATGCTCTTATTTGACTTATCAATAAATATATTTCTACCTATGGTCTTCTTTGGTTTATTGTAGTGAGTAGAATGTGTTTTGTAATTAATCTGGATGTCAACAGAAGGTAGGTGTACAATTTCTAAAATATCTTAACTATTTGAATGAAATACAAAGTACAGAGGAACAATATAATATTTATTTATCTAGTAATACAATTATGCTTTAAAAAGTTATCAATCAAAGGGATTTACAAATAATCTACAATTCAGGGGAAACAGTTACCATGAGTGGCCTAGGCTAGAAGATGGATGACAATAATACATGTAGGCCTAAGACTAAATGTTCATATTTTGATTCTAAATGGGTTCTTTTATAAATGAGGGCTCTTTTTCTCAGGGGGGAAGTATCGTGCTGACTTGAATAACGTTGAAATGATAGGTGAAAGAATATTTAGTCCAATTAGGCTTATGCTGTTTACAAATTGCAACAATGAGAAATTTTGGTGTTGTCCAAAAGGAAAGTCCAATGGTTTTCACTGAATTTACTGATGATTAAAATTCTCAAATTAAATTTAGAAAAGATAGTTCAATGTAAAAATATACTCTTGATGTTAATTTAACTTTCAGAACATTAGACTTGTTCTATTAAATGTCTGTATTCTTTCAAGTCCCTAATAGAATACACAATGGAAGTGGTTTACCAATCAGCTTACAATGTTCTTCGCTCAATACCAATTTTTGGGGATAAAACAAATAAAAGGGAGTGAATTTAAAATGGTATTATATTGAGCAGTGAATCCCTAATAAAATGAGCACTAAGCAATGCAAAACTTAGGCCATACTGGGTGAATTTAAGTAGGAACTGTGTCCTGCACAGATTTTAGGTCTTAACACTATGGCATCTGGAACAAGAAGGAAGATCTAGCAGAGATGAGGTCTGGAAGCATGGTCCATTGTTGAAAGCACATGGTCACACAATTGTTAACACTGGTCACTGTAATTTAGATTCCTAAAGGACTATTTTTGAAAAGTATATTATATTAAATTTTAATTCTATTGCAATCCTCTCACATAAATTATATCTAAAATATTATTATTAGCAAACATATTAAATTAAGTGAGTAGGCTATTAGATGTGGATAGGCTGTGAATAATTATTGGTGATTAATTAATGAAATACATATTATTTTACAATTGCACAGATAAATAAACATTAAATATATAGAGAGGAATGGTTTTCTGAGGAGTGTTGATAAGGATGATTATTATTAGGCATGAGCATAGGGCAATTAATACAAATAACACATTTAGGGGAAATTAATTAATTAACACATTGATAGGGAAACTTAAATATAAAATAACACATAATAGGGAAATTATCACTAAATAATGAATGGATGACATGTAATACTATAGAATCAGTGTACACAATTTCAGCTCTCTACCTACATGGGAAGGGGGAGAATTAGTGATGAGTGAGTGAGTGAGTGAGTCAGTCAGTCAGCCAGGTCTTTGCCTTTTATAGATATAGTAGATAATCAGTTACTACAAGGTAACAGCTGTGGAAACAACATTATCTCCATGGAGAAAAGAAGATGTAGAAAGGAGGAAGGTTAGATATATCTTTATCTCAATATCTTAAAAGAGATCTCCGTTGTACTTTCTAATTGCACTTACTACTGCTCTCTACTGCATTTCACAGGGCCCTAACTTTTACCACTGGTTTTGTTACAGTTAGGATTAGTTTAGTTTTTACAGTGTAATTTATTTTTCATGATTATTAGGACACCAACAAAATAAAATTCATATAAAATTAATTTACTCTGTTAAGACACAGCAGGTGAACACAGTTAGACAATGCCATCCATCTTTCACTGACAAGAAGGAATTTGTCAATTTATTAAAATTTGTTTGGACTTGACCTATTGCTTCTAGTATTAAATAGATCCCAATGCAAGTTCCGTTATGTAGAATTGTTTAAAACGTTGGGGATGTTAGGTTAGCAAATGATTAGGAATGGAGGACTAGTATAGACCATTCCATTCCATTTATCTTTGGCAATGACTTGCTTTATGATAAGGTACTGACCCTGTGAGCAGTAGGTGATCTTGCAGGTGATGTTGTCCCTGGTGACGGTGGCTCCATCGGCTGGTGGCGAGATGATGGTCTGACACAGCATACACACTGTCAGGTGTATCCGCACATACTTGCTGCTGCTTTTCATCGGCTACAACACAAGGAACAGGTTCCCAGATAAACACAAGCATTTTAACTGTGTAATCGATCTGAAAAGAAAACTTATTACTTGAAAAATGAATTACATTTAGTTTAGCAGTGTACATCAAATCCATGTCATGCGTGACACTAGCACTGAATGTTAAGTAACATGTTAAATAAATGTTAACAGCTAATGCATTCCGACCCTTGTTATATAACGCAGTGAGTGTCTTAGTAATCTACCAAAACAGAGGAAAATATGCTAAAATTTAATTCATATTAGGTTTATGCATCCTTTGTTTGTTTTTTAACCACACAAAAAATAATATAATTTTGCATTAGTGTATTACTATTAGGGATGAGTCGATTCTCGATACCACCGATTCTTGGTTTCGGTATCGAGATTCATTCAATGTCGATACCGATACCGTCGATACCCTTGCCGTTTACCCGCGCTACGAAGTGCACGGGATGTGATACTCCCACCGTTTACCGGCGTTACGAAAGGCACGGGGAGTGTTTGGGTTGGTGGAAAAAAATCTTACTTTGGAGATAAGGAAGGAAGAGGGATGGGAGGGAAGGGGTGGGGTCCGGTTGAAAGCAATAAATCAGTCCGCTGACCAACATTATATCTTTGAGTTATTATCTTACAACCAAGTTTTTCCCTATTGTGAATTTATAATAAATAGTTTTTGTTTACTATAGCATACTAGTGAAATTAAAATTAAATTATGTAAAAAATTGTGTTACAAAATTTGTTTAATAATTAACTACAAAGTACTACAAAATCATTTTAAATGGTAACATAAATTTGTAACTGTTTTTAACAATAGTTTTAACAACTACAGGTACTGAAAAATCGTAGGCATCAATGGTATCGGTATCGAGAATCGATTTTTCTGGTATCGAGAATCGATAAATTTTTGCATCGACTCATCCCTAATTAGTAACTACCATGTTATCTAGATTTCCTGATACTCACACTGGTTATGAATTAATTTTCAAACTATATCCCTCCTCTAAATATTATTTTATCCTTTCAAATTCAGATTTGTAATATTCAACACAAAAGGCATTTCTATGTCTTGTTAGGTAGCCGTCCAATACCCTGATTGATTGGTAATTTCTGCAATTGGCATTTTCTGGGAGTGTACAATTAATTAAAAGCCCATTGTCAAATGCAGCTGGACCCATTTTCAAAATTTTAGAAAATTTGCAATATTTTACTGGTGATTATCTGAGGTGAGCTCTGCAACCTTTTATTACTGCTTCTGAGTGGACAGTGATGCGTTACATTTTTGCCATAATTTTTATTTTTAAAGCAAAAGAGTTGTGAGTTGAAAGGTTAAGTTTTCATTGATAGGCTTCTTGCACCAAATTACAGGTTTTTTAGTTAAACTACTGTTGGGAACTTTCATACTCTATTCTCAAACTAAATTTAAATTGTGTACAAGTGAATTAGTAATAGTTTGCCATAAAAACCTTGCCAAGGTTTTGCTCCCAATTTTGGATGTTTCTAAAATAGCATCTTAATTAAATAAAAATAGGTGTACGCGCATAAAATAATCAAAACGCAGGGGGGAGGGGGGTTATGAGCAGCATGACAAAGGGGGGGAGGGGGTCAAAAATGGCCGAATATAGCGTGATATAATTTATGCATGGCCCCTCAGTCCTCAGTCACGATACGAGCGGCGATGCGATAATGCAGGAGTGGCTGGGATACAAGCAGCATTTTGTATCGCACTAGCGCGTTAGTAAAGTACAATATTCATCAATCATGAAAATGGCATCAAGACGAGTGTTAAGGTAGATTGTCTAAGCCTACAAAATATGGCGTTCATCCTATTATAATGTGCAGAAGCAGATTTGGGGAATACCATAATCTGTTTCGCGGATTGAGAGAAGACGAAAATAATTTTTTGAATATACCAGAATGCCTAAAATTGCTGTATGGTAAATAATCAACTGGTTTTGATTTTTGAAAAATTTGATTAAAAAAAAAAATGGGTTTTTTATTCTTTATTTGAGTCCTAACAACATTTCCAGAAGCAGAGGTAACCTCAACCTTTTGCAGGATGGCATGTATATTAACTGGACTATTTTGTAAAGCTTATAAAAGGTGTTGTCCAATTTACACAAATTATTATAAATTTAGTTCCTATTTTATAACTTATGATAGTAAATTTACTACATTCGTAAAAGCAATGTATACCCAAATAAATAGCTTAACTCTGAATAAGATAATAATAATAACACAACTGTTAAAAGAAATAATATTTATTAATCTGTAACAAACATATCTGAATGAAAAAGGTTATTTTTAAGTGAAGTATACAAGTATTTGATAATATTAGTCAAAATAGCTGATCGGAAGCTGTCCAAATGACAGATTGAGCAGAGCGGCAGCTGCAGCAACCCAATGTCTGGGTTTTGCGGCGAGCGTTAGTACAGCGGCACCGCACAGACCGTGTCGCCGCTCGCGATTATCGTAGCTGGTGCGGAGCGTTCACCATATCGGCCCAATACAAACATTAAAGTCAGCGTCGCCGCTCTGCCGCTCACTGCTCGTATTGTGGCCGGGGTCTAACAGTGTGGGGTCTGGTGAGTTATAAGAGAAAGGCTAGTTTTCAACAAAAACTAATCTCACTTTTGAATTCTATAAAAAAATCTTAAAATAATATATGAAATTCATCAACAGTAAGTTGCTAGTTGACTGACCTGGCCCTGGTAGTCCTTGGTGTCTCTGTCGCCGAGGGAGTTGTTGACCACCACCCAGATGTCGCCGGCGTCTCGGTCCTGCAGGTCCGGCACTCGTGTCATGTGCGACCAGAATAGAGCGTCCCGTTGCGACGTGGGCCACACCCGCTTGTGAACCTATCACCAACACACTTGCTATGTAGGGGGCCAAACAGCAAACTAAACAACACTAGTAAAGTTATCTTGTTCTTTAGTAAATAGTTTTAAAAAGGTTTATAAAGTGGATTGTTTTTTAGAACTCGCACATCCCTAATCGCTAGTAAATTTTAACCAATTGCAAAATAGACCCACCCAGAACAAGTCAGCTAATCTGACTAAACTTCTTACTTCTAAACCTCCTGAGAATTATGATAGGACTTTGTAAGATTCCTCAACAAGGGCAGACAGATGTTATAAGTAGAAAATTTATCAGTCTTATTTTTAAGTCAATGAGCACATTAAGGCTGCATAAAATAATCAAACAAATCTCATTATATAACCGGAGAATCACAAAAAACTGAGTAACTCAGTACCGACAAATAGGATACAACCTGAATAACCTGTCCAACAATAAACGCCAATAAACTGCAACTAGCATACTGAGATCATCTAATCTACTGATAACGGGATTTAAATATAAATATGTAAATATGTGCAATCTGAAATGTGTTAAACAAATAATTATAGGTTAACTAATTGGCTCATAAAAATAACAACTAAATATTGTTTTTGTGTTAGGTAACCTTGACAGATATACCCCGTCTATATCTTGGAAAATTAGAATTAATAAACGGATATAGTTCTCCTGAAATACTTTTGAATCGCAGGTTCCTAGTTTTCCTAACCAAATTCGTATTCTGTAGAAACTAAAACATTTGAAAACTAGAAAAAATAAATCCTGCCAATAGTGTATTTTAAGTTGTTTACCTGATGGAAAACTAGAGTGTCCTCCCTGATTGTCTCTACCACTGTCATTTGTTCTACTGTCGCTATAAACAAAACAAGAGTTAATATAGAACTTTAAAAAGGTAAATTATCTTTCATTAGGCCTATAGATAATAAAAGGGAAGGCTTTATTTTGTTATGAACAACCCATATCTGCAATTAATACTTTGTTTTAAATCTCACAAAAATCTAACATTAAACAAAATGGTATAGTAGAACAGAATATTTGATTCAGCCAAGCAATATGACATTTAAATGCATTGTCCAGTCTCTCTCTACATCTGAAGAAGTCTCAAATGGAGATGAAATATTATGTAATATGTGTGTAAAAATACTTTCTTTGTTGCTGTGCTCATCTGAACCAGTTTCTTCAGGTGAGTTAGCTGTGTATCCCACCTTTTCTCAATGAAACTCCCAAGCCAAGTGCTTTTCCTTTGCAAACCTAAATTTAAATGCATTGGCATTTTAACAAGAAATAACTGGCTTAGTTTCTATATTTCGAACTACAAAGCAGTCCATTTTCCTATTTCTTATTCTTCCAAGGTAAGTTTCTCTGAAGGAACCTTTCAAATTTTGACTTGAAAGTCTTCTCACTTAGTTATCTAAGGGCTTGAGGGGTCCTACGGTACATTTTGAACCTCATGATCAAGGGGTGCTTAGCTGTCTTACTCTCAAAGGTGAAATTGTTCCTGGTTCGACCGCAAGAACATTAAGCACACTATTATACACAAAAATAATACAGAGTACAAAATTTAAAATTAATAAAAAAGGTCCCTAAGGTGCTTCAATCTTGAAAGACCAAAAATTGTTTTTAATTATTCTATTATTATTTTTAGTAGAAATATGTCATGTGAGTGAGAAGAACTATCTCCGGTGGAGCAGAAACAGCCTGAAGTATGCCTGCCGAGCTCCCTCCACATCGACTACCCCACATAAATACTTTAGAGCAAAGATGCTACTGCTCAGTTTCTTTTTCAAACCACCAGTGTAATTGTGCCAATTTAAAGAACTGTAAAAAATCGAACCTAGTTAAAAAGAAAAATAAAGAAAAGGAAGCCGAAGAAAACTTGAAGTCAGATAGACTGATACTCCATCAAAACTGAAATATAAAATTGTAGTTGGTATCGTAGTATCCTGCCAACTTCCAAGCAAGCCTCTAGTGGTTTATTTTATTTGGGCCCTTTTATCACTTGTGCCAAAGGTCAGTGAACCATTTGCACAGCCAAATCAAATAATTGCTTTTGCAGTCAAGACAATACAAATTTCATTGCAAACATCAACAACATAAAGTTTATATTGGTTTCCTACCACAAGAGATTGACAACTGTACTAGATTTATCTCACGGAAAGAAATGTACAGAATTTAGATTTTCCAGTGGCTTAACATGAATTTGTCAATCGAGTACAGTTATTTAGACATTAAAAAGCGTTTTGAGTTGAGGTTTAAATTGATTTTAATTTGTGATTTGCTTGATATTGCAGTTTTGGATGTGGGCAGGAAGCCTGACCTGCGAACTTCGAAAGACTACCTGGCCAAGGTGTCTCGAACATAACCACTCTGCTACATCGACTGGCAGATCACAAGCGTTAATTTTTTTGTTACTTGCGCTTCTAGCAGAGAAAATTAAAATTCCCTGGGGGAATCGTTGGTTCTCAATTTCGCCACTAGACTGCAGCACCAACAGCTACTGCAAACAGTTGTCGCAGAGTTAAGTTACAAATATCGATCTCACAGTACTGACCTTCCCACTCGTGCCTGTACTGGGGGCTGAAGAAGTAGTGGCACATCTCTCGCCCCGTGACGCCCTTCACCACATGGCACGCCTTCAGAGGGTCCACCACGAGGCCGTTCACCTCCTCCTCCCTCCGGTACATCTTCATCTCCCCCTCCTCCGCAAACAGCTGCCACCCCCCCTTCTCCACCTCGCCCACACCCAGTTTGGCATAGTGGATCTGCTCCCCCGTCACTCGCATCACCTGAAAGTACAAAATGCGTTTGATTCTTTTCCTAACACAAATGAAAGGCTCGCATCAACAATGTTGTAATCGACAAAACATTGTAACAACGATGGTAATGTGGAAAGACAGGGTAAATTAGTACAAGGTATTATTTTTTTGAAAACTTACGACAGCAGCAATAGGACAGGCACTTGCTAATCATGAGCTACATAGCGCAATAATGTTGCCAACGCCCAATCATGGTCTATCCTCTGGGTGTTACGAACTTTCGCCTATCTGATGTGAATAAACAAAAAAAAGATAGAGCTACTTTGACTACAGAGATACTTAGTTTTAAAAGTAGCATAAGAAAGTTCGGGAGGGATGAAGAAATGCAGGCAAACCAAACAGGATATCAAAAAAGTAACCAAAACCCGGTAAACCGCCTCCAAGTGTGGTGAGAGAAACAAAGTTGTAATAAGCTTTTGTAATCGTTATTTATCAAAAGGTAGCTTTTCTTAAAAAAACCTAAAACAATTTAACTGAGTGTCATTTACAACACTGTTGCCATTTTAAAACCACATATTCAGTAATAACTAGTCTCATATGACGTAAAATTATAAATTTCACATTTGTTAACCTAGAAATGGTGCATACTACATATTTGACTGAGATTGTAATTTAGTGATGTTGTCACAATAGCTTTCCTGGAATTGCAATAACACTCGCACATATCAACAAAACAATTTTCAGTCGCAAGATCAGAAAACAAAAACCTTTATTCCAACTATGGGAATGAGAGAAAATATAAATGACTGATAATCACATCAAATTCTTGGAGAGCCTATGTTTCTAGGAAAGTACCTGCACTCCTCTCTTTGGCCTGCCCAATGCTCGCCCGAGGCATGCCAATACGTGTCAACTTGGGAACAGACAATACTGACACAGACACTTCTGTCCTGACAGTACCTGACAGGATCCTTGAATCAGACTAACCTTTACTGCCCTAGGCACTTGATCATATGTAGAGGGCCTTCAAACTGGTCAGGTTTCAAATCAGTAATATATCACACTGGTAAGAATACCAAATTGGTCAACCTGGTAAGAATGGTCACCCGCTTACCCTCATTTGCGTCAAGATTTTCCTTCAAGTATCTGCTTCCCCTTTACTGGTCAATAAACATTATAAAATATCCACCAATAACATCAGACCAGGAGTGTGGTTGACATGAGACAGAAGGATCCTGTTTATAATCTGTAACTGTTGAGTTATCCCCTACCTCCGGCCACAGCCTGTGCTGGTTGGGTCGAGCCGTGAGCGACTGCCGAGGGATGTTGGGCTGCTTCAGCCGCTCCCTCAGCATTGCTTCCTCCTCCAGCTTGTCCAGTCCTGTCTCCACAGCATCGTAGAACTCGTCCTCATTCAGTGTGTTGTGGGGTCCCTCCTGCGGCAAAAACATGTCAAATCAGATTATTTATCTAACATAAAAGAATAAATTAGTTGCCTGAGACATTCTTGTTTAGTGTTTAGAGTGTGAGACTTTGGTCCGCAAAATCCTTTTTGCAGATTCAAAGACCCCCACGCCCCCACCCTACCTAAAAGCCATACAAAATTATTTTACTTTTTACTTTTTTTTTGGGACACTCCTAATTATCTGATTTACACACATTTAAGTTTTATTTCAATTACTAACTCATTTATATAAACTTTTCTCAATATGGTATCTAGGCTATGTAACAACCAAATTCACACTACCCAAAGTAATGGGAATTCATATTGCACAGTAACATTTTTTTTAACTGCTGGCTGAAGAAAGAAATATTTATTCTAGACAAGAGTAGTAAAGACAAGAGTAGTTTTCAATCTAGAAAAAACTAATATATCTTTAATAAATCCATTGCCCTTCTCTAATACTTAATTACAAGGTTTCTGATTTACATCTATTATTATTAAGGATTTAGCTTGTAAGATTAACTAAATTTTGTTTAAGATTAATTCAAGTGTCTGTATTATTTTCACTTCAAAAGATATTAAACTGAAAATGTTATTTAATAATAACAAGCTAGCAAACTAAAAGCAAGTTATGAAGAGTTTAACAACAAAGGCATAAAGTAACAACTTGACGAGTGGAGCTTTGTGAAGGATATGATGGGGTGAAAATCAATTGTCCCAATTTGAACTCCTTTGTAGGAGTTTTCAATCTTTGCATCCACGTGGCTATGAATAGCTACTTCTTTAACTTGTGTTACGTTTGTTAAGTTTCCTAATAAAAAACTCAACACTAAAACAAATACACTTACTTATTTTTCTAGAGTGAATTGTCACTAACATAAAACATATGTAGGTTCTTAAAAATACATAAAATTAACAGTAACATACACTGTCGCAGGAAAAGTCGATAATATTGTTTACAAGCACCAAAGTGAATAACATAAAACTTTAAAAGGCAATGAATTGTTATCACCAATACATCAGTGAGTCAGACTCTTCTGATGATGTTCCCACGTTTCACAGCGGATATGTATTCGTGATGTGTACAGTGAATTACAATTATTGTCATATATCAGGGAACTCCTATTCAAAAAGATTAGAATCTGTATCGTGACAAACTACTACCTAAAACCTTCATGGTCCGATTCACATCGCAGAGCAATTATTATGATTATGGCTAATTGATAACACTTGTGCTGTGAACCAGTAGTTAGGCAATGACAAACTTAAACAAATTCACTCTAATTTTTCAAAGTGGTTAATATTAAAAAGACAGAAAATAAATGCATTCTATAATACGATGCAAGATCAGTGAGTCAACTTCAACTTACACGTCTATTTAAAATTCCCCAATTTTTCAGTTGTTTTAACAAGAACTTCCTAAATCAAAAATTTTAGTTAAAACAAGCAGTTAAACCAATGAGGATGATGGTATCTGAAGTACAAATTACTAATATATTTGAAACATAATTTTGGCAATAATATTTCAAGATTAAAAAGTATACCTCATCTAAAGTGATATAAAATTATTAAGAAACGAGGTGTTATTGGTATAAAACCAATGTTTGACTGCTTGATTGAAGCGATACTTAGTCCGTGGGGCTGCACTTATTTCCAGGTTTTTCGCAAAAGTGTTTTCGGAGTAAGTACTAGGAATTGAGAATGGTGAGATGCCAAAAGCGGTTCTTCAAAAAACCTGGAAATTAGTGCAGCCTGCTTCTATCCATCCTATCTTCTGGACCACGCTTCTATCAAGCAGTTAAAAATAGGGTGGCCATAAATGTTTTGGCCTAGACCGGGCAGGGGGAAGGGGGGGTCTCGAAATCCGAAAACCTTTAGCCTTACTCCATGGAAATGGGTTTGTAAAATCAAAACTAAGATCTTCATATTTATTACTCGCACGGTTAAAAAATGTAGGCCTAAATCATGAAAACTTCCTTAACCCATTGAGGTAGTAATTTTATTCTATTTGTAGTAGCCTATAACGGGAATTGATTGGTGCTGCACTCTAGTAGCAAAATATGTAACTAATAACCGCGGGCGTCTACGGTTCTATCCGCTAGGGGCGCGGACTGACTGAAAACACTTAATATCGCCGCCAGGCCTTTGGTCGTGTTAGCTGAGTTGGCTACGTCGTGGAAACACCTTGGCCAGGTGGCGATACGATGTTCGTGGGTTCGATTCCCGCACACGACCAAAACTGACCAGTTGTGCAACTCTCAATGAGTTAACCAGTCTGTGGCAACGTTGGTGAGAGGGCCCAAGTAAAATAAACGGTGGCAGGCTTGCTTCGAAGTTGACGGGATCGGTTAATTCTTTGAGACTTGCACATGGTCAACACTGATTTTGCTAATTTTTACTTATGTCTACTGTGTGTGTGCCAATGCGACTCTCTAAACTGAAAGAAAACAATATTTTAATTAAAATATGCCATTAATCCATTTAAAAACACCAATTTTATACTCCAATTCACACGTTAATAAAATTACAAGTAAGGAACGAGACCTGCTCGTATGTCTACGCCAATGGGTTAATACCTACTTAAACTAACAAACAATGGCTTGGCTAAAGAACAGAAATCTTTTATATTTATTACTCCCACGTATCATAAAACCTATCACCTAGAACCTGAATAACCTGAATTTGCGTGCACTTTTTAAACTGTACTACAGTTTTTTCAAGCTTTTATAAACTGTGATGAAAATATTGATAAATTATTATCTTTCTTAGAACAAATATTTATTTTTTTAATTTTTGCACGAAACCAGGGCATTGTAGGGAATTTTTGCAAACCGTCAGGACGCTCTCAAAAGCGGTCTAAACCGGGACGTATGGCCACCCTAAGTTAAAAATTGGCTTTAAACATTATAATAAAATACTCTTGCTTCTTAACAATTTTATAACAGATTTGATGAATTATATTTTGTAATCATGAGTTTTGCTTATTACCAAAATTATATCAAATATATTAGCAATTTTTAATTCAGCACACTATGTACAATATTTAACATTTCATATAAAACTTAATTAAAACTCCCTGACATTCCTGAATTCTAAAAACCTAACCTAGCCATTCCAAATATTCCAGGAATAAATATTCCTAAAATATCTAACAATTAGGATCAATATTTTCCAGCTTTTTTCACAAGATGAGTTAGTGTTTCCAATAATATATGTTAACATGTGTAAGTTATTTACTAAACTTGACTTAAAAGACTAAGTCAAACATATGAACTGATTAGAGGCAAAGAGTAACTTTCTGTGGTTGAGTGCCAAAGTAAATAAATGTTGTAAACGAGCTAGGTCCATTACAACAAAAACCCCTGATAATTTTAGCTTGATGATTTTATTTTTATTCTGTGAAGACCGGTTAACATCCACTTAAATATACTGAGTGAATGATAGAAGTCAGCTTGATTCAAGGTAACACATTTAAATTTAACAACAATATTTGTTTACTTAGTGCTGAACAAATTATTTTTTAATTCCCAGATTTTACAGAGTAAAATATTCGAGTGCTCACTGATTTTTTCGGTTACAACAGATCCCCTTTGTTTACTATTTATTTTTTATTTCAAGTAAGGCAGAATAACTTGCCTACAGCCTCGGCAGTGAAAATAATGTGAGTGGTATCATCAGCATATAATACTACAGTATTTTAGACTGCACATTTATATACAGAATGTCAGAGGAGGAATGTGAGTGGTATCATCAGCATATAATACTACAGTATTTTAGACTGCACATTTATATACAGAATGTCAGAGGAGGAATGTCTAAGCCTAGTGCTTTTTCCATAAAATCCTTAAATACAGAATGAAAAGAGCTGGAGCTAAATTGACCCTTGAAGTACTCCTGATTTAATATTGCCAAAATCTGATCAAAACTTTATGCATATACAAGTTCGAAAACTTTAATTCAGATCGAAGTATCTATCTTTTCTATCTTTCTATCTTTTTCGTCATGATGTTGTGGTCCACACAATCAAAAGCTGTGGCTGATCACAGCTAATTGGCAATGTGCTATTAGATTTGTCCAAAAACCAATGAAGCTCCTTTAAAATTAACATTAAAGCTGACTTGGGGGAGTAGCACTTGTGGAAACCATAATAATTATCATTATTATCGGACTGATTAAAGTTAAATAGTTTGCAAGTTGTTTGTTTACAATTAATTACCTATAACAAACTTTAGAGAAAGTTGATTATAATATTGGGATTGGTTTCAGTGTTTATTTTTTAATAATTTAAATACAGTATATAAATGAAATGATTGCTCATTTTACAATACAGCATATATATGATTCCCTTGGTAGAATAGAATTGTCAACTAATTAGCGTTGGAAATTTATTGAACATCAACAATGACAACGGATAACACAATCTCTAGAGATGAGCGTGGAATTTCGGCACCGGATCTGCCATAAAATGGTGGCACAATATTTGAAGTACGGTAGTGGGTTACATAACACGTTATGTTGTGTTAAGAGTGTCAACCAAGTTTTTGTTAAGAGTTGTAAATCACTAATGTTGTGGTTATTTGGTACGTTGATTAAGTGATGCCATATTTGGTTCTAACACGTTTTTATAATTATAGTCATGTACAGTGGGACACTTAAAAAAATATGCTCTGAAATAAACTATCACGCAAAACAGTATCCGTTTAGTGAGAAAATCTTATTTTAGTAAATTAGGTATTAAAGAATGATAAGGCAATGTTGTTATTTGTAAATTGGGCTAAAGACTTTACCTCGCTTAGAGGTGTGTCGCGACAGGTGAAAATGGAACTACTTCCATTCCGGAGAGTGGAACTACTATCCGGGAGTGAAAATAGTTACAACCGTTTCAAGTGAACAAGAATTCAGCTAGCTGTTGTTAGTGCTGCAACGATTTGTTCTAAAAATCAGCTGCAGCGGATCTTTCCGAACAGCAGTGGGATCTTGCACGTTAAACTAGCTGCAGCTGTTACGTAAGTGGTGGCTTGGCACATCTCTACCCTGCTGTTCAAGGTCATTGTACCCACTCCTTCCTCCTAACTTCCGATCCATCCCTATTTTTTTACAGTTGTGTGTTACTTTTCGCGCCTGTCCAAAAGTGCAAGTTGTTAATTTACATACAAAAAACTATTTATTTGATGATAAATTTTCTCTAGAAATGGGAATTATAAAGGTGTCAAGCCTTTTTTGAGGAACTTCTGTAAATCAAATCTTTGCATAGGTCAGATTTGTTTACCGGTCCCTTGAGATTAGAATTATCTTTTAAGTTCCATGTAGTTTGTTAATTATGTAAGAATACAATTCATTCGATAGCAGGCTCCTCCATCACTTGTACAAATCAAGCAAGTTTAACATCCCGCCAAACAGTCTTACTATCACGCATACGTAGTTCAATAAATGAAAGAAATATATCTGCTGTTGTATTAATTTAATTTTCAAAATTTAAATACAGCTGCACAATCACAGATGCACAAAGAGTCTTTTAAAATCAGTACCAATACAATTTTTTCACATTTAAGATTTTGAAAATATGAAGTACCGCTGGCAGTTGATTATTGAGGGAGAGGAGTCTGGAAATGCATCGAATCAATTAGTTAGGAAACTAAAAACTATTGTTACAACTTAAATAATACTCTCAACTTCCCTCTTTCACTATTTGCCTAGAATTGTATGATTAACAAACTAGTAATTCAAACTGACTTTTAATAACACCATTTCTCATAAGTTGAGGGGCAAGAACGTCTTAAACTATATCCCTAATTTTAGTGAAAAAATGAGTAAATAAGAGAGAACTAATACTAATTTTCTATAAAAAATACCACTGGTTTAAATTGTGAGTTAACCGCCAACTAAAAATTGAAGTTTTTGGTGCAACTATGTTGTGTTGCAGAAAGATAATTCAAGGATTTATTCAAAGTGTCCTGTAACTTTCTGCTGACATTTTGTTTACAATATCAACATGGGTCTCCAGTGTCTAGTTCCCCGCCTGTCTATGTTTAAAAAAAGCATATTTTAAAAACTACTCAACCTAATTTAGCCAAACTTAGATCAATTCTGTATAGTGATAGGATCTATCAACACAAAAAGCATTATGTAATTAATTATATTTTACAACTTCAAAAGGCGGCAATTTAAATTATTCTTAATTAAATAATTCAACAAATAATATAACAACTGGCTATTTAACAAAAACACCCTAGAAAATTAAAAAAAGAATCAATGACACTTAAATTGATAAAGTCTTATAATAAATAACCAAGTTGATGTAATCTTTGATTGACCGGGCACAACCCATCTTGAATTTCTCCACAATAAGCTAACAATACAACAATGGAATTATTAAAAACAACTCAAAAATCTGTTGAACGTAATATTGATTTGTTATGTACTGTGTACAGATATGAGAGTAACTCAACACCTTGTTTAGGCCTATAGCGTGAGGAATAAGTACCTAATGTATTTTTTTCAGAAACATCTACCTACATCCCTTTATGGAGGCACTACAGAATCATTTACAAAGTGGTTTAAAGAGGGGAAATGCCCTCTCCTCACCTCTAGGGTTAGTAAAATAAAAATCACTATTCGCACACCCCTAAATTATTAATTAAATTGATCAGTACATAAGAGAGAAATGGTAATTCTTCGTTCTCTATAATATTGATTAATGTACACCTTTTATCGCTAATTTCAATTTTCTCTACAACTACTAGTCATAGAATAATAATTCAAATTACAAATTTATTTGTTTTTATTTTAGTTTTTTAATGAAGCAAATTTACATATATATATATGTCTCACTACTACATAAAGCCAATTACCAAGTTTCATAAACAAGTGATATATAACATCTTTATATACAATTCTGTAAGCAAAAATTTTAAGTCAAAATTGTGGGAGTTTGACAAATCACATGATGATGGGAGAAGGCTTAAAATTAAAGGTCTTGATCCCAGGGACTCGGGAAAAATAGCAGTATTTCCAAAAAGTTACCATCAAATGAGAAATAACGTAAAACCTCCACCATAAGAAAAACATGGGTATTAAAAAACGTCTGCTTTGTTTACATTAAAACATGTGAATACGAGTCTACTTTGTTTACGAATTTTCTCCAGCATGTAAATAGTAAAAAAATCAGATGAGGCAGAGTATTAGAGCAAAGTTAGGGGCTACGGCACTTTCAAGCCACTAGTTTTATTTATACTCCATAAGAATAACATTAAGGTTGAGGACGCAGGTTTGCTGCAACGAGGAAGATAAGTAATGTGTTTTTTTGCAATTATCAATGTAACTGAACCAGGTGAAGCTACATACCAAGTTCTATTAATTTAGGTTCATAATTAAGGGAGATATACAACTTTACTTATTCAGGGTTCCCACTCAAACTTATTAATCAAATTCACAGGTTTTTCACGGTTTTCAAGGTCTAAAAATTGTCAATTTCACGGTCGAAATATTAAAAAAACAACCTATACCGGTCGCAAAACAACAACGCAGACACGGCGCAGCGGTCAAATACTAGTTAAAACTTTCCCCCCCATTCCAACTACGATGTCACAGTACCATAAAACCATGTTATAGAAGTGAAACTTGAAAAAATAAGAACTCTTTTAGAGTTTCTTATTGTTTTATTGTCGTCGTGAGTCATGTCATCGGTCTGTCGGTTATCGGTTGCTGATGGTTTCTACTTCGCTCAGTGTTGCCAGTAATTTTTTCCCAAATTACTCTCGATCCTCGTCAAAATTACCTTCGAATACCCTCGAAATCTAAACTCCTGTATTTGAGTAAATAAAGAGTGCTAATGAAATAAAGGAAATGTGCTTGAAATTTGTTAGGTTTGAGGGAGCCGCCTATAGATGTCACTGATGTATGTTAAAGTTAGAATAAAGATTGAAAATAGAAGTTGCACATGCCAGCCAGTTTTTTGTCTCAATTTTGTCATGCAAGATATAACGGGTTTTTCTCAGAATTTTTTTGCAAATCACAGTATATAAATGACTAACAGCTGATGAAATTTTGTTTACAGCCATAAACACAAATTATAAAACAGCTGACACCGTCTTATTTCAGTCTATCAACTGCTAGAATTAGGTAGGCGGAGACAGATGACAATAATCCCCATTTTCTATTTTCGTTATTTATTGTCTGGTTGACGTTAAAACTTGCAGACATTACTGCAACTTAGCGGACTTCTTGTCGTCCTGCCACTCGTGGCTCTTACACATTTTTAACATGAGACGATCACTCTAAATGTAATCCTTATTCAAGCTTCATTTCTGTCATGGAGTTTGTGAAGATTCGTTAGAGTAACGAAAATCGGGAGGGTTGATAAAGTAGAGAAATGTAGTAATTTAATCATAAATAAACAACAATGATTGTAATAATAAGTATATAACAGAGTATAATATAAATTTGTATATTTTTAAAGGCTTTAGTAAAATTACCCCTTTTTACTCTTGAAGTTCAAAATTATCATCGACAAGGGTAATTTCCCTCGAATTGGCATTGCTGACTACGCACCGTGTAAATAGAATGCGCGACTTACTGATGCAACAGTTGTATAGTTACAGTAGCTGTCTACTGTCACTTGTTTACACCGACTAATACAAAACAATAGGCAACTGACACACAGTAAAGAAGACGTATAAACTGTCTTACACAAGTGCCAATCAGCAGTCAGTTGACAGTGAAAAAAACACCAGCAACTTAACAACTGTCGCCCGATTTATTTTGCACCGTGAAAACCTGAACCAGGCCTAAATCATCCGAACAGCTGCAATCTGCAAGTAGGCAGACGACGCGGTATTCACCGTATTAACAACGTAATAAATAATTCTGTTGTACATTTCCCAATCTGAAAACAAATGTGATATTTTCTGATATTATTTTAATGTTATTCAAGTTTGATATATTTTTAAGGTTTGATATCGAAATTCACGGCTTATTCCAGGTTTTTTCACGGTATACGAAATTCACGGCTTATTCAAGGTTTCACGGTTGGGTGGGGACCCTGTTTTTCTCCATATGAATAACATGGGGGCCAAGTTTGCAGGTTTGCTGCTACGGGACTATCAACAAAAAACTTGCTTTTTGTGCTAATATCAATATACCAAAACTAGTTGAAGCCACATACCAAGTTTCATCAATATACATTCAAAAATAATCGAAATATCAAATTTTATTTATTCTCCATGAGGATAAAATTTGACAACATACTGTGTTTTAGTACTTCGAATATCCTTGCAACGGTTGGACGTAGAGCAACAATTAAAACACCAACATGTTTGTTTTGTTGAACTAAATATATTGATAAAAAGAAATGTGAAGTTTTTAGTAAAAGTATCTGAGAAAAATCTAAAAACCTTTTTCCCCATAAGATTAACATGGGACACATTTTTTGGATTTTCTCCGCAACCAAATAACCTAGGTTAATGATTCAAAATACTAAGTTATATTTTTTAAGCTCAATAAAATGGCTATAACAACAATTGTGTGTTTTTAACATTTTGAGGTAAAATTTGCAAAAAACTGATTTTTGGAAAATTGTAAACCTCATAAAACCCCCTTCCCATAGTCCGATCGATCTGGTTTTCGAACTTTAAGTCATAAATGCTACTCTCCACAACTGTGCCAAATTTCATCAAAATCGGGCGTTTCTTTCAAAAGTTATCGCGGTAACGGACATATATATATCCTATACTCTAATATGAGTAAGGTTTACTTGCTTGCGACACTGATCTCAAAAACGGCTCCAACGATTTCCTTCAAATGTTTGAAATAACTAATTTCTGGGATAAAAATACGTTCTATACAAGCCTCATCCCTAGGAAAAATCAAATAATTTAAAAGAAACTCTAATGAAAAGTTAAAAAAATTAACATTGGGCTTATGGAGTTTCAAATCAAAACAAAAGGATTATAACAGCTGTTCATAATCAACCAGGGAACTGTCAAAGTAATACTCATGTTGTTTATGATTGTTAACATGTGGTTTCCTGAGAGCAGAGATAAAATGATTTTAGTGAACATTACATATATAGAGTAGCAAAATAAATCAAAGGGACATTGATCTATAAATAAAAACTGGAGTGACCTTAAAAATGTATAAAAGAGGCAAATGAGTTTTAAACATTTGATTATCAGTAGGGGGAAGTGGTGAAATATTATTCCATCTAAACGAACTGGCTGGCCTTCCCCCGAGCAAAGCTCGACCCCCAAGTACTATATATAAGTTTGAACAAATAGTGTTTTTGGCATCTGGGGACCTCAAAACGAAAAGTTATTATGGTCTCGGGCTTAAGTCTTACAATTCCACCTAAGGTAATAGCTTCTTCCCTTTATGAGAAATTCGATAATATAATTTTAATCTAAAATATTTTTTCAATTCACATAATTACACAAATCCAAAACGTTTGTTTCGTTAAGACTGTTGTGTTTAATTTGATTTAAGTCTGATAATCCATGTTTCATACTGAATAAACTTATCACATTTAATAACAAATCATATTTGATTGCCATTAATTTATTCTCAAATGCAAACTAACTACCGTACAGATTTTCGTTAACATTTGATAATTAACATTAAAAACAAGTAGGACCTAAATTTTCAGTAATTTTTGAAGCAATCTATAACAAGAAAGGTGGAGGGTTTAATGAATTTGTTAAAATAAAATGTAGCATATTAGTCAATAACTGCTGAACAGAATTAACACAAATGACAACAAACACTAATCAAATATCTCAGTAATTTACCACTATTATTGTCAAAACAACTTTTGTGTTATAATTATATAGTATGCATAATTAAATAACCTATGTATTTTATAATTCACACAATTACACACACAGATAAATAAACATAAAGTAACAAAAATAAAAAGCCCTCAGGCAAAATATTGAATCAAAACAACTACCTGAGGCAGGGTGACCAAAGCAACGCACAGCATGGCTGCTGTCACAAAACTGTCTACAACGTTGTTGATACTCCCCCCTCCTCCCACCACCTGCTAGGTCAGCTGATGACTCATTCCTTCCTCTCACTCTCATACAATCAGCTGATCTCTTTCCTATATTTAGCTCTTACTCACAGCTGATTCTAATAATCAATAATGTCATACATGAATTGAATACATTATTGTGATTGACTAGTTTGTGTTCTAAGTAATTGGATTGAGTTGGGATTAGTTAGTTTAAGACACAGTTGCAGTGAGTTTGAATTATACTGGGTCCAACTCAAGGTCGTCCAGTTTGGTAAAGGCCGTGTACTGGAATTAAATCTGTGGATAATTTAGACGGAAACAAATTGCTTCCTCTTTCTGTAACAGGAACCTTACAATGGGTTCATTTAAAAACATTTTAGTCTATTGTAGGTAATTAGCGTTGATTAGTTTTGATGCAGTTGTAAAACTGAACTACACTTAAAATAATTGTTTTATTTCTGCACCTAGATATGACACAATTTAATTTTGTTTTTAATTTATACTTCTTTTTATTTAGGCTTACTTGTTTATCTGCTTTATTCATTTGATCAAAGACTACTAGTAAAAAGGAGTTTTTAAATTAAGAAGAATTTATACTTTTGATAACATTAGGTATCGTCAAATATCAACATAAGTAAAATTATGCTAAAACAATTATAAAGGAAATAATTTTACCATAAAAGGATTATTTTATGAAACAGGATATTGATCTTAGACCAAAAGAGAAGAAAATATGCCAATAGGTAAACAATAATGGGATCATGGGTGGATCGAGGGAGTCATGTTGGGGGGGGGGGAATGCCGGGGATTTGGGGGGAATGGAATATCCTTCAGGGTTGGGGGGTTCGGGAGTCTACCCCGGAAATTTGTTAAAAATTCTATATCAATAATTTTATTGCCCGTAAAAAATAGCCGAACGCGTTTTATTGACCAAATTGTGTGTTATCGGCCTAAAAAGGCGACTGTATAGAATTCATGGACCGAAATCAGAAATTGTACCTGTTATTTCGGATAAATAAACGGTATCAGGAAACTGACACATACTTTCTCCCTTTTGCCCAACTTTAATGAATAAATTACTTTTTATTTACTAAATACATAATACAAAGCACGGTGGAATGTACAGAAAATCTTGTAAACAAGTTGTTTTCAAAAACATCCACCCAAATCCCTGTTTTAGAGGCGCTACAGAATCCATTGCAACACACATGTGGTTTTAAGGGGCAACATATTTTGAATTTCCTCTGTTGGTCAATGCTAACTTGACAAGCATATCAAGTTTGAACAAAATTTATCAAAAATAAGAGAGAAATAGTAATTTTTGTATTCCCCATAAGAATAACTGGACAACGTACTAAGTTTACCTCAAAATTTGAATTTTCTCCGCAACCAGTAATTGTAGAATAGTAATTCAAAATACTAAATTATTTAGTTTTTTGAGCTCTTTTTAATGGTGAATAGTAATATTTTTTTATATTTATGTTTTTTATTTAATATAAAAAATACAAAAAACTGAATTTTTGACATTTTAGTCTTGTAATTTCTGAACCCGAAATTTTACAGAAATGTGGGTGGTGTCATTATGTTGAAAAGCTAAATTTCTACAAACGACTAAAGTTCAATCAAAATCGTTAGAGCCGTTTTTAAGAAATCTTGATTTTTCATGTTTTTTGGCGGTTTTTGGGGGAGAATTACCCTTAAAAATCAAAAATTCCAAAAAATGAAAAAACGCCTGGAGATATCGTGGATTAGTACCTACATACCAAATTTCATAAAAATCGGACCATTGGTTAGGGCTCTAGCTCTGTACACATCCATACAGACAGACAGACAGACAGACACACAGACATCACGTAAAAACCACTTTTTTGGGTTCAGGAAGCACCCAAACGAATATTTCCACTAACAACTCAAATTCGAAAATGTTGACGAAAACAATTCTTTCTCCATATACTATGTATAAGGGGGGAAAGTAAAAATGGCAATTTGACCGCATTTCATGGTCGCCGTAACTTTTAGACCAAAAACGACAAATGAATGTAGTTTAACAACAATGAAAATATAATATAAATTTAAAATCAAAATGTTGTGGTTTCAAGATTGGATGAAGATTATTTGGTAAGATCCAAGGATTTAAATAATTAAAACTCTTATCAGTTATTATTAGCATTACATACTCTGTCAATTTAATTTAGTTTTAGCCATAATTTAATTATGGCAATTAAGATATTGTTTACCAATAGAGAAATAAAGAAAATACCGCAATAGTTTATACGAAAACCGCAATTCAAAGGCCAACCGCCAGCGGAAGTAGCAAAGTATGTGATCGTCGAAAACAAAGATTTTACCGAGACTAAGATATAAACAAATTTTATCGGCCAAGATACGGCGATTTTAAAAGACACCCGAGATACATGTTATCGGCCTAAAATAGCTATATTCTCATTTTGCCGTCTAAAACGTCAATCGTATCACATTTTTAGCCTGAAAACGGTCAAACTGTGTTTTTAGACAAATTTACCAACCGGGTGTGTGTTATCAGCCAAAATCGATAATGTCATCAGCAATTTTACAGCAATATTACTAGCCAAAAACTACGACCGCAAAGTTTGATATCGGCCGAAAATTGAGTACCAACCGCATTTAATGCCGGAAATGTACTTAATCGCTCAAAAACGGCAATCGGACCACATTTTCTCGGTAATAAATAAAGCCGGGTCGTGTTTTAGATACAAAAGCGAAGTCGGAAACGCATTTTATCGGGCAAAATCAGAGATTTGGCCGTGTTTTATCGGTAAAAAAATAAATTTGACCACAACTTGGTGGTAAAACCACCAAAATGGCTGAATTTTTCAAGTATAATGGACTGGACCACGTTTTAATGGCCTCAAGTGGCAAGCGAGCCGCATATTATCCACGGAAATAGCAATATAGCCTTGTTTTAGCGCCCGAAAAAGGCAATTGACCGAAAACCCCTTTAGCGATTTGTAGGGCAAAAACATTGACCTACAAAAATTTAAGGGCCGCATTTTATCAACCAAAAGTCTGCGTTTTACAGAAAAAAATTTAAACATCATAGGCAATTTCACTTCATTCTATTTTACGACTCAATGGCTCCCATATTTTATTTACTCGGTACATGAGTCAATTATTTTCGTGAAAATAACTATATAATAACAATTGTGCGGCTTTTAAAGAGGCTTATTTTTGAATTTTGACACAACAAATTTGATTCCATATTATCACATTTATATTTTTGGTAGAAAAGTTTATTCAAAACTAAGTATCTTTCGTATTCGAGTTCCTTAGCATGTTCCTCAACTTTTAACGCCAATATGATTTTTATAGGATTGGTTATTATAGTATTGGCTGATATAGAGGCTTAGTTCTGAGTTTCAACGTAAAACCATAAGTTCATTCATAATTTTGATTAAATATTTAGCTATACATATTTACTTACGACTTTGTATTTCAGTTCCCGAAATATTCCTTATTTATTCACACAAAATCAAATTAAAGGTCTATTTGAATAGTTGTTAGGGAGGTATAACTGAAGTTTATGTAAACAGATGTTGATTCTCTTCTATTTCAACGTTCACGATTAAAAATCATAAAATGTGACCATAAAATTTAAGGATTATAAACCTGAAAACCTGTAACATTTAAATCAAATCTAATTTAACGATGTAAAAAATAACTACTAGAACTAGAAGGAAAAATGTTTTAAGTGATACAAATTTTAAAGGGAGAAGGGTTTAAATAAAAGGCAAAGTTATGTTTAAATAAAATCCAATACATATCGAGGTAATGACTCCTGTATTTTAACTTAGAAAATGGACAAATAAAGTATTTAGTGAGGAATTTTTGCTTCACGACCACATTATAACAAAACAAATATGTTTATTCTTGCATAACATGTTACTATGTACAACAAATAAGTCTCATATTATTTTTTATTTAACTTAATTATATATTCATTTATAATATTTAATATGTAATGTTTAATTAATCATGAGTCAGATTACATTTCAATAAATGCTTTTTTATCATAATTGAAAGCTGTGTTAAGTAACAATAACCTCAATATAATAACATGGAGTCAAATATATATTTATGTATTTACTTTTTATAAAAATCTAAGTAAAATGAGGAGCAATTATTCTGATGTGGTAGTACGGCGTGGGACCGTGGTCCTCGACGAAGACGGCGGTGCGCGTAGAACTGAACATAGCCGTGATTTATATCGGATTATTGAAGAAACTAGAAGCTCTATCGAAAATGTTTACGAATAAATTTTGAAGATCAACTAATTAGCTACAACTTTCTCGCTGGAAGCTTGTTTTTACCTCAGGAATAAAAAACTTTCTCGCTTACTGGCTTTTTTATGTCATGTTCTTACAACTTTCTAATATTTGAATTATTAAAAATTACACATAATTTTAAACTAAAATATATTGATACTGTTAGATGCGGACATTCATGCAGAAAAGGAATATATAAGTTTCATTGTAGTTGTATTATTATTAAGAGGTACAGGAGCGTGTAAACGACAACGCGCTCACCGCTCGGGATTACTCAGATTTGCCGTGTACTACACTTTGGGTCTAGCCTGACAATGCGCGGACAGTTTTCTGTCCATTTGACGAGCTCTCCATGGTTTCTACCTCCCTGGGGAACGACAACCGAGCCGCATGAACGAGAATGGCCGAAAAAGACGTTTTAAAAATAAATTAACGTATTTTCGCCGAAATTCCCGTAAAATTATCCGATTTTCCAGGAATTTCCGGTCTGTGAACTCTCTGTAATAGTATTACAGGCATATGAATCTGACTGACGACGCATCAATCAGACAAGTCGAGACGACGCTGCCGGGCAGACGTAGCACGGGCGCTGGTGCGGGGGTGCATGCGCAACTCCAACCTTTTGCCTTGGGGGGGGGGAAATTTCCCCCATTTCCCCCCCGTGGATCCGTGCCTGAATGGGATAGAGGATAATTGAGTTCCTAGTTAATATAAGCTAATAAGTTAATAAGTTTAAGTTAACTTTTACGTAAAATATTTATAATTTTTTTTATTCAAAATTTTAAAAATAATTTTGTTTTCTTTTAGTTACAACTATGATTTTATTGTTCGAACACTTATAAGGAATAAAACAAAAAAAATAATAACTCACTGCTAAAACATAAAAGTTACAGCTTTTTTTCAAAACTCTTGCAAAATTGATTAAAAAGGCCCGGAGTTTTTGTAGTACTTTCAGTAATGTACCCGGAGTTTTTGGCCGTGACCAAAAATTGTTGTCCGGAGTGCAAAGGGTTACTGAACATTTTAATATGCAATATGCTGGAGTTCGTCATGATTACACCTTTAAATTCGGTATGGCTGGTTTTCCATTTGATTACATGCATTCCAAAATTAGCACTTTAATTCATAACAATGCAATTTCAAAAGAATCCGCTTTTCACAATTAGAATATTGTTGTGCAACAAAAGAGAAAACAAATTAAACGACTGAAGTAAACAAAAAATATTTACCGAAAGGATCATTAAGTTTGCTTATTTATAAAAACTAAATATACATTGCAAGACATTGTGTAATATGACTGTACAAATTAACATTGACAACATCATCAATGAGTCACAGGGGGATTAGAACGTATCCTTGGTTAAGATTGTATTTTTTTAACAGGTTAACACAGTTAATATTACAATTTTAACCCAACATTTTACAGGGCCATTTCTAAGATTTTTTTAATTTGTATTAAACCTCTTTTATCAAGGAGTAAAACAAAACACATTTCTGCATTAAAGAACTTTAGCTCAAGCTTAACTGAACCATAACAAAATCAGAGTGATGGAAACATTAAAATGAAGCTTCTAGAGTGTAGATGACCCTGAACCATCATCGTGTGTAAAGAAATATTTGCCAAGTGGAAGAATTGACGGCTCGGGTGTCAGTTGTCGAAGGACACAAAAACCAACAAACTGATGGAAAGATTGGCTTTCTTCAAATGATTCTTTTGTTTACTATTTATCTTAAAGTTCAATGGCACTGCCTGTAAATAATTACTTATCTCAGATGAAAGTTCCTTCATATTTAGTTTTCCAATAGTTTTCAACAATGATGAGAACACCTTTAATTATATTTAACACTAGCTTAAAATCATTACAGCTTACAGCTTTGTAAACTTATCTTCTTTCTTGCTAACACTCTGTATATCTTCAGGGGGTTCTTAATAATCTTCAATTTCCCTAACATTTCCATGACTTTATCGTTTGACTCAAGCAAACTCTCTTTGCAAGCTTCTGAACTACTTTTCAACATTTTTCAAACATCAATAAGTACATAAACAATGACATATTCCAAAAAATTATATATAATTGATTTGTATATGCAAATTTTATAAATAGAAATGTACAGTTTCATGGACAAGAAAATTATTTATGAAACGGTAGACTAAAAATCTTCCCACAATATATGAGATGAGGTTTTTACCTTGTTATTTGTTTAGTGAAATAGTATGGTTAATATAAATAAGTATTTGAATCCAATGGATACTATCCCTGGGTTGTACAAATTATATTTGAGAGTAAATCACATGCCACACGTTTATGACGATTCACAAACAATAACTGTGTTAAAAGATATTCTTAGACTGACCTGTTACAATATACACCGTGTCCCCAAAAAAAACTGAACAACTTTGAGGCCTAATAAAATCTATTTAGGCATACAAATTTTGAAAATGCCATATGATAGAGGAACTCATAAAGTTTTTTTCAACATGATTTGCATATATCAGCTGATCCATTGTTGTCGTTCAAAGCTTTAAACTTCAAAACATAACCTACAGTAAGGCAGGCGTTATGAACGTGCAAGAGCAAGCTCAGTGTGTTGAATGACACACTGAAACAAAATCTGATATTTTAGTGCAAAGAAGATTTAGAACACGCTATGGTCGACATCCTCCATCAAGGAACACCTTCCAAGCCTGTTATGATAAGTTTATGTTAACTGGATACATAAAATACTTGAAAGGTAATAATAGGCCTAAGCTCCCAGATGAAGTTGTAGAAAACTGAACCATAAAAAAAATCATAAAGCAAGTAATTATAATTACAGAGTGATGGAAACATTAAAATGAAGCTTCTAGAGTGTAGATGACCCTGAACCATCATCGTGTGTTCGTACACTTATAAGGAATAAAACAAAAAAAATAATAACTCACTGCTAAAACATAAAAGTTACAGCTTTTACTAAACAAAAGAGAAAACAACTGAACAATGATGTTCAAACAAGAAAAAGAAATATAACAATATATAATATAACAAGAAGAAGAATATGATTACCTATTAGATTTTATTACAGATGTTTTTGACATTTTACTTTAAAAATGACATGGTTAGGTTAACCTAAAAGTGGACTATACAGACAGTGTTCATACAACTCAATCTGAAGGTCCTGGTAAATCCTCCATTTTGGTGTAAAGAGTAACACAAATTTATAAGCCACAACTTACTTATTTATTAATAAAACACTGAAATCCACATCACAACTCTTTACATTGTTTTTTGATAATAACAATGTTTGTAATTATCAAGCATTCCTTCTTAGTCCTCAAAAATCCGTCGTCATTGCAGCACGTGAATTAAATTAGTCAAAATCTAGTGTTCACCGAGTACTAAAGAAAAACCTAATATGAAAGCTTATAAATTGCAGATTTTACAACAGATTACGACAAACTTAAACGAAAGACTTTGCAGCTACTGTGCTTGATCGTATGTTTGTTTATGAAAACTTTTTTTAAAGATAGTGATTTCCGACGAAGACACATTCCATGTTTGTGGAAAAGTTAATAAACATAATGTACGAATATGGGGCACTGAAAAGCCATATGAAGTTCGAGAACAAATTTAAGACAGCCCCAAGTTGAATGTGTGGTGCGCCACATCTTATGAAAGGCTTATTGGTCAATTTTTCTTTACATGCTAGACATGATAGAAAACTTTGCTTTTCCACAGATGGAAGACCTATAGCCCAATGTGTTTTTCCAACAATATGGAGCCCCACCGCATTGGAAGTTGTTTGTTAGAGAGTCACTCGACAACTCCTTACCTTTACGATGGATTGGGCGTGACGGTCCAATACGCTGGCCTCCACGATCCCCGGACCTAACACCCTGGGATTTTTTCGTCTGGGCTTTGTCAAAGACCAAGTTTACAAGTCGAAAGTATCCAATGTTCGAGAATTGAGATTGAGAATCAATGCAGCCTTCAGCAACATCACTGATGAAATGCGATAGAGTGTGGTCAGAGTTAGATAACTGTATTGACTATCTTTTTGCAAACAATGGGAAACATGTTGAAGTACACTAAGAAACATTATATCAATGAAAACTTAAGAATATGTGTATCACTTTTCATTCTAAAATATGTCCATATGTGTGTAATTAAAATAATTACAATCAAACAAAGTTGTTCAATTTTTTTTGGGGCATGGTGTATATTTATAACTATGCCATACACCAATGGAAGGCAAAATGCTGGACTTACTTCCTTCCGGCTCATCTTCAAAGATATAATCTGATAGTGAGCAGTTGTTACAAGTTTTGACCTTTAATGTTATTGTCTATTTTTGGCTGCAGTTTAGTTCACGTCACACATTCATTCGATTGAAAAAATTCATTAAAAATAGAGATGTGCGAGTACAGGTTTTTTAAGTCGAGTCAGTAAATGGCAGAAGATTTGAATCTAGAGTTTGAGTCGAGTATACAAATAAAAATACCCCCGTAGCAGCAAACCTGCATATTCAGCGAATTTCCAATGGAGATATAAATTTCTTAATACTGCATAAAGCCACTTACCAAGTTTTATAAAAATATATTCACAAATAAGAGATAAATACAATTTTAATTATTCTCCATAAAAATAACATTGGGGCTGAGTACGCAGGTTTGCTGTAACAAGGATCACAACAAATGGGTTTTTATGCTAATATCAATATAACTCAACTAGGTGAAGTCGTATACCAATTTTTATTCATTTATGTTTTTAATTAAGGGAGACATAGCATTTAATAATTCTCCATAAGAATAACATGGGGGGTGAGTACGCAGGTTCGCGTCTACGGGAGCCTTTAGCAAAAGAATGTTTTTTAGAGCAATTATCAATAGACCACAACCAGATGAAGTCGTATACCAAGTTTAGTCATTATACGTTCATAAATAATCGAGATATAAAATTCTTCTTTTCCTCCATAAGAATAACATTAGACAACGTACTGTGTTTAGCACTTTCAATATCTCGGTAACCAATGGACGTAGAGGAATGATCAAAATACCAAATGATTTGTGTTTTTTTAACCTTAATACAATGGTAAAAACTAAAATTTGACTATTTCCGAAATTATACATAACAAATTCAAAAAACCCATTTTTGGGGTACAAAACCCCACAAAAATACCATTTTGGATAAAATGATCTGGCTGGTTTTCGAACTTAAAGTCATAAATGTTGCTTTACATGTTTATACCAAATTTCATCAAAATCGGATGATTTTTACGAGAGTTGCTGTGCTCACGGACATATATATATATATATATATATATATATATATATATATCTACAGTTTCGAAGGAATGGTGTTTTTGGGGTCTGGGGACCTCAAAACGAAAAGTTATCATGGTCCCGGGCCTAGGTCTTACCATGCCGACTACGGTAATAGCTTCTTCCCTATGGGGGAAATTCGCTAAAACACATAGATCGACTTGAATTGGATCAAAACAGTGTATAGGGTTCCATTTGTTAATGTTCTTATTAAAATATACTTTTCTAGTTACTATGACCTGAAAATAACAATAGTAAGTAAAATAAATGGACTCCTGCTTCATTGGAAAAAGGTAAGTACATTTACCTGAAAATAAATCATACCAAAGTAATTGCATAACATTTTGCCATGAAGATAAAATACTTTTAATCTGTTGGTATTAAGGTTGTTATAGTCTATATGGTATTAATTAACAGTTTCATTAAAAAATAATCTCAGTTTTTTATTTTATTTCCTCCTTTCTATTTATCTTATGTTTTGTATATTATATTTAGGCCTAAGCTACATCTTTCTACGAATGGAGAAAATAAAATTAAATTTAGGCCTATAAGTTAAAATAAACTTTATTTTAATATTTAAAAGGCCTATTACATGGTAAAACATAAGCCTATTTACCACACAAAATGTATTTACTAACATATTTTAGCATTAACTTTAACACTAATAGTCCTAATAAGAACACTAATAGTCCTAATAAGAACAATCAGTAACATCATGAAGATATGTTTGAAAGTGCCTGGCAAATCAAATCAATTGATGAAATTGAAGCCATGTCTTAAATAGAGTTAGTCACATCATGAAGATATGTTTGAAAGTGCCTGGCAAATCAAATCAATTGATGAAATTGTAGCCATGTCTTAGAGTTTTAAAATATTACAAATTATTTAAAAAATCACTAATGAAACTTAAACAAGGCCAAAACAAACCACTTGTCTTTAAAAACAGCTCAATGCCAAAGGACAGTTGAGCCTAAAATTAATGGATTGACTCAATTTAAATTACTATGGAAGAAAAAAAAGAACAAACTTCTTATGCTTACCTATTAGATTTCATTACAGATGTTTTTGACATTTTACTTTAAAAATGACAAGGTTAGGTTAACCTAAAAGTGGACTATACAGACAGTGTTCATACAACTCAATCTGAAGGTCCTGGTAAATCCTCCATTTTGGTGTAAAGAGTAACACACATTTATAAGCCACAACTTACTTATTTATTAATAAAACACTGAAATCCACATCACAACTCTTTTAACACCTCAAATGTGTTCAAACTCAATTTGAATTTACAGACAACGCGCGGCTGCGGACGACCCTTGGTAGCGCGGGTAAACCACGGGAGTAAACTCGCTTGAAACTTTTGAGTTTCCGTGCCGAACTCAAAATTTTGAGTACTCGCACATCTCTAATTGAAAATATTTATATATTGATTATACATAATACTGTTGGAAGTTAAAATACAACTACTCCAGTAAATATTATATTAGCATAAGACAATGCTAATCATATGTTTATATCTACTATGAAAGGATTTAAGTTTAAATTAATAAAAATGGCTTGATAGTTTTATCTTCATTATGTTTTGTATTAATAAAAAAATAGAACCACTGCACTGCTTTTAATAATTTTTTTAAGTTATAGGACCAGATAATGTAATTTATATTTTTTTGTGATTTTGTTTCTTTGCTTAATGTCTGATTAAAATGACAACGTTAACAAATCTTCCCCGACTAACTGATTCAAATTTTTCAAACTGGAAATTCAGGTTGGAATGTATTCTTGATGAAAAAGGTGTCAAGGAAGTCACACAAAAGGAATACACCACTGAAGATTTAGACAAACTTCCAGAAAAACAGAAGAAAGAAACTTTGGCACAAGATGCAAAAGCTAGGTCAATCATTGTACAATGTATCATAGATCGACATTTGGAGTACATAAAAGATGCCAAGACTGCATATGAGATGTTAAAAGCACTTAGGAACATATTTGAACGTAAGAGCACCTTATCAAGGTTGTATATAAGAAGACAGCTCTTAACGCTCCAATGTGATGTAAATACAAATTTGCAGGACCATTTCATGAAGTTTGATGCACTGATTAGAGACCTGGAATCTACTGGTACAAAGTTGGATGAAGATGACAAGGTAATTACAGTCTTAGAAACGACTACCTCCACGCTAACACTTGATTTTTTAAAAAGTAAATTGCTTGATGTTGAATTAAAACTAAATAATTCTCAAAACTATTCTAAACCAGAGATAGAATGTTCTTTCAATATCAACTTGGGGAAAAGTAATGCAAACAAATGTTTTAAGCTTTGATCATTACCAAAATAAGTGTCCAAAAGGTTATCACAAAACTGAGGGTCTAATAATCAACAAAATAGATATCAAAATGAACTGGATAGTCATAACAAATTTCAAACTTGGTCAGTAGCAGATTTACCTGAAGGAAAAGTTGCAATAGACACTAAATGGGTTTTAAGGACCAAGCAGGATAATGTTAATACCCCCGTCGCAGCAAACCTGCGTACTCAGCGAATTTCCAATGCATATATACATGTGTCTCACTACTACATAGAGCTACTTACCAAGTTTCACAAAAATCCATTTATAAATAAGTGATATAGCATTTTATTTATTCTCCATAAGAATAACATTAGAGCTGAGTACGCAGGTTTGCTGCAATTATCAATATAACTCAACCAGGTGAAGCTACATACCAAGTTTTATTAATTTAGGTTCATAACTAAGGGAGATATAAAACTTGACTTATTCTCCATATGAATAATATGGGGGCCGAGTATGCAGGTTTGCTGCAACGGGGATAATCAACAAAAAAATGCATTTAGTGTGCAAATATCAATATGCCAGTACTATGCGAAGCCACATACCAAGTTTCATTAATATACATTCATAAATGATCGAGATATAAAATTTTATTTATTCTCCATAAGGATAACATTGGACAACGTACTGTGTTTAGCACTTTGAATATCTCTGCCGCGGTTGGACGTAGAACATCTCTTAAAACACCAAAATGATTGTTTTGTAGAGCTGAACTGATTGGTATCAGCAAATGTCAAGTTTTCAGTAAAATTATCTGAGGAAAATCCAAAAACCTTTTTCCCATAAGATTAACATGGACAATTTTATGGACACGTTTTTTTGACTTTTCTCTACAACCACTAAACCTAGGTTAATGATTCAAAATACTAAATTATTTGTTTTTTAAGCTCTATTAAATGGCTATAACCAAAATTGAGTGTTTTTGAAATTTTAGGGGGAAAATTCAAAAAACTGAATTTTGGAAAATTTAAAACCCCCATAAAACCCCGTTCCCATAGTCCGATCAATCTGGTTTTCGAACTTAAAGTCATAAATGTTACTCTACACATTTGTGCCAAATTTCATCAAAATCGGGCGTTTCTTTCAAAAGTTATCGCGGTAACGGACACATATATATATAGATATATATATACTAACACATTAAAACAGATAGATATAAATGATGAAAAAAAATTTTGCGAATTTTTGTTTATAATACTAACGTTTTCAAGCAATAAAGGAGAAAGAATGGAATTTGAACAGTAAATAAATAAAAATAAACAAATATTTTACATCTGACTTTTGAAAACTAAAACATGTGATTTTAGGTACAGGTAAAAAAATAAAATTTAAATTAAAGTCAGCTGAGTTGAATTATTTTAAACTTAAGAAAAATTACCTGAGATTTAACCCAGAAGGAACCTTGGTCTTCAATACCAACTGATGTGCCAATTCAGAATTTCTTAATATCAGTTGGTTATATTTTGGATTTTGATGTGGTTTAATTTTGTGAAGTGCTTTTAGTTCATAGCACCCTTCAAAATTTTGGTTGTGGTGAGTTGCATGATTATAAATTTGTTTTCGTTTGTCTTTATGCACCACATCAAAACGGTGGCCAGTCTTACGTACTCGCAAGGAATTCGATGTCTGACCAACATAATCTTTTGGGCAGTGTGTCAGAGGTTGAGTTACCAACTATTGGGTAAGTCTTGTTTGTGACACTGATTTTAAATTCAGTTGTATTACACATAATTTTGCAAATGCCACACCGAGGTTTGTGGCAAGGTTCGCAGCCGTGATTGATTTCCAAATTGTTTTCAGGCCGAGAATTTTGAATTTTGGGTCTCACCAACATATTTTTCAAATTTTGTGGCCGTTTAAACACGACACGTGGTGGTCTGGAAAACAAATTTTCTGTGGTAGGGGATGATTTTAAAACATTGAAAGCTGCTTTCATTATATTGTTAATTTTATGAAGCCCAGGAAAATATTCTGTGATAAACTTTGGATCGTTAGAATAATGTGTGTTTTTAACAATATTCTTTGGTTTTCTCATCTGATTATCTAAAACTTTTTGAGGATAACCTCGGTCAATAAAAGCAGAGTTCAATTTAGATATGTATTTTTCAAAGTCAGAGCTGTCACTACAGAGAGATTTTGCACGAATTGATAAACTTTTTGGAATAGACTTTTTCATATACATAGGATGGCAGCTCTGGTAATGCAAATACTGCATTTTATTAGTATCTTTTACATGGATTTTAGTTTTAAGTTTGTTGTTGTCAATCAAAACGTCCACATCTAAGAATGTGACAGTTTTATTAGAATAACTCCAAGTAAAATTTAAGCAACAACATTGATTTAAATTTTGCAAAAACTGTTTTAAGGATTCTATGCCGCCAAATAATAAAAATATCATCAATGTATCTGAACCAAACAAGAGGAGAGAAAGGACAGTTTGATAGAAAATTTTGTTCAACTAGACCCATGAACAGATTAGCATAAGATGGGGCCATACGAGTACCCATCGCTGTACCTTTAATTTGTAAAAAGTGTTTGTCCAAAAATTTAAAATTATTCATGGTCAATATCATATGCATGAGAGTGGTTACAAAATTAGCTGATGGTTTAGAGTTATATGATATATCGAGTACCGGTAGTGGGTTTAAGTTAGTTTAATATTATTAAATATTCTTGTTTCTGTCGTTTGATTCATGATATTTTTAAAAATTGTTTATTGTGTATAATATTGTGTATTTTTAAAAATATAAACTAATCACATAAATTATTACTTAAATCAATACTGTAGATCTGAGTGAATAAAATAAAAAAATAACCTGATTAAATATCAGGATTGCTACAACTGTTTTTCCGATTAATAAAAAAAGTTTATTTTAGCTAAGATAAACCTAAAAAAACATAACTAATTGTAATAAGTATGTTTAACACTTTTTGAGAATTAATAATACAATACTAACGTGACGATTTTAGTCCAAAATATAGTAACTTGCGTTTATAATTTGTGTAATACAAACACAGCTGCACAATACTAAACAATAGTTCAATCGCCAATGTCTATAAATACAAAATATAAAAAACCGATAGCCCCCCAGCCCAAACCTCAACACCGACAACTACGAAATTCAGCGCATATACTCTTTCCACAACGTAAGTAACCACTAAGTAAGGATTTTAATAAATTCCCATAGGGCTTCAAAGTTCCAACCCCATGTTATTCTTATGGACAATTTATACATACGAAAAACCAATCATCCCCAGGCCAAACCTATACCCCTACAACCACAAATTTTGACACGTGTACTCTTTCCATAACACAAGTAACCACTAAGAAAGGATTTTAAAAAATTCCCCTAGGGCTCCATCCCCAGAGAGTCAAATTTCCAATCCTGGGTTAATCTTATGAATAATTTATAATTATCATCCCCCAGGCCAAACCTCTACACCTACAACAACGAAATTTGGCACGTTTACTCTTTCCATAAAGTAGGTAACCACTAAGATAGGATTTTAAGAAATTTCCATAGGGCTCCGGCCCACGGGGAGTCAACTTTCTAACCCTGTGTTAATCTTAATGACATTCATTTTGGTTAGAGCTGATGAAAATTCAGACAGCTGATCATTAGTCATTAGTTCCACGGGTTAACCATAGAACGCAGCACACACCATAGGTTTCATTCACTATATATATATTCACCATAGGTACGATGGCAGTTAGTTTATATATATATATATATCAATATTTTAATCAATTTTTTCAATCAAATGAATGAGGGACGTAAACTAAACTGCAGCCTCCTTTTTCCTTACCAGATTCAAAAATATCAGACCTGTTGCTGATAGTCTGAAGCTGAAGATTTTTGAAATAGATCGCCCTAATATTTAGGTCCAAAATTGTTTAGTAAACTGCCAAATGAAATAAAAAATATATATTCAGCAGATAAGTTTAAAAATACCCTGAAATTGTTTATAACTTAGATAACTTTTAAAATTATTAAGATCTTTTTGTTATTTAGCCATGAATGTGTGTGAGTAAATGTGTAGTTTGGGTTATTGTGCCATGTGTCATTTTGTTCATTGGTATTTAATTTATATATGACTAGTCCTTTGTCAAAAAATGTACTGATGTGTCTACATGTCTACTATAAATGTGATGTTATAAGTTATTAGAAAATACTATCTTCAAGGGCCCACGTATTATTTTTTTTTTACTTTCATACTGTAAAAGAAAGAGGAATTATATGTTTCATATGAAGAATGTGGAAACAGATTTTAGAGATAATTATTTTTGGACAACATGTCACAATTGGAAATTACTCCATTAACAGATCCTTTACACCACAAACCATCCACTGCATCTGACCTTAACTGACAAAGGATCACACCACCAAGCCTAATCAGTTAAGTGGTTAATTCTTCAGAAAAGCCTAGCCTAAATATGTCACAACGAGATTAGGGAATAATAAAAACAAATATAAGGTAGGAAAATTTGTAACTTAACAAATAAATTATTAAATAATGTTCTATTACAATTAACACATTTTTGTATATTTAAAACATGCAAAAATATTAATTTCCCTGGCTTGTCCCCTTTAGTAGTTTTTAGTTTTCATCCTCTCTAAATACAATGTTGTTACACTATTTAATCCTAATATAGAACTGTAAACGAAAAAGGAGTAAATCTGAGTCTTTATGCTAGGTTATTAAGCTATTGAATGACCTGGAAGGCTGAAACTTGGCATATCACGTCCATAAACGTATTAAGTAACTCATTTTGTTGTAATTTGAAACCCCCTCCCTCCCTTGCATTACGTAATCATAGTAAACTTAAAAATGCATCAATAACTTATCGATTTTTAAAATTAGGCCTATATGATGCATTTTTTTAAGTGTGGACATTAAAGTAATTAAAAATGTGAGCTGCTCCCCCAGACAATTTTGCGGATATAATCCTTTTAACAAATGTTTATTGTTAAGAAAAAACACACGTGACATAAATCAAACAAAACCCTCCTCCATAAGAATAACATGGGAACTAACAGCACTGGTCAGTTCCAGCTGCACCCCCCAGCACACCATAACACATCACAGCCCGGAGGGAATGTAACAAAACTCACACAAAGTGTTATTGCTCTAACCTGTTACTGGCCATTCGTTCGTTACAGCCCGGCAACGTACGCAGCATTACCGTGTAACGTCATTCTAGCAGCATTACCGACACTCGATTGTTCCAACCTGGCGGGAATATAACTTCTTTCTCGCTTGGTGTTACTGTTCTACCCTGTTATTAGCAGTTTGTTCGTTTCGGCCTGGTTGGGCCGTAAGTTAATTCTAGCATGGGTGTTACCGTTCACTAGAGGAGCGTTCGTTTAAGTTTGTCCATAATGAAATGTAACTATTCTTGTATTGCTGATGTCAATGTTACTGCGCTTCGTACAGTTCTCATTTATGTTTAATTTAGGCTGGAATGGAACGTTTCCTCACATAAAAAAATAAAAATGTTGTTGCTTAGAAGAGAACTTTGATCCTGACTGAACCCTTACAGACAATAATTTCAAAGTCCGCTGAGCGTGAAGCAGTTGGCACTACAAAAATAACAGGATATTTTGAGTAACATGTTATCTTGGTAACAGGTCACAACTTATTAACAGTGTTATTTATCGTGTTACGTTAAATAACGCCCATCTCTAGGACATAACCGTTAAAGGTGGTCAGCGGCTGGTTTGAGACCATCTTCTTCAGTCATGGAAGCCTTAGAGGCAGTTGAAGTTGCTTGTTGAAGAAATTGTTTTCCAATGAGTTTTATCTACTCTAATTACCCTGTTCAACATAATTTGAAAAGTACATACAGTAATTTACTTTTATTTATGATTAATATAATTGAATTACTACACAGTATCAAAATGTATATCTATCCTATATTTTATAACTCTTTTTATTTTTAGATGGAATCAACATAACCTCATTATTTTCATTCCCTAACCTTCACTCCAACCAATGAGTGACAAGAGAAATGTAATATATATTTATATAATATACTCACGCTTACATACTTAAATTTCTACTTGTTAACAATATTCATTAGGAACTTCACACATTAAAAGGTAAATAATACGATAAATATTTATTCTGTTTTTGTTTTATTACAAAACTTGCCTTGTTTTTGTAGAATCAGCCAAGTACACAAAGCTGTTTGTTAATATTGCATAGAAGTAGCCTAACCACTAAATACCCCCGTCGCAGCAAACCTGCATACTCAGCGAATTTCCAATGGAGATATAAATGTCTTAATACTACATAAAGCCACTTACCAAGTTTCATAAAAATATATTCACAAATAAGCGATATATACAATTTTAATTATTCTCCATAAGAATAACATTGGGGCTGAGTACGCAGGTTTGCTGCAACAAGGAACACAAAAAATGGGTTTTTATGCCAATGTCAATATAACTCAACTAGGTGAAGTCGTATACCAGTTTTTATTCATTTATGTTCATAATTAAGGGAGACAGAGCATTTAATTATTATCCATAAGAATAACATGGGGGCTGAGTACGCAGGTTTGCTGCTACGGGAGAATTATACAAAAACAATTTTTTGGAGCAAATATCAATAGACCTCAATAAGATGAAGCTGTATACCAAGTTTTGTCAGTATACGTTCATAAATAAGCGAGATAAAAAAATTTTCTTTTCCTCCATAAGAATAACATTAGACAACGTACTGTGTTTAGCACTTTCAATATCTCGGTAACCAATTGACGTAGAGGAATGATCGAAATACCAAATTGTGTGTTTTTTTAAGCTGAATCGAATGGTCAAAAATAAAATTTGACTTTTTCAAAAATTATATGTAAAAAATTCAAAAAACCCATTTTTGGGGTACAAAACCCCCCCAAAATACCCCTTCGGATAGGTCGATCTGTCTGGTTTTCGAACTTAGTCATAAATGCTGCTTTACATATTTATACCAAATTTCGTCAAAATCGGATCATTTTTACGAGAGTTATCGTGCTCACGGACACATATATATATATATATATATATATATATATATATATATATATATATATATATATATATACAGTATCGAACGAATGGTGTTTTTGGGGTCTGGGGACCTCAAAACGAAAAGTTATCATGGTCCCGGGCCTAGGTCTTACCATGCCGACTACGGTAATAGCTTCTTCCCTATAGGGGAAATTCGCTAAAAGAAGGAATACAATATTAAACCTACCTCTAGGTCAGGCCCGAGGCTTGGATGTTTCCTGGTCCCCAGCAATGCTTGCTCCAACTGCTTACGTTTGTCTACCTGCAACACCAAGAATGAAGCTGTAAATAAAACAGGATTTTATTTTCAGATAAGTAATTTTAGAAAGCATATAATTTTAGTAAGTTTACCTGAAACAAGTCCAATTAGATAAATATAATATTTATAAAAAACTACACACAATTATAACACTGCTTGTCAGATACTTGTATCATCCACAGTATGGTACTGTAAAGTGCTACGGCAGTTAGGTTTGGTTTCTTTACTGTATTATTGTAAAATTGTTATAAACATTCATCATCACGACCCTTATCTTATTTTTATGATGTTGAATTAGCCCAAAACTATGTTATTAATAATGAATAATAATACAGTAGGCGCCTTAACTGTTCTCGCTTTAACTGCCCATTGGATAAACTGACCTCTTTCCAGGAATTGACCCAACGGCCACCACCGTAGCTGATCATTTTATATTGTACCATTAAAAAACGTTCAGGTCACAACAAGTCTATCATATGTTTCCATAGTTAGCAAGTATTGCATCTTGGTAACTATTTTCGATACCCTTTTTTGTCGCTTAATTTTTGTAATTGTTAGTACTTAATATGATAATACCCAGGTGTTATTTGCTTTAACCGCCCTTTTATTTATCTGGCCCAGGGCGCGGTCCCATGAAGAGAGGTTAAGAGGGTATCTCTACAGTATTTATTTCTTTGAAAACTGATTAGTGTTTTAGCAGAGGTGACTTTTAATGTTATCTAGTATATTGTGAAGAGTTCAGTTTGAGTACTATAATAAACAGTAACAGTATGATGCAGGTTTTGTTAGACTTTTAACACCTAACCGAAATTGCCATTTTCCCCAATTTTTGTTTTTACTTCCCCAACTAAAATCAATTTAAACGTGAAAACCCACTGGAGGTTAGGTCGGCTTAAAGGGGGTCCACTGTAATTTCAGGGGTATCTCTCAAGTGATACTTGAGAGGCACAAAACATTACCTAACATTTTCTCAACTTCATCTATAAGCAATGCACAACTGTATCTGTATAATTAATCTCACAACCAAATTGCATAATCAACCACAGATCAAACTGAAAACCAAAGTTGTGTGTGCAAGCGGCAATAACACTTTCTAAAATTTAAAATTTGCTGACACTCATTTACTTTCTCCTGCCAATACTATCGCTGTGTAAGGCGGCTCCCACACTTGTGCAACAAGCTCGATGCAACAAGCATTTTTCGTGCTAGTCCACCAGTGTGAAACCTAATGCAATGCGAGTAGCATACAGAAGTGGCTCGATGAAGCGCTGCAGCACATTTGAGAGCAAGATGTCATCCGATGAGGAAAAAATTATATTGCTGTTAGCGGTGGTTATTAGAACAAGATATCGTCGGCGTAAGGTGGAAATACCTTGGCGATGGTTGCCCCACCCGTACTAGCCAGTTTGTTCTCACAAAACAATTAAATGACCACCCAGCAAAATTTCAAATTTTATACAAATTAGGACTCGATACATTTTTTAACAAACTTTGTAGCATGCTTATAAATCGTTTGAAATTGGGAGAAAGCAACTTTCGACAATCGATAAGTGTTGAACAAAGACTAACAACATCTGTATAGGCTAGAGAAGACGGATCTCGCATACGCCAATTCGGATTGCTAATTCGAAGCTATGTCGCTGCTACGTGAGACACAGACTGGTCGGTTTGGAGTGGCACGTGCGACCAGCACGGAAGTAGCGCTATGCTACTACTACAATAGTGCTTCTTTAGTGTGAAAGCTCCGACTTTATAACACAGGTTGGTTTTCACCTAGAATGCAACTAGCACGAAAAATGCTCGTCGCATCATGCTTGTCGCCTAACAGAATAAAATCTCTGTTCTACTCAGAGGTGACAGTGCATTTCTCACCTCTCTCTCCAGCCGCCGCCGCCACACATCCTCCCGCTGTCCCACTGCCTCCAGACACTGCTGCAAGTTGCTCAGCATGGCCGCCGTTGTCTCTCTGAATGTGAGAGCCTCGCCGCGGAAATCCACAGTTGCTTTCACTACTTCGGTGTCTCCTGCATGAAAAACAATTTATTTATTTTACATTTTCTTCAAGAAAAGTAGTAGCGTCAAGACAATTACAATACATTCGGAATATTAAAAAAAAACCTTAGCACCTTACACACGGAATTCAACATAAGCTAGGAGGCATGTATTTTTAGGATACAAAAAATTGATCTCGTAAGAAATATCCTACTTACTTTGTGTAATCTGATTTTGAAAGTGGGTATAATTTCACATCCTGTTAAACAAAATACCCAAAACCGAGAACTGATGGTCTAATGTCGGTTTCGGTTTTTCACTCTCAGTAAGTGCTCGTATTGGGAATAAGCATTATAATGTAGTACAAATATCGAATGACAAGCTAAACGTTTAACAAAATAAGTGGTTGAAATAAGACTCCTCCCGACAACTAATCACTTCCTTTTCAGTCCCAAAATAACTCTCAACTAACACAAAAGGAGAATTGACAGGAGTTCTATTTATGGAAGTACGTGAATGAGGAAAACGGATAAGGAAACAAAGCTAGTGGCCCTAGTCCCCGAGCGTCCCTATATTTTTTGTCTTATTCTTAATTGCTGGTCTCTTGTTCGACTTCCGGATGAGAGTCCCGGTAATTTATTCAAGAGATAAGGAGTTTCTAGTTCAAAATGCTAAAACCGAAACTAATTGTCATACTAAGACAAATGACGGCTCATTTTTTTCATCTGATTACCACAAATAAACTAAAATGTCAATCAAAGTTGTACGACTGACTTTCGGTTCAAGAGATAATGGATAATACAATCACTGTTTATCAGAACTTCCATTTATGGATGTACGTGAATGGAGACAACAGATAAGAAAGCAACGCGAGGGGGTGGGGAGGGTTTGGTTGCGACAAAAAATTTGATCTTGACAGGTCCCGAGTGCAATTATCAGTCACTGTTAAACATCTTTCTCTCTGAATAAGGAACTGTATATTGTTTTATAATCGTGCTATTTTCCCCATTATAAATTTAAACTAAACTGATTTTGTTTACAGTAGACGCCCTCTAGTTCGGCTTCGGTTGGATCAGCCGCCGGATGGTCCGGCCGGTCCTGAGGGTGAGTCATATCCGTCACGTCGCCGCGCCGCGGGGTGAACGACATTCGACAGGATTTATCTTGAATGTTTAGTTTCGGGCCGTAGAAGTACAGTAAACTATTGATGTGTTTTTCTGTTTTATCCTTAGTACGGTATCGGTATTTACTTTTTAATATGTATTGCACAAACGTATCTATGAGTGGCACAACATGACAATTCAACCAAGAGACGTCCAAATATTCTCTTTGGTAAGTACATAATGTTGTAAAAAGTTTAAACAACGTCTTTTGTTGATTTTTAAGCACAGGTAATGCATTTAATAGGGACATTTAAAATTTTGATAGTACATCCGGATAGTCCGACCATTTTGAAGTCCGGCCGGTGGTCCGGTCCTGAGGTGGCCGAACTAGAGGGAGTCCACTGTATTTTATATTATTGTAGGATACTGGTGAAATCAATATTAAATTGCAATTGGCGAGGTTGTAAATTAGCTAAAAAATTAACCACAAAATAGTTACTAAATAATTTTAAAATAGCTACATATGATTTAAAATTGTATACGTTATTTAAAATAAAATAAATTAAAACAGGATAGAGCCAATTAGGAATTTAGTATTCTTCTGCTTCAACGGTATTTATTGTTTTCATAAACTCTCGAGGCATTGAATGACAGGTACAGATCAGTGATTTAATGCTCTCTGTTCATGAAAGGTGCTAATGGAAGACGTCTGAAAGAGAGCAAAAATCTACCTGGAGCGCGGACACAACAAAATGCCGGTCTGTCTGTCTGTCTAGGAGTATTATTTGGGATCACTTGCTTGTTTAAAATGTTCTGGTTTGGTTTTTATAAACTAATAAGAAATCTATAAACTGTATTTACGATTAGATTCTGGGAAAAACAGGTAAACTTATTTTATTTTTAAGGTTAGGCCTACAGTAGGCTAAACTTAAACCTTAAACATCTTAACAAAGTTGAAGTTAAAGATTATTTAGACTACGTTATTGCCCTAGGCTAACTTGTTATTATTTGGCTAAACAAGGTTTTAAGGCTAGGTGGTTAATTAATTTTATAATGGCCCATATTTAATTTAAATTCATTTGATTTGTCTTTGATTGATTATTTGTGATTTTTTAACCAACTCTCCTGCATAGTGTCTCTGCAGCAGTATTTATGTAAACCAGTGAAACAAAATATGAAATAGGGATTTATAGATACCGGTATATAATCAATTAGTTTTTTTTGGAAGAATTTCAGAATCTAGGTAGAAACTTAAATTTCAAGTATGGACGAGACCGTTATTAGGTAATTCTTTGAAAAATAACCGAAACCGACAAAGTTTTTTGTAAAAAAACCGAACCAAAACCGAACTGATAAAAAATGCAACCGACCCATCCCTACTGTTTATTGTATTTATATTAGTCTATTGTACTTATCTTGCTCATCTAAAACCTAAATTTAAGTAGAATAGGTGGTTTGATAACATAATGTAAAGTTGATTAAGAAAGAATAACTTTATTGTTACAATATTGCTTTCTTTCACAATTGGCACATATAGCACAGAATATGACATAATTAGGATTTCTTAAACTAAATTATAGGTTAGGGCGACTACACCATGATACAGAAAAATGATGGAAGGAAAGGGATGCCAGAGAACTTACCCAGTGAGAAGAAGTGTAAACCAAGAGAAAAGATAAATCACTGGCAAAAAGTCACACGAATATTCAAATCAATTTGATAATTTTCGGGACAACTTGTCCCTTTCTCAATCAGTCCCAAGTATTCTCAGGCACAAATTTATCATTAGATAAACTGTATCAGGAAACTGACACATTTTTTCCATCTTAGCTCAACTTGAATAGATAAATAATTTTTTTTACTAAATATAGAATATAAAGTATGGTAGAACATATAGAAAATGTTCTAAAAAACTTGTTTTCTGAAATGTCCACCCATATCCATTTTTGAAGGCACTAAAAAATCCTTTCCTACAAACAGTGGTTTTAAGAGGGGAAATTCCCTTCATCCCCCCAGGTTTACGGGCAATATATTTTGAATATCCTTTGTTAGTCAATGATACTTGACCTGCATATCAAGTTTTAATAAAATTGATCGGCAAATAAGAGAGAAATGGTAATTTTTGTATTCCACATTAGAATAACATTGGACCATGTACAGTCAACTCCCGATTATCCGGGAGCGGGTTAATCGGGTTGCGGTTTAACCGGGGTCACGAAAGATTTATTTTTATTATTTTTATTTATCCCCTTCTAAACATAAATAGAGCTATAATAACAATTGATTTTGCTAAATTATCTACAGAATCGTATTTAATTTACTTTATTTATCAGAATAAATACTATACAAACAATTTAGCAAACACAACATAATCTGAGAGTCTGCCATCTCGCTAGTGAACTGCTGTGGTACTTTGGTATTATACGGATGCCACCCTTATACAGCGCGCTGCGGCAGTTATGTTAGGATGGGTTATCATAAAAATGATTGTAGGACTTTCCTTGTTTTATTACGAATCGAATGATACCTGATGAGTCATACTTCAGGTCGCCAAACCCCCTCCAAATAGGCCAAGGTCAGGTCGTTGACCGGAGCGCGCGCATCACCTGTCACCGCCTGTATCTGGGTCAGTGTCATGGGTGATTTATTGCCGTCACTACGTTACATTTGTTTTCATAATGAGTGACGTTCTTTTGGTGTGGGATTTACCTCGAAATGAAGAGGAAACCGTACGTATTTTTATGATAACCCATCCTAACATAACTGCCGCAGCGCGCTGTATATTTGGCGGAGTACATGTGGCGATCGAGTGTGGCTGCTAGCGGCGGCGACGCATTCAACACGATCCTAGCGGACATCGCTGTCTTTTGGGAGGCACAACACAAAGACCGCTCATCAGAATGATGTAAAATTTGTACGGTAAGTCAATAAAAGTACGTTTTTTCGAATTATGTAGTTATCCTTTGTATCCGGTAAAAATTTAATCTCCAAAAATAGTGGCATCCGTATAATACCAAAGTACCACTGCTGTAGACACTATACCTGGCTAGGCAGTGTGACGGACGGTCGGACGCGGACTTCTAAAAATAGAAACATCTCAAAGCAATCATCCTTCCCGCCGCTGTTCACCCTCAGCGACAGATGGACAGATAGACGGACGGTCGGACGCGGACGTCTAAAAATATAAACATCTCAAAACAATCACCCTTCCCGCCGTTGTTCACCCTCATGGGGGTTTCCCTCAGTGCGGAATTAATTAGCATAATGTTCGGTGTAGTTTAGAGAGTTCGGTGTTTGGAGATTTGTAACCTATTAAATATTATCGGCGATTTGGATAGTATTTACTGCTATCAACCATTGCTAGTATTAACGATTATTTTCTTGATTGTTTGGAGATGTTATTACAATTTAAAGATTTTCAAAAGTATTTAATATACATAAATATATCTTAAATGACATTAAAACACAATAATTTAGTATAAAAATATTGATAAACCTTTATTATATTTGTAATATATTCCTTTGTTTTAACCGTGTTTTTGGGTTATCTGTGACCCGCCAACCGGTCGTTACCCCGGATAATCGGGAGTTGACTATACCACATTTACAGCAAAATGAAAATTTTAATTTTCTCTGCAACCAATTATCGTAGAATATTTAAAAAATATGATTTATTTAGATTTTGGAGCTTGTTTTAATGGTGATCAGTAAATGTCATTGAACATTAAAGGTTTTTATAAAAATCGATAAAACTAAATTTTGGAACATTTTAAATCCTGTAATTTCTGAAGTCAAATTTTTCCAGTCATGTGGGTGGTGTCATTTTCTTGGAAATCTAAACTCTACAAAATAACAAAAATTTAATTAGTTAAAAGCTGTTTTTGAGAAATTTTGATTTTTCCATATTTTTAAGCAGTTTTTGGGGGATAATTACCATTAAAAATAAAAAATTACAAAAATGAAAAAAGAACGTTTGGAGATATTGTGGATTAGTACCTCCACACCAAATGTAATCAAAATCGGACCCTTGGTCAGATCTACAGCACTGTACACATCCAGACACACAGACATCACGCCAAAAACAATTTTGTTAGAATCAGGGACCATTAAAATAAATATTTCCACTAATAACTCAAATTCAAAAATGTTGACGAAAACAATACTTTCTCCATATAGGCCTATTATGTATAGGGGAAAGAAAGTAAAAATTGTTTATTTGTTTTTTTAGTGAATTTTAGAGAAACTATTGGCATGACCCGCACGGGGAAACTTAAGCCCGGGACCAACATATAAGTTCCTAACGTATAAACCCCCTGAACACGTTTTGGGGGGTTGTTAAAATTTATTCTTACAGGGAGAGTCAGGCCACCCTTCCAGCAAGTATAACAAGAGAACGGTTTGGTCTAAGTCATAAAACAAAATTCTTACCCACTAAAACGCATTATGGGCAATCTATAACAATTATTTTCATCAAAACTATGTAGGCCCTATGAAGGTCACCGATTCAAATCTCAAAATTGTCTTATGTAAACATAGGGTAAATTATATATCATTTTAAAGGTCTTGTTAAAAGAAAAAAATGGCAAAAACAGAATTCACTTACCTTTATCCATTTCAAAATGGCAGACATTTTTATGTAAAACTAGCTGTGTACCCGTCCTTAGTACGGGTTGTATGTCTAAATAATAGATGAATTTGATAAGAATAACAACCGAATTAGTTTTAAAATATTTCATTGGTGGATGTGAGGATGGCACAAGGCACTTTCGAAATTAATCTGTTTATGAACCTCAGGGAAAAAACTGTCAATCAGTAGTTCCTGTTATTAATCAGTTGAACAGAGTGAAGGAGGGATGTTTATGAAACCACCTATTTTCCAATGTTCTGTCCCCAACTTTTAAAAGGACCTAATAAATCTCGACTATACGAATCGCGAAGCTCCATATATCTAGTTATCATCATGTAGGATTTGAAGCCTACAATAATTCCTTAACCCTCAATAATTTTCAAATTTACTGTGAAGTTGAGACACTCAGTAGTTGGCTACACAAAATATATACTTAGAGAGGCATAGAAAAAAATATGCGGGGGGGGACAAAAATATAAAATGGGGGGGAGCAAAATATGAAATCTGGGGGGGGGGGGCAAACATATAAAATGGGGTGGACATAAAAGGGGGGCAAAAATATAAAATCGGGGGGGGGTCATTAAGATTGGGGGGAGGAGGGGGGAGCACGCAGAGTTCCCCAATACCCCCTACTCTCGCCTATTGAAAAAAGAGTTTGAGTTGCCATTCCAGTAGTTTTTTATTTCCATTACGAGAGTTGCCATTAAAGTAGGTTTTTTATTTCCATAATGATAAACAGCTGTTTACAATATTTTATGTTATAGATATAACTATTAAGTCATCATCTGGTTCAATATAATAAATAAATACTTTGTCCATAAGAATAACATAGGATCTTTAAAAACCCGTAGGGCAGAGTCCGACGGTGATTTCCAAATCTCCAAATATCCTAAAGCCTTCTAACGCACATATAGAACATAGGAAAAAAGTTTCATCGAAATCAGTGCACCTGTTTCCCTGTGAAAAGCGAACAAAATGTGTCCGAAATCGCACAAAATCATGTTTTTGAGCGGCCGCCATTATTATTCCAAAAGGCGTATGCCGGTTTAAAATGATCTAAAACCTTCCCATGCATGTATAGAACAAAGAAACAAAGTTTCATCCAATGTCAGTGCACCCGTTTTCCCGGAGAAGGCTACGTAAAATGCCGTTTTGAGCATCACTGACGGACAGACAAACAGAAGACAGAAATTGAAATAAGATGCGTTTTTGCTTTCCTATGGTGTAAAACGTAAAAATATGCAAACATTTCATAATTCCAAGCAATGTACAGACAAAACTCCAATTTTATTTATATAGATGTTGACATTTACGGAATACCCTATAGTTTAAGAACCACTACTCGTATCATTTTTCTAATTCAAATGTCTTACTTATGATAAAATCAGCTCTACTCTGGTATGCTACATGACAGGCTTTCTTTAAAGAAATCCAAATTTTAATAAAATATTTTTTTGAAAATGGTTATGTGCCCAAAATTCAAAAAAGACAAATGGTAGCACATGTTAACAGCATACCATTGAATAGGTCTTGTAAATCCAAGAAACTTTCTAATATTTGTTTGGCAAGGCTGAACATTTTAATTTTGAGCAATTAATACAAACCAATGGTTTATTGAACATCATAAAACTTAGCGATTATGATATTTAAGAATTAAAATCCACAAAGATTAAAAATAGATTCTTTCCTATAGCGGAAATTAGATCATATAATAATTAAATTTTTAAATCAACACTTGTTATATTTTTATTAAATTTTCTAGTTTAAAGTACTTTCTATTCATTGATTTTTCTGCTACATGGGGTAGACTCTACTCAGGCATCAGCTACTGGCCAAGGTTGTATAATCAAATTATTAACAATTGATTGTTTCTCCCAATATACTGTGTTCCAATCCCTTCCTTTTTAAATAAATGAGCATTACAATATAATTCACCTTGTGGTTTGTTGACTGGTGAATCTGCGCAGGTGTCAAAGTATCCTTGTAAAGTCTTCATCTGATTGCAAAGGATGTCTTTATATGTTTCCATCTCTGCAAGCTTCTCCTTCAAGGCTGAAAAAAATATCATAAACATTGATTTTTCTATATTATAAAATTGTATACAAACTTAAACATGAATCAGGAATACATTTTTTAAATAACCTAAATCAAAACAACATAGATTATGTTCTTAAACCTGTACTTAGTATATATTCTCGCATAATTATTAGAGATTGTTATCCTACTGAATTGTTATTGTAATTGAAATATTAAGAGAAAAAATTATAAATGCATAATATACTTTACAGTCTTGAGAACCTTTATGTATGTCCATTTTATAATTTGATAACTTTAATTATAATAATCAAAGTAATCATAATAATAATTACAAAAATTAAATTAAATTATAACTGATCATTATAATACTTTTTTCTCAATGACTTGTTTTATTTATGATAGAAAATGAAATGTTGAAAACAAAGTCAAGATTTTAAGGTTGGTTCCTTACAGTTAAGTTAGAATTAGAAAGTTAAAGCAAAGAAAGATGTTCCCCCATATCATGAGTAACTAATAGTGACGAGTTTTTATGATGAAGATATGAGTCATCATATCATAAACCACGATTGTCATGAATAAAACAGCAATCAGATTACAAATATAATAATATGGCCTACAACAATGATGATTATTTAACAATATGTGTATGCAACATGTTCAAAACATTATTTCGAAAATAAATATATTTTACAGACATTTTAGTTTGAAAAATGTACTATTTTACTTTTAAAAGGCTTTCTTCAAGCTACTAAGTAATTTTTATATGAAGTTTTAAATTGTAAATTAATTCACACAGTTTTGCCAGGTGTCAGGAAATAACTGTAAATTAATAAAAAAAATAACTAAATTGTAAATATTAAAAATAGATTAGATTCCAAAATCTTATAAATGATGACTTATTTTTATTTATATCCATCCCTTCCTTAACATTTGTTGTACATGCCCGTCAGACTACATTTCCTATTGTGAGCTTTCGACTAATACATCTGCTATCCAATTTATAATTTAAATGACAAATATAGATGTAAACACAGGGCTGCCTCGAGGCGATTAGGCAAACATTCTGTAGGGCCCACAGCCCTCTATCTTAGTATTTTTTTTCCTTTTGGCCAGGGGCCCCTGAAATTCGGGGGCCTGGGGCAAAGTGCCCTCGTGGTGACCCTGTGTAAACATAATTAAGAGGTTGAAAAATCGTTTCTGTATTATTTACAGTATCTTTAAGTCTTATTACTACTTTAAGTCCATATTACTCTGTTTATTTTAACAGCATATTTAAAAAAAAACAAGCACCCATTGTGAAGTAACTGGTAATCACACCTCTATCTTCCAATTTGGTTATATTCATTGCAGTTGGGTAAAATATCAACTCAAACTGAAAGCAAAATAAATATCAGTTTTCAAAAAAATAATCTGGTCGATCGTAATTAAATGTATATTACAGTAGACTATCAAAAATCTACGTGGTGACGGTTGGCCCGGATTTTGAAAAATCCACATTTACCGGGGATGGGCATGAGTCATCAATTCCGCCTTTATGGCGAACAACTATGATAATGTACGTTTACAATTATGTGCTAATACAAGATTGAGTTTCTGAAAGACGATGCCAACTACATGACATCTGTGCTATGGGGGCGGGTGAAACCTGAAGGCGCTAAAACATAAAGCTTTATTTGGAACAAAAAACTTTAAAAAAATTCAAGATGATTGATCCGGATTTCTTAGAGTCTTTTGTAGTTAGTACTTGAATAATCTGAACACTACACATTAAACGCGCATCAACATTTGATCAGTGTTATCGCTGCCACTCACCCAGCCCCTTCTTGATACTGGAGCCGGAGGCTGTAGAGACGGTGTTGGACGCCAGGGAGACGGCGCTGCCATGGCGCTTGAGGCTGTTCTCACTGCCGTAGCCGGACTCGGCCTGCACACGGTCCACCTGTCTCACAACGCTGGTCAAACGGGTGTCAACGGCCCACTCTACTAGGCCTACACTTATCTGTTAAAACACTTGGGTTTAAAGCACGGTTCACACTTTAATTCGGTTAATGATTCCCCTGACTAAAAAAGTACATTTTGTCTGATCTTCTATAAAAAAAATCTCTGACCTTCCCTACTGAAAAAATTAACTTTCTCTGACGTTTGACTCGGAATGCGCACTTTATTTCCAATAGATAGTATTTAACAACAGTTTTTTTATCAGCCTCCACCTTCCCCATAGTTGTCTTTCTACTGTTTATTATACTTATAATGTTTAGAGTGTGTTGTTGTCCATTACGTTATTGCCTTACCTGTTTCACTTCCTCTTCATTACAACATAAAATCCAATTTAACAATAAGTTTTGATTTTCACACAGTATTGCTTTGCGTTTACAATTAAATCAAAAACTTTTCCCGACTTGTATCAAATATCAAGCTTTTCCCCTATTTCTAACTTCTTTCCGTGTCCTTCCAAAAATTGTGAACCATTTAAAGAGTAACATAATATATAGTTGGGCTTGTCACAGAATATTTCCAAAGGAAAACAGGTAGGGTTAGTCTCAATCCACTGTCCTAACTAAACCTAACTTTTGAACTGCTTTTGGAAACAGACCTCATCTTAAAGACCCTTTTAACAGACCTCATCTTTAAGACCCTTTAAACAGACTACCATAATATTTTAGAGGTTATGACTGTTAGATTAGGATTGTTATGAAGGACACACTTCCACTGTCACTATCATTAACATATTAAAAACACTTGTTTCATTCATGACCTTCCCAAATCTTTATTTATTGGCTAGAAGATCAGAAGTCCATTTTTTACCCTCTAATTGGACTTCATTTCACTAGCATGAATTGCAGAGTAAGCTTAAATTCTAAAAATAACTTAATAGCACTGATAATCAGAAATATAAAGGCAATAATTTCCATTAGGCATACTCCTGCACGTATTTTTCTGAGATACCCTTGCCGAAAGTGGAAAACTAAGCGGGTATTTAATACACTAAAGTGTTGGTGAATTATATAACCGATGCTGATAGTAACGCCATTCGGAATGTAATAACCAATAAAATTGAATTCAAAATTCCTTTAACGCATTCAGTGCGGTGCGCTGGAATTCTGGCGTTTGTCTAGCAAGGAAACAAATGCAATTATCATGTATTGGTAAGATACAGTGAACGTGTCATTATCATGTATTGGCAGTGAACGTGTTAATGAAGAAATGTGAAGCAGTAAGTTCTTATTAACTGATGGATCCATATGTCAACTGCACCATGTTCACAAACAGCTTCAACAAATACATGTAGGCAATGCCTTCATTTACTTCTTTCTGGTTAGACATGTTGGCTGCCATGTCACTCCGATCGGGATGACACAAGTTGGTCTCTATAGATAGCTGGAATAAATATTCCAAGCTAGATATCGATGTTTGAAGACATTGTGATGTTTATAAAAAGTTAAAATTTACATCACGAAGTACTGAAATGTACTGATCGGGATGATGCTAATTCTTTAGATCATCTTTAAGTAATATATATACTTAAAGTAACTGGTTAAAATCGATCGCCTTGTACCATCTTTTGTGTATATTTTACCGTCTTGTATGTAAGTACAGGATAAGTGTTAATATACTTTATAGTGTTGTAAGACGTATTTTATTTATCCTGCTTAATATATATAGTAATACCATCATAAGATGTAAAATTAAGACAGTTTACTTTATTTAGAATTTTCATTTTACATGATTTTTTTGTAATATGTGACTGATATTATTTCTAAATCATAAAGACAATTATTTTTATTTTAATAATAAATATACCCCGTCATATCAAACCTGCATACTCAGCGAATTTCCAATACATATCTAGGTGTCTCACTACCACATATAGCTACTCATAAAAATGCATTCGTAAATAAGTAATATCGGTAGATACATAACATTTGATTTATTCTCTATAAGAATAACATTGGTCAACATACTGTGTTTAGCACTTTGTATATCTCAGAAATGGTTGGATGTAGAACAACCATTTTAACACCAAAATGATTGTTTTCAGAGCTGAACTTATTGATCAAAACGAATATGAAGTTTTCAATAGACTTACCTGAGTAAAAACTAAAAACTTTTTTACTATAAGATTTAGATAGGACATTTTATGAATACCGTACGTCTTTTGGATTTTCTCCCCAACCACTTAACATATGTTAATGGTTTAAAATACTAAGTTTTTTTTGAGCTCTATGAAATGGCTAAATCAAGAATTGTATGTAATTCAAATTTTAAAGTTAAAAACTCAAAAAACTGAATTTTGGGAAATGAATTTTTGGTTTTTTGGAAAGTTTTAAACCCCCATCCCATTGTCCGATAATTGTGGAACTTAAGTCATGAATGTCACTTTACACTTGATGAATATGCCTAATTTTATCAAAATCGGACGATTTTTTTTTAAGTTATTGAATTCACGGACACAAATATAGATATATATTGGGTACAACACCCCCTAAAACCTTCATTCGGATAATATGATCCATCTGGTTTTCAAACTCGTTTAAATAAATGTTAGGCCTAATTTACATTATTCGTGCCAAATTAAAATCACACCTTTTTTGAGCGTTATCGTGTTAACAGTCACCAAAAAAGCTTCATATTTGGTTTCCCATACACCCATATTAAAAATTGGAACAAATAGTGTTTAGTGCAGTTACATATGTGTTTCCGGAAAAAAAATGTTTTTATCTGGAATCTACACAAAAAATATATCACTTTACAATAAAAAATTATATATTTACCAACGGTACCCTATACAGTATTTTTACCCTTTCACGTTGCAACCCAATGTAAGAGCTTCTTTCATATAGAGGAAATTCGCTAAAAACAGGTAGGCCTATGAATAATTAATAAAAAAAAAATAAATACCCCCCGTTGCGGCAAACCTGCATACTCAGCGAATTTCAAATGGTACGTCATTAAGTCATGAAGCCACACCAACCTTCATCAAAGCATATTCATAAAAAAGAAAGATAAGACATTTGATTTATTCTCCATAGGAAAAACATTAGGACTGAGTATGCAGGTTGGTTTGCTGCATTAATGGCACAGAAATCTGGTTTTTGTGCAAATACCAATTGTTCCCCACTAGATGAAGCAACATACCAAGTTTTACCAATTTATGTTGATAAACAAGCAAGATATCACATGTTTCTTATTCTCTATAAGAATAACATTATAGCTGCTGGGTATGCAGGTTTGCTGCCATGGGGACCACAAAAAATGGGGTTTGAATGCAAATATCAATAAACCACAACCATCTGAAGCCACATACCTATTTCATTAATATATGTTTATTAATAAGTGAGATATAACATTTTATTTATTCTCCCTAATATTAACATTGGACAACGTACTGTGTTTAGCACTTTCAATATCTCGGTAAACAATTGACGTAGATGATGGAAAAATGGAAAGAATATTATTTGCAATTTTTCCAGGGGGCGGAGTCCTTTTAAGGTTGGTGAGGGTTCTTAAGTAATGTTGGTAAGTCATTTAAGAGATGTGGCTTTGCAAAACAAATTGAAAGAACCATCACACATCCAAATTGGGTGGGGGGAAGTGATAGATAAAAGCCATTGGAGGTGGAGCCCTGAGGAGGAAAAATGAATACGAAAATAAATACTCCATGAAAACTAGGCTAAAAATTATACCACAACAAGTAAAACCAAAGAACTGCATCGTTATGATCAGGTGATGTCGTCAGCATGCGCGAAAATGCCACTACTGCCAACGGAACAAAATGAAATAGGCTATACCCGAAAGTCAAATTTCGGTGTCACTTAGATTGGGGTGACAGCGATTTTTTTCAGTAACATTTTTTGCTAAAAATTGCTTTGGTCACCCCGATCTGAGTGATGCATTTTCCGCCATTTTCATATGCTTATTTGGACAGATAACATTACAACTTACATTGATAAGTTTAAATAACATTACCTATACAACTAAAATATTACATGAGTATGTGGCTAGCAATAGATCAAAACACACTGAAAATAGCTGTGGCAGCTAACGTGTTAACCACCATTCAGTTATATTTACATAACTGAATAAATAGATGTTATAATAACTGAATAATTATTTCTAGAGAAAAACATCATGAATAAAAAAGTGGAGTTTACAATCTTGAAAATAGCAGAGCAAGTTTAGTGAAACAAACGTGAATCTACTAACATGTTGCATGGTGATCATGTGGGGCTTGAGAGATAAGAAGGGAAACACTGACTGAAGATAAGACATATTTATACTCTATTTTCATGTTCAACAGTAAGCTGCAGACAAGCAATGTTTGGGTTTTGAATATGGTAAATTAAATGCTGTCAAAATTTTAATTTGTCAAATAAATAAATTTATCAAAAAGGATCTGGTATCATACCGCATATGGATGTGCCGGCTGGAGCTGGGCATTTAAAAAAATTCCAACTCTGTAGAAGTCATTTGGAAGCAACGGAAGGTACAAGGCAAGCTCATTTTGTATTATGTTACTCTTGAAAGACATAGGCCCTGGTCTATTTTTCTAAAGTACATTTATGAAAAATGAGAACCCAACACTAAACCTTTGAAAGGGACGAAATATGACTAGGAAAGTTTTTGAAAAACTGGGCACGGGCCTTGAGATATATAAACTTCTTCAATTCTGTTCTATTCTGCTATACTGGACAAGTTATTTGGGTTAAATACATTAATATATTAATAGTATTATATTTAAAGTACATACCTTAAAAGCTTCAAGAATGTCTATCCAATATTGTCTATCTTCTGCACTTTCTGCTCGTAAATACCATACACAGTCGTTGACAGATACATCAAATCTACACTCATCGAATTCATGAGGCTGAAACGAATAATACAATACTGGAAAACATTCAATATAACAAAGTCAGAAACATTCAGAGGAAAAATACTGGTAATTAATAATCTTGCCTAATTTACTAAATAAGTACAAGCTCTATTACCTATAATCTCTCAAAACAATACTTTGTTTAGGTTTTCTGTGAAGAGCAATACCTAATCCAAACGACCATTGAACTGATAAATACCAAAATGGAGGATATTTTTGTAAAACAATAACCATTATTATAATGTAAATATATTAACTTTACAAAAGTAAGCCATTGAGTTGACTACGATGTGAATCCTAATAGACCTTGGCCAATGTTGTTGGATACGTACCGGCATTTTCAAGCGCTCTTATGTTTTTTACCCGCAGTAGAACCCTGGAGTAGATCTACAGGTTTTCTACGGTACGAACTACAACTGAGAAAGTCAAATGTGCACAGAGGCCTGCCGGTAAGGTGTTAATTTAAGTAAATATAAATTTGATTAAGTTTTTTGTTTGTGTAGTAGGCTAAACATTTTTACATCTCCACAACCACGAAAGCTTTATTTAAACAATGTCCTAGGTTAGGAGGATTGTGACTGAAGATGGATCCTCCTAACCTAGCATATTCTTTACTGACACTGTGCAGTACAGCGATGCAGTCAACCCTAGGACTGCCCTGGGCTGATTTATACTAAATTGCTCGGTGCCCTGGCAATTTTGGCCATTTTGCAGAGTTTTTTTTAACAATTTGCAGTGCCTAAACTACTGTTGATAACCTAGTCATATTTATACTCGTTTTGTTCAGAAAAGGAAGGAGATTTTGAATAAAATAAAATAAAAAGAATCCATATTAGTGGTTTTTCTGCAAAATATGAAAAACCAAAATTTTATAAACATTTTTGAAATAATTTTCAAAAGTAGAGTCCTAGCATTTTTACACTAATATTTTGATAGGCAATCAAAGATATACAAAATGTAGGCAATTTATTTCCCTACATGGAAATGTGATGATTTAAAAAAAAATTTTTACCCGAATTACGGAAATAAACATGGAAACAGGAGAAAATCGACAAACCTGCGCTGTAAATTTGATAAATAAAAATGAAATAAAAAGTATAAAAGTGATATATAGCATTTTATTTATTATCCATAAAAATAAAATTAGAGCTGAGTACGCAGGTTTGCTGCAACGAGGAAGATAAAAATGTGTATTTTTGCAATTATCAATATAACTCAACCAGGTGAAGCTACATACCAAGTTTTATTAATTTAGGTTCATAACTAAGGGAGATATAATACCCCCGTCGCAGCAAACCTGCGTACTCAGCGAATTCCCAATGCATATATATGGGTATACACTACTACCTAGAGCCACTTACCAAGTTTCACAAAAATACATTCATTAACAAGTGATATATAGCATTTTATTTATTCTCCATAAGAATAACATTAGCATTGAGTACGCAGGTTTGCTGCAACAAGGAAGATAAGATATATGTTTTTTTTTGCCATTGTCAATATAACTCAACCAGGTGAAGCTACATACGAAGTTTTATTAATTTAGGTTCATAACTAAGGGAGATATAAAACTTTACTTACTATCCATATGAATAACATGGGGCCCGAGTATGCAGGTTTGCTGCAACCGGTAAAATCAACCAAAACCATTTTTTGGTGCTACTATTAATATACCACAACTAGTTGAAGCCACATACCAATTTTCATCAATATACATACATAAATAATCAAAATATAACATTTTATTTATTCTACATAAGGATAACATTGGACAACGTACTGTGTTTAGCACTTTGAATATCACTGCAACGGTTGGGCGTAAAAAAACATTATAACGCCAAAATGATTATTTTGTAGAGCTAAACTGATAGGTAGAAAAAATGTGGAGTCTTTAGTGAAATTATCTGAGGAAAATCCAAAAACCGTATTCCCATAAGATTAACATAGGACATTTTATGGACACATTTTTTTACTTTTATCCACAACCACTAAACCTAGCTTAATGATTCAAAATACTAAATTGTTTGTTTTTTTAAGCTTTATAAAATGGCTATAACCAAAATCTAGTGTTTTTAAAATTTTAGTGTAAAAAGTTCAAAAAACTGATTTTTGGAAAACTTTAAACCCCCATAAAAACCCTTTCCCATAGACCGATTGATCTGGTTTTCGAACTTAAAGTCATAAATGTTACTCTCCACATTTGTGCCAAATTTCATCAAAATCAGGCGCTTCTTTCAAAAGTTATCGCGGTAACGGACAAACACACACACATATATATCTAATATATATACAGCCCTACTGACCGATGTGTATCTCAGGTATACGAATTCTAGACCACTTCTAGGCGAGCTAGAAACTTGAAATTTGGCACGCAGGTAGCTTTTACCTTGTAACCCCCAGAAAAATTGCCAAATTTAACAATTTTTCATTTTAAACCCCCTAAAAAAATATTTAAATTCCCCCCAAACAGGCTTATTTTAAAATTCCAGTTTTTGAGCTCTAGCGCGCGAACGGATGGTCCTATCAAAAAACGGACACCACCACATGCTACGGATTTTGCAAGATCTACAACTTTGGTCCTATGACTTTTGTCGTATCTCGTCTCCTTCACCCTTAGGTAGCTCTAGATTTTTTCAAATTTTGAGATTTTGTGGCGGTTTTTTATTTCCTATCACGTTAATATACTTGTTGGAGGCCTAATATTGGGCACGCAGTATGTCTACATTACACTTAATAAAAAGCAGCAAAAATATGACCAGTTTTTATGAAATAAACCTGTCGAAAAATGGAAAACTCTAAATATCTTTCGACATGACCGTTTCCTTAGTATAAGTAGTGGTGTATTAAGGGTTCTGTGCCAATTTATATTATTGGACATACACGTGACACCAATAATACTTGAGCTAGAGACGTGAGATTTGGCATGCATGTGCCTTGCACCTTTTCTTCCCAAATCCTATTTTTAGTTTGAACTATCTCAACAAAATAAATAATTGTGAATACAAAAATCAAAATGTAGTCTTTTTTTATTTGAGCTCTAGCGACCGAACGGATTGTCCTATCGAAAAACGAAGACCACCACGTGCCACGGATTTTAGACGAACTACAACTTTAGTCTTAAGACATTTTGCCGTATCTCACCCCCTTCACCCTTAGATAGGGCTAGATTTTTTAAATTTAAACTTTTTTCATAGTTTTTTCGTGGTTTTTAATGGTTTGTCGCTCTAATATAGAACTTAGAGGCCTAATACTTATCACACAGTATTCCTACATTACAATTAGTACCAAGCAATACTCCCACACCCAGATTAAGTATCTTAAACACCCAAAAAATCAAAGTTTTTGAGCTCTTGTAGACTTTTCGTGTTTTCGGGTACGTTTTTTATGTTGCGCTCTGTCGAGGGTAAAATCTCTTATAAATCATGTCATATTTGTTGCAGAAGACTTGTAGTTACCCAAAGTCATAGTAATTCAGGTTGTTAACGGTGGTTGTATCCCTTATAAGGTAAAAAATACGCCTTTTAAAGGCTACATTATACATCAGTTAAGGGTATAAATTTTTCAAGCACTTAGGTAATACATGGAGGCTTATAATTTAACATACTACGTCTCCATACCAAGTAGTATTCATCAACAGGCATATGGCCAGATTTTATAGGTTAAACCATTACAAATAATCAAAGCCTTGGATTAGTTGTAGAATTTAGGTCTGAAATAGAATTTGGACCAATTTACATTAAATTGTGGCCAAACAGTGACCTGGGGGCGAAACCCCATAGGGGCTTGGGGGCGGAGCGATTTTTAAATTGTTATATACTCTAATATTGTACTGTTAGCCCTTAATTTGTTCACTCAATTAGTATACTTTATATTTTGAGTATACATAGGACCTCGGATTATTAGCTTAATTAAACAATGTGACATAGGTACTATGACAGGGACCTGGGGGCGAAGCCCCCCACAGGGGTCTGGGGGCGGAGCCCCCAGCGAGCGAAGCAAGTATATATATATTATTAGATTGAAAACAAAATTTCCAGACTACCCTTTTTTAAACATTTTTATTACACAACACGTTTCAGCTATAATGCCATTTTCAAAGTGTATAAAAAGTATAATCTTAAAATAAAATAGTAAAATTTAAAATGAATAAACATATGTTAAAATATAGATAAAGTAAAAAATAAATAAAAAATATACAGACAAATAGGGTTATTAAGGTAGATAGCGTTCATCAAGCTATTATTTGTTTCTTAATTCTTCAATTTTTTCAAATATTGGATTTTGGATTTCATTCTTTATTTATCACATTTAGAATATTATTAGGGTCATGTTTTTTGTTCTTATATATTTGGAATTCTTCTAATATGTTCATCTTTTCACCTTTTTGTGCAATATTTAGAATTTTCATATTTTCTGAGATATTTTTGTAACTATGCTGAGTTTCAAGAATATGCTCAGCAAATGCAGATTTCTGTGTTCTTTGGTTGTTTGATTTTACAGATTGTATATGTTCACGAAATCTGCATTTAAAGTTTCTTCCTGTCTGGCCTATATAAAATTTGGGGCATTCGCTGCACTGGATTTTGTAAATGCCACTTTTGTCGTACATGTCAAAGTTTTGCTGATTCTTTATACTACTTATCTTTTGTATCAGTTTGAATTGTTGTTTTTTGTTCTATAGCTTATTTTAAGGTTTGATCCATCAAATGTTTTTCTTAGAGCTTTATTCAAAACTTTATGGTAGACATATATACTCTTCTTTTATTTTATTTTTGGGACTAAGATTAGTTTTATTCTTCATGTTGTTTATCATCGTGTCGATCATTTTTGATTTATAACCATTTCTTACAGCTAAAGTTTTGATAAGTTTTTCTCTTCGTTGTAATGCTCTTTCTCCATTGGTATGTTTAAAAGTCTATAAATCATTGATCTAAAACTTGCTGTTTTATGTTGCCAAGGGTGGTTGATGTAGCAGGTATTATTAGGTCTGTTTGGGTTTCTTTCCGATAAATTTTAAACATGTGTTTTTCAAGTTGTCTATACATAGTTAAATCTAGATAGTTAATAGTATCTCTTCTCTTTTCCATTGCAAATTTAGTACTGTGTGATATGGTGTTTAAGTATTGTAATAAACTATCACAAGTTGATTCATTGCCTTTCAAAAGACAAATGACATCGTCTACATATCTGTACCAGTAAATTATGTTTTCTTTACATGGGTTACAATCATTTATGATTTTAGATTTTTCTAGTTCTTGCATAAATAAGTTAGCTAGTAGGCCTGAAAGAGGAGAGCCCATGGCTAACCCTTCATTTTGTTTGTAATATTTCATATTAAATTCAAAATAGTTCTGAGAAATTGTAGTTTTAGTTAATCTAATTGTTTCATCAACATTATTTTTACTTAGGATGACATTTTTCGAGAGTAATTCTTTGAGGATTGTTATAGTTTCATTAGTTGGGATGCTGGTATACATGTTAGAAACATCAAAAGAAACAAAAATACTGTTTTCGGGGATTATTACATTTTTAATTTTTTCAATCAATTCATATGTATTGGTAATATTACATTTTTCAACAAATTGTAATTGATTAGAAATTCTTTTATTTAGGAATTTGCATAGTTTGTAGGAAGGGGCACTAGTGAAATTGACAATTGGTCTGATAGGGATATTTTGTTTATGAATTTTAGGTTGACCTCTCAGTTTGGGTGCTGATGGATTTATTGATTTTAAACTGAGTTTTTCAACATTTGAAAGAGTTTTACAATTGGAAATTACCTTGTTCATATCTTTATTAAATTCTTGAGTAGGGTCTTTTTTCAGTTCTTTAAACGAGTTAATTTGTAAAAATTCTTCTACTTTTCTGTTGTAATCATCATTATTAATTATGACAACCGTGTTTCCTTTGTCTGCTTTAGTAGTGTAAAGAGTATTTATCTCTTCTTTGATCCTTATTTTTCTTGCTGTTTTTATTGTTTTTAGAGCAGCCATTGATGTTGATTTAGTATGGATTTGAACGTAGTTTGGCGTTACATCCTCTTGCAGACATCGTTTGTTGAAGTATATATCTTCTTTTGTTGTTGCTATTCTCAGAGTGATATATTTTATTTTGTGAACAAGTTGTGGTTGGTGGTCCATTTCTGTTGATATTTTACTTGAGTTCACGAATAGGGCTACTAATAATAGATCAATATCAAATAAACTGCAAGAAAATAATGCGATGATTACTAAAGCAGACAAAGGAAACACGGTTGACATAATTAATAATCATGATTACAACAGAAAAGTAGAAGAATTTTTACAAATTAACTTGTTTAAAGAACTGAAAAAAGACCCTACTCAAGAATTTAATAAAGATATGAACAAGGTAATTTCCAATTGTAAAACTCTTTCAAATGTTGAAAAACTCAGTTTAAAATCAATAAATCCATCAGCACCCAAACTGAGAGGTCAACCTAAAATTCATAAACAAAATATCCCTATCAGACCAATTGTCAATTTCACTAGTGCCCCTTCCTACAAACTATGCAAATTCCTAAATAAAAGAATTTCTAATCAATTACAATTTGTTGAAAAATGTAATATTACCAATACATATGAATTGATTGAAAAAATCAAAAATGTAATAATCCTCGAAAACAGTATTTTTGTTTCTTTTGATGTTTCTAACATGTATACCAGCATCCCAACTAATGAAACTATAAAAATCCTCAAAGAATTACTCTCGAAAAATGTCAACCTAAGTAAAAATAATGTTGATGAAACAATTAGATTAACTAAAACTACAATTTCTCAGAACTATTTTGAATTTAATATGAAATATTACAAACAAAATGAAGGGTTAGCCATGGGCTCTCCTCTTTCAGGCCTGCTAGCTAACTTATTTATGCAAAACTAGAAAAATCTAAAATCATAAATGATTGTAACCCATGTAAAGAAAACATAATTTACTGGTACAGATATGTAAACGATGTAATTTGTCTTTTGAAAGGCAATGAATCAACTTGTGATAGTTTATTACAATACTTAAACACCATATCACACAGTATTAAATTTACAATGGAAAAGAGAAGAGATACTATTAACTTTCTGGATTTAACTATATATAGACAACTTGAAAAACACATGTTTAAAATTTATCGGAAAGAAACCCAAACAGACCTAATAATACCTGCTACATCAAACCACCCTTGGCAACATAAAACAGCAAGTTTTAGATCAATGATTTATAGACTTTTAAACATACCAATGGAGAAAGAGCATTACAACGAAGAGAAAAAACTTATCAAAACTTTAGCTGTAAGAAATGGTTATAAATCAAAAATGATCGACACGATGATAAACAACATGAAGAATAAAACTAATCTTAGTCCCAAAAATAAAATAAAAGAAGAGTATATATGTCTACCATAAAGTTTTGAATAAAGCTCTAAGAAAAACATTTGATGGATCAAACCTTAAAATAAGCTATAGAACAAAAAACAACAATTCAAACTGATACAAAAGATAAGTAGTATAAAGAATCAGCAAAACTTTGACATGTACGACAAAAGTGGCATTTACAAAATCCAGTGCAGCGAATGCCCCAAATTTTATATAGGCCAGACAGGAAGAAACTTTAAATGCAGATTTCGTGAACATATACAATCTGTAAAATCAAACAACCAAAGAACACAGAAATCTGCATTTGCTGAGCATATTCTTGAAACTCAGCATAGTTACAAAAATATCTCAGAAAATATGAAAATTCTAAATATTGCACAAAAAGGTGAAAAGATGAACATATTAGAAGAATTCCAAATATATAAGAACAAAAAACATGACCCTAATAATATTCTAAATGTGATAAAGAATGAAATCCAAAATCCAATATTTGAGAAAATTGAAGAATTAAGAAACAAATAATAGCTTGATGAACGCTATCTACCTTAAATAACCCTATTTGTCTGTATATTTTTTATTTTTTTTTCTTTATCTATATTTTAACATATGTTTATTCATTTTAAATTTTACTATTTTATTTTAAGGTTATACTTTTTATACACTTTGAAAATGGCATTATAGCCGAAACGCGTTGTGTAATAAAAATGTTTAAAAAAGGGTAGGTACTCTGGAAATATTGTTTTCAATCTAATAACATTATTAGTAGCCCTATTCGTGAACTCAAGTAAAATATCAACATATATATATATATACACATATATATAAATTTGAACGAACAGTATTTTTGGCATCTGGGGACCTCAAAACAAAAAGTTACCATGGTCTCGGGCTTAAGTCTTACCATGCCACCTACGGTAATAGCTTCTTCCCTATAGGGGAAATTCGCTAAAAAAGCGTACCATTGAAAAGATCTTGTAAATCCTAGCAACTTTACAGACATACTCGCACTAAAAGATCACACATTGACTTTGGCTTGGCTAGCAGAAAGAATCTCTGATTTGGGTACTTTGGTATTATACGGATGCCACTATTTTTGGAGGTTAAATTTTTACCGGATACAACGGATAACTACATAATTCGAAAAAACGTACTTTTATTGACTTACAGTACTAATTTTACATCATTCTGATGAGCGGTCTTTGTGTTGTGCCTCCCAAAAGGCAGCGATGTCCGCTAGGATCGTGTTGAATGCGTCGCCGCCGCTAGCAGCCAGACCCGATCGCCACAGGTACTCCGCCAAATATAAAACGCGCTGCGGCAGTTATGTTAGGATGGGTTATCATAAAAATACGTACGGTTTCCTCTTCATTTCGAGGTAAATCCCACACCAAAAGAACGTCACTCATTATGAAAACAAATGTAACGTAGTGCACGGCAATAAATCACTCATGCATGATACTGACCCAGATACAGGCGGAGACAGGTGATGCGCGCGCTCCGGTCAACGACCTGACCTTGGCCTATTTGGAGGGGGTTTGGCGGCCGGAAGTATGACTCATCAGGTATCATTCGATTCGTAACAAAACAAGGAAAGTCCTACAATCATTTTTATGATAACCCATCTTAACATAACTGCCGCAGCGCGCTGCATAAGGGTGGCATCCGTATAATACCAAAGTACCCTGATTTGTTATTATTTACATGAGTCACCTGACGCTCCATCCAGAAAAGGCACCGCTACAAAGAGGAAGAACTTTTTCTTGGCTTCTAAGAGGTATGTCACGCTAAATCAATTATCGATATATTTACTAGTGATTTATAATTCGCCTTATTTCAGGCAAATGGGGCAAATGAACAGCTGAAAAAACAGCTGATTTCAAAAATTATTTCTCTGACTTTCTGAAGTCGGATGCCAAATTTCTTTTTACGAAAAGAAAGAACAACTAATGCTGTTTCCAATTGTACCAACCGCTTCCTATTTGGGCCAAAATACAGACACTAATCGAAACCTGCGAATCGAAAATGTTTCGCACACTAAATTTCGTTCAAATTATAATAGCAATTTTATTGATCTGTTACTGCTATGAGGTTCGTTTATATATGAAAATTAAAGTTTAGAATCTCCTGTTTAAAATGGTAACAATATTATTACGTTTCTCAATCAATTTCAATGCGTTAAAAGCAGTTGAAAAAAATACCCAATTAGCCTGTTTCAGGCTATTGTCAATACATCAAATATTCTTTATTCAATAAGTAACACATTACATGTTTTGAATAGAGTCACAAATTATGATTATAAAATAAACTTATAAATTAAATTAAATCAAACAATGTCAATCAAACAATATCAAAAAGTTCTTACAATGTTCAAAATAGTATAGTTTCAATTTACAGATCTTAAGTCTAAAAAATGTGCAACTGAGAAAATAATAACATTTAAATTATAAATTAAACGTATTGCAAATTAATAAATTAATAATAAAATAAATTTCCAGTACAAAGGTCAATTCTCAGACATTTTTGTAACTGTCGCTTGTTGGGATGATTATGAAAAGGTTACAGCAGGATGGAATTCAAAAGATCAGCGTTTGGTATTTATAAATTCTTGAATTGAACAGGAGGAGTTATTTATTAATAAATCTTTTAGTAGCCGTTTAAATTGATTTAAAATGCTTTCTAGCCTTGAGGGTGCTGGTAGATGCAGAAGGAATTTAAGTCCTGCATAAGAGGTTTTTTTTGTACAAAATTCTAAATTGTCATTTGTCCATCTGGCGCAAACATGATATCGCCTAAAAAAAGGCGGAAGGCAGTTCTAGGGTTAATCACACGCCTTATCAACATCACATCGATGTACCGTAACCGCAAATCACATTGACTATGGCATATTGATTTGTTTAATGAATTGTCTAATTAATGTTTCAGTAAAACTGTCAATATTAGGCAGCTGCCCATTACCAGCGGCCATTACCATGGTTGGGGCAAATGAAAAAATTAAGGAGCAGGATGAGGTGACATAAATCAGCTGTTGTTTTAGAGTCAGACTGCGACAACTTTTGTGGCATTTTAATTACATTAACGTGCTCTGGATTGCTCCTTTGGGGGAAGAGTTTTGTTTAACTTAACTGGAAACTATGACGTAGCTAACATTGCCACTTCAAAAACTGGTCCTTTTAACCCTAGGACTACCTTCCGCCGTTTCGCCGGCGATTGCATGTGTGCGCCAGATGGATAGTCGCCGAAATCCGGCAAATTGGGTCTTTTTTTCAACTGCTATTAACGCATTGAAATTGATCCAAAAACGTAATAATATTGATACTATTTAAAAGGAAGATTCTAAACTCTCATTTTCATATATAAACAAACCTTGTAGCAGTAACACATAAATATAATTGCTATTATAATTTGAACAAAATTTAGCGTACAAAACCTTTCGAGTCGCGATCGGCAAAATCTCGTAAAACACCTTTTCTTAAAAAAAATCGTAGTGTCTGCATGTTGGACAAAACATGAAGTGGTTGGTACCATTGGAAACAGCATTAGTTATTCTTTATTTTTGCAAAGAGACATTTGGCATATACTACTTCAGAAAGTCTATATATTTTCTTGTTCAGAAATGTATTTAGGCCTACTATAAACATATGTACCATTTATTATATTATAATAAAATAAGAAAAATTAGATCTAGCTTCGAATATCTAATTTTGGCTTTCAGCGTTGCTCAAATTTTGTTTTTCAACTCATATAAAGACATAAATACCCCCGTCGCAGCAAACCTGCATACTCAGCGAATTTACAATGGAGATATAACTGTCTTAATACTATTATAAAGCCACTTACCAAGTTTCATACATATATATATTCACAAATAAGCAATATATACAATTATAATTATTCTCCATAAGAATAACAGGTACTTTGGTATTATACGGATGCCACCCTTATACAGCGCGCTGCGGCAGTTATGTTAGGATGGGTTATCATAAAAATGATTGTAGGACTTTCCTTGTTTCGTTACAAATCGAATGATACCTGATGAGTCATACTTCCGGCCGCCAAACCCCCTCCAAATAGGCCAAGGTCAGGTCGTTGACCGGAGCGCGCGCAGCACCTGTCACCGCCTGTATCTGGGTCAGTGTCATGAGTGATTTATTGCCGTGCACTACGTTACATTTGTTTTCATAATGAGTGACGTTCTTTTGGTGTGGGATTTAAGTTACCTCGAAATGAAGAGGAAACCGTACGTATTTTTATGATAACCCATCCTAACATAACTGCCGCAGCGCGCTGTATATTTTGCGGAGTACATGTGGCGATCGGGTGTGGCTGCTAGCGGCGGCGACGCATTCAACACGATCCTAGCGGACATCGCTGCCTTTTGGGAGGCACAACACAAAGACCGCTCATCAGAATGATGTAAAATTTTTACAGTAAGTCAATAAAAGTACGTTTTTTCGAATTATGTAGTTATCCTTTGTATCCGGTAAAAATTAACCTCCAAAAATAGTGGCATCCGTATAATACCAAAGTACCGAATAACATTGGGGCTGAGTACGCAGGTTTGCTGCATCAAGGAACACAAAAAATGGGTTTTTATGCTAATAACAATATAACTCATCTAGGTGAAGTCATATACCAGTTTTTATTCATTTATGTTCATAATTAAGGGAGACATAGCATTTAATTATTATCCTTAAGAATAAAATAGGGCTGAGCACGCAGGTTTGCTGCTACAGGAGCCTTTGGCAAAAAATTGCTTTTTTTTAGCAAATACCAATGGACCACAACCAGATGAAGCCGTAAACCCCGTTTCGTCAGTATACGTTCATAAATAAGCGAGATATAAATTGTTTATTTTACTCCATAGGAATAACAGACAACGTACTGTGTTTAGCACTTTCAATATCTCGGTAACCAATTGACGTAAAGGAATGATCAAAATACCAAATTGTGTGTGTTTTTTAAGATGAACCAAATGGTAAAAACTAAAATTGTACTATTTCCAAAATTATAAGTAGGAACAAAATTCAAAAAACCTATTTTTGGGGTACAAAACCCCCCCAAAATACCCCTTCGGATAGAGCGATCTGGCTGGTTTTCGAACTCAGAGTCATAAATGTTGCTTTACACGTTCATACCAAATTTCATCAAAATCGGATCATTTTTACGAGAGTTATCGTGCTCACGGACACATATAAGTATATATACATACATATATATATTATATATATATATATATATATATATATATGTATTCACTTTCGAACCAATGGTGTTTTTGGGGTCTAGGGACCTCAAAATGAAAAGTTATCATGGTCCCGGGTCTAGGTCTTACCATGCCGACTACGGTAATAGCTTCTTCCCTAAAGGGGAAATTCGCTAAAACAGTTATTACTTTGTACAAAAAATGCATTATTTCCAATAATTTGATTGTTACCTTTGGTAATGTAACAGTTTTAGTGTATTACTTTTATACATTTATTTTATTTTTATTTTTCAAATGTACAGCGTAGTGATGTGGCCGGGTAAATACCCAGCGGTTAGGTAAATAAAAAATGGGTATTTACCCGGGTACTTACCCCAAGCCCCGGGTAAATACCCAAAACATGGGTATTTATGATTTTTATAACTTTTAGGGATTTTTACAAGGTGCATTGAAATTCCCATGCTGTAAGGATTATAAAATGATCATAACAACTTTTTAGTGAATTTCCTTTGGAAAGTGAACTATTTGCATGACCCGCACGGTGAAACTTAAGCCCGGGACCGCCATAAAAGGTCCAAACGTGACCCCCTGAACACGTTTTGGGGGTCGTTCAAAATTTATATGTATATATGTGTGTATGCACTCTAGCGGTCACATTTTTTGTCCGATTTACTTCAAATTTGGTAGGGACGTTCCTTTCTATAATCAGTTGGACAAGTTAGTTGGGCAAAACAATCGAAAAACTCTAAACCCCTTTTTTGGGGATTAATCTTTCAAATTTCGAGTTTTTGGGCCCAAATAGGGTCATAAAAGCCTCAGATGGGAAATTATTACATTTAAAAAGATGGAAATTAGTGTGGCGAAACCTTTAAGCCCTCTCTCGTCATTCTAGCATAAATATTTACCGAGTTATTAGAGAAAATTTGTATCGACCAAACACAGTACGTTGTCTTATGGGGATTTTACATTAGAAAAGCCTGTTAATCATTTTTGGTATACTTTTATAATCCCCAACTACCTCACTCCTACTTTAAAGCCTGACTGGACCTTTATAATGCGCAAACTTACATTCCCAGCATCGCAGGTAAATAGAATAGCCAAAAAATCAATGTTTTCAGATTTGAATAAAAATTGGAATAAATGTGTTTTTAACTGATTTTGAGTTTTTATAGTTTTTTATGTGGAAATTCACTTCCCTCACGTCAGCGTGCTGCGTGCGAATTCGTTTGAAGAGTATAACATGGTCACCACAAGCATTTAACTTAACTTCTGAACAAGATCGAGATAAATTCCTAGGACTGGGTATTTACTACTTTGATGGTCTTTTGGAGTGTTTAATAAATTTAAAATTTTGTATGAAAAAAATTGAAATTCAATTACATTATGATTTTATTCTGTATCTGTCCAGTTATAAAATTACATATTGTTAAATTTGTATAGAATTTTTAACCAGTTCTTTCATAGTTTGGTGGTGGTGTGGTTTGTGCGCTTGACAGGGCTTTTTACAACAATTTTAATTTTATTATTTATTTGGTACTTTGGTATTATACGGATGCCACCCTTATACAGCGCGCTGCGGCAGTTATGTTAGGATGGGTTATCATAAAAATGATAGTAGGACTTTCCTTGTTTTGTTGCGAATCGAATGATACCTGATGAGTCATACTTCAGGCCGCCAAACCCCCTCCAAATAGGCCAAGGTCGGGTCGTTGACCGGAGCGCGCGCATCACCTGTCACCGCCTGTGTCTGGGCCAGTGTCATGAGTGATTTATTGCCGTCCACTACGTTACATTTGTTTTCATAATGAGTGACGTTCTTTTGGTGTGATATTTATCTCGAAATGAAGAGGAAACTGTACGTATTTTTATGATAACCCATCCTAACATAACTGCCGCAGCGCGCTGTATATTTGGCGGAGTACATGTGGCGATCGGGTGTGGCTGCTAGCGGCGGCGACGCATTCAACACGATCCTAGCGGACATCGCTGTCTTTTGAGAGGCACAACACAAAGACCGCTCATCAGAATGATGTAAAATTTGTACAGTAAGTCAATAAAAGTACGTTTTTTCGAATTATGTAGTTATCCTTTGTATCCGGTAAAAATTGTCCTCCAAAAATAGTGGCATCCGTATAATACCAAAGTACAATTTATTTATTGTAATAATTAGGCCAAGTAAATGTAATAAATAAAATATCCTCGCATGTTATACATTGATAATAACAAAGGTAGTAAGTGTACCTAACTTTGATATGAATTACATTGGCATTTTTACGTAAAATATCATAAATACCCAAAATACCCCGGTATTTATGAATTTTGGGTATTTACCCCGAGTTTTAAATACCCAGGTATTTTACATTACTAGTACAGCGTAAGTTTTTTGATTTTCCCCGGTTTCCATATTTCCTTCCATAATTCAGGTAAAACTTTTTTTCAAATAAATCAAACACATTTCCACGTAAGGAAAAAATTGCCTACATTTTGCATATCTTCGATTGTCTGTAAAAAAATTAATGTAAAAATGCTAGAACTCTACTTTTGAAAATTATTTAAAAAACTTTTATAAAATTTTGTTTTTTACATTTTGCAAAAAAAACACTAACAGGGATTCATTCTATTTTATTTTATTCAAAATCTCTTTATCTTTCTAAACAAAACGAGTATACATATGACTAGGTTATCAACAGTAGTTTAGGCACTGTGAATTGTTAAAAAAACCTCTGCAAAATGGCAAAAATTGCTGGGACACCGAGCAATTTAGTATAAATTAGGCCAGGGCAGTCCTAGGGTTGTCGCTTACAAGAGGAAATCCCTATATTCAATTACTGACAATGCCATTTCATCACCCTGTCACACACGCAACGTTGTATCACAACCGTATTACCGATCAAATCAGGGTGTTATCAGTGATTTATTGTATCAGTCCAATACTCCATAATTTTAGGACTTATTAGAAGAAGATACTCAAGTGACACCAGACTGGCGGCCTTCGGTCTATCTTCATGACAGGAGCCTTGCAAGATCAAAACATGAGACAGTTTGAATTCGTAAAGACATGTTTTCTATAATCTTTTTACCAATTTACCGTTGTTATCAACAAAAACAAATGTGATTTGTATTTACTGTACCTATTTCAAACTTTCTCGAGAGAGAAACCAAATAACGTAACATGTTCAGCAAATAAAACCTACAAAAATAAACTCCACTTGTGCCGAGAAGGCTAAGTTAATTATGAAAACAAATTAAGTTTGTTACTGAATTACCTAGGCTGTAGTAAGTTTATAAAATTTAACAGAAGGTTTTAGAAGGCTCAATTACTTAACATCAAGCAAGTTGTTCCCGCTAATTCACAGAAAACAACAGAAACAAACTGCGCTACCAATGATTTGGTCTCAAAATTGCGCAAAATCTCATATAACTTATATGCCAATCAGACTTCTAAATAATGTAAGTTATTAGGTACCACGTGATGACATAAATAGTCATAAATGATGACTGGACCACGTGAATTCGGCCGAATCGCAACGTAACGGGAAGTTAGGAGGACACGTGCTCCCCCTCTCCCCCCACAAGACCTATGCTCCTAAAATCTTAAGCCTAGCATTTGCCCTACTAACCTTGATTGTTGCTTTGAATAAACTAATAGCACCTCTGCATCCAAATCCAGTTTCTTGTTCAGACTTGTAATATGACAATGTTCCATCTTTCAGGACAATATATCTTCTTTGCCATCCATGTATATAATTTGTCCACTTGCTCAGAAAACCTTTTAACTCGTACTGATAACAGTTATTTTCAGAATCATCTTCTTCGTCGCTCCCATTGCTGACATGACCATCGGCCATTTCCTAGTAACGAAATATCTTTAAAATTAGTATAGCATCAATAAACTGCATTTATATTACCCTGAACACTAGTCTCTGCTCATAAAATTAGATTGTTTAAAAATAAACCCAAGCAAAATTAATATAAAAAATTCTTTATCACATCATCGGTCCAAAATGGACTTGACCCAAATATTTTCACATTGCTGATACGACAGAAATTACTATCAATTATCACTGCTTCACATACAAATAAAAAAATACAAATTAAATTTTTAGCAGAGTAAGAAGTAAAAAATATTGTTTAAATAACAAAAGTAAGACCGAAATTAAAGATTATGCCACTTCCGTAAAGTATCTTGTAAATTGAGAAAATCAAGTAAAATTTGCAGTTTTGCCAACTACCTACGGAATATTATAATTACCTCTGGTTCTATAAAGAATAAAATTCTATTGTCATTGTCATTTGGCTTACAAAAAATAAGGAATAGACAAAACCAAGAAACATAAATGCACATAAAATATTTACATTAAATGAGTTTCCATTTACTATATATATATATATATATATATATAATTAAGTATAAGTACATTTTTTTAATAACATATATAAAGAAAATTTATTAAAAATATATAAATTCACAATTGAAGCTGCTAAAATAAAGAATTATAAACAATACAATTTTGGGTAAAACTAAAACCGTTTACATTGAATATGAAAAGATTATTTGTTAGTTATACTTCAATTTTGTTATACAAATGGTTTCTCAGAATAGATACGGTGAGTTTATTTAATTGTGGTTGTGACTATTGTTTGCAGTTTTCTTATTGTAAATTAAACTTTTTCCATATATCTGCAACAAAGATTGGGATGGTACCTCTGCTTGTCCCTATCAATAATCCATTTATTTCAATACTTGTTAGGTGATATTTTTCTTTAAAATAGTTTTTGGTCTCATCGTATATTAATTTTTTTCATGATTAACTTCTATTGCTTGTTCTTTGTTTTTTTTTTCAAAACGTATGTATCAAACATATATCCTTTTTTAAATTTATTGTCCACAACTGAAATATCCTGTCTTCGGATTGATCCACTATCTGACAAACCCACAATTTCTTCAAACACCTCATAGCCTTTATCCCTAAAGCAGTCAGCAATGATTTGTCTAATTTTATTGTGACATTCGTTTCTGAGCAATTCTCCAAACGGGCGTTTACCAAGAATGTGGGCCAAGGACTCAAAGTTATATTGCTCAGTGTCCGTGCAGTGACGACACTGGTTACCATTCTTGGACCTGCCGTGGTTTGATCTAGTTGGTGCCAAGTCCCCAATAATTGTTAACATTTCTCTATACTCTGATGTTGTTAGATCTTTGATTTTATGGAAATTTAAATTGATTTTTGGACATTCCTCAAATAAACATACACCTTTTCCTTTTAATGGTAAGGCACCCCATTTTGTATACTCTATTTCTTGAAGGTGATCTTCTGAGAGCTTTTGATGAAAATGAAGATATATGAGGGATGAGTTCTGAGATATTTAACTTAATTGTTAAAGCACATTTCTTTTTCTTTGGAAAAGTCTCTAAAAAGAGCAATATAAGGGTCTTTAATATTTTCCAGAATCTTACATAAGTTTATGTGCTGAATCACTGCCTCCCACTCCAGCCTTAAATGACCCTAATCCTTTGTATTTCTTTGGTGAGTATATTATTGAATTAGGAATATCAGATGGCAGTTCTAATATTTCCTTCAGGACTGATTTGGTAATGAGATTAATGTCATTCAGGAATTTCTGTGATAATTTGTTCAGAGGAGCGGTCTGAAATGGATATACTAGACTGGGCCATGTACACTTATTCAGGACATATAATCTTTGTTCATGTTTTAGAAATACTGAACATGATTAGCTTTCACATTACATTAATATTAATTAAGTAAACTTGACTTAGAACAAATCTTAAATAATTCTGGAATAATTCTTAATATAATTAGCTCAGTATCAAATAAATAGAATGTTTTTAAAGAGTAGAAAGGATTATCATAAGAGGGTTCGTACCAAGGTCCTTACACTTTGTACAGGTTTGCTGAGTCGATTTATTTAAGGTTTTTCTAGTTAACCAGAAGAGACCTCGTAAAAACAGCTGTAAGATACGTCACGTGATCACCAATCCAATCTCAATATACAGTGTTGCTGGAAACACGATAAGTATCGTACGCGTACCATATTTTGTACATCATTATAATTAAAATTAACATTGTTTAACTGCTTACATTCTATGATCAGCAGTTATTTTATGATACTAATATATTAATTGTTTTGATTTATTTGTATTATTAGATCAATGGATTAAGGGTTTAAATTTCCTTTCTGCATGTCTAGTGACAATTTAAAAATAGTTGTACCATTATTATACCCATAAGGTTGACAACACTTTATAGTATGTTGTTGATTTATGCATCAGCTGGACGCCCTCGTAAGACTTCTTTGCTGCGAACATCACTCTTATGGAAATAATCATACCTGGTATGAAAGCTCTACGAACCTTGGGACTTGGGTTCGTACTCCGTCTGGTCCAGTCAATACCTCCTAGAGAAGGAGGTAGACATTGGTTCAGTGGAAGATAGCATATATTAAACATACTCCTTAGGAGTATGTTTATTCTATATGAAGATAGTTCCAAATTCGTTTTCTGTTGTACTATGTTATAAATATACCAAATAAAATAAAAAGTCCCCAATTAATTAATAAATTGCTATTCATATTCATTTTACAATACAATATTATTTATTATCTTATCAAACTATATTTATTTGATTAATAACAATATTAATAGTTCTTAAACTTTGCAGTTGCAGCCCTGGCACTGCAGCCTTTACATTACTACAGCTAATAGCTCTCATAATACCTCCTAGACAACAGTTACTACCACTGAGCTCTATGTTATATCATAGAGCTCAGTGGTTACAACCCTCTACCCTAAATAATATGTTTCTTTATAGTATTATTGGATGTCAGTTGAAATAAGAATATAGTCACTCCATGCTATTTACTTTCTCAGCTCTCAGCTGTTCACTATTCACTAATCAAAAACAATTGTCATTGTCACTATGATGTGCGATACGGCCGTGTATCGCGATACGGCGAAACGATACGTTTCGGAGTCAGATATTGCATCGGCCTTATCGTATCGGTGCTGTGTATCGCGATACACGTATTGTATCGCTTTACATATTGTGCATACACGATACAACGTATATCGTATCATACACTGCAGTTAAAAATACGGCCATCGAGGTATTTCCACTTGTTTTAATTGTAGTACCACAGAAAGAACACTTTGTCGAATCTAGATATAACCTCATTGTTTTACAGCCGAGAAAATAATATCGAAATATCGTCTCTATGTACCGATACAAAATCGAGTATCGTTTTAAGCGACACGATACGTATCGTATCAAAAATATCGTGACAAAATATCGTATCTTCCCTAGCATATCGCGATATTCCGATACGATACGATACGTATCGCACATCACTAATTGTCACTCAAGTTGACTCATATACTCATGTTCTTGTTTGATGTTAATGTTAGATACCTTAACCTTACCTTGTTATGTGTTATGGTCGTCGACCGTTCGCAGTGATAATTTATGAACTGGTTAGTGTTTTGGATTTTGTGTTAGACCTTTATGCATCAGTGGCCTAATAATATGTGTCAAACGTACTTTATGTAATATATTTTTAAATTCGTAAGTTAAGATCCAAGGGGTTAAGGCCATATTTAAGAGACATCATCAAAGCCTATTTCACAATCTGATTGTGGCAAAGTTTAACAATGTTTTCATTTAATATATTTGGGGATATCCCCAGAACCTTTAACAAACAGTACCAGTGTTTTTCTGTGGCTATGTTGCCAGGTAATGAACGAGAAGATGTTGAAAAGGGAGGCAAAATCATAATGCCCCCTTCAGCTCTGGATCATTTGACCCAGCTAAATATTACATACCCCATGATGTTCAAGCTAACAAATAGAAAAATTAACAGAGTTTCTCATTGTGGAGTTCTGGAATTTGTTGCTGATGAAGGTAATGTTTATTTGCCTCGATGGATGATGCATAATCTTTTGTTGGAAGAAGGTGATGTTATTCAGATTGAGAATGTCTTGCTGCCAGTTGCCACATTTGCTAAGTTTCAACCTCAGTCACCCGATTTCCTTGACATAACAAACCCTAAAGCAGTTCTTGAGAATTCTTTGAGGAACTATGCATGTCTGACTACTGGTGATGTAGTTGCTATTATTTATAATAAGAAGACATACGAAGTATGTGTATTAGAAACTAAGCCAGGAAATGCTGTGTGCATAATTGAATGTGATATGAACGTGGAGTTTTCAGCTCCTGTGGGCTATCAAGAACCAAAAAAACCAGAAAAAGTACCAGACTATGAAATGGACCATGAGAGTCTCATGCCAGAGCCAAAGGGATTTACACCTTTTACAGGAGAAGGTAATATTCTCGACCAAAATAAGAAGAAAAAGATTAATCAAGAAGCGTCCAGTAGCAAATCCCAGAACGTGGCAAAAGTTCCATATCAGCGAGGAATTCCTGACTACAACTACACTGTTGGGACTCTAACCTTCATAAGGAACAACAGACCATTGCCAGAAAAAGAAAATAAGGAGCCTACAAATGACTTCAAGCCCTTTTCTGGTTCAGGGCAGTCTCTACGACGGTCATCAAAAGCCAATTGAGAGTATGTTCATTCAAACTAGTTTTTTCCTTTCTTCTAAGGGCCTAGGTAAACACATTTAAGTTAAAAGGATAAGATAATTATTCAAACAGTTTATTGGATATTCACTTGAAATATTAAAAATCTTTTCCAGTACCTATCTTATTTATATTAGCCTTTGATGAAACTTGTGACTTAACTGTTAATTCAAATTTTGTGTTGAGGGATCTTTTCAAAAACATTGAATTTTTTATTACTGGGGCTAAGTTTGTCTTATCATGAGTCATCTGCAGAAAACAATACCTACCTACCATAGGTAGTCTAAAAGCTTCAGACAGAAGTAACCTAAGATGGGAGGTATTATAAGTTATTTAAAAACAAAAACTTGTGGGTAAGATTTAAAGGGAATAAAAGTAAATCTCTGTAATCATTTCTTCAGTTGTTATGATAAATGTTCTTTTTTGTAAAAATAAATTTGTTGTCTAATTTTCCAATCGTTTTCTTTCCTAAATGATATTGAAAGAGCTAGCCTACAATTTAATTTATTTGTAAACTAGAAATAGTGCCAAAACCATTTAGCCTATTATATTTCGGTAGTAAGTCTACTACCTATTTGGAGATGTGCTAATTTTAGCTCTTAGCGGTAAAGCGTGAAAGTGCGAAATTTTAACCGCAGGAAAGTTTTTCCAGATACACTTTCATCTAAGTGGGACGATATAAAAAAGTTAAATAAACCGTTGGATACATCGATTAGGTTGATTGTAAAATATTTTATAGTCTATATGTTAATTATTACCATACGTAATGTTAGGGCCTAATTTATTAGTTTTTAGCGAATTTCCCCTATAGGGAAGAAGCTATTATCGTAGTCGGCATGGTAAGACCTAGGCCCGGGACCATGATAACTTTTCGTTTTGAGGTCCCCAGACCCCAAAAACACCATTAGTTCGAAACTGTATATATATATGTCTATATTGATATATATGTGTACGTGAGCACGATAACTCTCGTAAAAATTATCCGATTTTGATGAAATTTGGTATGAACGTGTAAAGCAACATTTATGACTTTAAGTTCGAAAACCAGCCAGATCCAAAGGGGTATTTTTGGGGAGGGGGTTTTGTACCCCAAAAATGTTTTTTTTTGAATTGTTTACATATCATTTTTGAAACTGTCAAATTTTAGTTTTCACCATTGGATTCAGCTTAAAAAACACACAATTTGGTATTTTGATCACTCCTCTACGTCAGTTGGTTCCCGAGATATTGAAAGTGCTAAACACAGTACGTTGTCTAATGTTATTCTTATGGAGGAAAAGAAAAATGTTATATCTTGCCTATTTATGAACGTATACTGACGAAACTTGGTATAGGGCTTCATCTGTTTGTGTTCTATTGATATTTTCTCAATAAATAGTAATTTTTTGCCAAAGGCTCCCGTGACAGCAAACCTACATACTCAGCCCCATGTTATTCTTATAGATAATAACTAAATGCTATATTGACCCCTTAATTATAAACATAAATGAATAAAAACTGGCATATGACTTCACCTAGTTGAGTTATATTGACATTAAAATAATACCCCCGTAGCAGCAAACCTGCATACTCAGCGAATTTCCAGTGCATATTAATTTATCTTAATACCACATAAAGCCACATACCAAGATTCATCAATATACATTCATAAATAAACGATTTATGACATTTTAATTATTCTCCATAAGAATAACATGGCGGCTGAGTATGCAGGTTTGCTGAAATAAGGAACACTAAAAATGGGCTTTTATACAAATATCATTATAACTCAACTAGGTAAAGCCACATACCAAGTTCTATTAATTTATGTTCATAATTAAAGGAGATAACACGTTAATTATTCTCCATAAGAATAACATGGGGCTGAGTATGCAGGTTTGCTGCTACGGGAACTATCGGGCAAAAAATGGATTTTTGTGCAAATATCAATAGACCACAACCAAATAAAGCCATATACCAAATTTTGCCAGTTTACGTTCATAAATAAGCGAGATATACAATTTTTCTTTTTCTCCATAAGAATAACATTAGACAACGTACTGTGTTTAGCACTTTCAATATCTCGGTAACCAATTGACATAGAGCAATGATCAAAATACCAAATTGTTTGTTTTTTTAAGCTGAATTTAATGGTATAAATTAAAATTTGATTTAAATTAAAATTACATGTGAAAACCCCAAAAAACACATTTTTGGGGTACAAAACCCCCCAAAAACCCCCCTTCGGATGGTGCGATTCATCTGGTTTTCGAACTCGTTCAAATAAATGGTACTTTACACATTTGTACCAAATTTCATTAAGATCGGACCTTTTTTACGAGAGTTATCGTGCTTACGGACACATATATATATATATATAAATATATATATATATATAAATATATATATATATATATATATATAAATATATATATATATATACATATATAAAAATTTGAACGAATGGTGTTTTTGGCATCTGGGGACCTCAAAATGAAAAGTTATCATGGTCTCGGACTTAAGTCTTACCATGAGACCTACGGTAATAGCTTCTTCCCTATAGGGGAAATTCGCTAAAAACCCTTTTTTTGTGTTCCTTGATGCAGCAAACCTGCATACCCAGCCCCAATGTTATTCTTATGGAGAATAATTAAATTGTATCTACCGCTTATTTGTGAATATATTTTTATGAAACTTGGTAGGTGGCTTTATGAAGTATTAAGACATTTATATATCCATTGGAAATTCGCTGAGTATGCAGGTTTGCTGCTACGGGGTATTTTCTTTTGCCTAGTCAAACTTAAAATAAAAGTGAATAAAACATTTCCTTTATATAAACAAATAATTTATTTACACACATAAAACTAAAAAATGAAACAAATCAACCAATTTAAAAGGTTTGGAGAATATATCTTTCTTGTAGCATTTAAAGAAAACATAAATACCCCCGTCGCAGGAAATCTGCATACTCAGTGAATTTCCAATGGAAATATAATGTCTTAATACTACACAAAAAGCCGCTTACCAAGTTTCATAAAAATATATTCACAAATAAGTGATACATACAATTTTATTTATTCTCCATAAGAATAACAATGGGGCTGAGTACGCAGGTTTGCTGCATCAAGAAACACAAAAAATGGGTTTTTATGCTAATATCAATATAACTCAACTAGGTGAAGTCGTATACCAGTTTTTATTCATTTATGTTCATAATTAAGGGAGTCAGAACATTTAATTATCCTCCATAAGAATAACATGGGAGCTGAGTATGCAGGTTTGCTGTTACGGGAGCCTTTGGCAAAAAATTGTTTTTTGAGCAAATATCATTATACCACGAGATGAAGCCGTATACCAAGTTTCGTCAGTATACGTTCATCAATAAGCAAGATATAAAATTGTTCTTTTCCTCCATAAGAATAGCATTAGACAACATACTGTGTTTAGTACTTTCAATATCTCGGTAACTAAATGACGTAGAGGAATGATCAAAATACCAAATTGTGTGTTTTTTTAAGCTGAATCCAATGGTAAAAACTAATACCCCCGTCGCAGCAAACCTGCATACTCAGCGAATTTTCAATGAATTATAACATAACACATTAAGCCACTTAACAGGGATTCATAAGAAATATATTCACAAACAAGCGATATTTAAAATATTAATTATTCTCCATAAGAATAACATTGGGGATGAGTACGCAGGTTTGCTGCAACAAGGAACACAAAATAATGGGTTTTTATGCAAATATCAATAGAACTCAGCTAAGTGAGGTCACATGCCAAGTTTCATCCATATACATTCATAAATAAGCGATATATAACATTTTAATTATTTTCCATAAGAATAACATGGGGACCGAGTACCTAGGTTTGCTGCTACGGGACCCATAGGCGAACAATTTTTTTTGTGCAAACAACAATAAACGACAACCAGATGAAGCCATATAACAAATTTCGTCATTTTATGTTCATAAATAAGCGAGATATACAATTTTTCCTTTCCTCCATAAGAATAACATTAGACAACGTACTGTGTTTAGCACTTTCAATATCTTAGTAACAAATTGACGTAGAGCAATGATCAAGATACCAAATTGTTTGTTTTTTTATCCTGAATTCAATGGTGAAAATTAAAATTTGATTTTAATAAAAATTTCATGTGGAAACCCCAAAAAACCCATTTTTTGGGTACAAAACCCCCCTTCGGATGGTGCGATTTGTCTGGTTTTCGAACTCGTTCAAATAAATGGTACTTTACACATTTGTACCAAATTTCATTAAGATCGGACCTTTTTTACGAGAGTTATCGTGCTTACGGACACATATAAATATATATATATATATATATAAATATATACAAATTTTAATTTGAACGAATGGTGTTTTTGGCATCTGGGGACCTCAAAATGAAAAGTTATCATGGTCTCGGGCTTAAGTCTTACCATGAGACCTACGGTAATAGCTTCTTCCCTATAGGGGAAATTCGCTAAAATTTGACTATTTCAAAAATTATAAGTAAACAATTCAAAATAATACCCCCGTCGCAGCAAACCTGCATACTCAGCGAATTTCCATTGGAGATATAAATGTCTTAATACTACATAAAGCCACTTACCAAGTTTCATAAAAATATATTCACAAATAAGCAATATATACAATTTTAATTATTCTCCATAAGAATAACATTGGGGCTGAGTACGCAGGTTTGCTGCAACAAGGAACACAAAAAATGGGTTTTTATGCTAATATCAATATAACTCAACTAGGTGAAGTCGTATACCAGTTTTTATTCATTTATGTTCATAATTAAGGGAGACAGAGCATTTAATTATTATCCATAAGAATAACATTGGGGCTGAGTACGCAGGTTTGCTGCAACAAGGAACACAAAAAATGGGTTTTTATGCTAATATCAATATAACTGAACTAGGTGAAGTCGTATACCAGTTTTTATTCATTTATGTTCATAATTAAGGGAGACAGAGCATTTAATTATTATCCATAAGAATAACATTGGGGCTGAGTACGCAGGTTTGCTGCTACGGGAGAATTATGCAAAAAAGATTTTTTGGAGCAAATATCAATAGACCTCAACGAGATGAAGCTGTATACCAAGTTTCGTCAGTATACGTTCATAAATAAGTGAGATAACAAAATTTTCTTTTCCTCCATAAGAATAACATTAGACAATGTACTGTGTTTAGCACTTTCAATATCTCGGTAACCAATTGACGTAGAGGAATGATCGGAATACCAAATTGTGTGTTTTTTTAAGCTGAATCGAATGGTTAAAACTAAAATTTGACTTTTTCAAAAATGATATGTAAAAAATTCAAAAAACCCATTTTTGGGGTACAAAACCCCCCCAAAATACCTCTTCGGACAGGTCGATCTGTCTGGTTTTCGAACTTAGTCATAAATGCTGCTTTACATGTTTATACCAAATTTCGTCAAAATCGGATAATTTTTACAAGAGTTATTGTGCTCACGGACACATATATATATACAGTATCGAACGAAAGGTGTTTTTGGGGTCTGGGGACCTCAAAACGAAAAGTTATCATGGTCCCGGGCCTAGGTCTTACCATGCCGACTACGGTAATAGCTTCTTCCCTATAGGGGAAATTCGCTAAAACCCATTTTTGTGGTACAAACCCCCCAAAATACCCCTTCGGATAGAGCGATCTGGCTGGTTTTCGAACTTAAAGTCATAAATGTTGCTTTACACGTTTATACCAATTTTCATCAAAATTGGATCATTGTTATGAGAGTTTTCGTGCTCACGTACACATATATATCTATATAGACATATGTATTCAGTTTCGAACGAATGGTGTTTTTGGGGTCTGGGAACCTCAAAACGAAAAGTTATAATGGTCCCGGGCCTAGGTCTTACCATACCGTCTATGGTAATAGCTTCTTCCCTATTGGGGAAATTCGCTAAAAGGAGTACGATTTCCATAGATCTGTTTTAATGGTTGTTACGGTATTTGAACAAATTTGACGACAATATCCTCCTCCTCTTTGACTAACCTAAGCTGATCTATGGTGCCATTATCTGGGAAACGCTTCTGATTCCCAAAGGGATTTTAAAATTCAGAAGCAAATGATTAGGATTGGCTATTGGCGGGCATTAAAGAACGATACCACTGCAAGAGTTGCTTTAAACACTTAAAGTTTTAACATTCTCGTCACTTTATATATACCAGGTCCTCATATTCTGGAAAAATAACCTGAACTTGTTTGAAAATGACAGAAACAGACACAAATTCAACACATTTCACAGAGAGGACCTGTTGTATCCCGTGCACCGGCTGTCATTGTTGGAGCACGGGCCGCGATATGCAACGCTTCACCTGTACAACGCTTCGCCAAGACACCTCAAGGATGCTTCCACCACCACCGCTTTCAAAAATAGGCTTAAGCAATAACTTACGTCTTACAGAATGCTTTTTAGAAAGTGGGGAATTTTTTTCCCTGGCATTTGAACGAAGGTGGACCTATAATAATCATTTCGTAAGTAGGTAAAGAAATTGTACATTTAGTGTTTTTTTATTATTAAGATTTGGATTGTTAGGTTTAAAAAGGTAGATTAAGTTAGTGACTAGTTAACACAATGTAATTATTTTACCATTGAACAATAAATTAATTCAATTGAATTGTGACCGAACATTACCAAAACGTAAATAACTGAAACCATAACCGAATAACCTAAATTGATATAGCCTACCGTACCGTATTGAATAATTTCATTTTTTTTTTTATATTCTTCCGCTTTTGAAAGTATACCCGTTTTCCTACCACATTTCGGCTATACTGCCATCGGGGGGAACAATGAAGTTAAGATAGGTACCTAGGCTAATTTTTTCTTATCATTAAACTGAATGGTAAACATCTTAACGCACGGTCACAACTAGCCTGATTTTTAAAATTTTTGCGTATTTTTTATCATTTTACTCATTAGGTAACACGTTAGCTGCCGTGCCCAAAATACCACATTCCTCCAATATTGCCAGTGTTTAGTCTAGGGTGCGGCAAAAAGATCTGACGGGTTTTGAAAAATACTCGAAAGTTTGAGCGAGTATTTCCTGTCGATTTCAGGGCGATCGCTAACGATTGCAACTGGCCAAATCACATAGTAAGGCCGCAAAAGGTGATCGCATCACATAAAATCGGCTGACAATGACAACTGGACCACGTAATTTCGGCTGGATGATGTAATAAAGGCCGAAAATGATGACGGTGTACATAGTATCGGCAAAAGTGGCGACTGGGCCACTTAACATCTGACGTAACTAATGATTTCATCATCTAATATTGATTGTAAGCAATGTCTGGACCTGGTGATATTGGCCAAATGACAACCGAACAATATATTTTATAGCCTGAAAAATAATCCAAACCATGTTTTATTTGTCAATACATAAACCAGTTTGATTGTACTGGCCAAAAATTGTTATTGCTACTCTTGTAAATTAATTTTACTAGTTAAAATAGACAATGTATATTAGTTGGGTGTGGGGTCATTGAATGCTGCTTTGATAAGGGGAGGGGGCCCCGCAGTCAGAATGTGGCCCTGGGACCTTGAGATGTGGCGGCCCTGCCTTATTGCGAGCAAAGAATACCGTACCGCTTATATAGGTTGACCAGATACCAATTATCAAAAGCTGCATAATTATTTGAAAAAGCGATCATTTGCCAAAAACACTGAATAAACACAAAATATGAATTTAAAGGTTATTGTACAAAAATACACAAGGTATAAATAAAAAAGATTTATAAAAATATCATTGTTTTTTAATTAACTGTAATAACGATTGATACCATTTTTGACGTTAGTGCTCAGATGGGGGGGGGGGCAACTTCATGGACCTTAGTGGGAGTTATTCTGTGAGAAAGTCAGAATTTTTACTTGGTTTTTAGAGAAGCGTTAATGAACCTTAGCGCTTAATGCAACTGTTGTTAGTTATGGTAGGTGATTTGTGTATTTATTTATGCTTCCTTGGTTTTGTAGGTTCCTGCGCAAGAATAATGCTCCAGTTCTATTGCTAGATAAACTCAGAGTGAAAATATAGTTAAATTCCGACTTTAATCTCTGAGAGGAACGTCAACCAGGTTAATTATGACTTAATCTGAGGGGGAATGTCCACTAGTTATATTTGGATTCTTTCTCAGAGGGGAACGTCCAGTTATATTATGGCCTTTTTCCTCAGAGAACAACTCGTGCTAGTTAAATTCTGATATTTTTTCAGAGGGCAATGCCTACTGGTTTTGAATTCTGACTTAAATCTGAGAGGGGAATGCGGAAGTATCTGAAATGCTGACTGACTGACTTACAATGTCATTTTCCTTGTAGTTTAGAAATTCTATGCCACCATTTGCCACGGAGTAGATAGAGTTATGAACATTGAGTTAACACTGTGTGTCAGAATAATTTTCCCAAAGTTTCAACTTCTACCACTCATTGCAAGTGCTTGAAAAACATTTACTTATGTAGTATGTTATAAAAACTATAAATAAACACATTTTGTTGTGCCTTGTTACACACCGACAGCTTTTTAAATCAAATAATGTTCAAAAAGCATGATGTGCTTCGCCACTTAAAAACGACATGACTACGATTGAATAGTAGTAGTTATAAGAATATGGCAATAGCCTGAGAGGGAAAGTTGAGGGTTGTAGAATAGTAGAATCAGGAGATGCCAGAAACATAAGTTATGTCCTTATAAGCTTTCATAGGACATTCATGCACAGATTGCACGAGGTAAAGCCACGAGACTGTCCAACGCTATTTTAACAGGTTTTTATAACATTTGTGTTGATAGTATGAAGATGGGATTTGGACCATTCCCTTTCAAAATGTTATAAATTCCAATCGCATAAATAAATACACAAACAAAATATTCACCTAAACTAATATTTAGCTGTCAGTGTGTGAGGATATTTTTAGTTTTACAAGAATGTTCCTGGAAGTCATAAGACTTATATAGGAAAACGAGTCTGAAATTATTTGTTTAAACTAGCAATGCAGTGAACTTCATCCACACTACCAGAGAACTTAACCCCAACCAGAGAGCCATTTCCCCAACTTCAGTAATTGATTTAGGGGTTAGAACAAAGCATATCCCTCCATCTCGTCAGCAAGAATTGTTGGTACAAAATCGTTATTTCCTGTCTTGAATTCACGAAATACTTTTGCACAGCTGCTCCCATATTCTATACTCAACCCTTCAAAGGAATGTAAGATATATTCCCATATTTATTTATCTGTGAGGCTGATATGAAAGATTTATCCACACATTTATTAGTATTTTTTTGTGAATTTGGCAGATATACCAGTTATGTTTTTAACAAACATATTTAGTATTAGCCTTTTTATGGTAACGTATTAAATTGTTTTTAATAGAGGATTTTTTTACTGTACGAGGATTGAGCAAACTACTAACACGTTTTCTGCAAACTTATCGAATATGTTTTGTTAGATAGCGGTTAATTATTCTTGATACATCTTTGATACAAGGTATTATTTCAGTCGTCCACAAATGCAAAAAACATTAACGTGACTTTATGTTTACTGTTGTTGGGAATAACATAAGCTACCAAGGCTTCAGGGTTACTAGAATACATAATCTACAACAAACAAATATCAACGTACATAATTTTTGCATTCTAATATCACAATTCCCATACTTATTAAACATCAAATAACTGTTTGACGCTGCAAGTATACTTGATGCAACCACGGTACGCTTATTTATTACTTTATTTAGTGTTTAGGATAAAAATAAGATACACATATAAGACAAAAAGGAACCATTTATTTGAGTTAAAAAAGTCATGTAACTGGGGCAAGGGGTAGATTATGAGCTGAGGTGTGCAGCGCTTGTCGTGTTGGTCACAAGTCGTCACCCCCTCGACCCCAACTGCTGCTGAGTTGGGCCAGGTCGAGGTACTGGTGGGGCGATGCTGCCTCTAGCAGTTCCGTCAGCTGACGCACCAGCTGGGCGAACGTCGGGCGGTCGCTCGGCTTTTCCCTCCAACACGACAGCATAATAGTGTACCTGCACATGGCGACAGATCAGTATTAAAGGGATTCTTTAGAGGAAAAATGTATTTGATTTATTTTGTAGAAACTAAAATTCTTTTTTCATGATCATGATTTATGTTATTAATAGGCATAACAGTATTTGAAACAAATTTAGCATATTAGCAACTGGCTCTGGTTCTTTTATAGCGTTATCGTTTTCATCCAATTTATATAATATATACTAGTGGCTTGAACGGGCTATCGCCTTACATTTCTCCACATTATCTGATTTGTTTCCAAAGCAGGAACACATGGCAGTTCACAAAGTAAACACTTAATCATACGTTTTAATTTAAACAAAGCAGGCGTTTTTAAATCCCCATGATTTTCTTATGGGGGATGTTTTACATTATTTCTCGTTTGCTAGTAAATTTTTAGAAATGCTGCTAGTATTCCCGAGTCCCTAGGATCAAGACCTTACATTTGAGCCGTCTCCCATCATCCTGCAATTTGCCGAACTCCCACAATTTTGATTTAAATATGTTGCTTACAGAATTATATATAAAGATATGGGTTTGACGGATGATTGTTTTTTTAATATTAGTAATTATTGTCTACTAATAAATAGAGTATTTCAAAAAAATCATAATCCGTTAATATCAATATTTTTTGGGTTACACCCTTCTTAACAACCCCTTTCAGAAGTGGGATCAGATGGCCCAAAATATATTTATTTTAAGAGTATAAAAATGAACAGTAGACTCTCAGAAATCCGGACTATCGTGGTGGGCGGCCGGTCCGGATTTAGAAAAATCCGGATTTCTCGAAGCTGGGCATGAATCATCCATTCCGCCTTTATAGTGAACAATTATGGCAATATGCGTTTATATGCTAGTACAACAATGAGCTTCCAGAAGAAAGTTATAAACATTCTATAATACAGTAGAACCTCGTTAATCCGTCACCAACGAGACCAAGAGCATGGTCGGTATACAAAAATGGTCGGATTATTAGAGGAACACATTTATTGTTGAAAATATGATAAAACGAAAAATATTTAATAATAACATGTAAATCATACATAAAGTATACTGTAATAAAAATGTGCATTGTCAACGATGAGTCAGGAGAGGAGAAGAAGATCTGAACAGAGCAGCACACTGGATCTGTAAACAATAACAAACACCGATGACGGCACGGAAACACGGAGCACCTGAAATGCAAACTATAGTTATTTGTGCAACTAGTGAGCAAAGTGAGCTATTGCCTCACTCGAGAGAAATCCTTACTCACGAGCCGTAGGCGAGTGAGGAATGGTTTCTCGAGTGAGGCGATTGCACTTTGCACTCGAGTTGCACATTATATTTTTCCTACAGTTACCATAAAACAAATAAATTGGTAAAGAAACGTAACATATTTTTACACAGAAGTGAACTTTTAATATGACATTTAATGCGAAAGTAACATTAATAAATCAGAAACAAAATTATAAAACAAAAAATAATCTCCTTAAAAATGAACACAAACACCCTAAAAGAATTGTTAACCAAAGAATTACTTATAGAAAGACAAATAACACAAGCAAACAGTTAAAAAAAAGTCACTTTTGGTTTGTAACATTAATGTTAAATGTACAGTTCTCACAATTACTTAAAATGTACAGTTCTCACAATTACTTATCACAATCCCTGAAGAGGAAGATTCTTAGAACTTGTTGCTTGAATGAACAACTGATGCTGTCGCTTGTGTCGACGACTGGCCTAAAATCAACTGGCCAGTTGCTACTTTTTCGCTAATAGAATCGTCAATATATCCCTCCGCAACGGTTGAACTTTTCCAACCCCCATGTACATTAGGGGATCAGGCAATTTAAAAAATGTAGCTATGTCTTTTGGTACCTTGGCAATGGTATTAAGACCAATGTTTTGTTTAATACAAACACCTTTGCAGTACTTTAAAAACAATCGACCAGTGGATAAGCCTGGAGGTCTTAATTTCATGTATTTTCTAATAATATCCAAATAATCTATGCCGTTTCCATCGTCATTAGTAACAATGAACGTGCGGCTTTTGTTAGTTTTTGTGTCTGGTATTTTAACAATCAACAGGCTGCATTTGTCTTCTATGTTGTTTACTTGCAGTTTGGTCAACTCATCACATCTACAGGCACCAGCTATCCCAAATATTAAAACTACTTTCTTCATTAAATAAATGTCATCGGGAGCAGTCTTAAGAAATGTTTCAACCTCATCTTTAGACAAAATCTTTGATTTTTTAGGTTCATACCCTACGGACGTTTTTTTCAAGAAAGCTATAAGTTTTTTGTAACTGTATGTTTGATTTAAGCATTGTGGATATTTAAGCGTTGTGTTAATTGTGGATTTAAGCATTGAATAAACTCCCCAAAGAGTAGAAGATTTCATAACTTTTGAATTTTTAGCAAAATATGCTAAAAGTACATTTTCCGTTGGGCTTTTTACATTCTTACTTTCACACCAGGAAGTAAACAATTCATACCTTTTTTCATATTTATGTTTTGATTTCTCTGGAAGAAGATTTAGAGACACATTCCTTGCCACATTTTTTAATTCTTCTGGAGTACAAGATTCTTCTGGTGAACTATTATTACTAAAATCGTCATTAACGTCCATTTTGCGACAGCAAAACCACCTTCATTGTTTACAAATGGCAAATCAATGAAATGGTGGCTTCTGCCGTGACCGGAAGTGTTGTGACAAATACAACAGTACAACAGCTGACCAGCTGATTTACAGCCAGTGCTGCCAACGTATTTCGCGTGCATACGACCTTGTCTGCATGTTACACGCTCACTATTTCGTGCCTTCACGTTGCAAATCTGGAGTGAGACAAAGTAATTAGAGTGAGACAATGTTAACATTGTCTCACTGATGAGCGAATTGGCCACTTTGCTTTCTCAAATCAGTGAGAGAACATGTACATTGTTAGGTAACTGTAGGAAAAATTACATTGTGTAACGCAGCGTGAAAACTAAAGGCGCTAAACTGTGAAGTTCTGTTTTTTTTTTGTTTTATTTGCAACAAAGAAAATATATAAAAAATCAAGATCATCTGTCCGGATGAATGTGATTCGGATTTCTGAGAGCCTCTAAATTTTCCTGTGATTTTTGCCAAAATACCTTTTATTTAAGTGTTGGACTTCCAGGTTTCTTAAAAGTCACTGGTACGGTTTAAATGTAGTAAATTTACAGACTAAATAATAGATGTATAACTTTTGCACTTATTTAAAAATTACAGTCACAATTTGAGATTTACATATACAATTTCATGTAGGCTCTTCATAATGTTTAAAACATGTCCTACAGTGTTCAATTTAAATACTATCACTATCATTTCCAAACCCACCAAAGCTGTTGTAGAAGATAAAGTTAAGTAACTCTGTAAAGTAGTAAGCAAGACTGGGTTCATGACTTACAGCTCATTGCTGCACGTTGGTGGCTGCTCCATGCGAAAGCCATGTTTCAGCAATCGAAACATGTGATTGGTCGGTGTTGACGGGTAGGGGTTGCCTCCGAGGGTGACAATTTCCCACAGTAGTACACCAAACGACCACCTGCAAAGGCATGACAGGGTCAACTATCATGTAATAATAATAAACTCTGTAGTGGCCCATCAGTGTTTAAAATTTAAATGATTGGTCAAATGACTGCCCATCAGTCTGAAGTTAGAAAACATATGGTTCACACTTTCTGGAAAGTCAGAGAATTTTAAAACGGTCAGAGAAAATCAGGGAAAAAGGAAGAAAAATGGCAAAAATCAGGGAAAATTATTGATACTTTATAAAACTCAGGGAACATTTGAATTTAATCGTAAACAAACAAAAATAATGTGCAAAAATCTACTCTTTTTAGATTTTTGTTAAATCGGTTTTTATGGTGCATCGAAGAGGATGTGAACCGTAACTGATAAGGCAATAAATGTACTGGACCACAAAAAACAAACATTAAATCAACAAATAAACAGGAGAGTGTTGAACAGCTAAGGGGGAAGGTAGGCTGATACAAAATATTTTTTTTAAATTTTCCTTATTGCTTTTTTGGTTTATGGAAATCATTAACCAAATATATTAAAGTGTGAACTATTGGAAAACATTTCTCCCATAAAAACGGTGAATTTTCAAATTAATGTGTAAACTAACACTTTAAAATTCAATTGTATTGCCAGACAGTCATTAAACCTTTCTGAGAGTTTTACAGTTTTATAACTCAATGAAATCAGCAGTCTATAAAATTGGTTTTAATTTTTAAGTAATATTATACTTGCCTAAGCTATTATGTGGGCTTTCAAATGTGTTTTCTCTTATAAATAAAAACATATGCTGTAATGTTTGGGTCTAGCCTACTTTATTCTATGGTCTGTGACAGTTGTAATGTGTAGTAAACCTTACCTATCTTTAACTTGGAAATATAAAATTTATGAAGGAAAAGCACAAGAATAAAGCGTGCTTTCAAAACAAATTGTAAAAATACCAACACGTCACTCTGGGTGGTGTACACCTGGTGCAGCAGTGACTCCAGAGCCATCCACTTGACTGGGAGTCTCTCCGAGCTCTTCTTGCAGTAAATGTTCTGCTCGTAAACATCCCTGCTGAGCCCAAAGTCGGAAATCTTGACGGACTGATCGTTGCACACGAGAACATTGCGAGCCGCCAAGTCCCTGTGGACCACTCGGTTACTGGATAGATATTCCTGTTGGATATAACCGTGTTAGAGTAATAAACCTTTGATAGCATGTAGTTATTGTTAGACAGGTTAGGTACAATAATAATCAGGGCCAATCGTAGGTTTGGGCGAGCAGGACAACTACTCTAGGCCATGAAAGTTTAGGGGCCGTAGATACTATTTTCAGAAAAATGTAAAGTACAAAATGCGTTGCTTACAGGGGTGGCCCGTCAGACTTTTAGCCCGTCCGTGCAAAGCCTTAATTTGCCGACCCTCCACAACATGACATATTTTCTGGTATGTAATTACTCCTTCCTTTAATCATAATAGTCAAGGTCAAGAGAGAGAGGAGATCTGTGACATGACATCCGTTTGTTTTGTGTAAAGCGGGACATCGTACTAAAGTGAGGAGGAGGCCCCCTTGCTAGAGGAGGGAAGTTGTAGACAATCAAGATCATATCTTGTAGTCCTCGATGATTGTGACTATATCGGGAATGACTCCGATGATCAAGAGCATATTGCGTAGTCACGGACTGAAATAGAGAGCATCGCAATTTAAAATTGCCGGTTCGGTCGAAAATTCCCCCATAATCCAAGCGTTTTTCTCGGTACACAAAGTATTCATAATTCCTGGTTTTCCTAGTTGGTGGCAGCCTTGATATATTCTTAAAAAATATTTACCTTAAATATATTTCTTATTGATTAGCGTAAAAATGGGACTTTCCGAAACCAACAGAACACCTTTAATAGCTTGAAATAACAGACCATCCTGTAATGTATTATTCAGTTATATTCATTGAATGTTTTTAGTTTAAACTTTCATACTCTATGTGTCGTTGCATACCCTTGGTTAGAGTTTGAATAAATATCGCTGTCTGGAGTTGGCTAGCACAAAATGGTGTCATTATTTTATCCTTGAAGTTGATATTATTTAAGGTTTAAAGCAATGTCCTTAAATGTAATGTACAACATCCTGTTCAAAACTATCAAAACTGTTCAAAACATCTTGTTCAAACAAACAAAATCATAAGAAAATGTTTCCAACTTGATATAATATTATGGATTAAACAACTTAACTGGCTGGATCAGTTCTGAGGAAAACAAACTGTGCCTTAATCTGAAGTTCAAAATAACCCCAGGTTTAGTTTAAACTTCAGCTGAAGAGAGAGGCCCTAAGATAAGAACCATTTTTCAAGTTACGAGGGTCAACCTCCGATAGGCTATAAATAAAAGACAAGTGTCAACAAAAAATAATTTTACTACCAAAAGTGCATTTATTCTTACTTTTAGACAAAGTCACCATAATGATTGAGGCATTTGTCGTACCTGTGCACCAGCATTTCAATACCCTCTTCAAAGAATGTTGCCACCAATGAATTGAAGTGTGTTATCACTTAAAATACTTCATCAAAATGTTCAACATTTATCCTCCCAGCTTAATATCCTAAAAATTAATCTACATGAAATACAACCTGACATAGTTGCTATATCAGAGCATAAATTGAATGAAGCGGAAGTTATGTTACTCAAGGTTGAGAATTATAAAGTATGTTCTTTTTTTGCGAGGCATTGTTCATTAGGAGGTGGAACTTTAACATAAATCAAAAGCAACATTAAAAGAAAAAAAAATTATTTCCTGCAGTTCAAGATCTTTTGACAGAAAAGGAATTTGAATGTTGTATTTTGGAAATTGATGTTGATAATTTTTCATTTGTCTTAGTATGTGTTTATAGATCTCCTATACAGAGCTTAACAGAATGCTTTTTGAATCGACTTGACTGTCTCTGTAATATAATAAGTGATAAGATTTAAGAATATTGTAATTGTTGGAGATTTTAATATAAATGTGTTAAAAAAGATAAAACCTATAGAGATTTTGTTAATATCTTGAATTCATATAATTTATAATATAAATTAAATTTTCCTACCAGAGTCACTATGGAATCAGAAACTGTCATTGATAATTTTGTAACTAATATACAATGTAAAACAATTAAGATCTCAGGAATCACATGTATATCAGATCATGACGGGCAACATTTTGAAATTATTGGTGTTAAAAGTAAAAATAGTATTTTTAGATGTGCCAACAACACATTGTAGAACATTTTCAAAATCCAACATGGATTTATTTTTGAAACTCTTAGCATGTAAAAATTGGCTACAAGTTTACCAGGCCACAGTAGAAACTAAATACTCATTTTACTCAATATTTATGTCTGCCTTTGAAATTAGTTTTCCCAAATTATTGACCATTAAAAAACTAAGAAATTATCTGTGGATTTCAGAAGGTGTAAAAAATTAAAAAAGAACTAGGAGCAATTGGAAAGGCAGTGCAGAGCTTTAAAAACTGACTATTTAAAGCAAAAAATAAAACAATTAAAGAGTGAGATCAAAATTCAAATAAATAATGAGAAAAAACAATTTTTGACAATAAAATGATGAAATCTACAAATAAATCGAAATCAACATGGAATATTATCAATTCTGCAGTGAACACTGGAAAAAACAATCAATAATATAAACATAGTTCATGATGGAAAATTAATTACAGAACCAATTCTTGTTAGTAATATTTTTAATAATTTTTTTATCAATGCAGTTGATGATTTGGTACCTCTTAATTTGCAATAAAATACAATAGGAAAACAAACTTCTCAGAATTGCCTCAAGTTTCAAGTAGTTTCAAATTCAAAGAAGTCAATGAACTGATTATAGAAAAAATAGTAATGGCTTTTGAGAACAAGTTCTCTGCAGGAATCGATGACATTCGTGTTACTTTGGTTAATCAGTGCTTTCCACTTATCTCAAAACCATTTACCCATATAATTAATTCATCATTAATATCAGGGTTTTCCCATGTAAATTAAAAATTTCCAAAATAATACCTGTCCATAAAAAAGGGGACATCAATGACCCCACAAACTACAGGCCAATATCCTTGCTACCTATTTTTTCTGAAATTTTTGAGAAAGTAGTTTATCATCAACTATTGGATTATCTAGAGAGGAGTCAATTATTAGGTGATGAGCAACATGGTTTCCGTCCAGGAAAATTGACAATAACTGCGGGAATTAATTTCATTGAATCAATAATTGACTCCATCAACAAAAATGAAAAAAATAATCAGTATTTTCCTTGACTTTTCCAAAGCTTTTGACAGTGTGTCACATGAGAAACTGCTTAATGTTCTCAATGATTTGAATATTACAAATAAAGAATATGAATGGTTCAAGTCATATCTAAAAAACAGACAGCAGTGTATATAAATTCAACATAAACTTAGTTATCCCAACAATAAATATGAGTATATTCAAAATTTGTACTCAAATCTGCAAATAGTTAAACGTGGTGTCCCCCAGGGATCTATACTGGGTCCCTTACTATTTCTTTGTTATCTGAAGGGGTTCCCTGGTGTGGTACAAGGAGGAGGCTCAGTGTGACTCTACGCCGACGATGCTAATCACTATTTCAGGCAAAAATCAAGACATATTGAATTTAAAGTTTTTCTGAGTCTTAAAGAGTTTTCAGACAGCAAAAATCTTTCATTAAATTTTAATAAATCAAATATTATATCATTTTGTACTAAACAAATAAGATCTAAATTAGAACAAGATGTCTATTTAGACAGTTAAAAATTGAATCAAGTTGAAAACACAAAATTCCTTGGACTTGTCCTAGACCAACATTTATGTTGGGATAAACATGTACATCATGTCGTAAAAGAAATGTCATCAGGTTTATATGCTTTACGACAAATGTCTAGGGTTTGTAGCCTATACACCTTGAAAACAATTTGTTTTTCATTGATAAACTCACATATGTCTTATGGTACAGCCATATATGGAGCTACAACAAAGAAAGATTTAGACCGAATTCTTCTTCAACAAAAAAAAGCATTAAGAATAATTTTGAATATTAAGAAAAAACAGTCTGTAAGACCATACTTTTCTCAGATTGGTATTTTAACAGTATACAATTTGTACATTTTTGAATCTATATTGTATGTAACAAAATTAAACATTGCAACTCAGAATCCAAATGTTCATGACCATAACACCAGAAATAATAGGTATGTGGAAAACATTGATTACAATTCTTTGAAAAGAAGACTAGTTTCATAGGCACAAAGTTTTTATTTAATTTATCTAATAACATTTTAAAAGAACAAAATTTTAACCCTTTGCGATCGGAATGCATATTTGCCGCTATTCCTCAGCGGTCGCGCGGCCAGCTCTACTGGCCGCCGCCATTAGCACACGGAGTCAGATTTTTTTCCACAGCAGTTGTCCTTTGCGATCGGACGGCCAGCGGTGCTGGCCATCATGAAATCCAACAAACGCTCGGGCGTCCAGCAGGACTGGCCGACAACAATGTTTTCGTTTGTAATATTCCAACTGTGGTTTAATGCTTGTAGAGTGCTGCAACCTAGTGAGGAATTGTTAAACTTAACGATCAGCAGGCTTGCAACATTATATCGTAAGAATTGTGGTGTAAACAACTAAAATAAACACCTGTTGTTCTGGCACAAGTGCTGTCATAATCATCATTGTTTTGGTTCAGTTTTATGTGATTTTAACTGTGTTTTGGTGATTTTCTCGAGAGGTTTGTTTTTATTTGTATTTTTAATTAAGTTTTAATGTACATGATTATAAGAACACGTGTACGTTTACGTATAGGCCTACACTTATATTATAATTAGGCCTACAATAAAATTGTTTTATCCCGTATAAACATTTATTAGTAAGAATAGGGTTATGTTTTTTCCCCCCCGTATATTTAACTAAGTAATAATGAACGATTGTTAAAGATAAGACGAATTGAGAGACGTTTTATTAAAATCTAAATCCCCTATGCTAACATTGAAGGTTTTCAGTGAAAATAATTCCGAGCTGCGGGGAGCGAGCCGCCATGATAAATGCCGAGGTGACGCGTAGTGGGACGTGGCCAGTACAGCTGGCCGTCCGACCGTCGGAACCAAGTTAGTACGGAAAGAATTCCGACTGGCTGCCGACTGCGTTGTGGCCACTCCTGCTGGTCTTCCGATCGCAAAGGGTTAAAACTTTCAAAAATTTACATCAAAATGATTTATTAACCTTATATTTATATTCACTTGATGATTTTTGGAACTTAAATATTACCACATACTAAAAATGTGTTTCTATTGTGGCTGGGATGGCTTTTATTTTCTACTTGATTGAAAGTGTAATAATATTATCTTGGTTGTTCTTCATAGGAGAAATTAAATTTTGTAATTTTAGACTTAATTTTAAGTTTTTTACAATTATTATTTGTTTATGTATATATGTGACACTATTCTTGTAACACTAACTTACATGTATGAATAAAGACATTTTGAATTTGAATTTGCAGTCTGTATGATCGCACATAGTAAATGCTGGGCAGTAGGCGGGTAATGTTTACATGTTGGAACATCCCCCCCACCAATAAAAATTAAGACTACTAGTAGAATTGTAGCTAACTTTAGTTTACGTCTTTGAAATGTATGTCTTTTTATAGTAATGTATTTTTGTAAATATTCGTTAAATAGCTGTGGTATTTGTGTCTTCATTAACCCATTGAGGTAGTAATTTTATTCTATTTGTAGTAGCCTATAACGGGAATTGATTGGTGCTGCACTCTAGTAGCAAAATATGTAACTAATGACCGCGGGCGTCTACGGTTCTATCCGCTAGGGGCGCGGACTGACTGAAAACCCTTAATATCGCCGCCAGGCCTTTGGTCGTGTTAGCTGAGTTGGCTACGTCGTGGAAACACCTTGGCCAGGTGGCGATACGATGTTCGTGGGTTCGATTCCCGCACACGACCAAAACTGACCAGTTGTGCAACTCTCAATGAGTTAACCGGTCTGTGGCAACGTTGGTGGGAGGGCCCAAGTAAAATAAACGGTGGCAGGCTTGCTTGGAAGTTGATGGGATCGGTTAATTCTTTGAGACTTGCACATGGTCAACACTGATTTTGCTAATTATTACTTATGTCTACTGTGTGTGTGCCAATGCGACTCTCTAAACTGAAATAAAACAATATATATTTTAATTAAAATATGCCATTAATCCATTTAAAAACACCAATTTTATACTCCAATTCACACGTTAATAAAATTACAAGTAAGGAACGAGACCTGCTCGTATGTCTACGCCAATGGGTTATAATATACTTCAAAATGTGCAGGGGCCCGTGAAAGCTGAGTACGGCCCTGAAAATGTCATACGAATTATAATTTTAAATAATAAATAAGTAAATTTAAATATATGATAATTCATGGAGTCTGATGGAGCTAACATCTTAGAACTTCTTTAACAATTAATGTTTATATATTAAAACAAATTATAATCAAAGTGAATAAAATTAAATAGATGCATTTTTTGTTTAATTGTTTTAAAACCATAGTTTGTTAATTTATGTACGGGTACATTAAAATAATTTCTAACTATCTGTCTTGAGAATCAGCTGTATTTCAGTTAAAATTATGATTTGTTTTTTGTTTTAGCGAATTTCCCCTATAGGGAAGAAGCTGTTACCGTAGGTGGCATGGTAACACTTAAGCCCGAGACCATGATAACTTTTCATTTTAAGGCCCCCAGATGCCAAAAACACCATTCGGTCAATTTTTTTATATAAGTATATATATATATATATATATATATATATATATATATATATATTTATACATTTATATATTTATTTATGTGTCCGTAAACACGATAAGTCTCGTAAAAAAGGTTCGATCTTGATGAAATTTGGTACAGACTTGTAAAATAGCATTTATTTGAACGAGTTCGAAAACCAGACAAATTGCACCATCCGAAGGGAATTTTTTGGGGGTTTTTTATTGAAAGTTATAAACAGAGTACGTTGTCTAATGCTATTCTTATGGAGAAAAATAAATTTTATATCTTGCTTATTTATGAATATAAACTGACGAAACTTGGTATAAGGCCTCATCTTTTTGTGGTGTGTTGTTGTTTGCGAAAAAAACAAAATTTTCACTTATAGTTTCCGTAGCGGCAAACCTAGGTATATATTCTTATGGAGAATAATTAAAATGTTATGTATCTATCACTTATTTATAAATGCATATGAATGAAACTTGGTATGTGACTTTACTTGGATAAGTTCTATTGATATTTGCATAAAAATCCATTATTTTGTGTTCCTTGTTGCAGCAAACCTGCATACTCATCCCTAATGTTATTCTTATTGAGAATAATTAAAATTGTATTTATAGCTTATTTGCGAATATATTTTTATGAAACTTGGTATGCGGCTTTATGTGGTATTAAGACATTGGAAATTCTCTGAGCCTGCAGGTTTGCTGCGACGGGGTATTTGATTTTTCTTAAGTTTTATTTTTTCTCTGGTACTGATCTCTGAATATGTGTTTATTAGTTTGTATACCGGAAATTTAGATTTGTTAATCAAGTATTTCCTAGGTTGCATAAGGATGACCACGGGTAAGTTGCAACATATAAAAACAATTTCTCCTTTTAACAAAATAGTATATTATGTTACTAGCCCGGTAAGTGGTGTTTTACCGTGCGAGCACGGTAAAGCTTACCGGGTGAGTAACGTACATACTTTACATCATACTACACAGAAAAATTAGTACATTTTAATTAGTTCATTGTATTCCTCACTGAAATGCATTTTCAAAAGTTTCCTTTAGTATCAAATAGAATTGTTTGTTCTCTCAAAATGTGTTTACTATTCAACACTCGTAATTACTCATGTGGTTTAACGTTGTATTGTTGCAATCAGCTGTTTATTTCATCAGCTGACTAAGTGCACGGTAAAAAGCTTTTACCATGCAGTGCACGGTAAAGTAATTTTCCGTGTGTAGGCACAGCAAAGGGCAACTTTCCAGCCTATCAATACGGATGGAAAAGTACCTGTTTCTGTGTAGTATGATGTAAACACCTTAAATTAAATCTAACATGACTAAAATTAAACAATTGCCTAGGTAACAATTTTTACATAATTTTAAAAACCTAGGAAACGATTTTGATAAATTTGTAGCTTTGTCACTTTTAAGTGTGGTGATATAATTCATCTCTCTCAATCCCATGTGATTTATTAATGACCACAAGTTTTTAATGGGAGCTGTTCTTCTGGCTGGAAGTTACAGGTGTGTGGGGGTGGAGGCAGGAAGTGCCGAGACAGGAGATGGTGTCAGAGAGATCAGCAGGATCTGACAACGTGTGAGGAGGAGGAGGTGGAGGAACGAGTATTGAAAGATGGAGAGTATACAAACAACATTGATGTGGAGAGTATTGGATGTGAATGAAAAAAGGTGCTGGAAGAGGACGATAAGGATGAAACCTTGTGGCAACCCTCTGCCGAAATCCAGCAGCCTCTAACAGGAGAAGCAATAACAAGCAGGAGGAGGAGGAGGAGGTGGCTGTGACCGAATACTAAAAATGGTCCAAAATAGATGATGGAATGAAAAAATGGAGGTGCTGGAAGAGGACGATAAGGGTGAAACCTTGCGGCAACCCTCTGCCAAAATCCAGCAGCCTCTAACAAAAGAGAAGGTAAGAAGCTGGAGGAGGAGGAGGAGATGACTGTCATCGAAAACCAAAAATGGTCCAAAATAGATGATGGAATGAAAAAATGGAGATGCTGGAAGAGGACGATAAGGGTGAAACCTTGCGGCAACCCTCTGCCAAAATCCAGCAGCCTCTAACAAAAGAGAAGGTAAGAAGCTGGAGGAGGAGGAGGAGATGACTGTCATCGAATACCAAAAATGGTCCAAAATAGATGATGGAATGAAAAAATGGAGATGCTGGAAGAGGACGATAAGGGTGAAACCTTGCGGCAACCCTCTGCCAAAATCCAGCAGCCTCTAACAGACAAAGGATGGCGAGCAAACTAGCCATACACAGATGTCCAGAAGCACCTGTATGACCCCGAGTATGGTGGAAAAATGAATTATGTGGAAAATTTAAAGATAAAGATTAGCCATGTAACTTTTGAGTTTATCAATATGATCGTTTGTCACAAGAAATAAATGTTTAAAACAATTTGTTCTTTTTTATATAAATATTTAACAGGGTCCAAAGAAAATTAAGAGTTCTCAATCTGAACTAAATGTCTATTTATGGCTGGGGTGAATTTACAATTAATCCAAATTATACTAGCAATACCCACTGAAATTACTGAAAGGTCCTTAGTCAATTGTTGCATACACCACACCTAGACCTGAATGATTATTCCCAATGCTTTGCACTAACACTTGCCACCGAGCTTCATGATGGGAGTTTTAACGCTGGTGATGTTGGGCGAGTATAACGAGGAAATATATTGCTGTGGTTACAAAATTCATTGAACCACACATTCGATGAACACTTCTCCCCTAGTGAACTCGTGGTTATTTAAGAATTTGAGTACTGTACCTATAAAAGTAGGGTAATTACAATTGTTGGTCAAAGTACTGTTTGTCGTTTAAAAAATACAATACCCGTGTTATCTGAAAGCCGGTACTATAGGAAGCGCGGTAGCTGTTTTACAAGCTTTAGAAAAACGACCTCTAGGTCTAAAATACAGGATCTAAAATTGTTCAAAGGTTTTTTGAAAACTTAATTAATTTATCATAATAGTTTCCATTTTCGTTATTATATAGGACACCCTCTCAGTGTGCCAAAATTCCCAAATTCTAGAGGGGCCCTAATTATACAGATTGAAACCTGGTCAATGAGTCAAAATTCCCGACGCTTGCACACACACACACAAGTCACGAGTGTCCCCAGGCCCTCAACCCGGTTCAGGTATTCAGAGCACAATACAGTCAAAACTATGAAATAATTTTATCTTATTCATCAAGTTAATTATTAGTGTTGGAGGCTACTCGTATTTCAGCATATAAAATACCCCCGTAGCAGCAAACCTGCGTACTCAGAGAATTTCCAATGCATATATATATCTTAACTCCACAAAGCCACATACCAAGTTTCATCAATATATATTCATAAATAAACAATTTATGACATTTTAATTATTTTCCATAAGAATAACATGGCAGCTGAGTATGCAGGTTTGCTGAAACAAGGAATACAAAAAATGGGTTTCTATACAAATTCCAATATAACTCAACTAGGTAAAGCCACATACCAAGTTTTATTAATTTATCTTCATAATAGGGAGATAACATGTTACTTATTCTCTATAAGAATAACATGGGGGCTGAGTACGCAGGTTTGCTGCTACGGGAACTATCGGCGAAACAATTTTTTGTGTGCAACCAAATATCAATAGACCACAACAATATGAAGCAATATACCAAGTTTCATTAGTATAAGTTGATAAATAAGTGAGATATTCAATTTGTCTTGTTCCTCCATAAGAATAACATTGGACAACATACTGCGTTTAGCATTTTCAATATCTCTATAACCGATTGACATAGAGCAATGATCAAAACACCATATTGTTTGTTTTTAAGCTTAATTTGAGGGTGAACAATACAATTTTATTTACTAAAATATTATATATGAAAAACTAAAAATAAAAAATATTTGGGATACAAAACCCTCCCAAAATACTCCTTTGGACAGAGCGATCTGGCTGGTTTTTGAACCAAATCATAAATATTGCTTTACATGTTTGTACCAAATTTCATCAAAATCGCATAATTTTTTACGAGAGTTATCATGGACACACATATATATGCAGTTTTGATAGAATGGTGTTTTTGGCATCTGGGGACCTCAAAACGAAAAGTTATCATGGTCCCGGGCCTAGGTCTTACCATGCCAACTACGGTAATAGCTTCTTTCCTTTAGGGGAAATTCACTAAAAACCTGAATGTATCTGCGTGTTGCTCAATCACGCAAAAGCTACTGACTGGGCCACATTTTCTTTGAGTTTAAGAAAACTTAACACGTTCGCTGCGGGGCAGGCCCATGGGCGTGTTCCCGCCATGCGGCAACTGTTCCGGTAGGCGCGGTCATATTTTGAATTCACGGCTAACGAATGACAATAAACACTGTGTGGTGCTGTACTGTGTTACAACACCACTGGACTTAGTTCTACAAAACGCCACCAGGTATCAGAACAATCCAGATAGCAGTAGACAACCAGGGTTGCCATGTACAGGGGATGAGTCGGACAAAAAATACTGCGGAGAAGTCCCGTGACGGCCGGGATATTGGGGGAAATTTACTACCAACCTACACCAAAATAAAGCTCGCATTCTAGTTACACGCTGGCAACAAATTGTTTACCCCTCGCGCCACACTGGTGCACACTGAAGCCTGTAACGTTTGCATGGCAACTGTACAGGCATACCCGTAGTGCGCACCGGGGGAACAACCGCAACTACGGGTATACCCGTACTGCGTAGCGAACGTGTTAAAATCGTATACCAACCAAATACTTACAGAGGAGGACAACAACAAATAACACCAGAATTATGACGTTTAGCTTAATAAATGCTATTACAATTGTACATCGATATAGAATTATTTCTTACCATGCCAACAGAAATCTGACGAGAGAAAGAGAGTAATCGTTCAGCCAAGGTTTTCCTTTCGTTTTCCTTATTTCCTGAGATCAAAAGTTTAAAAAGGTTAGTACAGTTTTGAAACTTATAAAGTAGTAAACATATTTAATTTATAATACAAATTTAATTTAATGTAATGCATGGAAATGCGTGGGGATACGAAATACGTTGGTGCTACAATTAATTTGTAAATCTAATTTCAAAGTTTCTTTTTCAAAGTTTTTAGAAGACTTATGTATAGAAATAGTATTTTGAATATAATAAAAAATTATTGTAGAAAATTTCTATCCATTTATATTATAAAATAATTTATTGATTTGTAAATCCTCAGTAACTTTTAAATCCACTTATAAATAGCAATTTCAATTTGTGATTAATTTCCTCAACTATTATTTTCTTGAACTTCTTTTTTGGTCTGAAAGCCTATAAAATACTGATGTTTTTTGAACAATGTACATTGAATTAAATGAGAGATGGTCTCAAAGACAGGAGGTTCAGTTTAAGTAACTCTGGACATGGTAAGTTCCATGACAGCAACTTGTTCTTGATAGCAGTTTAGACGACTCTTTCACATCCTGGAGTCAAACACTGATAAATACAAACTAACAATTTATCAATTTATAATTGACTAGGCTTATCGCCGTTGGAGGCTTCACCCCCAACCCCGTTATGGAGTTTGCTTCACTCACTTGCATTCCTCAGTTAACAAAAGTTTAAATCAAACAATGATTGAAGTTCGTTAACCAAAGAAAAACTACACAACAATGAGCTTTGGTGAGCACATTATCGCCCACACAGGTGGTCCAATATCGGTTTGATTCGATATTGAAACATTTTAACTAACTGGCTGCTTGTTCGTTTTATCGAATAAACTCCCGACTGCTATTCAAATAAACAGCTCACATTAGTAATTTACTTTTTTAACTAGATTTTATACCTGGGTGAAACCGGTATAATCAGCTAGTAAGATATAAGTTAAATAAAACGTTGGGGTTACAATAGAGTTCTACAAATGGATTTATGTGTAAAATATAACAAAAGATTAGGCTGCAGATTAACCTAATCTAACTCTGCAGAGCCCTGTATGGTGGCTGTTTGTTGTGCAACTTAATTATAAATAAGTGGATTTGTAAAAACAAAATAAATTCAAAGTAAATAGAAATTTCAAACCTAAAAATGTAAACATCAAAAGAAGGATTTGAACCCGAGGCCCGCATGATCGTGAATTTGACAACATATCCACTGGGCTACTGGGCAAAATTCATTCGATAGAACAAATAATTGGTTAATGACATTTTCTGATATCGTAACAAACAATATTCGCGATATTGAACCTCCCGTGTAGGCGATAATGTGATCCCCATGTTTTGTAAGAGCTAATTTATATAAACCTCATAGTGAGCAAATTATCGCCTACACGGGAGGTTTATTTAAATCAGCTGATACAAACATGTGTTATTAGCCAAAGGTAGTGTGCTTTCATAAAATAACTTACCAGATCGTTCTACACATTTAAATGGGCCAAAACACTCAATATTACTCCTTCTCTAATGAATAACGACCAAACGGATGATCAGATCTTAAATCTGACAAAAAATCGTCAGTTGGGAATTACATTTTCTTCAACTTTTGTATTTAACCTTTTTTTGCCCTCTCTTACCGTTTCCGTACAAAACGCGCTCAAAGTGGAAAAATTGAAAAAGTGGAATTTTCTCGCCCAAAAAGTGCCTCCAACACTCAAAAATGTTAACTTTAGGCAATTTATCTGAGGGTTTCTCGTCAAGAGCTTTAATTCAAGTATGGCTTTGAGGGGGGTTTGACTACAGGAAGTGCCTGATAATTTATGTCAGTGAGTCAGTGAACCCGTCTAGCTTTATATAAGTAGACTAGGCTTATCGCCGTTGGAGGCTTCACCCCCAAACCCCCTTTTGGAGTTCGCTTTGCTCACTTGCATTCCTCATTCAACTCAAGTTTAAATCAAACTCAACTATTGTAGTTTATTAACCAAAGAAAAACTACACAACAATGACCTTTGGTGCGCACATTAATGGTCGCCCCATATCGGTTCGATATCTAAACATTTTACCAACCGGCTGCTTGTTCATTTTATCGAATGAACTCCCGACTACGATGGTTGTTTCGAGGTGCATAAAAGCAAAAAAGAAAGTGCTCACTCAATCAAAGTCAATCAGATATAAGTTTAATAAAAAGTTGCGGTTACAATGTGAAATAGGAGTTCTACAAATGGATTTACTTGTAAAAAATATTGAAAGATTAGGCTGCAGTTCACGACAAAATTTTAGTAACCTAACCTAAACTAACTCCGCAGAGTGCTGTATGGTAACTGTTCATTGTGCAACATAATTACAAATATATGGATTTGTAAAAACAAAATAAAGTCAAATTAAACAGAAATTTCAGACCTCAGAAAGTAAACATCGAAAGTAGGATTCAAACCCGTGACCACATGATAGTGAATCTGACAACATATCCACTGGGCTACTGGGCTAAATTAATTCAATAGAACAAACAATCGGTTAATTACATTTTCCAATATCATACAAACGATATTCGCGATATTGAACCTCCCGTGTAGGCGATAATGTGCTCACCGTGTTTTGTAACAGATGATTTATATAAACGTCATGTGAGCAAATTATCGTCTACACGGGCGGTTTATTTAAATCAGCTGATACAAACATGTGGTATTAGCCAAAGATAGTGTGTTTTCATTAAACAGCTTTCCAAAACTGTACACATTTAAATGGGCCAAAATACTCAAAATTACTCCTTCTCCGATGAATAGTGGCTAAACGGATGATCGGATCTTAAATCTGACAAAAAAATGTCAGTTGGAAATTAAATTTTCTACAACTTTTGTATTTAACATTTTTTGCCATCTCTTACCGTTTCCGTACAAAACGCGCTCGAAGTGGAAAAATTGAAAAAGTGGAATTTTTCCCGCCCCAAAAACTCAAAAATGTTAAGAGCTTTAATTCAAGTATGAGGTTGAGGGGGGTTCGACGGGAAGTGCCTCATAGTTTGTCAGTGAATTAGAGTGAACCCTTATAACTTTATATAAGTAGATTTCAACAACTTTATTTTGAACTTTTTTTGGTCTGAGATCCTACAATAATTTTAGTGAGCATTGAATTAGATTAGAGTAGAGTAAAATAGAGGTGGTCTCAACGATAGGTGTTTCAGTTTAGCAGCTTACTCTAGACATGTAAGCTCCATGCAACCTGTTCTTGATTGTAGATTAGACGACTCTAAATAAATTGATTGATTATTGTAATTAATTATGTTTTATTATAGTATTGTATGTTATTATAGGGTATTACTGTTATTTTTTTATTACTCAAATTTCATATTTTGTTGTTTAACAGCTCACATAATAAATAACTCATTGTAATATACTGATAACGATAAACTCTCACAAATGGACAATTAAGCCTACGTGAAAGTTATTTCCCTACTTTTAAGTCAGTGTAAATAACTAATTATAATTTATAGGATTTACTACTCTGATTTATGTATATTTTGTTAATTATTATAGAAATAAAGCTGTTTTTTATTTGATTTGACCACGAATGATAAAACAAACTTAACAATGCATCAATAACAACTTATAACGCTTGTAACAACTTGCCAGAAGTTAAACATGTAGTTATAAGTAATTTAAAAATGTACTTACTGATATAAAAGTCATACATGGCATTAGATACAACTCCGGGCAAAGCGTTTTTGTCGAGGGTTATTGGTCTGGCATAGCTCCCTGCAACAATGAGTGTCATAAATTCATAATAAATACATTTTTTATTTGTCACATATACATGAAAGCATCAACGACATCTCAATTACAGCATCCAGCTAAGTCAAAAGTTGCCTGGACTTATCAATGTAAAGGACACATCATCCTGTCAAATGTCTTGGTTTGTGACCATCTGATCTGCCTGGTTACACCAAGGTCTACAAAGGAGGCACCCAGATCTGCTTTTTCCCCCCACAAGAACAAAATTCAGTCTCAGTCGTTGTTTTACGAATGCTTTACAAAGGCATTCAAGCAAATTTCCAGAAATCTGTAAAATTATAAATAAACAGACCTTTCACAAAAGTTCCCCTCTGTATAGAACTTGATACCATTTTGATACTGTATATAAATATTTAGTGTTCCGTGTTAAAATGTACAGACTAAAAATACAAATACCCTGTAAATAAATTACTTTACTGCCCCGAATTTCACATGGCAATTGAACAAATTAAAGAAATTAATTATAATTTTAGAGACTTGTTTATTTAACCAGGCAGCTTTAGAAAAAATTGTGTTATCTTCTCTAAGTCTAAATCCTGTCATAAATGTCACCTTACCATTGCTCTGAACTGTCATTATGTCAGCATACTCGACACTTCCTGCCACCAACATGTCTCCAGGATTGCTCTCCATCTGTTTCTTCCATTCCTGTCATAAATGTAAACTTTGATGATTTTTTGACACAAAAAGAAAAGCTGAATCTATTGTGTATATAAATGTGCAATAGTCATAATATGAATTAAAACTGCCTCCTAACAGGAAAGTGATAAATACACAGAATGTAATCAGCTACGTCTTATAAAATAAAATACATTTTCACTATTTACACTGTACTCAAAAGACAGTAAATACAAATCAAATATGATATAAGACGGTGAATTCTGATTGGTAAAGCTGATCTTCATCAGACCCAATAAGAGGTTAGACCAGTACTGAAACATTATTAACTTAAAGGTGCTAAATTAACAGCGTTGGCTGAAGTAGAATAATGTCAGTAATCTTCAATATTTGAAGTCGAATAATTACTGAAAAGATTTCTTTTAGAAAGCAAAATGTTCAAGCAACTAATACCCCTCATGACAAAACCAAGTTGCTAACTGCTTCTTGGTTAACCTCCAGGGCTTTAACATACTTGATTCAACATTTTAAAGTACAATTCCTCCAATTTTTCAGACATTTTGACCACCGTTTGGACTTTTTAGTTTAAACTACCTGTCTTAAATAGTTCTGGAGATCTCCAAGGGCGCAAAACTCCACGATGAGCAACAGCCGACACGACTGTGTGCAGCAGCCGATCAGCGAGACAATGTTCTTGTGCCGCCCAACCGTCTTCATCACTGCAATTTCCTTCTGGAACTGGCGACTCTCCTCTGCTGTTGGGTTGGCTGAACAAAATTGAATCAACTTTAATTTACAGAGGATGTTTTAGATATGCTGAGCGACAGTGTTTCTCTGTGTAAAAAAGTGTATTTATCAATGTTTGACTCCAGGATGTGAAAGAGTCATCTAAACTGTAATGTAGAACAGGTTGCAAGGAACTTACCGCATTTAGAGTTATATATAAATTGAAACACATGTTGTTGAGACCGCCTCTACTTTACTCTTCTCCAATTCAATGCATATTGTTCACTAAAATTACTATAGGATCTCAGGCCAAAACAAGTCCAAAAGAAAGTTGGGGAAATCTACTATAAATTGAGAAATTGTTAGTTTGTATTTATCAATGTGTGACTCCAGGATGTGAAAGAGCTGTCTAAACTGCTATCAAGAACAAGTTGCGAGGAACTTACCATGACTAGAGTTACTTAAACTGAAACACCTGTCGTTGAGACCATCTCTCATTTAGTTCAATGCACCGGGTGTCCCACGAAGAGGTTTAAACGTTTGATTTTATATTACATGCCCATTCATGCACCAAACTTTTTTAAACTTTACACAGTTTACAAAGTAGGTTCTAAAAATAATCTGGAAAAATTTCAGCTCCCTAACCTTAATAGAAACAAAATGGCGGCATATTGAAAAACGATACTTTAAAAACATTAAAAAAGGTGTTTTTGGTTTTATAAAATATTTTTATTGTTACATTCTAGGGCAATATGACTTTTAAATAAAAGAACTAGAACATAGCCTAATGGAAAACCTTAAAGTCCAAAATTATTCAAACTGTAACCCATCCACAGCAACACACTGATAACAGCGCGTAACAAATGATTCGTAAGCTCTTACAAAGAAACTCCGCGGTATCCGGAGAAGTTCCTCTTCTATTGATCGTTTTAGTTCCTCATCATTATTGAAGCTATGGGTATAAACTTGTTCCTTCAAGTAACCCCATAAAAAAAAGTCACAAACAGTTAAATCAGGTGATCGGGGTGGCCAATCTAAAAAATCACTTCCACGACCAATCCAACGGCCATGAAGGTTGCCATTTAGTAATTGCTTGACAGGATTTGCAAAATGAGGTGGAGCACCATCTTGTTGAAAGATTGCTTGATTCATTTCTGGTACCGTCAAATGGGGCAAGACCTGTTCATTTAAAACTCGTGCATACCTAATCCCAGTCATTGTATTGTCTGAAATGTCGTAAGATAACACGCCGTTACAACTGACACTCGCCCAAACAGTAATTACTTTTGATTTAATTGGAGTCTCTTCAAGAATGTGGGGATTGACGGTATTATAATAATTACAATTATGCCTATTTACAACACCATTGTGGTAGAAAGTGGACTCGTCTGAGAAAATGATTTGAGTATGCCAATCAGGATCTGACTCATGGTATTCAATGCAACGTAGTAAACAAATCAGATAATAAATCATGAAAGTAGTTTTTATAGGAAGCAAATTGGTAAATTTTTCAATATGCCGCCATTTTGTTTCTATTAAGGTTAGGGAGCTGAAATTTTTCCAGAATATTTTTAGAACCTACTTTGTAAACTGTGTAAAGTTTAAAAAAGTTCGGTGCATGAATGGGCACGTAATATAAAATCAAACGTTTAAACCTCCTCGTGGGACACCCGGTATATTGCTAACAAAAACATTAGTATTTTATAGGCTCTCAGACCATAAGAAGTTCAAGAAAATACTAGATGAGGAAATAAATCACAGATTTAAATTGCTATTTATAAGTGGTTTTAGAAAGGTACTGAGGATTTGACAGGTAAAAGATTGTAGGATTGACAAACAAATTCAAAACAAAAAACAAAGTGTGTGCCAATCCCGCAGACCTATGTTGCCATAAGTGAGTGAAAATAAGAACACACTGTTTTACTTTTTTTACCAGCTAAATTATTGCATAGAAATGTTTATAAGATAGTAAACTAAACAATGGAATTTCACTACCATACCGAAGATATTTACCTCGTAACATCTTAACAGCCACCTCCTGAGGAACTCCAGACGATCTGCTGAGCAATCCTTTGTGGACCACTCCGAAAGCCCCCTCCCCTATCATGTCGCAGATTAACAAACTGTCTTTGGGGATCTCATATTCATCGCCTTCAAAAGTCTGTGCAGAAATGTCGTCACTGCTTCTTGATGTTTTTTTCATGGACTAAAACAAAAACAAAACTTTGGCGATTTTGACATGACTTTTATGAGAGGAAAAATTAGATTAAAATATTTCTGAACCTATTGCCAAGATCAGATTTTAAGTTTATGGCTTAATTTACTTGATTTGTCTAAAACTCTTGAATGTTGATATTTTCTCCATATGTATTTCACCACAAGGTGTGGTGAGAAATATACTCTTAATATAGTGTTAATCGAATGTGAACCAATCTCCTTGAAGATAGTAAGACCTTTAGACGTATCAAGGTAAATTAAATCATATTTTAGATTAAAAGAATAATCTCTTTTTTTTATTAGAAGTATATTTTTTGAGTGGAAACATGAACAAATGTAAAACAAATATGTAACACAAAAAATCACGGCATAACAATCCATAAATTAGTCTGTTAATTGAGATGCTAAACAAAAATAGACAGGTTTTACAGTTCTCTATTTGAGCTATTTTATGATTTCTAGCTAGTTTAAACAAATTTAAGGCCTTTATAAGGCGCCAAAGTGGGAAAACTAGACATTTATGGTGCAAGGTCATTAGGGAAACCAAACCAATCCAATGACATGTTCCATCTTATTATTATTATTGAAAAGCTGTGTCTATGCATTTAAATACTAAACTAAAAAAAGTTTTTGGTAGTTGTTTTTTTATTATAACCATGAAATTAATTACTGGACGAAGCTGAGAGGTCGGTTGCTGCTTGTGGACTTGGTCTTGACTTAACTTTGGCTTGTGAACTTTTGCTGCAGGAAAACTGCGGGCAATTTTTGTGCCGATAAAAAAAAACTTTGGATGCTCATTTCAGAAGAAGCAAGAAGCAAACAGCTAATTTTCAACATTGGAAAAGGGAAATCAAGGTCGAGAAGTACCAGCATTCGATGAATTAATCAGTGAGTGAATTCCTGAGAAGACATTATTCTATTTTACAAAACGATTTTCAAAATAACATATTTGTAAAATATAGACTATATAATACAAAAATGTATGGTAGAAAGTGTGTGAGGTGGCAAAGTAAAATTAATACCACAAGAAGAACATATTTCTTGGTAGAAGTAGTCAACTAGTTCAAGTGAAAGGATTATACTTAGGCGGGAGCTACTAGATTGACGAATGATTTCATTGACAGTGATAACGAACTCACCAGAGACTGATGAAGAAAATACTAGCCTTTTTAACTGTCGTGAATCTACTTTAAAAATAGTCAGTGCAGAAATTGTCCACAATTAAATGTTCATATCTGCTTATTTTTTCGTAGTTTGTTTGCCTTTTTTAATATGTTGTAGGTCAGTCATTTTATAACTTATTCAGTTTATACTACACATTTTCTAAGTTTTTTGCCACGCTCACATACCTAAATAAGCATTTAATTAACATTTAATTATGATTATTGTTAGTGGTAGTTAAGGTAAATTATTTGGAAATTAGCAGGTTATCAGCACACTTAGGTACCTTATGGGCCAAAGTACAAAAAATAAAAATCCTATAAAAACACAAAACATTTAGTTGAATAATACTACTCCCCCTTTTTATACTAGCTATAAATAACACCTTTAATCTTATATATGGTTATGAATAAACCAAGTGCTTAGGAACTGCATTCTTCATTACATTAGATAAGTAAAACTTTAAAAGTAGGCCTAGTTTTTTAATAAGATAAAAACATAACATAAGCGACTACATCAATCCGTTTTTTTCACTACAAAATTATTGTTTAAAAAATAATAGTCCACTTAGAGCTCAGAAAGTGTGGTTAGGTTGCGAGCATAAAGAGAAAACAGTTTAAAGTGATTTTTTAGGTTAATGTTTCAATCCAATCCGGTCCTATAATCACAAGCATAGGAACACCTGACATCTCTCAAAGGAAAGGTTATTTTGCGGTACTGTACAATAACAATACATCTCATCATCATCATCTTAAGGGGCAGACATAGGTCCCAAGGCACATCAGCCACACTGGGATTATTGCGCACCCCTGAAAAAGAAGAAATGAGAAGGTTTCAGTACTCCTCCAGGTTCAAGAACCTGATGAACTGCATCATCCTATCGACGAGCTCCTAAGGAGGCAAACAATACATATCTGCCAATAATATTATTTATTATTGTCATCCTCTTGTATATACACAAATTTTCAATTGTGATTCACAAATGGTCACATTTATTTATAGTTTCAAAAATTCCCCCCGAAATTTGTTTTGATGGCGCTCTGAGCGCCTTATCCCCTCCCTTCTGGGTACCCCTGCCCATACTTTGTCCAACCATAACTACAGCTACGGAAACATTACAAACTTACTAATTCCACCTCTCTCTGCCACCATAAAATATCCTTCTGCCATTATAAAACTTTATTTTCATACATTAGTTTTCCCTTGAAAAATAAAATCCTCTAGAAATGAAAGAACATTACGGCAATATTTTAAAGTTTAAAGTAAAAGTAATATACAATACATTTTGTAAACCAAGCAATAAGCAAATTAGAATATCAAATCAAATAATTCTTTATTATTCACAATAAGTGCAATTGTACAAGAATAGTACCAACAAATCTTATTATAAGGTTTATCTGATAATTGATTATTGGAAGTAATTACTTAAAATGAATTGTGACTTTACAGTGTTGCAAAATTATGTACATGGCAGATTATTTTTAAGTTTTATCAACCCAAAATTCATCAAAGGAATGAGGAGAAAGTTGAATAAACTTTTTTTGAACTTATTTTTTAAGACATTTATATTTTTTCGACTAATAAAGGTTTAGGCAAATTAAGAAAAAATTTATCTCCAACAGAGTTTTCTTTTTGTAAAATTCTGGGTTGTGCCGATCAATTTGTTTGTGAAAACGAGTGTTATACGGATGCCAACTCTCCTGTGATTGTTGATTTTTATATTTTTTGGCATAAATGATCGTTTCTAAGATATATACACCACAGACAGTTAATATATCAAACTCAACAAAAATAGGTTTTACAGAATCTTTATTTTTCAAATTCAACATTATCCTAATTGCCCTTTTTTGCTGCAATAGAATTCTGTTTAAATTTGTCTTTGTAGTTGCTCAATATACACTAATACTATAAGCTAAATGGGAATTAACCAAGGAATAATACACAGTAACCAATGTTTTTAAGCTACAAATGTTATACATTCGTTTCATAGCATATAGTTCCGAAGACATTTTTCTAAGGACATGGTCAGATTTTTTGGAAGATTTGTTAACGTTGTCATTTTAATCAGACATTAAACAAAAAAACAAAATCACAATAAAATAGAAATTACATTATCTGGGCCCATAACCTAAAGAAATTATTAAAAGCAGTGCAGTGGTTCTATTTTTTATTAATACAAAACATAATCAAGATAAAACAATGAAGCCATTTTTATTTTAAACTTAAAACCTTTCATAGTAAATATAAACATATGATTAGCATTGTCATATGCTAATATAATATTTACTGGAGTAGTTGTATTAACTTCCAACAATCCCAGCTTAAATTTTCATCAATTATAATACCAAGAAATGTTGTACATTCTACCTGCTCTAATTTATAATCTTCCAAAAATATGTCTGTTTTTAATTTTTCCTTAGTTTGCTTTGTAGAGAATGAAACAAAATTAGAATTTCCAGGATTTAGAAGGAGGTTTTTACTACATCAACATTTATTTATAATGGAGAGATTGACACATGACGTCATTTCAATATTCTCTTTTGAATTCCCTTTAATAACTATTAAACTAACCACTCCACTTGTGTTAGATTATGATACTAACTTAACTAAGTTAGTATCATCAGCATACAAACAAGCAGCTCCACCCACAGATACCAAGTGTGGCAAACCCCTCAAGTACAATAAAAACAAGAGAGGCCCCAGGACTAATCCCTGCAAGACACCATGCCAAATTGTCTGCATCTGTGAATTAATTGTTCTAATATAGTTAAATTTACTTGAAAAATCAGAGTTATAATGTTCTATTTCAACGTATTATTGCCTGTTTGCAAGATAGGATTCCAACCATTTCAATTCTTTACCACAAATACGTAATTTTGAAAGAGTGCCTATTAGCTTTTCATGTGATACACTATCAAAAGCTCTTGTTAAATCTAAAAAGATGCCGATTACTTTCTCTCCCTTGTCCACTGGATCAATTATAGTTTGAATAAATTCTATTCCAGCTGTGATTGTTGATTTACCAGATTGAAAACCATGTTGTTCAGTATCCAATAATTAGTTTTTATTTAAAAAGTCTATCAACTGAGTGTGCACTACCTTTTCAAAAATATTTGAAAATACTGGAAGCAGTGAAATTGGACGGTAACAGGACATATCATTTGGTTCTCCTTTTTAAAAAATAGGAATAATTTTGGCTATTTTGAGCTTATGTGGAACAATTTCTGAAATTAGGGAAGAGTTAATTGTGTGTAAAAGTGGTTTTAAAATTGATGGAAGAACCTGTTTGACAGCAACAATTGAAACGTCATCACAACCAAAAGAAAATTTATTTTCAAAGGATAGAATTAGTTTCTCAAGATTTTCTTCAGTAATTCGTCCAAATTCACTGATATTTTGTCCTCAACATGGGAAATACTATTAGGTACCAAGTCCTTGATGAACTTTGGGAAGTACAGATTTTCAACCACTGATACAAAAAAATCATTACTGACTTTAAGAGGGTCAGTAAGAAGTGTACCGTGTTTTGTAATATTTATATAACTTTTCAAAACTTGCCTATGATTTTCTTCTGATTTAATCATTTTCCAAGTTGATTTTTATTTGTTTGTTGCATTGTTTATCTTAATGTCAAAAAAATCATTTATTTTCCCTTTCTATACATTGTTTTAATTTAACTTTCAAGTCTTTGATAGTTACTTTCAAATTTTTGTTATTAATTCTTCTAAAAAGTGTTTCCATTCCTTTAATTTCACATTTTTTATTTTTTATATCTTCTGTAACCCATTGATTAAAATTAATTTCATTTACTGTCACTAAAGTCTTGGGAAAACATACACGAAAATTATGAATACAAATATTATTAAAAACATCATATTTCTGATCAATGGGTGCTTGATACACATCCAACCAAGCTTCTTATAATTTTGTTTAAAGATATTATTATCTGATATAAATTGTCTTATAAGTTTTTTGTTTTAGCGAATTTCCCCTATAGGGAATTAGCGAATTTCCCCTATAGGGAATTAGCGAATTTCCCCTATAGGGAAGAAGCTATTACCGTAGTCGGCATGGTAAGACCTAGGCCCGGGACCATGATAACTTTTCGTTTTGAGGTCCCCAGACCCCAAAAACACCATTCGTTCGAAACTGTATATATATATATATATATATATATGTGTGTCCGTGGGTGCGATAACTCTCGCAAAAAAGGTCCGATTTTTATGAAATTTGGTACAAACGTGTAAAGCAGAATTTATGACTTTAAGTTCGAAAACCAGACGGATCGACCTACCCGAAGGGGTATTTTGGGGGGGTTTTGTACCCCAAAAATGGGTTTTTTGAGTTTTTTACATAGGCCTACAATTTTTGAAAAAGTAAAATTTTATTTTTTCCCATTGGAATCAGCTTAAAAAGACGCACAATTTGATGTGTTAATCATTGCTCTACGTCAATTGGTTACTGAGATATTGAAAGTGCTAAACACAGTACGTTGTCCAATGTTATTCTTATGGAGGATAAGAAAAATTGTATATCTCGCTTAATTATCAACTTATCCTGACGAAACTTGGTATATTGCTTCATTTCATTGTGGTCTATTGATATTTGCACAAAAACCCATTTTTTGCCCGATAGTTCCCGTAGCAGCAAACCTGCATACTCAGCCCCATGTTATTCTTATGGAGAATAATTAACGTGTTATCTCCTTTAATTATGAACACAAATTAATAGAACTTGGTATGTGGCTTTACCTAGTTGAGTTATATTGATATTTGTATAAAAGCCCATTTTTAGTGTTCCTTATTTCAGCAAACCTGCATACTCAGCCGCCATGTTATTCTTATGGAGAATAATTAAAATGTCATAAATCGCTTATTTATGAATGTATATTGATGAAACTTGGTATGTGGCTTTATGTGGTATTAAGATACATATATATGCATTGGAAATTCGCTGAGTACGCAGGTTTGCTGCTACGGGGGTATTTTCCTACTATCCTCTTTTGAGCAAAAAATTTCAAAGAGTTGAGCATCATAGTCTGATATACTATTTACAATACCTGTTATTTTGAATTTTCTGTTTTCAATATTACTAATAACATTATCAATAGCAGTTTGTGATTCCAAGGTTACTCTAGTTGGAAAATCAACCTTGTATGACAAATTGTGCACTTTAAAAATGTTAACAAAATTATGATATGTCCTATCTTGATTTAGTACATTTATATTAAAATCTCCAGTTAAAATTACATTCTCAAAATTGTTACTTAAAATATTACACAACATTTCAAATTTATACAAAAAGTTTTCAATTAAACTCTGTTTAGGGAATCTATAAATACAAGCTATTACAAAACCGAAGCCGCTAAAGGAAATTTTAGCAACACAGCATTCAAATTCTTTTTCCATTAACAAAGACTGTATAACAGGTATTTGAAGTTGTTTACTCTTAATGTTATTTTTTCTCGTTATCATAACTCCATCCCCTATTGACAAAGATCTAGTAAAATATGAACATAATTTACAATCTGGAATACTTAAAACTGTAATTTATGGTTCTGCCATCTTGTGTTCTGATATTGCCAAAATACTAGAATTTCTGCAAGATTAATTTTTAGAATGTTAAGCCTGGAAGGAAGGTGTTGTACATTTTGGTGAAGAATTGAACATCCGATCTGAGTGCTATTGCTGGAATTTACTTGGGGTTTATGATGTTTTAAGTTTGAAACGGGCTTACTGTTACAGTGTTTAACAAATTATGAGTGTTAATGGACAGTCTTGATAAGGGGCTGTCAAAATGTGTGCCTCTAAGCGTTACATCATGAGGAGCAACTCCTGTACCTCCTGAGCTGTTGTGTGCAGGCAACGAAGCATGGTTCAAGGTATGTTCCCGTATCCTCACTCCACCAGTCACTTGCTTTGGAGTAGACCATCCACACCAAGGGGAAGACTCGGAGCACATGGAAATGTCCTTCATTGCTGATGTAGGAGTTTGTAAATTCTTTTCATTGACTGTAGGTGTTTGTAAACACTGATTTTTCATTGGTCGCTCAATTTAATTAATTGTAAAAGCGGTGGATACAATTTCTTGAAGCTTTTCTTTAAACTCTTGATGAGATAGCCCATTTCTCAAAGTCTTGTTACTTGATCTCTCCTCAAATAAAAAAATATTAACTTCTGCACTTGTAGCTTTTTGAAAATGCAGTATTTTTATTGTGAACAAAATGATAAGCAAAATGACGATACGTAATAATTCAACCGCAAAAAAGTTGAAAACTTATCAAACCTGCTCTGTTCTCTTTCTCTGAATAAACCCAAAATAGGAGCATTCAATGTATTTGTAATTTGTTAAGTTTTATGATTACTACATGCATTCTGCAACTGTAAGTGGAACCACTCACTATACATATTGCAATTATAAAGGTGCCATTTTAGTTTATTCTTAGCTTACTTTCTGAAATAACAATCCCATAACAGACCTTTCAAGATGTTTGTTAATTACATTTTGACTTTCCTTTGTAATAATACTGTTCATTTGTGTAGAGAAAATAATTTGACTCTAGAAATAATAAATCAACGCTTACCTTAAAATATTCATCTTGCTTTTGTCTCATCTGTGACTTTTGTTTGAAGAAAACAAATAACAATGTTGCACAGAGAATCAGAAGAAAACAAACGACTGATAATAAACCAGCGACTCTGGCGGAGAAGACGCCTTCCTTCACGCTGTAGTGCCAAAAACCTGGAAACCATGTCAAACAATCAATTAATTGTGACAGCGTGACGATATATCACATGAATAGGATGTGAAGATCTTGTTAAAAACGTGTCTGAGAAGTACGTTCTAAACTGCCCATAAACCATTTTATACCCAGGAGCAGTTGCAAATGTCATGAATTTTTTGACTTGTCTAAATTTATTATTTTTATTTCAAAACTTAAAACTAACTTCATGACATTATAACAAAAATAATATTTGAAGAAATAATCCTAACAATTATTTTTGATGAAATATCTACCTATGCAAGTATAAAATGTATTTTACAATCATAAAATATTCATTTAAAGTATTTAATTCAACTCTTTAATTGTTTTTGTACTAATGAATAAGTGATCAAACAATGTAGAATTCTTCGGATATAATACTACTATAGAATAGAGACTGTCAATACTGAATTTTAAGTTTAAAAATTTCTGTTTTATGAACCTGAGAAATATGATCATTAGCCTCCATCAGTGAGGCTAACCTTAAAGACATTACAAAAAAAATACAAGAGCTTATTTTTTTATTAATCTGAAGTATTTGAAAGGGATTTTGATGGAAACAACTGCATTACATGGGATTTGAATTTGGAAGTTTTAAACATACATTAATAGTATATTTTTAGTTGTTCTCATAATTTATATCCTATTGGTGTTCAAAAGTTAATAGATTTAACTTTTTAGCGAATTTCCCCTATAGGGAAGAAGCTATTACCGTAGGTCTCATGGTAAGACTTAAGCCCGAGACCATGATAACTTTTCATTTTGAGGTCCCCAGATGCCAAAAACACCATTCGTTCAAATTTGTATATATGTATATATATATATATATATATATATATATATATATATATATGTGTCCGTAAGCACGATAACTCTCGTAAAAAAGGTCCGATCTTAATGAAATTTGGTACAAACATGTAAAGTACCATTTATTTGAACGAGTTCGAAAACCAGACGAATTGCCCCATCCAAAGGGGGGTTTTGGGGGGTTTCCACATGTAACTTTTATTAAAATAAAATTTTAATTTTCACCATTGAATTCAGCATAAAAAACAAACAATTTGATATCTTGATCATTGCTCTACGTCAATTGGTTACTGAAATATTGGAAGTGCTTAACACAGTACGTTGTCTAATGTTATTCTTATGGAGAAAAAGAAAAATTGTATATCTTGCTTATTTATGAACATAAACTGACAAAATTTGGTATATGGCTTCATCTGGTTGTGGTTTATTGTTGTTTGCATAAAAAAACAATTTTTCGCCTATGGTTCCCGTAGCAGCAAACCTAGGTACTCGGTTCCCATGTTATTCTTATGGAAAATAATTAAAATGTTATATATCGCTTATTTATGAATGTATATGGATGAAACTTGGTATGTGACTTCACTTAGCTGAGTTCTATTTATATTTGCATAAAAACCCATTATTTTGTGTTCCTTGTTGCAGCAAACCTGTGTACTCATCCCCAATGTTATTCTTGTGGAGAATAATTAATATTTTAAATATCGCTTGTTTGTGAATATATTTCTTATGAATCTTGTTAAGTGGTTTAATGTGTTATGTTATAATTCATTGGAAATTCGCTGAGCATGCAGGTTTGCTGCGATGGGGGTATTATTTAAATTGATGTAAATCCCAGACAGTCTTCTTGCCTAAGGTTATAAAATAAATGTAGAGGCACTAAAATTAACTAAATCTATATATTAATTGGCTAAGGAAATGTTTGTGGTACCGATTTCTCGGAAATGCAGCATCGTAGGATTATGATACTTGGCACACTTATATAGTACTATTAGGAGATGTCTCGAATATAAATAATTTTGTGTTTGGGGGTGTAGGGCTATGCCCTTTTGTAGGGCTATGAACTTTTGGTTTTCAAAGTTTACATATTATCCTCATGGGAACATGTTTTCTGCTTTTCGTATTTGTTTATATAGTACTTTTAATTTCATTAATAAACAGCTGCATTATTCAAATAAACATGAAGCACAACATTAAGAACAGATGATTCATAAATAAAAAATTTTACTGACTACTGGCATGGTAACACCCTTTTCTTATCCGTTCTAACTCCACAACAGCATAAACAGATAATTCAGGACTAATGTAAACTAGGATGGTCTGCCGTTACACTTTAGACGCATAAATGAGCGAAGCAACAGTTAAAACGTTAAAGCGCGAACAAAGAAGATCTACGGGGAAGAACGCTACATTTAGTAAACAAACTTAAAATAATGTAAACAAAACAGTGACAGTTTTTAACAGCTGTTTATTTAATTTAAATGAAGTGAGTTAAAAACATGTGACCTAAACCCAATAAAATATTTTTTCCATTACAATTACATGTAAACTTTAAGACCCAGTGGGGCTTAACCTAGGAGGAATTTTGCAAATCTCTCTAAGAAAAACCTTCTCCTCTGTATCACCTAGCTACTGGCCAAATTTCATATCAGTCGGTAAAGTAGTGATTGAAGTATCGGAATACAGAATCGAATACGTATTCGGATACAATTCAATGTATTCAAATACTTTTGAAATGAATTCTTTCGTTGTGTCCCGGAAAGAAAGAAATAAGTTTTTCTTTCTTTCTTTTTTTTCACTTTCAAAGGCTGGACTAACTATTGTCATGTAGCTTTATTTGCTGAGTATTTTTCCTCTTTTTTTCAAACTGCATGTTCGTTTAATTGAAATTCAAAACTACTCTTTTAACTTCAAATCTAACGCTTAAAGAATATCTAAGGCTTAACTTTGAGTATTTGTGAATTTATTAGTCTATATTTCTTTTCAAAAACAATATATTATTTAAATTTTCCGTCTTCAACCTATTCCGGTGGTCGTTCACACTGTGATGCCGTTACAAAGAAGTGACAAAGTGAGGGAAAGAGAGCTTCGCTCAATAAAAAATATTATTGACTACTGTAATGGTAACACCCTTCTCTTATCCACTTTAACTCCACATAAAAAAAATAAACCTGATTGTGAAGGGAAGGAGGATGAGGGATGGGGAGAGGTTTCAGGCATAAATAAAAAGACTACTGACTACTACAATGGTAACCCCTTTTACTATCCGTTTTAACTCCACATTAAAAAAAATTGCCTGGTGGTAACAGTGAGTGAGGGGGAGGGAAAGAGTGAGAGTTAGGTACAGAGAGGGAGAGAGAGAGATGAGTGCAACAGAACCCACTAGATATTAAAGTAACTTTTTTCCAAATATTTGGTCGAATTTCGACCATTGGGCGGTCTCTAGTTATAAGGTAATCTAAGTGATATAAATCGCCATTGAGTAATCTTTATGATGTCCTTTAATTTGGTAATACTTTAATTTTCATTTGTCTTGAAGTTTCCTTTCTTAAAATTATTGTTTGTTGATTAATATTTTGTTATCTAAATGTTAAATGAACGATATCAGGAAACTGACACATACTTTCTACCTTCTATCCCAACTTTAAGGAATAAATTTGTTTTTATTTACTAAATATAGAATACTAGCTGGTACCCGGCCCGTTGCTGCCGCAGAAGAGGCATTGAATTTGTTTGATGTCAAATACTCGTTCATTTTCAATATGAGCTCGTTCGCTTCGTTCATTGTCACCTCCCGGATTAGCTTGTTCGCATCGCTCACTCGCCTTCCAGATGAGCTCGTTCGCTACGCTCACTCGCCTATCGAAATAAGAGTTTAAGTTGCCATTCAAGTAGTTTTTTTATTTCCATTATGAGAGTTGCCAATCCAAGTAGGTTTTTTATTTCCATAATAATAAACAGCTGTTTACGCCATTTTAAGTTATAGATATCATCTGATAAAATCAAGAGAAATCTTTCTTCCATGAGATTAACGTTGAAACTTTGAAGTCCAGTGGGGCACAGCCCTAATGTCCTAGGACTTTGGTTAATGGCCTATTAACTTCCCAGGGTTAACCTGTGTTAATATGCAAAATTTCAAAGCAATCTGATGAAAGGTATGGCAGCGCATAAAATACAAACGGACAGACGAACAGACGTACAAACATTGATTTTTATATATTAAATAAAGTACGGTTGAATGTACAGAAAATCTTCTAAATAAGTTGTTTTCTGAAATATCCACCCCAATCACTTTTTTGGAGGCACTACAGAATCCTTTGTACATCAGTGGTTTGAAGAGGGGAAATGCCCCCTCATCACCCAAGGGTTAAATGGCAATATATTTCGAACATCCTCTGTTGGTCAGTGCTAACCTGCATATCATGTTTTAATGAAATTGATAAGTAAACAAGAGAGAAATAGTAATGTTTGTATTCCCCATAAGAATAACATTGGACAACGTACTGTGTTCCACTGCAAAATTTAAATTTAAATTTTCTCTGCAACCAGCAATTGTAGAATACTAATTCAAGATACTAAATTATTTAGTTTTTTGAGCTCTTTTTAATGGTAAATAATCTTTTTTAACATCTAAATTTTTTTGAAAAATCCAAATAACTGAATTTTGAATGGTTTAAGTCCTGTAATTTCTGAACCCGAATTTTCACAGAAATGTGGGTTATGTCAATGTGTTGGAAACCTAAAACTACAAACCACTAAATTTTAATCAAAACCGTTAGAGCCGTTTTTGAGAAATTGGATTTTTCATGTGTTTTGGCGGTTTTTGGGGGCAATCACCCTTAAAAATAAAAAACGCCTGGAGGTATTGTGAATTAGTAGCTATATACCAAATTTCATAAAAATAGGGCCATTGGTTAGGGCCTCTAGCTCTGTACACACCCAAACAGACAGACACACACACACACACACACACATACATGTATTCGCTCAATTGTGGAAAACACCCAATTGTAGCATCTTTAAGACGAAAGATACTGCGTTATCGACAATAGTGTGGACAGTATGTTCCACAATTCACTTTCCCGATACACACCGATTTTAGCCCTTACACACTAGAAAACAATTGTAGCAACGTGCCACAATCGTGCAAACTCCAAATTTGGTGTGTACTCCCCACCACGTCACCCCAGCGCTGTTGCCAGTTCGTGCCGGTGCGGCGGCGCGCGGCGCGGCGGCCAGCTTGGTGACTGGGTAACTTGCCTCCACTCCGTGATCTTTGTTGGCTCAGATGTTCGTTTTTAATGCTCTATTGATGCTTTTTGATAATTGGGCTACATGTTGTATATCATAATATATTGTTGAAATCACTGTATGTTAAATTATCTCTGATTTAAAATAGAAACCCATTTTTACGTAAATTGAACAGTAGGCCCTAAAACTTGTTAATATAGTATGGTATATATTATATTATTTAATAATTAAAATCATTCTAGAACTTTTATATTGTTATTAGTATTCGGTACTTATTTTAGCGAATTTCCCCTATAGGAAAGAAGTTACTACCGAAGTCGGCATGGTAAGATCTAGGCCCGGGACCATGATAACTTTTCGTTTTGAGGTTCCCAGATACCAAAAAAATCGTTTGTTCAAAAATATATTTATGTGTGTACGTGGGTACGATAATTCTAAAAAAATGGTCCGATTTTTACGAAATTTGATACGAACATTTAAAGCAACATTTATGACTTTAAGTTTGAAAACCAGAAAGATCGCTCCATCCAAAGGGGTATTTGTGGAGGGAGGGGATTTGTACCCCATAAATGTTTTTTTTAGTTTTTTATACATAACATTTAAGTTTTGACTATTTAATTCAGCTTAAAAAAAACAAATTGCTATTTTGATAATTTTTCACAAAAGCAGTTTTGTTGCCGAGAGTTCTCGTAGCAGCAAACCTGCGTACTCAGCCCCCATGTTATTGTTATGGAGAATAAGTCAAATTTTCTCTCCCTTAATTATTAACATAAATTAATAAAACTTGCTGTGTGACTTTACCTAGTTGAGCTATATTAATATTTATTTGTATAAAAACCCCTTGTTTGTGTTCCTTGTTTCAGCAAACTTGCGTATAAATGTTATAAATCGCTTATTTATGAATGCATATTGATGAAACTTTTTATGTGACTTTATGTAGTATTAAGACACATATATATATGCATTTGTAATTCGCTGAGTTTCCAGGTTTGGTACGACGGGGGTTTGCTACGACATCCATTTATATGATATGGATGTCTTGATATGCATAAGGTGCATTTAAATGCTAAAATATTTTCAATGAGTATTTTCATGAGTAATGAGCGTAAAATTTGAATATAACTCAATAATTGTAAGTAAATAGTAAAACTAGTTTGTTGATTGGTTATCTGATCGCTTTGAGATACCAAAACAAGTTTATAATTCTCATGCCAATAAACAAAGGTGCAAAATGTGTTAACACCGAATGGTACGGATTTGGAAAACAAATTTCCTCATACTTGATCAAACATTATTAAAAAATATCAAATTAAAACAGATTTGATTAACTTTGGAAACTCTGATCAAGCAAGCTAAACAAGTCAGTTTAATCAAACTTGATCGACTGTCTTGATCAGGCCTGATAAAATGTGTCCCGATCTAACCTTAGGGGATCTAACCCCAGGCATTGTTAAACTCCCCATGTTATTCTAACTGTATAATAGAAATCAATTAAATTGGATATGTAAACGGATGTCAATAAAAAAAACAGTACAAAACAGGATAACTACGGGATTTTGATTTTGTTTTCGCCTTTAGGGCGCTCTGCCTCACGGGTGATCATGGGATGAGCATGGTCCCCAAGCTAAACTTATGGATATTAATGTTTACTCAACTGTTTAAGCTAAAATTTGTTAGTTGATTAGTAATTGCTATTATTACTGACATAAACCTTCAAAATTTCTAAAAAAAATCTCTTAGGACTTCTCCCATTGCCTTTGAAGATTAGTTATTACTGAGGCCATTGAGATGACATATTGGGAGGGAGGTAAGTAGTACAGTTATGAATGACATATAATTACTCACAATTTAAGTACTCTTTAGGGCTCCGTCCCACTGGTTTAAAAGTTCTCAAATTAGGAACTACTGAACCAATTGGGTTGCAATTCTGGAGGGAGATTGGTGTTAGAATAATCATACTCACACAAATCCGCTCATGACCTAAGTGCCCTTTTGGGCTCCGCCACACTAGCTTTGGAAATTATCAAATTAAGGATTACTGAACCAATTGAGCTGAAACTTGGGACGGAGATAGAACTGATACATACAAACTGACTCATTCTAAAACTAATTCATTGTAATTAATTCATTGTTGGTGATGGCGAGGTCATGTTATTTCAGGAGTTATTGCAGATATTTTCAATCACTTACTAGTAAATGAAAATTATGAACTGTAAAAACGAGTTAGAAATTAAGTATGTGTTAGTTTCCTGATTCAATTTATTTATTTTAGACGCGACTATGTTCGTGTCCTTGAATTGTCCCCCAATCTACATACTGTTATGTCCATGCTATCTTAATATATAAAATTGAATCTATGTTCCCTATGGACTATTAAGCCACTCAACTGAATTTAATGACATTTTCATTATTAATGTAGCATTGGGTCGGGATGGTTCCTGGAAAGTGTATTAAAAATTTAATAAAAAATATAATACAACAAGCATTTTTTGTAAATCTCATAAGAAATACACAGCAGCGTACGCCAGTTACCACTAGTCAATAATAAAATAGCTAACATGAAATGAAAGCCAAATAAAACTCGAAAGTGAAATAAAAATAACATTAACTAAACTAAAGAGAACGTGAGAATCTAATCAATAATTATCTCCTACCAGTGGCTGTCAGTCAAAGCAGAGCCTAAAACGGTGGGTCTTGATGACTGAACTGTAGCACACATGTACTTTACTCAATATACATGAGCACTAATGATTTCAAGAAATTTCCATAGTGCTTCACCCTATCGATTGTCAAATTTTAAAAGTTATTCTTACGGACATTCATGTTAATTGACTACTTAATAGCGTAAGAAATATTACATCTTTGGAGTTGTTCATTATGTTAACGATAGAATACAGCACAGCATACACCTGTTCATGTGCCTAGTTCTTTGATAATCTTAATTTTAAATGAAAATAACTGATGGATAGAGAAGTTCACATCTTGTAGCCTTGAAAACTATTGTTTAATAAACTAGTAGCCCGTCGCGGCTTCACTCGAGATCACAGTACAGTGTTATGTTTTAGATGTCAGTTCCATTTGTTAAAGCACCTGGAGGACCCAGGTTTGTTCGAAAAGCCAGTCAGTTTGTTAAAAATGCCTAGAGTACTTATATTCACGATTCCTCTCCAAGGCGTGCGTATTTGCTTTGCTTATTGCGTATTGCTCGTTTCTTTTCATTTTGGGCATGTCCGTTTTATATTAAATCTTCAGTTTGAATAGTGCTCACAATTTATAAATAACCTAATCATGTATATTTAAAGTTATGTACTCATTGGTTCTGATCTCTATTCCCACAAAAACCACATGATACTTTACCAAGTGATTGTTATTTTTACAATTGAATGGTTGATTTTGAACAGCTGGTATGATTCTTTTATTTTTATTTACAAATCTTAACCATAACTCCAATGTTAGTTTTTTTAATATATTTCTATACAATACTATATTTTTCTATGGATGAGATCTAATTAGAACACATTTATTAAATCTGACGAAATATCGTTAGTTGGAAATTAAATTGTATACAACTTTTGTATTTAACATTTTTTGCCATCTCTTACCGTTTCCGTACAAAACGCGCTCAAAGTGGAAAAATTGAAAAAGTGGAATTTTCCCCGCCCCATAAATGCCTTAAAAACTCAAAAACGTTAACCTTTAGCAAAATTTCTGTCAGTTTCTCGTCAAGAGCTTTAACTCAAGTATGATGTTGAGGGAGGTTAGATTACGGGAAGTGCCTCATAGTTTATGTCAGTGAATGAGTGAACCCGTCTAGTTTTATATATTATAATATTTATATATAAAGACTAGTTTATTTTAATGACGAGGATGATATGTACTCTATGTGCAGAGTGATTCAGTGGCGTAACTTATTAATTTCAACCAGTGAGGTTTATTGTATAACTGGAGGTAACACTGCTTAACGATTTTGGTCAAAAACGTGAGCCGGTGATTTTGTCAGGTTGGTACACTTGGTGAGGTAAATGTATCCGTTCTTTGAACTATCCTGATAGGTTGTTTTATTCCAATAAGTGAATCTACTCATGAAAATCATTGGAATAAAAGTAATAAGAGTTGAAGTAAATTCATATTTTCGTTTGTTTATGTATCTAATCTTTCCGTGAAACATAATGTATTATGAGGAAATAAACAAATACAAGTATATTGTGTTTAAAATCATGGATAGGTACTTGTTTGATTCACTTTGTCGACTCGTCCGATTTCAGCGAGTATAGTTCTTTGCTTCACCAAAATTTGGAAAGAACGGCTCGCAGGTTTGTTCATCAGTGTTACCTCCAGTTATACAATAAACCACCCTCATTTCAACCTTAGGTGCGCTGAAGCGAATTAAAGGTTTCAGTCAGAGCGCTCCGAGTAATAATTTATTTATTTGTTAGAACTTTATTCTTCGGATGGCAGCTTGTGTTATAAATAACTCATGCTCCACTGAAAAAATCAAGATTTTGATCAACAGCGTACTTAGATAAATAACTTCTAATAATTCATGCCTCAACTATAACTTGGCTTTTAATGCTTAGGGAGTAGAGAACAAAATTGATTAAAAAATGAATTTTAAGTAGACAAGTTTGAGTTAGCCAATTCCCTTGTGTATATATATATATATATATATATATATATATATATATGAAATAGTATATATCTATATGTAAAATAAAAACAAATAAAGTATAATAATTGTATTTGTAAAACACAGGTGATGTTTGCAAAATCCTGCAAACAAAGATAGTAAATAATTATGCCCCAATTAATTGCAATAATATCGTTCTATTAAAACAAATCTTTCAGTTTACTGTTGTGTAGCCTGACATACATAATTAGGGTGATACAACAGTAAAGTAATATGACAAAAAAAACAATATAAGCAGAGTCTTCTAACAGTAAAAACCAACCAGCAACGGACGCCGCGAACATGAAATAACGTAGCGGCAACACCGCACGACCTTGCCACTAGTTATACGCTGCTCCGCTAGGATCGCTCGTGAACGGTAAGCCGGCGAAATGCCACAATCCAGCGAATTTCGGTGTTTCTTACACACATGATGGAAACTCAAAAGTGGCAACTTGAGTTAGTTTGACTTATTTTGACATTTTAACCTCAAAATTATCGATAAAAATTGTAGCATCGTGTGTAAGATGCCACAATTGGATCACGATGCCACAGTGTGGTTGTGTGCATGTCCATGATGCTACAATTGAGTAAATACAAACACACACACACACACACACACACACACACACACACACACACACACACACACACACACACACACACACACACACCACGTAAAAATAACTTTTTTGGGTTCAGGGAGCACCAAAATGAATAATTCCAATAACAACTAGAATTCGAAAATTTTATATATAATTACTCACAATTTAAGTACTCTTTAGGGCTCCGTCCCACTGGTTTAAAAGTTCTCAAATTAGGAACTACTGAACCAATTGGGTTGCAATTCTGGAGGGAGATTGGTGTTAGAATAATCATACTCACACAAATCCGCTCATGACCTAAGTGCCCTTTTGGGCTCCGCCACACTAGCTTTGGAAATTATCAAATTAAGGATTACTGAACCAATTGAGCTGAAACTTGGGACGGAGATAGAACTGATACATACAAACTGACTCATTCTAAAACTAATTCATTGTAATTAATTCATTGTTGGTGATGGCGAGGTCATGTTATTTCAGGAGTTATTGCAGATATTTTCAATCACTTACTAGTAAATGAAAATTATGAACTGTAAAAACGAGTTAGAAATTAAGTATGTGTTAGTTTCCTGATTCAATTTATTTATTTTAGACGCGACTATGTTCGTGTCCTTGAATTGTCCCCCAATCTACATACTGTTATGTCCATGCTATCTTAATATATAAAATTGAATCTATGTTCCCTATGGACTATTAAGCCACTCAACTGAATTTAATGACATTTTCATTATTAATGTAGCATTGGGTCGGGATGGTTCCTGGAAAGTGTATTAAAAATTTAATAAAAAATATAATACAACAAGCATTTTTTGTAAATCTCATAAGAAATACACAGCAGCGTACGCCAGTTACCACTAGTCAATAATAAAATAACTAACATGAAATGAAAGCCAAATAAAACTCGAAAGTGAAATAAAAATAACATTAACTAAACTAAAGAGAACGTGAGAATCTAATCAATAATTATCTCCTACCAGTGGCTGTCAGTCAAAGCAGAGCCTAAAACGGTGGGTCTTGATGACTGAACTGTAGCACACATGTACTTTACTCAATATACATGAGCACTAATGATTTCAAGAAATTTCCATAGTGCTTCACCCTATCGATTGTCAAATTTTAAAAGTTATTCTTACGGACATTCATGTTAATTGACTACTTAATAGCGTAAGAAATATTACATCTTTGGAGTTGTTCATTATGTTAACGATAGAATACAGCACAGCATACACCTGTTCATGTGCCTAGTTCTTTGATAATCTTAATTTTAAATGAAAATAACTGATGGATAGAGAAGTTCACATCTTGTAGCCTTGAAAACTATTGTTTAATAAACTATATAGTAGCCCGTCGCGGCTTCACTCGAGATCACAGTACAGTGTTATGTTTTAGATGTCAGTTCCATTTGTTAAAGCACCTGGAGGACCCAGGTTTGTTCGAAAAGCCAGTCAGTTTGTTAAAAATGCCTAGAGTACTTATATTCACGATTCCTCTCCAAGGCGTGCGTATTTGCTTTGCTTATTGCGTATTGCTCGTTTCTTTTCATTTTGGGCATGTCCGTTTTATATTAAATCTTCAGTTTGAATAGTGCTCACAATTTATAAATAACCTAATCATGTATATTTAAAGTTATGTACTCATTGGTTCTGATCTCTATTCCCACAAAAACCACATGATACTTTACCAAGTGATTGTTATTTTTACAATTGAATGGTTGATTTTGAACAGCTGGTATGATTCTTTTATTTTTATTTACAAATCTTAACCATAACTCCAATGTTAGTTTTTTTAATATATTTCTATACAATACTATATTTTTCTATGGATGAGATCTAATTAGAACACATTTATTAACCCATAAATTTGATAGTTTTAACATTTGGTAAAGATATTTTGGAGCAGGAGTAGGCAAAGGTTTTATTCTGATATATTAACTATTCTCCTAACAAATATATGTTCAATCGGTTTAGTTAACTACTTACATTAGTGATGAATAAATTACAATTTTAAAAGCCGACAGAGCAGATAAGTCCCAAAGGGCATACTGGATGAAATTATAGGCCTGTTTCTGACTAAAGGGCATTGTCTGCTGTCTTTCTACAAAATATACGCTCAATCTGTCTAGTAAGTACATAATTAACATGGAAATATTGAAGGGTGTTAGGGCCTAGCCTCATTGGAACGGGAATTAGCCCAATCTTTTTTGGGATGAACCTGTCTTCTTCAAAATATCTGCTCAATAACTCCTGTAGTTTGTTAAACTTATTGAAAGTGGGCTTAAAAACATAAAATATTCGATATTATAATCACAATGGCTACTTAGACAAACTGAGCTTTAATAAATACCATGTAAAGCTTACGTGTTCTGTATAGCCAATGATTTATTACCATGCCGTTATTTTAAATGATTTAGTATACCTATGTAGAGTAGTAAAATATCCATTCTTGTTTTCTTCATTCCGTGATAAAATATAAATAGCTGACTAAATGCTGATTATAACAAATACGGTGCAAGCTGTAGTGAAATATTAAGTAACCTGTACCCCTAGGATCGACTTTGTAGCAGTGCCGGTCAAAGGGGCGTAACCCTAATTACTTACAATGATTTAAAACAGCCAAAAGAGATTCCTCCTCTACACGAAAACAGGCAAGTTATTTAATTTCATTGAGTAAATTTTTTTGTGAAGCGCAGAAAAAATTTGGCTTATAAACTGACAGACGGATAAACAAATGTTTAAAACAAATTAAATATCTCCGTAGCATATAACATTTCACTGCTCAAAACGATGTGGAAAAATAACTTATTTAATTTATATAGATAAATTAATTCCTTACTTGTATAATCGGGTTTTCTAATAACCTGTCCATAATGTACTATCAGCTGTAATTCAAATCAAAATATTCCTCATGTTAATCTTATGGGATAAAAACGAACTATGAAAGCTCGTGGGGCGAAGCCCCGTGGTCTAGAGTGTATGGAAACCCTACAAGACACATCTAGAGAGTAAGAGCTTTCGATTAATACGAAATATGTATATGAAATAATATTTTTAAGGGTTGAAAATCGCCTAACAAAAGTCAAGATATTCTTTTAATAATATAGATTATTGAATGTAGAAATTATATATCTTTAGCGGAACACATGTCTGATGAAATATTTGCTTTATATAGGTTAAAACTAGTGGCTTGAAGGGGCGATAGCCCCTAACCTTGCTCCAAGTAGGAACACATGTCAGATTGTAAACAAAGTAGACACTCAATCACATGTGTTATTGTAAACAAAGCAGACGATTTAAATTCCCATAATTTTCTTATAGAGGGTGTTTTACGTTATTTATCGTTTGCTCCTAAATGTTTGGAAATACAGCTGTTTTTCCCGAGTCCCTGGGATCAAGACCTTTAATTTGAACCGTCTCCCATCATCCTTCGATTTTCCAAATTCCCACAATTTTGACGTAAAATATTTCGCATACAGAATTATATATAACTAGGCTTATCGCCGTTGGAGGCTTCGCCCCCAAACCCCCTTTCGGAGTTCGCTTCGCTCACTTGCATTCCTCAGTCAACTCAAGTTTAAATCAAACTCGTAGTTCATTAACCAAAGAAAAACTACAAACCTATGGTGAGCACCTACACTGGCGCTCCCGTATCGTTTCGGTATCGAAACATTTTATCAACCGGCTGCTTGTTCGTTTTATCGAATGAACTCCCGATTACGATGGTTGTTTCGAGGTGTATAAAAGCAAAAAAAGTACTCACTCAATCATAGTCAATCGGATATAAATAAAAAGTTGTGGTTACAATGTTAAATTGGAGTTCTACAAATGGATTTACGTGTAAAAGATAACAACAATTTAGACTTCAGTTCACGACAAAATGATAGTAACCTAACGTAACCTAACTCCACAGAGCGCTGTACGGTAGCTGATCGTTGAGCAACATAATTACAAATAAATGAATTTGTAAAAACAAAATAAAGACAAATAAACATAAATTGCAGACTTCAAAAAGTAAGCATCAAAAGTAGGATTCAAACCCGTGACCACTGATCTTGAATCATCTGACAACATATCCACTGGGCTATTGAGCTAAATTCATTCCATAGAACCGGTAGAATCGGTTTGATTACATTTTCCATTCTCGCAACAAACGATATTCGCGATACTGAACCTCCTGTGTAATGTGCTTACCATATTTTGTAACAGCTGATTTATATACACCTCATGTGAGCAAATTAGTATCGCCTACACTACTAAATAAATCACCTATTGTTTATTTAAATCAGCTGATACAAACATGTGGTATTAGCCAAAGGTAGTGTTCTTTCATTTAAACAGCTTTCCAAAACTGCACACATTTAAATGGGCCAAAATACTCAAAATTCATCCTTCTACGATAAATTGCGGCTAAACAGATGATCGAATCTTAAATCTGACGAAATATCGTTAGTTGGAAATTAAATTGTATACAACTTTTGTATTTAACATTTTTTGCCATCTCTTACCGTTTCCGTACAAAACGCGCTCAAAGTGGAAAAATTGAAAAAGTGGAATTTTCCCCGCCCCATAAATGCCTTAAAAACTCAAAAACGTTAACCTTTAGCAAAATTTCTGTCAGTTTCTCGTCAAGAGCTTTAACTCAAGTATGATGTTGAGGGAGGTTAGATTACGGGAAGTGCCTCATAGTTTATGTCAGTGAATGAGTGAACCCGTCTAGTTTTATATATTATAATATTTATATATAAAGACTAGTTTATTTTAATGACGAGGATGATATGTACTCTATGTGCAGAGTGATTCAGTGGCGTAACTTATTAATTTCAACCAGTGAGGTTTATTGTATAACTGGAGGTAACACTGCTTAACGATTTTGGTCAAAAACGTGAGCCGGTGATTTTGTCAGGTTGGTACACTTGGTGAGGTAAATGTATCCGTTCTTTGAACTATCCTGATAGGTTGTTTTATTCCAATAAGTGAATCTACTCATGAAAATCATTGGAATAAAAGTAATAAGAGTTGAAGTAAATTCATATTTTCGTTTGTTTATGTATCTAATCTTTCCGTGAAACATAATGTATTATGAGGAAATAAACAAATACAAGTATATTGTGTTTAAAATCATGGATAGGTACTTGTTTGATTCACTTTGTCGACTCGTCCGATTTCAGCGAGTATAGTTCTTTGCTTCACCAAAATTTGGAAAGAACGGCTCGCAGGTTTGTTCATCAGTGTTACCTCCAGTTATACAATAAACCACCCTCATTTCAACCTTAGGTGCGCTGAAGCGAATTAAAGGTTTCAGTCAGAGCGCTCCGAGTAATAATTTATTTATTTGTTAGAACTTTATTCTTCGGATGGCAGCTTGTGTTATAAATAACTCATGCTCCACTGAAAAAATCAAGATTTTGATCAACAGCGTACTTAGATAAATAACTTCTAATAATTCATGCCTCAACTATAACTTGGCTTTTAATGCTTAGGGAGTAGAGAACAAAATTGATTAAAAAATGAATTTTAAGTAGACAAGTTTGAGTTAGCCAATTCCCTTGTGTATATATATATATATATATATATATATATATATATATATATATATATATGAAATAGTATATATCTATATGTAAAATAAAAACAAATAAAGTATAATAATTGTATTTGTAAAACACAGGTGATGTTTGCAAAATCCTGCAAACAAAGATAGTAAATAATTATGCCCCAATTAATTGCAATAATATCGTTCTATTAAAACAAATCTTTCAGTTTACTGTTGTGTAGCCTGACATACATAATTAGGGTGATACAACAGTAAAGTAATATGACAAAAAAAACAATATAAGCAGAGTCTTCTAACAGTAAAAACCAACCAGCAACGGACGCCGCGAACATGAAATAACGTAGCGGCAACACCGCACGACCTTGCCACTAGTTATACGCTGCTCCGCTAGGATCGCTCGTGAACGGTAAGCCGGCGAAATGCCACAATCCAGCGAATTTCGGTGTTTCTTACACACATGATGGAAACTCAAAAGTGGCAACTTGAGTTAGTTTGACTTATTTTGACATTTTAACCTCAAAATTATCGATAAAAATTGTAGCATCGTGTGTAAGATGCCACAATTGGATCACGATGCCACAGTGTGGTTGTGTGCATGTCCATGATGCTACAATTGAGTAAATACAAACACACACACACACACACACACACACACACACACACACACACACACACACACACACACACACCACGTAAAAATACCTTTTTTGGGTTCAGGGAGCACCAAAATGAATAATTCCAATAACAACTAGAATTCGAAAATTTTGATGAAAACAATACTTTCTCCATATACTATGTATAGAAGGAGGAAAGTAAAAGTAAAATATTTGTATATCAAAAGTTTGTGGAAAATCGGGTTAAAATATTGTTTTACTACCCTTACCCATGTACTGGTTGTTGCAAATGTCGGTGAGGTGAAGTTTGACCATTTTACTGGCACCAGCCATGGATTCGGCGTAAAGCACCAACAGAACGTCAGACAACTGGTTTAGACCAGGTACAACAGCTTCTGACGTGTTCTGTAACCAGTTCCACAAAATGCAAAGTTCAATGGTTCCTGGTGTACAAGCAACAGGGCACAGAAATGGTTTCTGGTTTTGATATCAAATTGGCATCTTAACACAACTAGAACAATAATTTGGTAATTGTGTAGGAGTTAAAACAAGATTATGGATTACAAAATAGACAAAAAAGTAACAGTACAAAGAATAATGAAGATACTGAGTAATATTAATAACATAATGACCTAGGCTAACCATTGCAGTGAGGTGTTGAAGCTTGTTCTACATAAGGCTGGTTCTATGGAAAAGATGATCAGTGAAGTTAACTCAATTTTCTTAAAAGGGTTCTACAGAGATGGTGAGTGGACTTTCTCTTGCTCTCTCTGTAAGGAGCTGACACAAACATTGCAGTGAGATGTTGAGCTTGTTCTACATAAGGCTGGTTCTATGGAAAAGATGATCAGTGAAGTTAACTTAATTTTCTTAAAAGGGTCCTACAGAGATTGTGAATGGACTTTCTCTTGCTCTCTCTGTAAGGCGCTGACAGAACCATTGCAGTGAGATGTTGAGCTTGTTCTACATAAGGCTGGTTCTATGGAAAAGATGATCAGTGAAGTTAACTCAATTTTCTTAAAAGGGTTCTACAGAGATGGTGAATGGACTTTCTCTTGCTCTCTCTGTAAGGAGCTGACACAAACATTGCAGTGAGATGTTGAGCTTGTTCTACATAAGGCTGGTTCTATGGAAAAGATGATCAGTGAAGTTAACTCAATTTTCTTAAAAAGGTTCTACAGAGATGGTGAATGGACTTTCTCTTGCTCTCTCTGTAAGGCGCTGACAGAACCATTGCAGTGAGATGTTGAGCTTGTTCTACATAAGGCTGGTTCTATGGAAAAGATGATCAGTGAAGTTAACTCAATTTTCTTAAAAGGGTTCTACAGAGATGGTGAATGGTCTTTCTCTTGCTCTCTCTGTAAGGCGCTGACAGAACCATTGCAGTGAGATGTTGAGCTTGTTCTACATAAGGCTGGTTCTATGGAAAAGATGATCAGTGAAGTTAACTCAATTTTCTTAAAAGGGTTCTACAGAGATGGTGAATGGACTTTCTCTTGCTCTCTCTGTAAGGCGCTGACAGAACCATTGCAGTGAGATGTTGAGCTTGTTCTACATAAGGCTGGTTCTATGGAGAAGATGATCAGTGAAGTTAACTCAATTTTCTTAAAAGGGTTCTACAGAGATGGTGAATCGACTTTCTCTTGCTCTCTCTGTAAGGCGCTGACACAACCATTGCAGTGAGATGTTGAGCTTGTTCTACATAAGGCTGGTTCTATGGAAAAGATGATCAGTGAAGTTAACTAAATTTTCTTAAAAGGGTTCTACAGAGATGGTGAATGGACTTTCTCTTGCTCTCTCTGTAAGGCGCTGACACAACCATTGCAGTGAGATGTTGAGCTTGTTCTACATAAGGCTGGTTCTATGGAAAAGATGATCAGTGAAGTTAACTCAATTTTCTTAAAAGGGTCCTACAGAGATGGTGAATGGACTTTCTCTTGATCTCTCTGTAAGACGCTGACACAACTAGGGCATATTTTAAGGTGAATATGAATTAACAATGAGTGTAGAAACATGTGAGTTGCCTTGCGTAATCTTGTCACTGACCATCTGATTTTTTAGCCAGGATCATTAATTAATAGTCCAATGACCAATGGCAGCTAGATCCAGGATCAAACCTTCACAACATTTTCTCAGAATTTTGCTCAGAATCGATCTGGCAAGCTTCAGACTATGAAGCGAGCACGCTAACCACTGTGTTACCCAACTATTGTTCATCCAATGTCGGTTATCAATGTATACAGATTTACACTGAACTAATACTAGATTGGAGGTTGGAGCAAGGCATATAGTAGTCAGCAGAAAGGGTTTCAGAATAATATCACCATGTCTCACCACAAATTTGTTATATTTAAATTTCAAATTCGTCTTAACTTATAGTTAAAAGAACCCCCTTAGTATAAATCATACGGCTCATTCGGTGCTGGATTATAGAATATGCTGAACAGAAGAATTTGCTGATTTTATTTATTTTATTTATTTATTTATTTATTACATCACATAACATCTTATAGGGAATTTCCCTTAGACAGGTGAAATTGTCAAAGTTTCCTTATACTAAAATACATCTAAGAGGAAAGATTAAGAGGAACATCTACTGTAATGCATGACTTTTTGCAATAAGAATAAACGTAGTCATTGTTGCCGCTGATCTTACCCCGGTAATGTTGAACTCAATCGTGTGATACTCCGTGGTCTCAGCGTCATACTGGTTGACGGTGAGGTTGTAGCGAGTGGGTATGTCTGCTGGGGGCTCCCACGCCACGTGCAACTCACAACCTCCGTCATCCAAGAGGTGGTCCTCGGCAAACAACCCTGCTGGCCCCTCAGGTCCTGAAAGATTATTTTGAATTTAGATCAAACTTTTATGATTAAATAGGGAAACAATCGTAGAGCTTTTTTTATGTTTTTATTTCTACTTTGAGGAGTTGGTTTTGAAAAAAACAGTTTTGGCAGTCAAAACAGACAAGGGCTAATTATCTAATAATGGTTTTAATAGGTTGTTCAGGTAGTTAAATTTCTTTGCGATCAAAGACAAACCCTTTAAAAGCGTCAACGTTGTGTCAGTGGTTTTTAGCGAATTTCCCCTATAGGGAAGAAGTTATTACCGTAGTCGGCATGGTAAGACCTAGGCCCGGGACCACGATAACTTTTCGTTTTGAGGTCCCCAGACCCCAAAAACACCATTCGTTCGAAACTGTATATATATATATATATATATATATATATGTGTGTCCGTGAGCACGATAACTCTCGTAAAAATGATCCGATTCTGATGAAATTTGGTATGGACGTGTAAAGCAACATTTATGACTTTAAGTTCGAAAACCAGCCAGATCGCTCTACCCGAAGGGGTATTTTGGGGGGGTTTTGTACCCCAAAAATGGGTTTTTTGAGTTTTTCACATATAATTTTTTAAATATTCAAATTTTAGTTTTCACCATTGGATTTAGCTTAAAAAAAACACACAATTTGGTATTTTGATCATTTCTCTACGGCAATTAGTTACCGAGATATTGAAAGTGCTAAACACAGTACGTTGTCTAATGTTATTCTTATGGAGGAAAAGAAAAAATTTATATCTCGCTTATTTATGAACGTATACTGACGAAACTTGGTATATGGCTTCATCTGGTTGTGGACCATTGATATTTGCTCAAAAAAACAGTTTTTTGCCAAAGGCTCCCGTAGCAGCAAACCTGCGTACTCAGCCCCATGTTATTCTTATGGAGAATAAGTAACGTGTTATCTCCCTTAATTATGAAAATAAATGAATGAAATTTGATATGTGGCTTTACCTACATGAGTTATATTGATATTTGTATAAAACCCCATTTTTTGTGTTCCTTGCTTCAGCAAACCTGCATACTCAGCCGCCATGTTATTCTTATGGAGAATAATTCAAATGTCATAAATCGTTTGTTTATGAATGTATATTGATGAAACTTGGTATGTGGCTTTATGTAGTATTAAGATACATATATATGCATTGGAAATTCCCTGAGTACGCAGGTTTGCTGCTACGGGGGTATTTATGTGATGTCCAACTCGTGGGGATCACTTTTGTCTCCGGCATAATTAAAGGGCAAGGGCAAACATTAAGATAACTATGGACAGGAGAGGTCCATGCTCACTGGAAGGGTGGATTATTTGTGAGTTGCAAATCTGATAAGCTGTATTGATATAAAAAAAAGTTGTATTGCTGTAAAAGCTGTATTTCCTTATTGTGTCGGTCCACCAAAAACATGTTTTTAACATTTTAGCGAATTTCCCCTACAGGGAAGAAGCTATTACCTTAGTCGGCATGGTAAGACCTAGGCCCGGGACCATGATAACTTTTCGTTTTGAGGTCCCCAGACCCCAAAAACACCATTCGTTCGAAACTGTATGTATATATATATATATGTGTCCGTGAGCACGATAACTCTCGTAAAAATTATCCGATTTTGATGAAATTTGGTATAAACGTGTAAAGCAGCATTTATGACTTTAAGTTCGAAAACCAGACAGATCGACCTACCCGAAGGGATATTTTGGGGGGGTTTTATACCCCAAAAATAGGTTTTTTGAGTTTTTTACATATAATTTTTGAAAAAGTCAAATGTTAGTTTTTTCTATTGGAATCAGCTTAAAAAGACGCACAATTTGGTGTTTCGATCATTGCTCTATGTCAAATGGTTACAGAGATATTGAAAGTGCTAAACACAGTATGTTGTCCAATGTTATTGTTATGGAGAATAAGAAAATACCCCCGTCGCAGCAAACCTGCGTACTCAGCGAATTTCCAATGCATAATATTTGTCTGAATTCCACATAAAGCCACGTACCAAGTTTCATAAAAATATATTCACGTATAAGCGATTTTAATTATTCTCTATAAGAATAACATTGGTAATGAGTACGTAGGTTTGCTGAAACAAGGAACACAAACAATTGATTTTTATGCTAATATAAATATAATTTAACTAGGCGAAGCCACATACCAAGTTTCAACAATATTCAATCATAAATAAGCGCTATATAACATTTTAGTTATTCTCCATAAGAATAACATGGGGGCTGAGTAAGCAGGTTTGCTGCGACAAGGAACAGAAAAATGGGTTTTTATGCAATTATGAATATAACTCAACCAAGTGAAGCTACATACCAAGTTTTATTAATTTATGTTCAAAATTAAGGGAGTCATTACATTTTACTTATTCTCCATAAGAATAATATAGGTGGGGGCTGAGTACGCAGGCATGCTGCTACGGGAATAACCAACAAAAAATCAATTTTTTGTGCAAATATCAATATACCAGTACTATGTGAAGCCACATACCAAGTTTCATCAACATACATTCATAAATAATCGAGATATAAAATTTTATTTATTCTCCATAAGGATAACATTGGACAACGTACTGTGTTTAGCACTTTGAATATCTCAGCAACGGTTGGGCGTAGAATCACAATTTAAACACCAAAATGATTTTTTTGTGGAACTGAACAGTTTTCTAAAAGCAAATGTGAAGTTTAAATTAAAATAAACTGAGGAAATGCCAAAAACCTTTTTCCCATACGATTAACATGGGAGATTTTATAAGTAGGTTTTTTTGGATTTTCTCCGCAACCACTTAACCTAGGTTACTAATTCAAAATACTATATTATTTGTTTTTTTTTAAGCTCTATAACATGGTCAAACCCAAAATTAAGTTTTAAAAAAATTGTAGGGTGAAAAATGCAAAAAAACTGATTTTTGGACAATTTAAAACCCCCATAAACCCCCCTTCCCATGGTCCGATTTTTCTGGTTTTCGAACTTCAAGTCATGAATGCCATTTTACACATTTGAGCCAAATTTCATCAAAATCGGACGTTTTTTACTCAAGTTATGTTATCGCATTCACGGACACACACACACACATATATATATATAAATTTGAACGAATAGTGTTTTTGTCATCTGGCGACCTCAAAACAAAAAATTATCATGGTCTCGGACTTAAGTTTTACCATGAGACCTACGGTAATAGCTTAGGGGAAATTCGCTAAAATTTTATATCTCGCTTATTTATCAACTTATCCTGATGAAACTTGGTATATTGCTTCATATCGTTGTGGTCTACTGATATTTGCATTAAAAAAATATTTTTTGGCTGATAGTTCCCATAGCAGCAAACCTGCGTACTCAACTCCCATGTTATTCTTATGGAGAATAAGTAACGTGTTATCTCCCTTAATTATGAACATAAATTAATAAAATTTGGTATGTGGCTTTACCTTCTTAAGTTATATTGATATTTGCATAAATCCCCATTTTTTTGTGTTCCTTGATTCAGCAACCCTGCATACTCAGCCGCCATGTTGTTCTTATGGAGAATAATTAAAATGTCATAAATCGTTTATTTATGAACGTATGTAGGTGAAACTTGGTATGTGGCTTTATGTGGTATTAAGAAACATATACATGCATCAGAAATTCGCTGAGTACGCAGGTTTGCTGCTACGGGGGTATTTACTTTGTGTCCACACGAAACAACAAAAGTTGAACTGCAATCGTCTAAAGGTCAACATTTACTTTTTCCTGTGCTAATTACTTGAAGCAGAACTTAGCTGTTATTGACTTTTCCCAAAAACAAGTAATTCCTTACCCCTGAGACTCTGTGCATGACTTACGACAATATTGTCTCAACGACAACTTAAAGTTGTAAGAAAATTAATTTAAAGTTTAAATTCTCAAAGAATCCCTGATTGATTTGTAATCAGATTAAGAATACTTTATTGCCGTTTTATATACTACACTACTGTATACTGTACTTATACAGTGTTGGGCCACTAAAAAAGCAATCTTTACAGAGAACTATTGCAAGAGAGGTCAAACCAACAGTCAGTTAATAATCACCGGCCCCACCACCACTGCGTATTCGGTGTCTCAATCAAAACTGCTAGGAACATCTTACTAACTTCATTTGTTCTTTTTCTCTCATACAAATTCTCTGACAAGGTTGCTTTTTCAGTAGTCCAACTACAATATGCCTTACTGCAGACTGACAAGTTGCCGGGGAAGAAGTCGAGACAAGGCGGAACATCGAACACCAGCCACGTAACTTCATTATTGTGCTCTGTGCTTGGCCCAGGCATTGCTTGAACTCCAAACTTGTAGCTGGTACCTAGCTCCAGGTTCGACACTAGGAATTGGCCAAGAGAGCCTGGCTGTGAATGGAAGAATATTGGGCTTGGTGGGTTTTAATGTGCGAGGTAAGGTGTGTTGGTTCCTATCATATATCTGGCTGAGTATGGCACTTCAGGGAACTATTCTGACATATCAAAAAGAAAACGATTAATGACATAGTACTAGTTAAAGGAATTAGAAACAATGTTTAATTCAGTATTTTTACAGTAGAGTCTCACAAACTGCACACAAAGTGGGCATGAAATTTGTTGAGTTTGTGAAATGTTGAGTTTCTCAAAGCTTTTTTAGACAATAAAATAGTACCCTACACTCAAAAACATGATTTTCATTTCAGTTATCAAATTATATTTCAAATAAATTGTATTTACACAGTCAAAAACATTAAATTTGTATCAACGAGAACTAAAACTTATGCTAATCCTTATTAGTTCTTTATTCATTTATTGACTGATAAAAAAGTAAGTAATATACATTAAGTTAAGGAAGCTAGAGGTAACTAAAGTAAATAAAAGTATCTACTTAAAATGGACAATGATTTTTCCAAAGTGTTGAGTTATTGAGTTTCTAGTTTGAAGCCTCTGCTGAGCTCATTAATTAATCTCTCTGTAGTTTAAAACAGTTGTATATGCTGTTAGGAAACCTAAAACACTAAATTGACCAACTAACAAAAAGCAGTTTAGTTAATACAAAATCAAATTTTATAACTATGGTTTAAGATAAACATGGTATGTTAAAAAATGGTCTGACAGAATACTGAGGGAAAAATAGAATGATACATATGTTAACCAAAATTGGCTTGTGGTTTTGGTGAGATACTATTTTGAATTGGTCTGCTTGATAGTTTTTGACATATTAGAAGCAACAAAGCAATAAACTCATATTATTTGGATAACTAATAAGGATTCACAGCATTCATCAGTTTTGCCAAGTCATTAACAGTTTTAATACACTCAGGTACTGAACGCATTAATATTGTTAATTTTGAAATATTAAATTTTTGTAAAATTTATTAACTGGAAACTATTTGATATTTATATAAGAAATATAGGGGTTCCTCATGTTACTCAATGAGTTTAAATGATGTGTAAAAAATAAAATTATCTTAGGCGGTGTCCTATGTGGTGGAGCGAGCAACCGAAGCGATCTCCATGCGAAGCGACGAGAAGACAATTTTAATTTTTGATCGCTCTTGTCGCTCCGGTTGCGTTGTCCGAAGCAGTGCAGTTCCGTGACTTGCATTACTTTCCGCCTCAATCGCTAGATCGCTCACGTAGCTGCTGGGTCGGATCGCTCATTGCTCGTTTCACGTCGCTTACATAGGAAACCGCCTTAATTTGCATGTAAGTTTATTTATGAGATGAAACAGTTTGGTTTGTAGAAACATTGAAAGTAACAATTTTATATTTTCCCACACACTCTTTTATACTTACGTATTTGACTTGTGACATGTTGGCATGAGAGGAGGGGGTGTTCTTCCACAATACCAGCCCGTAATAGCAAGGCAAACCTGTGCAAAGAAAAGTGTTAGTTTAATATTTCCCGAATGTCCGGAATAGTTTATCTGTGAATGTGATACATTCCTAATAAAAAAGCTCATAGCCATCTGTCAGGAACCCCCCTGAAGTGATAGCCAATGATGCCAGTGATAGGCATATTCATGATATACAATAAATTGTATTCATTAAAAAAAGTTATAAAAAAGAAAGAAGTGTAGTGACATGAAATCAGTTTTGAAATATTTAAACTCGGTAAAGAAACAAAAGCATTTAAAATATTCGTCAATATAAATCAATATAAAAGATGGTTCAATCATAAAAATTAAAACTACTAACACAAACTCTTTAATAGTAATGCAAAAGGGATTCCATTGCCTAAGAGAATAAACAATTTCTTGCTTGATGTCTAGTTCACAAAATGTGTGACATTAAGTTTTACAAATCAAATTAAAGTTATCAAAAATAAACTTAAAGGCCCCCACTCCCTCTTATAACACTAGGAAAAGGAATGAATTATTCAGCCTCATAGGCTGAAGTTTCTTGAGAAAAACCTACCTATACATTACAATTAATACCAAGCAATATTCCCACGCCCAGATTATTTATCCTAAACACCCAAAAAAATCAAAGTTTTTGAGCTCTAGTAGACTTTTTGTTTTTTTTTGTACATTTTCTATGTTGCGCTCTGTCGAGGCTAAAATCCCTTATAAATCATGTCATATTTGTTGCAGAAGGCTTGTAGTTACCCAAAGTCATAGTATTTCAGGTTGTTAACGGTTGTCGTATCCCTTATAAGGTTCAAACTACGCCTTTTAAAGGCTACATTATACATCAGTTAAGGGTATTAATTTGTTTCAAGCACTTAGATAACACGTGGAGGCTTAACATTTAACATACTACGTCTCCATGCCAAGTAGTCTCCAGCAACAGGCATATGACCAGATTTTATATGTTAATCCCTTAAAAATAATCAAAGCCTTGGAATAGTTGTATTTAGGTCTTAAATATAATTTGGAGCTGTTATATACTCTAATATTGTACTGCTAGCCCTAAATTTGTTCACTCAATAAGTCTACTTTATATTTTGAGTATACATAGGACCTAGGATTATTAGCGTAATTAAACCATGTGACATAGGTACTACGACAGGGACCTGGGGGCGAAGCCCCCCAACGGGGTCTGGGGGCGGAGCCCCCAGCGAGCGAAGCGAGTTTCTAAAATATACTCCCGAAATAATAAACAAGAAACCAATTCAATCTGGTTTAAAAAAATTCTTAAAGAGTATCTGATAAACAGAGCTGTGTACCCAATTGAAGAATTTTCTACCTCCCTTGAATAGTTTTATGTTTAAGTAATTATTTTGTAAGACACTGTTCTTTGTACAATTTATGTACATACAAATGAATAAAGATATTTGACTATTGACTAATTAGAATCAGTAAATATAAATAAATAAGCAATTGTTTTGTCGGGTTTGTGGCTAAGTATTTGTAAACAGAAAAATAGATTTAAAATAAAGACTTTTTCTAATGCTGAAAACACACTAGTTCAAATCTGCCACAAAAACCCAAACGAGTAGTAACTTTGAAACTGGAAACAATTGGGGATAAACTGAGCGCAGTCAGTTAAAATGCATTAAATCTCCCACTGAGGCCAGCCATGAAACTAATTACTTGTGGATGTGTTTCTATAATTACCAGGGGAAAGGCTCCAGCCGAGCTCAGCGGAAGCCGAGGAGGGCGAGTCGGCCCACATGCTCCACAACTGCAGGGCCTCCACAGGGGCGAGAGTCGCATTGTCTGAGGGGCGAACAGAAACATGACAATTGACACTTGCTTTCTCCCACCCTTAACCTTGTTCTAAATCCTGAGTTAACTTTTCACGATGAATAAATTTAACATTAATTTGCATAGCTATGGCCTCCATTAGAACAATCCCTGAATGAGGGGCCAAATACAATACTATTAATTACATTGTAAACCATTGTTCACTGCGAACTTTCTTAGGAGGGTTACCACAGTGGCAGTTGAGTGGCTTTTAATCAAGGGAATTTGACTTGGCTTTCCCTTGATGGTGAATAGGAGATTTTTTGAACCAATAATGAAATATTCTTCCACTATTGACACAAGGAAAAATTGTATTGGAGGGTAAATATTACAAATAACTTTGTTCAGGTTACTGCTGAAGAATCATTTGTTAAATAAAATTCTCGATATTTACATTTCATTTTTACTTATTTTCCTATCACAATGCCTCTAAAAGTAACAAATTAGGAATTAGAAAACTACAATTTCATTTTATGAAAAGTGAATTTGCCCTACAAAGGGTGAATATGAACCTTTTACTCAATGAAGATGGTTTGGCTTTGTTAATTTTACTCTCTGTGTTTGTCATAAAAATTCTACCACCCTTATACTGCTTATGAACACCTTATGAAATAGACCTGTCTACTGGTACTTGTTTTTTGGATTTTTTTGCTAATACATAATTTTACCAAAGTATTTTTTTGAGTAAAAAAATAACTTAATTGCAAAAAAGTAGCACTAAAATTATAGCAATCTGTAGACTATTTCTATGAACTTGATTTAAAACCCTTTCAGTCAATAAGACTGGCTATACATATTCCGCATGTAAAAAAATGGTTTTCAAATTTGTTTAACACTTTCGCTGTTGCAAACATGTTTAAACATGAAATATGCATAAGTTTTTATGTTGAGAAAAAACCCGAACGGGGTCCGCAGCAGCCAACACGGTAAATACCATGTATTGTATTTAAAAAAATCTGTGATAAACTCACAGTCAAAAATAGTGATCAGTAGCTTTTACCCACAGGCTTCGCCCCGCAAATGATTTATAAAAACTATGACAGTTGTGTGTGCTACATTTTGTCGTTAACCCGTGGAACGAATCAAGATCAGCTGTTTGTATTTTCATCACCTCAAACAAAAATGAATGTCCGGAAGGAATACATGGGAACTTTGAACCCCCATGGGGCAAAGCCCTATAGGATTTTCACAACTGCTTTAATAGGCCCTATGCCTATATGTTACTCAAGACTATCAAGTACCTCTATATGCCAAATTTCGACTCAGTCAGTACAGTGGTTAGAGCGTGATTGAGCCACAAATATCTAATCATACAACTAAACTATTATTCTAGGAGCTTACTTTTCTGTTCTTCAAGCAGTTGAATATTACGAAGCACCATTTACAATAGCGGATTCCATTTATGGATCAACGTTCTTTAAATAACTTATAAACTTTCACGTTTATAAAATTAGAAGGTTAGCCTAACTATATTACCATTTTATGTAAAGAAAAGTAAGAAGGGATGATAAAAACCTCATTTAGTTATTAAAACTTCCCTTAATTGAGGTGTTAACATGGTGAATTCAAATAGTTTAATCTACATGATTTAGATTTTCCACTTTACTTGTTTATAACATTGTTACTAACTGCTACCCGCGGCTTCGCTCGCGACAAATTAAAAGACATTAAAAATACTAACCTGGCCAGCACTATTGAATCTTTGTTTAGTTTTAGCATCTGATTTCCTTTGCCCTAACTGACAAACAACTTCAGCTGGTAATTTTATAAATGATATCCTTCCATAAGATTTGCATTTGAACTTACAGGCCCTGGGGGGTGGAGCCCTAAGCTTGGTTGTGGACATTATCAGGTGTATATGTTAATGTGATATGTAAGCTATGTTCATGCAAAATTTTAGCTTAATCGATCCAGTAGTTTATGAGTGATGGAACTCTAAATATCCATACATAATCCAAACAATCGATCCAGTAGTTTATGCGTGATGGAACTCTAAATATCCATACATAATCCAAACAAACATCCAAACTTTCACATTTATAATATTATTAGTAGGATTAGTTTCATGAGAAACCCTGAAGAGGTAAGTTTATGCGTTTTTGTAACTGCAAAAAACATTATAATACGTTGTTATTATGGTTTATAGCATCTTACCTGGTAGTGTTCTAAATTGACCTGTAATTTCCTCTCCAATAACTCGTCCTTTATCCCACGTTATCTTCAGGACTATGTTGTACACATTATTTGGCTTGAGACCATACAACATCAGAGAACATTTTGTCATCTGTAACAATACAAATACCGTACAGATATCTACATTTTAAATACTGATTTTAAAATTTCATAATGAAATGATAAATCTGCTGGTTAGGACAATGAAACCCTATCCTATACTATATCAATGGCAACTAACATACAGAAAATCAACATTTAAGTTCAGTCATAAAAATTTAGAAAATGTTAAAAAATCCCCATTGGCTTTAATAAGTTTCAGTGGCTATTTCAGACAATAATTTTATTTTATTGATAAAATCAATAAAAAAGATTTAACAAGTTCTAATTGTGGATTCAGCAATAACAACTGATTCAGCTTTCCATAAAAACATTTGTGAAAATTAACAAGAATTTTCTCGGTGTAACTAGAATGTTTTATTAATGTAAAAAACAGATAAGAGTTTTAAAATACAATAAAATTACAAATTTGGAAAAAAACTGTTGTGAATAATTTTTGTTTTAAAGTAGATCTTATTACAATTAAACATCTTTAATTCAAATATTCTGAATGTTATAAGTGCCCATTCACAGAAAAGTAACTATTGGACTATAACAGTATTTTTCAATTTATTATTGCCAGTTTATTATGTTGGTTTTACTAGGGTAAACACTTATAACAGGCTTATCTGATTTACTTTTTTATTTGTGTATTTTTCGCCAGTGACATTTAATAACGTTAAAGAACGTTACAAACTCATAGTCTCGTAACTATTTCTTCACGGTTCAACTTTGCTTAGAAAGCACTATAAAGCAATTACAGATGGATCCAACTTTCAAACTAAATAAAATTTGAAAGGTTTTCCTCAGGATTGACCAATCAAATCTCGAATTATGAGGGAAGACCTATCAGTTTCGACAGTTCCCATTCGCTTATTTACTCTTTCACTTTAGGGTGGATTACGATAAAATAAAAATACCGTCGCAGCAAACCTGCATACTCAGCGAATTTCCAATGCATATATATGTGACTCACTACTACATAGAGCTATTTACCAAGTTTCACAAACATACATCCATAAATGAGTGATACATAGCATTTTATTTATTCTCCATAAGAATAACATTAGGGTTGAGGACGCAGGTTTGCTGCAACAAGGAAGATAAGTAATGTGTTTTTTTTTTAAATTATCAATACAACTGAACCAGGTGAAGCTACATTCCAAGTTCTCTTAATGTAGGTTCATAATTAAGGGAGATATACAACTTTACTTATTCTCCATATGAATAACATGGGGGCCAAGTTTGCAGGTTTGCTGCTACGGGGACTATCAACAAAAAACTTGTTTTTTGTGCTAATATCAATATACCACAACTAGTTGAAGCCACATACCAAGTTTAATCAATATAAATTCATAAATAATCGAGATATAGAATTTTATTTATCCTCCATAAGGATAACATTGGACAACGTACACCGTGTTTAGCACTTTGAATATCTCTGCAATGGTTGGACATAGAACAACGATTAAAACACCAAAATGTTTGTTTTATTGAGTTAAACACATTAATAAACAGAAATGTGAAGTTTTTAGTAAAACTATCTGAGAAAAATCTAAAAACCTTTTTCCCTTAAGATTAACATGGGACACGTTTTTTTGGATTTTCTCCGCAACCACTTAACCTAGGTTAATGATTCAAAGTACTAAATTATTTGTTTTTTAAGCTCTATAAAATGGCTACAACCAAAATTGAGTGTTTTTAACATTTTGGGGTCAAATTTGCAAAAAACGATTTTTGGAAAATTGTAAACCCCCATAAAACCCCCTTCCCATAGTGTGATCGATCTGGTTTTCAAAATTTAAGTCATAAATGCTACTCTCCACATTTGTGCCAAATTTCATCGAAATCGGGTGTTTCTTTCAAAAGTTATCGCGGTAACGGACACATATATATATAGATATATATATACATATATATAAATTTGAACGAATAGTGTTTTTGGCATCTGGGGACCTCAAAACGAAAAGTTATCATGGTCTCGGGCTTTAGTCTTACCATGCCACCTATGGTAATAGCTTCTTCCCTATAGGGGAAATTCGCTAATAGGAAAATTATTGCTGTAACATATTTAGTACCTGCAATGGGGGCCAATAATTCTGCTTAGAAGAAAATCATACTTGATATTTTAACTTGTGCGTTTTTTGGCACTTTGACAGCTCACTCAATACTGTAGTGTGGTCCAGAACAGAAATGCTATAGTGATTCCAAAAAGCACAACTCGAATTTGAAATTCTGCTTTTTGTTAAACTAAACTACACTTACACCCTTCTTTAAATAATGAGACAAACGGAAAAAGGCACAGGCAGTGTGCACGTAATAGATTATTCGGCAGATAAAGCATATTCAGTGAGCAGTCTATATTTACTCCTTATAGTCTGTGGGGTACGATTGGCTATAACGAAACAAAAATGACAAGAATATATAGAATATTGTCTAGAAGTAATTATTCACCTGGTCTGTGAGGGTCCAGGAGGTATCGTTCACTATAGAATACTCAACAAGATAAATAAGTTCTGAACTTTCACACCATTTCAGAGCTATTCTGTCTGTACCATGGCACAATAATTCCAAATTATCGGATTCTTTTCCATCTCTTCTTGCACGTATTCCTAAAACAAAAATTGTAAGTTAGGTACTAGGTAGATCAGATTCTGACAATTATAAAGTTTACGGGTATTAACTATTTATTTATAATTAACCTAGTTTTATGCCAAAATAAAATTACCCCCAACGCAGAAACCGGCATACTCTGCGAATTTCCAATGAATATACAACATAACACATTAAAACACTTAACAGGATTCACAAGAAATATATTCACAAACAAGCGATATTTAAAATATTAATTATCCTCCATAAGAATAACATTGGGGATGAGTATGCAGGTTTGCTGCAAAAATTAACACAAAATAATGGGCTTTTATGCAAATATCAATAGAACTCATCTTAGCGAAGTCATATACCAAGTTTCATCCATATATATTCATAAATAAGCGATATATAACATTTTAATTATTTTCCATAAGAATAACATGGGGACCAAGTACTGCTACAATTGCTGGTACGGAAACCATAGGCGAAAAATTGTTTTTTGTGCAAACAACAATGAACCACAACCAGATGAAGCCATATACCAAATTTCGTCAGTTTATGTTCATAAATAAGCAAGATATACAATTTTTCTTTTTCTCCATAAGAATAACATTAAACATCGTACTGTGTTTAGCACTTTCAACATCTCAGTAACCAATTCAGGTAGAGCAATGATAAAAATACCAAATTGTTTGTTTTTTGAATGCTGAATTCAATGGTAAAAATTAAAATTTGATTTAAATAAAAACTACATGTGGAAACCCCAAAAACCCCATTTTTGGGGTACAAAACCCCCCCAAAACCACCCTTCGGATGGTGCGATTCGTCTGGTTTTCGAAACTGTTCAAATAAATGGTGCTTTACACATTTGTACCAAATGTCATCAAGGTCGGACCTTTTTTACGAGAGTTATTTTTACGGACACACACACACACACACACACACACACACACACACACACACACACACACACACACACACACACACACACATATATATATACAAATTTGAACGAATGGTGTTTTTGGTATCTGGGGACCTCAAAATGAAAAGTTATCATGGTCTCGGGCTTAAGTCTTACCATGAGACCTACAGTAATAGCTTCTTCCCTATAGGGGAAATTCGCTGAAACAAAAAACTATATTATGTAATAAATGTTAATGGGTGAGGTCTTCCGACGTGTGCCTTGCGTCACTGATGTTTGTTGATATAATCAATAACATGCCGTTGCTGTGAAGTATTTGGCAGTAATGTTGGTAGCGCTGGCGCTGGCCATGAAATTGTTTTTACTGTCGAAGTTGTCTGCCCGTCTGCCACCAAACGTCACTGTGAATGTGTTAGCAGCTGTTCTATATAAAAAACAAACTACATTTTTGTCTGCTGGCTGAATGCTGAACTCAGAACGCTATTTTGCAAATCTATAATAGAGAAAGTGCATATTATGTGAATTACGTAGTCAGTCAGTCATAGGTAAATATAAAACCTAAAATAATTCTCTGTCTTATAAAATTATTATGCATTAATGGTTAAAATCTACACTGTATCTAAATTGCTAAGCTCGTTTTTGTATTCTAACCTTAAAAGCTGTTGTATTCCACTTTACTGTACTGTATTCCTTTTACATATATTACTAATTATTTGCTAACTAGGAAGTTTAACTCAGGCAACTTATGTTAGTTAATATTATAAAACAATTAAATCACAGTCCAATATAACTAATAGGGCCAACAGTCTTGAAACTCAGCTAGGCTACTTCAGTTGTCGCAAAGTAAATAACTAGTGGTTGGCGGCCTAACTACAACCACTGCCATGCCTACTTTCATTATGTCAGATGATAGCACAGTCTAGTAAACACAGTCGAGAAACTCCCCTGCCCAAAATGGTGGACAGGGCTGTTTTCGCAACCAACCAACCGCCAGGATCGCTAAAGTGTTTTTTATATTAGTTAGCCTGCTACTGAGCTCAGGGTGATACAAATTTCTTGGCACAGACAGTGGTTAACTATATTTACCAAAATTAATGATAAGCCTTTATCAGCAGCTGGCATTTGAGGTGACAAGAACACATTAGCGTAAAGTGCTTTAAAATGTATAATGGCTAAAAGTTGGTGTTTTAGGCAATTGATTAATATTTGTCTTTATTTTTTAGATGGTTTCACTTTTGTATTCGGTAACTCATATTACTTGAAGGCTTATAAAGTTGATTTATACTGCTTGGATCTAATCAATTTTGACGATTTGGTAATAATACATGTGAGGTGGTATTAAACACTTGAACACTGTACTTTATTATGTTTCATGCTCTCAACTTATTTTTTTTATTTGACAGAAAATATGAGAAAAATAAGTAATTTTTATGACCAAAGATATTTTTATCTAAAAAAACTGTGTTTAAAAACTGTAAAACATAAATATATATATCTAGGCCTATAATTTAATTTGCTATATCTAACTTACTAATTATTTCCCAGGAGACAAGCAGTAGATCTATCTACTATCATGAGTTTCTTCAAAACAGCTTTAAGACCTAATACAAGTCTTACAAGATTTGCCTCAACTGCTGCTAGTGGCAATGTGCCCTTTTTTTGTAACAATAGAAATCCAAGGAACTTAGAAAGACTTAGAATAGCTAATAAACCTATTGGATGGCATCTCGAGAAGCCAGGAAAGGAATTCTGGAATAAGTAAGTACCGTTTATAGGTGTACAAGTTGTTGAGAGTAATAGGCTAAGCCTTATGAAAATACGGTTGACCAAGATTTTGATAGGTAAGGCATGTTGTCCAAAAATCATGTTAAGGGAATTCTTCTAATGAATTTAGGCAGCTACTATAATTATAAGTCATAAGTCACTTTATTCGTTTCAATAGTTTGCAACTTTGAACACGTCAATCAACAAAAACATCAGTAAAAACAAATAAACAATCACACTATACATGAAAACATAAACTCAAATCCATATAGACTTGTTTTACAGTAACAGAATAAAAAAAAATAAAAATAAACATCATTCTATAGAGTAAGTCACCCGACTTCACTCATTAGGTAGGAACTCTCTGCAAGAAAATATTCTCTAACCTTTATTTTAAAAGTAATTATATTATTTTCTGTCCTGATTTGAGCTGGAAAATAATAGATCTTTACACACACAGTAAAACCTCGATCAACCGTCACTCTTTAAACCGTCACTCTCTGTTATCCATCGTCCGTCTGTGAGAATATTACTATTTATTAGACTCAGGATTTGCATCGTACGGCTTAGTCCGAGCGTCTAATATAATATAATAGTTATGAGCTATTATATTATTTAAAACAACATACATACCGTATGTATGTGGTGGGAAGTATTATCCTTTTGTACACAGTTTATTTTCTTTCTCTGCCAAAGATTTAAAAATTTAGTTACTGAACACGTTTATAATATGATGTTTCTATTATCCGTCTATTCAGTTATCCGTCCCAGTCCCGGTCTCAAAGGTGACGGTTAATAGAGGTTCCACTGTAAGTAAGAGGGCCCTTTCTAAAAATGTTTTGTCAAATGACCAATCACTGACAGCATGTTTCGTGATCTTGTTTGTATTCATGAAAGTGTCCGTTAGTTACAAATCCTAAACTATTTTGTTTTACAAATACACCCACCTTATACTCAACAGTACCCGCTAACGTCAAAATATTAAAAAGTTTTAATAGGGGTCTACATGACTAAGATTTTTGAAAACCACCAATTGCTCGCAGACACCATTTCTGAAGAATAAGACCCCAATAAAAATTGTGAATGCTTGAGAAACCCCAAAACATTATCTTGTATCCAAGGACGGCCTCATCATGTGAGAAATAAACTGTTCGCAAGATCTCAATACCTTTGAGAGGCGTCTTAGGGCGTAACACATGGGTTTCAGTCTCTTGCAGACATAGTCAACATTAGAGCACCAGGTTAATCCACTGTCAACGTGCAATCCAAGACATTTATGTGATGTTACTTCAATTTATTTTTGTAACTCCTAATACTGTTTGATCACAGTCTGTTATTATTTTATTTTTGTTCTAATAAAATTCAATAAAATCAATTGAGAATCTTTGTGGCTTTGTGGCAACCTTTGTAACTGTTGTAGGAAAGAGTCGGAGATAGTTGCTACCACCTCTCCTGCATTACTCGGAGAGGAAGTAAAACCCACCACAATCCTTGCTTCTCCATTCGTTTAAATATCTCTGTTTTATCACAGAGCTGTTAATTTTATATCGTTGCATTTGTTTCGATGATTCTGTAGAAGCTTTATTTCTGTACGGTATCTATATTTTTGGCATTAGCCCCTATACAGCTTCTCTTATTACTTAAAATGTACTATATGACTTTAATGTTATACAATTTCCAATTTTAGGCTTTATTAGTCAAGTGAAGTCAAGTGGTTGTGTTATTCACTAAGGACTTCTATATGTGTTAAACTAAGGACGGTATAAAGGTTTTAAAGATCATTGGACCTATAGCTGAGCAATTGCGATTTTTTTTAGTAAAATCGTTTAAATTCAATATAAATTGCCAGAATTATCACAATTGTATTCATAAAAACTACTGCCATAGTTCAGTTATGGATTGAGTGATATTAAATTCTTTATACCATCTTTTTTGGTTTAAAATTTCACATTTTTTAAATAGGCTATACAAATCAAATACTCAATAATTTTCCGTTTTTAAAATATTAAAGTTTAAGAAATTGAAATGGCTAATATTTTGAAATGTTTATAGCTAGAAACGCCAAATTTAATACCAAATTAGCCCTTAACTAGTAGCTATAATAAATACACCAAGTTTCGTGTAAGTCCTTTTTGTGGTTACTAAGATATGCTGCATTGAGTATTTGAGGAGTGTCACAAATTTAGTTTTGTCTAAATCTCATTCAATTTTAATTAAATGTTGGGTTACAATATGAAGGCTCTATAATACTCAGCATTTCAGGAACATTTTAGGCTCAACTGAATTGTTGCGTTTCCATCATAACAAGTGGAATCTCAATATTTTCCAGGATAGTGCTGAAAACTAATCGTAGTTCCCGCAGTGTGACTGGCGAAGTGGTCCACAATTCCGGCACTGTCGTTGTCACAGCGTCTACCAACGAATGGGCGATTGCCAAACAGTTGTACAGGTTTGTTTCAATGCACCTTGTTTGTGTATTCTTATTGAAAATTGTCTAACCATTTGTAGGTAGATAGTTTTTAGTCATACATATCTATACTCCAATATGAGTAAGGTTTGCGTGCGTGCGTCCATGCTTGCTTGGGAAACTGATCTCAATAACGGCACGAACCATTTCCTTCAAATGTTGGAAATAACTAATTTATTGGATCAAAATAAGTTCTAGACAAGTCTCATCCCCAGGAAAAATCAAATAATGTAAAAAAACGAAAATAAAGAGTTAAAAAATTAACATTGGGCTTATGGAGTTTCAAATCAAAACAAAAGAATTGTAACAGCTGTTTATAATCAATCAATGCACTGTCAAAGTAATACTCATGTTGTTTATGATTATTACATGTTTTTCCTGAGAGCAGAGATTAAAAGATTTGATTGAAGATTACATATATAGAGTAGTAAAATAAATCAAAGGGACATTGAGCTATAAATAACAACTGGAGTGACCTTAAAATATAGAAAAGAGGCAAATGAGTTATAAAAATCTGATTATCAGTAGGGGGAAATGGTGAAATATTACTCCTAAGTCATCTAAACACACTGACTGGCCTTCCTCCGAGCAAAGCTCGGCCCCCAGGTACTATTTGTACATACAAACAAAGCTATTGGATTGAGTAAATTAATGCTAATAATATTAGCATTAATTTATTTCTATATTTTTAAATTAATATAAAACAAAGGTTGGTAACAAATATTTCGAAATACTTCGATTCAACTTTTTTTGGGGGGGAGTAACATATGAAATTAGATTAATTTATTTAAATTGTAAAATGTACATTAAAAAATACAAATTTTAACCCATTGAGGTAGTAATTTTATTCTATTTGTAGTAGCCTATAACGGGAATTGATTGGTGCTGCACTCTAGTAGCAAAATATGTAACTAATGACCGCGGGCGTCTACGGTTCTATCCGCTAGGGGCGCGGACTGACTGAAAACACTTAATATCGCCGCCAGGCCTTTGGTCGTGTTAGCTGAGTTGGCTACGTCGTGGAAACACCTTGGCCAGGTGGCGATACGATGTTCGTGGGTTCGATTCCCTCACACGACCAAAACTGACCAGTTGTGCAACTCTCAATGAGTTAACCAGTCTGTGGCAACGTTGGTGGGAGGGCCCAAGTAAAATAAACGGTGGCAGGCTTGCTTGGAAGTTGACGGGATAGGTTAATTCTTTGAGACTTGCACATGGTCAACACTGATTTTGCTAATTTTTACTTATGTCTACTGTGTGTGTGCCAATGCGACTCTCTAAACTGAAAGAAAACAATATTTTAATTAAAATATGCCATTAATCCATTTAAAAACACCAATTTTATACTCCAATTCACACGTTAATAAAATTACAAGTAAAGAACGAGACCTGCTCGTATGTCTACGCCAATGGGTTAAGGAGATTTAAAAACAATAGAATCAAATTACTAATAGCAATATAAATATAGATAAAGTCAAAAGTTTTCATTTGGATAAAAATATAAATATACAGAAAACCTGAGTACAGTATCATAAGAAAAATGTAACAAGAGTGATGCTCAATATGACAAACATATACCTTCATGATCCATAAAGGTGGATTCATCATAACATATTTGCCACTAATCCAAAGACTCTGGATCCTGGATTTCTTGACCAGCAACTTATCATTAATCCTTAAATGAATATTGATAGATAAGTTCTTCGAAGATCCCAGAAAACTATAAAACACTGCAGAAACCTGATTACCAAGTAAATGGCTGTTGCGGTTGAAATGGTTAGCTCGGTTATCGACTGTTTTGAACGCTAGTGGCTCTGGTGGGTCTCTCAGAGGGGGGGGGGGTGCGAGTACACCTTCACACTTCCCACTCCACTCCATCCGCTACGTCCCCTCTCGGCGATCCGACTACTGGCAGCCAAGAAGGCACAGCCCTTCTCCTATTCCAGTTATTTTTCTGTTGTGTTTTACAGTTTTCTGAGGTATGAGTCTTTTCATTAAATAAAGGGATCTATTGTGCTTACTTTAGAAAAAGTTGGTTTTACCAATATATTTTTATAGCAAGAATGACAAAGCAGCCTACGTGAACTTGGCCAGAGTGTTGGCTCAGAGATGTCATGAGACAGGGATCTCAGAAGTCGCCTGCTTTATAGAGCGGACTCCTGACACTAAGGTATGGAATGATTTGTTTAATTTAGAAATTCTCTTATATCACCAGGCCCTTGTCTGGTAGAATGAAAGGTGAAAAAAACAAAGACTTTCTTCCAAAGTGAAAAAGGAGTTCTGATAATTTTCAGGTTTAATTTTAGCAAAACACAATAATGGGGTACTTGATACTGCTCTTGATGGCAGATTGAGTAAATCTCTTAATTCTCTGCTATTGATCACCACAATACAATTGAAACCCTTACAAAACACACACTGATTACACTGTCGGCACGCTAAGCAGGAATCCAATGATAAACAATAATCCCCGACCTTAACTAAAATGCATGTTGAGTTAGGAGGATGAACCGTGAAGTGAGAATTTGACAGAATTAACTACGGGAGCAGGTTTTACAAATGCAAAGTAGAGTGAATAGAATGTTGCAGTGTGAATTATAAGTGTATTTTTCCCTTAAAATTCTGAGACCAAGGTGTGATATACTTAAACAGCTCATTTTATAATATTCATTCTTTGTTTATCTTTTAAAATGTCATGTTATTGATGCAAGTTGTTATTTATCTCAGTTTCTATTATGTATGAGATTCTAGTTGACATAATAAAATGAGTTCTGTATAATTTGTACTATTTCGTTATTTTACATTTGGTACTGAGGCCATGTCAAGACAAAATAAAGGTAGAATGATTTTGATGATGACACAAATCTAACAGTTAACAGTAAACAATACGTCTCATTTAGTTTTGTGAAAGTAAATCTGCGAGAGCGTTTGATTTCCCTTCATTCTACTTTATTTCATAATTGTATGCTCCCAATATCACTGACCATCTAGTTAACCTGTCACTAGTGATTTTTGGAAGCTCAGTATGCTGACCTAAAATGTGTACAAGTGGCTTATGATTGGTTCTTAGGATAAAATTTTGACCGTAAATTTAGTCATGAAACTTAGTAACAGCGAAAATAATACCTAGAGCCTCTTTATCAATGACTGAATAACTTTTCTCTGAGCTTTGCAATATTCTGGGTGGAAAAATCGATAGGTCTAACTGATCTATCTGGGTATTGGTGGCTTAATACCGCTCCAATACCAGCATTACTTGCATCAGAATCTACTATTACTGGCAAAGATTCACTATAATGTACCAATGTGTCCGAAGATGTCAATGTAGATTTCAGCTGTGTGAATATTTCTTCATCTTGTTGAGTCCAGTTCCAAGACTCCAAGAGACGATGTAGTGGTGATGCAATACACTGTAAACTTGGGATGATCGCGAACCTTTGGTAATAATTAATAGCACCCAAAAATGCTCTTAATTCTTTCACATTTTAAGGTCAAGGAAAGTTCCGTACAGCTTTGAGATGTTTGTCTGATGGACCTGCTTTGTCTGTCTTGTAACCAGGGTATGTAACCGATTTCTGCAAGAATTTTCAACTTTGATTTTTGAATTCGAATTCCAGAATTTTGAAATCTTGCCAACACTTCTTCCAGGTTTCTCATGTGTTCTTCGCGTGTCCTGTCGGTAATGATTGAATCATCTAAAAATTGAGCTACGGCCTTTACACCTAACAGTACTTGCTCAATCTTTCTTTGAAAATTGCCAGGTGCACATCGAACTGCGAACGGTACTCTAGTGTATCTGAAGTACCCAAATGGTGTCGAAATCTTGAGATATTTTCGTGAAGTCTCTTCTGAATTCTTCTCCACCTTGCAAGCTAGTCATAATATCCTCAAACCTAGGAAGAGGGTGCTGTACTGGAGTTATATATGGATTAATAGTAGCTTTAAAATCTCCGCAAATTCTTACTCCTCCATTACTTTTTACAACTACCACTATGGGTGAGGCCAAAGATATGTCTGTCACAGTAGAATCAATTGATTCCAAAACCACTTCTTTGAGTAATTTATTTATTTCTCCTTCCACCGCGGGGCGAAGCACATATGGAATTGGCCTTGATTTGCAAACCTTCGGTACCGCATCATCAGATAGTTTTATTACGGCTTTTTGACCTTTGAATTTACCAAGAGTGTCCGAAAATACGTCAGAATACTTAGACAATACAGAATTTACAGCTGCATCTACCTTAATGTTCTCCTCCGATAGTTTGGTAAACAAGTGTTGCATTTGCGCCTTGATAACAATCACATAACTCAAACATACCTGAAGGAACAGACTGCTAAAGATGAGTGTATTCAGCAGATAGTGCATTACTTGCAAAGTGTTTGGCCCGAAAGAAACAACTGAATTCAAGATATCATATATTTTATGATAAGAGAGATGAACTGAGTTATGAAGATGGCATTTTACTCTGGAAAGGACACATTGTTATTCCCAAATCTCTACAGAGAAACAGCAATGCAAATTCTCCATGAGGGACAACCTGGAATTGTTTGTATGCGTTCATTTGCTAGGTTTCATGTTTGGTAGCCAGGAATGGATTCCCACAGTGAAGAATACATACATTCGTGCAGTACTACTGACACCAGTACTACTGGTAAATATCCTGGAGAGCTAATGTTTGGTAGACAGCTACGGACACCATTAAGCCTGACCAAATAATTAATAATCAAGCCTGACCAATAATTAAGCCTGTCTTTTGTTGAAGCCTGACCAAATATTGTTGAAGCCTGACAAGAGTTTGCTGAAGCCTGATCAAAGCATGTTAAAGTCTGACCACTCCAAAAATCAATCGCAAAACAAAAAATAATCATGATAAAGCTGCGAAGTGGCAGGAATTTCAGCCAGGAGATTCTGTTTGGGTTAAACTGTCAATAGATAAACACTGGAGAAAAGGGTGAATAGTTCGACGCACTGGTCGAGTTTCGTACATTGTAGCTGAGGAGGGAAAAGAGCAAAGAAGACATGCAGATCAACTCAGGAGTAGACTCACAACACCAGATCATCCCAGACTGGGCTCATAAAGAAGGAAGTTAAAAAGAAAGTATTTAGCATTTACATCTAGACGTTTCTTTTCTTTTGACCGGGGGAAAAGTGTATATACTTAAACAGCTGGTTTTATAATATTCATTCTTTGTTTTTAAAAGGTCATATGTGTTTTGTTGTTATTTACCTCAGTTTCTATCATGTATGAGATTCGAGTTGACGTAATAAAATGAGTTCTGTATAATTTGTACTATTTCGTTATTTTACTCAAGGGAAAACTTTGAAATACATTTCTCAATCAAGCTGCAATTTTGGGTTATTTATACACTAAAAATGTGATAAACGTATTAATTGAGTGGTTACTACGACTTGCAATTACACATTGAGCAAGGTTTGGAGCATGTTTCCTATGTACAATACTAAACAGTAATACGTATCGATCACGGTAGGATGTTTGTATACAAAATTGATATTTTTAAAGTTAATTGTACAGTTTTAGTTAAACAAAATTAAGGTTATTGTGATTACAAATTATGTTTTAAGCGTCTTTTTCCCTAGGTGGAGGCATTTCTACAAGAGCTAGAGAAGGAAGGGGTGGCATTAAGTGAACCTCCGCAGTATGAAAATCCCAAACCCTCAGATATGTTGAGACCAGAGAAACCTTGGGAGGTTTATTAACATGTTGTATTATTTTTGAAAGTCCTGTAAGTCCTGTTTGTAGTTGAATAAAATCTAATTCTTTTGTAGCGTATTGTTTCTCTTTACCCTCATAGTCTATACATTTTTTAAGAATATCTACTGTTCTGCAGAACGTATTACAGTAATATATAAAAAGTCACAATAATCACGATCACAATTATTTTTCTCCCCTTCCAATTAAAAATACTTAAAAATTACACTTATGAACTACCTATAACTAACATAACTAACTTATGAACTAATTATAACTATACATCTATATTTTAACATTATTATGACCAAGGGCCGCTTTCCCCAAATGTGGTTTAAGTTAAACTGGTTTAAATGTAAACTAGGGTTTAACTCTAGACCACTTGCCCAACTGCTCAGTTGCCTTGGTTTAGTTTATCTTTTTATGTAACAGTGGTGGCACTACTGATTTGCCATTTCGTCTGCATTTTTGCCAACGAGAGATGGCGGAGCTTTCGTCAGGGGTAAAAAAGAGAAGCCTACAAAGTGACAGCCATTTTTCCCTCTGCATGAACAAAATATGGTCAAAGAACAGGGTTACTATGGACACTTGAGGTAGAATTGATTACCATGGACACGATGTGGTAGAATTGGTTTCTGTGGACACGGCGGGGTTTGTATTGTATACGGATTTGTTTATTAGTCTATTTGTTTAAAGTCAGGAGCATCAAATTAGGCGGGTGGGGGATTTTGCAATGTTGCCATATGCGGGACTGGCATAACATGTCTAGGTCGAAAATAATGTGTTTTGGAAACGAACTGGCAACACTGAAAGACCCATGTTACCGGATCTTGTGTCCATAACGTAACAAATTAGCCATAGTGTGTTGTCGGGGACAACACACTCTCGACATAAACATAATAAAGCAACCATGTCGGGGTCAGCACACTCCCGACATAAACATAATAACACAACCATGTCGGGGACAACACACTCCCGACATAAACATAATAAAGCAACCATGTCGGGGTCAACACACTCCCGACATAAACATAATAACACAACCATGTCGGGGACAACACACTCCCGACATAAACATAATAACGCAACCATGTCGGGGATAACACACTCCCGACATAAACATAATAACGCAACCATGTCGGGGATAACACACTCCCGACATAAACATAATAATTCACCATACACTCGCGGCACAATACCTCGTAATGTCACAATACGAATTTGTACCCTCTAGGCACGACACATGGTAGTCAATATTCACCGTAAACTCGCGGCACAACACCTCGCAATATTATACCGTAAAAACCTGTACCCTCGAGGCACGACACATGGAACTCACAATACACAAAACTCCATGCATATTTGCCTAGCGACACAAAACTAATAAACGACAACGATCAACAATCATGTCACTTCTCGTATTAATAGACTTGCACAACTCTAAGCCACTAACCAATATCTTAGCCTAGCGATAAATTTTGAAAATAGTTACCAGACATTTATTAAATTATACATACAAATTCTACATGTCTCTTCTATTTTAATTAAATATAGAAAAAAACTCCTTTAAATTTGAAAAAAACTGGTTTAAAAAACTGTAAACTCAAAAAAACCAAAACTACAGCCAATTTAAGCAAAAGGTACCAGAACCAGCGTTTTGTAAAAAAACAAAACCCCGGCGCCTCCACCACTTGTGATGGACAAGCACGCTTATCTGCTGGCCAAACAGTATAAACCCACTTGCCACCACGAGGACGTAGCCCAATAAATTAAAGAGACATGTAATGTAATAATATAACTTTTATCAAACAAAGAATAAAACTCTACATTTTACAAATGGTGATTAAACGGTAAAATATCAATGTGATGACAATGTAAATACTTTAATATATTAACAACTAATTATCTAGATTCAAGGGCGAGTAGCCTGGAAAGTATAAATATTAATTTAGAAAAGACTAGTGACTATAAAACTTACTTAGATCCGAGACCTAACAGGCTCTGGACCCTGAGGCCCCCAGCCCCAACACTCCACCCTAATACTCCATCTCACAGACTGACTGACTGACCCCCAAAAAACCAGCTGACCTACTTAAGCCAGAGCCTTCAGCAGATCAGCAAAACAAGTTATTGTTTGATAACAATTCCAGCCTACTCGCACAACATACCCAATACTTCCTCCTTACACAATCTTGACTTCCCTCTTGCATATTTAACTACAGAAATATTATAATAAACTAACTAACTCTCTTCCCCTCCATTACATTAAAATGTATAAAGTCATATATTTTGATATTTGTTTATATTTTCGTTATTAAGTAAAGGTTGAAGGTCCTATCTATGATGACAATTTTTAATAGTTTAAAATAATCTACAATAGTATTGTAACTTATTATAACTATAATGTTGTTCTTCTGTTTTAGCGAATTTCCCCTATAGGGAAGAAGCTATTCCCGTAGGTGGCATGGTAACACTTAAGCCCGAGACCATGATAACTTTTCGTTTTGAGGTCCCCAGATGCCAAAAACACTATTCGTTCAAATATATATATATGTGTCCGTTACCGCGATAACTTTTGAAAGAAACACCCGATTTTGTTGAAATTTGGCACAAATGTGGAGAGTAGCATTTATGAATTAAAGTTCGAAAACCAGGTCGATCACACTATGGGAAGGGGGTTTTATGGGGGTTTACAATTTTCCAAAAACCGGTTTTTTGCAAATTTGACCCCAAAATGCTAAAAACACTCAGTTTTGGTTATAGCCATTTTATAGAGCTTAAAAAAACAAATCATTTAGTATTTTGAATCATTAACCTAGGTTAAGTGGTTGCGGAGAAAATACAAAAAACGTGTCCCATGTTAATCTTATGGGAAAAAGGTTTTTAGATTTTTCTCAGATAGTTTTACTAAAAACTTCACATTTTTGTTTATTATTCTGTTTAGCTCAACAAAAAAAACATTTTGGTGTTTAGATCGTTGTTCTACGTCCAACTGTTGCAGAGATATTCAAAGTGCTAAACACAGTACTTGTAGTGGCTTGAAGGGGCCATAGTCCCTAACCTTGCTCCAAGTAGGAGGAACACATGTCAGTTCGCAAACAAAGTAGACACTATCACATGTTTTAATTTAAACAAAGCAGACGTTTTTAAATCCCCATGCTTTTCTTATGGGTTAAGTTATTTCTCGTTAAGTAGTTAAGTAGTTTCTTTAAGTTATTTCTCGTTTACTGGTTACTTTTTAGAAATACTGCTATTTTTCCCATCCCTGGAATCAAGACCTTTAATCTGAGCCCTCCCCTATCATCCTGCAATTTGCTAAACTCCCACAAGTTTGACTTAAAAATTTCGCTTACAGAATTGTATATAAAGATTATATCATGTTATAACATTATTTTATCTGATAACCTTTTAATTACAGTTATTGTAAAGTGCCTAGTTTAAATTTGTTGTATTATCGTACATTTGACGTCATATAATGTACCAGGCATTATATCTATAGTTATGTATGTTAGCTGTAAGTAAAAGTAATGAAACGAAGCTAATCTGTTAACGGCACCGAACGTTTTTATTGGCTAACAAGGTTTTCATTCTTCATCGGTGCTCCAACGCCAAATTGGCCGAACGCATGGTTCCCTACCCCTGCAAGTATTGAGCATAACATGAGAAAAATAAAAACTATGCACTGTTATTTTGCTGTATGGTGTATCATGCAGAAAACAGCCCTTGCAAAACACTGGGGGACTGAAATAGTTACATTAATTATTACTCTACATTGATTGTTTGCAGTTTAATTGGAAATTCAATCTGGTGGTAAACATATTTTGTTCTGTTTAATCCTATCCATTGAGAGTAAACAATATATTGACAAACCTCTGTTATTTAGTCACTATTTTCAACAAGAATTTGTTAGTAGGTTATTTTTTTTAGTTTTGAAACTGAAATATGTTGCCACCTAGTCAGGGAAAAATATGTTGGGGGAGTAGGAGGGAGGATACCCTTCAACAATCTGAGGGTTAAATGCTATATAAATACTTGGGCTAGTAATACCAGGTAGTAAACTTCCAAAGCTGGACATTTGGGGGAAGGCCTAAAGAACTATTATCAACTTTTGTTAGAAGTGGTATCAGGGAACATTTTTTAAATGTTCCTGAAATATATTAATAGACTAGTGTTATGCTCACTGAAAAATCAACGTACATTATCACAGACATTTATGAATTACCCTATGAAAAATAAAATCTAAACTTTTAAGAACGTAAACTGGGGTAACTTTTGAAACAGTTGTCAAGTTCAAAGTTAATTTTGTCCTAAATTTGCTAATGTAAATTGCTGTTTTTTCCACCAAAACTTTGGTCTTGCTTAGGTTTAAGTACTGCACCAATTCAATTTATTAAAAAAAAATTAGTTTAATAAAAAAAGGTGTTTCAAGACCCATGTTAAAATGATTATATTGCAAGTTAGTATTGTCTGGGGCAACTTGAAACATAATAGTAGTTTTCATCACTTCGAGCAAAAGTGGCTCTTTTAGGTGCGCTATCGTGTTTTAAAAGCATCCTAAAAGAGGCATTGTCCTAAAAGAGGATAATTACAAATAAAATAGTTTTTTTTCATTAAAAATAAACTATTTACATCACTCATATTAAATAAATACATAATAAGATAACAACAAAGTGAATGTAATGGGTTTTATTATAAAAACATATAAAAACTCTGGTGTTTCAAGTTACCTCACCTCTGACGTCAAGTCAACAAAATTACCACAGAAAAAAACGGAATGAATTAGCGGCAAACGTCCCATTCAGTTATTTTGTGTATAAAAGAGGAAATGTTTAGGCCCTAATTATATACATTTTTCAGTGTTAGATTCGGCTGTAGAAAAGAAGTGTTCACGCCTATTTCTTTTTGAAAAAAATGGTAACAACAAAAATATTAATAAAAAGTATTTACGTTATATTTATAGGTCTAGTATTTATTTAATACAGCTGTTAACTTAACCTGAATCACAAACTCCACTGTGCAACTTAGCAAGTGAATCTGTCAGTGTTACCAAAACGTTAAAAAAATTACCAAACTGTTTCAAAAGTTTCCCCACCATTTCAAGTTAATCCAGTTATCTTTCTAACAAAATTTAAATCATTTTATGAACGCAATTAACTATAATCCATGGTACATACAGATCTCAGGAAACTGTGATGATGTGGACTGGGCAAAAAAAATAAATTCTGTATAAATGTTAATTTTGACCAAACCCTTGTAAATTAAGTTATTGTAATTGATTTTTTAGAAAATGTTTTGGCTTTTCATCTATTTTGATGTAAATTCCTAATTTGTCTTTTCTTTTACACCGGGATAGACATACATGCAGCTGGTAGATCGATAAATATTTACAAAATACTGGTTCTAAAAAAAATCAATCTGAATTAAAATTATGGCCTTAGTTATTGCCATGTGATGTCACGTAGGCTATAGGAATAATCAAAATGTGATACTGGCCATTAAACTCTCATGTTAGATATAATTATTTTTAAAATACTTATTCAAGCTTAAAAAATCAAGAAATTTGTATTTTTTTCTGAAAATGTTATGTTATCACTTGTTGAGCTCCTGAACCATTCCCATTTCTGAGTCTCTCGCATTCCCGATATATCACTGAACATGTCGTCCTGCATCTTCAGGGAGGTTTTACCTAGTTCGCGGTCATGCATTCGGTTTGAATGCGATGTGTGATGTGGGCCATGGAAGATGTGGAATACTATCTGTGGTTCTATGACATATCGGGAGCGTGAAAGACTGTGTCCTTATGTTTGGCCAGTATTTATATGTTTTTTAGTTGAAAATCCTGTCCTGGTTGGGACTTCAGGGTTGGTCCGTCAGTTTTCAGCGCCCGTGCAAAGACCAAATTTGTCACCCCCCGCCCCCCACCCCATAGTTCCTCCCTACACCATAGTTCTGAGATGGGCCTCGCTCCCTCGCTTGTTGTTGCGTTTACGATGTTTCTGGTTCCGTGCTATGCTGATCACCTGAAATGACAAGCTATGGAACACATTCAGATAAGAAACTTGTGTAGTTCAAAATCATGATTTCATATATTATTGTCCTGGAAATGTATCCCGTTTCCGATCTTCCGCGCCACTAATCTTTTTCAACAAAACCCAGAACCTCAAATAATTAAAAATATAAATTTGTAAAAACAACAAATGTGCAAACTTATACCTGTGTTTCTTTAAGAAAAATAATAGGTAATTAAAACAAACCCTTAAAACTGAGTAGGAATGGTGAAGTACATACCGATAACAGTACATCTGTTCTGAGCGTGGGAAAAATTTCGTCCAGGGGAACCAAAACAATAATCAAAACGCTGATCAAAACCAACCGCGATTCAATGATGGTTCCTGGAATCTGTGAGGCTGAAGTTTGCAATGGATACAGCAAAGTTTGTATGAAAAAAACAACTAATGTTTTCTGAATATAATATTTGTTTATTGATTCTAATGTATAACACGTTTTTCAGTTATACGGACTCTATCTTCGAGTATTTCATCTTTAAGTTTTTTGTGTAGCTATAAAGCTTATTTTAAATTTTGTTGTATTCTGTGATATATTGAATCTTACCTTATAAAAGGGTTTGGATAAATTAAGTTTAATACCAATGACTCTAAAAACTCAAGATGGGTGCAAACTTGTTTTGTTCGTTAGTACTATCATTGACTATAAACAGTCAATGGTACTATACTGTGATATACTGTCGCAACTTATTTAAAGTATTGCCAATTTGTAAGAAATACAGATGATTAATCAATTAACCACGACCAGAGCTCAAATAATCTTAATATGTAATGAGGAGAGGTATGTTTAATTCTTAACATTTCCCACTCCATCTCCAATACTCCGAAATAACTCAGTTAATAAATAAGAACTTGGTTGAAATGGTTACTAAATAGTCGAAACGATAAAGTATATTTTTCAAAGTAAGCTAAACGAGTGGACCTTACAAGTAACGATGTAAGGGGGCGCCAAAATCTGAGGAGGGTGCATCATATTTCCCCCTTATTTCATATAATACTAAACTGAAATAGATCAAATCCCTATTCAATACTCTCCAGTCTCCAAACCATATCTTTCCTCATCTATAGGAACTAGTTTAAAACAATCGACGTGGGCAGATTAAAACAATTAGTTGCATTGTGTTACTTTATATTTTAACATTGCAAATTTCTTGCATCGTATTGCGAGTTTTATTCAAACTCTCAATACCAATCAGAATGCCCTGAAGTTGTCACAAATCGATAGAGGTCAAAACAACTTCTCGTATTTTGAAATAGAGGGGAGCATAAGTTGTATTATCTGATTTGTAAATTTAATGTTTAAGTATGATGAAGGTGCAACATGGTGAATACTCCATAACTTTCTTTCAAATAATGTCTTTCAACAACTTATAATACTAATATACAACAATTTGCAAAATCAGTTTTGGTTTATATATATATACAAATACTTTATGTTAGCGCTACGGCCTATGCCACCCACCCCGCACCAGGTGGCGTACCGGTGGGGGGGTTGTGTGGGGGGCGGTCCGACCCAGGCCCCGCTTTGGCATAGGCCCCCAAATTTTGAAAAATGTTAACAAATCTGAGCGAGTATTTGCCGCCGATTTCCGGAGAATCGCTACCGATCTACTGCCGTATTTTCGGCCGTTATTACGTAGTAAAGTCGTCATTTCTGGACAGTATTTTGCTTTCCATCGTCGTTTATAGCCGATATTACGCGGCAAGGACGTTAATTCCAGATTATATCATCTGTAACGTCTTCAATTACAGCCGATAATTAGTGGATCGGTCTCCACTTACTTAGGTTGTTATTTATGTCCAATTTATGTGTAATACATAATGTTATGTCTCGTAACTTTCGGTCGATTTTACGTGGTGCGATCGTCTTTGGCGGCCGTTTACTATATACGTGATTTGGAGGGTCAGGATCATCCAAAGATTGGCGGGAAATACTCGCTCGAACTTTGGAGTATTTTTTTAAACTTTGAGTTAATTTGACTATTTAAATACAGTAGTATTCAAATTTTTACAGTACTCCTAATACATCTTATACACATATACGAATAGGCCTTCCTCTTTAACCCCTAATGTATATCCCCCTACATTATCCTAATGTATATAGGCCCCTACAAATATATCCGCCGCCCCAGGCCCCCAACTACGACAGTACGCCACTGCCGCATCCCAAGATCCGTTATGAGCGCCGAGCGCCGCCCCACCCAAAAGCGCCGTGCCCCGCGCGCCCCGTGCTGGAGCACGGCTCGGCTCGCACTGCCCTAAAGCCGGTACTGTTGGACTTCCAGCTAAATATTGAACACAGGCCTCTGATTTACATAAAACAAATGGTGAGTGTTCCCGAAAGTGGGAACTAGGGTAATTGATTCCTTGTATTGAAGGATAAAATTTCATTAAAAACTTTTAACCATCAGCTTTTAAGGCCTGTAGCAAAAAGCCGGAATTTCTCAATACGAACAAGGATATTTAAAATATTATGTTTTTGTGACTAAACCGTTCTTTAGTGGCTCATATGCAATTAAAACTGAGAAGAAGTGATTGACCAAGAAAACCGTACAAATTATTTTAATAAAATATGTTTTTTTGCTACAAGCTTTCTCATAGAGAAAACACACATATAAAGTAAACTATAAAGCGGTTAAGCTATTAAGTTAATCATTTTTCACTCTTTTAAAAGTTAGATCTCTTACTTAAATTTAACCCTTAAAGGGCTGAATATTACGTGGCTTTGAGCTTAATTAATTATTTTATAGTATAAGTGTCAAAACAGTTTTTGATTTTATATATTTTTATTTTTGTAATTGGGCCAAAAACTATAAATATACTGTTTTTAGCCAACATGGTTTTTATTTTTAATTAAAAAAATCAAATAAAAATTTGTAACATAAGTCTTTTAATAATTTTTTTACAAAACGGAGTGCTTTAAACAACGATTTACACGTTAAATAATTGACACGGTTATACAAACAACAAATAAGTATCGTTTTTGGGTTTGTTATTTTAGACAGATATATCCGTCTTTATCCTGGACAATTTTACTAATAGACGGATATGTCCGTCCCTGGCCCGGATCAGAACAGGAAAAATACGGATATATCCGACGATAGCATTTAAGGGTTAAATCTATACTGTTCGAAAATGGGTTTGTCTTTAAAAAAAATCAACCTAAGGAATTGTGTTGTCAAATTTCTAAAAGTTAAAATACTCTTTTATATATTATTAATGGTTGTTATTTAACATCAGCTAAAATGGTGGTCGGCTAACTCACTTGCAATGCCTCTATTAAACAGAACACACCCTCTATAGTAATTCTGTGTTTGCTAGTTCAAAGTTGGACTTCACCATTCTCAATAGGCAGTCCCTTAGCAATCACAAGAAGTCTGGTTTTGTGCCTGAGCGAGGGATACACATATTACGTAACACATTTTTTCGCCATTTCAAACCCCTTCCTCCCCCACACAACACTCCGTAACACCTGAGCCTCATATCTTACGTAACATGATCATAGAAAATGTTAAAAAGCTTAAATCGTGTAAAAATCATCATTTTGCAAAGTTTTCAATGAGATAATGCTTTTAATTCTTGAAACAAATCTGTTGTACCATTCAAAACAAATTAATGTAAAAAATAAATACATGTTATTTTAACTAACAAACAGATATTGTGTCAAACCCTTAAAGATCAAAGCTCAAAACAGTAAAACGATAATGATAAGGTTTGAGAGAAACGACATCTTAGAAGTAATGTCTTTCTTCATCTTTTTTCTTGATTAACACTTTTGAGATTCAGGTAAAAAATAAACTATCCCAGCTAAAACTTATCAAACAACAGTAATAATTGTCATAAAGTCAGAGCAAAATTTTAGTAACAAATTTATCAACAAAATAACAACATAAATACGTAATGAACAGTCAAAAAAACTCTTAATAAGATCGTGTAACTCAGGTTTATTTTTTAAATCCCAACATTGTATTTAAATGTGTGAGTAACGTAACACTACAAGAATAACACATCCCTCCCCCTCCTATAACGCAGAGAATCGCTACACCATACCCCTCCCACCCTGTAAGTGGATTACGTAATATGTTTAAGGCCCCTTAGTTACGTTAAATGCTGCAATATAATGCATTTTATAGGAACACAATACTTACTGAAAGTAATACGCAGTTCTTTGAATAAAAGAAAGTATTTTACTTCAAATAATAAACTATAAACAAACCATGAATTCAATTTTGGAATATTGTTCTAGCTAGGGTTGAATTTCTTCAAACAATTTAGTTACAATAGCTACTGTCTTTACAAAAACATAAATTGTATTACTTCAATCATTATATACTCCTGAAGAAAGTTTAGTTAATTAATAAAAGGATATTGTGTCAGTCATAATTCAATTTTTGCAACAAGTATTAACTAATTTAGTTACAGTGGAATTTGAAAGATTAAATGGTTTACAAATTTCCAAGAACCAAGAAATATTAACATATCCAGTCTTGTTTCATGAGAAGACACCAAAATAATTTTAAGCAATAGCCAAAATTAGACAAGATTGACACTAGAGGAAATTTTCTTCAGTTATTTAGATCTTACTTATCAAATTGGTAACAAATAACATACATCAAGGTTCAGTATTGGGTCCATTATTATTCCATATTTTCAATTCTACAAATAAAAAGACTACCCAAGGCATCTCACGCAAACTACACTTATCATTTATTCAAATTCTCGTTTAAATACGCCCTAGTTGCGCTGGCGTCTGAAAGAGAGGTTAAGATTAGTAATGACTTGCCCTTGACAATTCCTTCTCAGCTTATTATATTTGCAAATTCCTTGCATTAGTGAAGGGCAATTCACTTTTGGAAGTGGAAAATTAAACAAATGAAATTTGGAAAGAGCTGCAGATGGTGTTTAGCAAATGGTCTAGTGTTAAAAAGTTCTCAGACAAATTGCATGTTTTTTAAAGAACCAAATGTCAGTCCAAACAATATTTCATAGCAAAACTTCCTTGGCTCCATCTTTGACTGAAAGTTAAATTAGAAAATCCAGATTTATAAAAACACACCTACATCAACTCAGGGAACAAAATGTATTTTAAATGTATTATTATGTTTAATTATAAATTTTGTGAGAAAAATAGTTTTTTAACGATTTGTTTAAATAATCTATGAGTTGTGTTTGTTTTATTGTTGTTTTAGCGAATTTCCCTTTAGGGAAGAAGCTATTACCGTAGGTCTCATGGTAAGACTTAAGCCCGAGACCATGATAACTTTTTGTTTTGAGGTCCCCAGATGCCAAAAACACTATTAGTTCAAATTTATATATATATATGTGTGTGTGTGTGTGTCCGTGAATGTGATAACTTGAGTAAAAAACATCCGATTTCGATAAAATTTAGCTCAAATGTGTAAAGTGACATTCATGACTTTAAGTTCGAAAATAAGAAAAATTGGACCATGGGAAGGGGGGTTTATGGGGGTTTTCAATTTTCCAAAAATCATTTTTTTGCATTTTTCACTCTACAATTTTTATAAAACTTAATTTTTGTTTTGACCATGTTATAGAGCTTAAAAAAACAAATAATATAGTATTTTGAATTATTAACCTAGGTTAAGTTGTTGCGGAGAAAATCCAAAAAAACCTCCTCATAAAATCTCCCATGTTAATCTTATGGGAAAAAGGTTTTTGGCTTTTCCTCAGTCCATTTTAATGAAAACTTCACATTTGCTTGTACCAATCAGTTTAGCTTCACAAAACAATCATTTTGGTGTTTAAATTGTGAATCTACATTCAACCGTTGCAGAGATACTCAAAGTGCTAAACACAGTACGTTGTCCAATGTTATCCTTATGGAGAATAAATAAAATTTGGTATCTCGATTATTTATGAATGTATATTGATGAAACTTGGTATGTGGCTTCAGGTAGTACTGGTATGTTGATATTTGCACCAACAATTTATTTTTTGTTGATTATACCGGTAGCAGCAAACCTGCGTACTTAGCCCCCATGTTATTCTTATGGAGAATAAGTAAATGTAACGACTCCCTTAATTATGAACATAAATTAAAAAAACTTGGTATATGGCTTCACTTTGTTGAGTTGTATTGATATGTGTATAAAAAACCAATATTTTTGCTCCTTGTTGCAGCAAACCTGCTTACTCAGCCCCCATGTTATTCTTATGGAGAATAATTAAAATGTTAAATAGAGCTTATTTATCATTGACTATTGATGAAACTTGGTATGTGGCTTCGACTAGTTAAATTCTATTTATATTTTCATAAAAACCAATTGTTTGTGTTCCTTGGTTCAGCAAACCTACGTACTCATCACCAATGTTATTCTTATAGAGAACAATTAAAATTGTATGTATCGCTTATTTGTGAATATATTTTTATGAAACCTGGCATGCGGCTTTATGTGGTATTAAGACATATATTATTCATTGGAAATTCGCTGAGTACGCAGGTTTGCTGCGACGGGGGTATTTGTGTTTATCAAAACAATTAAGATCATTCTTCTTTGCTTTTTCTATTCTTGTAAAGTGTTCATCTTTAAACGCTATAGTTTATGTTAACCAGGGGAAATCCCTCTTGGGATACGGAATTATTTTATGGGGAAAATCAACAAATATTGAAATTGTATTTTTATTACAAACAAAATATTAGAACTATGGTTATAGCTATAGATGTAGTATAGGAAGATTCCTGTAAACAAATATTTAAATACCATTCGATATTATCCTTTCCATGTTTGTTTATTTCTGAAATTATAAACTATGTTCACTTAGATAAAAAATCAACCAACTACTTTAAAAATTATCCTATATTCTAATATGAATAAGGTTTGCTTGTATGCTTGCGACAATGATCTCAAAAACGGCTCCAACGATTTCCTTCAAATGTTGGAAATAACTAATTTCTGGGATAAAAATAAGTTCTAGACAGGCCTCATCCCTAGGAAAAATCAAATAATGTAGAAAAACTAAAATGAAAAGTTACAAAAAATTAACATTGCTGGGCTTGAGTTTCAAATCAAAACAAAAGAATTGTAACAGCCAGATTTGAGTGAAGATTACATATAGAGTAGTAAAATAAATCAAAGGGAAATTGAGCTATAAATAAGAACTGGAGTGACCCTAAAAATATAGATACCCCCGTCACAGCAAACCTGCATACTTAGCGAATTTCCAATGCATAATATATGTCTTAATACCACATAAAACCGCATACCAAGTTTCATAAAAATATATTCACATATAAGCAATTTTAATTATTCTCCATTAGAATAAAATTGGTAATGAGTACGTAGGTTTGCTGAAACAAGGAACACAAACAATTGTTTTTTATGCAAATATAAATAGAATTTAACCAGGCGAAGCCAAATACCAAGTTTCATCAATATTCAATTGTAAATAAGCGCTATATAACATTCTAGTCATTCTCCATAAGAATAACATGGGGGCTGAGTACGCTTGTTTGCTGCTACGGGAAAAATCAACAAAAAATCAATTTTTTGTGCAAATATCAATATACCAGTACTACGTGAAGCCACATACCAAATTTCATCAACATACATCCATAAATAATCGAGATATCAAATTTTATTTATTCTCCATAAGGATAACATTGGACAACGTACTGTGTTTAGCACTTTGAATATCTCTGCAACGGTTGGGCGTAGAATCACAATTTGAACATCAAAATGATTGTTTTGTGGAGCTGAACAAATTGGTAAAAGCAAATTTGAAGTTTACATTAAAATGAACTGAGTAAAAACCAAAAACCGTTTTCCCATAAGATTAACATGGGAGATTTTATGAGTAGGTTTTTTTGGATTTTCTCCGCAACCACTCAACCTAGGTTGATAATTCAAAAAACTTTATTATTTGTTTTTTTAAGCTCTATAACATGATCAAAACCAAAATTAAGTTTTTTAAAAATTTTAGGGTAAAAAATGCAAAAAACTGATTTTTGGAAAATGTAAAACCCCCATAAACCCCCTTCCCATGATCCGATTTTTCTGGTTTTCGAACTTAAAGTCATGAATGTCATTTTACACATTTGAGCCAAATTTCATCAAAATCGGACGTTTTTTACTCAAGTTATCGTGTTAACGGACACACACACACACACATATATATATATATATATATATATATATATATATATATACATATAAATTTGAACGAATAGTGTTTTTGGCATCTGGGGACCTCAAAACAAAAAGTTATCATGGTCTTGGGCTTAAGTCTTACCATGAGACCTACGGTAATAGCTTCTTCCCTATAGGGGTAATTCGCTAAAAAGAGGCAAATGAGTTATACAAATCTGATTATCAGTAGGGGGAAGTGGTGAAATATTACTCCAAGTCATCTAAACAAACTGACTGGCCTTCCCCCGAGCAAAGCTCGACACCCAGGTACTAAACATAACACTAGAAATAAAGAACTGTTCTGCACCCCATTTATAATTCAACTGCATTTAAGACCTTTACCTTGAGGCATATAATGGACTAAAGCTATACTTCCATTTGCAAAATAAATAAAAAAGTCAGTGTATTAATGTCTTCAAAGCAGAAATTATGGAAATATTATTATTCAAAGCGTAATATTTCAACCCAGAATGGTTCGCTGACACAACCCTTTTAGAATGTGAAAATACCTTTTATATTATAAATATATGCACCGGAAACTTAAAATGTATTTTTAGCTTTAGTTAAATTTTAAATGAAGTCCTAGAGACAAGACACTAGTTAGTGCAGTAAGCACTTGATGTAACGTCATTGAGTGTTAAATGATTTGATTTGCATTGCTGAATAATCAAAGAACCACTTTTGCTCTTTCACTTAAACACTTTTAAAATGTAAAATATGTATGACACACAATATAAACTAAGTTCAGGAAATAATTTACCTCTTTTGTTTTCAAATTTGTCCTTTGTAGTGGCACAAGTCTCTATGCAGCTGGAGTTTTCCTAAAAATAAAACTACTATAAGTTACACAATAATGAACCTTACAATGGTAAAGGCATGTTTATACAGAGTGTCCTAGAACTCTCTAGTGAATTTTTCAGGTATTATTCCTGGACCATAGACAAGTCAAAATATCATATTACAAATTTTAAATACTCAAAAGTTACTCGTATAGCCGCCATTTTTTTTCACAAAATAATTTTTAATTCTAGAATGGCTTGTTGTAACAAAATGAAATTTGGTATTTAGCCTCATCACTTATAGATCTAATTACAGAAAAATAAATATTTTTAGAATGTTTATTTTCAAAATGGCGGCTGCTTAAAAGCTTTAAACGTAAATATCTCAAAAAGTGCATATGAAAAATGTTTCAGTTGTCAGGTTATTTGTAGAAAACTTAATTATGAATTCAAAAATACCAAAATTAATAGCTGTATAGCACTTGACAAAACCCCTGAACATTATCATAGAATTATTATTTTAACTCTTATGACATTTCTTTATATTTTCAATGTGAAAAATTTGTTAGGTAGTCGCTTGCAAGATATATAGGCAAAATATGTATCACATTCAAGACTAAGGCTATGACAAATCTAGGTAAAGGTGTCTAATAATTCTGTTTATCCTCCTTCATTAAAATTTTAACTTGGTCAAGTGGTCCTTAAATACAAGGGTGCTGAAAAGTCTGGAGACGGTAAATATATCTCCTGAATAAAACAAGTTAGAAGGGTTAAATTTTGTTTCCACCTTTCAGTTTCTGAAAACTATTGTTTTATGTTCTGTACAGTCAAATTATATTAAGACGGGGCTGTCTGCTGGGGTAAAACTGTCATTTTATAACGGGCTAACCTTTTGAATTAAATTTACGGCAAAATGTTTTACAAAAAGTGCCCCTAAGCATTTAAAACTAAATTGATATACAACTGGACCTAAGCTTATATTTAAACTTTTCTTCCAACCCCAGTGCTGCCCCTCCCCTGAACAGGGTGTATGACCTTTCCCATTCATTCTCCTATCTCATTTTATTCTAGAGATATACTATCATCTCCAGACGTTTCAGTACCCCTGTATAAATACTTGTAGAGTGTAGATTTACATCCGATACTATTTCTTCAAGCATTGAAAAAATGATTTCATGTTATCAGCCACTCATATTTCAATAAAAATGGTCTTAATAGTTTTACTGTCAAAGTTATCCTTTCTAGACCTATACATGTATTTTCATCTGGATGCCTGATGAAATTTCCTAAAAATCGAAACTGCAATTAATGACTTACATGTAGGAGTATAAAATATGACTAAAAAAATGTATTTAATAGATTTTTATTTAAAAAAATATTTATACTTGACAACTAATATAGTGTACATTGTAAGAAATTTAATTCAGCATAATCAAGGGACGATTATAAGTTGTCCAAAACTTTGCTGTTTAGGATATATTTTGATTGTTTACTAATGCTTTAATTTTCTTATAACAATTGAAAACATTTGTCTAATTTGTTTCTCATAAATTAAATACAATTCTTAATACTTGACGAAAACTTAAAACCTATTTTCATTGTAAAAAGTAGCCGACGCAGTGACGATAAAAATCCTTTGTTATTATTTTGTAACAGGGGTTTACAGCGAAAATAGGTGAGTTGGGACTGTAATCAATACAACAACATTAATTTGAGGATAAAGACTTTAGGAAGATTGGGTAGGTAACAAAATGTATTGTACTATATAATACTGTATAACTTATTTGATATATTCAACTTAGCTACATTGCAAAGTAAAAGAGGTAAAACACATTGTGATCAATCCTGCTAAAATAGAAGAAACCTTTTCAAAGTGGCTCCTCCTTTGGGATATTGAGTTCTCTCTTTCACTATTTTTTCAAATGCAGACCTATAGCTTGAACAAGATTTATTGTGTTGCTGAGTATAACACATATCCCTTGGAAGGTTGTATATTCTTATATAACTTTTCTTTTAAAAATACATACTGTAAATTATAATAGTAGTGTGTAGTGGTGACTTATATCCACTTCCGCAGACAAAACTACTGGACATAGAGCAGCAATATTATAAGTTAGAAAGTTGCTAGGATTTAAAAGACCTTTTGAACGGTATGATTTTTACATACTATTTGCCTTTTGTGAATTTTGGGCAAATAAGTATTAAAACAAAACTATTAGATTGAAATTTTTTTTAAAGCCTGTCATTTAGCATACTGGAGTAAAGCTGACTTTATCACGAGTAAGAAATTTTAATTGGAAAAAAATACGAGTAGTGGTTTAGAAAATATAGGTTATTCCGTAAATGTGAATATTTTAAACAAAAATTGCCACCATTTTGAAACGGAAAAAGATGATTGAATTCTGTTTTGCCAAAATGTTTATTTTAACGAGATCTTTAAATTGATGTATAATTTTCCCAATGTTTATATGAGAACATTTTGAGATTCAAACCTATCATCTTCAGTTTTGGAACATTCGGTACATAGATTTTGATGACAATATTTTTAGTATTTCGCCCATATGCGTTTTAATTGGGAAGAATTTTGTGTGATGGAAATTTTCTGTTGTTTTAGTTCTAAACCAAACCGTTCTCCCATTTATATGCTGGGCGGGTGGTCTGCCTCATATCATGTATATTAACACAAATTTTGAAAACTTTGGACAGTCCTTCAAGCCTATCTGGCAGATTTGCAGAATTATTTTTAAATTCAGCTCCAATGTGTATCTTAAGACTATAAAAAGCAACAAGTGTATATAATTTGATTACTGTAACTGTATCAGAATCAATTATCATTTAAAATATTTTATGTCAGAATATTTTTGTCAAAATTCACAAAAACCGTTATAAGTTTTACCAAAAAATGTTTCCAGTTATAAATCATGTAGACTGTGATACAAATAAAATATCACCTTGTTTGTCACACTCATAACAAATAACTGAGTTATTAGCTATTTATTAAAACACATTTCATATGATAAAAAATTCCTGCTGAATCCAAGAGGAAACCATAGTCTTGCAATCAAAACAGTGGGTTTAATATTTTAGAGCAAACGATTACAGGAAATATATATATTCCCCATAACATCAAACTTATAATATAAATAATATAAAATATAGGGACATAAATGTTAACCAGTTATAATTTTGATCTAATTTTGATCTCTTTAAAATTTTATATATTAATTAGCTAAGGAATTTCGTTTTTTCGGCCTACTACGTCTTTATTTTTTAACCGATTTGGACAATTGATTGTAATTTTAAAGGTTTTACACTGCAGATTAACAGAAAATTGTAAAGCTCAAAAATAACGCTTAGTTTTTAAAATATTGACAGTTAAAAAATTGCTCCATGTTATTTAAATGGGAGAATATTTTTAAAGGAACTTGGCCTTAGTTTGAGAATACTAGGCAACGTGAAGTCATGGAATTTGTACCAATTTGAAGCTTAGACATTCCGATATTTCCCAAAATTGTCAGATTTATAATTTTCTCCCTTTAAGTTCATCAAACGATGCAACATATTAACCCATTGGCGTAGACTTACGAGCTGGTTCCGTTCCTTACTTGTCATTTTTTAACCTATAAATTGGAATACAAAATTGGTGTTTATTAAATGTGTATTTGGCGTATTAGAATTAAAATATTGTTTTATTTCAGTTTAAAGAGTCACATTGACACACACACAGTAGGCATAAGTAAAAAGTAGCAAAATCAGTGTTGACAATGTGCAACTCACAAAGAATTAACCGATCCCGTCAACTTCCAGGCAAGCCTGCCACCGTTTATTTTACTTGGGCCCTCCCACCAACGTTGCTCAGACCAGTTAACTCATTGAGAGTTGCACGACTGGTCAGTTTTGGTCATGTGTGGGAATCGAACTCACGAAGTTCGTATCCACACCTGGCCAAGGTGTTTCAAGGACTTAGCTAACTCAGCTACCACGACCAGTGGCCTAGCGGAATTATAGGCATATATAGTCAGTCCGCGCCCCTAGCGGAGAGAGCCATAGTTGCCCTCAGCCATTACTTACAGATTTTGCTACCAGAGTGTAGCACCAATCGAATACCGTAATATTCCATTGCGAATAGAATATAATTACTATAGGCTAATGGGTTAAAGTCCTCAAATTTCCCCATGTTAATCATATGGGAGAAATTGTGACCAGGAACTCGGCCTTGGTTTGAGAAAACCAGGCAACGTGAGGTCATGGAGTTTGTAGCAATTTGTAGCTTAAACATTCCGATACTCCCCAAAATTGTTAGATTTATAATTTTCTTCCTTTAAGTTTGTTTAATGACATAAAGTATAAAATATTTAAATTTCCCCATGTTATTCATATGACAGAAATTTTGACCAGGAACTCGGCCTTAGTTTGCGAAAACCAGGTAACGTGTGGTCATGGGATTTATACCAATTTGGAGTTGAAAAATTCCGATTCTCCCCAAAATTGTCAGAATTATAATTTTCTCCTTTTAAGTTTGTTAAATTATACAAAATGTAAATGTCTACAAACCGTTTTGGTAGGATTTGTATTATGTTTTGTTTTCAACAAACAGCTGATTATAATCCTGCCTCTGTGATTTTCATTAGACAGCTGATCAGCTCATCAAGCTTTTGATTTATTTTCGTGTATTATCTATCTATAATATTAAAGTAGTTGTGAGTGTGTCTGTAACAAGTGATTTTGAAAACAGCTTTGTAGGGGACCAACATATTTTAGCTATGTTTTTTTTTTTTGCTTTTCCCCTGAACCTCAGGGCTGCACCCCAGTAGCACCAAAAGCTGCCATGTTATTTTTATGGAGAAAAGGTTTTTCCTAAATTGCTCAAAAACGCCTCTTCAAATCTGCTCCCAGAAGATACCACATTGTTAGGGGACTAAAGGTCTTTGAATTTTTTTTGGTGGCCTCAGGGCTCCACCCCACTGCCTTCTTTTATCACTTCCCAACGTTCAATTTGGATGTGTGATGGTTCTTTGAATTTGTTTTATAATGCCGTATGTCTTGAATGATATCTCAATGATGGATACGCCCCCCCTACAAACATTAGGGCTCTGCCCCCTGGCAAAATTATCGTGTTATTTTCCGTATTTTTTTCCATGAGTTTAGCCAATTAATTGTCAAAGATCCATAACATTTGGATAGGTTTTTTATAACCCCCAACGTTAGGGCTCCGCCTCAGTCGCTAAAACATTGCCATGGTTATTCTTAAGAAAATATGAGTACTCCAGGTTATTGCAAAAAGTGATCTTCAATTTGCTCCCGGACCATAATATGTTGTTAGGGGACTAAAGGTCTTCAAATAATTTGTTCCCGACCTTAGGGCTCCGCCTCACTGACTTCTTCTATTATTTCCTGACGTCCAATTTGGACGTATTATGGTTCTTTGGATTTTTTTTACAAAACTGCATGTTTTGAATGATGTTCCAAAGTTGGACACGTCCCCCCACAAACCTTAGGCCTCCGCCCACCTGGCAAAATTGTCATGTTATTCTTTCAGTTTTTTTGTATAATTTAAGCCAATTGTCATTAATCCATAACATTAGGGTATCGTAGGTTTTTTATGACCCCGACCTTAGGACTCCGCCCCAGTCGCTAAAACATTGCCATGGTTATTTATAAGGAAAAAAGAGTACTCCAGGTTATTGCGAAAAAGGCTCATCAAATTCTGCTCCCGGACCATGCCAGGTTATTAGGGGACTTAAAAACTTCAGAAAATATTTTCCTGACTTCAAGGCTACGCCCCACTGGCATCTTATATCACTTCCCAACATCCAACTTTGATTTGTGATGGTTCTTTGGAATTTCTTTTACAAAGATTCATGTCTTGAATGATGCCCCAAACGTTGGATGTGTACACCCTCCCCCCCACCAACATTTGCTACAATTTTGCCATGTTATTTTTATAACAACTTTTTTATTAGCATATTACGTGTTGTTATTACTTACGGGATGTAATAAAAGACGTCTTACAACACTTAAGATATATTTACACTTATACTGATTCACATACAGACGGTAAACATATATAAATATATTGCCTAGTACCATCTTTTATATATGTTTACCGTCTGTATGTGAATCAGTATAAGTGTAAATATATCTTAAGTGTTGTAAGACGTCTTTTATTACATCCCGTAAGTTATTTTTATGGAGAACATAGTACTCCAGGCGATTGTGAAAAAGGCTCCTCAAATCTGTTTCTGGACGATACCAAGTTGTTAGGAGAATAGAAAACTTCGGATAATTTTTTCCAGACATCAGGGCTCCACCTCACTGGCTTCTTCTATCACCTCCCGACCTCTGATTTTGACATATGACATATGACATGTGAATATTTCGATTAGTTTTAAAAACCACATTTCTTGAATGAAGCCCCAACGTAGATACATCCCGCCCAGCATATTTAACGCTCCGCCCCCTGGCAAAGTTCATATGTATTTTTATTTATTTTTTGCTGATTTTAGCCAGTTGTTATTAATGTATTGTATCCGTCGAATTTCGACGGGCACATACTAGCATTATGTTAAAAATATTATTGTGTCGCAGAAAACTAAGCGGTGTTTGCTCATGAATTAAGTTCTCGAATTAAGTATTTTGTCATCATTAAACACAATGTGTGGAAGTCTGAAATTTTAGTTTATCTAAATATAATAGTCGGTCTATTTGCTTTGACCCAACTGTTACGCGTTAAGCAAATTTTCAAATTTGGTGCGGTTCAAAATAATTGTTGGAACACTTCATCTACTCAAAGGATAAAGCAAGGATCACGAGGCGGGTAGTAGGTATTTATCTTTTTTCCACCCAACCGTGTGGCCAGCTTTCAACCCCTGAGCAAGGTAGGTTCGGTTTCTTATTTTTTAAGTAAGTATTTTTTGAAATCCTGAAAACAAGCTAGTCAATGTTGACAATGTTTTCAAGGCTGATCGCTTATACACAGAAAATCTGGAGATAGATATCAAAGAGCAAACGGTATCGACCCCACGTCAGAGCAAGAGAATTTCCTGTGTTTGTTCACAATCTTCTATGTTAACACTGTCCATTGAGTACCGACTCACTTTATTGGCTAAACTTACCTCTTCCTTCATCCCTCCAAAGGGAGCTATGAGCTTTATTCTCTACTAACTTTAGTAGACGAATCACAACCAGATTGTGTATTTTCGTTTGAGAAAAAAGTCTCTGTTTAGCCTTGAGCAAACATGTTTTCCGAACATGTATGTTGGGAATAAAACAGAACAACAAAAAAGTTTTACAATTTTGTTATAAAAACAAAATAATTGGCCTCTGACAAACGATCTAGTTCTATAAAAAACATCAAACACTGTTTGCCACACATCACAGTGTTTGTTAAAACACTAAACAATTTTTTGAGCAAACATGTTTGTCAAACATTTGCTTAGTGTGGACAAGGCTTTTTTGAGTTTTATAAAGATGCCAAAACTTTTGGAATACCGAATAAATGGTTTGTTATTCCTCCGTTAACCTAGGTTATTAACCTACATTAAGACAATAACTCGATCTACTAAATAATCATAGATTTAACTTTTTTAAATGTTTAGTGAGAAAATTGTGTTTTACAATTAACTTTTTAGTGCTAAAAAGTTACAAAGAAAACAATTTTTGTATAAATTAAAACCGCTTTCCCACACTTCGACATTATTCGAGAACTCCCTTCTCTCTTGGTTCGCTAAGCTATCGACGCAGATGCCACCTTACGTGATAACTATAAGTTTATAAAACAAATAATATTTATAATTAGGATTATTGAGCTATGTGGTAGTTGAATCGTGGGTTTCCTTAAACATGAGAAGGCATAATTACACGTTAAAATTCTGGAATTAAAATTGTGATGTCAACGTAAGACATTCGCAACGTATTGCAACGGATATATAATTCACAGAGAGATTCAAATCCTGTTTTGACCTATAATCCATAGCCACCTGCTGTTAATCAATTGCAGGTACTTAGGTCACAATGCATAACATATTTACAGTTTGTAATTGACCGTACAGTTTGTACATAACATACAGTTTGTATGTTAATTACATTGTTAATAGTATCAAGTGTTTATATCAAACTAGCTGTTCCCACAGGCTTCGCCCCGCAAATAATTTATAAAAACTACTACAGTTGTGTGTGCTGCATTCTGTGGTTAGCCCGTGGAACTACTATGAATCAGTATCAGCTGTTTATATTTTCAATAGCTCAAACAAAAATGACTGTCCATAAGAAATACATGGGAACTTTGTCGTGATCTCTGGCGGAGTCCTAAGGTAAGATCACGGTGAAAACCATTTAGTTTTCCTATTTGATGCCTAAAGAATAAGTGTACAAAATTTCAGCTCTCTACCTACATGGGGAGGTGGAGAATTAGTGATGAGTGAGTCAGTCAGTGAGTCAGTCAGCCAGGGCTTTGCCTTTTATAGATATAGATGTGCACAAACTGTGTTCGATTAGCGGTTGGAACATATAATATTACATAGCATAACATTACCATAAAGACAAAATACTCTATGTGAATTGACAAACTGTACTATGTAAATTACCAATCTTGCATTTGCACACTCTCGAAGCTAACCAACTGCCAGATTAATCATGATTTTGTGAGAACCGGTACACAAATAAAACTATTTACGATTGTTAATAAACGTTTTTCTTAGTTTTAGGTCCCTTCTTTATCCTTTTAGCTACCTTCGTTAGCTAATATCTAGGGACCGAGCTTTGCTCATAGAAGTTCACTGACACGGTTTTTCAAAGCAAACTGTTATGCAATGTTATCTCCAGTATTGCAAATGGACCTTCTTGGTTGATATATTACCGTAGAGTATTACCATTGATTCATAATCAATGGCATCACTTTGACAACTCTCTGGTTGATTATGAACAGCTTTCAAGATTCTGTTGTTTTGATTTAAAACTCCATAAACCCAATGTTAATTTTTCCAATTTTCAAATGAGACCATGTGGAAAAAATTGGAATTTGGTTTGGCAGTCAACTAATTGAGACATTCCATTCCACTGTTTCATTCCATTCCATTGTTTCACTGATGTGGAAACCAATTAAACCAATGAATTATCCCATTTCCTTTATTCACCCACTATTTAAAAGGTTATTTATTTTCAAAAGAAGGCTTAGCGGGTAATATACAAATTAAAAAGGACTCAATCATGCAGAGGCATCTTCAAAAGAATGGATTTACTTCTCTTCCTTATATTTACATTTTAGAAGCCACAATTTTTGCACGTTAAAAAAAGTAAATTAAAAAATATCTGATTTACATAATTATAGTACAAGATACGATCCATATTTCAGGCCAACACACCTAGACTAAATAATTCAAAATTTCCCGTCCGAATCTGGGTCTAAATTCCTTAACAGATTACTAACAAATTTTAAAAACTGAACAAACTTTACGACCTTTCAAAAATAAATTAAGGCAATTTTTGTTATCAAATGCTTTTTACAGTGTTGATGAATTTATAGACCATTGTCAAAATTGTAGTGAAGTAAATCGTTCCGTTTATATTAATTAAAAATTTACCAATAACAATAGAATTTAAATTAGGTTATTATTATCTTTATTATTCTTTTTATTATTTAAAATGTAATTTAGTAATTATTATAATATTTGTAAAAAATCCTACATATTGTATTTTATAGTTGCTACCGACTGTAAAAATTTGTAATGGCAATAAAATGAATTTGAATTTTAAACTTCTTGCACCATTAAATTATCAAAATATATTGTAACCTTTTAGCCTTTAATTTTTTAAAGAAATGGTATAAGAATAACCAATAAAGGTTATAGTTTTACTTGGTAGAGGTATATTGACCAAAAAGGTTATATGGACAATTTTTAAAATAACGTTTCTTAATGGTAATCTATGGATATAACCAGTCGTTCTTAACTACTGTAATTAGTGGTTTCAGGAGGGCCTAATTTGCTAAGGATATTTGTGTGTTATTCCTTAATGTATTGTAAGGATGTGAAATTTGTCTTTGCATACATATCAAATGCGCAAGTGAAGGGTTTAAATTTATTTTAAGTCATTTCAAGTCTCTCTCTCTCTCTCTCTCTCTCACTCTCTCTCTCTCTCTCTCTCTCTCTCTCTCTCTCTCTCTCTCTCCCTCTCCCTCTCCCTCTCCCTCTCCCTCTCTCTCTCTCTCTCTCTCTCTCTCTCTCTCTCTCTCTCTCTCTCTCTCTCTCTCTCTCTCTCTCTCTCTCTCTCTCTCTCTCACCTTTATTAAGCAGGAATTGTAAATACCCCCGTCGCAGCAAACCTACGTACTCAGCGAATTTACAATGCATAATATATGTCTTAATACCAAATAAAGCCACATACCAAGTTTCATAAAAATATATTCAAATATAAGCGATATATTCAATTTTAATTATTCTCCATAAGAATAACATTGGTTATGAGTACGTAGGTTTGCTGAAACAAGGAACACAAACAATTGGTTTTTATGCAAACATAAATAAAATTTAACTAGGTGAAGCCACATACCAAGTTTCATCAATATTCAATCATAAATAAGCATTATATAACATTTTAATTATTCTCCATAAGAATAACATGGGAGCTGAGTAAGCAGGTTTGCTGCAAGAAGGAAAATAAAAATGGGTTTTTATGCAAATATCAATATAACTCAACAAGATGAAGCCACATACCAAGTTTTATTAATTTATGTTCATAATTAAGGGAGTCATTACATTTTACTTACTCTCCATAAGAATAACATGGGGGCTGAGTACGCAGGTTCGCTGCAATGGGGATAATCATCAAAAAATCAATTTGTTTTGCAAATATCAATATACCAGTACTACGTGCCGCCACAAGCCAAGTTTCATCAATATACATTCATAAATAATCGAGATATCAAATTTTATTTATCCTCCATAAGGATAACATTGGACAATGTACTGTGTTTAGCACTTTGAATATCTCTGCAACGGTTGGACGTAGAATCACAATTTAAACACCAAAATGATTGTTTTGTGGAGCTGAGTTGATTGGTAAAAAAATGTGAAGTTTACATTAAAATTAACTGAGGATTAGCCAAAAATATTTTCCCCATAAGATTAACATGGGAGATTTTATGAGCAGGTTTTTTTATTTTTTCCACAATCACTTAACCTAGGGTAATAATTCAAAAATACTATATTAGGTGTAGTTGAACAGTTGAACAAACATTTTATTTAGTTAGCAAAAGCCCTTCACTAGCAAATGCTGGGGCAAGTTTTGAAGTAAAGAATAAAATAGATTTTGATACCATATATCTGAAATACATTAGATAATATTAGAAAAATGTTAGATGTTGTGGGTTAGGTTATATAACACAAGACAAAGAATAACTATCAAAACCACGTCCACTGAAGAACCTTCGTAATTCTTACCGGTAGCCCTTATACTTCAATTAATTTACTTTATATAAAAATAGAAATATATATAAACATATATTGAACAGTAATTCATATAAACCTTTAAGCGGTCTAATGGCGAGCCCCCAAAACGTTGACAAAGCCGCTTGAAGAGTAATCAGCTTTGTAGCTCCTCAGTTGAAAATAACAAAACACCTTTGTGTAAATCGAGAATTGTTGACATTCCCTGTAATCGGCGACATTTTCACCTATTGTCAAACTCTGACAAACCCAAAATAAGGGTTCAACATTTCGGAATAACAAAATGCAGATTTCAATTTTGAAAATAATTGTGCTTAGTAACAAACCAAGTACGTTTTGACATCGCTATTTTAAAAATCTTGACATTAAATTACACATTTCATTTTTACTATTATACAGTATTATATTTGTTACCCTATGCAACATAATACAAATTCAGGTAATTACAATGTGATTTTCTTTAAAATGCTTTTAATAATATAAATTAATTATTGTGTGTACATAAAACTAATCCATACAGATGGTCCAGTCAAGTTAGACATTAAAAAGGGTCCTTGCATGCAAAAGGTCATGCAATTCTAATTTTAGCGAATTTCCCCTATAGGGAAGAAGCTAATTTTCCCTATAGTCGGCATGGTAAGACCCGACCATGGTCGGCCCAGACTTTTCGTTTTGATGCCCCCAGATGCCAAAAACACCATTAGTTCAAATTCATTTTATATATATATATATATATATATGTGTGTGTGTGTGTGTGTGTGTCCATAGGCACGATAACTTTCATAAAAATGGTCCGATCTTGATGAAATTTGGTATAAACGTGTAAGGCAGCATCTATTTTCATGAGTTCGAGAACCAGAGAGGTCGCTCTATGACCCCTATAGTGTATGGAGCAAGGATTTTTTCGTTAAAACATTCAAATTTGATTTATTGGTGGAAATATTAGTCTTGATATATTAAATCAAAATAATAAAGCCATTAGCCACTAACACGGTTAAAAATACCTCCAACATCTAAATAAATTATTTGGGATAGTCAATTGGAAGAGTATTTAAAAATAGTTATATGCGAAATTGTACAGTTATGTCTACAAGGCGAGTACATAGATATAGTCTACCGACTATGATTTGATATCTATGCTAATCAGTGTACTATTCATATTCCAAGCCAAACTATAATGAAAATGTAAACAATTTTTTTTCTCTTTACAAATTATGAAATTATTTGTTTTAAATTTCTTGTCTTATATCGGTAAAATATTAGTGTATTACCTTAGAATATTAAATAAACATGTATATACATATTATATAAATTTAAATTTTGGAAATCAAAAGCTTTTAATTCAATAGCCTGACAAGTGCTTTGACTGTATTTTAAACACACCACAATAGATAACAAGTTTTAATTTACGACAACGTATTGTCATAACGAAACCCTTATGAAACCCCCCAAAATGAATGAATGCATGTTTCTTTGTTGAAATAGCTTATTGGCAATACCAATAAGGCTTCTCTTACAAATGAAGCACAGAGTTTTCATAACGAACCTGTTTTTTTTGGTTAAATTGCAATTTATTCCCGATCCTTTAAATCACAAGCTGTTTTGATCTTTTAACATCAATACTTTGATGTAGTTGTTTACAATATAACTGTTATATTAATTAGTATAATGAAATCGGTAAACATTTTAATTTATCTACTGATAATGATTTAAAAATATGTTTTTCTATTGTTTGTGAAATTGATATTTAACAAATTCAGCTTGAGCTTTGAGAACATGAGTATCACCGACAAACAATTTAAATCAGCCTCGTTAACTAAGATAGCAAGGTACTTAATTATTGCTTAATTAAGGCACGGATAATTTCTGTGCTGTAAAAACTGTTAACGTCTTGCATAAAGGCTAAACAACTCGTAGGTCTACAAGTAAAACTGTTAACAATACAGTTTCACTATCTCTTTTACTATTTAAAAATACAAACTATATAACCATAATTAATGTTTTAAGTTCTGTTATATGCCCTGTGTGGAAACCATTACAGTACTGTGGCAAATTCCCTTGAGTTAGTCTATTTCAAGACATTTTAAAGATTCTTATTGCATGGGGTTTAATAAAGAGTTGTTACAAAATTATAGAGCAATAACGTTAAATATTTTCTAGGGCACTTATGCAGTTATTTTACTAAAATTAAAATGTGTTGGTATAATAAACGAACAAAATTATAGAGAAAGAGCGTAAATGATGAAATACTTGATTTTGATGATGCCAAACAGACCTCAGATTCTGAAAGATTTTTCACAGTGCAAACAACGTGGGGTGAACTTATATATTATATCAATTGTACATTTACATCTATATATAGTGTATATTATATATTTCATTATTATTACATATTATGTACCTATGGTAAATATTAAAATTTGATTATAGTAAAAATTACATGTAAAAACCCCAAAAAACCCATTTCTGGGGAACTAAACCCCCCCCCCCCAAAAAAAAACCCTTCGGATGGTGTGATTCGTCTGGTTTTCAAATTTGACCCTAATTTGAAATTTGACCCTACAAAATTAGATTTTTGTAAATATATATTTAAAAATATAATAATGTTCTATATCGTACTGTCCTCATCAGCATTGTTTCTTTTGGTCATAAATAGGGTTTCTAGTATTCATTTGAGCATTCTGCATATTCTGAGGTTGTTGGTGATAGTTCGGGTCTAAATTATTTTAAGTTTATCTTCTCTCCTTTGGTTTCATTAATCTTCCAAACAAGATAGGCAAGTTTTATTATGTACTTTTGTAAGGGTGGTTGGAAAAGCTTGACTTCATGGACGTGAAACTGTTTATCCTAAGAGCCTGAATATATTCACGAAACCATGATTGAAATGTTTTACCAGTTTGCCCTACATAAATATATTTGTGTTAAATATTTTGGGGTTATGAATTAAGACTCTGACGTGGGCCTTAGTTGTGAAACTGACCAGTCTTTTAATACCAACAATACAGTAAATGCACTAAGTTCAACTTATTTTTATATTAAAAATAAGTAATTTGTATGAACTAAAATAAAGTTTCTACGGATCATTAAGTTAAATTTAATAAAATACCTCATGGGTATATAATTTGTATTACAGATGCCATTTGAAGGTTACATTCAAAGTGCTGAAACATATCGTGTTACATAGTAATTTTGTTTTTTTGCAAATTGTATTAATTAAAATCGTGGAAGCTAACAAAGTTTTTTTTGCTATAGGTTAAGCATAAAATCACAAAATGCTTATTGGTACAGAGTACCATTACTCAGGAAAAAAATTATCAATATCAGCATGCCGAACATGCCGGAACAATGAAAAACTATAAATGGCCGCCATTTTGAAAAAATTGATCCTAAATATTAATTTTTTTCCTGAAGTTAGGTCTTGTAAACATAAAGCTCCATACCAAATTTCTACTCTCTCCAAAAACTCGTTCATTTAATAAATATTTATAAATGAAAAATACAAAATGGCGGCTGAAAGGGTAACTACGGAGTAATTGTAAATATGATATTTTGATTTGTCTTTGACTCAGGAATAATAAATAAAAATATTCTCAGAGAGTTCCGGGACACTCTGTATATTTTGAAGGGAAGGTGCGTTTTATTCTTTAAACTGTCGAAACGTTTGACAGCAAAGACTTGACAGAGATTGACCAAACGTAAAAAGGAACCACATAGATTCAATTGTCCTCGATTTTCAGAAAGAGAAAGCTTTTTATTTTAAGAGACATTGCTTTTAAAGTGCTTTCTTTAACTTTAAGCTTTTTGGTGTTTTGGTCCACAATCTTTAAATACTATTACAAAAATAATCTAAATTTAGATAGATATAAATTAATAAAATAATGATGTGCCTTTCTTTTTAACCTGTTAGTCAAATTCAATGAGGACGTTTCGATTTCAAAATTATCTATCCTATCATCACATTTAAACAATTTTTCATAAAATTGAAGTCACTGCTGTGTTGTCAATTTAATCAAATACATGGAGAACAATTTCATTTAAATCTGTGTTAGTTGTTAAGATCCAGCTCCTGACTATCCTCTTCTCATCCTGCATTAGCTTCTATGACTAATAATAGCAGTTATTTTTCTAGTTTTAAGCTAAACATGCTAAAATAAACGTGTTGTAAAGAATAATGTGATTACAAATAAAAATGGTGATTTCTAATAAAATCGTCATACATTTTTATAACAATAAAATACTTGATTAGGGAGTTAAATTACTTGAATTATTTATTGGTTTTGTAATTTATTTAATAATTAGTTTAGGATAGAAAGCTTTCCTACGGGAAGGCGCTGTGCCAAAACTGTTCAGTGAGGATAAAGCTAAACGGGTATATGAATGGGTAGTACTGCTTACTTTTACAATTTATTTAAATATACGCGGAAAATACAATTTTACGTGAAAATATAATTTTTTTAAATTGAATATGGACCCAAGTTTATATTTTTGTTTTTGCATATCACTGAGGATGAAACAATTAAATCTTAATTACTCCAGCTGAATTTACAGCTTTGTTTGATGTAGGTGTTTGATTACTCAGTCCCAGGGTTTGTTTTCATAATTAACGTCCTAAAGGCGCTCGACCACTTCTACCATAATTGTTATCCTTTTATTGAAATAACAAGCAGATTTCTTGGGCTTATTGAATGGGTATGTCAATTTTCTGATTCTGTTTACTGAAATAGTTTTGAGCCAACTGAGGTTTGTAAGGGGATAGTCGGGCTATATCCAACTGTAAATGGTGATGAGTTTCCCATTTACAGTTGGATGTATCCCGACTATCCCCTTACAAACCTCAGTTGGCTCAAAACTATTTCAGTAAACAGAATCAGAAAATTGACATACCCATTCAATAAGCCCAAGAAATCTGCTTGTTATTTCAATAAAAGGATAACAATTATGGTAGAAGTGGTCGAGCGCCTTTAGGACGTTAATTATGAAAACAAACCCTGGGACTGAGTAATCAAACACCTACATCAAACAAAGCTGTAAATTCAGCTGGAGTAATTAAGATTTAATTGTTTCATCCTCAGTGATATGCAAAAACAAAAATATAAACTTGGGTCCATATTCAATTTAAAAAAATTATATTTTCACGTAAAATTGTATTTTCCGCGTATATTTAAATAAATTGTAAAAGTAAGCAGTACTACCCATTCATATACCCGTTTAGCTTTATCCTCACTGAACAGTTTTGGCACAGCGCCTTCCCGTAGGAAAGCTTTCTATCCTAAACTAATTATTAAATAAATTACAAAACCAATAAATAATTCAAGTAATTTAACTCCCTAATCAAGTATTTTATTGTTATAAAAATGTATGACAATTTTATTAGAAATCACCATTTTTATTTGTAATCACATTATTCTTTACAACACGTTTATTTTAGCATGTTTAGCTTAAAACTAGAAAAATAACTGCTATTATTAGTCATAGAAGCTAATACAGGATGAGAAGAGGATAGTCAGGAGCTGGATCTTAACAACTAACACAGATTTAAATGAAATTGTTCTCCATGTATTTGATTAAATTGACAACACAGCAGTGACTTCAATTTTATGAAAAATTGTTTAAATGTGATGATAGGATAGATAATTTTGAAATTGAAACGTCCTCATTGAATTTGACTAACAGGTTAAAAAGAAAGGCACATCATTATTTTATTAATTTATATCTATCTACATTTAGATTATTTTTGTAATAGTATTTAAAGATTGTGGACCAAAACACCAAAAAAGCTTAAAGTTAAAGAAAGCACTTTAAAAGCAACGTCTCTTAAAATAAAAAGCTTTCTCTTTCTGAAAATCGAGGACAATTGAATCTATGTGGTTCCTTTTTACGTTTGGTCAATCTCTGTCAAGTCTTTGCTATCAAACGTTTCGACAGTTTAAAGAATAAAACGCACCTTCCCTTCAAAATATACTGAGTGTCCCGGAACTCTCTGAGAATATTTTTATTTATTATTCCTGAGTCAAAGACAAATCAAAATATCATATTTACAATTTTCAAAACTCCGTAGTTACCCTTTCAGCCGCCATTTTGTATTTTTCATTTATAAATATTTATTAAATGAACGAGTTTTTGGAGAGAGTAGAAATTTGGTATGGAGCTTTATGTTTACAAGACCTAACTTCAGGAAAAAATTAATATTTAGGATTAATTTTTTCAAAATGGCGGCCATTTATAGTTTTTCATTGTTCCGGCATGTTCGGCATGCTGATATTGATAATTTTTTTTCCTGATAATGGTACTCTGTACCAATAAGCATTTTGTGATTTTATGCTTAACCTATAGCAAAAAAAACTTTGTTAGCTTCCACGATTTTAATTAATACAATTTGCAAAAAAACAAAATTACTACGTAACACGATATGTTTCAGCACTTTGAATGTAACCTTCAAATGGCATCTGTAATACAAATTATATACCCATGAGGTATTTTATTAAATTTAACTTAATGATCCGTAGAAACTTTATTTTAGTTCATACAAATTACTTATTTTTAATATAAAAATAAGTTGAACTTAGTGCATTTACTGTATTGTTGTTATTAAAAGACTGGTCAGTTTCACAACTAAGGCCCACGTCAGAGTCTTAATTCATAACCCCAAAATATTTAACACAAATATATTTATGTAGGGCAAACTGGTAAAACATTTCAATCATGGTTTCGTGAATATATTCAGGCTCTTAGGATAAACAGTTTCACGTCCATGAAGTCAAGCTTTTCCAACCACCCTTACAAAAGTACATAATAAAACTTGCCTATCTTGTTTGGAAGATTAATGAAACCAAAGGAGAGAAGATAAACTTAAAATAATTTAGACCCGAACTATCACCAACAACCTCAGAATATGCAGAATGCTCAAATGAATACTAGAAACCCTATTTATGACCAAAAGAAACAATACTGATGAGGACAGTACGATATAGAACATTATTATATTTTTAAATATATATTTACAAAAATCTAATTTTGTAGGGTCAAATTTCAAATTAGGGTAAAATTTGAAAACCAGACGAATCACACCATCCGAAGGGTTTTTTTTTTTGGGGGGGGGGGGTTTAGTTCCCCAGAAATGGGTTTTTTGGGGTTTTTACATGTAATTTTTACTATAATCAAATTTTAATATTTACCATAGGTACATAATATGTAATAATAATGAAATATATAATATACACTATATATAGATGTAAATGTAAAATTGATATAATATATAAAACAAATAAATTTATAATATATATGTTGTTAACTTAGATAATTTTATTTAATGTTCATATATTATTTTGTTGAGGTTGTGGATTAGACTCTGAAAATGGACTTTGTGCCGAAAATGGTCAGTCTTTTAATATAAAGATTTAAAGAGTACTCTGTTCATCTATATCTATAAAAGGCAAAGCCCTGGCTGACTGACTGACTGACTCACTCATCACTAATTCTCCACCTTTCCATGTAGGTAGAGAGCTGAAATTTTGTACACTGATTCTTTAGGCATAAAATAGGAAAACTAAATGGTTTTCATCCTGATATGACCTTAGGGCTCCGCCAGAGACCCCGACAAAGTTTCCATGTATTCCTTATGGACATTCAATTTTGTTTGAGCTGATGAAAATACAAACAGCTGATTTTGATTCGTAGTAGTTCCACGGGCTAACCACAGAATGCAGCATACACAACTGTAATAGATTTTATAAATCACAAAGCCTGTTTTTGCGGGACAAAGCCTGCGGCTATCAGCTAGTCTTATTATAATATCAATAATAATCGTAATTGATATAACTTTTAGTCAACATGTTGACTTCTGTGAACTTAATTTAAAAAAATATTCTATTTTATTTCTTACAACATGTTTTCAAATTTAGTTTACGTATAACTGAACATTATAATTAGTTTCAGTGGATAGACAATATTTTATAATGTTACGTGTTTAATGAATTAAGGTTTTTAGTTGATAGTTATTGACTGACCGGTCACATGAGTGGGGTTTCCTTGTGAGACGGACAGTTTTGATAGGGTCTTTTTAGCGAATTTCCCCTATAGGGAAGAAGCTATTACCGTAGTCAGCATGGTAAGACCTAGGCCCGGGACCATGATAACTTTTCGTTTTGAGGTCCCCAGACCCCAAAAACACCATTCGTTCGAAACTGTATATATATATATATATATATATATATATGTGTCCGTGAGCACGATAACTCTCGTAAAAATTATCCGATTTTGATGAAATTTGGTATAAACGTGTAAAGCAACGTTTATGACTTTAAGTTCGAAAACCAGCCAGATCGCTCTATCCGAAGGGGTATTTTGGGGGGGTTTTGTACCCCAAAAATGGGTTTTTCGAACTTTTTACATATAATTTTTGAAATAGTCAAATTTTAGTTTTCCCCATTGGATTCAGCTTAAAAAAACACACAATTTGGTATTTTGATCATTTCTCTACGTCAATTGGTTACCGAGATATTGAAAGTGCTAAACACAGTACGTTGTCTAATGTTATTCTTATGGAGGAAAATACAAATTTTATATCTCGCTTATTTATGAACGTATACTGACGAAACTTGGTATACGGCTTCATCTGGTTGTGGACCATTGATATTTGCTCAAAAAAACAATTTTTTACCCAAGGCTCCCGTAGCAGCAAACCTGCGTACTCAGCCCCATGTTATTCTTATGGAGAATAAGTAACGTTCTATCTGCCTTCATTATGAAAATAAATTAATGAAATTTGGTATGTGGCTTTACCTACATGAGTTATATTGATATTTGTATAAAACCCCATTTTTTGTGTTCCTTGCTTCAGCAAACCTGCATACTCAGTCGCCATGTTATTCTTATGGAGAATAATTAAAATGTCATAAATTGTTTATTTATGAATGTATATTGATGAAACTTGGTATGTGGCTTTATGTGGTATTAAAATACATATATATGCATTAGAAATTCGCTGAGTACGCAGGTTTGCTGCTACGGGGGTATTATCCTTTTCAATTCAACATTATGGGTCACAGCCACATACCGGCTGATCGTACCGGCAAAAGTTATTGAAAATAATGATAATTTGTGTGCACACAACGATGGTATATTTTCCCCGGCTATTTGGATCGCTCTGCTGAATTAAACAGTAAATATCTTATAGCGTAATGAATGTTTGGATTTTTTATAATGATGAATACTTTGTTTTGAAATCGGGACGTAAAAAAGTTAGTGAGCATAAGCTTTTTTATTTTTTGGGTAGAAACAATATTCCATCGGAAATATTTTAGGAAATTAGTTGACCTATAACTTTATTAGCGAATTTCCCCTATAGGGAAGAAGCTATTACCGTAGGTCTCATGGTAAGACTTAAGCCCGATATCACGATAACTTTTCTTTTTGTGGTCCCCAGATGCCAAAAACACCATTCGTTAAAATTTATATATGTATATATATATATATATATATATATATATATATATATATATGTGCCCGTCAGCACGATAACTCTCGTAAAAAATTTCCGATCTTAATGAAATTTGGTACAAATGTGTTAAGTGCCATTTATTTGAACGAGTTTGAAAACCAGACGAATCGCACTATCCGAAGAGGGGTTTAGTTCCCCAATAATGGGTTTTTGGGGGTTTTTACATGTAATTTATACTATAGTCAAATTTTAATTTTTACCGTTGAATTCAGTTTAAAAAAATTTGGTATTTTGATTATTGCTCTACATAAATTGGTTACTGAGATATTGAAAGTACTAGACACAATACGTTGTCTAATGTTATTCTTATGTAGACAAAGAAAAAAATTGATTTATCGCTTATTTATGAACATAAACTGACGAAACTTGGTATATGGCTTCATCTGGTTGTGGTTTATTGTTGTTTGCATAAAAAAACAATTTTTCGCCTATGGTTCCTGCAGCAGCAAACCTAGGTACACGGTCCCCAAGTTATTCTTATGGAAAATAATTAAAATGTTATGTATCGCTTATTTATGAATGTATATGGATGAAATTTAGTATTTTACTTCACTTCGATGAGTTCTATTGATATTTGCATAAAAAAAACACTATTTTGTGTTCCTTGTTGCAGCAAACCTGTATACTCATCCCCAATGTTATTCTTATGAAGAATAATTAATTTGTTAAATATCTCTTTTTTGTGAACATATTTCTTATGAATCCTGTTAAATGGCTTAATGTGTTAAGACATATATATTCATTGGAAATTCGCTGAGTACGCAGATTTGCTGTGACGGGGGTATTTTTAACTTATTTAATGTCAGATGTTTGGTTTGTTCATAAATTGCTTGCAAACAAGCGAGACAGAAATTGCTACGCTATAGTAAATTAATGAAAATTATAAAAGATCTACGAATAAAAAGTATAAGAATGGTAACATAAGTAATACCCCCGTCGCAGCAAACCTGCGTACTCAGCGAATTTCCAATGCAAATATATGGGCATCACTACTACCTAGAGCCACTTACCAAGTTTCAAAAAAATACATTTATTAATAAGTGATATATAGAATTTTATTTATTCTCCATAAGAACAACATTATAAATGAGTACGCAGGTGTGCTGCAATAAGGAAGATAAGATATGTGTTTTTTTTGCAATTATCAATATAACTCAACCAGGTGAAGCTACAAACCAAGTTTTATTAATTTAGGTTCATAACTAAGGGAGATATAAAACTTTACTTATTCTCCATATGAATAACATGGGGGGCGAGTATGCAGGTTTGCTGCTACCGGGAAAAATCAACAAAAAATTTTTTTTGTGCTATTATCAATATACCACAACTAGTTGAAGCCATATACCAAGTTTCATCAATATACATACATAAATAATCAAAATATAACATTCTATTTATTCTCCATAAGGATAAGATTGGACAACGTACCGTGTTTAGCAGTTTGAATATCTCTGCAATAGTTGGACGTAAAACAACAATTAAAACGCCAAAATGATTGTTTTGTAGAGCTAAACTGATTGGTAGAAAGAAATGTGGAGTTTTTAGTGAAATTATCTGAGGAAAATCTAAAAACCGTATTCCCATAAGATTAACATAGGAAATTTTATGGACATATTTTTTGACTTTTCTCCACAACCACTAAACCTAGCTTAATGATTCAAAATACTAAATTGTTTGTTTTTTTAAGCTCTATAAAATGGTTATAACCAAAATCTAGTGTTTTTAAAATTTTAGGGTAAAAAGTTCAACTCTCCACATTTGTGCCAAATTTTATAAAAATCGGGCGCTTCTTTCAAAAGTTATCGCGGTAACGGACATATATATATAGTAGAAATGTTCTCTCCAGATTCAGATTTTAAAATCTTTATTAATTTTCGTTCATCTGGTGAACTTCATCAGATAAATATAAAAGGTGTATAAATATGTACATAATTGTATAAAAAACTAAACAAAAAAAGATACTTTGGTATTATACGGATGCCACTATTTTTGGAAGTTAAATTTTTACCGGATACAAAGGATAACTACTTAATTCGAAAAAAAGTACTTTTATTGACTTACTGTACAAATTTTACATCATTCTGATGAGCGGTCTTTGTGTTGTGCCTCCCAAAAGGCAGCGATGTCCGCTAGGATCGTGTTGAATGCGTCGCCGCCGCTAGCAGCAGCAGCCACACCCGATCGCCACATGTACTCCGCCAAATATACAGCGCGCTGCGGCAGTTATATTAGGATGGGTTATCATAAAAATACGTACGGTTTCCTCTTCATTTCGAGGTAAATCCCACACCAAAAGAACGTCACTCATTATGAAAACAAATGTAACGTAGTGCACGGCAATAAATCATGACACTGACCCAGATACAGGCGGTGACAGGTGATACGCGCGTCCGGTCAACGACCTGACCTTGGCCTATTTGGAGGGGGTTTGGCGGCCGTAAGTATGACTCATCAGGTATCATTCGATTCGTAACGAAACAAGGAAAGTCCTACAATCATTTTTATGATAACCCATCCTAACATAACTGCCGCAGCGCGCTGTATAAGGATGGCATCCGTATAATACCAAAGTACCCAAAAGAAAAAACTAAACAAAACAACACAACTGGACGTAGTTCTACAAAACACCAACAGGTAACAGCAGAATCCAGATCGCAGTAGTCAACCACGGTTGCCATCTAGAGGGACTAAGGGGACTATAAAAGGGGTACGAAAACGGATGTGGTGAAGTCCCGTGACGGCCGGGATATTAGTGTAAATTTATTACCAACCTACACCAAAATAAAGCTCGCATTCTGAGCTACACGTAGGCAACAAATCACCTGCCTCTAGCCAGTGCTGGGCTCACACTGACTGGTTTTAAGTTTCAAGAGAATTGTAAAAGCCACTTTCGACTGCCCAGTGTCCGCGCGCAGCCCGGGCCGGTCGAAACCGACCGTGCCACAGCGTACGTGTTAATCGATCCAATAAATATAAATACTGATATCCATGAGATTAACATAACTTTGCAAATCGTAGGGGAGGGGGGAGCCGAGGCGTAAAGGCTTTTTGAGCCTGAGTGTATTTGCTACCTTCCTAATTTCTCGGCTCCATTAGTCCAATAGTAAATGAGAATTGGTTAACATAACAATTTTAAAGGTCGGGGTAGGGGACGAAGCCCTCCCTAAAGGATTTTCTGAAAGGGTGTAAGTTTAAGATATATCCTAGTTTATTACATATTTTTGTAGCAAATTTCAGCTCAATCGGTTCAGTAAATAATGCTCATACGATTAACCATTTTGTACACTTGCAGACCGGGAGGGGGGGGGGGAAAGCTGTTAAGGGTTTAAAAAACGGAAATATGAATTCACAGCATTAACTATCTTCCTTCAAAATTTCTGCTCGATCGGTTCAGTAGGTACCAATGTCCATTAGATAAGCAAAGGAAATTCATAGCCCAGTAGGGTGAAACACAACAGGATTATTAGATCGCGAGTAGGTCTGTTGTGTAGCAGCCATTCAACAAATTTCAGCCTAATCGGAATTAGGGAAGGTCTGATTTTTCTCAAATATTTTCAGGGAGGTATCCTGACTTTATTTCTAAAGTTTTTCCGTCAGAATTTGTTGCCGCCAGTGCTGCTGCCTTTAGTAAAATATCTGAAAATGTTGTATTGTTGAGGTTTTTGTCAAATATCATCTGAGCTATACGTCACACAAAATAAACTATCTGTTACATTGTTGTAGTACATTACCTACATTTTAAGACTAATACTGTTATTAAAACAATTTGATATAGTGTATATTAGTTCTTGATAGTGTGACATAATATTAGAAAAAAGAAAAGTTGGTTTCTCGCTTTAGATATCGAAGAGATTTGTATTTACTAGTCTTACCATAAAACATGTGTATTTAATTTTGAAAATAGACAAATATATTCCTAATTATCTTGTTAGTTCTCTCGTTAAATTCATGACTAAATAAATATTACACTTTAGATAGTTAAGTAATGAGATACAAAGTTTTAATGGATATTGTTGCCAATAAATAAAACTAAAATGGTTCGTTCGCAAGAAAATAATTATTAAGTTGAACACGAAAGTTTAGTTAGATAACGAAGCTGTTAGCAGACACTTCAAGGTTTTATTCCAAAATTGATTGAATAAATCGAGGGATACAATTATTATGAATGTTATTAAATCTATTAATAACATTAATAGTCATATTTTTTTTTATTTAAGAGATTACTGCGGACATTTTCCTTCACTTATAGTAAAAACAATAATCAGTGATGGTAAATGTCCGGAATATCATAAACTCACCATCACCAACAAAAATTTTAAACAAAGAATATATTTTTATTACCTTTTTAAAATCCCGTTATTGATTATACATGTATAGTGTATAGCTGATGTCACTATTATGTTTTGAATGCGTTTAAGCTAATGAAAAGTAATTATTGGCAAAATGTAAGTATGCCCTACACACCCTCAAAACACGTAGGCCTAAGCCCTTTGTTTGAGTGAATGCGACTTGTGTGCTGCACGTTTATAATTTTTTTTTAAATAATAGTAATTTGTCAATACAAGTCTAAAATAAGTTCATAGTGTGTTATCAAATTTGTATAAAACAATAACAGTAGCACCCTAAACAACGAAGCAATATACAGCAGTAATAATGTAGGTATCTTAAAAAAAGAAAATAGCTCAATAAATGTTCTGCTTGATTTAAATTGTTAGTTATGTTCTACTATTATAATTATTAACTCTAAGTTTGTAATGTACCCCCGTCGCAGCAAACCTGCGTACTCAGCGAATTTCCAATGCATATATATGTGACTCACTACTACTTAGAGCTATTTACCAAGTTTCACAAAAATACATCCATAAATAAGTGATATATAGCATTTTATTTATTCTCCATAAGAATAACATTAGGGTTGAGGACGCAGGTTTGCTGCAACGAGGAAGATAAGTAATGTGTTTTATTTGCAATTATCAATACAACTGAACCAGGTGAAGCTACATACCAAGTTCTCTTAATGTATGTTCATAATTAAGGGAGATAAACAACTTTACTTATTCTCCATATGAATAACATGGGGCGGAGTATGCAGGTTTGCTGCTATGGGGACTATCAACAAAAAACTTGTTTTTTGTGCTAATATCAATATACCACAACTAGTTGAAGCCACATACCAAGTTTCATCAATATATATTCATAAATAATCGAGATATAGAATTTTATTTATTCTCCATAAGGATAACATTGGACAACGTACTGTGTTTAGTACTTTCAATATCTCTGCAACGGTTGGACGTAGAACAACGATTAAAACACCAAAATGTTTGTTTTGTTGAGCTAAACACATTAATAAACAGAAATGTGAAGTTTTTAGTAAAACTATCTGAGAAAAATCTAAAAACCTTTTTCCCATAAGATTAACATGGGACACGTTTTTTTGGATTTTCTCCGCAACCACTTAACCTAGGTTTATGATTCAAAATACTAAATTATTTGTTTTTTTAAGCTCTATAAAATGGTTATAACCAAAATTGAGTGTTTTTAACATTTTGGGGTCAAATTTCCAAAAAACTGATTTTTGGAAAATTGTAAACCCCCATAAAACCCCCTTCCCATAGTGCGATCAATCTGGTTTTCGAACTTAAAGTTATAAATACTACTCTCCACATTTGTGCCAAATTTCATCAAAATCGGGTGTTTCTTTCAAAAGTTATCGCGGTAACGGACACATATATATGGACACATATATTTAAACACTATTCGTTTAAATTTGAACGAATAGTGTTTTTGGCATCTGGGGACCTCAAAACGAAAAGTTATCATGGTCTCGGGCTTAAGTCTTACCATGCCACCTAAACGGTAATAGCTTCTTCCCTATAGGGGAAATTCGCTAAAACTAAGATTGTTAAGCTAAAACACGTGGTTATTTGATTTTAGAATTACCGTGCATTTTTTAAGTTTGTTTTTACAGGAAAATGTGTTATATAATTTGAATAAACATATTATAAGAAAATATGTTATATAATAACAGAAAAGAGTGGACAATTTCAAAGTATTCATGTTTAGCAAAAAGCCAATAGCCACCTAGCACAGAAATTCGAGGGGTTTTCAATTGTCTCCAGCGGGAAGTTCGGGAATAAAACCAGAGAAACTTTAGTGAGTTTATCGCTGTCGTTTTTAACATGTTTCACATGCTCGGATTATTTTTACATTTTAATTGTTATTTCTATAATATCAAGTGTATTAGTTCAAATAAATCTAATTACTTTACAGGGTGCCTATCTTAAAAACAAGCAAATAATACAATACTAATTTGTCCTGTTGCTTGAATCCGAGCAAGTTTGTACCCAACAAAAGAGTTACTTCAGTTGTAAACAAACATAACAACATCTTATATTAAAACGGATGATAACATCTGAGAATAATGCGGATAACGTAGGTACTTTCAATCAACGCGTGTTTAAACTTCCGCTATCGGATAGCGCCACTGATCCGAAAATTTAGCCTTTTGCTGTATTTAAGTGATGCCCTGTCTAGTTTTTTCTATATGTGAATCTGTATATGCTTTATACAAATCCCTTAATATCTAAAAACTTCGTTTAGGATCTGAACGCGCTATCGGAATGTATTGTGCATAGTATCATCAATATTAAACATTTTGAAGTTACACAACTAATTTTATTTCATGCAGTAAAGTGTAATAAATAATGTTTATTTGTTTACAATACAATTTTAATGACCATTATGGAAAACAATTTTGATATGTTATATTACTAAATAAAAACACAATTTTACGTCTGAACAACGCTATATTTACAAAATTAATTATTATTAATACAATAGGTGATATATTTCGGAAATACATGCTGCCATCTCCAGACCAACTGAGGCTCGAATCAAGATGGCGGACAGAGTTGCGGTGAGGAGTTGGTGGCGCTAGTGTCGCTTCCCATAATTCCGTTCACCCAATATGGCAGACGTCGTCGGCTAGTTGTCTGCTATTTTAATCTTGTTATATGTTTCTTGATGTTTTTATGTACTATATCAGATTCAAAGTTTAGCTGTTCATTTATTAGATTTCCTTCGTTGTAGATTTTCTCTTTAACAATAATTTATTATTCCCATGTTAATCTTGTTATTGTTTCAAGATGTTTATTTTCCATAAGATACATTTGTTCGTACATTGGAAATTGTCAGAAATTGTTTTTATGTTAGAAACATTTGTCAAGATAGTTTTAAATAGTTACAAATAAATTGCAATTAACTACTAGTTAGTCATGGAAGTGGATTTATGAGAGGACTTGGGAGAGAAAAAAACAAAAAACAATGGAAATGTGAGAAAGGCACAGATTAGTTGGGTCTGTTTTAAAGGATCTTAATTTCAGAGGTGGTTAGTTCAAAAAACTCAGTTAGTGAATAGAACGGGATTAAAGCTAACCACTTATAAATAACATTTTAAAATTTAACATATTTCATTGTGAGCACATTTCCAGGCAGTTTATTAAGACATTTCATCCCAAGCGTTCTATGACTTGATTTAGTTCTTTCCAGTCTAACATACGGAATGTCTAGTTTATTTTTGAACCGTGTATTTCTGCTGTGTACATCAGCTCTAAGTGCATATGATTGGTAATTCTTAAAACTAAATAACAAAATATTATAGATATATAAATTAATAACAGTCAAAATTTCAAAGTTAATAAAAATGGGTTTACAGTGTTCTTGTTGGTTTACATTTGCAATTATTCTTAATACTTTCTTTTAAATGACTAGAACTCTTTTTGCATGTGCACTGTTACCCCAGAAAATTATTCCATAACTCAGTGCCGATTGGAAAAGCGCAAAGTACGCAGATTTCAGGTAGCCAATGGGTATGAGGTCTCTTAGTCTCCGGAACAGGTAAGTCAGCCTACTTAGTTTTTTACATAGATGGTAAATGTGCTGCGACCATGATAAATTTTGGTTTATAGTTACCCCTAAGAATTTGACCTCTTGGCATGGATTCAAGTCAACCATCTCCGGTACCTTTCTAAGTCCAAAGATCATAGTTTGGGTTTTCTCTTGGTTGAGCAGGAGGCTATTGGCAGAGAACCAATCTGAGGCAACTGAAATTGCTTCCGACGCCATCTGCTCTAGTTGCTGGAAATTATTGTGACAGGAAAGGAGGGTGGTGTCGTCAGCATAAAGATAGGAGCGACTATTTAGACAAAGGGGCAGGTCATTTATGACAATCAAAAAAAGAAGTGGACCAAGGACTGAGCCTTGTGGGACACCACAGTTGCTGATGGCAACTGAAGAAAATTCACCGCCCGCACAGACTACCTGCCTCCGGTTTTCAAGATAAGTTTTCAAGAAATTTAAGGCTGAGTCTTTAATTCCATAAAACTCCAACTTGTGTAGTAATATGTCATGGTCGACACAATCGAACGCCTTACTTATATCGATGAAGGTTGCCCAGGCGAAATCTTTATTCTCAAAGGCATTGAGTGTGTCATTGAACAGGGCACCAATTGCCTCCACAGTGGACTGTCCAGTTCTGAAGCCAAGTTGATTATTATTCAAAAGTGAGTTAACCTCAAAGAAATTATTAATTTGATTGTGAACATGTTCTAGCACCTTGAACAGGGTAGGTACTAGACTGATGGGCCGATAGTTGCCTGGGCTAGATTTATCCCCCTTTTGAATTTTGGACAAATTTTTGAAATTTTGAGACATTCCGGGAAAGTCCCTTCTCAGAGGCAGGTGTTAATGCAGTAGGTAAGGGGAGTTACAATCAATTGTCCTATCTCTTTAATGAGCCAATTTGACATTTCATAGAAATCCTTAGCTTTTGAGTTTTTCATTTTGTTTATTACATTGACAACATCCATACTTTTAACAAGTGAGAAATTGAATGATAGCTGCTTGTTTGGGACATTATACATAAATTGATCAAAAGAAACATTTGGTTTATTTATACTATTTCTAATTACATTGACAGAATCTATAAAGTAGTTATTTAAAACATTTGGGTCCATATGTAATCTATCGTTAAGCCTGTTTGACTGACAGTTTCCTTTTATAATTGACCATGCCGACTTACATTTGTTGCTTGAGTTTTCAATAAGAGCAGCATTGTAGTTAGTTTTTGCCTCATTAACTGCCTTTTTATATACTTTTTTGGCATCCTTATATGCTATGAGAGAGTGGTTGTCCTTAACTAGCTTAAATCTATCATACATAGTTTTAACCTGATCCTTGAGCCTCCAGAGATCTGATGTTGACCAATCATTTTTGCGTTTACCTTTTGGCCTTATTTTGGACTTAGACTTAGTGAGAGGGAAACACTCCTCAAACGCATGCAAGAGATTGTCTAAGAAAATCGAAAAAGTGTTACCTGTGTTTTGAATTGGTGGCCAATACTGGAATCCCAATTGTTCTCAGGAAGAATTAATTATTTTTAAAGAAAAATCTAATAAATGAACAGCTAAACTTTGAATCTAATATAGTAGGTCCATATAAAACATCAAGAAAAATATAACAAGATTAAAATAGCAGACAACTAGCCGACGACGTCCGCCATATTGGTTAACTGGGAATTATGGGAAGCGACACGAGCGCTACCAACTCCCGTGTCCACCGAGATCGTCATGTCCGAGTTCGTCACATCTACGAAAATCAATGAGCCGTACTAATTAGGGTCGGCCGTCTACCTGCCCCGCCGGGTATGTCATGCCTCCTCCGCCCGAACGGGAACAACTTATCCTAGTCACAGATCACAAGAGAACGGTCAAATACCGTTCTGAATCTTTACGCTCAGAGTTTACTGATGTTGGTTCTTCATGTAGCTGAAAATTACAACTAGCCTGTACATTTCGCCGAGCAATATTAAAAGTGTTAAATATAAGTTCAATTAAACTTTTATCCATGATAGGATTTTGGTTGTTATATTTATTAAATTCTTAAATTTTAAGAATGTTTTAACATATTTTTAAGTAAGTAATTGCGAAAATATCATATCAAAACTACTACAACTTTGGTAAATTTAAACTGACAGCTGTACTATTGTATTTATTTTATCCGCACGAATACCAAGCCCTTGGCTTAAAAATACGAATAAGTTTCTTAAAATAATCTTGTTATCCTAGTATAATATAATGAATGCACCCCTTTCAGTGCGATATCCTTTTGTATGACACTTTTCAATTTTGTAACACGAATCCTTTTGTAATAAGGCTGTTTTTCGGACTCACGAACAAACATCAATCGGCCTAATTCATACTTATAGTGCGATATGTAGTCGTATGACTTCAATTTTGTCATCAATTTTGTCACGAGTTAGTTTGTATAATTTTTAGCTACATGAAGAACCAACATCAGTAAACTTTCAGCGTAAAGATTCAGAACTGTACTTGACCGTTCTCTTGTGATCTGTGACTAGGATAAGTTGTTCCTGTTCGGGCGGAGGAGGCATGACATACCCGGCGGGGCAGGTAGACAGCCGACCCTAATTAGTACAGCTCATTGATTTTCATAGATGTGACGAACTCGGACATGACGATCTCGGTGGTGACCCCAACTCCTCGCCACAACGCTGCGCTGTCCGCCATCTTGATTCGAGCCTCAGTTGGTCTGGAGATGGCAGCATGTATTGCCGAAATATATCACCTATTGTAAATAATGATTAATTGAGTAAATATAGCGTTGTTCAGACGTAAAATTGTGTTTTTATTTAGTAATGCTCATCAACTTTCACAGTAATAGTTCACTTTCCAAAGGAAATTCACTAATAAGTTTACTTCAACATAAAGAGGGTGCAACATAAAACCTCTAGCTCGGGCCTGTCGTCACAAGCGGTTAGCGAGGCTGGTCGACCGCTTCCGCTATTGTTCGATTACGCTTTCTGCTTCCGTGTATGCGTTAATGTCAAACCCTCAGCTCTATTAAAATCACGTTAGCGAAATATTTCGAATGGCGGGTTATATGCCAAGTGGTTGTGATATTATGCCGTCAGTTGCTAAACTTGTCCATTTAGCGTGTTTAGTGTTAGTCTTGTGATACTGACGTCTTGCTGTTTCCCCTCGGGGATTCGCACACAATCATAATATATTAGGTAAATTAATAGTTGGATAACCTCGTTTTTAAATCTTTATTTTAGAACAGTTAATTTAATTGTAGTGTTTAGCCTATTTGTCTACCAAATTTAAGCTCAATCTGACCAGTAAATACCTTAAGTCAATATATAGCATGGGAATGTTGAAGGCCAACGGTGCAGAGCCAACAAGTATTTTTGGAACTTTTAAAGGTATTTTTTTTAAATTTTTAATAAAAGAAATTGTATAAAAAGAATAAATTTGAATGTACATGTTGTACAATAAGACTACGAGATCATTACGGGGTTTAATCAACCTTCCGTTTCTTGAAACCACAAAACGGTAATTAAAACCACGTTATGGAAAGCGATTTAAAACTTGGCAAACAATATAATACTTGATTAAAAATCCCTGCATTTGATCATGTAACGCCAGGCTTCGATCACATCTCTACTTCATTATTAGTTATAATTAACTAGATGAGTTTGAGGTTTGTTTGGCGAACTAAGTTAATCAAGAGTTAGTTAGCCTAAAAACTGATTTGTTTGTGGGATTTGTTGGAGCCCCAAAATATAAAGGATATAAGAGAATATTGCCATTTCAAGTGTAAACTTAATCTCCTTTTTAAGGTTTCGTATTTAAAAAGCAAAAAAGCGTAACAATTTCTACCATATTACATTTGATACAAATTAATTTACCAAATACATTATTGCGTCAGTAAACAATCCTTTTATGAACCTCAACTAATATAAGGAAAACCTGAAATTATTTAAAAGTAAAGAACTTATTACTTCAATAATTATAATGTATATATTTAAAACTTGAACGTATTTCATTGTAAACGTGTTAATCTCATATTAATATTTCACTGAATTGGACTTCAGATTATTTTCAGTTGGATAGAGTTAAATTAAATAACGGTATTTAAACATAAGTGAGCTTGGTTTTCCTTATAAACATTATACCTATCTAAAGATACCTGCAATAATTAAATAATGATCACCAAAATCCAATAAAAACATAAACCATTCAAAACAAAAATACTTAAATAAATTCACAATTTTATCTCTTGGAATGAGGTGGATATTTTCTCTTTCCTCTCCTTATTTTATAGGCGGATATTTCGAAATTTACTACCTGAATCATCAGATATACTTTTGTATTTCCTGTCTATAATCTCAAACTTTTTCAATCGTATTATTTGTTTTATTCCAAAGAAAAGAAATATTATGCTGTATTACTACGCAATCTTTACTATATACAATTGTTTATTTCGACGACTAATTATTAGGGTTGAACTAAATTGTAAATCTGCTATCTTCTTTCAATATCTATAATACCTGAAGGCGGTTTTTGTAAACATCAGTACAACAAAATACAGGACGTTTTTCTCTCGGGAGTTGGCAGAGGGCATTCCCCACTCTAAAGCCCTAAGTTCAACACAGCATTAAAATCACCACCGCCGACGATATATACATCAGTGCCGCACACGCTCTCTTCCAAGCGGCCCATCTTATCATGGAAGTCTTGAATGGCCTCGATGGGGGAGAGGTAGCAGCTGAAGAAAGTCAGTTCCCTACACCTAAAAACGAATAAATCTTCGGCCTCGAACTTATTACGTAACAATGTATTTGTTCCTAATTGCACCTCCTTCATATTACGCAACGTAACGAACGATGAAGAATACAACCTCTCAGGGTACGTTACGCAACACTTCTTTCTCCCCATAGTAACATAATAATTTTAAAATTTGTGAAAAATTAGTTAACATAGTATCTAAGAGAATTTATGTAAAACAATATAGGTATTTAAAAAAAACGATTATTATTTAACAAAAATAAATTTAACTGTTATAGCAATAAATAGTAAATACCACAACAGATTTAACCAGAGTTTTAAATAGTTTTAAAACTATCAAATGTATACAAATCTTTATCTTTATATATAATTCTGTAAGCGGAATTTTTATGTCAAAATTGTGGGAGTTTGGCGAATTGCAGGATGATGGGAGGGGCATCAAATTAAAGGTCTTGATCTCAAGGACTCGGGAAAAATAGCAGTATTTCTAAAATGTGACCAGCGAACATATGAAATAAGTGACCAGAGATATATGAATAACTAAAACATCCCCCATAATAAAAGCATGAGGATTTTAAAACACCTTCTTTGTTTACATTAAAACATGTGATTAAATGTCTTACTTTGTTTATGAACTGACGTGTTTTATTTACTTCAGCATATAAGGATTAAAAAACTCAGATGTGTCAGAGGATTAGAGCAAGGTTAGGGGCTTTGGCCCCTTCAAGCCACTAGCATATATATAATTCTGTAAGCGAATCTTCAAGTCAAGATTGTGGTAGTTTTGCAAATTGCAGGGTGATGGGAGAGGGCTAAAATTAAATATTTTGATCTGGAGGACTCGGGAAAAATATCAGTATTACAAAAAAAATCCCCGTCGCAGCAAACTTTCATACTCAGCGAATTTCCATTGGAGATATAACTGTCTTAATACTACATAAAGCCACTTACCAAGTTTCATAAACATATATTCACAAATAAGCAATATATACAATTTTTATTATTCTCCGCTATATTGGGGCTGAGTACGCAGGTTTGCTGCATCAAGGAACACAAAAAATTGGTTTTTAGCGAATTTTCCCTATAGGGAAGAAGCTATTACCGTAGGTCTCATGGTAAGACTTAAGCCCGAGACCATGACAACTTTTTTTTAGGTCCCCAGATGACTAAAACACTATTCGTTCAAATTTATATATATGTATATATATACAGGGTGTCTCTGAACTCTCTACCAACCTTTTCAGGTATTATTCCTGGACCATAGACAATCCAAAATATCATATTCAAAATTTCGAAAACTCAAAAGTTACTCGTATAGCCGCCATTTTGTTTTTTTCGCATAGGAAATTTTAATTCAAGAACGGCTAGTTATAATTAAATGACATTTTGTATTTAGCTTTATTCCCTAAAGACCTAATTACAGAAAAAAAATTATTTTTTTACAATCATTAATTTCAAAATGGCGGCTGCCTAAACATTTCAAACGTAAATATCTTAAAAACAGCTCATAGTAAAAAAATTACATTAATTACGTTTTATTTAGAGAAGTTAATTGCAAATCTAATGACACCAAATTAACGGAAATCGGTTCATAAATAACGGATAAAATCCATTTTTAAGATATTGCATTCTTGTCAATATCAACTGTTATCATGTGACATCGCTGCTAGTGAGCCACGTCGATCAGCTGTTTCAAGTATAATTCCACCAAACAGCTGATTAAAACATTAACCAGCTGTTATTAAGTTCATTTGCACCAATCACCTGATTGATACCCTTACGATTCCCAGGGTTCACTAATGCTTCAAATAAAACATAAAATATCAAAAATGCGTTAAAATTACAAAAAAAAGGATTTATTTACATGAGATATGACTACAATTCTACAGTATTTACAAACGATGTTCAATATGCCCACCGCCAAGTCGATTGCACATCGTGAACCTAGATGTCATGGATCGCCGGACAGCTTCAAATTCATTTTTCTCTTGGATGACCGCACCCGCCTCTACAATTCTACCGATCAGGTCCAGTTCATTTTCCACAGGTGTTGAATAAACAAGTTCCTTCATTCTCCCCCAAACGTAGAAATCTAGGGGAGTAAGATCAGGTGATCGCGGAGGCCACGACACCGGTCCCCCGCGACCAATCCACTGCTGATTGTAATTTTGGTTGAGGAAATCTCTTACAATTTTCTCAAAGTGTGCAGGAGCACCATCATGTTGCAGCCACATGTTCTGTAAGTCTGCCAAGGGGACGTTCTCCAGAAGTTCTCGGAGTATGTCCCTCAGGAACACAAGATAGGTGGGGGAATTCAACCTATTTGGGAGAATGTAGGGGCCAATTAAATTATCCCCAAAAACTCCAGCCCAAACATTAACTGCGAAACGGTGTTGCTTGCTGGAAATAACAGTTTCGTGGGGATTTTCAGGAGCCCAAACATGGCTGTTCCTGGTATTGAAAATACCATCCTGGTTAAAACTGGATTCGTCTGTAAAAAGAACGGATTTCAAGAAATCTGGATTGTCCGCCAGTTTGTGCAGGAACCACCTGGAACAATCTACCCGACCTGGATAGTCTTGAGGTTCAAGGGCATGAACCTTTTGGAGATGATATGGGTACAAATTCTCTCCATTGAGTACCCTCCACACGGTGTCTTTGCCTGCCCCCATCTCATTACCCACAGATCGAGTACTTGTTCGAGGTTTTTCTTCAAATTTACGAAGGACTTCCTCCTCAAATTCAACTGTACGCACCGACTTCGCAGCACCAGTATCTGCCATACTCACATGAAACGTACCAGTTGCGTGGACAGCAGTGAACGTTTTGGCAGCAGGACATTGTATTGGGGAAATACTCGCTATACAACCTTCTCGCTTCATTTGCATTTCCAAATACAGCTCCATAATAAAAATGCGTATCGCAATACTCTGCAACTCTATAATTAGCCATTTATCAATAAATTATGAATACTGAATACGTTAACAAGATTACTATTAAAAAGCAGCACACTGATTAACAAAAAGCAACATACAGGAAAAATACACATTGTAACAGGAAACTGTAATAATTTTAACAATACATTGATCAATCAGCTGTTTAGTGGAATTATACTTGAAACAGCTGATCGACGTGGCTCACTAGCAGCGATATCACATGATAACAGTTGATATTGACAAGAATGCAATATCTTAAAAATGGATTTTATCCGTTATTTATGAACCGATTTCCGTAAATTTGGTGTCATTAGATTTGCGATTAAATTCTCTAAATAAAACGTAATTGATGTAATTTTTTTATTATGAGCGGTGTTTAAGATATTTACGTTTGAAATGTTTAGGCAGCCGCCATTTTGAAATTAATGATTTTAAAAAAATAATTTTTTTTCTGTAATTAGGTCTTTAGGGAATAAAGCTAAATACAAAATTTCATTTAATTATAACAAGCCGTTCTTGAATTAAAATTTCCTATGCGAAAAAAAACAAAATGGCGGCTATACGAGTAACTTTTGAGTTTTCGAAATTTTGAATATGATATTTTGGCTGTCTATGGTCCAGGAATAATACCTGAAAAGGTTGGTAGAGAGTTCAGAGACACCCTGTATATCTATATATATATGTGTGTCCGTGAATGCGATAACTTGAGTACAAAATTTCCGATTTCGATGAAATTTGGCTCAAATGTGTAAAGTGACATTTATGACTTTAAGTTCGAAAACCAGAAAAATCTGACTATGGGAAGGGGGGTTTTAAATTTTCCAAAAATAAGTTTTTTGCATTTTTTATCCTAACATTTTTAAAACACTTAATTTTGGTTTGCACCATGTTATAGAGCTTAAAAAACAAATAATTTAGTATTTTGAATTATTAACCTAGGTTAAGTGGTTGCGGAGAAAATCCAAGAAAACCTGCTCATAAAATCTCCTATGTTAATCTTATGGGAAAAAGGTTTTTGGCTTTTCCTAAGTTAATTTAAATGTAAACTTCACATTTGCTTTCACCAATCAACTCAGCTCCACAAAACAATCATTTTGGTGTTTAAATTGTGATTCTACGTCCAACCATTGCAGAGATATTCAAAGTGCTAAACACAGTACGTTGTCCAATGTTATCCTTATGGAGAATAAATACAATTTTATATCTCCATTATTAATGAATGTATATTGATGGAACTTGGCATGTGGCGTCACGTAGTACTGGTATATTGATATTTGCACAAAAAATTGATTTTTTTGTTGATAATCCCCGTAGCAGCAAACCTGCGTACTCAGCCCCCATGTTATTCTTATGGAGAATAACTAAAATGTAATGATTCCCTTAATTATGAACATAAATTAATAAAAACTGGTATGTGGACACCTTTTTGAGATATATTGATATTTGCATAAAACCCCATTTTTTTAGTTCCTTGTTGCAGCAAACCTGCTTACCCAGCTCCCATGTTATTATTATGGAGAATAATTAAAATATTATATAGTGATTACTTATGATTGAAAATTGATGAAATTTGGTATGTGGCTTCACCTAGTTAAATACTATTTATATTTGCATAAAAAACAATTGTTTTGTGTTCCTTGTTTCAGCAAACCTACGTACTCATCACCAATGTTACTCTTATGGAGAATAATTAAAATTGTATATATCGCTTATATGCGAATATATTGTTATGAAACTTGGTATGTGGTTTATATGGTATTAAGACATATATTATGCACTTGAAATTCGCCGAGTACGCAGGTTTGCTGCGACGGGGTATTTATGCTAATATCAATATAACTCATCTAGGTGAAGTCATATACCAGTTTTTATTAATTTATGTTCATAATTAAGGGAGACATAGTATTGAATTATTATCCATAAGAATAACATGGGGCTGAGTACGCAGGTTTGCTGCTACGGGAGCCTTTTAGCAAAAAATTAGCTAAATTATATATATATATATATATATATATATATATATATATATATATATATACAGTTTCGAACGAATGGTGTTTTTGGGGTCTGGGGACCTCAAAACGAAAAGTTATCATGGTCCCGGGCCTATGTCTTACCATGCCGACTACGGTAATAGCTTCTTCCCTATAGGGGAGAATTCGCTTAAAAAATACCAGCAAACGAGAACTAACGTAAAATATCCCCCATAAGAAAAGCATGGGAATTTAAAAACGTCTGATTTCTTTACATTAAACATGTTATTAAATGTGTAATTTCTTAAAAAAGATGTGTATTTTTCCTCAGCATGTAAAGAGGAAAAATTGTCCCCACTCCGCAGGGTCCGAGTAGTCGCGCACTCACCCGGGGATGGGATGGCACCATTTTAACCAGGTTAGGTGGCTTCAAGCCACTGGTTATAACTAAAGTTAACAACTACAGGTCAAAAAATGAAGAATGAATTAATGGTTGATATAATTTTTGTTCTGTTTCACTATAAAAACGATCAAATTAAATAAAAGGAAGAAAACCCAACTGTAATATAGTAAAACGTTTCTATATTCTTAATTTTAAGGAGTAGTACAAACTCATATTGTTATTAAGCATCAACAAAATATAACGGGTCATACACACCACGTGACGCATTTGGGGTAGGTATGTGGATTTTAAAAGACGAAATAGTCCGTTACATAATATTTACTTGGCTCCTACGTTCGATGTAGAAATGTTTCCCTCTAAACAATATTTTAACAACATTTTTCCTAAATAATGAAGCAAACATTTATTGCTCAAGTACACGAAATACAGTAGAAGGTAATATTCAGACTTGTGTGGAGGGGGTGATGGCGTGGGAGGGGTGTTAAATATGCTGCGACTCGTGAGCGGTCACCTCACGATGCGGTTGTACATAATGTACGACGATTCACCCTTGGCACGCAGTCACGTTGGCCTTCCTGCTGTCACGCCGCGCCGCTTAGATGATGCGCTGAAATATTACTTTGAACATTATTGACGAATGAGAATGAGAAGTACCAGCTGCTAATCGTTACTTGCGGACAGTCAATTTAATTTTAATCTTTACTTTTCACCTTTTAACGATCAATAATCTACTAATTTCTTTGATAAAAAGTATCTAACGACAATATGACAATATTTTTCAAATTAAATAAAACACAAATAACATCAAATCAGTAATTTAAATTTGTATTTGGGGAAAAAGGTCTTACGTTTACAAAGTATACATCGTCAGGTCCCAAATGTTAGATTTCTCCGATGCTCCCTTTGCAAACGAAAGACCTTGTCCCAAAATAAAAGTTAAATTACTGAGTTGATGTTTTTAATTTTTAATTTAATTGATGCATAAGTAAAAACAGTGCCTTCAAGGAATAAATATTTTAAACCTTGACAGTTTTTAATTTTCCCACTTTTTCATTAATTATTCAACTTTATTACTTATAATATTATCTGCCCAATATGCTACCAATATTCATCATTCGCGCGGTTTGAGGAAGATGTATAACGTACAACGTATTCGAAATCTGAAACGTATGATTTTTAAGCTCACTTGCTACGATGGAGGGCGAATTTTCTTTTGAAGGTAACAGTGTATTCTCCTGTAAAACTGAACGTTTAAATCTTTTGCTTCATAGATTTCATGTTCTCTGACATGTATGTTTTCCTTTTACCTCCCTCCACCTCTTTATTTCCCGTGTTTAAAATTTGTCAGATTTTAAAATTAACAATTATAAACAATTATAGATGAGTAATTTGAGTTATTTTATTTAAAACATGGCTACTCATGCAACAGAATATAGTTTACATCATTACCAACATTATCCTTCATCATCATCATGTCATTTATATTACATGTGCTGAATATAAATATCGAGCAACTTTGCCTGGTTTCGAGCAACAGTTTGCTATATTGAATTTTCTTAACCGGTTAGATTATTTTAATTTATAAATTTATGTTTTACCATGTGAGTAACACTTGTTTAAATACACTAATTCACAAATTGACTGCATGACTGTCATTGACTTACCTCGTACTCTATTAATCCAAAAAATAATGTTGTTATAATCTGCTCTTAAAAATAAAAAATTGTTCAATAATTTTCTTTACATTATATATTGTTACTTCACCGCGTACACGATAAGCAAAAACATCCAATACACCTTTGTATAATTGAATGCACTTTAATTAAACCTAATAGTACGTTTAATTTTAAACATAGGTTTATCCTAATTTGCTGAATTAAAATTGCCGATATTATAAAACCGCTTATGCAGGCAATATATTACTTTAAACAACCCCTTTAAAATAAATTAGCCGATCATACCAAGGAAATACCCCCGTCCCAGCAAACCTGCATACTCAGCGAATTTCCAATGCATAACATATATCTTAATACCACATAAAGCCGCATACCAAGTTGCATACAAATATATTCATAAATAAGCGATATATATACAATTGTAATTGTTCTCTATAAGAATAACATTGGGGATGAGTACGTAGGTTTGCTGAAACGAGGATCAGAAACAATTGGTGTTTATGCAAATATAAATATAATTCAACTAAGTGAAGCCACGTACCAAGTTTGATCAATATTCATTCATAAATAAGCGATTTTATACAATTTTAATTATTCTGCATAAGAATAACATGGGGGACGAGTATGCAGGTTTGCTGCAAAAAAGCACAAAAAATGGGTTATTATGTGAACATCAATATAACTCAACTAGGTGAAGCCATACCAAGTTTTATTAATTTTTGTTCATAATTAAGGGAGACATTACTTTTTACTTATTCTCCATAAGAATAACATGGGGGCTGAGTACGCAGGTTTGCTGCCATGTAGACCACAAAAAATGAGTTTTGTACGCAAATAGCATTAAAACCTAACCATATAAAGCCACATACCAAGTTTAATTAATATATGCTCATAAACAAGCGAGATATACATTTTTCTTATTCTCCATAAGAGTAACATTGGACAACGTACTGTATTTAGCACTTTCAATATATCTGTAACCAACTGACGTAGAGAAATGATCAAAACACCAAATTGTGTGTTTTTTAAATATTACACATAAAAACTTCAAAAAAAACATTTTTGGGGTACAAAACCCCCACCAAAATACCACTTCGGATGAGACGATCTGTCTGGTTTACGAACTTAGTCATAAATGCTGCTTTACACGTTTGAACCAAATTTCATCAAAATCGGACCTTTTTTACGAGAGTTATCGCACCCACACACAAACACACATATATACAGTTTTGCACGAATGGTGTTTTTGGGGTCTGGGAACCTCAAAACAAAAAGTTATTATGGTCCCAGGCCTAGGTCTTATCATGCCGACTACGGTAATAGCTTCTTCCCTTTAAGGGAAATTAGCTCAAATTAAAATTAAATTTATCCATTTTATTAATATTAAGAGCGAGAGCATCCCTCGTAAACGGGCGCCTCGCTATGGTTAGCGTCTTGGATTTCGGTGCAAGAAGTTACGGGTTCGATTGCCGCGCTGGGGTGCTCCTTATGGCTTTAGGTTTGGACCGTTGCCCTCTAACAACGTTTGTGATAAAATTCCACTAGTGTATACAAAAAAGTACGTGATGGAGGCAATGACAAGTTTCGAAACACTATTCAGAGCAGCACCTGACCCTGTCATTTGATTATATTCATGAAAGGAAATGGCCAGACCAGGGACACAGTTACGTATGTGACCACGTGACCAGGCACGTTGTCGAACTGGGCACCGGGGGAGAGAACGTGTCACTGGCCGTGGCGGTTTGACGCTAAATATTGCATGGCACGGAGAGGTCTCTGGGATCAAACAGTGGATGGCTGACCGCCATTTTCCTCACACCGATCAAATCCTCTCTTCACAAGTTACATGTTTGTCAGCTGAGAAACAGCTTCATCCCAGAAACATATTACAGTACTTGTGAAGAGAGGATGTTATTGGTGACCATGTTGGTTGCCGTGGGAGCAGAGGGAACAGGCAAAATGGCGGTCGACCATGTAGGCTTGACCTTTTTACCCTTGGCTCTAGATACATTCTCACCTCGTTGACTATTGCTGCTAGCTACCTTGTTTGTTACTTAAGAACACACCTTTGTTTTGGCTAATATAATTTATTATATTTTATGACTTAAGCTTGAAGAAGGCGTGTTGAAGATGGACTAATACTACCTACTCTTGACTTTAGATATTGCATGTGGTTTTGGTTTTGCTAAATGTCGATAAAGGATTTAATTTGATATTCACTAAATGTTTATTTAAATTATTTCAAGATAATCTTACGAATATTAAGTATAAACATTATATATTTAAAATAACTTTTCTTTAAAACTGCTTGGTCTGAAAGACTGTCTGACTATAATTTAAAATACATTATTGTACAACGTTTACATAGTTTTGGGCATACTTTGATGGTTAAAATGTACATGGGCAAAACGTCCCTCAAACGTATTAAAAAACTACAAAATGTATACATTCAGAGTTTATATCTACTAGAGGGGAGCCTTACGGGAGAGTTAGTAACCGCAAACCATAATGTATAAACCCAAATAGATGTTATGGGCTGTAATGATGCCAACAAATGGCAAATAAACTAACAAAATTATAAGTTGATCACATTTTTTTATCAGCAGGAAAACATCTTCTCTCAATAAATTTGAATATTAATTACAAGCTACAATATCAGGGGTGTAGGCCCCACAGCAGAGAGCCTAGTAGCCCCAGTAGAATATTGTCACAAAATAAAAATAACAACTAAGAGGAGAAAACCATTATTTACTGGTTTTAGTTTTCTCTGTATAATAATATATAACTGTAACTTCGTAAATTAGTACCTATTACGGTTTTTTAATTATATAAGTAATAAGCTTATAAATTATTACTGTACTATTAATTTTATTAGTTGTTTACTTGAGGAAATATTTTCAAAAAAGGTTCTCTCGCCCCCTTCCAAATGGGACGATTAAATTAACGTGTAGTTTTAGTTTGGTATTATGCTACTATTTAAAATCAATCAAAAGCTGTAAAAATAAAACCGGCTGTTTCCGCCACAGATTGATTGGCTCTGGATGAACTAACCTCTCTCACACGATTAAACTAACTAAATAACGTTCACTTGATCAAACTTGAAGGTCTGTAACATATTAAAATGACACAAATTAATTAAATGGCTGGCTCAATGACGAACAGTCAAAGTAAATAAAGTCAAAGTGAAACAGTAATTATCGAAACACAATTTTAACAGGGATAACCAATTTTATACACCCCAACAGTGGCTGAAAGTTAAATTTCTATATATACAGGGTTCTCACGCAAGGTGTCTCAAATCGATTGCAGACGAACCACTTTATCTAGAAGGATGAAATGAAATTATTTTCTACTAAATCGACCTCAAGGAGTAACGTTAAAATAACTTTATCTTGTTTAAATTCAGGGTGTTCCAAATACTGAGGGTCACTAGTTCGAATCTCAGAGTTTTCAAATGTAAACATAAGTTATGTTGTAAATAATTTTAAAGAACTTTAACAGACAGCCATTTTGGTTAAAACAGAACTCACTTATCTGTATCCATTTCAAAATACTTTTGCGAAAAATAATAACATTTACAGAATACCTTGAATCTGCTAAATAACAAGATATATATTTATTCTGATTAAAATTTCTTACTCTTATTGAACTCAGCTTTACTCCGATGTGCTACATGCTAGTATTTAAACATTAAAATAAATAATAAAAACCCTTTTTTTGATCATGTTTATATTCCCAAAATTCAAAAAAAGTCAAGTAGTAATGTAAGCCTATTTTAAAAGTAATATAATTTTAAAGGCTTAGAAATCCCAACAACTTTCTAATTTACATCAACCTCGAATCTCGTTTTAGCGAATTTCCCCTCTAGGGAAGAAGCTATTACTGTAGTCGGCATGGTAAGACCTATGCCCGGGACCATGATAACTTTTCGTTTTGAGGTCCTATAGCGTCCCAATTGCCATTGAAACACTATATATTTAATACACTATTTATGAGATGTAAAGAAGAAATAATGTATATAATATAAAAGAAGTTTTGGGAATAATTGCTGACAGTTGCAAATAAGAATTGCTGGTGCTACTTGGTTTTGCAAGTCTGGGCAAGCTCGCGTTTTTCTTTTTCGGGGATGTCGGAAAGAGTTGGAGACAATGATTTAAATTGTTGCTTGGTCTGAAGGAACTGGAGCCGGGTCACGTGACGGCCGGTGTACTCGGGTTCGAGAACTTTCTGAACCAAGCTTATATATTCACGGTCGCTGGGGAGCTGCGGTATTTTACGTATACCTTTGGTGTCGTGAGTTTGTCGTGAGTCTACCCAGCGAAACGTGAATTTCTTAAGATTGGAAGGTACAAAAGTTGTTTTAAAATTTAGAGTCTTAATTTAAATCATTGCTCCATTTCTCATTTTGTTGTTTTTCAAAAAGGGGAACAGACTGTAAAACAATTATTTCTTTTTCAGGGTTCGAAGCGTTTCTTTTTGATACTTGGGTTGAAGATAAACTAAAAACCAGACTGTTAAAGTACAGAAAGAAGAATTATAATTAAAGTTCAGTAATATCAAAAATCGAACAGTTAACTTTTGTTTTGAAACATTGAAGTGATAAGCAAAACCAAGTTTAATTTTATTTTGAATTTTGAATTATTTTATTTAAAAAGACCACTTCTTAACCTCAAGAAATATTATAGCCTGCTAGTCAGCGCTATAGTCCCCAGACCATTCGTTTGAGACTGTATACATATATATGTGTATTTTTTGGGGGTCTCGTACCCCAAAAATGGGTTTTTGAATTTTGTACATATAATTTTTGATATAGTCAAATTTTAGTTTTAACCATTGGATTCAGCTTAAAAAACACACAATTTGGTATTTTGATCATTCCTCTACGTCAATTGGTTACCGAGATATTGAAAGTGCTAAACACAGTACGTTGTCTAATGTTATTCTTATGGAGCAAAAGACAAATTTTATTTCTCGCTTATTTATGAACGTATACTGACGAAACTTGGTATACAGCTTCATCTCGTTGTGGTCTATTGATATTTGCTAACAAAATATTTGTTGTAGCAGCAAACCTGCGTACTCAGCACCCATGTTATTCTTATCGAGAATAATTAAATGCTCTGTCTCCCTTAATTATGAACATAAATTAATAAAACTGGTACCTAGTTTCACCTAGTTCACCGACTTCACCTAGTTGAGTTATATTGATATTAGTATAAAAACCAATTTTTGATGTTCCTTGTTGCAACAAACCTGCGTACTCAGCTCCAATGTTATTCTTATGGAGAATAATTAAAATTGTGTACATCGCTTATTTGTGAATATATTTTTATGACACTTGGTAAGTGGATTTAAGTAGTATTAAGACATTTGTATCTCCATTGGAAATTCGCTGAGTATGCAGGTTTGCTGCGACGGGGGTATTGTTTCTTAGCAATCGACAAAAATCACCATCTCCCCATATGAAATGCATGTCATTTCTACATAACACTTCCAAATACTCTGAGATTGTTGTAAATTAGAAAGTTGTTAGGATTTCTAAGACCTTTTAAATAATATAATTTTTTGAGTTATGTTACTGTTTGACTTTTTTGAATTTTGGGAATATAAACATAAAAAATGTTTACTATGTTTTAAATACTTGTATGTAGCATATCAGAGTAAAGCTGAGTTCAATACAAGTAATAAATTTGAATCAGAATAAAAATATGTCTTGTGGTTTAGCAGATACAGGTTATTCCGTAAATGTTAATATTTTTCGCAAAAATGGCCGCCATTTTGAAACGGATAGAGATAGGTGAGTTCTGTTTTCACCAAAATGTTTGTATGTTAAAGGGCCTTAAAATGGTATACAACATGACCTATATTTACATTTAATAGTTCCGAGATTCAAACTAGTGACCCTCAGTTTTTGGAACACCCTGCATTTTAAACATGTTAAAATTATGTTTACGTTACTCCTTGGGCTCGATTTAGTGGGAAATAATTTTGGTTCATCCTTCTACGTCAAGTGGTTCGTTTGCAATCGGTTTGAGGCACCTAATGTGAGACACCCAGTATATACTTATTTCAAAAACATTTTATGTTTATTTATTCGTCTGTTATATACATGGTATTGTTTTTAAAGGCAATCTGATTTATATTAAAAATAGTAAGAAATCAGAAATCATACATTTTACTCTCGTAAAAACATTACAAGAATGTATTGACATTGTCAGGTACTACAAGACAAATTTTAAGAAAATATAATTTTATATGTTGGCATTCATACTTCTTTTACTTTATCCTCCGTCATCTTGACACTATTGATTTAAATTATTATTCACATTTGGAAATATTATTTCAAATGTATAAATGCATAGCTTGGAGAGCACAATCTGTAAAGTTTATTTACATGATTTTTATTTTTAGCAAATATTGAATGGAATAGTGAGCTATTGGCTAACGCGACCCCCTAAACACTTCTTGGGAGGTCTTTTCAAAGTTGTATATACATTTATTTATGTACTCTATTTATTTATTTCAATTTATATGCTTTATTACAGGAGTTATAATGTAATTAAAACTAAGAAGTTCTAAAAACAAGAAAAATTCAATAAATTGAGATCCACATGGAGCAAAGCACCATCTTACTTAAAAAGTACATTGTGGAAAAGCGATCTGAAAATAAATACAAACAAAATTATTAATTGGCATTTTATCAAGAATAATTTACCTTATTAATAAAAGTTTCAATTACAAGTAACATTAGAGTTATAAAAAACAATTTTCAGAACATCAACAGTATAACAATAAACATAATTATTTATAACATTTATTTATAAAGTAAATATAGGCTTTATATAAATACAGAGTATGAAATGGACTAAATTATAGTGTAGGCTAAACGCAATAAGGTTAATACATAGGCTTCACTTTTTTACCCCAGACGAGGACCAGGTTTGTATTGAGCTTTTAGCCCAGGTATGATTATTTCCATAAGAGTAATGTTCGCAGCAAAATGTCTTGCGAGGTCGTTCAGCTGTTGCATAAACCAACAACATACTATAATTGTTGCCAACCTTACAGGGGATAAAAATGGTACAGCTATTTTTTAATTGCCATTGAACATGCGAAAAGAAAATTTAAAACCTTAATCCATTAATCTAATAATACAAATAAATCAAAACAATATATTAATTTCATAAAATAACAGCTGATCAAATTTTGTAAGTAGTTAAACAATGTTTATTAGTGAATTTCCTTTGGAAAGTGAACTATTAGCATGACCCGCACGGTGAAACTTAAGCCCGGGACCACCATAGAAGTTCCTAACGTGACCCCCTGAGCACGTTTTGGGGGGTCGTTCAAAATTTTATATATATATGTGTGTATGCACTCTAGCGGTCGCATTTTTTGTCCGATTTACTTCAAATTTGGTAGGGACGTTCCTTTCTATAATCAGTTGGACAAGTTCGTTGGGCAAAACAATCGGAAAACTCTAAACCTCTTTTTTGGGGATTATTTTTTCAAATTTCGAGTTTTTGGGCCCAAAAAGGGTCAGAAAAGTCCCGGATGTGGAATAAACGAATGAAAAACTGTGGGAATTAGTGTGTTGAAACTTTTAAGCCCTCTCTCGTCATTATAGCATATATATTTACCGAGTTATTAAAGAAAATGTGTATTGACCAAATACAGTACGTTGTCTTATGGGGGTTTTACTTTAGAAAAGCCTGTTTTTCATTTGTTGGTGTACTTTTATCATCCCCAACAACCTCACGCCTACTTTAAAGCCTGACTGGACCTTCTCCTAACCTTATAATGCGCAAAATTGTATTCCCAGCATTGCAGGTAAATATAACCAGAAGCATCAGAACAGCCAAAAAATCAATATTTTCAGATTTTAATCAAAATTAGAATAATTGTATGTTTTTAACTGATTTTGAGTTTTTATATTTTTTTATGTGGAAATTCACTTCCCTCACGTCAGCGTGCTGCGTGCGAACTCGTTTTAATTGCAATGATGAGGAAAATATGGTACGCGTACGATAAATATCGTGTATCTAGCAACACTGTAGATTGGACTGGTGATCACGTGATCTTACAGCTGTTTTTACGAGGTCTCTTCCGGTTATCTATAAAACCTTAAATATATCGACTACACAGACCTTTACGAAGTATCTATGTACCTTGAGACGAGATCTCTAGATATATTAACCTTGTTGGGTAAACACAGTGTGAAATAAAGTCTAGTGTACGTCAACGTAACTTCTGGTAACTAGCAGCTCAGCTGATATCTATGCGTTTGCACTCCACCGGTCGCATTTATTTTTAAATTTACTTCAAATCTGGAAGAGAAATTTCTTTCTGTAATCTATTGGACAAGTTTTTTGGTAAAAAAATAGGAAAACCTTAATCCCTTTTCTTGGGTTTTTAATATACACATTTTTAATTTTTGTGTCCATAAGGGGTTAAAAAAACCAGGAATTTGTTTTATTCATTACCTTATTGACATATTAATCAATAAGACAATAAACAAAATAATATAAGTCCTCCCTCATCATTCTAGCAGAAATATTTACCGAGTTATTACAGTATAATTAGATACGATAAATCTAATTCGACTAAACACAGTACACGTTGTCTTATGAGGATTTTAAATTGGAAGAGGCTACCTTTCAAACTTCGGCATATTTTCATCATATCTAGTACCCCCATACCTAATTTTAACTCCTGACTGGTCCTTCTACTAACCTTATAGTACACAACATTGTTATTCCAACAGCAGATAAATAGAACCAGCATCAGGACAGCCAACAAATAATATGTTTTCCAATTTTTGAAACAACTAACTGGTACAAGCGTTCGTTTCAACACTGCATACCATTTTTTTAAAGTTTTTAATGCCAAAATTCACTCTCCTCACGTCAGCATGCTGCATTCAAACTCGTGTTTAAATTACATATGATTCTTATATGTTTTCTTAAAAAACAAACTAAAACACGTCGCACTGACTACATTCTTTATTTTCATTGAGGTTTTTAGTATTATCGCTTATTTTGTGGCCATACGTAAAAAATAAAGTTTTGTAAATACCACACATTAAATTAAAAGTATTTTGTAAAGACTAAAAATGGTTTTTTTGGTTAAAAAAGTAATAAATATGTAACTCGAGAGAGAACATTTATCCTTTTCTTTTAAAACACAACATTTATGTCAAATATATTTTTGATAATTTATTTGTTGGATATCTTTGTTCTCTGTGGATTGATTTAAACAAACTATTCTTGATGAGGCTTCATTTATTCACCTCAGATGTACCTCAGATGACTGTAATGAAGCTATTAAGCTACCGAACTAGCTATTAGCTATTATGCTAATGAAGCTCACTGGTTAAATACACAAAGGTTCTTTATATTTGCTGAAAAGGGTGGACTGTTGCAATAATGAGGAAGTCTGTGGAAGCATCGAGTCAAAAATATATATTCACTATGAAGGAGTTTAGTTGTTGCAACTGACAAAAATAATAAAAATATTTCATTTGCGTCGTTATTAGTAGTTTTTACTTTCAAATATTAAATTGTGTTGAAATACACAATGCATTTGGTTGATTGATGTATTTTTATATATCTTCGTTAAATTAAGTGCTCGTAAGCAATTGTACCTATTGTCCACTATGTTTGCTATTTTCTATATTTTCTGTTTTCGGAAGTGTTTTTTTTTAAGTAGATAATTTATATTATTTTCAAATGTTGCATCGTAAGTTTTAGGGAATTTCCCCTATTTTAGCGAATTTCCCCTATGGGGAAGAAGATATTACCGTAGTCAGGATAGTAAGACCTAGGGCCGGGACCATGATAACGTTTCGTTTTGAGGTCCCCACTTCCCAAAAACACCATTCGTTCAAAACTGTATATATATACATATATATATATATATATATATATATATATATATATATATATATATATACAGTTTTGAACGAATGGTTATATATATATCCGTGGGTGCGACAACTTTCGTAAAAATGGTCCGAACTTTGCTTTGTATCGTATGCACTACACTTCACATGTCCTGCATCTGAATCGCAAAGGAAACTTCTGATCAGTTATGAACTTTGTCAGCAGCAATATTTTAAATAAGACTTTTTTATCAGCTTAGACAAGTACTGTGGTGTCTGTTATTGTAAAGCGTTGTCTCGTTCCACTAATGATTGCATAACGCCTAGTTTTTGTGAATCGTATTTATAATCTAGTCATAAGACAATATTTGCAGCTCACACTTATGAATGTTCATAGAGCGATACATAAAAATAAAGAGCCTATTGAAGCTTTTTTTGGATGAAACGTCTTGTGACATTTTCCTGGTATCCGAGCATGGCTTATTAGATGAATTTTCTCTAAACAGTTTTACCCTGGGAAATTGTAATCTGTAAAACTCTTTTTGTCGTGAAAACTCATCAAGTGGAGAAGTAGCTATTTTCACTAAGAGGGACCTCAATTTTTACATTAAGAATAGTAACTGTGCTTCAAAATTTTCAGTTGAATAAGTTTTTGAGGTTGCAGATATCAGGTTTTTCATCTCTGATACGCTTACTACTATTAATCAGTTTATAGGCCACCGTGTGGTTGTAATTTTAGTTCCTTATTCTTCAAAATTTAAAATCTTATCTTAGTACAATAGCTGGCAATTCAAGAAACCTCATATTAGCAGGAGATATTAACTTAGACCCAATGATGCACCAAATTAAATATGAAACATTCTGTAATGTAGTAAGTCGATTTGGTTTAAGGTAAGTTAATTTTGGTCCTACTAGATTCACTGAACATTCAGAAAGCTGTCTTGATTTTTTTAAACTAACATACCAGATTGATCGTCATCTGTTATATAAGTGGTTTCAGATCACTGTGCCGTTTTGCTTGAGGCACGCTGGCCAGTAAAAAAACTGCGTGAACTTTCATTTAGATTAAGCAACGAAGAGTGGGAGGAATTTTGTTATGCACAGTCAGTAGATAGTAAATACCTTAGTTTTATTGAAATTTTAGCTTATTGTATTAAAGTTTCTTGTTGAATTAAAACATTCAAGAAATGTAGAGTTAAGAGTACTAAGTGGCTTACTGATGAGGTAAAGGCTCTTAAATGTGACTTGATGGTGGGGTATTCAGAGTGGGTAAATACCCGAGACTATGGTTTGAGGGAGGAGTACAATAGGAAGAAGAAAGCCTATCGGAAGAAAATTCTTGAAGCCAATTCTAATTTCTTCATCCAGCAGATTGATTCTTATAAAAATCCCTCTAAGGTAGCTTGGATGAGTTTCATTAATCAATCCAGAAATAAATATGGTGGTGGTATTGCTGAAAACCTTTCACTCAAGCGTGGTGATTATATTGAGTCTGATCCAGATATTGTTAGTAATATCTTTAACGAGTTCTTCTCACTTTCAACCAGCCCAGATTCATGTTCCGTTCATTTTGTGCCTGTCAACCTGGATTGAAATTTAAATAGTTTTTCTCATTTTGATCTTGTCTCAGAAAAAGAACCCACAAAATTGATTAATGAAATGCCTAGCAAAAAGTCTTTTGGTTGGGATGGAATTTCGATGAATATTGTTAAATCCTGTTACTCATCTCTCAAATCGCCTTTATTACATACAGTCAATTTTTCCTTAGAAATTGGAAATTTTCCAGAAGATGCCAAATTGGCTATCCCTAAGCCGCTTCATAAAAAGGACGATCCAAGTCTTCCAGGTAGCTATCGTCCAATCTCGCACCTAACAACAGTTCCAAAACTTGGGAAAGTTGTTTGTGACAAGATGGATTCCATATCTCAACAACAGAAATTTGCTCTTTACTAATCAATTTGGCTATCAAAAGAAGAAATCAATCAAACTTGCCCTGGTCAATTTTGTAAATAACTGTATTAGCGCCTTGGAAGACGGTAAGGCGGCTGTTAAGTACCTATTAGTTAAGCTTTGTCATTTCATTAATTTAATATGATGAAAATTAGTATTACGTCTCGCCCAGTTGAATTTACTATAAATAATAATATTGGATATTCAAAAATATCATTATAAATCGATGTTTTACTCTGTGTCAATATACCGATCCGGAAGAGAGAGAGAGGGGGTCGATTGGGGGCGGGGCTTAGCTCAGAAAAGTGAAGTGACCATAAGATTTTGTACTAAAAAACGGAACTTTTCGTTTTCGTGGTGTTTCCCTCTTCGCTTCGTGAAAACGACGTCACAGGCCGCTTCCTTCCGGCATTCTTTGTCCACTGCTTGTCTGTTTTGGCGGCCATTTAAATTATTCTACCTTATTTCAAAGTACTCTTAAAATAATATTGTATCAAGATTAGGGTATTATGAGAAATATAAAACATTTAACAAATCATACAGTATTCCGGCTAAAAAATAACTTTCGACCATTTCGTTATTTATAATCAAAGCACATCGTGTTTTATATCACTCTTCTTAGTTTTTTTAGTACTTTACAAATATTCTATTAAAATTGAGATATTATGAGAAAGTAAAAAAGTTAATAATTCTATTAGAGGGGCTAGTTGGTGACTCATTAAGGAAACAGCCGCGAGTGCCGGGCGGAGGAAGGGACCGACTCAGGTAGCTGGCGGGTCCGTGCGCCACCCTACCGTATACAGACTGTAATTTGAGTTAGTTTTTATTTCTCTTTGTAAGCCGCTTTATGCATTTTAACTCTTTTTTCCCAGCCGATTTGGGCTGTAGCTTACTTAACCCCTTATTTAATCTCGTATTCTCAGTGATTTAACCTTTAATTTTGAAAAGGAAACTAATCAAAATGTGAAGTAACTCATTGTTCCCTGTTTAGTGTCGCCATCTTATGAACCATTCTTACCGGCTTCCGCGTTCGCGGTTAGGTGAGCGCTCATAAATGAACATAAACATTTTGGATTGCGTGCGTATAAGTGTGACATCAAGAACCTCAAACCAGTGACAACAGAGTTTATCTCCTCTACTCGTCATCTAGCCACATCTATAATGCCGTCACTTGTGTGCTCGTGCTGAACCCGCCACTACCCTTCTTTGGACATCCAGGGTTCTACATCTCTCGTCAGAATGGACATGGGTTAGTGAGTTTTCCATTACCATTAACTTTGTTTTTCTATAGACTTAACTCTTATTTATGTGAACTATGTCTCTTTTAAATTGGTACCGTTAAAAGTACCTGGTCCTTCAATTACCTTAGGCCCTATAATTGGTCTAGCAGACAATTATTATTTCTGAACCATTTTTCTAATATTTTCCTCCATATCCAACAGCGGCTATTGGCTGTTTCATCGATCCATCGTAGGGAGCAATACACCTCTAGATTATCACAACTCAAAGTGGGCGTGCTACACGGATCAATCCTTGGTCCAGTCCAGTTCTTGATTTACATAAACGATATAGCCGATCACATTCCTATGAATTCTTTAACTATATCCTTGCAGACGATACCTCTCTTTTTTCCAAACATAAAAATTTGCAGTTGTTAGAATAGGAAAATCATACTCTTATTAATAATCTTACCCAGTATTTTTCTGAGATCCATTTAAAAATAAATCCAAATAAATCAAAATATATATTTTTCCAACTGATTATAAGAAACGATCTTTGCAGAGAAGAGGTGTTGATGCTCCTTTAGTCTGCTGGATGAGGAATTTCTGGAAATGTCTGATTCTGTAGATTACTTGGGAGTGAGATTGGACGGTAGTCTCACTTGGAATGACCAAGTAAGTAAACTCGCTAGAACATTGTCTGGGCATATTTTTGTCCTGCGGAATATTGCATATTGCTGAATCTTTAAGTAATCTTCAATTCTCCAAACTCGTTCATTTCAGCTTGATTGAAAGTAACATAATAAGATATTCTATTGTGCTTTGGGTTAATTACAGTAAGCAGAATTTTATGAAAATCTTTGTCATTCATAAAAGAGAGCCATTCGTACAATTTTAGGACTTAGACCACGCGATTCCTGTCATCAGCATTTTATAAATTTAAATATTTTAACTGTGCCTTCTCTTTTTATGTTGGAATACATTATTTATGTCAAAGAAAATAATGTTATTCAGCCTCACAATACTAGAAATAGACACTTAAATCCCTCAACTCATCATCGACTAAAACTGTTTGAAACAAAACCGGATTACATTGGTCTAAAACTGTTTTAAAAATTACCTCAGTCTTAAAGAAATCAGAGACATTAAAACGTTTAAATTACTACTAAAAAACTACTTGTTAAATTAATGCATTTACAGTGTTCCTATATAGGTTTGTATTTTCCCAGACAAATTCCCTTTGTGCTGTGAAATCCCTACAATTTCTCTTCCGTGACATGGTTCCTTATAAACTAGAAACTAGACGAAGTGACAGATCTCATGCCCTCAATGAGGTCTGCAAGATGACGAGGAGGTAATCAGGTATCACCGTTACAATCGTTATTGGTAAGAAATATAGTAATTTTGGTGTCTTACAGCGCAATAAATCCAAAAATACCGGTACCTTTATTTCTAAATTAAAAACTACCGGTAGTTTGTATTTTGTTGGTGGAGCCTAATATGTGGAATGTTTATTATAGCGGATTATGTATTTAGTAAAAATACCCCAGATTATGTTTGTAAAACATGTATTGAACAAATACAACAAATAAATATTTGTCCATACTTAACATTAACAACTTTATTTTATCTTTTACTAACTTCACGAAGGAAACAGTGAGACGAATAAGAATTAAATTGCAAAATATTTTCAAAGACCATTTTTTTAGATTAATTAGTAGCGAGATATAAAAACTAAGTAAGGTGTACATAAAAAAGAAGTTAGGTACACAATCAACTAAAAGCTGTTCATTTAATGTCTCGGGAAAGTTTCTTAACAAAGATGAAATGCTCGATGAAGTCGAGAAGTGCCGGTGATTTACCAGCTACTTTACTCGGATCTTTGTGTTCAACGCCATTACATGATCGAGTCGCAATAACTTAACAACATGTTTTAAATAAGTAATTAAAATGTGATTTCAGTAATAATAAAACATATCAAAATTCAACATAATTTTATGCGTTTATTTTAAGTTCTCAAAAATATTAATATAAAATAAAATATTAATATATATATATATATATATATATATATATATATATATATATATATCTTCTATGTGATGATTACTTAACAACTGACCATCATAATCTCGATAGTGTCATGTCATTGACTATAGATACTTAAGTAGACTTCTTATTGCCATTGCAAAAGCCGTCCCTACTTTTAGCGAATTTCCCCTACAGGGAAGAAGCTATTATCGTAGGTCTCATGGTAAGACTTAAGCCCGAGACCATGATAACTTTTTGTTTTGAGATCCCCAGGTGCCAAAAACACTTTTCGTTCAAATTCATATATACATGTATATATATATATATATGTGTGTGTGTGTGTGTGTGTGTGTGTGTGTGTGTGTGTGTGTGTGTGTGTGTGTGTGTGTGTGTGTGTGTGTGTGTGTGTGTCCGTGAATGCGATAACTTGAGTAAATAAACGGTATCAGGAAACTGACACATACTTTCTCCCTTTTAGCCCAACTTTAATGAATAAATTACTTTTTATTTACTAAATATAGAATACAAAGCACGGTCGAATGTACAGAAAATCTTGTAAACAAATTGTTTTAAGAAACATCCACCCAAATCCCTGCTTTGGAGGCACTACAGGATCCATTGCTACACTCGGGGTTTTAAGAGGGGAAATGCCCCCTATTCCCCCCCAGGGATATTAAGGGGCAACATATTTCGAATTATCTCTGTTGGTCAATGCTTAATTGACAAGCATATCAAGTTTGAATGAAATTGATCAGTAAATAAGAGAGAAATAGTAATTTTTGTATTCCCCATAAGAATAACATTGAACAACGTACTGTGTTTACCGCTAAATGAAAATTTCAATTTTCTCTGAAACCAGCTATCGTAGAATAGTAATTCAAAATACTAAATTATTTAGTTTTTTGAGCTATTTTTAATGGTGAATAGTAATATTTTTTTATATTTATGTATTTTTATGAAAAATCAAAAAAAAAACTGAATTTTGGATGTTTTAAGTCCTGTAATTTCTGAACCCGAATTTTTACAGGAATGCGGGTGGTGTCATTTTGTTGGAAAACTAAAGTTCTACAAACGACTAAAGTTTAATCAAAATCGTTAGAGCCGTTTTTCAGAAATTTGGATTTTTCATGTTTTTTGGGGGCTAATTACCCTTAAAAATCAAAAATTCAAAAAAATGAAAAAAACACCTGGATATATCGTGGATTAGTACCTACATACCAAATTTCATCAAAATCGGCCCATTGGTTAGGGCTCTAGCTCTGTACACATCCACACAGACACACACACACACACACACACACACACACACACACACACACACACACACACACACACACACACACACACAGACATCACGTAAAAACCACTTTTTTGGGTTCAGGGAGCACCAAAACGAATATTTCCACTAACAACTCAAATTCGAAAATTTTGACGAAAACAATACTTTCTCCATATACTATGTATAGAGGGAGAAAGTAAAAACGTCCGATTTCGATGAAATTTGGCTCAAATGTGTAAAGTGACATTCATGATTTTAAGTTCGAAAACCATAAAAATCGGACCATGGGAAAGGGGGTTTATGGGGTTTCAAAATTTTCCAAAAATCAGTGTTTTGCACTTTTCACCATACAATTAAAACACACAATTTTTGTGTTAACCATTTTATAGAGCTTAAAAAACAAATAATATAGTATTTTGAATCATTATCCTGGGTTAAGTAGTTGCGGAGAAAATCCAAAAAAAGTGTTCATAAAATCTCCCATGTTAATCTTATGGGAAAATGGTTTTTAGCTTTTCCTTAATTAATTTTAGTGTAAACTTCTCATTTGCTTTTACCAATCAGTTTAGCTCTACAAAACAACCATTTTGGTGTTTAAATTGTGATTCTACGTCCAACCGTTGCCGAGATATTCAAAGTGCTAAACACAGTACGTTGTCCAATCAATGTTATCCTTAAGGAGAATATTTAAAATTTTATATCTTGATTATTTATGAACGTATATTGATGAAACTTGGTATGTGGCTTCACCTAGTACTGGTATATTGATATTTGCACAACAAATTTATTTTTTGTTGATTATCCTCTTAGCAGCAAACCTGCATACTCATCCCTAATGTTATTCTTATGGAGAATACGTAAAGCTTTATATCTCCCTTAATTATGAACATAAATCATTAAAACTTTGTATAAAGCTTCACCTAGTTGAGTTATATTGATAATTGCACAAAAACACACATTTTTATCTTTCTCGTTGCAGCAAACCTGCGTTCTCAGCCCAAATGTTATTCTTATGGAGAATAAATAAAATGCTATATATCACTTATTTATTTAAGTATTTTTATGAAACTTGGTAAGTGGCTTTATGTGGTAGCAAGAAATATATTCATGCATCGGAAATTCGCTGAGTACGCAGGTTTGCTGCGACGGGGGTATTGTGTATGCCAGGATTCTAAGAGGACGTAGTTACACTAATCACCAACAGAGTATATTGCTGTCAACTATTACTTACCCTGTGGAGGGGATAATACAACAGTTGGTGTTTCAGGAAGCAAACACAAGTTGATTTTCACTTGCTTTCTGGGATGGAGATCTTTAACAGGTGAACGTGAATAACCGAAATAAGCAGTTGACAGCAGCACACTCTGTCGGTGACCTATTCAAACTACGCCCTTTTACTTTTACTTTCTCCCCCTATACATAGTATATGGAGAAAGTATTGTTTTCGTCAAAATTTTCGAATTCGAGTTGTTGGTGGAAATATTCGTTTTGGTGCTCCCTGAACCCAAAAAAGTGGTTTTTACGTGATGTCTGTCTGTGTGTGTGTGTGTGTGTGTGTGTGTGTCCGCGTGTGTGTGTGTGTGTGTGTGTGTGTCTGTGCGGATGTGTACAGAGCTAGAGACCTAACCAATGGGCCGATTTTTATGAAATTTGGTATGTAGATACTAATCCACGATATCTCCAGGCATTTTTTTCATTTTTGGAATTTTTTATTTTTAAGGGTAATTATCCCCCCAAAACCGCCAAAAAACATGAAAAATCCAAATTTCTCAAAAACGGCTCTAACGATTTTGATTAAACTTTAGTCGTTTGTAGAACTTTAGGTTTCCAACAAAATGACACTACCCGCATTCCTGTAAAAATTCTGGTTCAGAAATTACAGGACTTAAAACATCAAAAATTCTGTTTTTTGGTTTTTTCATAAAAAGACATAAACATAAAAAAATTACTATTCACCATTAAAAAGAGCTAAAAAACTAAATAATTTAGTATTTTGAATTACTATTCTACGATTGCTGGTTTCGGAGAAAATTGAAATTTTCATTTTGTGGTAAACGCAGTACGTTGTACCCATGTTATTCTTATGGGGAATAAAAAATTACTATTTCTCTCTTATTTACTGATCAATTGCATTCAAACTTGATATGCTTGTCAAGTTAGTATTGACCAACAGAGGAAATTCGAAATATGTTGCTCCTTAATAACCCTGGGGGGGAATAGGGGGCATTTCCCCTCTTAAAACCACGAGTGCAGCAATGGATTCTGTAGTGCCTCCAAAGCAGGGATTTGGGTGGATGTTCTTTAAAACAACTTGTTTACAAGATTTTCTGTACATTCGACCGTGCTTTGTATTCTATATTTAGTAAATAAAAAGTAATTTATTCATTAAAGTTGGGCTAAAAGGGAGAAAGTATGTGTCAGTTTCCTGATACCGTTTATTTAAATTGTGGCTAACACTAAACAGGGACAGCTGGGCCATATGTATATGTATATGGGATTTTTCCTTCAGTATATATAGTCAATGGTTATGTATGTACTAAACAGATTGATCACGCCAAATAAAAGTAAAATGAGTTATGTTTTAAGGACATAATATACAGCACAGTTTTAGTTTAATTTAGAGAACATAATAAATAATACATAATACACAATGACAGCTCATGTTTACAGGAACAATGCTTTATACAGAGCGTTTTTAAAGTAACGAGGATTTTAAAGTAAAGACTATAAATACTTGACATAACTGTAATGTTTGATCGCTTTTGGTGATTTCTGCAGTAAATTGAATCTATGTGTTTTAAGTGCTACAAACAACACAATATTAGTGTAAACTACAAGCTGTTTGGGCTTTCTAGACTCTGCCAAGATGGCGGACGCTGCCTCACTTCTCATAGTGTATTGGTGAGTGCAATGCCCAGTCTATTTTATTCTGTGGTCGCTGGTTGGTTCTAAAAGTACGTCCTATTCCCTACAACCGATGAAGCAGAAAAATTGATCGAACCTTCTTTTCTGTGGATCAGAATAGTTTATATAGTAATTTATTTAGCTCTCTGGTTCCTTGACCACTCATGTAATGCAAGTGTTAGTGTTCACTACAATTATAATAAACGGTATCAGGAAACTGACACATACTTTCTCCCTTTTAGTCCAACTTTAATGAATAAATTACTTTTTATTTACCAAATATAGAATACAAAGCACGGTCGAATGTACAGAAAATCTTGTAAACAAGTTGTTTTAAAAAACATCCACCCAAATCCCTGCTTTGGAGGCACTACATAATCCATTGCTACACTCGTGGTTTTAAGAGGGGAAATGCCCCTATTCCCCCCCAGGGATATTAAGGGGCAACATATTTCAAATTTCCACTGTTGGCCAATGCTAACTTGACAAGCATATCAAGTTTGAATGCAATTTATCAGTATATAAGAGAGAAATAGTAATTTTTGTATTCCCCATAAGAATAACATTGGACAACGTACTGCGTTTACCGCAAAATTAAAATTCCAATTTTCTCCGCAACCAGCAATCGTAGAATAGTAATTCAAAATACTAAATTATTTAGTTTTTTGAGCTATTTTTAATGGTGAATAGTAATATTTTTTTATACTTATGTATTTTTAAGAAAAATCCAAAAAACTTAATTTTTAATGTTTTAAGTCCTGTAATTTCTGAACCCGCATTTTTACAGACATGCGGGTGGTGTCATTTTATTGGAAAACTAAAGTTCTACAAACGACCAAAGTTTAATCAAAATCGTTAGAGCCGTTTTTGATAAATTTTGATTTTTCATGATTTTTGGTGGTTTTTGGGGGATAATTACCCTTAAAAATCAAAAGTTCCAAAAAATGAAAAAAACACCTGGAGATATCGTGGATTAGTACCTACATACCAAATTTCATAAAAATCTGCCCATTGGTTAGGGCTCTAGCTCTGTACACATCCACACAGACACACACACACACACACACACACACACACGGACACACACACACACACACACAGACAGACATCACGTAAAAACCACTTTTTTGGGTTCAGGGAGCACCAAAACGAATATTTCCACTAACAACTCAAATTCGAAAATTTTTACGAAAACAATACTTTCTCCATATACTATGTATAGGGGGAGAAAGTAAAAATGAGGTGGTGTCTGTATATCTATTGTTCCATCACGCCAAAACCACTGGACCAATTCTGTTGAAATTTTGCACAAACGTAGTCTATGTACCGAGGAGTTTCATAGACCTATTGCCGTTAGAAATGTCCTCAGGGCTCTGCCCCACGGGACTTCCAAGTCTCCATGTTATTCATATGGAGAAGTGAATAAGAATAATGTTTATTTCCAATATTTCACTAGATGCTCCAAGTGTTTTATTTGGTTTGTTTCACATGTGTGTTTTCCTAATTCAATTTATTTAAATAAACAGTTCTTATAAGGAGTACTGTACATTATGTATAGTACTACAGACTGTCACTGTTTTGTTTACTATTTTTCGACTCTGAATTTTCACCCCGTTGTATAGCACGGGCATAGCAGCTAGTTTTAGCGAATTTTCTCTATAGGGAAGAAGCTATTATCGTAGTCGGCATGGTAAGACCTATGCCCGGGACCATGATAACTTTTCGTTTTGAGGCCCCCAGATGCCAAAAATAACATTCGTTAAAATTCATATGTATATAATATGTATGTCCATAGGCAGATAACTCTCGTAAAAATGGTCCGATCTTGATGAAATTTGGCATAAACGTGTAAGGCAGCTCTATTTTCATGAGTTTGAAAACCAGACGATCACATCAATGTAAGAGGGGTTTTGTACAACAATTTTTTTTAACTTTTTACATATCATTATTTTTAAAGCCAAATTTTAGTTTACACTATTGGATTCAGCTTAAAAAAGTAAACAATTTGGTATCTTGATCATTGTTCTACGTCAATTGATTACCGAGATATTGAAAGTGCTTAACACAGTACGTTGTCCAGTGTTAATCTTATGGAGAATAAAGTAAACCAGTTGTCCTGTTGCTCGAATCCGAGCAAGTTTGTACCCAACGGAAGGTTACTTTAGTTGTAAACAAACAAAACAAAACATCTGATATTAAAATGTATGATAAAAACCTTCTTTCAATTAACACGTAGTTTAGACTTCCGCCGTCTAATAGCGCCACTGTTCTAAAAATTCAGACCTTTACTGTATTGAAGTGATGCCCTTTCTTAAAATTCTGAGACGTATTGACAAATCTACGTAAAAATTCATTTAATTTGACACCTCAAATGTTAAAGTCCGTCCAGCCGTTATCGAGTTATGACTGTGAGAAAAAAACCCTAGCGTATTAATACAGGGTGAGTTTTAATTCCCTTCCCCCTATTTTTAATACGGTATGAGTTAGAAGGTTATACTCCGCACATCTATGTTAGACCTAAATATATAGTTTTTCATGGGTTTATTGACTCTCCACCTCCAATGGGGGACGGCCCACGGGAAGTAAGTCGAGATTCTTAATGTAAGCATAGGTTGATATGTACATCAAATTAAAGGTATCTGTTAGTAGAATACAATGCCGCAAACCGGACCTCAAAAGGTTCATCCTATGGAAAATTACAGGTTTTTAAAGTTTACAAAAACCTGTCTCTGATTACAATAGCAGTAATGTGCTATTATCTGCGTTTTATCACGGTACTGTTTTAAAAGATCATTTCAAAACTATTTTTCTTTTGCTGTTTGTTAGGAGTTCTTAAAAGAAACTTTATTTTCTTGTGTTTAATGATTGTAAGGGATCACTGGAAGTCCAAGATCTAGGAGTTAACTAAAAGAGTTATTAAGAAGACGGTTATGTGATGTGTCGTTTAACATCGCCTAGTAACTTTTTTATTTAATGAGTTGTTACAACGGTGTTGGGCCCATTTCTTTTAATTTCAACAGCGATTCCGGTTGTAATATTGTAGGATTCCGATACCAGTAGGTTGTTACTTATCCTTTATTGCAGTAGATGTTCAAACTGATTGCCTGTTACTTCCTGACAGTAGTATAGTCTGTTTACAAATTCACTCCTTACACGGGTTAGGATTTCTGGTGTTCCTTTCCTGCAGGCCTCAGTAATTCTGTTACAAAGATCTTCCACACACGCGACTGGTGTACAATAAATCGTTTATAGTTTTGAAATGAACTTTTAAAACAGTAACGCGATAAAACGCAGATAATAGCACATTAATATTTTGTAAACTTCAAAACCCTGTAAATTTCCATAAGATGAACCTTTTGAGGTCTGGTTTGCGGCATTGTATTCTACTAACAGAGACCTTTAATTTGATGTAAATATCAACCTATGCTTACATTTAAGAATCTCGACTTACTCCTCGTGGGCCGTCTCCCATTGGAGGTGGAGAGTCAATGAACCCATGAAAAATAATGTATTAGGGGTTAACAATGTATTAAATTCCCACATGTATGTGCGGAATTTAAACCTTCTAACTTATACCGTATAAAAAAAATAGGGTGGAAGGGAATTAAAACTCAACCTGTATATATGATTATATATATATATATATATATATATATATATATATATATATATATATATTAACATAATATATGAATGAAACTTGGTATGTGGCTTCATATGGTTGGGGTTTACTGATATTTGCATACAAAACCCATTTCATTTGGTCCCCATGACAGCAAACCTGCATACTCAGCAGCAGGTTTATACTTATGGAGAATAACAAACATGTGATATCTTGCTTGTTTATGAACATAAATTGGTAAAACTTGGTATGTTGCTTCATCTAGTGGTGATCCATTGGTATTTGCATGAAACCCAGATTTTTTTTGGTCCTTGATGCAGCAAACCTGCTTACTCAGTCTTAATGTTTTTCTTATGGAGAATAAATAAAATGTCATATCTCGCTTATTTATGAATATGCTTTGATGAAAGTTGGTAATTGGCTTCATGACTTAGCGAAGTACCATTTTAAATTCACTCAGTATGCAGGTTTGTTGCAAAAGGGGTATTTTAAAATAGCTTCTTGATTTTTCGTATGAACGACCTTAATTGGTGGTAATAATTCATAAATTCTGAGATCGCGTAGTGCGTAGTACTTTTCAACTCCCAGTGAATATAATCAGGAGCAATATGACCATTTAAATTCTATGAAATACAGCAATCGTGAGGTCTGAAACTAATTTCAAGTTCAATCGACACATCAATGTAAATTCCACAGCGTAATTATAATACGTATAATATAATCGAAAGCCGTGGGCTGTTCATCGAAAGTTCTCCAACTTGCCGGGTGAGCTGGAGCAAGGCAACATAGTGTGGCCTTGGCTGGAGAGAGGAAATTTGGTAGGCCTACGCTGATACTTTTAGTATAAAATATGAAAGTGAAGGGGCTCCGCCCAGAGTTTCGTCAACGTTACATTGTTTATTCATATAGGAGATTACATTTGTTGGCCCTATGATATAGCATTAACAGATGCTAATTATTGTAAATAGGTCAAATAGCACACACAACTGTTGTATTCCAGGGTGAAACCGGGTACTATAAATGAATACAAAACTGGGCTTTTACCCGTTTTACTTTGATTGATTTGGGAGTAATGATTTAAGAACGTTTCAGTGAGCGCTTATAGATAAAATCTCTGTCGCAAGTAAAACACTGTTTAGTCATGTGGTTAATGGATTTAATTAATAAATGAGTTAATATTAAATATGAAAAATATAATCGTTATATTAATAGGCAAGCACAAACTGTCCCTCCTTTTTGGCATTGGACATTGGCTACTAATTAAAGACCTGGAATAGAAACAGGCGGTCTTAGTAACAAGGCTACATTCTAAGTTCCTACAATATTAATTGATATGTGTCTTCAAATACGTTTCAAATACCGCAAGTGTCGGCGATGTAATTAGTAATGTGGTGATGGTAAATTAGTGCTAAATAAATGTCCTAGCAGATCTAAACCAAGCAGAAGTGATATTAAACTGGTTAATTTAATATCACAAATGAGGCATATTTTTCTTAATAAAATTTAACCTCTTCCGGTCTACTGGTCTAACAACCGACAAGCCTAAAGTTTATAGAACGACTCATATAGTAAGACTTAGTGTTACGGACTGTAATTGGTTTAAAATAATGTTAGTCGTCTTTCAAAGAACCTAAGTACTTTACAATAATCGTATCAACTGAAGATTACTCATAAGGATACATCAGTATCGATTAACCGAACCATTGAAAAAGCTCGCAATAAATTTGAATCATGATTTTTTCAAGGATAACGTTAGATAGTGGTCGTGAGTACAGACTAATCGGTAATCAGTAGTTAAAAATCCCAATGCGGTTGTACTCGGCAGAGGAAATAATCGATTAGTCCATCTCAATGAAGGGTGCGAAGGTCAAGGCATCCTCGCGTGAGTCCGTACAACGTTCCCGTACATAATGTACAACGGTCCGCAAAGCAAGGGGATCTGAGTAAGCCCTCCCTTCTAGCCACATGGACACTTTATCAACAGATCATTCTAGTCTAGATATCAAGTAATACATACAGTCATTCGTTACAGTCATTGTTCCCTCCGAAGGTTTACATTGCCATTGGGAATTGATAATTAGTCGGGACAATTGACTTCAGTAAATTGAATCTGTCATTGAACATGTTTTAAGTACCTGAAAAATAATCTCTAACGAAATAACATCGATGGAAGAACTGTGAATATCAATGGAGCGGAACTCTGTTTAACAACTTACAGCGGATATTAGTATTAGTATTCGCTTTTGTTATGCCAATTTCAGAACAATCAGTCCAGTAATTTTATAGGTCTATTGATTTCCACAAATCGTTAATATGATCTTTGTAATCAAAACTCCTCCGTTATTTCTGCACCGAATTCGATGATTTAGGTATAAATTGTATTGCACCACCCCGTGTTGGTGTTATGTGGATTTCAGTTACGTTTCGTCTATACCGGAAGACACAGTTTTAACTAACTGTCAACGTTTTATTTTTGCCCCTAATAATAAGGGAGATCAATAACTTGATTTAACTGCGTTTTGGAACAGTTATTATGTATTAAACACAAGTTTTAGAGCTTAAGTAGAAATAGGTACACAAACTACTGAAATGGCAACACATTCTATATAGCACTTATGATGGCCTACTCTTTTAATAATTTAGATTACAAAACTTTGTTCGGTTTCGAGCAACTAGCACACCATCACATTATATTTGTATAAGCTGAGTAACTGATTCACAATTAAATATGATACGAATACGTGAACAGTACGAGGAAAATGTGTACCGGATTGAATATTTGTGAAGAGGTGTACACTAGCATTAATGATCCCATTGGTATCAACGTTATTAAGTATTAAAATGCGATTGCATCCGTTACAATCGTCCTTTCGAGTTCCAGTTAGTGGTATTGTGTAAGGCCTTTATAACCTATGCCTACTTTAAGACATGCATGTCTTCCTGTAATGAACTACCCTTCATGGACGCTACAAACCCCTCCGACCATCTCACCAGTGAATACAGACCTTAGGGGTTGTATTCATTGGTCTCACCCTCGTCAAAAGACCCCCAAGAGGCGAGGGGGTGCGGGAGTTGTTTATCCTTTATTGGACCGTAGCAAATTAAAATTAAAACTGACAAACGTTTTTGTGAAGTATTTTTGTTAAAATCAGGTGAGTTTTTTTCTATTAAAAAAATCACTAACCCTTTTTTTAGACAAATGCACCTATACACTATTAACGCGTTGCTATGATTTGGAAAGTAGAAACAATTTTTGAGTGAGTCAAAGACGATAGTGATATATCATTTTACATTTCCAGAAGAGTATTGTTCTAGAAAGCAACCGATTAGTGAAGCCTACAGACACGCGGGTCGTGCAGGTATCCTTAAAGTTTATTCTTTAATTTATTGAATATACTTTATATATTATTTTATACAACATACAGTTCGTTTAGATTTAATATTTTTATGATTTTCCCGAAAACTATACCGCAAACCAAAACAATTTATTTGTAGCCAGTGCGAAAAAACCCGGCCATTTTGGTGGAAGGATTTTTAGGATCAGAATTAGGAATATATGTAAATCCTTTGAAAAAAAACGGCTACAAAATAAAATACCCCCGTCGCAGCAAACCTGCGTACTCAGCGAATTTCCAATGCAAAAATATAAGTCTTAATACCACATAAAGCCGCATACCAAGTTTCATAAAAATATATTCAAAAATAAGCCATATATCAAATTTGAATTATTCTCTATAACAATAACATTGGGGATGAGTACGCAGGTTTGCTGCTACAAAAAACAACAAATATAAAGTTTCTTGTAAATATCAATATTATTAAACTAGGTGAAGCCACATACCAAGTTTCATCAATATAAGTTCATAAATAAGCGATATATGCCATTTTGATTATTCTCCATGAGAATAACATGGGAGATGAGTACGCAGGTTTGCTGCAATAAGGAACACAAAAAATGGGTTTTTATGCAAATATCAATAGAACTCAACTAGGTGAACCAACATTCCAAGTTTTATTAATTTATGTTCATAATTAAGGGATACATTACATTTTACTTATTCTCCATAAGAATAACATGGGGGCTGAGGACGCAGGTTTGCTGCTACGGGAATTATTGGTAAAAATCGGGTTTTTTGTCAAAATAACAATAGACCACAACCAAATGAAACCATATACCAAGTTTTGTTAGAATACGTTCATAAATAAGCGAGCTATAATTTGTTTCTTATTCTCCATAAGAATAGCATTGGACAACGTACTGTGTTTAGCACTTTCAATATCTCTGTAACCATTTGACGTAGAGCAATGGTCAAAACACCAAATTGTGCGTCTTTTTAAGCTGATTCCAATGGAGGAAACTAAAATTTGACTTTTCCAAAAATTATATGTAGAAAACTCAAAAAAACAATTTTTGGGGGACAAAACCCCCCCAAAATACCCCTTTGGATAATCCGATCTGTCTGGTTTTCGAACTTAAAGTCATAAATGCTGCTTTACACGCTTATACCAAATTTTGTCAAAATCGGATTATTTTTACGAGAGTTATCGCACCCACGGACACACATATATATATATATATATATATATATATATATATACAGTTTCGAACGAATGGTGTTTTTGGGGTCTGGGGACCTCGAAACGAAAGTTATCATGGTCCCGGGCCTAAGTCTTACCATGCCGACTACGGTAATAGCTTCTTCCCTATAGGGGAAATTCGCTAAAACACTGTCCAAAGAGAACAGGATAAAATGTCAACTGTTAAAAAAGTTACAATAGTTGAACAAATATATTACCATTGTGTTATTGCTATTACTACTGTTTCCTCTAAAAAGTAGAGGTGGAGTAGAGATTGGTATATACCTTTTAAATTGTAACAAATTTAAAAAGAAATACCCCCGTAGCAGCAAACCTGCGTACTAAGCGAATTTCCAATGCATATATATGTATATTAATACCACATAAAGCCACATACCAAGTTTCATCAGTATACATTCATAAATAAACGATTTATGACATTTTAATTATTCTCCATAAGAATAACATGGCAGCTGAGTATGCAGGTTTGCTGAAGCAAGGAACACAAAAAATTGGGGTTTTATACAAATATCAATATAACTCATGTAGGTAAAGCCACATACCAAATTTCATTAATTTATTTTCATAATGAAGGCAGATAACACGTTACTTATTCTCCATAAGAATAACATGGGGCTGAGTACGCAGGTTTGCTGATACAGGAGACTTGGGTAAAAAATTGTCTTTTTGAGCAAATATCAATGGTCCACAACCAGATGAAGCCGTATACCAAGTTTCGTCAGTATACGTTCATAAATAAGCGAGATATAAATATTTTATTTTTCTCCATAAGAATAACATTAGACAACGTACTGTGTTTAGCACTTTCAATATCTCGGTAACCAATTGACGTAGAGAAATGATCAAAATACCAAATTGTGTGTTTTTTTAAGCTGAATCCAATGGGAAAAAATAAAATTTGACTATTTCCAAAATTATATGTAAAAAATTCGAAAAACCCATTTTTGGGGTACAAAACCCCCCCAAAATACCCCTTCGTTTAGAGCGATCTGGCTGGTTTTCGAACTTAAAGTCATAAATGTTGCTTTACACGTTCATACCAAATTTCATCAAAATCGGATAATTTTTACGAGAGTTATCGTGCTCACGGACACACACATATATATATATATATATATATATATATATATATATATATACAGTTTCGAACGAATGGTGTTTTTGGGGTCTGGGGACCTCAAAACGAAAAGTTATCATGGTCCCGGGCCTATGTCTTACCATGCCGACTACGGTAATAGCTTCTTCCCTATAGGGGAAATTCGCTAAAACACAAAAAACGTCTGGATATACGCTAAAATTGTTTCACACAATAAAAATTCATTATCATCGGGCCATTGGTGCGGTCTCTAGGTCTGTAATCAACCAGACAGACAGTAAGCCTATCCTAACAAATAAAAAGTGAAATACAAATTGCAAAAAGAACGTAATTGTCAGAAGACAATAATTTATCCTCCAACATGAAAGGCACAGAACCATAACATTTGAGCATTTACCTCACTACATAATGGAAATAATTTTAAAACAAATTAAAAAAGTGGAAACATTGAAATAATTGGAAGAAAATTGAAGAAAATTCAATAAGAAAGTAAAATATCATCATTAATCCTTTATACGCAAATGATGAATAATATTTAGTAATATAAGCCAACGCTAATGAAAAAAATTAAGAAGAAACATATAACTTAGACGTTGTATTTTGGAAGAATGCTGTGGTGGCATACACGATTTGTAGATTTTCGGCAATTAAATAAATGAAATAAATATATGTAAGGACAGCATTGGAACTTTGAAAACGTCTGATTTCCCTCATGTCAAATCTAAATAAAACCACAGTACTTTTCCTATTTGAGACCTAAAAAGAATCAGAGTACCAAATTTCACCTTCCAGCATTTCGGAAAGTTGGAGAATGAAGATGAATACCTCCGGGTTTTGCCTTTTATATATCAAGACAATTTTATTTATGTTTGTCTAATTTCAAATATGGTTTTAGTTTATATGTATTGTTTATCAATAGTAAATCTTGGAAGGGAAACAGTTGTTTAACTGTACGTGGCTTTGTTGAGTTTCTACTAAACCAGTGTTTTTGAATAACATATTTTAGACATCCACACTTGAACTATTTAACTATTTATTGCTGAATTGTTAAAGGTCTTAATAGGAAACTTTGGTCACATCAGTTTTAAATTAAATCCCATTAACAATTAAAGATTTTAAACCACACATATAATTGAATTACATATCTCATGAAGTACTAACGAGTTCGCACGCAGCACGCTGACGTGAGGGAAGTGAATTTCCACATAAAAACTATTAAAACTTAAAATTAGTGTAAAAACATACTTGTATTCCAATTTTTATTGAAATCTGAAAACATTGATTTTTTGGCTGTTCTGATGCTCCTGGATTCATTTACCTGCAAAACTGGGAATACAATTTTGCGCATTATATTGTTAGGAGAAATTCCAGTCAGGCTTTAAAGTAGGCGTAAGGTTGCTGGGGATGATAAAAGTACTCTAACAAAGGAGTAGCAGGTTTTTCTAGTGTAAAACCCCCATAAGACAACGTACTGTGTTTAGTCGAAACACATTTTCTTTAATAACTCGGCAAATATTTATGCTAGAATGACGAGAGAGGGCTTAAGACTTTCGTCTCACTATTTCCCATCTTTTTACATGCATTAATTTTGCATTTGGGGCTTTTTAGACCCTTTTGGGCCCAAAAACCCGAAAATTGGAAGATTAATCCCCAAAAAAGGGGTTTGGAGTTTTACGATTCTTTTGCCCAACGAACTTGTCCAACTGATTACAGAAAGGAACGTCCCTACCAAATTTGAAGTTAATCGGATAAAATATGTGACCGCTAGAGTGCAAACACACACACACACATATATATACAATTGATATGCCTATATATACATATATATATATGCCTATATATATATATAGGCATATATACAATATATATACAATTTTGAACGACCCTCCAAAATGTGTTCAGGGGGTCACGTTAGGAACTTCTATGGTGGTCCCGGGCTTAAGTTTCACCGTGCGGGTCATGCTAATAGTTCACTTTCCAAAGGAAATTCACTAATGAAATCACGTGCTACCTGGAGGGCTTATTTATTATATTATCAGTTGCAAATCAAATTATATTATAAATACCCCCGTAGCAGCAAACCTGCATACTCAGCGAATTTCCAATGCATATTAATTGATCTTAATACCACACAAAGCCACATACCAAGTTTCATCAATATACATTCATAAATAAACGATATATTGCATTTTAATTATTCTCCATAAGAATAACATGGCGGATGAGTATGTAGGTTTGCTGAAATAAGGAACACTAAAAATGGTTTTTTATATAAATATCAATATAACTCAACTAGGTAAAGCCACATACCAAGTTCTATTAATTTATGTTCATAATTAAAGGAGATAACACGTTACTTATTCTCCATAAGAATAACATTGGGCTGAGTATGCAGGTTAGCTGCTACGGGAACTATCGACCAAAAAATGGGTTTTTGTGCAAATATCAATAGACCACAGTGAAATGAAGCAATATACCAAGTTTCGTCAGGATAAGTTGATAAATAAGCGAGATATAGAATTTTTCTTATCCTCCATAAGAATAACATTGCAAAACGTACTGTGTTTAGCACTTTCAATATCTCAGTAACCAATTGACGTAGAGCAATGATTAAAACACCAAATTGTAGGTATTTTTAAGCTTATTCCAATTAATAAAAATAAAATTGTACTTTTTCAAAAATTATATGTAATAAACTCAAAAAACCCATTTTTGGGGTACAAAACCCCCCCAAAATACCCCTTCGGATAGGTCGATCTGTCTGGTTTTCGAACTTAGTCATAAATGCTGCTTTACACGTTTGTACCAAATTTCATCAAAATCGAACCTTTTTTACGAGAGTTATCGCACCCACGGACATATATATATATATATATATATATATATATATATATATATATGTATGTATGTCCGTGGGTGCGATAACTCTCGTAAAAAAGGTTCGATTTTGATTTTTGACCATGATAACTTTTCGTTTTGAGGTCCCCAGACCCCAAAAACACCATTCGTTCGAAACTGTATATATATATATATATATATATATATATATATATATATATATATATATGTATATATATATATATATACACAGTTTCGAACGAATGGTGTTTTTGGGGTCTGGGGACCTCAAAACGAAAAGTTATCATGGTCCCAGGCCTAGGTCTTACCATGCTGACTACGGTAATAGCTTCTTCCCTATAGGGGAAATTCGCTAAAAGTGCATAGTTTTTGCAAACGTTATATAAATGTATAGCTTTTATAATACCGAAAGAGTCGACTGACGACTTTAGATAATCGGAAAGTAGGAACAGAGGGAAAAATTAATAATAAATTATTATACTCACAATGTGAATGCTTGCGTGGGTTTCGTAAAGTTCAATGCGCTTCAATTAAACAGAACTCGCTGATTTCTATTTATACTTCAACGCGCACTTGGTCAGCATTCATTTATATATTTTTCTGGCTAATGACCACTCAGAATGTACTTGATTATGGCATGTAAAGCTATGCAATTCATCATTTCACTAAAAGTAAGGTATAATGAACAAACATTGACTATAGAGGCTATATTTCTCATAACAGCTGTTTATTTATAAATTATGGTGGACATTTCATGTAAGCCATTGAAACTTTGAAAGCCCGTGGGGCGGAACCAAAAGGGGAAACCCGAAAATCTGAGGAGGTACCCAACTACATAATAAGAAGGAATATTCCCTAAAAATGTCTGCTCAAAAAATAGTTTTATGAAATCCTTGTTCCAAGCCTTATAAATTATGTAATTTAAAAATAATTGTAAAACAATTGTTACACTTTAATAAAGACTTCTAAAATAGGTACTATTTCTTCATGTATTTTCGTATTATTAATTAAAATGTGCATATTTGTACTTTTATGGATACACAAATTACAATCCCCCCCCAAGATGATTCAGGCGCGGATCCATGGGGGGAGGGGAATGGGGAAATTTCCCCCTTCCAAAAGGCAAGAAGTCTGCTCGGCAGCGTCATCACGACTTGTAGTCTGACGTCTGATTGATGCGTCGTCGTCAGTCAGACTTATATGCCTGTAATACTACTACAGGGTGTCCACAGACCGGAAAATCGGATAATTCAACAGGAATTTCGGCGAAAATTCGTTAATTTATTTTTAAACGCCTTTTTCGGCCGTTCTCGTTCATGGGACTCGGTTGTCGTTTCCAGCCAATAAAACACGTTTTGGTTGTCATTTTCAGCCAATAAGAAACGTTTCCGGTCGTCATTTTCGGGTCATTAAATGGAACTAAATTCCTGTTTTTGACCCATCAGACGTGGAAAAATAGGCGTTCATTAGCGATAGAAAAGGGTCGAATCGCCGATTGTTTTCCTAAAAATACGATCCGATTGTCGTTCGGGCCAATAAAACGGGATTCGGCTTTATTTTTCGCTGGGAAAATGTGGTCCGATTGCCAGTTTAATGATTAATCACGGTTAGATTGTGATTTTGGGCATATCGTCATTTTCGGTTATTAAACACGTTGCGGCCGTCGATTTCGGACTTTAAAATACAAGGAACGGTTGTTTTCGGCAAATGGAATGATGTCAATTTGCCTTTTTTGCTTTATAAAATTGTTTGTAAGTAATTTTGTTATGTAAAACGCAGTCTGGCAGTCTTTTTTGGCAGACATATAAAATTCGACCCTTAATTTTTTTGTGGATGATGTTTTTTCCCTACAAATCACAGTGTGGGTTTGTCGGTCGGCCTTTTTTCGGACGCTAAAACGAGGTTATATTGCTATTTCCGTGGATAAAATGCGGCTCGCTTGCCGCTTCAGGCCAATAAAACGCGGCCCAGTCCATTATACTTAACAAATTCAGTCATTTTGGCGGTTTTTACCACTAAGTTGAGGACAAATTTATGTCTTTACCGATAAACACGGCTAAATCTGATTTTGTCCGATAAAATGAGTTTCGGATGTCGTTTTTGGTATATAAAACTCGACCTGGCTTTATTTATTGCCGGAAAAATGCGGTCCGATTGTAATTTTTGAGCAATTAAGTACATTTCCGGCATAAAATACGGATTCTACTCAATTTTAGGCAGATGAAATACGTTGCGGCCGTAGTTTTTGGCTAATAATATGCTGTAAAATTTCCGGTAAAATTACCGATTTTGGCTGATAACACATGCCCGGTCGATAAATTTGACTTCTAGGAAAATAGAAGAAAACCTCAGTCAGCATCCTCAAGAATTGTAAAAAAGGAAATGAAATGAATGCATGGGAAGAATTGCTTATATTTAAAGAAAAATATAAAAATAGAGATAAATTGATTATTGAACAAGTTAACTTCGACTCTGGTGGCACATTTAGGAACCTGTATCCGAAACTTCCGGTGGCCAATAGGATATAAGCAAGGTCGCCATTTTGATTCTGTCAGTTCTCTCATTGGCCTGATGATGATTGGTGTGACTGGTCGAAATCGATAGCCTAGTACCATATTTTATATATGTTTACCGTCTGTATGTGAATCAGTATAAGTGTAAATATATCTTAAGTGTTGTAAGACGTCTTTTATTACATCCCGTTATTTATTTAAAGAAATTTGAACTATTATAATTTAATTTCAAATTTATTTTTAAAGATTTGGTTAGGATTTTTAATTGAGTTAGTAAAAAGTTATTGGTACGTTCTTCTTATGGATTTTTGGTATTCCCCTCATTACAGGTACTTTAGAGTTAAAAATGGTCATTTTCAATCTAATCAGAAATCAGATCTTTATTGCCATTCGACTTTTACAAGCATTGACAAATGTCTTTAACAAAAATAATGGAACATAGAAAATATAACTAATTTATAGCACAATGTTCAAAACATTCAAAATTATATATGTCAATGGTAAAAAACAATAATTACTTCTTGTCAATAAAAAACTCAGACACACAGTAGTATTCCTTAGCAACCAAAAAGGATCTCAGCCTCCTCCTAAACTTACCCACATCAGTTACTGCCATGAGATTGGATGGGAGGGAATTGTATAATTTAATGCCTGCATACAGTCTGGTTTTTGAAAAAGGTAGTGTTGTGACGGGGAATTGCCAGGGATCCAGTATTACGAAAATTAAACCTATAAATGTGGCCCATCTGAAAAAGTGTCTGTTTTAACAAAAAATGATAAGAGTTTCAAAAATATATGCATGTTAGGTTATCAGCTACTCTTCCCACTTTTCTTCCGAAATTTGTGGTTAAAAGATCCTTCAATGATAGTAACATCCACACTTTCAAGTCGCTCATTCAGAATGAAAAATGGGATATTGTGTATGCAGCGCATGGTTTAGATAGTAAGTTTGGCTCATTTTTGTCCACAATCAGCTATTTCTTTGATTTGGCTTTTCCTTTTAAAAAAACAAAAATTCAGAAAAAGAAATCCTTCACCAAACTAAAGTTTGATTCAGAACTGTTAGATCTAAGGCAACAATTGCTTCATCTTCATTTTTTCACCAAGGATCTGCATTCAGACAATCCATTGAGGAAGACCTATCTCGACTTAAAAAAAAAGTTTAGGGCAGCAGTAAAGTCAGCTAAAGCTAAAAGTGTACTTTTCCACTTGAATAAATCCAATAATAGATCTAAAGCAGCATGGAATATTATTAATGAAATGATTCCAAATAAGACACCTGAAATTCACAAAGATATTCAGATAATGCAAGATGGTCATCTGACAAGCAATCCTAACATCATAGCTGATCTGTTCAATGTATTTTTTACCAGTATAGGGAACATAAACGTTGCAAGTGATCCCATTGCACTTAGTCATTGCAGTAAGATACCAGGTAGTTGTTCCTCTCTGTATTTACACCCTACTACTTGTGAAGAGGTCATCAGTGTCATTAACTCACTTAGAATGAGTAATTCGGCTGGAAGAGATGGTATCTCTTCCAAAATTTTAAAGGAGATATCTGAGTCTATTGCTTATCCACTGACATATCTTTCAAATCTAACCTTTGAGGAAGGTTTATTTCCTTCATGTCTTAAATCATCAGTTGTCAAACCTTTGCTTAAAAAAGGAAATCCTAGTATTCTAAATAACTATAGACCAATTTCTCTTACCTCAACATTTTCAAAGATTCTTGAAAAACTTTATTTGAATCGCCTTTATCCATTTTTAATTTCCAACAATGTTCTTTTTGATAAACAATTTGGGTTCAGGAAACATTTCTCAACAGTTGATGCTATGTTTAGTTTTATATTTAATGTTTCCAAGGCTCTGGATAGCAGGGAAAGTGTTTTTGGTGTATTTCTCGATCTTAGTAAAGCGTTTGATATGGTGAACCATAAACTGCTCATAGAGAAACTTAACCATCTTGGCATTAGAGGAAGAGCAATTGATTGGGTGTCTTCGTTTCTCATTGGAAGATCACAGACTGTGGAGATCTCTTACATTGATAAGGGTGGTTGTCTTAGTAAACATCAGTCAGAGGAAATTATTGTCAGCTCCGGGGTTCCGCAAGGATCGGTCCTTGGACCAATCCTTTTTTTATGTTTCATTAATGATATTGCCAGCAGTGTTCCTGGCGTTGATTTATGTTTGTTCGCTGACGACACTTCCCTTAGTATTTCTAACAAATGTAGAAGCTTTCTTGAGGTCGATTCTTTCATTAAGTGTAGTCAACTGTTACAGTGGTTCAGCGAAAATAACCTTCTTGTAAATACTGATAAAACACAGTTTATTGATTTTAAATTGAAAGACCTTCATGGAATATTTACTAAATCCATTGTGACGATTGGTGATATTGAAATTGAGTCAAGTCAGCAAACAAACTTTTTGGGGCTTGTCATTGACTCCCGTCTTAATTTTTCTTTTCACATTGCTAAGGTTTGTAGTAAGCTGAGCAGTTGTTTGTTTATCCTCCGTCGTTTGGCCTTTTTTTCAAATAGAGAAGTTCTGTTGTCACTTTATTATGGCTGTTTTCTCCCCCATATGGCCTACGGGGTGGCTATTTGGGGATTCGAAACGGTGAAGCATAAGCAAGTGTTTCGTTGTCAAAAGAAGGCGCTTCGGTTGATTTTTGAAATGAAAATGTCTGAATCATGCAGGGGAGTTTTTTCTTATAACAATATGCTGACTTTCCCTTGCTTGTATATCTTGGAATGTGTAACATTTTTGGTAAAAAACAAGGAGTTATTTCAGTCTTGTAATCAAAATACACGTTATAGCTTCAGAAACAATCTTTCCCTTTCCATTCCACGCCATAACACAGCTCATTTTGAAAAACAAACATACTTCTCATCTATAAAACTGTTCAACTCTTTGCCCATATACCTAAAACAGGAATCAGATGTTACTAAATTTAGACGTCAGACAAAGATTTTTCTCATAAATAAGGAATATTACAGTGTCCATGATTTTTTCAATGACAATTCTGTAATTTAATTTAAAATGTTTTTAGTTATTATTTCTGTTTGGTTATTGATTTTATTTTTAGCTGATACACAATGTAACAAATTGTGACTTGTTGTCTATGCTATATATATAGTCTAATGGCAATAAAATGATTTTGATTTGATTTGATATAAATGCAGGGAAAAGTCAGTAAGTTATTTTCAGAAAAAAACACCTCTGCACGACCTAAGCCTTGCCATTCAAATAATCAGTCGTATTGCTTTCCTTTGAAACCGAAACAGTTTCTTTGTACGAGTTGATTCGGCACCCCAAATTGGAATGCCATACCTGATGTGTGGAAACAAAAAAAAAAATAAGCAGTTAGAAGAACCCTAGTATCAGTGTACTGAGCAAGTCTTCGAAGAGTAAAAATACCACTATTCAACCTACCGGAGACCTTGTTAATGTGTTTGAAATAATCAAGTCGAGAATCTATGGAAAGTCCTAAAAATTCATTTTTTTCGCATGCTTCTATTTCAAAATCTCCTACAATAATATTTGAACCATCAGAAATGCCATCAGAATTTCTTAATTTAAAATAAATAAACTTGGTTTTATCGGAATTTACAGAAATTTTGTTTACAGCCAACCACTGAAGAATAATAATTTGTTACAAGAAATACATGAGACTAAATTACTAATGAATATTGACAAGACTAAATTAATTACTTATAGCAACAGAAAACGAAAAAAATACTCCATGAGCATACTAATGGACGAATCACCGATTAATAATTGCAGTGAAATTGTGTTTTTAGGCATAAAAATCTATCACCATTTGAAGTACGACTTATACATTAAGAAGATATTATGCTCAAAAATGGGATCAGCAATATTTATGGTTAGAAAACTGACATCATATTCCAATACCAAATTACTAGTAACTGCATACTATGGAGTTGTTTATCCCCATCTTAATTATGCTGTGCCCATCTGGGGATCAAAAAATCATAGATCAAGAATTATATTCAAACTTCAAAAGAGAGTTATAAGAATAATATTACATTTGAAACAAAGGGACTCTTGCAAACCTGTTTTTGAAAAATATAGAATTCTAACAGTTCCCTCTATTTTTAAACTTTTTGAAAATAATCAATTAAAATCCACACATAATTTAAGAAATAATAATAATTTGAAAATTCCGGACCATTCTTCTGAGCTGTTTAAAAACCAAGCAAGATATCAAATCAAATCAAATCAAATCATCTTTATTCATTGCAATACAATAGTACAGAATGGCGTCATCATAGCATAAAAAATACAAGCTTTTTAACTTAATACTAAGGTACATAATTTAATAACATTGTGATTTATTGCACAGTTTCTAATAATTATATGAACTATTCAAAAAACTCCTCCAAAGAATACAAAGATTTACAAATCATAAATTTCTTTAAGTTGTTTTTAAATTGATCAAAATCTAAAATATTTTTTAAATCAGCAGGCAAGGCATTAAAATACCTGATACCCGCATAACATGGTTTTTTCTCATAGAATTTTAATTTGTGTCTGTTGTAACTAAAATCATTCCTATATCTGGTGTTATGGTTGTGATAAGACCCCAATAAGCATAGGTTATTTGAGTTCCTTTTAACTACCATAATCAGTTCAAAAATGTATAAGGTAAAAACAGTCATGATTCCTAATGCTGGAAAATGTTCTTTGGCTGATTCGAGCCAATTTAATTTCAACATTATCCGTAGAGCTTTTTTTTGAAAAACTAAAATTTTGTTTACTAGGCCATAACCTTATACAACAATATGCCGGATCAATTAAAAAAAACAATGATACAAAAATATTTAAGAAGAAGTTTAAGATATGGCTTGGCGAGAAAGGATTTTATCATGTTCATGAATTTACTAAGAGGAAAGAAAAATCAAAATATAAAGAAAAATTAACTATCAAGACAAATTATGATAGTAATAAATTTATTACTGATTTAAGGCCATAATATAATGGTTAAAATATCCCTGTGAAAATAAAAATAAAGAAGACATGAAGAAAAACATTATTTCATAACAAAGTCTTTACTGATTCAATATCAATTTTAAGTTCTAAATTCAGGTAAAAACTATTTAATGTATTTAATTTGTTGCCAATGCAATTTCATATTGTTATCCTGGCTAAATAAATAAATAAATTGTAAACAAGATTGGGTTGGGAGCTGATGTGTGTGACTTCTGTAGTTTTTGTGTTCTGACTTTTATTTCTGATGTTATGTCTTTCAATGCATTTCTAACCATATGTTTAAAACCAGTAATAGGTTGTTTAGAAAATTATTGGGAACATTTTCCATCACTGATTAGTAAAAACAAGTAATAGGTTATTTAATCAATTTAGCAAACATGTCTGGTCTACTGGCATAACAGGCAACCCGACACCCAATATAACGAGGCGAGGCAAGGCGAGGCGAGGGCGGGCAGACGAAGGCCAAGACATCGTCGCGTGTGACGAGGTAACATCCTCGTGCATAATGTACAACTGTCCAAACAGCGAGGGAATCTGAGCTCTCTACACACTATAGGTAGCTATGTAATAAACCACAATCAAACATAAGCCTACTCCCGTTCCAAGAATTCGTTGGGGCTTCGCCCCTTTGGTCATCGACCTTCTTTAATTGTCATCCATTTTACATAAACTAACTAGCTAATTGAACTAAATCGGTAGTAGGAAAATTGGTAAAAAATCGAAATATCATAATTAAAGCTCAACACTCTTAACATTTTTTTAAGATCCCTACAGCCTATTAATATACCCATATTGAAGATGACGCACCAAACTACTGAACAGACTGAGCTGGAATGTTTCAGGCGTTTGAACACAGAATTTCTCACAATCCAATAATCCTTTAGGGATTCATCCCACTGATCTTTAAAGATCCAATATCAATCCAAATACCACCTGATACACCTATCTGTCTAAGTGAGCTGTGGTCTAGTCCGACTAACCACAGTTCGGTAATGTAAGATTAAATCTGAGCACTAAAGACACTACACGTATTTGCTATATCTATCTATACTTATTTAATAGGCGAGCAAGTTTTTTGTAACAATCACTCCTCCTAAACTACTGAACCGATTTTCATGATTTTGGTGTCATTGGAAAGAGCCTAACGTGAAGTTGTGCAAGAAACCTTTTTTATAGAGAAATAATTTGTGAGTGAGGCCCTGGGGCTCCTTAAAGTTGAGTTTTTCCCATAAGCTTAACATTGGGAAATAACTATAAGTTTTAAGCAATCAACTGGATGGAGTAAAAACAGTTAATCAGCAGGCCATGTTGGCTTTGGAACGGTAACACAATATGTATACAGGAATGTCAGTATAATATTACGTTGTGATCGCGAGCGAAGCCGCGACTGGCTACTAGTACTTATTTAATAGGCGAGCAGGTTTTTTGTGACTCCTCCTAAACTACAGAACCGATTTTCATGTTTTTGGTGTCATTGGAAAGAGCCTAACGTAAATTTGTGCAGGAAACTTTTTTATAGAGAAATAATTTGTGTGAGGCCCTGGGGCCCTTTAAATTTGAGTTTTTTCCCATTAACTTAACATTGGGAAATAACTATAAGTTTTAAGCAATCAGCTGGATAAAGTAAACACAGTTAATCAGCAGGCCATGTTGGCTTTGGAACGGTAACACAATATTTATACGGGAATGTCAGTATAATATTACGTTGTGATCGCGAGCGAAGCCGCGACAGGCTAACTAGTAGTTTATTAAACCACAATCATAACATAACCTATATCAGACATAAACCTACTTCAATGGGATGGAAAGCCAATAACCACGCTTAAGAACAAAATTATTTGTTGTAGTTAATAAAGTGACATGTTGTCTGTTAATACATTGAAATGCATACTTCACATCAGGATTGTTTTATCCCCGAGGTCATCATACATCGCATCTGAGGTTAAAACTTTATTCAACTTTACCAATACTCGTGTTCTGTAGTGGTTTATCATTGTCAACCCTTTGGCTGAGCTCTCAACATAGTTTCTTCAAATGACATAGTTTGTGACATGCTTGAATTTTGAAACAATTCCGTGAGCCGTGTTCGGCCAGCGTAATTACAGCATCTAACATTTTTACCAAAATACCAACTAACTAAGAGAGAGAGAGAGAGTTATACGAAAAAAGAGATTCTTGTAAAGAAAAACTGTGGCAGGGTATTACATTCTACGATACAATCTACAACAGCTTTTGCTTGGTGGAAATATTTGATTTGGAAAATTCGTGTCTAAAATTTAGCATATATTTAATCAATATCTTATCTCTTATGTTAATACGCTAAGCCAATTTTTGTTAAGAGAACTCCTCAGCTATTTATAAACCGATTTTAACGATTGAGGTACCAAAATATTCGTCCTGATTCGTAGTTGTGCATAAAGGTTTTCATTTTTCGATATTTTCAATATGAAGGGCACGGGCCGCCCTCAAATTTCGTTTTTCGCCCATAAGATTAACATGGGGAATAATTTTATTTGAGTTGCAGCTGTTAATATCTTTAAGGACAGATTATTAGCAATACCAGATGTTACAGGTAGGGAATTTATCTATCTATATAAATAAAATAAGATTATTTTCTACATCACTTTGACTAGTGACATGTTTGTGCAGCGGAGATATTTAAGGTTCTGTTAAAATTTGTTTATCCGTCTGTTTGTTTATGAACCACGCGTTAAAAAAAATCACTGAATGAAATAAAACACTCATTTTGCCCATTTTCGTGTGGGGGAGGAGACTTTTGCTGTTTTAAATCATAGTACGTCATTAAGGCTATGCCCCTTTGTCCGGCACTGCTACAAAGTAGCTCTTAAGGGTACAGGTTACACAACCTTTCACTACAGAATGCACCATATTTGTTCTAATGAGCATTTAGTCAGCTCACTATCTTTTGTCACAGAACAGAGGAAACACGTCTGCTTTACTACTGTACAAAGGTATATTAAACCGTATAAAATAATACCACGGAAAAGAAACATTACGGAACACATAATTCCTTGCAACATTGTAACAGTTTATCTAGGTAGTCATTGTGATTATAATATTAAATATTGTATGAGTTTTTAAGTCTACCACCAATAAGTACAACAACCTACAGCAGTTATTGAGCAGATATTTGGAAGAAGATGGGTCGATCTCAAAACAATTCTGGGCTTATTCCCGTTCCAATGAGGCTCGGCCCTAACGACCGTCAACATTTCCATGTTAAACATATACTTACTAGAACGATTGAGCAAACATTTGGCAGAAAGACAGCAGGCAATGCACTATAATAAGATACAGGTCTTTCAGAGAGAAACGGACTTATCTTTTCCGTCGGACTTTAACATTTTAATTTAAATCATCACTGACTGGTCCGATAGTGCCCACATTTGTTAGGAGGATAGTTGTTAATACATCAGAATAAAACCTTTGCCTCCAAAAATGCTTCACTTTAGGGTTCTTCAAATGTTGGAATTATACAATTTATGGGTTAATAAATGTGATCTAATTAGGCCTCATCTCTGGAAAAATTTGGTTTTGTATTGAAAATTAATTGAAAAACTAACATTGGGGTTATGGTTAAGATTTGTAAATAAAAACAAAAGAATCGCACCAGCTGTTCAAAAGCAAGCATTGAATTCTAATTGAAACACTCTATTATTGGTAAAGTATCATGTGATTTTTGTGACAATAGTGATTAGATCCAATGTATACATATTTTTAAATATACATGATTAGGTTATGTATAAATTGTGAGAACCATTAAATCTGAAGATTTAATATAAAGCAGATGTCCAAAATGTTAAGAAACGAGAAGAAAATAAGAAATGAAAATATGGAGAGGAACCGTGAATATAAGTAACCTAGGCATGTTGAACACACTGACCGGCTTCTCGAGCAAAGCTCGGATTCCCAGGTGCTTTAACAATAATTGTAACTAACATCTCAACAATAATATTTCTACTGTGATCGCGAGCGAAGCCGCGACGGGCTACTAGTCTTTATATTAATAGGCAAGTACAACACTGTCCCTTCTTTTTTCTCAGCTTGTGTGCATCGCAGGAGAAATTCACGCACATCGATAAAAAGGTATTGCCCTGTAGATGAGCAGAAGCCTATTATAATTTACATCGCTCCATAGGCTTTCAAAGTTTCAATGTTAATCTGATGGAAGAACAGCAATTGATTAAATAATTATATATTTTACAGCTTTTGATATAACAAATGCTAGCAAAACAGCAAGAACAGATGTTTTAGGCATAATGTAAATAAAAATACTACTGTCAATTGAAATGGTAACACCCTTCCATAATCTTATAAACTCCACTTTAAAAAAATAAACTTGTGAGGGGGAAGATGAGGGATGGGAGAGGATGAGGTGGAGAGGTTTCAGGCATAAATAAATACCCCCGTCGCTGCAAACCTGCATACTCAGCGAATTTCCAATGCATAATATATGTCTTAATACCACATAAAGCCGCATACCAAGTTTCATAAAAATATATTCACATATAAGAGATTTTAATTATTCTACATAAGAATAACATTGGTAATGAGTACGTAGGTTTGCTGAAATAAGGAACATAAACAATTGGTTTTTATGCAAATATAAATAGAATTTAACTAGGCGAAGCCACATACCAAGTTTCATCAATATTCAATCATAAATAAGCGCTATATAACATTTTAGTGATTCTCCATAAGAATAACATGGGGGCTGAGTAAGCAGGGTTGCTGCAACAAGGAACAAAAAATTGGTTTTTATGCAATTATCAATATAACTCAACAAAGTGAAGCTATATACCAAGTTTTATTAATTTATGTTCATAATTAAGGGAGTCAATACATTTGACTTATTCTCCATAAGAATAACATGGGGGCTGAGTACGCAGGTTTGCTGCTAAGGGAATAATCACCAAAAAATCAATTTTTTGTGCAAATGTCAATTTACCAGTACTACGTGAAGCTACATACCAAGTTTCATCAACATACATTAATAAATAATCGAGATATCAAATTTGATTTATTCTCCATAAGGATAACATTGGACAACGTACTGTGTTTAGCACTTTGAATATCTCTGCAACGGTTGGGCGTAGAATCAAAATTTAAACACCAAAATGTGTGGTTGTTTGTTGTGTGTGTGTGTTTTGTGGAACTGAACAGATTGGTAAAAGCAATGTGAAGTTTACATTAAAATAAACTGAGGAAAAGCCAAAAACTGTTTTCCCATAAGATTAACATGGGAGATTTTATGAGTAGGTTTTTTGGATTTTCTCCGCAACCACTTAACCTAGGTTAATAATTCAAAATACTATATTATTTGTTTTTTAAGCTCTATAACATGGTCAAAACCAAAATTAAGTTTTTTTTAAAATTTTAGGGTGAAAAGTGCAAAAAACCGATTTTTGGAAAATTTAAAACCCCATAAACCCCCCTTCCCTTGGTCCGATTTTTCTGGTTTTCGAACTTAAAGTCATGAATGTCAGTTTACACATTTGAGCCAAATTTCATCGAAATCGGACGTTTTTTACTCAAGTTATCACATTCACGGACACACACATATATATATATATATATATATATATATATATATATTATATTTATATATATTTATATATATACATATAAATTTGAACGAATAGTGTTTTTGGCATCTGGGGACCTCAAAACAAAAAGTTATCATGGTCTGGGGCTTAAGTCTTACCATGAGACCTACGGTAATAGCTTCTTCCCTATAGGGGAAATTCGCTAAAAGGATACTGATTACTGGAGTGGTAACGCCCTTCTGCTATCCTTTTTAACTCCACATTAAAAAACCTGGGAGGAGTGATTGTTGGGGAGGCGGAGGGAGAGAAGGAAGAGAAGGGAGAGAGAGATGAGCGTAACAAAATCCACTAGATATTAACTAGATATTGTTCAAATATTCGTCAAATAGTGTAATATTAAAACAATATTAATACTCTAAGTTTACAATGTTAATACTCTAGTTTAATATTAATGCAAAAACAACTGTAAGTAGCCTTACACTAAATAAACATAACTACTACACTACGGGCTTTACACTCCTGTATTATTGTTTAAGAAGCATGTTAGCTGATAACAGTCTTTGTTAAAACCAAAATTATTAGGTGGTCTGCAACGGGTGAAGTTTATAATTCGCCAAATGACTAAATGGATGTATAGACCGTTTTACGACTAAGCCTAACAATTTAAAGGCTTCGTTATTAGTTTGAGAACATCTTTCATTTTGGAGAACGGAGGTCTAACGAACACGTGTTCAGTGATTAGCTTTATTCAAAAGTGTTTAAGGAGCGAACCGAAGCAAACTGCAAACTAAGCTCTGAGACAATTTACACAAGAAAATACTTCATTTGACTTTGTACAACTTGTTACAAAAGTTTCTTCAGCCAAGAGGAGAAGATTCTGAGTTCCCAGGAGGCAGCTTTGAGGGTTAAATATAAGTTTAATGCTTTTGGGGGCCAAAATAACAATCAACAATCCGTTTGAGGAAGATCCATCGAGCACTGTTTCCAGATTAGTGATAATGCCGTTGCATTTTAGCGAATTTCCCTATAGGGAAGAAGCTGTTACCGTAGACTTAAACCGAGACTGATACCGTATATGGTAAGACTTAAACCCGAGACCATGATAATGTTGAGGTCCCCAGATGCCAAAAACACCATTCGTTCAAAATTATATATATATATATGTGTGTGTGTGTGTGTGTGTGTGTGTGTGTGTGTGTCCGTAAACACGATAACTCTCGTAAAAATGGTCCGATCTTAATGAAATTTGGTAAAAATGTGTAAAGTACCATTTATTTGAACGAGTTTGATAAACCAGACGAATCGCACCATCCGAAAGGGGGTTTTTGAGGGGGTTTGTCTCCAAAAATGCGTTTTTTGGGGGTCCACATGTAATTTTTGTTTAAATCAAATTTACATTTTTACCACTGAGTTCAGCATAAAAAACAAACAATCTGGTATTTGATCATTGCTCTACGTCAATTTGTTACTGAGATATTAAAAGTGCTAAACACAGTACGTTGTCTAATGTTATTCTTATGGAGTAAAAGAAAAATTGTATATCTCGCTTATTTATGAACATAAACTGACGAAATTTGGTATATAGCTTCATATGGTTGTGGTTTATTGTTGTTTGCAAAAAAAATTTTTGCCTATGGTTCCCGTAGCAGCAAACCTAGGTACTTGGTCCACATGTTATTCTTATGGAAAATAATTCAAATGTTATATATCGCTTATTTATGAATGTATATGGATGAAACTTGGTATGTGACTTCACCAGTGTTGCCAACATGAAACTCTCTAATTACCCTACAACTAGCTCAAAATTACCCCAACTGGACCTTTCCTTATAAACTAATTGGTTTTGGCTTAAAGATAAATGCTTATTGTGCTAAAGTTGTATTTCTAAATGAAGTAAGTTTGTATTTGTATAGAATACTACACTTAAGCAAACAAACTGCACGTTAAAAATGGTACCACTTTAACGAAACACAGACATCTTATTTTTAATTTAATACTACACTGGAGCAAAGAAATTACGCATTGAAAAAATTCTACAACTTTACTACACCACTTAATCGAAACGTTCTCAAGGGTGTGAGACTCTCGAGACTGATGTGTCAAACCATGAAACCAATCTGTACTAAGGAAACTAGAGAAAACTGAGAAAACACTGTGCAGAAGCTGAGGGGAAGTAACAAATTTTCTGTAATACCCAGGTTTGGTTCGGGGGTTTGGTTCTATTTGGTATTTAGCTCATTCCACAGAATACCAATAATTAATTAGTGGGATGCTCCTCAGTTTCCCCTTTTTTCAAATCAAAACTTTCTAAGTTTGGTACACAAAGTACGCATAATTATATTACGTTCCGTTAGTCTAACTGAGTCAACTCGAGTCGAAGTTTTGAAAACTACTCGAAAGTTCGAGGGAGTATATCCAGCTGATCTGCGGACGATCGCTAACGACTGTCGCCTGCCAAATCGCGTAGTAACAGCAGTAGTGATGAAATGATGGTTTTGCATCACTTCCGGCGCTTTTTTCCCATGTTATTCTTATGGGGATCAGTTTTTGCACCGACGCCCGATCCTACCCTACACAAATTTTCTTTTTGGCCCCTGCCTTATTTTCCCCCATTTAAAATTTGCATTAATTTTAATACACCCCTTGCAGAAATCCACGAGTTCAAAAATAACTCCACACTAAATAAACAACACATGTAAACAACTTAGAAGTTATTGTATAGTAGTGGAGAAACAGGAAAGAGGCCCCACAATCGGCGCTTTTTCCCCATGTTATTCTTATGGGGAGCCGTTTTTGCACCGACGCCAGCTCCCGCCTATAGAGCTCCCGCCTGCTGGCCTATATTAAATATACCCCTTAAATATATTGTCCCCATCCCTCCTCTATATTTTTAAAAATTAATTTTCAAATTCTAAAAAACTATCTTTGGTGTTTACTGTCCGATTTGTCTGCAATTTGGATATGTTATTGTCCTAGGCAAGTGTTTTAATAAATTACACATACATTTCCCAAATTAACTATTACGGTTGAATTAAAAAATATTTTTGAAAAATACTATAGTGCCAATTGCCAACTTCTTTATTAAATGTCCGATTTGTCTTCAATTTGGATATGTGGTTGTCCTAGGCAAGTGTTTTAATAAATTTCACTTACATTTCCCAAATTCACTATAACAGTCAAATTAAAAAATATTTTTTGAAAAATACTGCCAATTGCCACCTTCTTTATTAACTGTCCGATTTGTCTTCAATTTGGATATGTTATTGTCCTAGGCAAGTGTTTTAATAAATTCCACCTACATATCCCAAATTCACTATTACGGTCAAATTAGAAAATATTTTTTGAAAAATACTGCCAATTGCCACCTTCTTTATTAACTGTCCGATTTGTCTTCAATTTGGATATGTTATTGTCCTAGGCAACTGTTTTAATAAATTCCACTTACATTTCCCAAATTCACTATTACAGTCAAATTAAAAATTATTTTTGAAAAATACTGCCAATTGCCAACTTCTTTATTAAGTGTCCGATTTGTCTGCAATTTGGATATGTTATTGTCCTAGGCAAGTGTTTTAATAAATTTCACTTACATATCCCAAATTCACCATTACGGTCAAATTAAAAAATATTTTTGAAAAATACTACCAATTGCCAACTTCTTTATTAAATGTCTGATTTGTCTGCAATTTGGATATGTTATTGTCCTAGGCAACTGGTTTAATAAATTACACTTACATTTCCCAAATTCACTATTACAGTCAAATTAAAAATTATTTTTGAAAAATACTGCCAATTGCCAACTTCTTTATTAAATGTCCGATTTGTTTAAAATTAGATATGTTATTGTTGTAGGCTAGTGTATATGCACCATCCACATTTCCCAAATTCACTATTACAGTCAAATTAAAAAATATTTTTGAAAAATACTGCCAATTGCCAACTTCTATATTTACTGTCTGATTTGTTTAAAATTTGGATATGTTATTGTTGTAGGCTAGCGTATATGCACCATCCACATTTTACAAATATTGCGGCTAAATTTTAAAAAATTTGGAAAAATACTGCCAGTTGGCAACTTCTTTATTTATGGTCTGATTTGTTTAAAATTTATATATGTCATTATTCTAGGCTAGTGTATATGTACCATCCACATTTGACAAATTAACTATAATGGTCAAATTTAAAAAATATTTTGAAAAATATACTAACAATTTCAAACTTCTTTATTTACGGATATGTTATAGCTCTTATATAGGTAACAAGACCACACTACCACACATTCCACTACCCCCTATAATACAGTATTTTGTCTTTTTTGTTTGTTTATTTTGCTGTAATCCCAAAACTGACTGTTTACTGTCCGATTTTCCTACACTTTGGATATTGTCCTAAGCATTTATTGTCTGATTTATTTTTGGATATGTTATAGCCCCCAACTATTATATCTAAAATTACAATATTATTTCCACCTATAATACTGTTGTTTGTTTTGCCGCAACCTAAAAACTAACATTGGTATTTGTGTTTTTACAAAACTATATTTTGCAAATTACTACCAATAACTCCTTTATTTACTTTTCGACTTGTTATATCCCCCTATATCTAAATTTACCATACATTTTTTCCCTAAATACCCCATTTCCAAATTCAATATTACGGTTGGATTAAAAAAAATAAATGCAAGCTTATTATATACATCCAGCAGTTATATTTGTCACATTTCCAACATTGTTGTGACCCTCTCAACTACCTCTCATTGTAATATAATAAGTAATCCACAAAATATTTATGGAACTGCCTAAATTTTGGATATGTTTTAAGCCAATGCGATAACAAAAAATAAATTTTTAAAACCCAAAACACTAATCTTTCTTTGTGCTTGTTTGGAGTAGTCTTTATTTTATCCAACTTAATTTTGCAGTTAAAATCAAACTTCCCACATTCTAGCTCCCCTGCCAGTGGTTGGACACACAAAGGTTACGAATATTTTCAAACTGTACAATATATCTTTTTCTATGTTGGACTTGTTTAATAGCGCACCATAATCCAAATCCTCCAGTCTACTACATTCTTTAAATTTAATATTGCCTTTAATATCTTGCATCTCTATGTCTTCTTGTCCAACATCCCACTCATTGTTACGGAAACTTTCTATTTTTGGAAAGGAATTGCCATAAAATGTTGCGGTTCCGTTAGTGTTAAAGCTTGCAAGTGGCTCGTTGGTAGGTAGGTAAATAATGTCCAAATCACCAGTATATGGCAACACGCTATAACCTTCCCTATTCTTATTTATCTCTATAAATACAGTTTTACAGAGATACTGTAAAACTGAAAAGGCCCCTCCGTCCTTTTCTGCCAACACTCCCACAAACTTGTTTACTACAAACGCATACACTATATAATGTCCATAATGCTCGCAGGAAGTAATCTTTTAATTTATCCTCTCTTTCCCTTCTTTCTTTAGCCAACTGTGCATTCCTCTGCAACAGTATTTTCCACATATTCCAATGTCTTCTAATTCCAGTTTCCTCTTTTTGGAACAACTCTCTGCTTGGAAAGTGGCTCTATTTCTTTAATAGTGTATGGGTACAGTTTATTGGTCCGGCTTCTTAAAACGTAGGGGTTAGGACTTTCCAAATTGATGTGTTTAGGTATAGTGGAGAAAGGTGTATTTGATGTGCCCCCAGATTTGATGTAACACTTATGCTTTACACTTACGGCATCCTCCTCTATTACCTCTACATAGTTGGTAAACAGTTAAAGCTAAATGCAGATAGAGCATACTTTATTAACTTTTCCCTTTGTGTACTATCTTTTGGCAGTTTTAGTTGTACTCCAGTTATCTTCCCCCAATATGCATCGTTAAACACTAAACAACAACTGTTTTGTAATTGATTGGCAACTTTCACCCACATCTTATGCAGAGGTACAGCATAGAATGGAGCATTTTGAAAGTACCGTTTGTTGTCTTCTATTAGACTTAAACAATCTCTTAAAGGTTCAAACCCTTTACCAAAACCTCTACAACAGATTGTTGCCTCTAACCTTGCCATTCTCTCTAGCTAGTTTAGACGAGAACGTTTATTATATGGTTTCCTATACTTTTAACTACTCCAGGACTTGTAATCTGGCATATAAATTTATTATATATTTTTACCCTGCTATTTACATTAAACCATGCTAACATTATCTACAACAACATTATGGGGGCCCATTCGCCCCCCTGGCAGCAAAAGTTAAAGTTTTCTGTTGGCACATTTCCTCTTTATTAAATATTCCAGCCAAATCTAGTGTTATATCGAAATCCATAACATCTTGCAGTATCTTTGGAAGGTCTTCCAACAAATCCTTAATTTTAACATTTGCAAGCTCTATTTTATAGGGAATTGCTATAGGATCATCGTACTTTTGTTTAATTTGATCTTTCTTTATTATTTGTAACACACCCTCGCTTTGGGAGAATGGCAGTTTGGCCACAACACCATGTCGAGCTAAAGAGAACTTTTTAAATATTCCTCGCAAGTAGCTATTAAACGAGCCACATATTTCCTTCTTAACTTTAAATTTATTTCGAACGCCCCCATCACAATCTGTAACATTGGTTATCTAACATTATGTTATCATAAAACGCATCCGTTATAGATGTTATTTAATTTTGGTTCACCCTCGCAATAGTTTATATTACCTATGTCTGTAAGAAGGTTATTATTACGTAGATTTTCTAATAAAACCATATACCGAATCTTTCGTTAGTAGGTTTAATACAATTCCCCAACAAATGGCTAACAGAGTACATTTCTTTTATACAAAAAGTAGCGGAAACATGTAAACAGGACAGATTACACCACAGGCATATAGAGGTTGTAAATATATGGATATTGTATATAAACACAGGCGAGCGGTAAGTTTAACATGTAAGTGGACACCCACATGCAAATATGGAATACCCACAAATTCGACCAAATAAGTTTATAGTCTCAATATAATTAACATATTAACATTAGTACCCAAACTGTCGAAATTCTATAATTCTATTCTTAGTCCTTGTATTAGGTTTTGTACTATTAAACCCAACACCCCGCGCAGTAGAGTAATATATGTATTTAATATGCACATTCTACAAGACCTGTACATCTGATGTATAAGCAGCAGGATAGACGTCTCATTGTGTTGTTGTAAAGTAAAACATAAATGTAAATTGTGCTGGATACAACCGGCCAGATATTAGACAGGAAATGTGTTGGAAGTGTATTGCCAAATAGTAAGACAAACACCACATAGTGCAGCATGTAATCAATCCACCACTATTTAGACAGTATGGTACAACATCCGATATATTAGCCAAACCCACAATCAAACTTGGAAATCAAACAGTAAAAGATAAATATTATAGTAACAGAAATAGTAAGAGTATAAGGACATAGTAATATTTAAAGTTTATAAAACAACACAAATGCAGAGACACAATAACACACCCCAACACATTTGGACACAGGCACAGATACTGGTTTACATCCATTTAACACAACTTTACACGTTCTGTCAACCGACACAAAAATAGTTTGTAAATTGTGTAAGAAATATATGTAATATAAACAAATTTAACACAATCACAACATTGTCCACAATGTTGTGATTGTGTTAAATTTGTTTATATTACATATATTTCTTACACAATTTACAAACTATTTTTGTGTCGGTTGACAGAACGTGTAAAGTTGTGTTAAATGGATGTAAACCAGTATCTGTGCCTGTGTCCAAATGTGTTGGGGTGTGTTATTGTGTCTCTGCATTTGTGTTGTTTTATAAACTTTAAATATTACTATGTCCTTATACTCTTACTATTTCTGTTACTATAATATTTATCTTTTACTGTTTGATTTCCAAGTTTGATTGTGGGTTTGGCTAATATATCGGATGTTGTACCATACTGTCTAAATAGTGGTGGATTGATTACATGCTGCACTATGTGGTGTTTGTCTTACTATTTGGCAATACACTTCCAACACATTTCCTGTCTAATATCTGGCCGGTTGTATCCAGCACAATTTACATTTATGTTTTACTTTACAACAACACAATGAGACGTCTATCCTGCTGCTTATACATCAGATGTACAGGTCTTGTAGAATGTGCATATTAAATACATATATTACTCTACTGCGCGGGGTGTTGGGTTTAATAGTACAAAACCTAATACAAGGACTAAGAATAGAATTATAGAATTTCGACAGTTTGGGTACTAATGTTAATATGTTAATTATATTGAGACTATAAACTTATTTGGTCGAATTTGTGGGTATTCCATATTTGCATGTGGGTGTCCACTTACATGTTAAACTTACCGCTCGCCTGTGTTTATATACAATATCCATATATTTACAACCTCTATATGCCTGTGGTGTAATCTGTCCTGTTTACATGTTTCCGCTACTTTTTGTATAAAAGAAATGTACTCTGTTAGCCATTTGTTGGGGAATTGTATTAAACCTACTAACGAAAGATTCGGTATATGGTTTTATTAGAAAATCTACGTAATAATAACCTTCTTACAGACATAGGTAATATAAACTATTGCGAGGGTGAACCAAAATTAAATAACATCTATAACGGATGCGTTTTATGATAACATAATGTTAGATAACCAATGTTACAGATTGTGATGGGGGCGTTCGAAATAAATTTAAAGTTAAGAAGGAAATATGTGGCTCGTTTAATAGCTACTTGCGAGGAATATTTAAAAAGTTCTCTTTAGCTCGACATGGTGTTGTGGCCAAACTGCCATTCTCCCAAAGCGAGGGTGTGTTACAAATAATAAAGAAAGATCAAATTAAACAAAAGTACGATGATCCTATAGCAATTCCCTATAAAATAGAGCTTGCAAATGTTAAAATTAAGGATTTGTTGGAAGACCTTCCAAAGATACTGCAAGATGTTATGGATTTCGATATAACACTAGATTTGGCTGGAATATTTAATAAAGAGGAAATGTGCCAACAGAAAACTTTAACTTTTGCTGCCAGGGGGGCGAATGGGCCCCCATAATGTTGTTGTAGATAATGTTAGCATGGTTTAATGTAAATAGCAGGGTAAAAATATATAATAAATTTATATGCCAGATTACAAGTCCTGGAGTAGTTAAAAGTATAGGAAACCATATAATAAACGTTCTCGTCTAAACTAGCTAGAGAGAATGGCAAGGTTAGAGGCAACAATCTGTTGTAGAGGTTTTGGTAAAGGGTTTGAACCTTTAAGAGATTGTTTAAGTCTAATAGAAGACAACAAACGGTACTTTCAAAATGCTCCATTCTATGCTGTACCTCTGCATAAGATGTGGGTGAAAGTTGCCAATCAATTACAAAACAGTTGTTGTTTAGTGTTTAACGATGCATATTGGGGGAAGATAACTGGAGTACAACTAAAACTGCCAAAAGATAGTACACAAAGGGAAAAGTTAATAAAGTATGCTCTATCTGCATTTAGCTTTAACTGTTTACCAACTATGTAGAGGTAATAGAGGAGGATGCCGTAAGTGTAAAGCATAAGTGTTACATCAAATCTGGGGGCACATCAAATACACCTTTCTCCACTATACCTAAACACATCAATTTGGAAAGTCCTAACCCCTACGTTTTAAGAAGCCGGACCAATAAACTGTACCCATACACTATTAAAGAAATAGAGCCACTTTCCAAGCAGAGAGTTGTTCCAAAAAGAGGAAACTGGAATTAGAAGACATTGGAATATGTGGAAAATACTGTTGCAGAGGAATGCACAGTTGGCTAAAGAAAGAAGGGAAAGAGAGGATAAATTAAAAGATTACTTCCTGCGAGCATTATGGACATTATATAGTGTATGCGTTTGTAGTAAACAAGTTTGTGGGAGTGTTGGCAGAAAAGGACGGAGGGGCCTTTTCAGTTTTACAGTATCTCTGTAAAACTGTATTTATAGAGATAAATAAGAATAGGGAAGGTTATAGCGTGTTGCCATATACTGGTGATTTGGACATTATTTACCTACCTACCAACGAGCCACTTGCAAGCTTTAACACTAACGGAACCGCAACATTTTATGGCAATTCCTTTCCAAAAATAGAAAGTTTCCGTAACAATGAGTGGGATGTTGGACAAGAAGACATAGAGATGCAAGATATTAAAGGCAATATTAAATTTAAAGAATGTAGTAGACTGGAGGATTTGGATTATGGTGCGCTATTAAACAAGTCCAACATAGAAAAAGATATATTGTACAGTTTGAAAATATTCGTAACCTTTGTGTGTCCAACCACTGGCAGGGGAGCTAGAATGTGGGAAGTTTGATTTTAACTGCAAAATTAAGTTGGATAAAATAAAGACTACTCCAAACAAGCACAAAGAAAGATTAGTGTTTTGGGTTTTAAAAATTTATTTTTTGTTATCGCATTGGCTTAAAACATATCCAAAATTTAGGCAGTTCCATAAATATTTTGTGGATTACTTATTATATTACAATGAGAGGTAGTTGAGAGGGTCACAACAATGTTGGAAATGTGACAAATATAACTGCTGGATGTATATAATAAGCTTGCATTTATTTTTTTTAATCCAACCGTAATATTGAATTTGGAAATGGGGTATTTAGGGAAAAAATGTATGGTAAATTTAGATATAGGGGGATATAACAAGTCGAAAAGTAAATAAAGGAGTTATTGGTAGTAATTTGCAAAATATAGTTTTGTAAAAACACAAATACCAATGTTAGTTTTTAGGTTGCGGCAAAACAAACAACAGTATTATAGGTGGAAATAATATTGTAATTTTAGATATAATAGTTGGGGGCTATAACATATCCAAAAATAAATCAGACAATAAATGCTTAGGACAATATCCAAAGTGTAGGAAAATCGGACAGTAAACAGTCAGTTTTGGGATTACAGCAAAATAAACAAACAAAAAAGACAAAATACTGTATTATAGGGGGTAGTGGAATGTGTGGTAGTGTGGTCTTGTTACCTATATAAGAGCTATAACATATCCGTAAATAAAGAAGTTTGAAATTGTTAGTATATTTTTCAAAATATTTTTTAAATTTGACCATTATAGTTAATTTGTCAAATGTGGATGGTACATATACACTAGCCTAGAATAATGACATATATAAATTTTAAACAAATCAGACCATAAATAAAGAAGTTGCCAACTGGCAGTATTTTTCCAAATTTTTTAAAATTTAGCCGCAATATTTGTAAAATGTGGATGGTGCATATACGCTAGCCTACAACAATAACATATCCAAATTTTAAACAAATCAGACAGTAAATATAGAAGTTGGCAATTGGCAGTATTTTTCAAAAATATTTTTTAATTTGACTGTAATAGTGAATTTGGGAAATGTGGATGGTGCATATACACTAGCCTACAACAATAACATATCTAATTTTAAACAAATCGGACATTTAATAAAGAAGTTGGCAATTGGCAGTATTTTTCAAAAATAATTTTTAATTTGACTGTAATAGTGAATTTGGGAAATGTAAGTGTAATTTATTAAACCAGTTGCCTAGGACAATAACATATCCAAATTGCAGACAAATCAGACATTTAATAAAGAAGTTGGCAATTGGTAGTATTTTTCAAAAATATTTTTTAATTTGACCGTAATGGTGAATTTGGGATATGTAAGTGAAATTTATTAAAACACTTGCCTAGGACAATAACATATCCAAATTGCAGACAAATCGGACACTTAATAAAGAAGTTGGCAATTGGCAGTATTTTTCAAAAATAATTTTTAATTTGACTGTAATAGTGAATTTGGGAAATGTAAGTGGAATTTATTAAAACAGTTGCCTAGGACAATAACATATCCAAATTGAAGACAAATCGGACAGTTAATAAAGAAGGTGGCAATTGGCAGTATTTTTCAAAAAATATTTTCTAATTTGACCGTAATAGTGAATTTGGGATATGTAGGTGGAATTTATTAAAACACTTGCCTAGGACAATAACATATCCAAATTGAAGACAAATCGGACAGTTAATAAAGAAGGTGGCAATTGGCAGTATTTTTCAAAAAATATTTTTTAATTTGACTGTTATAGTGAATTTGGGAAATGTAAGTGAAATTTATTAAAACACTTGCCTAGGACAACCACATATCCAAATTGAAGACAAATCGGACATTTAATAAAGAAGTTGGCAATTGGCACTATAGTATTTTTCAAAAATATTTTTTAATTCAACCGTAATAGTTAATTTGGGAAATGTATGTGTAATTTATTAAAACACTTGCCTAGGACAATAACATATCCAAATTGCAGACAAATCGGACAGTAAACACCAAAGATAGTTTTTTAGAATTTGAAAATTAATTTTTAAAAATATAGAGGAGGGATGGGGACAATATATTTAAGGGGTATATTTAATATAGGCCAGCAGGCGGGAGCTCTATAGGCGGGAGCTGGCGTCGGTGCAAAAACGGCTCCCCATAAGAATAACATGGGGAAAAAGCGCCGATTGTGGGGCCTCTTTCCTGTTTCTCCACTACTATACAATAACTTCTAAGTTGTTTACATGTGTTGTTTATTTAGTGTGGAGTTATTTTTGAACTCGTGGATTTCTGCAAGGGGTGTATTAAAATTAATGCAAATTTTAAATGGGGGAAAATAAGGCAGGGGCCAAAAAGAAAATTTGTGTAGGGTAGGATCGGGCGTCGGTGCAAAAACTGATCCCCATAAGAATAACATGGGAAAAAAGCGCCGGAAGTGATGCAAAACCATCATTTCATCACTACTAACAGCCGCAAAAGGCGATCGCAACACGTAAAATCAACCGAAAAATTCGACCAGAAAAATTAATCGTTCATGAAAAACAACCGTATGTGTCTAAATAACGACCTTATCGCGTAATATCGGCCGTAAATAACGGCGGAAAACATGATATCGGCCAAAAATTACGACTGGATTACGTAATAACGGCCCGCAGGCTTTGCCCGCAAATTATTTATAAAAAATATGGTTTCCCCATAAATTTTATATTTTGTTGTAAATTCCAATTCATTGTTAAACATTGTCACTGAATAAATGTTTTTATTTATTATTATTACTAGCTGGCCCGACAGACGTTGTCCTGTTCTAATGCCATTGAATTTTTTTATGTCAAATACTCGTTAATTTTCAACATGAGCTCGTTCGCTTCGCTCACTCGCCTCCCGGATGAGCTCGTTCGCTACGCTCACTCGCCTATCGAAAAAAGAGTTTGAGTTGCCATTCAAGTAGTTTTTTATTTCCATTATGAGAGTTGCCATTCAAGTAGGTTTTTATTTCCATAATGAACATATATTTATGCCTTTCAAAACCAAAATGTAAACAAATAAACACATGTTTTTTAACTCATTCAAATCTTAGTATTGATTACATATGATCAAACCAAATGGTATTGGAAATTTTCAAATATCAGGTGCTGCCATCTAGGGGATAAATTGTTAATGGTTTGGGATAAGTCTACAGGAGAACGTTGTCCCTCAAATTCTTATATTAATGATTTATTTGTTCACGAATTATAAATATAAACCCTTTTTCTCATTTGGGGAAACCTTTCACTATATACTAAGTACGTTATGTTTCATGAAATGTATTTGATTTATATTTAATCATGATAGTTTCTTTGTAATTGGAAATTATCTGTTTTGTATCTCACAGTTTAATAAAAGCATTTTCCACCAATGTTAATTTAAAGGCATATTTTACAATTTTTAAAGTCAAATTACTAAATAATGGTTGGGTGGATTAAAAATGTTCTTTCATACAAACCTTCCCCTGGCATTAAGGAACACAGCAAAAAAAGAATCGTCCAATTTGGTGCACTCGTTCTCGAGTTATGGAGTCACGTCAAAAAAAGGGATTGTGATTTATTTATATATAGATAGATGACAGTTGTGTGTGCTGCATTCTGTGGTTAGCCCATGTAACTATACTACGAATCAAGATCAGCTGTTTGTATTTTCAGCTCAAACAAAAATGAATGTCCATAATGGGAACCTTGAAGCCACGTGGGGCAAAGCCCTATAGGATTTCCACAACTGTTATATGCTAATATGTTACTCAGGACTATCAAGTACCGCTCTGCCAGATTTTAGCTCAATCAGTCGAGTGGTTAGAGCGTGATTGAGCCAAAAATATATCAACAAAAACCTTAAAAACATACAAACTTTCAAATCCATATCCTTGTTCAGTTACCATCACGCACATATAAACAAAACAACCTTGATAAACATTATTCTTTATTGCAAAACTCAAATTGGTGGATGTAATATTTGGCTTCACTCACGTAATTTTTGTTGTTCTGGAACTCGTCAAACACTACAAAACACGGACACATTGCGAACACGAATAAAAAACAAAAAACAATCGTACTAGAAGTTTTTTTGTTTTTAGCGAATTTCCCCTATAGGGAAGAAGCTATTACCGTAGGTCTCATGGTAAGACTTAAGCCCGAGACCATGATAACTTTTCATTTTGAGGTCCCCAGATGCCAAAAACACCATTCGTTCAAATTTTTATATATGTATATATATATATATATATATATATATATATATATATATATGTGTGTCCGTAAGCACGATAACTCTCGTAAAAAAGGTCCGATCTTAATGAAATTTGGTACAAACGTTTAAAGTACCATTTATTTGAACAAGTTCGAAAACCAGACAAATCGCACCATCCAAAGGGGGGTTTTGCACCCAAAAAATGGTTTTTTTGGGGTTTCCACATGTAATTTTTATTAAAATCAATTTTTAATTTTCACCATTGAATTCAGCATAAAAAACAAACAATTTGGTATCTTGATCATTGCTCTACGTCAATTGGTTACTGAGATATTGAAAGTGCTAAACACAGTACGTTGTCTAATGTTATTCTTATGGAGGAGAAGAAAAATTGTATATCTCGCTTATTTATGAACATAAACTGACGAAATTTGGTATGTGGCTTCATCTGGTTGTGGTTTATTGTTGTTTGCACAAAAAAACAATTTTTCGGCTATGGGTCCCGTTGCAGCAAACCTAGGTACTCGGTCCCCATGTTACTCTTATGGAGAATAATTAAAATGTTATATATCGCTTATTTATAAATGTATATGGATGAAACTTGGTATGTGACTTCACTTAGCTGAGTTCTATTGATATTTGCATAAAAACCCATTATTTTGTGTTCCTTGTTGCAGCAAACCTGCGTACTCATCCCCAATGTTATTCTTATGGAGAATAATTAATATTTTAAATATCGCTTGTTTGTGAATATATTTCTTATGAATCCCTGTTAAGTGGCTTAATGTGTTATAATTCATTGGAAATTCGCTGAGTATGCAGGTTTGCTGCGACGGGGGTATTTTATTCGTGTTCGTAATGTGTCCGTGTTTTATAGTGTTTGACGAGTTCCAGAACAACAAAAATTAGGTGGGTGAAGCCCAATATTATATCCAACAATGGAATACACCTCACCCACAAACATGTCATTCAGAAATAAAACTCAAATTTTTGGCTTAAGCCTTCATCAGGAGTACAATTTTCAAAAACTAAACAATAAACTTTCACATTCATAATACTAGCAGGATGTATGCCATTTAGGTAATAACAATTATTATTTAGATGAAAGAAAACGATTATTTAGGTTTCAAAATAAATTATTTAGCTTCATTCTGAATACAGTTATTATAAGAACCATATGTTTTAAAATTTGAATCGCTTATAAAAATATGCCTTAAAAAATAACTAGAGATAGTGAGACTCAAGTCACATTATCATAAAGTTAATTAAACCTAAAATGGGACTTTTTCTTTTTAATTTACTGCAGTATTTATGAATTAAATCATACGGTCTTCTAGCATAATAGTTTAGTCCTTACATGTACGCTCACATGTAACACACTCACATAGCCGATCGCAGTACTATGTAATGTTTGAAAAGTTAGTTACATTTGAAAAACACCTGGGGGACATTTGAAAAGCAAAGCTCGGCCCTCCACGCAAGAACTTATTAACATTAAACCAAAAACAGTCATGCAAGGGTTACGCTTACAATAAACCTGCACGTAGCGCATTCTAAAATTACAATCAATAAAATCTCAATTTCAAGTATTTTATTGTTTGTGTTCTCATCATTTTTCATTATTACCTAATTAAATGTTGTGTTGATACTAGGGCCTAATGATTTGAAACTTTTTTAAATTTAGCTAATTGTTTTTTCTTATTGGTTTATTAATTGTTCGCGATCAGTGGTCAACGAGAGACGGCAGATGAAGCAAGCGAGAGGGCTATTCGGCCAGTGGAGATGTCTGGAGCTCAGTGTGGTGAGAGGGGCGAGAACGGGAGGGGGTCCGCGCACTACGAGACCAGACCAGGTGAGCACTTTTTCGCCTACAAAATTTAGAGGTTGTTTGGTCGATATCGAACAATTTTACCAACCGGTTGTTCTATCGATTGAATTTTGACTACGATAGTAGATAGATGTTTTCGAAGTTGGAAGGAAAATGGTGGTTGTTGCAATACAAAATGAGTAGCGCTAGTAGATTTTATGAAGCTGAAACGTTCGAAGATTTTATAGAAGTTTAAGAGTTGATAGGTACTTTAAATTATGGATATGGAAAGTTAATATAACTCATCATAATAACTGAGCCTTTCAAGTCCTTAGCTATAATTAAGCCTATTTTTGGGCAAGAAATGGGTTTTATTTCATACTAGTTTAATTTATGAACAATTTTTCTCTTATCACAATTAATTTAGAGAGACCGATTAGTTATCTTAACCCTACCTCGGGGCCTTTGTATTTATGATTGCAACCAATTTACAGTAAATTTAAAGGCATTTTATCTGTTTAAGACCTTGTATACATTACTTAATTAACTTAGCATTACAAAGTTTATTTAAATTGGGTATATCTTTTGCCATATTAAGTGGATTTAAGGTATTTCAATTTCAAATTGTCCAATGGCCAAACTTATACTTCAACAGGCCCTAGTCGAGTCAGCTTAGAACTTCCACATTCCAAGTTTAACTTCTCGGCAGTCGGCAATCTCAAATCATCCAGTAGAATCAATGAACGAACAATCGGTTGATGAAGCGTTGCGGTATCGTCTGTTCGATATCGACCAAACAACCTCTAAATTTTGTAGGCGAAAAAGTGCTCGGGCTCGCGAATCACACTTGACGTCGTCCGTCGTGGTATTTCGTTCTCGACTGCAGCGCGCCCAGCGTCCGCTCGACTTGGCAACTACAACAAATTTGTCGTCACTAGTCACTAGCGCAGGTGCACTCTGCCGGAGTCGTTAGGAACTACGTCAAAGCGCATGCGGTCGCGCAGCCTGTTTATTTCCTTTGTCTGTGCCTATAGGGATGTTCCGATATCGAGGATCTTCCGATATTTGATATCGATAACGATATTCAACGTCAATATCGATACAGCAATATTATCGCTACAAAATATCGATATCAGCAATATCGAATGATATTTTGCGAAATTTGTATGATTACTCATAAATTTATGACAATGCGCTTTTTAGTCAAGTGAATATATTCACTTGATTATATTACTACAATCTAAGACTTATTTCATCTTTATATTGTAGTAAATTTATATTAATTTTTATCACTTGGAGTAAAATTTGGTTGAAAAATACACTTTTGAGGTTAGCTCATTGAAAAAAACTTCTGTGTCAGCTAATTTCTGAGATCGCTGTTATAAGCTACCAGAAACAGTCACACCATGGATTTTCAGTACCAAAACAGAAATAATAAGTTGTGCAGTATGATTCATGTTAATTTTTTAAACTACAATTCATAAACGTGATTTTTTGAATAATTAAAACACAAACATTATCATTCAAAGGTAAAATGTATTGGAATACAGGTAGAATAATAATTACCATTTAAATGACAAATTACAATAAAAACAAACAATATTTTTAATAGGAAATACAATGTAAATGCAAATCGGCATAGGAATCAACACACCACAGAGAAACAGACAATAAAATCTGAATTGCTACCAACCTAAGCCTTGGGCAAGGTATTTCCCTAAAACTTACATGCATGGACAGAATGGCATTTGGCACCAGTTTCACAGTAAATACAAATATTTTACATTTAGTTATAATATCATAAACATATCGTGACTATCGGAATCAAAACCGTATTTTTATAAATATATTTAACTTATAAAAATACAATATCGAAAGCCGATATTCACCATAATCTTTCGATATCACGATAATATCGCATTTCCAATATCGATATAATATCGGAAATATCGAAACAAAAATATCGATATTCATTGATATCGATAAAATTGGAACATCCCTATGTGCCTATAGTAAGAAGAAACCAACATCTCATAGTGTCGTTTGTAAGCTCATCCCATTACACGATAGAAGATTAAACCCTTAGTATAATCAATTATTGTTTTCCCTTCATGGCAGCTAATAGTAAAGCGTCCTGCAGGGTTCTTTTATTTATTTTTAGTACAGGGCATAGCAATGCTGAAAAAAACTTGTTACTACAGAAACAACTAATCACATCGGGTATAACTTATAACCCTTAAAACAAAACTTTTAAGAGTTACCTGGAATTAGCCAATAAACTCACTACGTTCTCTTTTGACTTTGACACTCGTTTCGTGATGTCATGTGAAATAACCCTTAGGTTTGAGTCTACTACACTAACTTCGGGAGTAAAAATGATACCATAGTCCTAAAACACCATTCGAGAACCCTAAAAACTGGAAAACTAAATTCAAAACAAACCATATACAATTCTTACGTCAAGTTTTAAAATCAATTTCTCAACTGATTCCTAAGGTATAAACGCAAATTAAAAAAATAACAAACAAACATATGCGGAAGATCTTTATAGAAAATCTGTAGGTTTATGTCTCTTTTTATTCCCCATAGGAAGAATTCTTGAAGTTTCCGGGGAGAGTTTGCCGATTACGAAACAGATGCTCATTACGAAACGATTAGGAATTTGATGATCTTGCGTGAGTTTTTTGATAGCTCTAAACGTAAAGTTCTAATGGGTCAAAGGTTTTAAAGGGCCCTAAGTTAACACCAAAACCTCAAAAAATAAAACTTTCCCATCTCAACACATGTAGCTTGCCTATTTCTCTTATGTAGAAGCTTTTTCTTAATCTAACAACGTGAAATAATAATGGATTTCATGTATATTATTGAATGTATTCGCCCATAAAGAAAGCAGCTATTTTCTCAACTTATCTTATTCTTACAAAAATAAATCGATTACATTTAAATTGTGAATTATATAAACACCTGTGGAAAGGAGAAAAAGAAGGGAGTTCTATTCTTGCTGCATTATTCTTTGGCAAACCAAATGAATTCTCTTACTTAATGAACATATGTTTAAGTAATCATCTGATGTAAACAAACTAGTAGATAAGAACTGAGAAAGAGGGGCCACTTTCGGCGCTTTTTTCCCATGTTATTCTTATGGGGATCAGTTTTTGCGCCGACACCCGATCCCGCCTTACACAAGTTTCCTTGTTAGCCTGTACTAATGTCCAACCCTTGCCTATATTAAATATATTTTCCCAATCCCCATCCCTCCTCTATATTTTTTAAAATTAATTTTCAAATTCAGGCCAAAAAACTATCTTTAGTGTTTACTGTCCGATTTATTTAAAATTTGGATATGTTATTGTCGTAGGCAAGTGTTTTAATAAATTACACTTACATTTCCCAAATTCACTATAACGGTCAAATTAAAAAATATTTTTGAAAAATACTGCCAATTGCCAACTTCTTTATTAAATGTCCGATTTGTCTTCAATTTGGATATGATATTGTCCTAGGCAAGTGTTTTAATAAATTTCACTTACATTTCCCAAATTCACTATTACAGTCAAATTAAAAATTATTTTTGAAAAATACTATAGTGCCAATTGCCAACTTCTTTATTAAATGTCCGATTTGTCTGCAATTTGGATATGATATTGTCCTAGGCAAGTGTTTTAATAAATTCCACTTACATATCCCAAATTCACTATTATGGTCAAATTAAAAATTATTTTTGAAAAATACTATAGTGCCAAATGCCAACTTCTTTATTTACTGTCTGATTTATTTAAAATTTGGATATGCTATTGTCCTAGGCATGTGTTTTAATAAATTCCACTTACATTTCCCAAATTCACTATTACGGTCAAATAAAAAAATATTTTTGAAAAATACTGCCAATTGCCAACTTCTTTATTTACTGTCCGATTTGTTTAAAATTTAGATATGTTATTGTTATAGGCAAGTGTTTTAATAAATTAGCCTTACATTTCCCAAATTCACTATTACAGTCAAATTAAAAAATATTTTTGAAAAATACTGCCAATTGCCAACTTCTTTATTTACTGTCCGATTTGTTTAAAATTTGGATATGTTATTGTTGTAGGCTAATGTATATGCACCATCCACATTTTACAAATATTGCGGTTAAATTTTAAAAAATTTGGAAAAATACTGCCAATTGGCAACTTCTTTATTTATGGTCTGATTTGTTTAAAATTTATATATGTCATTATTCTAGGCCAGTGTATATGTACCATCCACATTTGACAAATTAACTATAATGGTCAAATTTAAAAAATATTTTGAAAAATATACTAACAATTTCAAACTTCTTTATTTACTGTCTGATTTATTTTCGGATATGTTATAGCTCTTATATAGGTAACAAGACTACACTACCACACGTTCCACTACCCCCTATAATACAGTATTTTGTCTTTTTTGTTTGTTTATTTTGCTGTAATCCCAAAACTGACTTTGCTGTTTATTGTCCGATTTGCCTACACTTTGGATATTGTCCTAAGCATTTATTGTCTGATTTATTTTTGGATATGTTATAGCCCCCAACTATTATATCTAAAATTACAATATTATTTCCACCTATAATACAGTTGATGTGTTGTTTGTTTTGCCGCAACCTAAAAACTAACATTGGTATTTGTGTTTTTACAAAACTATATTTTGTAAATTACTACCAATAACTCCTTTATTTACTTTTCGACTTGTTATATCCCCTTATATCTAAATTTACCGTATATTTTTTCCCTTTAGTGCTGTTTTGTCGTAACCAAACTTTGGATATGACTGCAATATATTACTGGCCATTGCATAAGTAAATACCCCATTTCCAAATTCACTATTACGGTTGGATTAAAAAAAATAAATACAAACTTATTATATACATCCAACTGATAAGTAATATATATCCACATTTATGGTCAGAACTGCCTAAATTTTGGATATGTTTTAAGCCAATGCCATAACAAAAAATAAATTTTTAAAACCCAAAACACTAATCTTTCTTTGTGCTTGTTTGGAGTAGTCTTTATTTTATCCAACTTAATTTTAATTTTGTAGTTAAAATCAAACTTCCCACATTCTAGCTCCCTTTCCAGCCAGTGGTTGGAGACATAAAGGTTACGAATATTTTCAAACTGTACAATATATCTTTTTCTACCCCTATGTTGGACTTGTTTAATAGCGCACCATATTCCAAATCCTCCAGTCTACTACATTCTTTAAATTTAACATTGCCTTTAATATCTTGCATCTCTATGTCTTCTTGTCCAACATCCCACTCATTGTTACGGAAACTTAGGTTTTCTATTTTTGGAAAGGAATTGCCATAAAATGTTGCGGTTCCGTTAGTGTTAAAGCTTGCAAGTGGCTCGTTGGTAGGTAGATAAATAATGTCCAAATCACCACTGTATGGCAACACGCTATAACCTTGCCTATTCTTATTTATCTCTATAAATACAGCAGACACCCTTAACATAGTATACACCCCTCCGTCCATCCTTTTCTGCCAACACTCCCACAAACTTGTTGTTTACTACAAACGCATACACTATATAATGTCCATAATGCTCTAGATCCTCCCAACGTCGCAGGAAGTAATCTTTTAATTTATCCTCTCTTTCCCTTCTTTCTTGTTCTTTAGCCAACTGTGCTTTGTATTCCTCTGCAACAGTATTTTCCACATATTCCAATTTACGCTTATTACTGTCAATGTCTTCTAATTCCAATTTCCTCTTTTTGGAACAACTCTCTAAGAAAGGCTTGGAAAGTGACTCTATTTCTTTAATAGTGTATGGGTACAGTTTATTGGTCCGGCTTCTTAAAACGTAGGGAGTAAGGTTAGGACTTTCCACTAAGCCTAATTCTTCTAAATTGATGTGTTTAGGTATAGTGGAGAAAGGTGTATTTGATTTTGTAAAACATGTGCCCCCCAGATTTGATGTAACACTTATGCTTTACACTTATGGCTTCCTCCTCTATTACCTCTACGCAGTTAGTTGGTAAACAGTTAAAGCTAAATGCAGATAGAGCATACTTTATTAACTTTTCCCTTTGTGTACTATCTTTTGGCAGTTTTAGTTGTACTCCAGTTATCTTCTTCGTATTACTATTACCCCAATATGCGTATTGTAATAAATCATTAAACACTAAACAACAACTGTTTTGTAATTGATTGGCAACTTTCACCCACATCTTATGCAGAGGTACAGCATAGAATGGAGCATTTTGAAAGTACCGTTTGTTGTCTTCTATTAGACTTAAACAATCTCTTAAAGGTTCAAACCCCTTACCAAAACCTCCACAATAGTTATAGATTGTTGCCTCTAACCTTGTTATTCCATTCTCTCTAGCTAGTTTAGACGAGAACGTTTCTTTTAGTCTCGCATCTGGACAGTTTACAAAGTTTATTATATGGTTTCCTATACTTTTAATTACTCCAGGGCTTGTAATCTGGCATATAAATTTATTATATATTTTTACCCTGCTATTTACATTAAACCATGTTAAACAGTCTTTACTAACATTATCTACAATAACATTATATCCATTCGCCCCTTGGTAGCAAAAGTTAAAGTTTTCTGTAAGATATTGGCACATTTCCTCTTTATTAAATATTCCAGCCAAATCTAGTGTTATATCGAAATCCATAAGATAGTACATTTCTTTTTCCAGATCTTGCAGTATCTTTGGAAGATCTTCCAACAAATCCTTAATTTTAACATTTGCAAGCTCTATTTTATAGGGAATTGCTATAGGATCATCATACTTTTGTTTAATTTGGTCAATATCTTTCTTTATTATTTGTAACACACCCTCGCTTTGGGAGAATGGTAGTTTGGCCACAACACCATGTCGAGCTAAAGAGAACTTTTTAAATATTCCTCGTAAGTAGCTATTAAACGAGCCACATATTTCCTTCTTAACTTTAAATTTATTCCGAACGTCCCCATCACAATCCGTAACATTGGTTATCTTAACTAACATTATGTTATCACAAAACGCATCCGTTATAGATGTTAAGTTATTTAATTTTGGTTCGCCCTCGCAATAGTTTATATTACCTATGTCTGTAAGAAGGTTATTATTACGTAGATTTTCTAATAAAAACCATATACCGAATCTTTCGTTAGTAGGCGGAAACATGTAAACAGGACAGATTACACTATAGGTATATATGTGTTGTAAATATATATTGTATATAAACATAGGCGAGCGGTAAGTGTAACATGTACGTGGACACCCATATGCAAATATGGAATACCCACTATTAATATAACTCCAAATTCGACTAAATAAGTTTATAGTCTCAATATAATTAACATATTAACATTAGTACCCAAATTGTCGAAATTCTATAATTCTATTCTTAGTCCTTGTATTAGGTTTTGTACTATTAAACCCAACATCCTGTGCAGTAGAGTAATATATGTATTTAATACGCACATTCTACAAGACCTATGCATCTGTTGTATAAGCAGCAGAATAGACGTCTCATTGTGTTGTTGTAAAATAAAACATAAATGTAAATTGTGCTGGATACAACCGCCAGACATTAGACAGGAAATGTGTTGGAAGTGTATTGCCAAACAGTAAGACAAACACCACATAGTGCAGCATGTAATCAATCCATTACCATTTAGACAAAGGTCAGTATTGGTACAACATCCGATATATTAGCGAAACCCACAATCAAACTTGGAAAACAAACAGTAAAAAATTAATATTATAGTAACAGAAATAGTAAGAGTATAAGGACATACTAATATTTAAAGTTTATAAAACAACACAAATGCAGAGACACAACAAATAACACACTCTAACGCACTAAAACACAGGCACAGATACTGGTTTACAACCATTTTACACAACTTTACACGTTCTGTCAACTGACACAAAAATAGTTTGTAAATTGTGTAAGAAATACATGTAATATAAACAAATTTAACACAATCATAACATTGTCCACAATGTTATGATTGTGTTAAATTTGTTTATATTACATGTATTTCTTACACAATTTACAAACTATTTTTGTGTCAGTTGACAGAACGTGTAAAGTTGTGTAAAATGGTTGTAAACCAGTATCTGTGCCTGTGTTTTAGTGCGTTAGAGTGTGTTATTTGTTGTGTCTCTGCATTTGTGTTGTTTTATAAACTTTAAATATTAGTATGTCCTTATACTCTTACTATTTCTGTTACTATAATATTAATTTTTTACTGTTTGTTTTCCAAGTTTGATTGTGGGTTTCGCTAATATATCGGATGTTGTACCAATACTGACCTTTGTCTAAATGGTAATGGATTGATTACATGCTGCACTATGTGGTGTTTGTCTTACTGTTTGGCAATACACTTCCAACACATTTCCTGTCTAATGTCTGGCGGTTGTATCCAGCACAATTTACATTTATGTTTTATTTTACAACAACACAATGAGACGTCTATTCTGCTGCTTATACAACAGATGCATAGGTCTTGTAGAATGTGCGTATTAAATACATATATTACTCTACTGCACAGGATGTTGGGTTTAATAGTACAAAACCTAATACAAGGACTAAGAATAGAATTATAGAATTTCGACAATTTGGGTACTAATGTTAATATGTTAATTATATTGAGACTATAAACTTATTTAGTCGAATTTGGAGTTATATTAATAGTGGGTATTCCATATTTGCATATGGGTGTCCACGTACATGTTACACTTACCGCTCGCCTATGTTTATATACAATATATATTTACAACACATATATACCTATAGTGTAATCTGTCCTGTTTACATGTTTCCGCCTACTAACGAAAGATTCGGTATATGGTTTTTATTAGAAAATCTACGTAATAATAACCTTCTTACAGACATAGGTAATATAAACTATTGCGAGGGCGAACCAAAATTAAATAACTTAACATCTATAACGGATGCGTTTTGTGATAACATAATGTTAGTTAAGATAACCAATGTTACGGATTGTGATGGGGACGTTCGGAATAAATTTAAAGTTAAGAAGGAAATATGTGGCTCGTTTAATAGCTACTTACGAGGAATATTTAAAAAGTTCTCTTTAGCTCGACATGGTGTTGTGGCCAAACTACCATTCTCCCAAAGCGAGGGTGTGTTACAAATAATAAAGAAAGATATTGACCAAATTAAACAAAAGTATGATGATCCTATAGCAATTCCCTATAAAATAGAGCTTGCAAATGTTAAAATTAAGGATTTGTTGGAAGATCTTCCAAAGATACTGCAAGATCTGGAAAAAGAAATGTACTATCTTATGGATTTCGATATAACACTAGATTTGGCTGGAATATTTAATAAAGAGGAAATGTGCCAATATCTTACAGAAAACTTTAACTTTTGCTACCAAGGGGCGAATGGATATAATGTTATTGTAGATAATGTTAGTAAAGACTGTTTAACATGGTTTAATGTAAATAGCAGGGTAAAAATATATAATAAATTTATATGCCAGATTACAAGCCCTGGAGTAATTAAAAGTATAGGAAACCATATAATAAACTTTGTAAACTGTCCAGATGCGAGACTAAAAGAAACGTTCTCGTCTAAACTAGCTAGAGAGAATGGAATAACAAGGTTAGAGGCAACAATCTATAACTATTGTGGAGGTTTTGGTAAGGGGTTTGAACCTTTAAGAGATTGTTTAAGTCTAATAGAAGACAACAAACGGTACTTTCAAAATGCTCCATTCTATGCTGTACCTCTGCATAAGATGTGGGTGAAAGTTGCCAATCAATTACAAAACAGTTGTTGTTTAGTGTTTAATGATTTATTACAATACGCATATTGGGGTAATAGTAATACGAAGAAGATAACTGGAGTACAACTAAAACTGCCAAAAGATAGTACACAAAGGGAAAAGTTAATAAAGTATGCTCTATCTGCATTTAGCTTTAACTGTTTACCAACTAACTGCGTAGAGGTAATAGAGGAGGAAGCCATAAGTGTAAAGCATAAGTGTTACATCAAATCTGGGGGGCACATGTTTTACAAAATCAAATACACCTTTCTCCACTATACCTAAACACATCAATTTAGAAGAATTAGGCTTAGTGGAAAGTCCTAACCTTACTCCCTACGTTTTAAGAAGCCGGACCAATAAACTGTACCCATACACTATTAAAGAAATAGAGTCACTTTCCAAGCCTTTCTTAGAGAGTTGTTCCAAAAAGAGGAAATTGGAATTAGAAGACATTGACAGTAATAAGCGTAAATTGGAATATGTGGAAAATACTGTTGCAGAGGAATACAAAGCACAGTTGGCTAAAGAACAAGAAAGAAGGGAAAGAGAGGATAAATTAAAAGATTACTTCCTGCGACGTTGGGAGGATCTAGAGCATTATGGACATTATATAGTGTATGCGTTTGTAGTAAACAACAAGTTTGTGGGAGTGTTGGCAGAAAAGGATGGACGGAGGGGTGTATACTATGTTAAGGGTGTCTGCTGTATTTATAGAGATAAATAAGAATAGGCAAGGTTATAGCGTGTTGCCATACAGTGGTGATTTGGACATTATTTATCTACCTACCAACGAGCCACTTGCAAGCTTTAACACTAACGGAACCGCAACATTTTATGGCAATTCCTTTCCAAAAATAGAAAACCTAAGTTTCCGTAACAATGAGTGGGATGTTGGACAAGAAGACATAGAGATGCAAGATATTAAAGGCAATGTTAAATTTAAAGAATGTAGTAGACTGGAGGATTTGGAATATGGTGCGCTATTAAACAAGTCCAACATAGGGGTAGAAAAAGATATATTGTACAGTTTGAAAATATTCGTAACCTTTATGTCTCCAACCACTGGCTGGAAAGGGAGCTAGAATGTGGGAAGTTTGATTTTAACTACAAAATTAAAATTAAGTTGGATAAAATAAAGACTACTCCAAACAAGCACAAAGAAAGATTAGTGTTTTGGGTTTTAACAATTTATTTTTTGTTATGGCATTGGCTTAAAACATATCCAAAATTTAGGCAGTTCTGACCATAAATGTGGATATATATTACTTATCAGTTGGATGTATATAATAAGCTTGTATTTATTTTTTTTAATCCAACCGTAATAGTGAATTTGGAAATGGGGTATTTACTTATGCAATGGCCAGTAATATATTGCAGTCATATCCAAAGTTTGGTTACGACAAAACAGCACTAAAGGGAAAAAATATACGGTAAATTTAGATATAAGGGGATATAACAAGTCGAAAAGTAAATAAAGGAGTTATTGGTAGTAATTTACAAAATATAGTTTTGTAAAAACACAAATACCAATGTTAGTTTTTAGGTTGCGGCAAAACAAACAACACATCAACTGTATTATAGGTGGAAATAATATTGTAATTTTAGATATAATAGTTGGGGGCTATAACATATCCAAAAATAAATCAGACAATAAATGCTTAGGACAATATCCAAAGTGTAGGCAAATCGGACAATAAACAGCAAAGTCAGTTTTGGGATTACAGCAAAATAAACAAACAAAAAAGACAAAATACTGTATTATAGGGGGTAGTGGAACGTGTGGTAGTGTAGTCTTGTTACCTATATAAGAGCTATAACATATCCGAAAATAAATCAGACAGTAAATAAAGAAGTTTGAAATTGTTAGTATATTTTTCAAAATATTTTTTAAATTTGACCATTATAGTTAATTTGTCAAATGTGGATGGTACATATACACTGGCCTAGAATAATGACATATATAAATTTTAAACAAATCAGACCATAAATAAAGAAGTTGCCAATTGGCAGTATTTTTCCAAATTTTTTAAAATTTAACCGCAATATTTGTAAAATGTGGATGGTGCATATACATTAGCCTACAACAATAACATATCCAAATTTTAAACAAATCGGACAGTAAATAAAGAAGTTGGCAATTGGCAGTATTTTTCAAAAATATTTTTTAATTTGACTGTAATAGTGAATTTGGGAAATGTAAGGCTAATTTATTAAAACACTTGCCTATAACAATAACATATCTAAATTTTAAACAAATCGGACAGTAAATAAAGAAGTTGGCAATTGGCAGTATTTTTCAAAAATATTTTTTAATTTGACCGTTATAGTGAATTTGGGAAATGTAAGTGTAATTTATTAAAACACTTGCCTACGACAATAACATATCCAAATTTTAAATAAATCGGACAGTAAACACTAAAGATAGTTTTTTGGCCTGAATTTGAAAATTAATTTTAAAAAATATAGAGGAGGGATGGGGATTGGGAAAATATATTTAATATAGGCAAGGGTTGGACATTAGTACAGGCTAACAAGGAAACTTGTGTAAGGCGGGATCGGGTGTCGGCGCAAAAACTGATCCCCATAAGAATAACATGGGAAAAAAGCGCCGAAAGTGGCCCCTCTTTCTCAGTTCTTATCTACTCAAACTTCCTCCATATGATTAACATGGGAACTTTAGGAGCCACTAGGGCGAAGCCCATTGACGATATGTTAGTTTGGATGGGTGATGACATATCTAGGCATAATTACCTATCAGTTAACAGAAGAATCATGAAAATCGGCCCAGTAGAAGGGTCTGACGGACTGGCCAAAGTTTTGGAAATTTTATAAATATATATATATGATTTGCATAAAAACCCATTATTTTGTGTTCCTTGTTGCAGCAAACCTGCGTACCCATCCCCAATGTTATTCTTATGGAGAATAATTAATATTTTAAATATCGCTTGTTTGTGAATATATTTCTTATGAATCCTGTTAAGTGTTTTAATGTGTTGTGTTATATATTCATTAGAAATTCGCTGAGTACGCAGGTGTGCTGCGACGGGGATATTTATCTTTACCGCAAAAACCTTGCAGCGTCATAGCCTCAAAATTAAATGGAATGCTTTCTTAGACTAAAAATAGTTATTTATGTAACGGATAAAACCTTTATCGCTTTACGCGTAATTTTGCCAAAGCGATAAAAAACTCTTTACAATTGCATAAATATAAATTTTCATCAACAATTTTGCAATTTTTGGATACCCACACAACATACAAAAATTCATTTTTATCCATTTTGGTTGAGATATCGAAATTGAGGTTATAAACAGTGAGTCAGTTAGCTTGGTACAAAGCAACAATCGATCAGCATTTATGATTACTTCAGCGAGCGGTAAAGTAAGGCGCAGCGAGTAATACATTGTTTCCGCTCGCTAAACAGAAAACATATGGTTTTACAAACAACTGTAAAACAGTTACAGTTACTGATAACAGTTTTACTGTTATCGTAAAACAACTGTTTTGCGATGAGTTTTGAACACTTCAGACGCGGTTGGAAGGAAATATATTTTTTAAACAATCACAACATGCAATTTGGGAAAGAGCTAATAATTTTAAATGTTGGAGAGCCTATTAATAATTACCTCTATTATTGACTATAGTGCAAGAAACATATCGCACAAATACTGCAACGGCCAACAATAGCGCCTGTAAGTGCGAGCTGGTTAATGAGTTTGTCGGTGATTCAAGATGTGGCACTTTATTAAATAGACATATTAAATAGAATATAGTTTGAATTAATGTTCTAAGAAAACATTTCACCACTCCCTCCAGCTCCTCGCCGTCATGCATGGACATTTCAGCTGCTGCCAGCATTCTCATTCTTACTTCATTCATATTCATTTTCGTGTTGTTACATTTCCTATTTAATTGACATCTCATAATTTTTATTATATTTGGTTTTTCATTGATATGTTTAATATATATAAATTATTTGGTAATTTTCATCTTGGACTCAGCGCCTGTGTCGGCTTATTCCCAAGACCATAATTAAACTTTTTTTATAACAATATAGGTTATTTTATAATTTCTCAAAAGCATAGATTTTCTTTATTAATTTTTTTCAAACATTTAACTTACTTAAATAATATTGTATGTATAAATTTTTTTGACATTTATAAGTGCTGAAGGTTTTTTTGTTTGAATAAATTATTTTATTCATTCATTCATTTACAATGGTATTCGAGAGAAATCGTCTTCTTTAACTTTAAGCTTTGGAACTTTTTTGAAGTTAACTACATGTGTAATTTTTATTTTAAAATAACAAATATAAAATTTTAAACTGGGAATCTCGAAAACGATTTTAGTTTACATGGAACGAAACTACGTTTCGGACCAGACTGGAACTTTATGACACTTGACGTAGAGAAACGAGCCCAAAAATGATTGATCATTTTAATAGAATAACAAATATCACGCGAGAACTTATGTTACATAGCAGGGATAAAATAAAACAGAACACGATGTAGTTTATTTGGTAACCAGAGTTTTTTGATAACATTCATGAACTTTATACATTGACTATAAAAAATACAGTGTGTTTTTGGGTGTGTAATGTTCCTTTTCATAACTTTTTGCATCACGGGAAGTGTTTCCTTTCCGAGTGAAGGGGTAAAATGATATAAAGTATATTTCATGCTGAAATGCTGAATTGAGTTTCCTTTGACACAAAATCTTTGTTTTCAACATTTAAACTTTGACAAACTTTGGAATTGATCATGTTTCCTTTGTACCAAATACAGTCAACTTCACAAACAATTCATCGTGACTCCCGCTTAGGTAGAAACAAGTTAAGGGGTTTCCATCCTTTACATAACGACGAAGAATACTGTAAACGTTAACAAATTACATAACATACACAACCAGAAGCATCAGAACAGCCAAAAAGTAAATATTTCCAGGTTTCGAAAAAATTGGAGTAAATTTTTAAAAGATTTGTATGTGGAAATTCACTTCCCTAACATTAGCGTGCTGCGTGCAAACTCGTTTTAGATTGGTCTTGTTATAATTCGTTTTGTTATATTCCGCACCAATTCTGCAAATGCTTCACAGAGTGAAACAATCCGGCTAAAAAAATGTATTTATTGATCTTACTCGGAAGTAAATATCTTGTGGAAAAAATGTATTACTGTCAAAGATCTATAATTGAAACGATAATTTCGGGATGCATGTAATCAAATATGAATTGTCGTAGTGAAAATTGTAACGGTGCCATCGAGACAAAACCCTGTAGCAAATCAAAATGTTTGTCCCCCTAGATGTGTACAAGTTAAAAAAAATTGATATTCGCAAAAATATCATTTCGGGATTCATCTAATTAAGGGGGAATTTCCTTAGTGCCAAATTTAAAGGGGTTGTCGACACAAAAACCCGTCCTATATCAAAATGTTCGTTATCATTCCTGGATGAGTCAAACTACAGATAATATAAAAAAATCATTTAGGGCTTCGGCCCTGCGGCCCTTTGACCTTTGACATTTTAATGTTATTCTGTTGCAGATGACGAATTTAGATGGTTAGCTGATCACCCCTCTTGAAACCACTGTGTGTAGCAAATAATTCTGTAGTCCCTCCAAAAATGGATTTGGGTGAAAATTTCTGAAAAAGGTAATTAGAAGTTTTTTAATACATTCTACCGTACTTTATGTTGTTCTATATTTAGTACCGTGTAACCGTACTATGTTCTATATTAAGTATATATATATATATATATATATATATATAAAGTAATTTATTTATTAAAATTAGGCTAACAGGGAGAACACGTGTGTCAGTTTCCTGATACCGTTTGTTTTAACTTGTGTTTATATTTAAATATTCCCGGTTCAACAGGGATTGCTAGTTCTAGTTCCCTCTAGGGGTGAGGGAAGTAGTAAGTACAGCCTCACCTCAAGGCGCCGTTTGACACCGAGTTAATGACTATCGTGAGAGTGCCGGACAGGCTGCATGTTCGCTTGATCCTTTCTCAGGACTGAAACAAGATCTTTAGTCTTGATTAAAAGACCGGACTTCTTAATTAACTATTTATTTAGCTTTATTCCTTTAATCTGACACCATTGCAAAGGTGTACAAAATTGACTTGAATCATAATCCTTCTGATTGATTTCTAGTTCTAGTTGTGTCTTGAAAATATTTGGATCTAAAAATGTTAAATAACAAGTAACCCGGAATTTTGGTTTTGCATTCTTTAGTGATCTTTAAAATTTGGTATTAGTAGTCATTTTTCCCACATTGTAGACCATTTAAAACTTAAAGACGTTTGTATTACTTGATCGCATTTATAAGTTTCTACCATAAAAAAATTTTGAAACCGTTAATTGTCAAAAAGTCTAAGAAACGAGAAACATTTTTGGTTTTATTTTTTCAAGTTCACGAAATTACCATTATGTATGACAACACTAAATTTTAAGAACGGTTATCTTGTGTACTATTTTGGAGTTAAATGACGACTAACAATGATCGTCCGCGGTAAGTAGTATTATCAATGACTACATATACAATGGCGGGTCGCTGAACCAGTCTTTCCGACTTCTCAACAGGCGCTGAGTTATTTCCATAAGGCTTGTCTGTCTTATTGTATATGTAGTCATTGGTATTATAGTCCTGTCAAATGGTGTTTATAAATGGAAGTTGTTTTCTCAATGGTACTGCATGTTTTTTTGGGGTGCTGAATTCAAAATTCATGTGTGCCACCTCGAGAAAGGACGGCTTCACTGAAAATCACAAAAAACCTTAAATATTCCGCACTTTTTAGCGAATTTCCCCTATAGGGAAGAAGCTATTACCGTAGGTCTCATGGTAAGACTTAAGCCCCAGACCATGATAACTTTTTGTTTTGAGGTCCCCAGATGCCAAAAACACTATTCGTTCAAATTTATATATATATATATATATATACAAGGTGTGCATAAAGTTCCACACGGGTTTAATATTTTCTGAACGATAACAGATAAATCAATAAGATTTGCTACATCAACACTACACTTAAAAATCTACTTTTTGAAGGAACTATCAGTTTTCTGTCATATCATAGGGACGTCCCGCAAGGAGTCAGAAGGAAATCTTAAATAGGAGCATAGGTCAATATGCACATCACTTTAAAGGGCTTATCTAGCAGAGTTGAATGCCGCAAACCGCACTAAAAAAGGTTGATCCAGTAAAAAATGGCGGCTGTTCAAAGGTTTTATTAAAAAAAGATAAGATCTTTCTAATTGTTACTGTTACCAGTTTTCCCCGTTATCAATAGATTTCGACCAAATTTGTAACCCTTGAGGATAACTAACGTCATAATTCACTTCTGTATTGACAGGCATAATGTAGTATTTAGCTGCAGTATTTAGTTTTGCTGCAGTATTTAGCTCTGCAAAACAATCATTTTGGTGTTATAATTGTTGTTCTATGTCCAACCGTTGCAGAGATATTCAATGTGCTAAACACAGTACACTGTCCAATGTTATCCTTATGGAGGATAAATACAATTTGATATCTCGATTATTTATGAATGTATATTGATGAAACTTGGCTTCAACTAGTTGTGGTATATTGGTATTTGTACAAAAAAGGTTTTTTGTTGATTATCCCCGTAGCAGAAAACCTGCATACTCGGCCCCCATGTTATTCATATGGAGAATAAGTAAAGTTGTATATCTCCCTTAGTTATGAACCTAAATTAATAAAACTTGGTATGTAGCTTCACCTGGTTGAGTTATGTTGATAATTGCAAAAATACACATTTTTATCTTCCTCGTTGCAGCAAACCTGCGTACTCAGCCCTAATGTTATTCTTATGCAGAATAAATAAAATTCTTTGTATCACTTTTTTATGACTGTATTTTTGTGAAACTTGGTAAGTGGCTCTATATAGTAGTGAGACACATATATATAGTGAGACTCAGCATTGGACATTCGCTGAGTACGCAGGTTTGCTGTGACGGAGGTATATTTAGGGTCTGCCTGCATCTTGTGTTCCTGTCCTTTGTCACCATAGAAATTATATTGCGCTTCAGTAGCTACTAAGTAAACGATATTAGGAACTATAATATGTCCAAAGACATAATTACGATTTGTCGTGAGTCCTCGAACAGTTTGTCTGACAGCTAGTTTATTCACATGGTAAACAATACTCCAAAATTTAATTTTAAGGAAGACTAATTCAATTGCCATTGTCTGGTAGCATCTCCTTTGCACATACAAAACAATTGGTTTTTAACAAAATTGTAATATACATAAGATAAACTAAGGCGATTCAGGGTTCTTTTAGGAAATCTTCACATAGAAATAATCAGCACATTTCTCATTCATAAATTAATTACTTCCTATGCAAGTAATAAATGTGTTCATCGTATTATTCAATTTAGTGGGTTAATTTTAAATACAATAACCCTACCATACTGCAGATGTTATTTACTTGCTCATTACAAGATTTCAACCCCATTTCAACAACAACACTTGCCGTGCTCCAAACCTTTCGACGTATCGCAAATGGTACATGTAATTCCGACCATTGAAACATGTTAAAATACCCCCGTCGCAGCAAACCTGCGTACTCAGCGAATTTCCAATGCATAATATATGTCTTGATACCATATAAAGCCGCATACCAAGTTTCTTAAAAATATATTCATATATAAGCGATATATACAATTTTAATTATTCTCCATAAGAATAACATGGGAGATGAGTAAGCAGGTTTGCTGCAACAAGAAACTAAAAAAATGGGTTTTTATGCAAATATCAATATAACTCAACAAGGTGAAGCCATATACCAAGTTTTATTAATTTATGTTCATAATTAAGGGAGTCATTACATTTTACTTATTCTCCATAAGAATAACATGGGGCTGAGTAAGCAGGTTCGCTGCTACGGGGATAATCAACAAAAAATCAATTTTTTGTGCAAATATCAATATAACAGTACTACGTGACCCCACGTGCCAAGTTTCATCAATATACATTAATTAATAATGGAGATATCAAATTTTATTTATTCTCCATAAGGATAACATTGGACAACGTACTGTGTTTAGCACTTTGAATATCTCTGCAACGGTTGGACGTAGAATCACAATTTAAACACCAAAATGATTGTTTTGTGGAGCTGAGTTGATTGGTAAATGCAAATGTGAAGTTTACATTAAAATTAACTGAGGAAAAGCCAAAAACTGTTTTCCCATAAGATTAACATAGGAGATTTTATGAGCAGGTTTTTTTGGATTTTCTCCGCAACCACTTAAACTAGCTTAATAATTCAAAATACCATATTATTTGTTTTTTTAAGCTCTATAACATGGTCTAAACCAAAATTAAGTGTTTTAAAAATTTTAGAGTCAAAAATGCAAAAAACTGATTTTTGTAAAATTGAAAACCCCCATAAACCCCCCTTCCCATGGCCCGATTTTCTGGTTTTCGAACTTAGTCATAAATGTCACTTTACACATTTGAGCCAAATTGCATCGAAATCGGACGTTTTTTACTCAAGTTATCGCATTCACGGACACACACACACACACACACACACACACATATATATATATATATATATTTATATATATATATATATATATAAATTTGAACGAATAGTGTTTTAGTCATCTGGGGACCTAAAAAAAATTTGTCATGGTCTCGGGCTTAAATCTTACCATGAGACCTACGGTAATAGCTTCTTCCCTATAGGGGAAATTCGCTAAAAAAAACAACAAAAAACATTGCAATAAAGACAGTATACTCATCAGCCGTATCAGGAAATATTAGGAGGACTTAAAAATAAACAAAATTATTTTAACTTTAACAGTTGTGTAATTATTTAAGAATTTTTTTTTGAATTACATATGTGGAATTCAACCATTTCCTTCTAATCTAGCCATTAAATCAACATAATACTGATATATCGGTTTGTAAATTATATTACGTAAAATAAATTAACCTCATAATTATTAGTGAATTTCCTTTGGAAAGTGAACTATTAGCATGACCCGCACGGTGAAACTTAAGCCCGGGACCAACATAGAAGTTCCTAACGTGACCCCCTGAACACGTTTTGGAGGGTCGTTCAAAATGTTATATATATATATATATATATGTTTGCACTCTAGCGGTCGCATTTTTTGTCCGATTTACTTCAAATTTTGTAGGGACGTTCCTTTCTCTAATCAGTTGGACAAGTTCGTTGGGCAAAACAATCGGAAAACTCTAAACCCCTTTTTTGGGGATTAATCTTTCAAATTTCGAGTTTTTGGGCCCAAAAAGCCTCAGAAAAGCGCCGGATGTAAAATTAATGCGTGTAAAAAGATGGGATTTAGTGAGGCGAAAGTTTTAAGCCCTCTCTCGTCATTCTATCATAAATATTTACCGAGTTATTAAAGAAAATGTGTTTCGACTAAACACAGTACGTTGTCTTATGGGGGTTTTACACTAGAAAAGCCTGTTATTCCTTTGTTATAGTACCTTTATCATCCCCAGCAACTCACGCCTACTTTAAAGCTTGTCTGGTCCATCTCCTAACATTCTTATGCGCAAAATTGCATTGTCTTAGTTTCTTAGCTTTGCAGGTAAATGAAACCAGGAGCATCAGAACAGCCAAAAAATCAATGTTTTCAGATTTCAATAAAAATTGGAATAAATATATGTTTTTACACTGCTTTTGAGTTTTAAAAGTTTTTTTGTGGAAATTCACTTCCCTCACGTCAGCGTGTTGCGTGGGAACTCGTTTTTTTATTTTAACTTATATATTACCAGAACATTACGCTTCATTAAATCTAATGTAATTTGATTAAGAGATTTAATGTAATTATTCAACTCATGTCTTGATTTGACAGTAGTAAGCTGAATGTGCAATTAATTCGTTAAAAAATGGGTTTTTGGCATGACTTAGTAAAACGTTAAACAGGACGTTTGCGCTAAACAGGAGTGTGTGAGAGGGCGTTTCTCTCGTTTTAAAAGTCGCCCTTTTTCAGTGCGGTCTACCTCCTACATTCTTTATCACAGAAATGAAATTACCTGCTACCTATTGTAGGTAATTGCATCGTCTTTAATTTTGTGCTCAAAAGTCTTTCCGATAAAACACATAGTTTCCAAGATATAATTCAAAATCTAAAAAAGTGCAGAATATTTAAGGTTTTTGGGATTTTCTCAGTGAAGCCGTCCTTTCTTGAGGTGGCAAACATGAAATTAAAATTCAGCACCCCAAAAAACCTATAGAACCATTGAGAAAACTAGTTCCGCAATTTTTTCCTGGGAAACGTACCATTTGACTGGATTATTAATACTTATTAATGTTTCTGTATTATTTAAAAATGTAGGTTTATTCCTATTACAATCTCCAACAAAACTATTTTAAAATATTGTAACTCTAAATATGTTTATTCAGCTTATACAGCTGAGCTGAGATTTTTTGCAACAAGTCCTAATTTTAAATATTATTAACTAATATCAACTTAAAAATGAAATGCAATTTTGAACATTGCGAAGTGTTAAAAACACTTAACTCCATCGAAAAGTTTAAGCTCAGATGCCACACAACGCATTTGAGTTTGCAACTTTATTGAACTTTAACCAACACTCGTGTTCTGCAGTGGTTTATCAACGTTATAAATTAACACTGACTTGACTTGTGAGACATGTTTGCGTTGGCAAAGATTCCCGAGCCCAAATGTGTAACTATACATATTCCGACACGATTTTAATATTTGTGTTAAATTAAAAAACGTAATCTTGGACTATTAAAGACGTACTTCCATTGTGACAATTTTAATTGCAATCTGAATATCAGGACTGTTTTTTTAATTACTTAAAGAAGTACACAAAACTAAAGTTGTACAAACGAAAAGTAAAGAGGCCATTTTAAACCTTTATGTATTTTATTTTGTACAAGCCATAATGCATAAGTAAAAGATAATCGCGTAATATGGCGAAGACTGGTTCGAGTGATTTAAAACCCTTTCCAATCGCATGTCGGCTCTGAGCCGACAGTAGCCATTTCCCATTGCTATCGCATGTATGGGCTATTTTATTTATTTTTTATTTTATGTTATTTTTTTATATTTAAAAAAAATACATAATGGTTAAAACGGTATACTTCTTAGTCTTTCTTACAAGTGTATGCCCTATTACATGCATACACATGCATACACCAGTGGCCTAAGGGGTTCATAGGTGAGCCTAAAATTATAGGCGAAAGGGTGTTATAACTTTAGTGCTATTTTTAGTTCAAAAAGAACTTTTGTACAACATTTAATTATTGTCACTATATCGGAGAGATACAGAACAGTAAGAATTCGTTGGCTTGATGTAATATAATAGACGCCCTCGCACTATAATGCCGGAATGCTGGCTTACATTAAAAACCATTACCGTTGAATCACATTTTTGATACAAATAACATCACTAACTATTATAAATATTATAACTTTGGTGTCAAATGTACATGAAGTTTTTATTTGAATGTATCACATTTTTTGAACAGTTTGTTAAGTTTGTTTTTATCGTACAAATACAATAAATATTTTCAAATCCTTAGTAATACATACAATTTATTGAATGACACGTAAAAGCAAAGCAATCAAGTTTTTATATATAATAGGTTTATGTAGTAGTATATAGGTTTATATACTAGCTGGTACCCGGCGTGTTGCTGCCAGAGAAGAGGCATTGGATTTGTTTTGTCAAATACTGGTTCATTTTCAATATGAGGACGTTCGCTTCGCTCACTCGCCTCCCGGGTAAGCTCGTTCGCTACGCTCACTCGCCTATCGAAAAAAGGGTTTGAGTTGCCATTTAAGTAGTTTTTTATTTCCATTATGAGAGTTGCCATTCAAGTAGGTTTTAGCGAATTTCCCCTATGGGGAAGAAGCTATTACCGTAGGTGGCATGGTAAGAGTTAAGCCCCAGACCATGATAACTTTTAGCGAATTTCCCGTATAGGGAAGAAGCTATTGCCGTAGGTCTCATGGTAAGACTTAAGCCCGAGACCATGATAACTTTTCTTTTGGAGGTCCCCAGATGCCAAAAACACTATTCGTTCAAATTTATATATATGTATATACAAAACATATATATATATATATATATATATATATATATATATATATATATATATGTCTGTTAACACGATAACTTGAGTAAAAAATGTCCGATTTCAATGAAATTTGGCTCAAATGTGTAAAATGACATTCATGACTTAAGTTCGAAAACCAGAAAAATCGGACCATGGGAAGGGGAGTTTATTGGGGTTTTACATTTTCCAAAAATCAGTTTTTTGCACTTTTTACCCTAAAATTTTTAAAACACTAAATTTTGGTTTTGAGCATTTTATAGAGCTTAAAAAACAAATAATTTAGTATTTTAAATTATTAACCTAGGTTAAGTGGTTGCGGAGAAAATCCAAAAAACCTGCTCATAAAATCTCCCAATCTTATGGGAAAAAGGTTTTTGGCTTTTCCTCAGTTAATTTTAATGTAAATTTCACATTTGCTTTAACCAATCAATTCAGATCTACAAAAAAATCATTTTGGTGTTTAAATTGTGAGTCTACGTCCAACCGTTGCAGAGATATTCAAAGTACCTACTAAACACAATACGTTGTCCAATGTTATCCTTATGGAGAATAATTAAAATTTGATACCTCGATTATTCATGAATGTATGTTGATGAAACTTGGCATGTGGCTTCACCTAGTACTGGTATGTTGATATTTGTACAAAAAAATAAGTTTTTGCTGGTATTCCCCGCAGCAGCAAATCTGCATACTCAGCCCCCATGTTATTCTTATGGAGAATAAGTCAAATGTAATGGTCTCTCTTAACTATGAACATAAATTAATAAAACTTGGTATGCATCTTCGACTTGTTAAGTTATATTGATAATTGTGTTCCTTGTTGCAGCAAACCTGCGTACTCAGCTTTCAATGTTATTCTTAAGGAGTATAAATAAAATGCTATATATCACTTTCTTATTAGTGTATTTTTATGAAACTTGGTGAGTGGCTTTATGTGGTAGTGAGAAACATATACATGCATTGGAAATTCGCTGAGTACGCAGGTTTGCTGCTACGGGGTTATTTTATTTCCATAATGATAAACAGCTGTTTACAATATTTTAAGTTATAGATATCAACTAAAATTATCCGATAAAATCTGATAAAATCAAAAGAAATCTTTCTTCCATAAGATTAACGTTGAAACTTTGAAGTCCAGTGGGGCACAGCCCTAATGTCCTAGGACTTCGGTTAATGGCCTATAACCTTCCCAGGGTTAACCTGTGTTACTATGCAAAATTTCAAAGCAATCGGATGAACGGTATGGCAGCGCATAAAATACGAACGGATAGACGAACGAAAATTGATTTTTATATATAAGATTAGCAAAGTCAACGCTAAAATATCATGTTTAAGGGCGAAATAATAGGCAATTTAAATTATACATTTGTTTACTGATGTCCGAGTTTTTTTTAGATGGCTGTGGTTTATTCGCTATTTATAATCGTGTTTAAGTAGCGCAAATATCTTCCGACGCATATAAACCAAAGTGATAAAAGCGATAAAAAATCACTTTAGCGAAGCCCAGAAACTTTTGAGAAAAACACAACCTACCCATCAACTTTATTTTTGAACTAAAGGACTCGAAAAGGAAAAGGGAGGAAAAATATTAGTTTTCTGATAAAACCTTTCTTAAGGCCATAAATTAAATTAAATTAAAGTGACAAGTTAAGCTGTCGTGCTTACAGTTTGATAAGCAGTGTTTTGATTTGACTATTAAAATCAAATCAGGTGAACAAGCTAAGAAGTTGGACAAAGCTAGCTAACACAACATGTTATTTACACACGTTATTTTTAACGTTGGAAACTGAAGCGTAAAGTGATTTTAATTCAATTAACACAGCTACCGGGGGTTCAATGAATCCGAGGATTTACGTCCACATAGGTTAATGCTCAGCTTGTCCGCATGGCCAAGCTTGTCAGCTGATGAATCTGCCTTAGAGAGTATTTTAATTTACTTTGATTCGAAATTTATTGTTATAAACCAATATCAAGTAAGGAAAAAAGACGCTAGTAATAAGTATCTGTACATAGTTTTTTTTTAATTCTAAAGAATCAGTAGCGGATTTTAGGATTTGTATAAACAAATAATAAAAATCACTTCTTAAACAGGGAACTGACCGTCCAGTTCCCAGAAAGATTTAAGTAGAATGCATAGGAGTGTTCATTATTTACTGAAAACGATAGTAAATTTCTCGTAAAAAATTAATTTTGAAAATATACGAGGTAAGGTTACACAAGAGAGTACACAAGACACAAGAACACAAGAACCGTGATATTTTCATCATTTTATAAAATACAAATTTGAGACTTATTAGATATATAAATACCTAGCCTAGTGACATTAAATAAATAGCCTGGTAGATTTAAAGAATTAGGTAGGCTTTAGCAACATGAAGTACAGAAACAGTTTATAGAAACAAGCAAAGTAGACAACATTTATTTCTTTAAGCAAAGTATTACCCCTGGAAAGCACACTTCGATTAGTTTAATTAAGGCCCATCAACAATAAAAAGGAAACACTTGAATACTAACTTAGGCTTAGACCATAATCGTCTTAATAGGGCTGGGAATCAATTATCGACGGATAAAGTATAGGTTTAAGTATAAATTTAATTGAATACTTAAGAAACGACGCGCGAATACAATACATTTCGATGTTGAAAAATGTGTAGTGTTGAAATTAGAATACAAATCTGTGTACTGCATTCTGTGAAGAGAGTGAAGAACGCTCTGGTGGACAAATTTATAAACACGTTGTTTTGTTGGAAAGCTCGTGAGTGATGTATAGCCCTTCGGGTTCGGGTGACAACTATTGAAATGCAATATTTTATGTGACTCTTTATACTGACAACAAATTTAGAACTATTTGTTTAAGGTTTTATTGAATTTTAGTAATGAAATAAAGTAATTAACAATAATTCATTACAGTAGCATATTATTTATTTTTTATTTTTTGTGTGTTTACGCAAGTGGCATTTTTGTAACGTTTTGATAGGGAACGGTCGAAACCATGGTCTTGTCCATGGTCCTGTCCTTATAAATCATCATTAATTAAGAGTCCATTGACCAACAACAACTGGGTTTATATTTAAATAAACATTTAAGTTTGTTATTTGCAGTAAAACTATTTTGAGTGGAACATTTTATTCGGGGAATTAAAAGGGGAAGAGGATTGTATTACTAAGTTTTAGTTTAAATGGACCCAAATTTCAGACTTGTGGTTGTTATTTTGTTCGAGTACTGAAGCAATAAATTTAACTAACTTTTAATAATAATCTATAAACTATAAATGTTTTAATTACTTTTTCACAGTTTTATAATAAATTAGCAGGTGCAGTAACCGGCTTCACCCAGGGAACTCAAAAGTTGTATGTGCTGCATTCTGTGAATAATTGTTGAACTATTTCGAATAAAGCTGGGTTTTCCTAGGCACGGAACTTTTCGGCAGCGGAGAGCGGAACGCAGAGAGCGGAGAACGCTGGCCTCTCCTCATCATGTACTGTATAATAAAATGGCGCTGTTTTCCTAGACAGCGGAATTGTTCCGCACGCGTCGTGGATTAACTTTGTCCGCTCTCCGCCGCGGAATAGTGTTGAGGTTATACTGGTGTCTTGCGATTTTGTGTTGTTACAGAATGAGTTCGGGTAAATTTAGAGCGTCAGATGACGAGAAACTTGTTGAATGAATACAAGGCTATCCAATTATCTGGAGTACAATAGAGGTATAATAACCAACAGACAATTAAATCATTACAAAAATAAACGTAGGCCTACTTTTTAAATAACATAACATTTAGTATGTACTACAGTACATAATACTGTACTGTTGTTTTAGCTTAAATAATAGGCAGTTTTACTGTCTTTTTTAAGTAAAATCTCAATTGTTTAAAACTGAAAAAAAAAAATTATAAACTTTTCATTCTGTTCTTTTACACATTATTCCTATACGATAATTGGTTGAGGAGATATAGAAAATACTAAACACAGTACGTTGTGTGTTGATAGACCTACGTTTAAGAACATATTATTTTATTTGATTGCCCTTGATGTTATCCCCTCAACAGTCCCAACTAAAATGAGCTAGGTTATTCCGTAATCAGTCGCCAAAAAAGTCCGCGTCTAGGAAAATAGAATTATGCTGAGCTGAAACTACCAGCGGATAATCTCCGTGTTCCGCGCTCCGCTGCCGAAAAGTTCCGCACCTAGGAAAACCCAGCTTTAGTAAATACTGCATCTATTCAGGTGAATCATCTGGCGCAATGAAATAAACGCAATAAGAATATTATTCTAAGTTTGAAGATACGTGGGGTGGAACCCGATGAAGTCCAATCGAAACACAGAGCATTGCAAGAATTTGAATGTTAAACAGTATTAATTACATTAAATAGCATGGAGAATCGTAATTAATTGTATGCTTTATTACAAAACATTTGTATTAGTGTCTACCTTTTTAAATATATGTTATATTTTATATCAAATGTTAAAAACAATCATTAACAAATCTTAAAAAGAGTAAAAAGCTTTAATACAAAGATTAGCTCACCGGTGAACACCCTCCAGAAACACACATGGCCTTGGCGGCTGGGGGAGAAAACTCGGCGGATAAACAGGCAGGAGAAATTAACAGATACGCGAACATCCACCGCCACATGGCGATCACACAATACTGACAACACTGATGGCGCTGCCAACCTGTCGGCGACAAAATCCCGGGGTAGCCACCCCCTAGTGATAACACAACACTCAACACTAACGGCGCTGCCAACCTCTCGGCGACAAAATCTCGGGGAGGCCACCCCCTGGTGATACACAACACTGCCAACACTGATGGAACTGCCAACCTGTTGGTGACAAAATCCCGGTGTGGACACCCACTAGTGATAACGGTGAGCACTTTTTCGCCTACAAAATTTAGAGGTGTTTGGTCGATATCGAAAAATTTTACCAACCGGTTGTTTTATCGATTGAATGTTGACTACGATAGTAGATAGATGTTTTCGAAGTTGGAAGGAAAATGGTGGTTGTTGCAATACAAAATGAGTAGCGCTAGTAGATTTTATGAAGCTGAAACGCTCGAAGATTTTATAGGAGTTTAAGAGTTTATAGGTACTTTAAATTATGGATATGGAAAGTTAATATAACTCATAATAACTGAGCCTTTCAAGTCCTTAGCTATAATTAAGCCTATTACTTGGGGAAGGAATGGGTTTTATTTCATACTAGTTTAATTTATGAACAATTTTTCTCTTATCACAAGTAATTTAGAGAGACCAGTACCGGCTCTAGGGCAGTGCGAGCCGAGCTCCAGCACGGCGCGGCACTTTTTTTGGAGGGGGAGGGGGGCGCCGGCTGATTTTGTTAATTTTTTGTATATTAGTATTTTAAGTTGTTGAGAGGCATTATTGGGAAGAAAGTTGTGTATTCCCCATGTTGCACCTTCATTATACTTAAACATTAAATTTACATATCAGATAACATATCCTCCGCTCCCCTCAATTCCAAATTGAGAAGTTTTTTTGACCTATATCGATTTGTGACAACTTCAGGGCATTCTGATTGGTACCGTATTGATAGTGTGCTGGATAAAACTTGCAATACTTTGAAAGAAAATTACAATGTTAAAATATCAAGTTACATGATACAACTAATTGTTTTAATCCGCTCTCTTCGATTATTTTAAAGTACTTCCTAGATGGGGAAAAATATTGTTTGGGGATTGGAGAGTATTGAACCGGGATTTCATCTTTAATTGAAGTTGTAATGATTTGAGTTTAATATTGCTATTATATGTAATAAGGGGGAAAATATGATGCACCCCATCAGATTTTGGCGCCCCTTTCGATCGTCACTTGTAAGGTTTTGTGAATGAAAAAACATTCGAGGATCGGCGTGGCAGGTCATTGCTCGTTAAAGATGACTTGAAAGAAAGACTTGAGGAAAATTTGAGGAAAACAGCTGCTAAAATCTTAGCACATTACATCAATTTAAGTTCTTGTTCTTTTGCTCTTTCACCATAAAATTTCTTTGGTGTTTTCAAAAAATGTATAGGTCTGGGCATTTCTTAACTCAGAAACAGAATAACACTGCGTATCTCATATTTGGCGGGATTTTCGTTTTCCGCCGCTAATTTAAATCGCTGTAGAAATAAAACGTGTGACCGCACAGCAACGAGACTCGGCTCATCCTTTGGTGGGGAGGTGAGTGGACTGCCACACTCGCAATCGTGGTGATGGGAGAGCTGCGCTAGGTGCAGTAAGAAAACGTTCTTTACTTTTTGGACGACCCTCGTATGATAAAAGGGATAAAGTATGATAATATGATTCCTATTGTCGTCTGCAATCCGCTTCCGCATTATTATCACATGTAAAATAATGAAACATCTTAAGTATGATAACAGACTATGATTTATTATTCATCTGTAATCCGCTTCTTGAATCCAAACCAAAATGAAACATCTTATTCCTATTTCCTCACTGACTCATTTATCCGTCTGTTACCGATATTATGACAATCTGGCTGGAACTATGACAATCTCCTAGTCATCGGCTCTGGAAAAATCAGTGCCGCCGTGTGAAAATACAGTGTTAAGATAGGGAAAAAGAGCATTGCGGAAGTCCCCAGAATCCCGCTACGATAATAATGTTATCAACATCCTATAAACGGAATTTGACAGAAAAAAAGTTAATTCTACTCACGCTCTTTTTAGAATTTCAAAATAATTTTGTTGACTTAAGTTGTTATATGTAGTTTGAAAAAGGTAATTTTTGTACATTTAAAAAGGCATTTAAATGCAACTTAAATAACAAATTTAAAAATTAGGAAAAATGAACATTTTTAGATGATATTTTTCTCTTTAATATTATACTTTGACTTTAATTGAAGGTTCGTGTAGCAGCTGTAAACAATCCTGCAAACAATTTCCTAGTGCTGTGCGGAAGGGGGACCAGAGCCTTAATTATATTGGTAGTTTCTCGTGCGGATTTTATACTAAGTTAATTGGTGCCGTAATTCAGTAAAAAATAATCTTATTTTTTAAAAAAAAGGTATACTAAATATAAACTCTTATTAGTTTTGTATTACAACTATTTATTGCGTGGACTTAATTTTTCGTGGAAGATTAAAGAGATATAATTTATCTGATGTTATGATTACATTCATAAATATCAGAGCTATGAGCTGAATCATGAAGTTGTATACCTGCACCGCGGGTCGTAGGCGTTGGGCTCGAGAGTGTACGTGCGAGAGTAAAGGGTCCTCCAGCCAAGACCTCACTTTGCTTAGGTTGAGGATTTTGAGACGTAACCGTCAGTCTTATCTCAGACCATGGGGGGGAGGTTTTGGTTGATGGGGATGGGGGCGGGGGGTGACAAGTTTGGTCTTTGCACGGGCGCTGAAAAACTGACGGGCCGCCCCTGAGAGAGACCGATTAATTATCTTAACCCTACCTCGGGGTCTTTGTATTTATGATTGCAACCAATTTGTAAATTTAAAGGCATCTAACTGTTTAAGACCTTGTATACATTACTTAATTAACTTAGCATTACAAAGTTTATTTAAATTGGGTATATCTTTTGCCATATTAAGTGGATGTAAGGTAGTGTATTTCAATTTCAAATTGTCCAATGGCCAAACTTATACTTCAACAGGCCCTAGTCGAGTCAGCTTAGAACTTCCACAGTGGTTTCCATTTCCAAGTTTAACTTCTCGGCAGTTGGCAATCTCAAATCATCCAGTAGAATGAACAAACAATCGGTTGATGAAACGTTGCGGTATCGTCTGTTCGATATCGACCAAACAGCCTCTAAATTTTGTAGGCGAAAAAGTACTCGCCAGTGATAACACAATACTGCCAACACTGACGGTACTGCCAACCTGTTGATGGTAAAATCCCGAGGTGCCACTCCCTAGTGATAACACAACACTCAACACTGACGGCGCTGCCAACCTGTCTGTGACAAAATCCCGGGGTGACCATCTTCTAGTGACAGTGACAACACAACACTGGCAACAATGAAACAATATCCTACGCTCCCCTAGTCTACCCCTAGTGGTAACACCACTGGCAACACTGACAGGTGGTGCTTCCAACCTGTCGGTGACAATACAAAGATAACGAATAATTAATCTGATGATAATACTATAATTAACATAATTTGACTGTATTGTCATGAAATTACTTTTATTTCTTAGTTAACATTAGCAAAGTTCAGCCGTTACTTAAGACTTAACAAACAAAAAAACAGTATACAAGTTTATTCATAATTTACAGTTTATTCATAATTTACAGTGTCCTATGACTTTTAATTAAAAATTTGTTATTTCAATATTTACATAGCACTCGTTATATGAAATAGAACAACTAACTGGCTTAATTTTAATTTAAAAACTTTCTAAACGTACAAAATATAAATTATCAGAAAAGCGTGGAAGTAGTGAAAACCATGTTTTTCATTAGTTTTCACACGTTTATTTTTAATTCCAAGAGTTTACCTCGTGCATTCCGCATACCAGTCAGCGACTCCGTTGTATTTGTGTAACAAACAAATTATCGTCACCGTAATGGGAAGGAATTCCAGGTTTTTTTAGTCAATAATTACTAGTATTGACAACCTAATGAGAGGGTGAAACCGGATGCATCGCTCTTTCCTGGAATTGTGTGCAATTGTTATACAAATTAATTACTATGAAATAGAGAGATTCTGTTCATGGAATTTGATTTATTATTTTGGAAAAATGGGTATTTGTTGACGTGGTAAGGATACAAGAATCATGATAATCTCACCTCAAAATGGCGGCCTGAATTTCAAATCCGCAATCTGAATATAACATGCGGCCACTGTCAGTTCAACTCTCCTCCGGCATGTTTTAGTCAAATGAAGTGACGTACTTACTACCTGGAAACAATTCACCTGTTGTACAGATAAGCTAACTCGAATGCGTTTATACTGTAGCTATTGTTTCAATGATATTACATAGCTTCAAGTTATGTTATGTACTTGTTTACATAAAATACGTAAAACAACTTTCAAAAAGGTCAGAAGTTGCGCAGAATGTAATACCCCGATTGACGAACCGTTGTATAAAGCTGCTTAGCAACTACTTGTTCTTTCGTGCCTTACTGTAGCAAGGAAACTTGACAAACTATATAATGGTTACTTACTGATTTAAGAGAATAAAAGTTGAGTACGCTATTTAAATTATTTTTATAGTATTTATATATATATATATATATATATATATATATATATATATATATATATACACGTGTCCGTGGGTGCGAAAACTCTCGTAAAAATGGTCCGATTTTGATTAAATTTGGTACAGACATGTAAAGCAACATTAAGTTAAGTGACTTTAAGTTCGAAAACCAGCCAGATCGCTCTAGCCAAAGGGGTTTTGGATAGATATGGATATGGGTTTTGGAAGATATGCATTTTGGAGGGGTTTTGTGCCCCAAAAATGGGGTTTTTGAGTTTTCTACATATAATATTTTAGTAAATACAATTTTACTTTTCACCATTGGATTTGGCTTAAAAAGACGAACAATTTGGTTTTTTATAATTTCTCTACGTCAATTGGTTACAGAGATATTGAAAGTGCTTAACACAGTACAACGTACTGTCCAATGTTATTCTTATGGAGAATAAGAAAAATTGTATTATCTCGCTTATTTATCAATTTATCCTGACAAAACTAGTATATTGCTTTATATCGCTGTGGTCTATTGACATTTGCACAAAAAACAAATTTTTCCGATGGTTCCCGTAGCAGCAAACCTGCGTACTCAGCCCCTATGTTATTCTTATGGAGAATAAGAAAAATGTAATCTCCTTTAATTATGAACATAAATTAATAAAACTTGGTATGTGGCTTTACCTAGTTGAGTTATAATGATATTTGTATAAAAACCCATTTTTTGTGTTCCTTGTTTTCAGCAAACCTGCTTACTCAGCCGCCATGTTATTCTTATGGAGACAAATTAAAAATGTGATAAATAGTTTATTTATGAATGTATATTGATGAAACTTGGTATATGGCTTTATTTGGCATTAAGATACAAGTATATGCATTGGAAATTCGCTGAGTATGCAGGTTTGCTGCTACGGGGTTTAATATAACTATATCAAATCTAATAAATTACGATTTATTGAATAGATTATTATAGGTTACTATTATTAATTGGCAACACTCGTCATGACAGCTTGCGCGAGCCATTTAAACGTAATTACATTTACATCAAGTACCTAACACCTGTCATAGGGACAAGTTTAAAGGATCTTTTCTTCATAAAAATTTAATTTGGTAACTTTGGAGGCCAGTGGGGTGAAGCCTTAAGGTCTGAAGATAAAAATAATGTGAACTATCTAAAACATCCTGGAGCGGTTTTGAGGAACCGTTTTCAAAATTTGGAAACACTTACCTTTTACACACGTGCGCACTTCTATCAAAGTATATGTTCGCTGCGCTAATCTTTCGCCGATTCCTTATTTTCGTTAGTAAATTGCTTGGACGGCCAATTTATAATTTTACAACAGTATTATGAACTGGTATTGTTATATAAGATTTGTGTTTAGTCACTTTATCTTCTTGATCCAATCGAATTGATTGCCATTACAGCAACTTTGGGAACTTTAGCGGGGCGGAGCCTTGAATTTGAGATCAACGACATCATTTTGTTTTCTGTTTATTTGTTCCACATCTGCTTGTTAAAAACGAAATCAACAGTATTGTCGGTTTTGTTCATCAGTATCTTTTATTATTTAGGGTTTAAAGGATTCATTATCCTTAAATAAAAAAGTAGTGCAAAATTGTATTTACTGTATTTGTTCACTTTTTACCTACAATGATTTTATTTGAACCCTCAACTTTGGCCTTCGGCGCGGCGGCTCTGACTGGTATATACTAGTACAGAGGTCGACCGACATTGGGTACAGCAAAATGAAGCTGTCACAGTATTGATAAGTCTTTTGGTTATCCAGCGTGACCAACATCCCACTGAACTTCCTTGGTTCCTCCTTGTCTCTTCTGGGGGCTTGACTCCCAGTTGAGCCTGGATACCCAGTCTAGTCCAAGTCCTTGAGGAGTGGTGGATCTTCCATGCAGCCTGGGACGAGTGCCTGGGAGGAAGGACCCTTACCCGACGGTCTCTGGTCTGCCGTGCTGGGGGACGAACCGTTCTGGGGCCACCCGACCCCTGAGAGGTTGGAGGCTCTGTGCGATGGCGGTCTCTGTTTGTTTGGTGGACTTAGGGGGACGTCGGGTTTGAGGGCGATTCTTCCTGGGGTTATGTCACCCACAGAGCCCGGGAGTTAGGTAGGGTTCTATCTCCCTTTCTGGAGCGAGGCAGATTGACCCCGTCCTCCCACCTTTCCCATCCCTCTTTTCCATCTTTCCGGTAGCTGCACAATATCCTAAGGGAGACGTGCCTAGCCGGCTATATTCCGGGGCCTCCTAATCCCACCAAAAACAAACAAGTTATTTGAAACCAAGCTAAAAGTGGTAAAAATAGACATACATATTCATTGTAAAGAAAAATGAAGATAACCCACTATTCTCTGTTAAGGTTGAAGCACACTTAGCAACTCTCGCGGAAGCGCGGGTCGGCGCGGCGCGGCGCGGTGCCTTCACTTCTCCAGAGGGGGCTAAGCACACGTAGCGCGGTTTGGCGCGAAACTTCCGCAGACGTGAACCCGCGACGGAAAATAAAGTTTAAAACTGTAATATTAATTTGTATTTATTACTACTAAATTACAAAGTAAATTAAGTTAATTCAAAAAGAGTAGGCCTATTGCCTATTCACTATTTATAATAATTTGTTTTCACAAACAGTGCAATATTTAATTTATTATTTATCTGAAGTTTAACTCCCTTATAGCTGAGCATGTAGGTTTACTGCTACAGAAAAAATCAACAACAAATATTTGTTGTGCAAATATCAATACCAGCACCAAGTACTACTAGGCAAATACCAGTAATAGGTGAAGCCACATGCCAAGTTTGATTAATATACATTCATAAATAATCGACATAACAAATTCTATTTGCTCTCCATAAGGATGACATTGGACAATTTACTGTTTTTAGCACTTTGACTATCTCTGTAACAGTTGGACGTAGAATCACAATTTAAACACCAAAATTATTGTTTTGCAGAGCTGAACTTATTTGTAAAAACAAATTTGAAGTTTTTAGTAAAATTAACTGAGCAAAAGCTAAATACATTTTTCCTAAAAGATTAACATGGAAAATTGTATAAACACATTTTTTGGATTTTCTCCGAACCACTTAACCCATAGGTTAATGATTCAAAATACTATATTATTTGTTTTTTGTAAGCTCTTAGGGTAAAAATGGCAAACAACTGATTTTTTGAAAATTTCAAATCCCCATAAAACCCTCTTCCCACGGTCCGTAATTTCTGGTTTTCAAACTCAAAGTCATGAAGTTGCTTTACACGTTTGTGCCAAATTTAATTGAAATTGGATTTTTTCAAACAATTTTTTATGTTTTAGGGGAAATTCGCTAAAGTAACTATTCAGTATACTGTACAGACCCTGTGTGTGGTACCCATCGACGTAAATACTACAATACTGTATGTAGTATTTACATCCATGGTGGAACCACGGAACCGGTACGAGAGCACACGAGACGTTCCGAAAACATCCGAAGGGCACCGTCGTCGCCGTTTCCGCGGCTCTACCCTGCGCACACCTAGCAACCCTGCGGAGGCGCGGCGCGGCGCGGCGAAGAACTTCCACTCCGAATTCCCCCCGGCGGATTCGAGAAGAAGTTTTCAACCGCGCCGCGCCGCGCTTCTCTTCCGCTTCCGCGAGAGTTGCTAGGTGTGCTTACTCTCATAAGATAACATGCAAGTAACTTTTCTTGAGAGCAGTGGAAGTTCTTCCACCGCGCCGCGCTTCCGCGAGAGTTGCCCAGTGTGCTTCAAGCTTTATAGGATGTATATTTTCAAAATCCTTTAACCAACAATTGGTTTAGAGGAGACATGCAAACACTTATTTGCTTTATCCAAATCAACTACTACATTTTAGTTATAAATAATATTACGTTATAAAACGTTATATTACGTTATGTAGTTATAAAATTACGTTTGAGTATACGGCCTAGGTCCTAGGTCGAGACTGAGGGACCCTCTGGTAAATAACCTAAATTGGAACTGAGATTAGAACTTCCAATTCACTTTGATGACAATTCAAAATATAGTTTCGGTCTTGGTGGATTTTATTATGATAATTGTATATATAAAATATACCAAACTATTATACTGTATTTTTAAAAATAACTTTATAAGATTAATATCGGGACTTAGAAATCCCAAGAGGCACATCTACACGGCTTAACCAATAATGCATACAAAATAATATTTTAAGGGCTTGTGGGTTCAATCCCGGATCGGACTTTCTGAGTTGAGTTTGTCCGGATTCTCATCTCACCTCAGCAGGAGTGACCCACCCAAAGAGGTCAGGTGGTAAATAGGACTTTATAGTCCTGTCCTCGTCCGGTAAAATAAGTCCCAAAAACACAATAAAAATCATGGTTCAGCAGATTTACCTTCGACTACACACTAAAAATGTTAGTGATTTAAATATGTTCCAATCCAATCGGAAGCAATTCTACGAGGGGTGAATTCCTGATTTAAAATTCGTTATATAAATAAAATGTTAACCAGTATAAACATCGAGCTTATTACATCTTATTACATCTTATTAAATTGATTACAAATATCGTGGGCATTTTAAAAGCTGTGGTGTGTGTTAAAGCTGTGCTGTAACAATTTGAGTAGGGAAATGAATAGTTCATGTTTATATACAAAAAGGGGCTATACATTTGTATTCAAAGAAAGCTGAATACATCAGAGACACACAAGAAGTTACTTCCTGGGCGTTTGTATGTAAACACGAACTTGCACAAGTCGCAACACTTTCCACAAATAACCTATGGTTGAGAGGATTCTTCTCACAATTGTCCACAGGGGGACTGCTTTTAGCGTCATACGTGTGCAATGTGATGGAAGATAGACAAACACTATGTATGCAAAATGTTCAGGGTTAAATTGTAACATTCAAAGACAGGTTCGCTGAATAAACATGGACAATTGTATTGTTAAAAATCAATTTAGTTATATCTCTAATTGTCCGTGGAGTTCGTCTCCAAAATTGACATCCTATTTCACTTCTGGCTACACCGGCGCAACATTTTTCAAGCTGTATTTTCAACTCATTAGCTCACAAAACCCACCGGGAGACACTCTCTCTGAGCTCTAACCCCCTGGAATGATGTAATCAAAATGAAAAAAAAAAAAAAAAAATTACAGTGTTTGGTTCCGATTGAAATCCTTCTGTCTTCAGAATGTTCATGAAATGTCAAGAAAAATTAGTCCAAACTCGACCATATTAATATAGAGTAAGGAATAACTGCAAAAGTAAAAAATAAAATTACATAATATAATATTATATTACATTATATTACATAATAATTCGTTATCCCACAGTAATATGGTCGAGATTAGACTCATTTCCATTTAAATTTGTTGTAAATGCCAATAATATAATCGTAATGAAACGTTAAAAAAATAATTCATAATAAATGGTGTACACCCACCACACACAGTATAAACAAAAAAGCGATTAGCCTGAGGCGTACTGATTACTTTTGTTGGCGTACTGTTCCGCCAGCAGAGGTGAGCGTGGTGGAGCGGTGGTGCGGCGCGGCGGCGTACTGGTCCGCCAGCAGAGCTGACCGTGGTAGAGCGGTGGTGCGGCGGCGGTGGCGTGGTGGTGTGCGTCTTGCTATGAGTCAGTGGCGGGGTGAAAGGTAGCCTGGCCTAGCCATCGACTGTCAGTCCGTCCTCCAGTCCCTGTGGGTGCGAAAGCGAACCAACCATAGGGATGGGTCACTGATCCGATACACGCCTTCCCGAAACGGCCAGACTTTAGAGTAAAAACTTAGTGTTATTTAACACATTGCCCATTATTACATGTCTTGAAACAATTAATTGTTCATTGAACCTTAAAATCTCTGGCAAAATCAATAGTGGGAGTCAGAATATAGTAAAAACTCAATTAAAAAAAACATGATGTTTTTAAAACCTTCCAATTAATGCGCCAGGAGATAAATCACGCCAAATTAATGTAAACACAAGAACCGAATCAGCATACGTCAGGCGAGGCAGTAGCGATCTATGTGATGACGTGTGGTTCAACAATTACAGCAGCGATTTCAGCACTGCCTCAGCATAACTTAGCGCTAATAACAGCCTAGCATCAGCCCATCCGCATGGACTTTCTCAGCAAGGCCAAGGTTGCGCCTACATTTACATTACTGTCTGGCACAGTAGCATGTTCGGAGGAATTAACTCGTATTGGACGGAATTAATCAGGTAGCCTACTGATGATGCATTGTGAAAACTATACTGTTGATTTTAACAAGTTTTACGAACTAGCAACCTATGTGGATAATATTGCCACTGTTCGATGAACGAAAAGTCAGAGAATCGATCTTATTAGCGGAGACAATGATTCGTTTAGAGCGGCAGGTGTTGATGTAACCTTTTCATTTTTAAAGTTGTATCACAGAGAAGAAATAATTCTTTCTTCTCTGTGGTTGTATTTAATATTTGAAGTTGTAAAATGTGTATAAGGTAACATTGGTAACAGCATTACCGTTAGCACAGGACTAAATAGTATATATACCAGAGGTTGCTGTCTCACAGGATAGAGAGTTTGCGCCTTTAAGGAATTGATAAAATAGCATTACAATGAACACCCGGCCCTGAATATCCCCCCCCCCGTAATTACTGTGGGTTTACTACAGAATAAATAATATATGGACGAAATGCACGAAATAGTAATACTTCAGGCCGGGTGCACACTGCCGACCATCGCAGGCGCGTGCACGAACTGCTCTGTATAGTTAGTTCTCGGAAAAGTCGAGCTACTATAGTGCGGTTATCGCAATAAAGTGACTGGCGGTTAGGCCGCGCGGGTAATTTGTAATTTGTGTTAAAAAATATAATTATCAATACAAATTCAACGGAATGAGATACAACATATTTGAATCATGTACTAAAAACGTGTTTAATTGACTATATAAATATGGTTATTGGAAATTTATAACCACGTGTTTTACGTTTCCACGAGGTTTTGAAATCGAATGTTTGTACAGAGAATTGGTCGTCGCGCGGCTCTCCGCCAGTCACATTCTTTCGATGATCGCACTAAAACGCAGCCCCCAGTCAAGTCCCGTTTGCAACATTGAATTGGCAGTCGCGTCTACTGGTGCACACTGCCGACGCGATCAGTCGCAGAAGTTCGCAATGGTTGCTGCAACTGATCGCGTCGGCAGTGTGCATCAGTATAGTCAGGGACCCAGTGCCCAAATTTTACGGGGGAGGTGATGCCCGAAAGATATACTTTTGTTAATGATTGTGCCTTTTATGGGACACTCTGGAGCTTATGAAAACCAATGTTGGAATGAAAGACGCTCTTGCAAATTATGTTTTATACTGTGTTAAAGTTTTATATTTTTTACAATATTATAACTATGCTAGGCGCATATTTATAAAGGTAGCATTGACACTATTAGGTATATTTTTACAAACTAGCCATCAAAATGTTTGGAAATAGTGTGCAAACATATAATATACATTTAGCCACTAAATACCATATAATATTAAAGGGAATTTCATTTTGAAACTTTTTTGATTATTGCAAGTTTTACATACAAAGTACCGTTTTTGAGTAATACGTCATTTAGTGCATTGTTGTGAGCTCGCGCTCACCTCTTCTGGCGGACCAGTACGCCGCCGCGCCGCACCACCGCTCCACCACGGTCACCTCTGCTCTGCTGGCGGGCGGCGCGGCGGCGTACTGGTCCGCCAGCAGAGGTGAGCGTGGTGGAGCGGTGGTGCGGCGCGGTGGCGTACTGGTCCGCCAGCAGAGGAGACCGTGATAGAGCGGTGGTGCGGCGTGGCGGCGTACTGGTCCGCCAGCAGAGGAGACCGTGGTGGAGCGGTGGTGCGGCGTGGCGGCGTACTGGTCCGCCAGCAGAGGAGACCGTGGTGGAGCGGTGGTGCGGCGTGGCGGCGAACTGGTCCGCCACCAGAGGAGACCGTGGTGGAGCGGTGGTGCGGCGTGGCGGCGAACTGGTCCGCCAGCAGAGGAGACCGTGGTGGAGCGGTGGTGCGGCGCGGCGGCGTACTGGTCCCCCAGCAGAGGTGAGCGCGAGCTCACAACAATGTACTAAATGACATATTACTCAAAAATGGTACTTTGTAGGTAAAATGTGCAAGAAACAAAAAAGTTTCAAAATTAAATTCCCTTTAATAATATATGGTATTAGTGGCTTTAATTTCAGTTTAACTTTATAGAGGTAATTGTCAATCTTAAATAATTGATTTTTTACTATAAAATAAATAATTTTAGACTATCTAAATAATAAATTTGGTGAACATAAATGTATATTATATGTTTGCATACTATTTCCGAACATTTTGATGGCTTTGAAAAAATATACCAAATAGTTTCGATGCTACATTTATAAATGTGCGCCAAGCATAGTTAAAATATTGTAAAAAATACACAAAAGGCCCAATCATCAACAAAAGTATATCTTTTGGTTACCACTTACTTCCTTAGTATGCACGATAGAGGCGGCTAGGTCCCTTACTATATAGTATATTATAGTAGGCGGGTCTGCCATTTTTGCAACCGGGACTTGACTGGGGCTACGTTAGTGGCTCGACTTTTCCGAGTACCACGCGTGGTTCGTGCACGCGATTGCGATAATCGGCAGTGTGCACCCAGCCTTATTCTATGGCCTAACTGAGGATCCAATACATGGGATGGGATCTTACCTCTGATGCCGTCAGTGAAGTGCGAGGTGCAGGGACAATAACAAATTGTTTCAAATAATAGTAAAGAATCTACTTACAAATAGACACCTCTATTGGAAATTCGCTAAAAATAAAGTATTATCTGTCGATCTACAATTCATTCAGTTTGCTTAACTTTTTTTTAAACCAACCTCTGGTAATAAGCTATTGTCATATTATGCAAAGAAAGATCTAGGCCCGGGACCATAGTAACTTTTCGTTTTGAGGTCCCTGGTCCCCGGATGCCAAAAGTAATCGATCAAATTTTTAAAAACGTCCGAAGGTACGATACATTTTTTAAAATAAGTCCGATCTTAATAAAATTTGGTACAAACGTGTAAAGCAGCGAATATTTTCATGAGTTCTAAACCCAATCAGATCGCACTATCGGAAGTTTCTGTTTTCTCCGCAACTACTAGTCGTAGGATAACAACGAAATATATAAATTTATTTAATTTGTTTTAGCTCTTAATATGTAACATTTAGTTTAAATTTAACGCTTTTATGTGCAAAATCCATACACCTTAATTTGGTAAATATTTTAAGCCCTATAATTTATGACCTCGAATTTGCCCAGAAATGTGGATGGTTTATTGTTAGGGACCTAAAGCCATACGCCACAAAATCTTTAAGTATTTACACGTTCAGACAAAAAGGCAGGCAGACATAATTCCCCGTTAAAACTCTTTATTTATGTTCAGGGAACATAAAAACAAATATTCCCCTTTATAACTGAAATTCTAGAATGTTGAAAAAAATTTCTCCTCATATAATAAAGAATTTATCCGAATATGTGTAGGAGGAAAAATTAAAAACACCTTTGTTATAAAAATAATTTACTGATCAACTTGCTTAATATATTTTTAATAATAATAATAATCTTCATGCCCTTTGGATACACCTGAAACAGTCGAATAAGATAATTAGTTCAGCAAAACTATCAACATTAAATTATTAAAAATAATACTGCTTGAATAAGGAAATTAATATTTTTTTAGTTTATTTATTGACTATTATGATCAGTGTTTTTTGTTTGCAAAATATATTGGCTCTCAATTTGTTTTCTCCTTTAGCATAAATGAAGTGTTTTACTATTAAATGTAATATTGAATTGATTTTGTGGGCCAAGTTTAGTTTAGGTGACAGTGAGTGATTTTCTGATTTTAATTTGTAATTATCTAGTGTTTTAGTTTTAGTATGTGTTTTAACCAATGCAATTTTTATGGGGTGAATGAAAAACAAAATATTATTATTATATGTATAAAATGTATAAGGTATGTATAATGTATGTGTATTTAATAAATCATTAATATGACTTAATTGTAATGACGAACCTATATCACAGCAATAGTGCAAATTGTGAGTGGCTATGTTAAGGCCAGAGGGCTCGGCTTATCAGAGGATCTGCTTGCTGAATGCTATTAACATCTCCAAACATTATTAATTTTATATCACACCCCACGTCAAGGCCTGTAAGTGAAGAACCGTCGATCATCGATCTGAATCCTAACAGAGTTTTAACGTAATGAACACACACACAAATGTTTTTCCATAGTCATGATTTCTATTAGGCTTATATCATTGACTATAAATTAGTCAATGCTTATATGTTGTAAATAAAAACATTTTCACCCTCTCAGTCGGGCGGAGCAATGTAGAGCAACGTTGCTGTTGACGACTGTTGCAATTAAAGAACTTTTTCAACAAAATCCAGTCTTTATTTTATGTTTTATTCAGACGGTATCACAACAGCTTGTTAAGGGAATAATACAAAGAGGATTACCGGAGCAATAACAAGGCTGCGATAAGATGCTGCACAAAAGGAAAAGATAAATGATATTTATTTTCAATTTGTTTCTAACTACGTGGAGATATTAGGAAACATCAATTTATCAACATTGTGAAACATAATAAGAATTCCCATGTTGAAATTGGACGAAATTAATTCCTAGATAGTGTACGCTGTTACTTCGGTCGGACAGCGCGTTGGTTAAAGTGTTTCCCTCTAGGGCCGCTTTCCCCAAATGAGGGTTAAGTTAAACTGGTTTAAATGTAAACGGGGGTTTAAACTCCAGACCACTTTCACAACTGCTCAGTTGCTCTGGTTTAGTTTATCCTTGTAGGTAACAGTGTTAGCACTACTGATTTGCCTTTTCGTCTGCATTTTTGCCAACGAAATTAATCGCCGAACTCTCAAAAAGTGAAGCCTACAAGGTGACAGCCATTTTCCCTCTGTATGAACAAAACATATGGTCAAACATGGGGTTAACATGGACACGTCAGGTAGAACGAGTTACCGCATGGACACGATGAGCGCTGCGAAGAATTGGTTACCATGGACTCGGCGGAGTTTGTATTGTATACAAATTTATTTATTTATGAATTCAGGAAAAATTGTGGCTACGTAGGCTTCACTATTGTTTTTGGAGAATGTGTATGAGAGCTCTAGATATATCAAGCTTGTTGATGTTTGCAGCTAGCTAGTTTGTTTTTGTTATTTTTTCCAAAAGGCCTTCGGAAAATATCACAAGCTTATCCATAATTTGTTCTTCGTCTTGTTTACTATTGTTACATGGGGTTTAAAAATTAACTAGAATTATCTACTAGTGAAACGTTGTTAAATTCAAACACCAGCTTCAATAATTAAATTCATCAATATTTTAACAAGACTATATAACACAGTAATTATAAGCAAACTCATATAAATAAAACATATCCTTTACTTTTACACTACTTGCAACTTTCAATTTTAGGTTAGACTGTTAGAAAAGTAAACACACCAAAATCTGGTAGTCTATCCTTTATGTTTAGAAAAATACATTGTTCTCTTTGCTCTTGGTGTTAAACAACCTCTCCAGGTGGTTTAACTTATACCTAGTTTAAAAGGAGGAAGTTGTTTGGGGAAAGTGATAAACCAGCATAATATTTAAACCACATTTGGGGAAAGAGTCTCTTAGTCCGAGGTTGCCATAGCCACATCGATCCTGAGCCGTCTTTACAATTGTTTAAGTTTCGGACTGGATTCTGTTACCGTTTCCTATTGGGTTTTTAGTTAATAATGATGAGAAAAACTTACTACTAAGAAAACTGCAAATACCAAAGTTTCTACTGTTCCCTATACTCTTTGAGTTTTTTGTGTCGTTTCAACCTAGGATCTTTCAACACCTCTGGATTTCGGGTTTAATACATTTTACCAATAATGATCAAATAAATCTACTGTTTTTAGCATCAATTTAAATAACTAAATTGTACTACAAACTCAAAATATTAAATAAACGTAATCTTTAACTAACCTTCAACCTAAACGATATACCTCAAATAAATAATTTCTTGAGTATCATACCTCAAAATAACAGTGAAATTCCGAGTGCGTGACTTTTTCAGTCGGCATCAAAAGGTCAACGTACGCTTTCCCATCTTGTCCGGTCTTAAAAGGCTTCACATGTTCCTTGAGTGAGTGTTTTTAATGCTTTATAATTTAATATAATAACTATCTGCTCAAACCTCCCTTTAGGCAATGTCACTACAAAGTTTTAACCTGAAGTTAAGATGTATGTGAGGAATGAAAATCGTGATAATAGTTTCAAATTAGATTTAATTATTATTTATGTAGCCTATCCTTGATTTTTACTTTCTCCCACTATACACAGCACATGGAGAAAGTATTGTTTTCATTCAAATTGTATATTATCGATGGAAATATTCGTTTTGATGCTAAGTGAACTAAAAAGTGTTTTTTTGAGGTAGTGATTGACTGTCTGTATGGATGTTGACAGACTTACAGATCACACCAATGGCCCGGCGATTTTGTTAATATTTTGTATCTAAGTTTTAATCCAATAGTACCAGTAGGAGTTTTCTTTAATATCTATGAATTGTTGTTAAGGGTAACTATCCCCCCATAACAGCTGGAAATATGAAAAATCCAAGTTTCCCAAAAACGGCTTGAATGATTTGAATTAAAATTTGGGGGTTTATAGTGCTTTAGATCTCTAATAAAACTGCACCAACCCCATTTCTGGAAACATTTGGATTCAGGAATTAAAAGGCTTAAAAGGACCCAAAATTTAGTTTTTGGAATTGTCATAAAACCATGAACCTTAAATAAGATTTACTTATCGCAATTAAATAAAGCTCAACAAAGTAAATAAATATGTATTTTTTATTATTATTCTATGATTGCCAGGAAAATTTAAATTTCCATTTAGCGGTGAATACAGTGTAGGCCTACGTTGTTCTTTGGGGTTAGGGAAATACGACAGTTACCATTTCTCTCTTATTTCTTATTATTAATCAAGTTCATTATAACTTGGTGTGTACGTCAAGTTAGCTTTGACTAATAGAGGATATTCGGAATATATGTTGCCACCTAACGCCAGCTAGGGGGGATAAAGGGCATCCCCCTCTTCCTCTTAAAGTAACACATTTGCTACTCTGATGTACCTTAAAAAAAGAGATTTGTGTGGATATTTAAAAAGAAAGTTTATTAGAAGATTTTCTATACATGCAATAGCAAAATGTTATTAAACCTACCTACCTTTTTTGTTCTTATTTACTTTTTTTGTATTGCTAAATTTGTATAACAGTTTATTTTTTGAGTAATAAATAACATAGTTCATAGTGGTTTTGTTAATAAACATTTTCATTACACATAAATTAGCTAATACTTTGCATTGCATATTTATTTAAATAATTTACAGTTTAATTGATTTATGTTATAAGATATTATTTAACCGTGTTTTTATATAGTTCATTGTAAATTGAAGTAAATTCAATGCTTTGAATTAGAAATAGACAAATTTAACTTCAATAAATTTAGTATAATTTAAAATGCCATTGAAACACACTCTTTTTTGCCAAGCGCAGTTGGTTACATGATCTGAGTATTTTGGATGAAATATGTGATGTCTAAGTGAGTGAAAAATTGTATGTTTACTAAAACCGACAGCTTAATCGAGTGCTGCCAGGTTATAATTGATTCCACATGAACGGACAGTCAGTACCAAACCATGAAATACCATAAATGCTTCAAAGATGATTTGGTTCGCAGCGTTCATACTTGCAATTGGTAAAGTTATTGTTTTTATTCTATCACATTTAATGGTTTTGAAGTTCATCATATTGATTGGGTAGTTTTAGTTCAGGGTATCTTTTAACTTTTGATCAGATATAGCAGGCCCAAGCCAAAGTCGGGTGTATTTGTTGTAGTGTAATTGTAAATTAAAGAATTGGGATAGTTTATTACACAACTTAATATCTTTATATCTAGGGCAACCACTAAGAAAATTAGATAGGTTTTTCAAACGGTAGTTTAAGAAGATCATCACTTAAATATAAATTATATTATCAGTATTATTATTCTTCATGATAAGTTTATTGGCAGAGTACAGTTCATCGGGTCACAGAGCTTGGCGTCTGGTTAGCGTATGCTCTGGAATGACTTTTCACCTCTATTTGGCTTAGTACCGTTAGTATAGTTTTGTTAACAGAAAGCAAAATTAATTAATTAAATTTTAAAACGTTGGTTTTGGTTATTTTTGTTGCTTTTATTTACAAGAAATTTGAGTTGTTTCTCGCCTTTCCCAGGCGCCAAGCACCGTGGCCCGAACTGTACAAGCCTTTAGCTTGTTTAAGAGAATTGGTTAACTAAAAGTAAAATGCACAGGAGTTAGAAACAAAGAAGGGTTGAGTCGACAGCATAAAGCGCATACCGACAGGTGAACAGACAGTCATTCATTTTCATTAAGACTGGAAAATTAATACTAACAACAAAAAGGGACCGAGTACAGAGCCAGTTAATAGATGAAAAATAATTAAAAGTACCATTTGCATTCTGAATACTAGGTAGTTTTTAATTAATCCTAACCCTTCCTTGCTTACACCATATGGTAAGTCAAGTTTGTGAAAAGAACAGAGAGTGGGGAACAATATCAAATAATTTTGTTAACGCAAAAAGGGTGTGGAACGTTGTTTTTTTTGCAGCAATATTTTACAACAAATTCAAATTGTTTTGCAGAACTAATTAGGCCATTTCCGACTTATTTACGACTCAGAATGGCTTACAAGTTGTCTTTGTAATGTCAGGATGTCCTTATGTTGATTGCCCTGGAGCAACATCGTCCATTTTAATAACATTATTGGTTTATACTTCTTGGGTCCTTGATTGGGGAGGTCTTACATGTTCAATGTTTCTTCTATTACGTTAATCATACAAAAACTAGGTGTAATATTTGTTCTTACACTTTTTCAAGTTCCCAGTATTTCTTGATCTATTGGACGTATTTAAATTACAAAGTTGTTAATCTTCAAATCTATATATAAAGCCTCATTTACCCAGGAATTTTTTAGAAAACCTTAAGTCTGACACCCATCAACCATATAGGCCCCTACTTGAATGAAAGGTCTCGGTGAGCAAACTGGAGGAAAAATATTACTTTTTTTATAAAATTTTCTCTAAGGCATAAATATGCATAAATATAAAGAAAATGGATGAGTTTAAACACAGCTGAGTTTAAATGTATAGCTGATACATTTGTTTTTATTACAGCTGTTACCCGTGCGTGTGTACACATTCTACTAGTTTGTATAAAGCTCTACAATAAGATGTGTCAAGGATTTTGTTATGGCGTCAAATGACACAAAAAATACACAATTTAAATCAGTCAAAAATTTCAAAGCACCCTAAAATAGGAATAGAATTTTATCAGAATTTTCTAAAAGACACTTAGGCACATGTATGGGATGCTTTCTGAGAGGTAAGAGTAGTAACTTTACCAGTTACATGGATTTGAACATCTGTGTAGCAGGTAATGTTTGTCGCTGGTAATGTCAATCACACCCTGCTTCTTAGACACTATTGGCCGTCAACTTTGGAGGTAGATTAATACATTTATAGGACACGACATGTGGGGATTGCAGGAAATAGGTATGCCAGCTAACTAAATGAATTATCAACTAAAATTCTGTTTACGAGAGAGTTTAGAGAACTAGGCGTTTTTCAACATCTGTGAGGGAATATTAGCAGAAAATGTTGATTTTGACAATTTAATATGTATACTAGTAGTAAAATAAAAAAGTACATATAAAAAGATCAAAATCAATATTTTCTGCTAATATTCCCAGTACGTGTATATACATGTTCTGACAAATGTACTATAAAAAAAAAATAAAAAAATAAAAAAAAAAAACAGTTTCATCAGTGTGATTGAACAGATATTTCTTCTTTTTGTACATTTAAAACACTATTATCGAATAATACCTTTTTTCAGGTCCAGTATGGTCAGACCCCAGGCCTGTCTTACCTCATGATGATATAAAAATACGGCTTTAGTGAGTTCCATTACTACTTTCATAGATTTAAACTACTACTATGACAAACAGCTTTTACCAATGTTAAATCCCATAAAAAGATGTACAAGTTTGGTAAATTTATATTTTATTTTAATATCTCTTACAATATTTGTGCTAGAGTATGATGGAAAAGGGCTTACAATTTTAACCTATTTTTGCTCTGTTATCTTTCTACATTAATTTGACATCTGAAACATATTTATTTGACCAATTTTAGGCTCAAAAACTGATCTTGCATTCTTAAAAATAAAATAGGGGGTTATGGTGTTCCGAATGTTTTGCTTGAGACAATAGAGTGCAGTCTGTTACACTATTTCTAATCAAAGCACATAACTCCTAATATCACGGTGGTATACTCATCACCACCATGCTACTGAGCCAGGAATGTTCCCAGCTCCCCGGACGCAAGCTATGCGGTGTGGAGCCTCGGGGAGGCGGGGGCTCTGTTCACCTCCAAGGGCTACAACTCCACCCTCGACCTGGTCATGATCATCCTCGGATACGACACGGACCAGGACACCATGATACAGCAGACTGTACAAGGTACCTCTGGCTATTGACACATCTTAAAATCAAATCAAATCAAATAATGTATTGTCATCGGACTATATATGTAGCACTGACAATAGGTCAGGTCATAAATTATTCATACTTATACTAGGACATAGTATTACACAGACAACATAATAATATACTACATAAAACAGTCAACATAATCTGCTCAGTAAAATTAGAATCTTAGAAACGAGCAAATCCAATTGCTAAAATTTGAGCAAATATTTTTTCTGAGATCACCCAGTTCTTCTTACACGGTTTTATTAGTCTAAATTATGATGCCATTCCAGAAGTTGGGTTGAAACATCTGTTCTTACTACTGTATTGTGTCTTGTTAGTACAGGTGTTGAGTGGCTTACAGGGGCTTTAGCTCCTAACATATGGTTTTTGAGTAAGTGGATGATCACAGCTGATCATTAGTTCATTTTGCTTATTAATAAAAACACTGTAGTAATATTTCCATAAGAAAACATTGGATCTGTGAAGTCCAGTGGGGCGTAGCCCACGTAATTTTTGACATTTTTGATATTTTTACCACCGTACTTGACCCTCAACCTTTAAAATGAATCGTCATAACGTAACTTAACTTCTTCTTAGCTCGAGATATTTCGTGGGGACCGATTCGCTTACGGAATTAAATATACAGGGTGTCTCTGAACTCTCTACCAACCTTTTCAGGTCTTATTCCTGGACCATAGACAAGCCAAAATGTCATATTCAAAATTTCGAAAACTCAAAAGTTACTCGTATAGCCGCCATTTTGTTTTTTCACATAGGAAATTTTAATTCGAGAACGGCTAGTTATAATTAAATGAAATTTCGTATTTAGCTTTATTCTCTAAATATCTAATTACAGAAAAAAAATATTTTTTTACAAACATTAATTTCAAAATGGCGGCTGCCTAAAAATTTCAAACGTAAATATCTTAAAACCCGCTCATAGTAAACAAATTACATTTATTACGTTTTATTTAGATAATTTAATTGCAAATCTAATGACACCAAATTTACGGAAATCGGTTCATAAATAACCGAGAAAATCCATTTTTAACATATTGCATTCTTGTCAATATCAACTGTTATCATGTGACATCGCTGCTAGTGAGCCACGTCGATCAGCTGTTTCAAGTATGCAATATCTTCTATGTATAGATTCTATTCTTCCATAAGTTTAACATTCAAATTTTGAAAGCCCAGTAGGTAGAGCGCTGAAGGCGGATATTTTCCAAACCCCAAAAGAGGCAAATATAGAAGTTAAGGGCTTTTCATCAACCATGATTTAAGACCTAATAGTTTCGCCGGTAACCTGTTCACAAAAATTAGCTTATTTTTATATTAAATAGGTGTTCATTGTGGTCTATTTGTGTTTGTTTTGTTTTAGGGATCTCCTACATTGCAGCTTTTGAAAATTTATAGGGTTAGCCACAAAATTGTTAAACAACTTTTTGATTAGCATATTATGTGTTATTATTACTTACGAGATCTAATAAAAGACATCTTACAACACTTAAAATATATTTACACTAATATTGTATTCACATATCAGGCGGTAAACATATATAAAAGATGGTACAAGGCTATCGATCTCGACCAGTCACACCAATCATCATCAGGCCAACGATAAAAATAAATCGTCATTTGATAATATTTCTACTTAAACTATTTATTGACTGATACAACAACTGTTCACACACAACTACTGTGTTTATATTTACGGCTACACAAATTTTCTTTCTTATTTTTTTGTATAGAAAACACTATTATTTTCAAAAACTGGAACCTACCCTTAAGATTGGCGTCATTGATGTGCAAGGGTGTGCAGTAAAAATATACAAATCTTTAGGTTTTTTGTAAACCGTGTACGAATATATAAAATATGTTGAGCAGTTAAGCCTATTAAGAGGGCTGTTACTGTCCAATATTCATGATTACGAAATTAATAGCTATGACTAAAATAAAAGAACTCTTAAAGACAAAAATAGTTCCAGATAATATTTACAATAAAATCAATACATTTCAAAATAAAGCTAAATAAATATAAACAAATTTCAACACACAAACAAATATTTCACGGAAAACGTTAAGGTTGATCTAAATTTAATACGATTTAGATGGGAAAACGTTAAGGTTGATCTAAATTTAATACGATTTAGATGAACCTTATTTAAATCATTTTGGTAAAACAAAAATAAAATATAATATCAAAAAAGAGTTAGTTTTTAATGAGGAATAAAACCAAGCCTTTTAGCTAAGACAAGTCGAGCGATGAATATGGATTCAACATTGTTTTTACGGAGTAACAAATCCAATACAATATACGGAGTCCCCTCTCCAATTTGGAAACAATCCTTCTTATTCTGTCATTCTGTGAAGTTTATTTTATTACCTGTTGCAGCATTGTTAAGCCGAAAACTTGACGAGCGATACAACATCATAGCAGTCGACCTTCCTGATAAATTCTCCTTCAATGCTAGGAATTTTTTCTATCTGAGACCAGCAATTAATGTACCAGTAAGTTGAAAACATTTGCTCAAAAAATATAATATATACAGGGTAGAAGATTGAAAAGTCATAGCATAAATAACTTTTACAGTCGAAAAATAAACTACTTAAGTTCAGTGATTGCTTGAATTTAAATAATAACTGTACAAGAGTAAAATATTTAATTTTATAGTGTATGTATTATAATTTTGTACGTTAAAAATTCTAGACATGCTGTTTTGTTTACAAACTCAACTGAAATTACTGTAAAAAAAAACTTAAAACCTTTATTTATACCGTTTAAACTAGAAAATAATGTTGATATAAACAAAAATATTATAACGATGGTAAAATATTTTAAATATTTACTGTGGCAGTATAATTTATTGCTAAATTGTACCCAAGTTTTTACCAAAATCATGAAGAAAAATATATAAAATGCACACGTATATGACATATGACTATTATTTTCAACTAAAATAGGCTGTATAAGGAGTGACAACAAACACAATTTATATACCCGATTAACCAACATATTACCAAAATATAATGTTCTACTGACCATTATAATATGGATTCAGTATTTTTAACTTGTTAACTATTTTTTCACTCCATAAATTTCAAGTCTTTGGAAAAACCTCTTCGTCCAGGTTTTATATCCCCTGGTAGATTATACACTACAGCACCTTAAATGAAGTTTTAAGATTATGGAACAAGATCTTAGTCTTCACTGAAACAAAATTCTTGTAACTGAATATCGATAGCCATTTGTATCATCATGTAAAAAATATTTGCCACAAAATATCTTCTAAAATTTTTTCTTTTAGAAAAATGCAAAATCTAGTTAATATATATAGACACAAATAAAATTATATATTATGCTAATATCCATTCACATTTAGCTTTTGGCATTGCCCATTAAGACTCAACATCACAATACAACCTAGAGATAAAATATCAAATCTTCATAAATCGGCAATTTGTATATTTTAAATTTAAGCCCTAAACTTCTTGCAGGAACTATTTTGCTGATCTCTGTCTGGAGTATTGATTGATTGATAAATGTTTCACGTACTAATGTGGAGAACAATTTAATTAAACCTTTTTTGCAATAAAACAAATATATTAGTTAGCAGGCGAAGCGCTTGGAGGATTCATAAACACAGCTATGGACGCTGGGAGCGTCTCCCCTGATAAGGTTAATGTTATTGCATTCAGCCTGGGGGCCCAGGTTGCTGGCTACATGGGTCGCAGGGTTAACAGACTCGTTCACTCCATTACAGGTATTTTATCGTAAAATTAATAGCTAATTGTCAAGATAATTGACCTTTAAAAGTAACCCCATTTAGCAGATTTATTTTTAAACAGAAATTTTGTGTGTTAATTAAAAAATATTGTTTATATAGAACTATTTTCTTTCATTGCATGCTGGTGGTATGTGGATTGTTTTTTTTTATAAATATATAGTGTAAACTTAGGCTTCTTTTTAATCTAGTAAATACAAATAAAAACAAGTAAAGCAACTTCACCTTTTCTGCTAAAGCTGGTTTACATTTCACACCCCAAACACAAACCATTCACTATCTTACTAAAAGAATAAGTAAATATTAAAAAGTGTAAAAGAAAAATAATTTTCCTGTTGCAGCAGGCCTGTGTACTGAATCTGCCTTTAAATGTTAGGTAGGACAACTATTTAGTTATTTTAGTTCATTGATTACTATAGTGTGTTAGAAATAAGATCCTAGGTCCAGTCTTCCCCCACAACTCCCCCCTCTCTCTCTCCTCTACTTCCTACTACTACCAAATGATTGAAATTGAAAATAAATAGCCATGTACCTAGTATAAACTTTCAAAATGTTCACTATTCCAGAATTTAACAAATTTTTACCCTCAAAATTAACTCTAGTGCTGATTTTTTATTATCCATCCTTTAGCTTGGATGACAATTTTATATTTAACACACATATTTAACTCAACACTAAAATAGAAATATGCATTCGTCCTTTGGTATAATATATGCTGTCTATAAAGGATACCTTAGGTACTTAGAATTGGCTCTTGTTACTGTAATCCAATAAAAGTTTAATGTTTTTAAATTGTTGCTGTTTTTACATAACTCATTTATTTACTGAAATCTTCTTTGTCCTTGTGTCGTCTAACATATTTACTGTAAAGCCCTAGAATATACCATGACCTAAACAAGACATAGTAAATTGTTTGTAAATTTCCAAATGAAAATAAAACAATTAATCTTAATTAATTTCAACTTCTTCACAACAACTTGCCTTCCCACCCTCCTATTTTACCATCCACTCCCTTCCCATTTCACCCCCCTTACGATGTCAGTATGAACTTGCCCTGGTTTGAAGGTGGTCATGGCAAATAGTGACCAACTGAAATGACATTTGTCCCTCCAGAGAAATTCACAAAAACTTGTCAAATGGCTGGTATTGAAACATGACTCCCCTCTGAGCAGGTGTGGACCCCTCCGGGATAGGGTTCGACTGGAGCGGACTGGTGACCCGGCTGGTCCATGTGTCGCGCAAGGACGCTCAGTTCGTCCACCTCTACCACTCCAACTCCGCAGTGCTCGGGACAGCTCTGCGCCTCGGCACCGCGGACTACCTGTTCAACGAGGGGGACACTCAACCCGCCTGCAGCACCTTCGGTAATTACAATACTTACTCAGTGCCTGGCAGTACGCTACTGATGCACACAGTGCCTAACAGAACTCAACTGATGCACACAGTGCCTAACAGAACACAACTGATGCACCCATCAGTGCCTGATTTTTCCAGGGGGAGACACTACTAATCTGATATTCCTCGGTAATATCAAATTCAATACTTTATACACAAATTTTATCACAGTACACTCTCAGAAATTTGGACTAATATGGCGAACAACCGGTCTGGTTTTGTGAAAATCCGAATTTCCTAGAGGTGGGCATGAGTAATCAATACATGCTTGGCGAACAATTATGACAAAATGTGTTTATGTTCTAAAATAAGAATGATCTTCTGAGAGAAAGTTATATAAACACTCAGACAATTTATTAGGGGTTTGGTTACTTTATCAAACTGTACAATAGTACTGAACTGTACTGTTATTAAGTATAAAACATAGGAGTGAACAACATTAAGTGTAAGAAATACAGTATTAAACAGTTTTCCTACAACAGAAGAATATACAGTATTGTACTAAACACAATTTAGGAAGTTTACTTTGAATAAACATAAGAAATACAGTAGGTGAAATCAAAACTACATGTAGACGATGCAAACTACATGAAATTTGTGTAATATGGGCTAATGATGTGAAAACTGAAGGCGCTAAAAATGTGAAGTTTAGTTCTTTAGCAATACCAAATTTAAAAAAAAAATCAAGATCATCGGTTCTGACTGACCAGAGTCCGGAATAGGCCGATCCGGATTTCTGACAAAAAAATGCTATATCATGTGCGGATGTGGATATTCTGCTTTCATGTAAATCTTCTGTAAATATCTTCTACTGTAGTTATACTTTGGCAGAGACAAACATAACATTCAGAATTCTTGTTTTCAAAGACAATACAAAGTCTTTAAAGACAACTCGGACGCTAACTGATCATGTTAAGACGTGATGTCACTTTGCCCGATCACCAGTTGTTGACTTTGTTCCAGACCCGTTGTGCAGCCACCTCCGAGGCTTCTCCTACTATGTGGAGGCTCTCCGCTCGGACCCGGGACTGCCAGCGCTACAGTGTAACAATCACAGTCACCTGGACCACTGCAAGTGTCGGGGGAACCGGCTCTCATACATCGGCTTTCCACCGGACATCAGGTAAACCTGCCTATTCTGACATCCAGTGGCGGATTTAGGGGGGGCTATAGGGGCTGTAGCCCAGGGCGGCAAGTTTTTAGGGGCGGCAAATTTACAGAAAATTAGTAGTTGTTTACAAAAGAAATGTTGAAACGGGGAAAATGTTGACGAAAACGGATGACAATGACGGTGTAACGCCCTTTTAAAGGTAAAGATAGTAATCAGAGACTAATGTATTACGCTTGCAGTCTCTCACACTTCAGTTCCTCAAAACATTCATAATGCATTTGTCATTCATCCGTACTAGCGACAAGACGATTACACTAGAGAGAGAGGGCGGCAAGCCACGAACTAAAAATCAGGCCTGCGCCACTATGACTACGTCCAACTCACGGACTTCTAAGTTTACCCGAACATTCGCATAGCATTAAAATGGTTTTTTACACAATATCAATAATGACTAAGGCACACGGTTGAGAAATGTTGCATCAATCGAATTTGAGATGACAATAACAAAATTTAGACTACAATGATATTGAAGATTCATTTTCAAACTCAAGGTAACAAAGAAAGTTATTTCAGCCATCTTATACTTTCCATCAAAGGCTATCACAGATAATCGTTCATTCTGGAGGTAATTTTTTAAACAAAATATGTGACCAAAGACAAATAAAGACTAACATAATTTGTAAAGAGAGTATTTGATTGGCTGTTGCCATGGGAGCATAGTTGACAGAGGGTCAAAATGGTGGTCAGCATGTAGGCTGCAGTTTTTTACTCCAGGCGAGACTTCTATATAGATTTTTTGGGTGAGACAGTGTAAAAATCTCCCATTTCATTAAATGAAAAACCGTGATATTTGAAGTCTTTAAATTAATATGTTAATATCTTGTCGCATTTTAGGCGAATCATGATGTTAAACTTAACTTTATAATCTTAAGAAATATTTTATATGTAATTTCATTGTTTATCTCGAAGCAAAGTTATATTATTTGAGTTAAATGAAAATCCCTTTTAATATGGCCAATGACTAAATAGTAGGCCAATGACTACATATATGGCTTTGGAAATAATGTTGAAAACAAGCCGCCTTGTACATCTAATGACACCGTCCCACCAACAAGTTGACACCACAACAGGACAAAATACCAAATATGACGGCACGCTTTTTGAAGGTAACTTGACAGAGAGTGTAGTGACTCCTGAAGGTATTATATTTTAATTCATTTGATCTACAACATCATGGAGGTGAAACTAGAAGAAGTGTTTGAAAATGTGTAGATTTTAATGAAGATTAGGCCTTCATCAATTAATATTATATTTTGATCGTCTAAAACATATAAACAATTCTTTGTATAAAATTTGAAATTACAAAATGACTGAAAAACTGTATTGAAAAGCGCTAATTCAGGGTTAAAATAGTCAGAATTTTGAGGCTAGTGGTCTGTTCTACGAATTTTAGGCTACAGTGGCATCATATCTTATTTATAGGTTATTTATTATAATTTTCAGTAGTCAATGCGTTGGTGTAAAAATTAATGTTTTGATGAAGTATAAGAAGGGATTTTAGGCCTTTGTTGAATGATTTTCTCGTTATTAAAAGTAGCACTGCTTCACTGCTGTTAACATTTGTCTATAGTGCTGATTGTCTTTGAGTAGGTTAGATAGAATATTAAACTGTGGTTAATGTGAATCAAGTCAATTATTCATTATTATACTGATTTTTTTTTCAACTAGGAAATAACTGCAATTTCTTAAACTTATTCATTCAGTTTTTCGTAACTTCTTCAGATTCTATCACAAAATAACCAAACAAGATATATAACATGTGGGTAAACTTGGGCGGCGAAAATGACAAATCGTGACAGTGGTTATAGTGAAATAGTTATAGGGGGGCGGCAAATTTCCTAATAGCCCTTAGGCGGCAACTGCTTAAATCCGCCACTGCTGACATCTCTTGTTCTCAATAAATATGACAACCTGTTAACCCAATAGTGTTAGGGACTGCGCAATCTCAGGCAAAACCATGGAATTAGAGCCATGACCAAGGTTTAACTAACATATTTTTTTTTTAAATAACACTTATATGAGCGTACATCAATCAATCAATCAAAACTTTATTCATTGAAAGTACAGTTTGAAAGGCGTCATATACATAAATTTAATATACAGTTTATGTACATCTAATAAACGCATGTAAAAATCCAATGCATTAAATTAGAAACAATTTTAATTCTTTTTGAAATAAATTAATTCTTTAGTTTGATATTTGTTAAACTTATTGAAGGAGTATTTTGGTCTCAATACCAGGTACTAATTTTTGTTTTACAATTTTAAAATTTCTCTCATTTTTGTATGGCATTTGGACACAATTAAAGTAAGGTTAAGGCTTCGGTCCAACCCTGATGTGTGTTGCACAGGTTTGTAAGATTACTCTTTAACCTTAGAATTCAAGCTAAGGTCTTGTGTTAAAGTGAAAGAAATTATCAAATCTTTCCATTTTCTTTAATTTTTAACTCCTGTTTTAAGTTATATTTATTTTTCCAGAGTTTTCGTATTACTTAAAATAGTGGCAGAGTAGTGGGTATTTGTAGTTAAATGTGTTAAGCTAAATGCATTAAATTTGTATTTGCATTATTTGAAAATATTTTCTTCATAAATTTCTCGTTTGCACAGTGCAAGTGGGCTGTATGTTCTCCGAACGAGGGAAGAGCCTCCCTACAGTCTGGGGAAAGACGGAATCGTAGGGACCAAGTGTAAGAAGGATAAAAGTGACTTCAGTTACAAGATGGGGGTTCACTATGATGCAATAATGCATATGTTGGGGGAAAATAAACAAATAGTGGTATAACAATAAAAAGTAATAATCAGAGAGATAGTGTTTGAGAATATCCATGTTTTTGCCTTAACTTTATCACTAAATAATCCAGCCTTTTTCACAAAAGATAAATTAACAAATTATACTCTAAATAATAGTAAGCAAAAACATAAGGCTCGACACGGTGACCCATTATACGGACCACAAAGTGGCACGTAAACTTCTTTCATTGACTGTATCAGTTCTGGAGGAGAAACGAAAGGAATAAATTGTTGTTCTTGAGAATTATGTTAAATTTTGTTTGGATGCTTTCAGCAAAAGTTGAGTTTTCATAAAAATCCGCTAGAACGTGTGCATATGTGGAATTTCATTATCTTCTGTAAATATAATTTGGTCATTTGTTTTATATGCAATGGGCAATAACTTATGTTCATTGGAACTTTAAGGATAATTGTTGGAAATTGGTCACTAATAATTATGACTAGTTTTAGGAGAGCAATGATTTAATGGTTGTTTGTTCCTGACGTAGTTTCTTGTGAACATTAACTATTTGCAAACTGTAGATTATACGTAGAGAGGTTGTATGGCAAACAACTCTGGTCACTAGGTGCCGTGTGTTTAGGAATTTCAATACCACCAATGTATTTAGAAGATCTGGGGGTAAAGCCATTCTGAAGATACCAGTGGCAATTACTGGCACAAAACTTATTTTGAAAGGAATTTACTCAGATAGATATTTGTTGCTGTTAGATATGGATTAGGGGCCCTAGAAGAGCTAATAAGAATATCTTTCACAACATGGGTTTTGGGAAAGTCACCAGAAGGAAAGGCACTTGGAGTGATGGACGATGTGGGAAGGGACAGAGCTGCCTACTAATTTATTGAAGAGAAAATACGTAGCTAAGGACCAAAGACTATACTTCCTGCTATGTAAATACAAAAAATAACTTAAGTAAAAGGAAAAGCCAGTCATAATAAATAGCCCAAGGAAGTGCCCACATTCTTTGACATCTTCATACTGCTTTACCCGAAACAATATCCATTTTTGAAAGTCATCCTCCAACCTCAGTAAGGGTATGATTTGAGTCAAGATTGATTCAAACTATGACAAGCTTTAAAAATATTAAAAAAATAAACTTTTTTGAGTTTTTATAAACTTATTGTACTACATGGGTGTGCCTGTAATACCAGTTAAGCCCTAAATGAAAGGATCGCTCAAATTAATCATACCATAGAGGCTCACTTTGTTCATTGCTGCCTGAAACGTGTGGTCTGATGAATTTTGTGGCGAGGTAATAGACACCCTCATAATCGCCTTCGATGGGTCCGAACCCCGGGTCGGATAACTAAAAGGAATAATACCTGGGTATTGCCTTATTATGTAGTAACGATGTAAAAACTTATGTGACAGGTAAAATACCCCCGTCGAAGCAAACCTGTGTACTCAGTGAATTTCCAATGCATATAATATGTCTTAATACCGCATAAAGCTGCTTACCTAGTTTCTTTAATATGCATTCATAATTAAACAATATATAACATTTTAATTATTCTCCATAAGAATAACATGGGAGCTGAGTACGCAGTTTTGCTGCAACAAGGAACAACTAAAATTAGGTTTTTATGCAACATATTTTAGAACTCCACTAGGTGAATCCACATAACAAATTGTATTAATTTATGTTCATAATTAATTAAGGGAGACATAATATTTTACTTATTCTCCATAAGAATAACATGGGGGCTGAGTACTCAGGTTTGCTGCAACAGGACCCCTCGGTAAAAAATGGGTGTTGGTGCAAATAACAATAGACCCCAACCAGATGAAGCCATATAGCAAGTTTCGTTGGTATACGTTCATAAATAAGCGATATATAATATTTTTATTTTTCTCCATAAGAATAACATTGGACAACGTACTGTGTTTAGCACTATCAATATATCTGCAACCAATTGATGTAGAGCAATGATCAAAATACCAAATTGTGTATTTTTTTTAAGCTATGAATCCAATGGTGCAAACTAAAATTTGACTCTTTCAAAGATTATATATAACAAATTAAAAAAAGACAATTTTTAGGGTACAAAATAAGTTGATATTTGCCTTCGGATAAGTCAATCTGTCTGGTTATCGAACAGCCATAAATGTTGCTTTACATGTTTGTACCAAATTTCATAAAAATCGGACCATTTTTACGAGAGTTATCGTGTTCACGGACACACACACACACACACACACACAGACACACACACACACACACACACACACACACACACACACACACACACACACACACACACACACACACACACACACACACACACACACACACATATAAACTCTCATGGTCCCGGGCTTAGGTCTTACCATGCCTACTACGGTAATAGCTTCTTCTCTACAGGGGAAATTCGTTAAAATAGATAACAAAAGATGCAATACTTGACTAACTATAAGGAAACATATAATCGACTGGTTGTGACCTGATAATTGTTTACGGTGCAGTATCAGGACATTGGCTGCAGTGGCAGATGTGAGTCATTTCCAGGAGAGAGAGCAGTTAACCTGATAGGCGGTTGAAGCAAGGATAGTTAGAGGGTGTTTACTGTAAATTATAGAGTATAGAAAATGTTGATTTGTTAATCTACCACACACTTATTTGATAATGTGCTCAAAATTATCAAATAATAGAAAGTTTGCATTTGAATCAAACTATTAAATTCCTTAAGTAAGAATAATACTATTTCAATAAAATTAGATGATAAGCAATTTTAAAGAAATGGTAATTGATTTTTCACTTCAAAATTAATATAAGTTAAAATATGTTTTACTAGAAACTGAGTAAAATTACAAAAAAAAATACACAGCAAAACCAATTTTAATTTGTGTTAACATTCTACACAAATCATTTCACAGGTTCACAAACTTAAGAGAGCTGACAAGATAATAAGGATGTAAACTAAATGCAAACCTCTCCTTATAAACCAGTGTCTCTTTCCTTCTGTTCATCAAATGCACCAGGCTACTGATTACATCTTCACTCACTGTTCCGCTAGAGTTATCGCTTTTACTTGATGTCGCACAGTAAAGCCACTCCTCGCAGAATCCAGTGTTCGGGGGTGTACTTGCATTGCAGCCACAACGGAGTGATGAACGTTAGGTCAGTGCGGTTCGGCTTTTTGTATACTGGACACTGGACATAAAGATTATTATTTGTCAAGTGGAAAATTGCTGGGTACTAAAATTTGTTATGTTAAAAAATATTTGATCAGTCGATATGCTTCAGTCACAGAAACATCAAGCTGACTGGTGCGAAATTCCTGACACCCAAACTGGTCATACCATTCACAATAACGAGAGTTATCACATTCGTTTTGTTATGACACCATTCATGTATATTTGTGTATATAACGAATAAAGAAAGTTTGAATTGAATTGAATAAGTTTTATTTTGTGTCCAGTATTTATTATGTTTTTATTTACCAGTGGATTTTTTTGTTTTATTTCTTATATTGTCAAATTTTATTCTGAAGTAGGCTTATGATTTTGAACAGTCAGACTACATTTTTTCAGCATGAGGTGGTAAGATATGTGTGTAAATATTTAAACCACGAGTACATAGTTTAAATCACTCACAGAAACTCCGACTGTTGTTTTGACAGCCTCATACAATGGAAACTGTGAGCCATGGGTTGGCGCACACCGGAGTTTTGGGAAGTTCCCGGGATTATGTAACGTATGAAATTAAAATATTAAAGTTACATCAGGCTGAACGTGTTAATGAGCTGCTTACATAAAAATTGACCCTACCTTAAAATAATGTTTAAACAATACTTTTTCCTAAATAAAGCAGGTTCGAGTTACTAATTACTGGAAAGATAACTGTAAAATAAGTTACAACTACAATTTAAACATTGAAATATACTGAATAAGAGAGGTTAGCTATTGAAAATCAGGAATTAATAATTGATTTAGCTACACCTGACCTACATTTTTATAGACAAAACATAAAATGGCCAGACAATTTCAGCTAATTACATTGGATGTTGGTGAAATCTACTCTGATAGTTTGGGGTACAAAAAACCCCTCGAGCATGGATATATAATCATCCATGTTAGCTGTTGGCTATCTACAGTAAAATCTTAACTGTCTAAAGTATAAAAACCAATCACAGCAGAAGGGCAGCAAAAGCTGTTGGTTTGGTTAGGTTGGAAATTGTCGGTGAAATGGGGGAAATCGGTGAAGTTTTCTAAATTTCACTTGCAATGAAAAGGAATATGGCAATTGAGTTTACAGGCCAGCAAATTCATATTTTTTAGCATTATATGTGTGCGAGTGTAATCATGCGCAAAGTAGCACAACTTGTACATAGTGTTGCGAACTATTATTATTTTACTATTATTTTTAGAAAATAATAATAAATTAGTTAACTTTCAGAATGGATTTAGAAAAAATAAATCTACTATAACAGCAGCGGTTGGTTTTATTGAATCAATTATAAACTCAATGGATAAGGGAGAAAAGGTAGTAGGTGTTTTCATGGACCTTTCAAAGGCGTTTGATAGCGTTTCCCACACTTTACTACTTTCAAAGCTAGAGGAGTTGGGAGTAACAGATATTGCATTGGAATGGTCCAAATCTTACTTATCAAATAGACAGCAATATGTTGAAATAACCCATGTCATCAAAAATTATCAAATTGTCAAGTTCACATCCAATTTAAATAGAATCAGCACCGGTGTCCCCCAAGGATCAAATTTAGGGCCTCTTCTCTTTTTATGTTATGTAAATAATATAGGGCAGTCTTTGAATTTTTTTCCAACTTCCAGTCTATGTCTGTATGCTGATGACTCAAACTTAAAAGTTTCGGGCAAATCACAAGAGGATATCAAACTATTTTCAAATATAGAACTTGATAGTATAGATCAGTTTTTTGAAAATCTTAATTTACGTCTAAATCCAAGTAAAACTAAAGGTATTTGTTTCAAAACAAAACAAAGTAAAAATTGCATCTCCCCAAAATTAATGATTAAAAACAAACATGTAGAGTTAATTGAGCAAACAAAGTTTCTAGGGCTAATAATTGATAATAGCCTGTCATGGGATGGGCATGTGAAGTATGTTTTAAACAAAGCAAATTCTGGTTTATTTGCAATCAGAACAATGTCCAAACTGTGCAACATTGATGTTTTGCGTAGTATATATTTCGCTCTTATTCACAGTCATATTGCATATGGAATATGTATATATGGCTCCACAACAAAAGAAAATTTGAATAGTATGTTAAAAATTCAAAAAAAGCAATTAGAATTATTTTACAACTAAAAACTCAAGACTCAGCCCGGGAATATTTTAAACAACTAAAAATCATGACCGTTCATGGACTATATATCTTTAATACAATCATGCATGTCAGGAATAATCAGAATAATGAATTTATCCCAGTGCATCAATACAATACTAGAAAAAAATGAACCCATTCCCCATCATAAATTAGAAATTTTCAAAAATAAAGTGTCTTTTGCAGACAAAAAGTTTTTAAGAAAAATACCAGATTGTATAAAAAATGAAATTAGTCATCCAAAGTTTAAACGAAAATTAAAGGATTATTTGATTGATTTAGCTGTATATGACTTGGGTGAATTTTAAACGGGTAAAAATTTTAATTGGTTCGGGATTATGATGTTTTAATTGTAAGTGACACTATTTTAATGTATTTTTATTTTATATATGAATTATGCCTCTGATTGTTTATTTTGTATAGTACTAATATTTAATACTTGTATTTTGTAGTACTTATTATATATAGTTCTACTTGTTGTTGACACTATTCTATGTATACAAGAGTATCATTATGAATAAAGAAATCTGAATTGAATACACTATTCTATGTATACAAGAGTATCATTATGAATAAAGAAATCTGAATTGAATTGAATTGAATTTTTCTGTTTTAGTTAAAAATTAATATTTATAGATTTTATACACCTGCCATTTACGTTTAAATTTAAGGGCAATGCTTTTAACACTAGTAGTTTACAATTGTTATTAGAAATCACATTTAAATTTATTACACATTCACATTACCAATTTCAAACAACAACTCATCAGAAAATAAATTCATTTTTTTTGGGTAGAAAGGTGTGTTGTTTTTTGCATCCAAAAAGGCTTAATTTTTAAACCAAACCCTTTTAAAAACCTTTTAAACCAAAGAGGTATTAATTACTTTTAGGATAAAATTCTAAAAAAAATTCCAGGGGGGCCCCCGTCCCCCCGCTCCACTGGGGGGTCTTCCCCCAGTGGGGCTCGTGTCCGGTTTTGGCCAACAAAAAGTTGGCAACACTACTTGTACAGTATACCTGATAAAGTTTTGGATCCTTGGGCGCAGTGCTGTTAATGGCAAACACGTGGACCACAGGCATCATCACCGACAGCACCTTTGGGGCGGACTCGGTCAGCCGATTGTTCTTCTTATCCCATCCAGCACCATCCAAGTACAGTCCATACACATACACTCCTTCCTGTGTTACAGATCACACAGGCCAGTGTCAATGTACCATACTTAGCAGTTAATGAAATGTTTCAGAGTGATTTGAGTCGCCCACCTGATGAATTATTTTGGAATCATTAGCTCATGACAACTGCACAAGGTTATAAGCTGGAGCTGGAGACAAGATAGCGGGACTTTTGGGTTATTTCTTGACAATTTGGCTATTTTAAAAATATTAAGGTTGGAAGCTGAAGTTATGTTTTTTTTTCAATGTATAAGCTGAGCCCCAATACTTGAATGAATACCAAACTATTAGATGTGTCATTAATTATGAAATAAATTGTTCAGTCTAAAGTGTGGCCTTGCTCTTTTTTAATTTCAAGCGTCAGGACCCCTAGAATTGGTCAATACTAGAGTAATCATAGATTCCATGATCAGGAATCACTACTGAAAAATGTATAACTTTAAGGCCCAGTGAACAAGAAACCCAATCCTCTAAAATGAAGAAACTAACAAAAGAAACAACCAAAATATCATTACAGTCCCATGGGAAAATCTCCGGACAGTTTCATCAGGCCCAGAGGTTGTCTAGATTCTTGAGCAGACTTTCTCAATTATCAGCAGATTTGATAATACTGAAAGTATTCACAAGCCAGAATACGTTTGAACATTGTCGCTTGGGGTGTATTTTGGCTTGGCAATTGTGTTGTGCAACTTGATATGCAAGCAATGCTAATGCATATCTATATCAAAGTCTAACGATAAAGTCACGATATGTGCACTACGCATTTGCAACTATAGAGCAGGCTGAACCTGAAAGTCGCCTATGCAAGTGGCAATATCACTTTCTGAAATTTACATGCATCTTTATAATTGGACTTCAGTTAAGAGTTTAATTTGCTGGTTAATTTAAATTTTACAAAATACAGTTACAACATGTGCTGTATATTTTGTTCCGAATTTAAAATTACTGATACTCTTATGTTTCTTCCGATTAATGCCAACAAATACTGCATAAAACATTGCGAAAGCTGTCTTGCAACTCTGGGGCAAGATCTGCAATCCACGTTGCTTTGAATATTGCCTACTTCATCTTACTGCCCATCACCAGTTGCTTGTCTCACTCTAGTGACATAGTAGTCTAGTCTAAAAGTATGATACAGTCAGTCACGCTAGGTCACGTAGACTCTAGACTCACGGATGGCGGCTGCCGGATTTCCTCCTTGGTGTACTTTGTGACCTCGTTGTGCAACGTGACCGAGTCCAGCGGCCAGCCCTTGTGTGCCCGAGCCACCTCCTGCCTCATGGCCGTCAGGAATCCTGTGACAAACATCCACTTATTGCATCATCTTAGTGTCACCATTGCAAGTGGTCATTCCCCTTAGCAATTGACTTTCCATTATAAATCTATAAAACCCATACAAGAGACAAATAAGTATACTTCAAACATCAAGCTACTGAGGGAATTAAACACAATATATCTACAATTTAGCAGTGATTTATCTATAATTTCTAGGATATAAAGAGCCTGATTATAAACAGTGAGAAGTAAAATCTGATAGTGTGGCAGTTTTGTCCAACTACAGTAAATCGTGGCTCGTTTCTCAACAACGCTTAAGATTAAGAGAGGAAAAGCTGGCTCCCAGTATAGAAAGAACTTGAGTGTTCATTTTCGAATGATATTTTATCCTTTAGGTGAGGTAACAATTATTCAAGTTTCCTATTTTGGGCATTCCTTGTTTTTTTATGTCAAAAATCAAATATTCTTTATTCATTTTAGCAATGGCATAGTACACGAATGGCATCTTTCCTTCATCTGTCTTATAAAAAATTCATTTCAAGCATAAATTGGTTTCAACAGCATGTATTTTCGTAATTCTTTTTTTAAAACTACTATTTCCTATACGTATATGATACTCTCTAGCAAACAATTATAGAACTTAATATTACTTATGCAGGAGCATAAGAAGGCTTCTTTTCAAAAAACTTAAGACTGTGGGACTGAAAGGAAATCTTATTTTTAATCATTGTTGAATATATATGGGGTGACCCCAGGGTATAAAATTTGAAAGATGTCTTTTGATGTGCATTATTAATTCAAAAACATACTGGCTAAAAACTGTAAAACCTCCCAGCCTTGTAAAATATTCCTTAACTGATTCACACCAATTCAAACCCGACATTATACGTATTGCTTGTTTTTGCAATACTAATAGATTTTGTAAATTTTCATGAGATATCCCACCGTATAAAATAATACCAAAAGATATATGAGCATGAATAAAATAGAAATAAATTGTCATTTGCTAAATCCAGCAGTTTTTAAGGGGAAATCCCATTTTCCCCTTAAATATATTCTGAACAATCTAATTATTTGTTCAATATGAGCTTCACCTATAAGAGTATCCCAAGTTTTATTGAAAATGTTGAGTAAAAATAATTAGAGTGAAATGATAATTTATTGTTTATTGACATCATTTAGCATTGACTTGGCATAATATTGGGCAATATACTGTGTTTACCTCCAATTGAAAATTCTTATTTTCCTTTGCAACTTTTTGCTGTGTAGTTAAAATTCAACATACAGTGAAACTAAGGTTAATCTTGTAACCTTCAGAGTAAATTCCAGTTGGCCTGTACCAACTATCAATACTACAGGGTGAGTGAAAAGAAACTAGGTATTAAAAAACTGCTATAAATTGTTTAATATTACTGATTTTATGTTGGCATAGTGTCGTAATACTACACAAGTAGGAGGTATACAAGTCCAAACCTCGAACAATGGAGGAATTGGAAAACAGAGAATTCAAGAAGTTATCACCATTATCCCAACTAACGTCCTTCAGAAGAGTGTAACTTGTATCCCTGGCCATTTGAGGAAGTTGGTTGACAACACTGGTGCCTATGTTGAGATTTGACTGATTCTCATGTTTTCTTATGTAACGAAGCACATGCATGTAGATTTTTAATAAATAACGTTTACTACAACAGAATTTACTACAATTTTTTTAATAACTAGTTACTTTTCACCCACCCTGTATAATGAAAACCTCGGACCGTGGTCACTTGAGATCAAAGAGACTATTTTAGATCTAAAACACCTTAACTAATATGAGTTCAATTAATTACAGTACAGACCCACTTAAGTTGCTGAGCGCTCAGATTCGCTGCAGAGTTTTAAACCAATCACCCTCCCCTCCCTTCCCCCACCGTACCTTGCGGGTTGAAGAAGCCGGTCATCCAGAACTGCGGCGGCCGCTTGACGAATATCCAGCTGGAGAACTGCGTGTTGCGCTCCTGCAGCTCCGTGTACCAGAAGCCGAGGGTCGACGAGGCCCACGAGTCGCGCTTCCAGCTGTCCGGCACACGCGCATCGTAGATGCTGTCCAGCGCGTTCCTCAGTTGCTGGCGGTGGGGGAGACAATGGGTGAGATTAATCACTGGCTGACTGACAATGAGATAGTGGTCTCTTTGAGGTGGGACTATGCCCATGAATATCATAGAAGATCCTAGCATCTTATCTTCTTACTACACCCCACTCTACCTCTCAGTTACAAACCCCACTCCATGTAATTAGGCCGAAAAGATTTCATGTTTCTACCTGCTTCTCCTTCCAGAGCAAGTCCTATACCTTCTCAACAGATTATCAAGATTTATTATTTAATTTTGTTTGAATAACTAGAGGAAAAGGTCAATATTGCAGTATATGCAGAATATTTAAATCACAAACATTCAGAGGCCTACTAAAAAAATCACAGATCACAGAATGTGTTGAAGTTCTATTGAACAACTATTATTTGTATCTAGTAGAATGTACCCGTTCTTCGCACGAGTTAGAAAGGTAAGTTAGCTTGAAACAGCTTTTCTTGCTTCTGCTCTTTAAGCTGTCAAATGGAAGTGTCCCCAGCTGTTCGCATTACAGTTTCTGAATATTTAATAAAATATTTTAACCCCACCCCCCTCCCCCCAGCGTAACAAACAGTTTTTGCAGTTTTTAAAAATAATTTTGCTTAAAATAAATCAAAACACTTATAATTAATGTGTCACGTTTCAAGAATGATTTGTTTTCAGACAAAAGTACAACCAATCATCATTGAATATCAGTAAAAATAACAAAACCGATTATGTTAAATCTTCCTTACAAAATTAATAACTTATTTATTGTATCTTTGTGAGGTGAAAACATTAATAAATTCAACAACGTCAGTATAAATTGAAAGTGGATTGAAGGTGTTTTTCCACATATTTAACTTCTAAAAATAATTTTAAGTTTTATATTCGTCAACTGTGGTTTATTTTTGCTTTTGAGATGCATAATTTTCAAAAGTGTCCATGAGGTCTTACTAACATTGAAAATCAGCTCCTTATCACAGCATACTTCAGCCAAAACACTTGTTCTAATAAGCAATAGGGAAGATCTCATGACTGAACTTAAATATTCGATACCGAACACAACTTTATAAGTTGGCAGCTAAAGGGAAAATGTTAGTATTTTGTTCACTTTAAAGTTTAAAATCATGTTACTTTTAGGCTCGTTATGGTCAGTTATAAAGGTCATTAGAGATGGAAAGGAGGTTTATTACCTGTGGTCATGTAAGTTTAAAGACAAAAAATACAAATATTTCGTACAATAATTTTCTATAGAAAATACAATAAACTTTTACTTTCTAAAAGAAAGTATGGTCATTATTATCTTGGGCCCCTTAGGGGTCGCTACCCACAGTTTGAGAACAGCTGGTATATGACACTTAACACTTGCCTTGAGTGTAGTTTAACCTCCTTATATTTAATATTTGAGATTTAAAATAGCTTGAGTATTGCATGTTTAACCAGCCCATGTGTTTTGAGATTTTACTGTAATCATCCTTTACAGTAAAACACAAGCTGGATTTTTATAAGAGCGATACCTAAGGAAATGAGTTTGCGCGCAGCACGCTGACGTGAGGGAAGTGAATTTCCACATACAAAACTATTAAAACTCAAAACCAGAGTAAAAACATAATTTTATTTAAATCTGGAAACATTGATTTTTTGGCTGTTCTGATGCTCCTGGTTTCATTTACCTGCAATGCTATGAATACAATTTTGCGCATGATAAGGTTAGGAAAAGATCCAGTCAGGCTTTAAATTAGGCGCGAGGTTGCTGGGGATGATACAAATACACCAACATATGAAAAACATGATTTTCTAATGTAAAAACCCCATAAGACAACGTACTGTGTCTAGCCGATATACATTTTCTTTAATAACTCGGTAAATATTTATGCTAGAATGACGATAGAGGGCTTAAAACTTTCGCTTCACTAATTCCCATCTTAATACATGCATTAATTTTACGTCCGGGGCTTTTCTGACCCTTTGTGGGCCCAAAAACTCGAAATTTGAAAGAATAATCCCAAAAAAAGGGGTTTAGAGTTTTCCGATTGTTTTGCCCAACGAACTTGTCCAACTGATTATAGAAAGGAACGTCCCTTCTAAATTTGAAGTAAATCGGACAAAAAATGTGACCGCTAGAGTGCATACACACACACACACACACACACACACACACACACACACATATATATAATTTTGAACGACCCCCCAAAACGTGTTCAGGGGGTCATGTTAGGAACTTCTATGGTGGTCCCGGGCTTAAGTTTCACCGTGCATGTCATGCTATTAGTTCACTTTCCATAGGAAATTCACTAATAAAGATCCGATTGTTATAGTTGATGTGATAATTAAAGAGGTAGTTAAAGAGGATGTAGTTTTTATGAAATTTGTTATTATTTACATTTGTCTTGAAGACTTTGCCCTACATGCACTCAAATAACCAATGTAAATCTTACGTGATATTAAATCAATTGAATTATATATTTAATTACCAGCTGTTGGCACATTAACAAAGCACAGCATGACAGCAGGAACGGATGTTGCAGACAGTATGTAATTAAAATTATTACTGGAATGACAACTCATCCAGTAAGTTTGTCACGTTATGAGGTGTGTTGTAAATTCGAAGCATTAGAAGAACATTTAAAACAATTAGTATGTTTGATTTATACTTCAGTAAAATTTTATTCAACTCAAACAATGCACGCAAATTTAAAATGTAAATTTAAATGATTTATCATATTAAAATGTATATAATTAAGTTATCAGGCATTTAGTTCTACATCTTCAAAATTTAATTGTGACATACCTCATTCATTATTATCGTTCCTTCAATTGCCAATAGCAGCTCTTTCAAGGTCTTCCTCACCACAGATATTACTTTTTGCATCCAATCAATTTCTTGTCTCAAGAATATATTCAGAGAGTTTAGCGGATCCATTTTCTTAAGTCTGAAATCAGTTTTGCATGATTAATTACTCATTTTCGCACCAAGCAAAGACTTTTTATATTACTGGATAAGAATTTTATAAATACCTGTTATAAGTTTATATTTCAGTGCTTATGAATTATGTATATACAGGATAAAGGGCCACCTGAAGACACATTCAAGACCAACAAAATGCAATCTAATATCATACATAATCATATCTCTACTTTTAGCATACTTATCCTAATGGAAAAACGAATCTAGATGAAAATAATCTCAAAACTTAATTTGAAAGAGACAATTTTCTGACATAATATGGAACAATAAAGTTATAGCTAAACTGGAACTAGTGTTGTAATCTCATAATATAACAATAGTTGTATTTATTTGAAATTCTACATGATCCTGTGATTATTTTTGTTTAAAAATTAATATGATAATATAACTGGAATCTGATCCCATCTTCAGATGGCCTAACCAATGGTGGACTGGTAATAATTGTGACTATTTTCAGTTCTTTGTTTTCAGCTATTTTGTGACCTCTTATATTTTTTCATGAAATGCCCACCATAAAGAATAAGTTATTATCATAGTCAGCATGGTAAGAACTTAAGCCTAGGACTATGAAAACTTTTTGTTTTGAGGTCCCCATATGACAAAAACATTTTTTTTAAATTTGTTTATGGGTATATCCATGCTCACGGATGATAACTTTTGTAAAAAATGCCCAGACTTTGACATTTAGTACATACGTGGAAAGCAACATTTATGACTTTACATTGAAAAAACCAAGAAATTTGTACCATCTAAAATATGTTTATTCATGGACTTAAAAAATTTAATTTAAGATTACGTAATTGCACTCAGTTTACAAAAAATTATATTTTGAATCATTGCTCTACGTCATTGGTTACTGAGGTATTGAAAGTCCTAACACAGTACATTGTCCAATGTTATTTTTATGTAGTTTTCTACATATCAGATTTCAGTCAAAATATATATAAAACATTGACAGGTGATTTTCGTCTCTTTGTTTCACATAATCTACCTTAAAAAAGATTTTAACTTACAGATACAACGGTATTTTATATTTACAAAATCCTGCCAGTTTGCTGGCCATTTTGTAATCTGGCTGAGGGTCCGGTACCGAGGTGGCTGGACTAGAGGAAATCTATTGAATAAAACTAGTTTAACACTTTCCCTGCATTACACGTTTTCAAACATGAACATCTCATTTGTTTCAGTGTTGAGCTATGACCCTTTTCCAGGTTACTTGCAAGAAGTATATTAATCAATTTTTTTTGCCACTAGAAAAACTTTTAACATGACTTCCTTATTTAGTCTTCAGTTTAAATATGGTCAGACTTTCAATTGAAATATATTTTACCTTTCCTTGACCTCAAACGGGTCGTAGTCTTTGGGCAGTTTGCTAAGCATCTCCTGCGCCTGTCTGGCCACGACACTCTCCCTCGATTCTCCCCCCTCCCCCCCTCCCGACTCCTTGGGCTGAATGGACATGATGGTGTCTAGCAGGGCCATGGTGGTGCTGCTTTGGTACCTAGAGGGAGGAAATAAAGCTTGAAAATTATGTTTTAAAGACCATTGTTAACTGTAGAAAGATTAAAACATCATACTTTGTTACACCTTTTTTTAATCTCAATCTCAAACTTTCGATGCGAGCCTTCTTAAAGAATACGATTTAAATCTGTTTATGGAGTTTGATTATGGATTAAGTTCATAATTTCAGGTACAATCGTCGTAAAATAAGTATGGATGGCAACAAACTTATTCTCTTTCTCAGGGCTTTGAATATCAAAATCGATTTAATTTATCCATTACAAAAATATACGACGTGACAGGTGACAATGTTTTGCGAAAAACCTTTTACTTCTTTATAGTTTTGATCAGAATATACACACCAGAGTAAGTAATAAGGCTAGTACAAATTTTTGTTTAGCCTGCTAATTATGCAATGGGCTCTTTCATTAGGAATGAGAACTAGGTTTATACATAACTTGCACATATAGAACAAAACTTGGTATAAAAATCTGATAAAATAATCAAGAAATTAATGTTAATCCCTAAAAACACTTTTTAACCAACTGTATTTTAGAATGCTCTCTAAAATTTGAAAAACTCACGTAATATCAGCGTTGGGGTGAAGGCCGTAAGCTTGAGGCGGGTCGGTCGGATTCATATTGTCGATCGCTTCCAAATACTCATTCAGATTCCTGAACACCATGATGCCGTAACCTGTGTAGAAGCGGAACTCTTCTGCAAACATCGCCTCTGCGAACCACACTTTGGTGAACGTGTTGAGCAGCCTCTTGTCGTAATCATCCGTCACTCGCCCCCCGTACTGGACCTCACCCAACATGTATCTGTGTGAAACAAACGCATTCAAACAGTGCCAACTAAGGTGGGAGGGACAAATGCATACATGCAGTGCGAACTTAGATGGGAGAAACAAACGCATACATACAGTGCTAACTAAGATGGGAGGGACAAACCGAATACAGTCAGTGCCAACTAAGGTGGGAGGGACAAATGCTATAGGCAGTGCCAACTTAGATGGGAGAAACAAACACATACATACAGTGCTAACTAAGATGGGAGGGACAAACCGAATACAGTCAGTGCCAACTAAGGTGGGAGGGACAAATGCTACAGGCAGTGCCAACTTAGATGGGAGAAACAAATGCATACAGTCAGTGCCAACTAAGGTAGGAGAAACAATCACCTGAAGGCATGGCCAACTTGGATGGGAGAAACAAACGCATACATACAGTGCTAACTAAGATGGGAGGGACAAACCGAATACAGTCAGTGCCAACTAAGGTGGGAGGGACAAATGCTATAGGCAGTGCCAACTTAGATGGGAGAAACAAATGCATACAGTCAGTGCCAACTAAGGTGGGAGGGACAAATGCATACAAACAGTGCCAACTTAGATGGGAGGGACAAATGCATACAAGCAGTGCCAACTAAGGTGGGAGGGACAAATGCATACAAGCAGTGCCAACTTAGATGGGAGAAACAAACGCATACATACAGTGCTAACTAAGATGGGAGGGACAAACCGAATACAGTCAGTGCCAACTAAGGTGGGAGGGACAAATGCTATAGGCAGTGCCAACTTAGATGGGAGAAACAAACACATACATACAGTGCTAACTAAGATGGGAGGGACAAACCGAATACAGTCAGTGCCAACTAAGGTGGGAGGGACAAATGCTACAGGCAGTGCCAACTTAGATGGGAGAAACAAATGCATACAGTCAGTGCCAACTAAGGTAGGAGAAACAATCACCTGAAGGCATGGCCAACTTGGATGTGCTATGAACGGTAGTGAAGGTGAGGCGGAGATTCCCTCACCTTTTGCAGTCTCAGTCGTGAGCAGCCACGCCGGATACTAGCCACTCCTAGTTTACTTTACATGTCACTCACACTAACTAATCAAAGATCACTGAGATAACAGAATAATACCTTTGGAAAGATTAACTTAGTGCAATTTACTTCTGAAAGGAAATTACAAAAATAGTTAGGGACATTTATTGTTTTTTATAATACTTCATTGTCAATTTTCAATTCAGCCAAGGGATAATACATTAAGATTACCTACTTTCCCTCACAAAAGTTGACTTTATGATTTAAGACTAGACAACTTTGATCAAACAACCAACAGCATTTCACTGCCGTCTTGCAAATTAACATATTTTATAGTGAGAAACTGACATATTTAACAACATACCTGACAGTATTCCAGCTGATCCCGATCTTGGGATCAATATCGTCCAAGTGGTTCTGTATGAACATTGTTGAGGCAAGCCAGTCTGAATAGTTAAACTCGTATGGTATGTTCCAGCCAAGTGGCCCAAACTTGCGTCTTTCCTGCACAATCGAACGTGTTTACTATCTACTTTTGGAAAACATTATACTGTCCCCAAATTACCGGGGCTATTTTTACATGGATTATCTGTTAGATTAAACTGTTTTTATTTATTTAAGTATTTTACAAAAGTTTTCTCTTCTAGAATAAGAACGATTCATGTACCTCTTACATAAGTATGATGATAGTACTATTCACTCTTTACTTTCTTAACAATCTTTCTGTTAAAGCTTCGAAAAAAAAAAAAAAAAAAACTTTGTTAGCCTTGTATTATCTTATTTCTTAGATGTTTTTGCAAATGGCTTGCGCACCTTGCACAAGTATAGGATTTTTCAGTATTTTGTTTTGTTTTATAAGTTTGTTTAATAACGGTTTTATTTTTGTAACATCCTCTTAACCTGCTGATTGTTGTACCTGCACCACAGTGTGGAGGAACGACAGGGCATATATCATCGGCAGATACTGCTGTGCTCCACTGTAGTCCAACAGGTCCTGGCTCATGTTGCTGTAGGTCCTCATCAGACCGGCTCTTATACCTGCAAACAATCGGGTCGGTAGTTCGATGCTCCATGCTAAATTTTGCTAAAGGACATGTTTTTGTTACAAAACCAAGCATTTAAAGTCAATATATATAGGGAGTATTTAAACTGTTTTGTGTAAGAGTTTTTGAACCGATTTAAGGAATGAAACTTTTTGTCAACTTTCTGGGAAGTTGTGTGCAATTGTTGAATCTGAACAAAGTATTTGGGTTATTACAAGGTAGTAGTCTTTCCTTCAAAACTGAATTAACCCTCACGATCTACAGTCAACTCCCGATTATCCGGGAGCGGGTTAATCGGGTTGCGGTTTAACCGGGGTCACGAAAGGTTTATTTTTATTTATCCCCTTCTAAACATAAATAGAGCAATAATAACAATTTATTTTGCTAAATTATCTCCAGAATCTTATTTAATTTACTTTGTTTATCAGAATAAATACTATACAAACAATTTAGTAACCACAACATAATCTGTGAGTCTGTCATTTCGCTAATGAGCCGTGGGTGCGTGATAGGGAGTGATGACCTTGACACTGCACAGACGGTCGGACGTGGACGTCTAAAAATAGAAACATCTCAAAACAATCACCCTTTCCGCCGCTGTTCACCCTCAGCGACGGACAGACAGACGGACGGACGGTCGGACGTCTAAAAATAGAAACAGCTTTCAAGCAATCGCCCTTCCCACCGTTGTTTACCCTCATTGAGTTTTTCCCCCAGAGCGGAATTAATTAGCATATAGAACTATTCGGTGTAGTTTAGAGAGTTCGGTGTTTAGAGATTTTTAACTTATTAAATATCATTCGGCGTTTTCGATAGTATTTACTGCTATCAACCATTGCTAGTATTAACTATTATTATCTTGATTGTTTGTAGATGTTATCACAATTTAAAGATTTATCATTCGGCGTTTTCGATAGTATTTACTGCTATCAACCATTGCTAGTATTAACTATTATTATCTTGATTGTTTGTAGATGTTATCACAATTTAAAGATTTTCAAAAGTATTTAATCTATATAAATATATCTTAAATAACATTAGAACACAATATTGTAGTATAAAAATGTTGATAAACCTTTATTATATTTGTAATATTCAATTTATTGAATCCCTTTTTTTAACCATGGTTTTTTTTTAGTCTCGGTCATTACTCCGAGACTGGGAGTTGACTATTTTTAAGTGACAATTTAAATTAAAAACCTATCGCCCTGCAAACAAAAATTGTAGGCTACAAAGAAAAATGTATAAATTTAATATATCTTTGATACTAAAGCATTATTAGCACTTGGAGAACTGTACAAGTTTAAAATAATTGGGTTTTGGAAATAATTGGGTTATTTTTAATTAATTGTTATACATGTTGAGCACGTGAACGAAATATTTAAACTTTTGCAATCTTCTGAGTTTGAATATTATTTACAGCAACATACAATATGAACTTCTCCTATGGATTCTTAGGTCATATCTAATCCCAGCACATAAATGTTGCTATAACAGCTGCAGCGCTGTATCTGTATAGCAACCAACTTAAGTTGGATCCACTCAGGGAAGTACAGTCGGGTATGTGACTACTCTGATGTAGACCTTTGTTTTGGAATGAATAAATAGATGGTGTAACCTCATAATGTTGGTTATAGGAAACTTCATGACCTGAAAAACTGGCCAACAGGTTTATTTATATCAACCTAATAACGCATCACAGTTCGCACTTGGTATAGACCTCAATTGAAATAGTAATTGTGGAGAGCATGACCTTTTTTCTCCAAGAATAGCACGATACAAGTATTTCAAAGCTTTAAAGTGTTCTTGTAAGCACTTGAACATTACCCCCAAAACAAAAACATGGTGTGATCTAAACACTAATTCACCTTGAGGCGGCTCGTTTGTGAATTTGATAGATATCTGCAGCAGAGATATAGGGAACCGGTCGTGAGGCTCAGTCGTGATCCACACTCGGAAGTCCGGGTGGACGCTCTCCACTTCCGCCAGCAACATGAACAGCTCTGTCATGTAGTCGATGCCCAAGTGACAGTTCTGGAGTAGCACCCAGCCGCCCTGGGAGGAAACATTAACTTTACTGCTAGTATGTGGCTGAGTTGTAGTAAGCCGAATAATTTTCCCATATGCTAATCCAATATTGAACATAACTAAATGATTATGTGTAGTTTAGTCTGTAATTTCAATCCAGGATTTTTAAAAAACAACTAGCTATAGCTCTATAAACAACGCTTTCTTGTTTCTAAGTAACTTTTTTTTTTAAATTTTACAGTACTGTTTTTGTAATTTTCTGGCTAGTACGAACTTGTTTGCTAATCACATGGGCCTAATATTTTTATACGCTAACTAAGAGTAAAATACTTAAAGAATATACATTTAAAATTAAAAGTTACCCATCGCAACCTGTTAATGAAAAATTTTAAATCCTTTCAAATAGCGTTTGAAATAGCTTGGTTTTTATGTAAGTCAAGAAGGATTTAACAAATTATAATATTGTGGATAGCATATTTTATGAAAACTTTACTGGGTAACTTTACAAGCACTAAACAAGCTTCAGGTAACAAATACTTCACCTTGTGATGTAGATATCAATAACGTCTCGAAACAATCTAGCATTAGTTACAGAAATCTATCACCAGCTAGTCAAGTTCAACGTTCTAATCATGTACAATATAGAACTAGATCTAAATGTAGGATTCATTATGCACAATTGAGGATTTATAACCTATGCTTAAGATGTGGCCGCAATAATCATCATGCTTCTGATTGCCGAGCAGATAAATCAGCATTACACTGCAAGGCTTGTTCTCGACAAGGTCATGTGTCCAAAGTGTGCATTACATCTTTACTTAGGGAGTCGTTTCCTAGAAACCATAATTCTAACATATCATCAGGCTCATCAACTAATTATGTTAATACTGGTACATCTGAGGACTTTGGTTTTAATTATGTAAATCATGACTCACAAGTAGTTGACATCTATGACAACACTCAATCTATGAAAAGCATTAATTCTCAAAAATATATTGTTTCTGTACATATCAATAACAAACCAATGCAGTTTGAAGTAGATTCCGGAGCAGGTCTCATCTCAGAGACCGATTTCAAAAATTTGAATTTAAATACAGTTATGACACCTACAGATATTTTCTTTAGGGCTTACACAAATGAAATTTTCCGTCCTAAAGGGAAAGTACATGTTCAAGTAGCTTACAAGGGGACTCAATCAGACGAAGAACTTTTCATAATACCTGATGGTCATCCAGCTGTACTCGGTAGAATATGGATAAGACACTTAGGAATAAATCTCCAGGAAATCGACATACTTTTTACAAATGATATATTTTCCAGTTCATAAAATCCTGTTCATTCAATTGATAATGTATTTAACGAGTTTTCTAACGTTTTTGAACAGAAAATCGGTTGTCTTCCAAATCATAAAGTTACCTTAAAATTGCGTGACAATGCTACGTCCATTAACTAAGGAACAAAATGTTCCATTGGTACTTCGGTCCAAAGTTGAAGAAGAACTCAATAATTTGGAATCTGCAGGAATGATTTCGAGAAAAGAAGTAAGCGACTGGGGTTCGCTTCTTGTGGTAATCCCAAAAGGTAACGGTACGGTTTGCTTATGTGTAGATTACAAAACCGGTGTAAATGATCGACTCGTCTCAGCTAATATTCCTATCAAACATATTCCAGACATTCTTCATAATTTGCGAAACTCTAGTGCATTTTGTAAGTTAGATAACTATAAGGCTTACTTACACATACCAGTTGACGAAGAAAGTAGTAAGGTTCAAACAATCACGACCCACAGAGGAACTTACCGGATGTATAGATTAAGTTTTGGTATCAAAACAGCACCAGCGGAATTTAACCGTGTCTTAAGTCAAATATTACAAGGACTTTCCAAAGTAGAAGTATATTACGACGATATAATTGTACATGGTACAACAAAAGAAGAGTGTTTTCAAAATCTCAAAAGCTGCCTTCAGCGTCTTCAAGAAAATTACATACATCTAAACAAGGACACTAGCCTTTTTTTAGAAAAATTGGACCAACTTTTAGAAATTTTAAGCAAGAATATAAAAGAATTGTGATAGCAGGTGATATAAATATAAATTTCCTAGATAATGACTCAACCTTAAAATTGTTTAAACTCTTAAGTGAACATGGCATGTATTATGCTGTTGATTTCCCGACTAGAATAACTGATACATCAGAATCATCAGTTGATAACATCATAATTAATGTAAATACAAATCAAATAAGTGTGGAGGTAATCATAAGGGCAATATCTGACCATGATGGACAGATGATGCATATCTCTGGTGTGTATAAGTACAACAATAAATTTAACAAAAACATTATTAAACAAGTGAGAAAATTTGATGATAGCAATTTTGTAAGATTTTTAAAATATTTGTCGAGGGAATCATGGTCTACTATGCTCCAGTTGAAAGAAAATTTGATGTTTTTAATACATTTTTTATGCATTATTTCAATGTATTCTTTCCAAAAGTTAGAACAACATTGAAATCTAGACAAGGTACATGGATTACGGATGATATCAAGAAAGAAAATAATCATTTGGTTTTCCTCAGAAATTATCAAAGTCAAGCAGCTTAAGTTATGCAGAAAGTATCAGAAATAAAAATACCCCCGTCGCAGCAAACCTGCGTACTCAGCGAATTTCCAATGCATATGTATGTGACTCGCTACTACATAGAGCTACTTACCAAGTTTCACAAAAATACATCCATAAATAAGTGATATATAGCATTTTATTTATTCTCCATAAGAATAATATTAGGGTTGAGGACGCAGGTTTGCTGCAACAAGGAAGATAAGTAATATGTTTTTTTGCAATTATCAATATAACTGAACCAGGTGAAGCTATATACCAAGGTTTATTAATTTAGGTTCATAATTAAGGGAGATATAAAACTTTACTTATTCTCCATATGAATAACATGGGGGCCGAGTATGCAGGTTTGCTGCTACGGGGACTATCAATAAAAAACTTGTTTTTTGTGCTAATATCAATATACCACAACTAGTTGAAGCTACATACCAAGTTTCATCAATATACACTCAAAAATAATCGAGATATAGAATTTTATTTATTCTCCATAAGGATAACATTGGACAACGTACTATGTTTAGCACTTTGAATATCTCTACAACGGTTGGACGTAGAACAACGATTAAAACACCAAAATGTTTGTTTTGTTAAGCTAAACACATTAATAAACAGAAATGTGAAGTTTTTAGTAAAACTATCTGAGAAAAATCTAAAAACCTTTTTCCCTTAAGATTAACATGGGACACGTTTTTTTGGATTTTCTCCGCAACCACTTAACCTAAGTTAATGATTCAAAATACTAAATTATTTGTTTTTTTTAAGCTCTATAAAATGGCTATAACCAAAATTGAGTGTTTTTAACATTTTGGGGTCAAATTTGCAAAATCCCGATTTTTGGAAAATTGTAAACCCCTATAAAACCCCCTTCCCATAGTGCGATCAATCTGGTTTTCGAACTTAAAGTCATAAATGCTACTCTCCACATTTGTGCCAAATTTCATCAAAATCGGGTGTTTCTTTCAAAAGTTATTGCGGTAACGGACACACATATATATATAGATATATATATTAATATATAAATTTGAACGAATAGTGTTTTTGGCATCTGGGGACCTCAAAACGAAAAGTTATCATGGTCTTGGGCTTAAGTCTTACCATGCCACCTACGGTAATAGCTTCTTCCCTATAGGGGAAATTCGCTAAAAGGTTTTTGAGAAATAAAATTAATAAAAGAAAAAATAAATATTTTGAGAGTAAAATAAAAAACTCTAGTAACGTAATGAAGGCTACATGGAGTATAATAACTTCTGAATCAAGAAGAAGTCAACATACAAGTGATATTTCATTGATTAATGTTAATGGGAGACTTACTAAAGAACCTTCAATAGTTAGGCAATATATTTAACAATTTTTTTAGTAACATAGTTGGCCGTCAAATAATACCAAATATTGTACAAAAAAAAATACAAAATGTCCCAAATAAATTATCAGTAAATACAATATTTAGTAAAAAATTCCCCTTTCAGCCAGTAGACACTTTGAAAATTGATAGTATAATCTCCTCTTTCCAAAATAAATGTTCTTCAGGGATTGACGAAGTCCCTATTACTGTCCTTAAAAGGGCTAAAAAAATATATTGTAACCCCTAGCATATCTAATTAATTCTTCTTTAATATCAGGTATATTTCCCAATCAACTAAAAATAGCTATAATAGTACCAATTTATAAACGAGTTCGCACGCAGCACGCTGACGTGAGGGAAGTGAATTTCCACATAAAAAACTATAAAAACTCAAAATCAGTTAAAATCATACAATTATTCCAATTTGTATTCAAATCTGAAAATATTGATTTTTTTGCTGTTTTGATGCTCCTGGTTCTATTTACCTGCAATGCTGGGAATACAATTTTGCGCATTATAAGGTTAGGAGAAGGTCCAGTCAGGCTTTAAAGTAGGCGTGAGATTGTTGGGGATGATAAAAGTACATCAACAAATGAATAACAGGCTTTTCTGAAGTAAAACCCCAAAAGACAACATACTGTGTTTGGTCAACAAACATTTTCTTTAATAACTCGGTAAATATATATGCTAGAATGACGAGAGAGGGCTTAAAAGTTTCGCCACACTAATTGCCACCGTTTTTCATTCGTTAATTTTACATCCGGGGCTTTTCTGACACTTTTTGGGCCCAAAAACTCAAATTTCTAAATTTAAAATCCCCGAAAAAGGGGTTAGAGTTTTCCGATTGTTTTGCCCAACGAACTTGTCCAACTGATTACAAAAAGGAATGTCCCTACCAAATTTGAAGTAAATCGGACAAAAAAATGTGACCGCTAGAGTGCATACACATATATATATGTCTATATATATACATATATATATATATATATGTATATATATAGATATATATATATATATACAATTTTGAATGAACCCCCAAGACGTGTTCAGGGGGTCACATTAGGAACTTCTATGGTGGTTCCAGGCTTAAGTTTCACCGTGCGGGTCATGCTAATAGTTCACTTTCCATAGGAAATTCACTAAAAAGGTAATGTAACTCAGCCTGAGAGCTACAGACCAGTGTCACTCTTAACTTCAACTTCTAAAATTTATGAACGACTGGTTTATGAACAGCTAACTACCTATTTAGAACTAAATAATATATTGGATGGCCAGCAAAATGGGTTTAGGCAAGGAAAATCATCAATTACAGCAATGATTGACTTTATACAAAATATAATTGATGAAGTTGATAGAGGCAGAAATCCAATAGGCATTTTTAAGGACTTAACACGTGCATTTGATAGTGTCAATCGTTCTACCCTTTTAGATATATTACATAGTTTTGGTATCCTTAATAAAGAGCTTACATGGTTTCAGTCTTATTCGAGCAGTCGTCAGCAGTATGTACAAATATCACGACAGAAAGGGAAATGTTTCGAACAATTTACGTCCCAATTAGAAACAATTCGCTATGGAGTACTCCAAGACTCAATTCTGGGACCACTGTATTTTATCTGCTACCTAACAGGCTTACCAAATGTAACTGACGAATTTAACAAGATTTGTTTACATGCTGATGATACGAATTTGATCGTCTCCGGTTCTAGTAAAGAATTTATCAAAAAATCATCAAATAACAGTTTAAATAATTTAAATGCTTTCTTCAGTAGTAGAAGTTTGATTCTCAATTCAGATAAAACCAGTTTAATTGCATTTAAAACAAAACAATCAAGTTCCAATGTTGATCCAAATATTTATATTAGTGATAATAAACTTAACTATGCAAACTATTCCAAATTTCTTGGTTTACCAAACGATTGACCAACATTTAAGTTGGGACTTGCATATAGAATCGGTGCTGGGCAAAATTACATCTGGTCTGTTTGCTTTGAGGAACATGGCAAAAACATGCAGCCTGGAAACTTTAAAAAACATTTACTTCTCATTGATTCAGTTACACTTTTACTATGGGATATGTGTATATGGGTCAACCAAAAAAATTAATTTAGACAACATTTTAAAGCTTAAAAAAAGCTATAAGAATAATGTTAAATTTAAAGTGGAAAGATTCAGTGAAGCATCTGTTTTCTGAACTTAACATTTTAACAGTTCACAATATTTATATTCTGGAAACAATTATTTTTACATTGCATTTAAGATTGCAAACTGTTGTAGGCCATAATTATGACATTAGACATCGTTTCACAGTACAAAAACATAAATTAGAATTTTTAAAGAAAAACTTCATACATGGGGGCTTAAACTTATGAAATATATTCCTGAAAAAATAAGAAAGATTAATAATTAAAGAAAATTTAAGAAACCTAAAGGCTTACCTTATAAGTAGGCCAGTATATTCCATGGATGAGTTTTTTGTCTAGATATAACTATGCCTTAAAATAATATGATCAGTCGATAAGAATGATTGTACCTAGTATAACCTGGTAATAAATAATTTTGTATTATACTTGTTGCTTTGGATTTGTTTATTACATTGTTTAACTTTATAATTTTAGTTACTGGTATAAAATATACCTTTTTGACTCTATTCTGTCTGTATGTTTGTGCAACATTTTTTTGAATAAAGATATTTGAATTGAATTGAATACGAAGTACTTAAAGTACCTACTGTACATCTAGGGGTTCTGCTCCATAGTCTGTAAAAGTTCAAATGTTAATCTTATGGAGGAGATTGGAAATTATTTATTAATCTTTAACCACAGAGTGCACCAAACAACATGTTAAAATATGCTCTGATGTAGTGTGTATTTAAAACGAATAGCCTATCAAGTATTAATGATTTAAAACAGCATCACAGCTATGAATTATATTGGACATAAACGCAACCATACCATATGTCATCAGTTTTTGGGCAAGTTGACAGCTTGACCAATTTATTATTTGCATATTAATGACTGGAACCACAATTGGATCACATAAAATGGCAAAAATGGAAATAACTTTATCATTAAATATGAGCTGTGTTACAAGTTCAAACTCAAACTTGCCGCCATATCAGAAACATCTAGAAGACACTACCGCGTACAGGAGAACCTGACAACAATGCAGTCACGTGACCCGCCTCGCTCATAAAACTGGACGACCGCGGCCTCTCGTTCTCTTAGCTCGGAACAATTCGGCGTAACATCATCTAAAACCTTTTTCTAAATTAATACCGCGTTTCTTTGCCAATTCTAAAAGTTCGTCGATTTGTTAACGGGGTGCATCCCATACGTTCTCTATTTCGCGAATTATTTTAAAGAAAAGGCCGAAATTCGCGGTACAATCTCACATTCGTATTAATTAATTTATCAAACCTTTTTCAAAATTACACATGCTAAGAGCAGGTTTTAACACTGCCATTCTTGTCGTTTTTCTGGGGATAAATAAAACAACTGGTATTATTAATATTTAGTGCATTAGTAGTGTTACAGTGTGTATTTATATTGTGAGCGTTTTGTGTATGTAATTTTCTACAATGGTCATGTAAGTAATATTTATTTGTTTTACATACTTGGTCATATTTCACAGAGTACATGTCATAACTGGTACTGATCAACATTTAATAATTGTTAAGTTTAAATTCATTATCATTGTTAATTTATTTGATGTAATTTCATATTCACAGATCATTTAAGGTAACTCTCTATTTGTTATAATTTAACTTAAAAACATATTTGCTGTACAAGAATTAATTTATATTAAGGAAAAATACTTTTGAATAATATTTAAATTTAATTACATTGTCTCAAATCTAAAATAATTGTAAGAGCTGGAAATTAAGTAGAATCCAAAATTCTAGGAAATTTAAGACTTATATAACAGAGTGTTACTGTTTGGTTGATTTAAAAAAAAAAAGAGTATAAAGTTAAATTAATCTGCAGTTCAGAGCTTAGATCAGGATTCACAATAGATTTTAAATAAGTTAATCATGGATCATTTGAATGTGTAATTTAATTTGGTGGTAAAATGATATAGGAGGATAGAGTGTGTCGGAGGTCAGGAGGTTTAGTTAGGAGGACTAGAATATTGTTATTTATTCCCGACCACTCGCTTGTTTTAATGAACCGCCATTTGATTAACTAGGAATTCCTGATTACCACATTTTGATACTTTCACTTGAGAACTGCTTTTGATTATTTAAAAAACAAAATCCAAAAAAATATTAAAACTAAAAAGGCCAGAAATCGACCAAAGCCATAACCTCTAAGGTGATCCATTTTAGATTAATTTAAAATACTCTTTTCCGGCTCTGATTTAGATATGTATATGTTGTAATGTTTTTCCTCAGATTTAAATAAAATAGTTTCTTGCAATCAGGTTTTTCTTTCAAGCAACCCACAACTAAATCAGAGATCCACGAGTGTTTTTGGGCCCAGCAACACTCGCTCTGCATTACTGTAATTGACAAATTAAATGTGAATAGAAATATATAGAGTTTTTTCATGCAAACATAACAAGTAAAATAGTTTAAATGTAACAGCTGGCAACTGTGGTCGTACATTAAAACCCTAACAAAGCCATTGATAGTAAAATTTTACCTACCACCAGAGAAGAAAACCACCAAAAATTATAGAAAGCAAGACTTAACAAATACTTGAAAAACTCAACTAGACATGATATATAAATTCTAATAACCTTCTAAAAATACATGGTATTTCTCAACAATTTAACAACTTACATTTTCTTTGAAGTTTGCAACTAGTTTTCTCGCATGCACCTCCTGCCCCTGACCCATAGAGATGGACTTGCACTCAAACTCATTACGTTTAGCAGCACTTTCTATGAGAGGCGTAGGATCCGAGCCCATACTGAGCAACCCAATCATAGGCGCTAGCGGCCGAGACTCGGACAGCAACACATCAATGTTGAGGATGACAGGTTCCGTGTACCGCGTGTCCATACTTGACGCGACATACTTCTTGGACTGTGCCAAAGTTCTATCCTGGCACCACGCTCGCACCATGAGCAATCTTCTAAAAGGGTCTAATGCCTCATACCCATCAGGCATCGGTTCTTCTTCAGGCGCGGCCTTGTCGAACCATACCTTCCAATATTTTTCACTCTGGGGTACCTGGTTCAAGATGAACTTGAAATGTGGAAGGGTGGAGAGTTGGACCAAATTGAGCCAAACGGAATCTGTAATCCATTTACACGGTTTGGCCGGACAAGCGTTCAAGTCCAAAGCAGAACCGCCTTTGATGAAGTTCTGGAACTCCTCGTGGGTTATAGCTTTTCTCTGTAGGTCGACTTTCATCGTGAGCAACAAGGTAAACATGTACTTGTGACTTTCGTACAGTCCACGACATTTATATCTGAACACTTCAAACGTAAGGTAGTCGATTATAAAATTGATTCTCTTCTGAGCTACCAAACTCTTCTCCGACTTTGCCATGGAAATGTCGAACCGTTCCAGAAACTGGGTCAAAGACGTTTGATACATACAGTTCACCATCGACATGTCGACAATAAGGAAGTAAAGTATGCTCCCACGAGTAGCTACTGGTCGGAATTCCTCTCGAGCTATGTTGATCTTAGCTTCCGTAGCTGCGGCAATCTTCAGTTTCTCACGGACAGAAGCAGCTGTGGTCTGCGTCACATTCAGCACCGCTATGACACTCTCATCATCCACCAACGATCCTTGTACAGTCGTCAGCTTGTACAGGAGATTACTCTCCAATTCCTTCATCTTGCGTTTATTAGCTGTAACGTCCTGAATCAACGAAGTTCTTTCAAACTCTAATTCTTTCTTCTCAGTCAAAATCACCCGACCCAACAACTGGTCTTCTAGACCTTTCATGGTGACAGTGAAGTCGATAATGTTGGTTCTCGCAGATATCTCAGGGGAATAAGCTGGATTGGCTAATTTGGTGGTGATATAAAGTCGGAAATCTTTGTTTACGTCCATTTCCTTGTCGCCCACTTTCACCTTCAGGGCCGTACCAACTTTGATGTAGTTTTTCTCGAGCACGTTATCGAGAGCTGGGTCCAGTTCTTCCAGGACATCCTCAATAAGCATCGGTCGTCCAAGGGAAAGGCAGTCTTCAATGTGATTTCTAAAATACTTGTGATTCAAGGAAGTAACCTGAAAAAATTATTTTACATAAGAAACATAAATAAGACATATAAATTAGAAACTTTCAAAATAGTTTTAATAGTTTATAAACATCTCAAAGTGCATTGTTCAACTTTAAATTTGGATGAAGCTCATGAAAGGTTACAAATACAATACTGAATACTATGTTATAGATTAAGCTTTAGTTGTTTCTTTGGAAAAACTTATATAAACAGGGTTTCCGGTATCGACTGCACCAATTATTGAAATGCTGTCTTTATGTCATTATAAAGAAGCATATAATGCTAACACATGTTCTGACTTGTTCCGTTTTGTATCTGTATGTGTTTCTACAAAATCCTTGATATCTTCAGAGAATTACAAAACCTAATTGCTGCTGCCATGCCTGTACTATGACCATATTTTCTATTAAGATATTCCTACTTTTCATAACTAAATTCAAGTTTTATCCACTGTCCATTATCAAACGTTTTGAAAGCTATTCACCTGTGGATTTTTCTTTAAAAATGTTAAAATCATACAAATCGTTATTTTTTTATGGTTAACACTGTGAATTTTGAAATCCCCCATTTTGAAATGAAATGTTGCATGGGTAAATCATTTTGATGAGATTTGTAAACTACTTAGATCAGTACCAAGTTTCAATATTATATTTTCCCATTTCTGAGATATCATGTTTTTTTTTAATTACATACAGACTTGAATACAGAATATGGAGCAAAATTGGCCACATAGTGATTAGTTCTTTTTTTTACATGACTAATACGGCAACGTTTGTTGCAAAAAAAGGCTTGCCACCCTGCAGTGGCACATATAGATAGATACTACCTTTGGGGTGGCCCAAAACCAATAATACGTTTGCTTGACAATAATACATTGATTAAGCACTTAAACATGAACACCAAACAGCACCATACAGTACTTTGGTAGATCAGAGATAATCTAACCAAACGGCAAACGTAAACAAGGAACCAACCCCTTGCCGCCTGCAGAGGCCTGAGACCACCGGTGAATTCGCACCAAATAAACAGCTACTCCACTGAGCCTATAATACAGATGCGTTCATAGGCTCCGTGCCGCTATCCAATCACTATTTTCTCTTGCGCAATATGTTTACTATTATTCGGATTAGTTAATTTTTCCAATTTTTTTAAATTTTGCCCCTGCCAACCTGTATATTTAATACTTAAACACAAAATAGCTGATTCTCCACCCTGAAATACAGTCCGAGATGAACAACCCAAACTACACCACCGTTTATCCCGCCGTTACCTGCAAATCATTCTCCTTCTCCTTGTTCTTGATCCACGAGATGCCCTGGCTCTGGGGGTCGATCAGCAACGGGAACCGGGACGCCTTGGTGACGATGATCCCGTTCTGGATGGACAGCTCGTCGCTCGGCAGCCCCTGCAGGTTCCACTCCCCGATGGTGGGGGTGTCCACCAGGTTGTCGGTGATGTTGAGGTTGGCGGTGACCGGGATCTTGCGGTCGATCAGTTCGCTGTACCAGGTGGCGTTGAGCAGCGTGCGGAACTCCTGGTTGAAAGGGCCGGTGTACGACAGGAAGCCGGTGAGCAGCAGCACGTCGCCGATCAGCCGGTCGATCTCCGCCTTGAACATGTGCGACTGCTCCGTCCACCGCACCTGCAACCGAGGGCGGGTCACACACTCATGTCTTGTACGAGGGTCATCCGGAAAGTAAACAATGTTTACACCTAGAGAAAAAACCGAGAGTAAAGATATTGGTCGAAAGTCGTCTAATTGTTTGTTATTTTTCTTCTGGATGGGTTTAATGACAGAATATTTCAAAAGATCTGGAAATATCCCTAAGGTTAAACATTGGTTGAATATATTGGCTAAGTGGGGAGCCAACATTTCACCAACATGTCTTATCAAAAACATGGGAACCTCATCCCACCCAGAGGATCTTTTATTTTATTTTATATAGTTTCTTTATAGAAGATAACATTTCTTGAGAATCTATTAGACTGAGGAAAAATGATTCCTTGATGTTACTGCAGTAGGTTTTTGATAAGTCTAGGGCATCATTAATATTTGACTTAAGGTCTAATCTTTTAGTTACTGTTACAAAATGTCTGTTTAATACACTTGCTACTTCATTTCCTACATTTTTCTCCTCCCGCATCTATTTCGATGTTGATTTTAGTTTTGTTTGTTTTCCCTAACTCTTGGTTCACAACTTTCCAAGAAGCTTTGGCTATGTTGTCAAGGCCTTTGATCAATTTGCTATAATATTGTAATTTTTCTTCCGAATTTTATTTTTTTAAATTTGCTTACACTCCCGGTAATAAAATGCTAAACTTTTGTTACCTGCATTCTTCTTCATTAATATGAATAGGTTACGTTTTTTGTACTGAGATTTATAATGTCATTAGTGAGCCATTTTTTCTTTAAATGCTTAGGATTATTTGATATGTACTTTTTTGAGAATGTTGAATTGAAATGAAGTAAAAAAATTTTTAATGGCTCGTAGCTGTTTAAAATGGTGGCGTCAATAGAGTATCCCGCCAAATTTGAGATGCGCAATGTTATTGGTTTCTGGATGTGCTAAATTTCCGACCTACTGAAATTTGCGGTCAAAAACCAAAGACAAATTATTTTCAAAGTGCAAAAAACATGATATTAAAATTGATGTAATGTGTTAACATTTTAACGGCTGTTTCCCCAATTTTTCTCTCAAGTCTTTCTTTCAAATCATCTTTAACGGGTAAAGATCTGTCACTCCGATCCCCATCGTGAACAATGAATCTTCTTTCTTTAAATCTGATGTACCAATTTTTTCTCTTGAAGACTTGTTTGCACTTTCATTATAAACTTTCTTTGGTGTTTGTCTAAAAATTAAAATATTCGTAACATTTGTTGCATTCAGAAACCGAATAACACTAAGTACCTAACATTTGGTTGGGATTTCGATTGACGCCGCCAGTTTTGAGGCTGGCACTGGGTACAGCAAATGAAGTTGTCATTACAAATGGTAAGTCTTTTGGCTCTCCATTATGACAAGCTTCCCTTTCAGCTTTGGTCCCTTAATTTGTAATGGATGGGGACAGAATGTAAAGGACGGCCCCCGACCCAAGAATGTGGTCCCTGGCTGTTGTACATGGATACCCTGTCAGTTGGAGGGAAGAACGGGTCTGCCTGTTTGAACCTGATCACAGCTGTCACAGGAACACGGGAGTTGGCCCTCTGAAAGGTCAATTTGGCTGCCTGACCCATCCCACCCTTTCCTTTCCTGCTATCTATCCTTCCGGGAACCTGTGCAAAACTCCTGCTTGTGGAAGACATGCCTAGCAGCTAATGCTGGGGTTTCCCAAACCAGCAATAACAACAATTCAAAGCAATGTCAAACTCAGTGTTGGCTTGTTCATTGTCTGGTAACGGCATTTTGGCATCATTACTAAACACAGCAGCAAAATACTACTCAAACATGCGTTATATATGGCTGATTGGTTCTGCGATGTGCGTATTCACAAGGACCAGACATGTCTTACCAAATACTGACCCAGTGGCGGATCCAGCTTGAGTCAGGGGGGGTAAACTTAGTGGTGGAATACCCCCCACCCCCCGATTTTTATTATTACGAAAAATAATTGTAACATCAAAAAGTAACCAAATACTAAAAATAGCAGTTTAACCCAACATGCACTGAAGTGAACCGAACTAAGACAGAAAAGGCAGAAAAGCGTTCATGCGCAGTGCAAGGGCGTGATGACTAATAATATCACGTGGACACAGTGGATGCGCGGTCAAACTCCCGTTGCCATGGTAACGTCACGTACGCACCACTCTGCCTGCACCTCGCCGCCCGCTCACTCGAGCTACCGCTGTTGTATCTGAGATCTGATGACACATTGACACTCATAACAGAATGCACACTACACAACGCAACATTAACCTAGACGTTTGCCCGTTTTGCCGGCACCCTCACCCAAGTAACGCGACGGTGGTTTCGCGGGTAAAAAAGGAAGCAGGGTAAGGTAAGGGCAGTCGTGTCGTCGTGTCAGCACAGCCAAACTATCAGGTGTCACCAGAACAAAATTATCACTCCCACTAACTGTTTACGCTTAGTTCCACAACTTTAGTATGCATACAGACCGTTTAGAAAAATAACTTATGGTAGGCAATGCATAAATTGGATTGGTGATAAAGAATTAATCGCAACACATTTAACCGGCTGAAAATTAAATAACTACACAATTTTTATACAATATATAACAAACATTTCTGAGCTTGAGAGGGGGGCGATCGCCCACCTCGCCCCCCCTGGATCCGCCACTGCACTGACCAACCGGTATCACGAGACAAGTGTCTGAAACAGATGTGTCGCGTTGTATTAATGTCTCAAGCAGTGTGTAAGTCCCCATTCAGTAACACAGGTTGGTTTAAGTGAGACATGCCTCAGACACGACAAATGTCTTAAGACACGTGTGAGACACCAGTGTGTAACCCGCCACAGTGTTCTGTGTAAATAGGTCCATCACATGTAGGGGAAGAAAAGGCAGCCCTCTACGTCTTCAAAAGGGGGAAGGGGAAGAGTTACATCATACATGGTTTATTCTCAACCGTTGGCGTGGGTGATGGGCATCTCACCACTATCTCCGCCCCTTTCCCACAAGACCACAAAGGAGGTCACCGTCAATAAAATCCAACTAGTTTATATGGTTGTATCAGGTCATCAAGGAAGAAATTATTTCACTTAGGTTTGGTGGATACTATGATTTTGCATCCGGGCATCAGGGAAGACAAAAATTCACTTAGGTTTGTGAATAAATTAATCAAGACTAATCAAACAAGTAATTTGTATGCAAAACACATATTCTTCTACATATATAATACCAAGCTTTTATAAATTAATGTACTTTTTAATTTTATGTAGTGTGTTCAAGTTTTGAGATTATGAAGACCTCAGATTAGTAATGCGTTCTTGTGGTCTGAAGATGAAGCTTAATAGCTTTGAAATCACGTGGTAGCCAGTACGAATTACTAGTTCCTGGATCACTTCGATGGAACAAAATGTAACATATAACCGAGAAAAGTAACAGAAATGTACGTTGATAACACTTGAAGAATTACAAGCGAATGTAGTGGTTTTGACAGAACATAAGTGCTTACTAAGTAATATAAAAGATAGATCTTGATAGTTTTGCATTAGTTTCCTACTATGCAAGAGAAAAAATACCTGGGGGAGGGGGTTGCAATCCTTGCCAGGAGGAGGGTGGAATGTAGAGAAATTAAAAGAACTGAAATTATGACATTTGTAAAGAAAAAGTGTTTGAATTTTGTCTTGAAGAATTTTTTTCAAGAAAAGTAAAGTATTAATATGTGGTTTGTGTAGATCACCTAAAGCACAACATAATGAATTTTTTTTAGAAAATTTGGATGAATTCAATATAAATATTTTGAGTAGTGAAAATTCAACAAAGAATTTTTCTAATTTAATAAGCAGCTATGGACTTAGATATTTAATTAAAATACCAACAAGAGTTACTGAGCATTCTGCTACTGCAATTAATAGATAATTTGTTAACGAATTTGCCAAACAAGTGTTATAAAGCTAGCTCCTGGATATCTGCCTTGTCAGATCATGATGGTATTTTGCTTACGATTAGTCCTAGTCAAAATAGAACATTTGCAGGGCAGAATAAAAATGTTGCTGCGAATAAAAGAAATTTTAATGAATCAAATTTGAATACATTTAATAAATATATGGAAAGCGAAAAATGGTATGAGTTGTATTATGCCTCTGTTGAAAATAAATTTGATATATTTTACAGTATTTTTATGTATTATTTTGATATATCTTTTCCATGTGTAAGATCCAGGTTAAAATATTGTTTTAACAAAATAGATTGGTTAACTGAGGATATAAAAAAAGAAAGAGAAAATCTACTTTGTTTAGGTAAAAAGCTTAGAGATAGTAAAAGTGTACATTTGACAATACTGTATAAGAAAAGAAAAAAGAAGTTTAAGAAAACTATAAATATTGCAAAGAAAAAGTACTATACAAATGAAATTATTTAATCAAATAACAGGACCAAGACAACTTGGAAGATTATAAATAAAGACTTTGGTAAGATACAGGTTAAGGAATTTAAAACAATCACAGTCAAAAATAGTGAAAATAGTGAAACTGAATCGCGGACTGAAGAGGTTGCAAATATTTTTAATGATTATTATGTTAATGTGGTGGACTAAGTACCAGTACTAGAACAAGATCCTACAAAAACATATGATACAATAGGTGACTTTACCCTGCCTAAATTTTATCCAGTTGAGCAATCCAGTTGATGATACAGAAATGTATAAAATAATTCAGAGCTTTAAAAATAGAAAAATCTTTTGGGTATGATGAAGTGCCAATAAATGACATAAAATCAGCTGTTTTATATTTAGTGAAACCATTGGTCCATGTTGTAAATGCATCTTTCATCTCCGGAATATTTCCAGAAAAACTAAGAATTTAAGAAGGGTAATCCAGAAGAGACAGTAAATTATCGACCCATTTCAATACAACCAACGTTATCAAAAATTGTAGAAAAATGTATGCACAATAGATTATCAGAATTTTTAGAAAGTAATAATTAAAGATCAGCATGGATTTAGGCGGGGGAGGTCAGTAGTTACTGCAGCTACATCATTTTTAGAAGGTGTTGTAAAAGACCTAGATTCAAAAAGAAAAGTATTAGCAACAGTATTAATGGATCTCACAAAGGCTTTTCACAGAGTCTGTCATATAAAGTTCATAGATGAATTGAAAAAATGTGGAATTCAGGGAGTATACTTGAATTGGTTTAAATCCTTCATCACAGGGAGGAAACAATATGTTGAAATAACCAGTGATCCTAATAAAGCAGCTGTTAATTTTAAGTCTAGACTCAAAGAAATTAAGTACTCGGTGACTCAAGGGTCGGTTTTAGAGCCCCTTCTTTTTATTTGCTAATTTTAGAGGGTTAGGTGAAAGACTTGAACAAATAAATATTAGTAATCAACTATGTCTATATGCTGGAGACTCGACTTTGAAGGTTTCAGAGCAAAACCTCTTATCTCTTAAAAATTCTTCAGAAAAAATGTTGCATTTAACTTCCAATTTTTTAAGAAATAAAAATGTTATACTGAATGAAAACAGTACAAATTATTTAGGGTTTGATTTAAAAAATAAATTGTCAGGTGAATTAAATGAATGCAATTTTGTTTTAAAAGTTGAAGAAAATTTCTTAGAGAGGAAAGAAAGGGCATCCTTTCTGGGATTAATAATTATACTCAACTCAGATGGAATCAGCACATAGATCATGTTTGCGGAAAATTAAGTTCTGGATTGTATGCAATTAAGAAGATGTCGTTTTATTATGAGCTGCACTCCCATATCCAGACTGGTCTCATGTTGTATGGAGGCACATCCAAAGCCAACTTACTCAGAATTTTCAAACTGCAGAAGCGAGCAATAAGATTCATGTTAAAATTGGAGCATGGGGAGTCATGTAAAGATAAATTTAAAGAGCTACGCATTTTTACAATATTTAGCCTCTATATTTTTCAGACAATTATGCATGTAAAAAACAACAATAATGAGCTTCAGAAATCAAAAGATATACATTACCACAATACAAGAACCCGGGGGAATTTTATTATTGCAAATCATAGAACTGAACTTTTTGCTAAACAACCAACTTATGCCGGTATTAAGTTTTTTAACAGTCTACCTTTGGAAATTAAAACCATTAATGATGTTAAAAGTTTTAGAAATAAATTAAATAAGTTTTTACTTGATAACCCTTTATAAGTTACTCCCTGGAAGTTTTTTGATAGTGTTAAAAATAACATATTTAAATAGTCAACAAAGCAATGTATTATGTATTATGTAATGTATTATGTTATGTTAAGTATTTAGTATTTAGTTTATATAATATTATTTTATATTAATCTACGCCATCTCAGTTGTGTATATCTGAATAAAGTATTTTTGATTTGATTTGATTTGAACCTTTATTTGCTGTTTCAATATACAGTGTTTCTGAGCCACAAAAAAAATTACTTTTTATTTTCTTAGCCAAGTGACAAGAGATGTCAATGCAGATAATAATTACACCTTAAGAAATTCACAACTACCAATATTATGGAATTATATTTTATCAAAACTTTGTAGTCTAAATGAACTAACTTTTATAATTACCCACAAAGCGTCAATTATAATTTTCCGATAAGTAGGGACAGCGAGTTTGAAATTAAATTTAGTCTTAAGGAAGAAGCAGGTAAAATATGAGTCCTTTCATAACTGGAGCCCCTTCTTAGAAAACAACCGAGATCTAATGAAATACAGGAAAATAAAAACCCCTGATATCCACTATTTTACGAAGACCCGCTACTTTGCCTACATTCCAGAAAAAACAACTATTTAATATTTAAAAAAATTAAATTCAGAGTGATAGTATTTGTTGATTTTCAGTTACTGACCTGTTCACCTGACAGGCCGTTGATCAGTGCAGAAGCAGCGTCCATTTTCGACTTCACTTTATTTGCAACATCCAACACTTCCTGTTAACAAATCAAGTTACATTAGGTGTGGTCATCACTCAATAAATAACTGTCGTACAAGACCAATTAACACTTAATTTATCTAACTTAGTATATTAACACGGTCGCTACCGAGCGTCAACTATAGTTGACGCCAGACGAATCTATATTGACCGACCTCTAGGAACAGACTCTCAACAGAGACCGAACACAGTCATGTGGACTTCGCCACAGACCGAAAGTAACTCATTACTTTTTTTTGTTCACAGATGTCTAAATAACCATAATCAACGGTAATAGCACCAAAAAAGTCATTTTAACATTCAAATCTTAAATTAATTAACGTCAACTATAGTTGACGTCGGTCTATAGCATAGTTTGCATTCTATTCATTTATGCAAATATACCTGTGGACCGACGTCAACTATATTTGACGTAGCTAAAATATGTTATAAAATATTATTTTAGGTAATTTCAATAAAATACTACACCGAAATAAAGATTTTACATTTTTATTAAAACATATAAAAGTACAAAAAACGATGTTATTAGATATAAAACTCACAGCTTAGCCGAGTGTTTGAACACATTGTAAAAGTAAACAGGCTGCCAAAATAAAACAAAATATCCCACACGAAGACCACAATGCCTGCTTATTCTGGGGTCTCTCCTGTGGACCGACACACAAAAACTATGTCGATAAAGGAGACCGATACGAAATAAAACGAAATAATAACAGAGTAAGTCCACGTCAACAATAGTTGACGTCAGTCTACTGGGATCAACCCGTGCGTCAACTATAGTTGACGTCGGGCTGTGGGGTAGTTTCGCACGTCAACTATACTTAACGTCGGGCTGTGGAAATGGCATTTTTTTAACATGTCGGTAGCGAACGTGTTAAGTTATAATAACTTAATAACTTATTATAGTAGAATGTGATAGCTGAAAAAACTTCACACCTGGTAACCAATGCACCCCTTTGGATTCAGATAGTAAGCCCTACATGAGTAGACAAGTCCAAAAAGCCCAGGGCACAAATTTTTCTGGCACTCTAGCGGTGTTGATGACGTAACCAGTATGGACGCCAAACGTTTGTGACATACTTCTAAATTTCTCTATATAACTCGTGTTTGTATTTCAATATTACCCTATACTGTTAGCAATTATTGGTCAGGAGAAAACGAGTTTTCTAACGGTATATTTTACATCATTTTGTAGATTCATAATATTAGAAATATTTGTAATTCTATTAAACTTTTATGTTTTACGCTTTGATTTTTTAAATAACTTTGCTAAATAACTTGGAATCCATAACATGTAGCTGATTAATAACTGTTTAAGTAACAAATGTAACTATTGTAATTTTGCATTTATTTGTAAATAAATTCTAGCTTTTTAAGTGCTGTGAAACTTTTGTTTTCGTTATAAAATCAGTTACATTAAAATTGTGTACAAGAATAAGAAATTAAAAAAATTACAGTATTATTCCAATTTAATATCCAAATTCAATAATATCCTCTACATTGTCAAATACCCTAGTGTTTTGTAAACGTCGACTTTGAAATTGAAAGATCCCCATTGTACATAAGTATTTGCAATCAGCCCCTTGAAGCAGAAGAGGAGGCACCTTCACTTGCTGTCCAGTCTTTAAACTCAGTAGTCACAACCAGTCAAATAAAAAGTTAGCAAAAAAAACAAAAAGATAAATTAACAATTTTTCACCAAAATATCCAACACCTCGCTTCAAAAATTGCACAATTATCGGTTATCCTTGATGAGTTAAATCCCCAAATTTTAGTTTTAACAGAGCACGATATAAAAAATAATGAAATAAGTAGACTTAAGATTAATAACTATGAAATTAACAGTTTTTACTGTAGAGAAAGCACTTCTAAAGGTGGAGTTTTGATATTCGGGAAAAAGATTTTGTACTTGAGGTGCCGAAAGTGTTATCAGATAAATTAAACAATTTGAGTTCTGTGTTTGCAAATATTTATTTAATAGTTTTAATCTACTGGTTATAGGGATACATAGATCACCATGTTCTAGCTATGCAGTATTCCTTGAAAGATTAAGTGTTTTGGTTGATTTTTATTCAAAGAAAAAAATAAATATATAATTCTGGCGGTAGACATAAACATTGACGTTTTAAAAAATGATATAAATCATATCATGTTAAAAAATACTTGAAAAAGTCTCAATATGAGATACCTTGTTGATTTCCCCACACGGGTAAAAGAACATTCAAAAACAGCTATTGATAATCTTATTGTAAAAAACCTTCAGGGTTCTAACTTAGTTATTGGAGGCATTATAACTTGTCTCTCCGATCATGATGGTCAGTTGTTACATTTAAAAAGATTACAGTTAAAGTCCGATAAGCAAATACTAATAACACGTGAAGTACGTAAATTTTCAACTTAGAATTTAACAATATTTTACTAAACTGGTTGAAAATTTGGTCTGGGAAAATGTCTACTTGGCCCCAGTTTATGCAAAATACGATACATTTTCAAAAATAATTTCTTTTTATTTTAACCAAGCTTTTCTAAAAACTATTGTAACTGAAAGGAGGAAGAAGCATTCCTGGCTCACAGAAAACTTAAAAAGTGAAAAAAGACAATTGTTACAATTGGCAAAAGATACACGCAGCAAAAATCTCCCTCCACTACATGATCTTTTAAAATAGAATAAAAATGAGTTAACAATAAATTTGACTTCAGCCAAAACAAAATATTTTGAGGGAAAAATAAAAAAATCTGAAAACCTACAAAAAGCAGTTTGGGATATTATTAATTCTGAGGTTGGTGATAAAAAATTAGAGCATGTAAAAAACATAACTTTGGAAGAAGGTAATAATATTATTACTGATCCTAGAATTATATCAAATAAGTTCAATGATTATTTTATCAATGCCATTAAAGATAACTGTTTGGATACTTCTAGCATTAGTAGCTTAAACAACATAGATTCTTCTGAAAAAAGTCAAGAACAAAGTTTAAATATGAGAACTATGTTTTCATTTAAATCAGTTAATGTAGAGAAAGTGGAAAAGGTTATAAGTTCACTAAAAAATAAAAATTCCTCTGGACACGATGAAATCCCAATTAAAGTTATTAAAAGTGCAAAACATCAACTTGGCACAGTCTTATGTCATTTAATTAACTCGTCATTTATTTTCAACATGGTTTTAGGCCCGGGAGGTCAGTAATATCAGCTGATATTTCTTTTATTCAATCTGTCATTGATTCAGTAGATAAAGGTGAATATACCGCAGGAATTTTCATGGATTTATCTAAAGCATTCGATAGTGTGAATCATTCTCTTTTAATTAAAAAATTAAAGTCATTAAGCTTATCAAAAACTGCAATTAAGTGGTTTGAATCATATTTGGACAAACGACTCCAATTTGTTGATTATTGTGACAAGAACAAAGGTATACATACTATCAACGAATTGTTGATGCACAAGGGTTTTCTTCTTTCGTTACATAGGTCCTCTGGTTTTAACGGTATTCATACCAATGTAGGTATCTGGGCCTCATTCAGGGTGTGAGAAAGATGAAAATGTTCGAATGTGGAGACGAACAAAATTTTTTAAACATGTGTAGTATTACATTACATTCCAGGTGATCACTTTTTCGTCTACAACATTTAGAGGTTGTGACGTCACGACAATATGAAACGGAACGACCAGAACCACCGAATCATCAACCGACCAACCGATTGTTTGTTTTATCGAATGAATCGTTGCTCACTGCCTGATGTATTGAAACTTTCGGCTAAGGCGGCAGGCCTCGGTAGCCCAGTGGATACGGCGTCAGATCCACGATCGTGCGGTCCCGTGTTCAAATCTTACTTTTGATGTTTACTTTTTGAAATCTGAAATGTGTTTTAAAGATTACTTTAATTTGTTCGGGGTTAAATCTCACTTTTTTTGTTAACTTTTTTAGGTTTGACTTTTATTTACTTATACTAATCCCTTTATTTGTAATTATGTTGCACAACAAACAGCCACCATACAGCGCTCTGCGGAGTTAGGTTAAGTTAGGTTACTATAATTTTGCCGTGAACTGCAACCTAGTTGTTTGTTCACGTACATTCATTTTTAGATCCATTTAACAGCCACCATACAGCGCTCTGCGGAGTTAGGTTAAGTTAGGTTACTATAATTTTGTCGTGAACTGCAACCTAGTTGTTTGTTCACGTACATCAATTTTTAGATCCAATTTAACACTGTATCCACAACTTTTGATTTAACTTATATCTGCTTGAATTTTAATCGAATCACCATTATGCTTTTCCACCACAAAACAATAACAATCGTAGTTGAAAGTTCATTCGATAAAACAAACAAACAATCGGTTGATGATTCGGTGGTTCTGGTCGTTCCGTTTCATATTGTCGTGACGTCACAACCTCTAAATGTTGTAGACGAAAAAGTGCTCACCTACATTCCATTCATCATTAATAATTATTTCCCATAATTTTCTATATTTCTCCCTATGTAAATACCACCATACCCTAGTCATGCTGAATAACTCATCCTTTACCTATTCATTATCATAGTGTTTGTCCTTGTTCAATAATAATGTATGTCACTGTAATTTAATATGTTCTCTTTTATTATGTTTATGTTGTGTTAATCAAGTTTTTATTTTATGTTATTTCATTCAAAGTGCTAAATATTAAACAATTGTCCCCATCACCCTGCAGAAAATCATCTCCCCTTGTTTCACAATAGAATATATAATTAATTATGCCCATGTTCATTTTATTTACCTTATATCAATTGATAATCAACCATCCTTCACAGTATATTAATAATTCTAATTCATTAATTGACCCTAAAATAATTTCAATATAGCCTACTTTAGATATAAGATATTTGTAAGAAAATTGCAATATAGTAATATTTTGCATAGTACTACTTTTCAAAATTAGTCCTTAGAAAACCAAATTTAGTGTCAAGTGTTACAACATGTGATTTATACCATCTGTACAACCCAACAATGGAACAATGAACTTCTAGAGTACAAACCCTGTCCTCTTCCTTGTTGCTGCCTTCCCTCCAGTGTGTTAACTTCATTTTTGCATGGGAAAAGTTCTCATTTAATAAATTCCCCCAGTATGGCCTAAGATTTGCCTACTTAGAGCCTAAACAGTAGGGATTTCTCCTGCCCAACAGAGTGAAGTTTAAATTCAAACCCTTTTATTTATTTCCCCATTTATAACACTCTGCGAAGAATATTGCAAGCTGTGTGGTAACCTTCTCCATCTTGATTCTCTTGTTAGGGACTTGGTAAAAAGTTATATCATAAACATTTGTGAACAAGCCTAATGTTCAAAAAGTATCAATCAAAGTAATCAAGAAATATTTCATCCAAATTGAACTGGTTTTCCAAATTTAATTTCAAATACCTTTTTTTAACCAATTCATAAATTCAGTGAAACCTTTGGCCAACTTTCTTTGGACTTCCATTACACATTTTTGCACTTGGTAAACAAACCTATTTAGTAAATTCATTTTATCTCTATAATAATATATTATTCGAGCCGGCACGACACCCCTCCCTGAGAAAAAGAGTATTTATATTGTAATGACCCATTAGTAGTAAGGAATTGTTAAAAACTTTTATTGAAAAGCTTAGGCCTAACTGACCTAATTAATTTGAAGTCCCCATATTGTAAAAGTATCATTGTTCTACCCCTTAAATTCATTTACTATCATCCACTGTTGTAATTCTATTTAATAAATATTATATGGTGAACCCCAAATCATTTTTTATTATTTAAGCCTATGTATTAAAAGGTAAAAGGTATTTTTTTATTACAGCTAAGACTTACCTTGAGTGTGATAACACAACAACAGACATTTATTTAAAACAAATAAAGAAGACTAAGGTAAAGTGTATTTATTTATTAAAATTCAACAAGTGTGGGCTAAAATAATTAGCCAAAGGAATTTTGTAATGTATGTTCACCATCAGCTTCATCAAGGTTAATAGAAGCCATATTGCTTTATGCCTAAATACGGTGTCACCCAAAAACCACATTTTATATTTCACAAAGACTAGAACCCGTAGCTAGGTATTTCCCACGATAAATAGTTATAAGTTAGAAATAAGTAGATTTTAAAGAGTAGTGTTATACATAGCACATGCTATGAAAACTTAAAAATCCGTATCCAGTTACGCGAGGGTCAAAAGAGAGTCAGCCTGGCATATACCGGGAAAGCGCCAACACCACGCCATATCCTATATTTTGTCAAATTACACTAGTTCTAACCACAAGAGAAATATATAAATTCAATAATATCCTATATAGTGTAAAATACACTAATGTTAACCATAACATACAAATAAATTAGTATCTTGCTGTCACATACATTAATATCCAAATGAGTTGTGTAAATTCACTTGTGATTACCGATCAGTGACGGAGCACTGCCCTTAACACACACAAAGCTTCGTACATCGTATTCCCATTTTAACACATTTACAAGATGTGCATCGCTTGCGGTAAGTATATGAGGTAAGTTGTACCCAGTCTTTTGATACTTCTAGATTTATTGTCCATAATAGAGGACGGTATAATAATAATAATAATAATGCTTTATTGTCATTAATCAATTGAAATAGACAACGTCACAAGAAATACAAGAGACATGCACATACCATTCTTCAGTAACATACAATATCACATGCAAAATACAATATTACAATATCAGAATTCAAGCTAAATATAGCATGCCATACTAACTATGCAAATCTGTAATTGTGATCAAGCCAAATTTATTCATGCTATATCTATATTCCAAATTAACACATAATGCAAATCAAGCAATTTATTCACTTCAATATGACAGGCAAGTTGCAAGTATAAGGTAGATTTTCGACAAGCTTATAAACAATATCAATAAATAGACACAGTATGGGAAAGCATTTAACATATATAAAAATAACAAACAACGTAAAAATAAGAAATTATAACAGAGACATTACATTCCAAGTGATAATAATAAGTTAAAAACAAGCAAAATCATCACAGTTTAAAAACTCGTCAATTGAGTAAAACGCCTTGCTCAATAGCCACCTTGATAAACGTTTTTTAAATAAAATAGAATCTAAGCTACGGTAATCTACTGGAATTTTATTAAAAAACTTAATCTGTAAATACTTGTGGCTGTTAATGAATTTACTTAATCTAGCAGCTGGAGCATTTAAATCACAAGATCCTCTAGTATCGTAACTATGAACTGAATCACGAGTAACAAAGTTGTTAATATTTTCCTTGACAAAAATTATATTTTGAAAAATGAATATGGAAGGCAGAGTCATAATTTCATAACTAATAAAAAAAAGGTTTACTACTAGTTCTAACAGGAATATCAAACAAGATTCTTAAAGCCTTCTTTTGCCAGATAAAAACATGTCTAGCTCCACTACTATTACTCCACAAAAGGTTTGCGTATAAGAGATGGGTGTGAAAAAAACTATGGTAAGTAATAAGCAGCATATGAATGGAAATACATTTTTTGAGCTGTCTCAGTAAAAAACAAACTCTGGCCAATTTAGAAATAACATTGTATGTATGAGACTCCCAAGTAAGCTTGACATCAAGTGTGACTCCTAGCAGTTTAATGTGGTCATAACTCTTATTATTAGCACAGCCTAATTGCCTCAATGAGAAACAAATTCTTTCTGTTTTCTCATCATTAATAGATAAAAAATTACTACTAAACCAGGTTTTACCAAAATCAATCATATCAGTTATAACTTTTTCAGTCTCCTTAAAATCCTTACCCGAGTACAGAAAAGAGGTGTCGTCAGCGTATAACAATGTTTTACAAGGCATGGAGTTAGGAAGGTCATTAATAAAAATTATAAATAACAATGGTCCAAGAACGGACCCCTGCGGCACCCCAGCAAGGACTTCTCTGAATGAAGAAGCTTCGGAATCTAAAAGAACCATCTGCCTCCTTCCACAAAGGTAGGATCTAAAAAACTCTAATTCTTTATCTTTAATACCATAAAATTCCAATTTGTTCAGCAGAACACTGTGACAAACAGAATCAAAAGCCTTGCTGAGATCCACAAGGGCCACGCTCAGGTACTCATTACACTCAAAACTGCCAAGAATATCAGACACTACCATCTCTACTGCTGAAGTTGTTGAACGGCCACTCCTAAATCCAAACTGGCTGTTACAAATAATATTATTGACAGTTACGAATTCATTTAGCTGTAATTTGACACAAACTTCAATTATTTTAGAAAATATAGTTACTATTGATATCGGTCTATAGTTAGAGATACATGATCTATTACCTTTCTTGTACAGAGGTATCGTTTTTGACGGTTTTAAACAACGAGGAAAGTGAGATTTCAGGAAAACTAAGTTAATTAAAAATAACAAAGGTTGTAACATAAGAGGGGCCATTAACTTAACGATTTTGTTTGACAATCCATAAATATCTTCACTGCCGGAAGAACTTAAATTACTAATAATTTTCGTCAAGTCATAAACAGTTATTGGTTTCCAATGAAAACTGGAACATGGAGGATTAACATTATGAAGAAAAGATAAATAATTTACATTATGACAGCTGCTATTTGACTTCTCCATGACTTGTTTACCAATATCTATATAAAAATCATTAAACTCATCAGCCTTGATTGGTGAACTAGCATTTTCACCCCTTAAAAATGAACCACTTCAGCCCTAATCACTTTCCATGAAGCTACACTTTTGTTTTGTGAATTAGAAATAAATTGTTCATTGTGTCTGATTTTTGCAGCCTTAATACTCGCTCTATATTCATTTTTACAAAGTATGTAGCTATCTATATAGATTGTTTTTATAGCTAGGAATTTTTAACAAGTCACTAATAAGCATCAACATATTTCTGTTCTTCCTAAGATTATCATCAAACCAACCATTTTTATTTTGCTTAACCTTATTATCTATTTTGATTTTCTTAGTAATTCTAGGACAACAAACATTATACAATGAAAGAACCACTCCTAAAAAGCACTCAAAAGCAAGATCAACATCCTCATTTACATAAATTAAATCCCAATTAACATTAGCCAGGCTTAACATAAATAAATTTAACCCATCTTCATTTAACTTTCTGAATGAAACTTCTCTCCAGAGTAGAGAGGATGTACATGCAAGAGTAAATTTAAAACACAAAATTGGGTGGTCAGATTCTTTCCTTCCATACATAATGACTATAGCAATTTGAACCCAGATTAGTAGCAATATTGTCAATACACCTTTTACCTTTTGTTGCAGTATTAAAAACAAAATATAAATCAAAAGACTTCAATACATTTTTAAGCATTACAGAGTGTTTGTTATGGCCTAAAAAATCATGTTAAAATCAGCACCTATCAAAATTCTAGCTTTAAGAAACTTATCAGTAACAAAGATTAAAAGGTCTTCAAAGCAATTAAAAAACAAATCCAAACTAGAATCCGGAGGTCTATACAGAGAAATAAATACAATATTAAAATTCATAACATAAATACTAACAGCTTCGAGAAGGCCGACATGCACAAATTGGGATATGTCAATTTCCACATGGTCAAAATCTACCTTAATAATGATGGAAGCACCACCATGTGGATCCCTTTCTCTACAACAAGAAGCAGCAAGTTTGAAACCCCTAGGAACATATAACAGCTCCTCACTCTTTAACAACCAATGTTCATTAATTAACAAAATACTGCATTCGGCCTCCCCTAAAATAACAGACAATTGATCTAACTTATTCCTTATAGATTGGATATTTACATGCAGAAGCATTAGTGTTAAAGGAGATTTGGTATTTCCTAACTTAGATTGTGAAGTCTTTTTGGTTGGCAAACTCAAGAAATTCCTAAAAAAGCACTACCTGATTCACTTTTTGACTTGGCACTATTGACATCAACACATTCCCCTGACACACTCTGGAGCACTACTTCAAGTGGAGGGGTCGGAACCGGAATAACAGCTGGCCCAGGATGATGCTGTAGGGTTGATTGGGAGTCAGCAGGCCTTGCAGGAGTCAACAGTTGTAGGTTCACAGAAGACATCTCAGCAGTAAAGTTGATGGAGCCGGGAACCAGCACTGGCGAAGCGGCTTGGGCAGATAGAGAAGGAACGACATTGTTCCGTACTGCGGCAAGGTCGTTGGAACCAGGAACCAGCACCGGAGAAGCGGCTTGGGCAGATGGAGTTGGCATGTCATTGTCCCATGCTGATGATAGCAATGTACTATAGATTTTTCCACTAATTTGCTTTGCAACAGCAATTTTACCTCTTTTGTTAAGATGGAATCCATGTTTCGTGTGGAATTGTCTCTCAAGCACATGAAGGTCAATCAATTCAACATGGCTCAAAACACTAGCTAGATGTCTTATGACCATATTGATTTCATTTATAAATTTATCACGCAAATCATTTCCATGATGGTCATATCTGTAGGGTATAGACGCCAATAAAAGTTTAGTGTGACCAAACTTTTTGACTTGTCTTTCTAGGAGTTGCGAAATCTCTATTATATGTTTGGAATACCTGTTAATATTAATAGCATCTATGTTATTCGTACCCCCAATAAATACTATAGAATCATTCATGGTATAATGACGAAGATCAGAACAAAGGTTTGCAGACTTAAACACAGACTCAATAGGAGCTCCAGGTTGTATATGGGCGAAAAAATCATTTTTATTTGGGCATACTTGTGTCAAAAAATGAACGAGATCCCTACCGTGGCTGTCAGAAAAAATCGATACCTTAGGAAGGTGTTTTTTGTCACTGTGAGATCCTCTAATATTACTATCAGACCTTCTGCCTGATTTCACAAATCTATTATGTCCAGATTCAAAATTCTTATTTTCCCTGCTGTTCTGAGCATGTAAGACAGTATTAATGCGGAGGGTTTTGACAGTGCCCGCAGTGGAAAGCGGTACTGGTTTTGAGGTTTTTGTGCAGAATTGGAATTCTTTTGAGCCTAAGTTGTTGCATGGAATAGAGTCTTTTAAATTATGGGCTTCGAAAACGTCCCCGTTGTGATGAAGACTGTTAAAATCTTTTAATTCCTCTTCTAGCCTTTTGATTACCTTCTCACACTCAGCAGGTTTATCTTTGTCAAGATTCCATCTGGACTCAATGTATTCCACTTTATCTAATTGTTCTTGAATGAAAGCGTTTTTATTATGGATTTCGTTTTCAAGATCCGTAATGTTCTCAATCAAAGTTTGGATCATTACCTCGAGCCGTTCAGAATGCTCAGATTTATACTCTGTAATTGTACTCAATGATCTATTCTGTATTTGCTTTGTGTCATCAAATACTAGCCCTTGTAGGTTATTAATTGACAACATTTCACTGGCATTAATAGCATATGCCATGTGGCTTCTCTTTCTAATCAAGTCTAATTCAGTGAATTGAAGCTTTGCCAAGGACAAGAAATCTGGATTTTCACCATTTATCACATAGTTTGATCCTCCAAGAGTTACTGTCATCCCCACTCGGTTGGCGAAGGTATTGTGTACTGTGCAACAAGGCTGTTGGTCCAAATTCTTTCCTGGAGAGTAGCTCGTTTGATATGTTGTGTTAAAGCATCTGCTGTACGAGGTATGTTTTTGACTGCTCGATTCTTTCTTGTAAATAATACTCGGCTGCAGTCATTGACGCTCTGAAGATCTGATGTTTGATCATAAAGTAGAATTATATATTGCTGCAACATCTCATGACATTCATCGTCAGTATCAGAAGTGCCTGTATAGGATATTATTGAATTTGGATATTACTCGTCTGGTTAACACTTGTGTATTTGCCAATATATAGGGTATTATTAAATTAGTGTGTTACTCGTTTGGTTAGCACTTGTTTATTTGACAATGTATAGGATATTATTGAATTTGGATATTACTTGTATGGTTAACATTAGTATACATACATAGTAGTATATACATTAGTATGTATTTGCAATGTATAGGATATTATTGAATTTGCATATAACTCGTCTGGTTAACACTTGTGTATTTGACAATGTGCAGGTTATTCTTGATTTTAAATATTACTCGTTTGGTTAACACTTGTGTATTTGACAATGTATATGATATTATTAAATTTGGATATTACTTGTATGGTTAACATTAGTGTATTTGCAATGTATAGGATATTATTGAATTTGCATATAACTCGTCTGGTTAACACTTGTGTATTTGACAATGTATAGGATATTATTGAATTTGGATATTACTTGTATGGTTAACATTAGTGTATTTGACAATGTATAGGATATTATTGAATTTGGATATTACTTGTATGGTTAAAATTAGTGTATTTGCAATGTATAGGATATTATTGAATTTGGATATTACTTGTATGGTTAACATTAGTGTATTTGCAATGTATAGGATATTATTGAATTTGGATATTACTTGTATGGTTAACATTACTGTATTTGACAATGTATAGGATATTATTGAATTTGGATATTACTTGTATGGTTAACATTAGTGTATTTGCAATGTATAGGATATTATTGAATTTGCATATAACTCGTCTGGTTAACACTTGTGTATTTGACAATGTGCAGGTTATTCTTGATTTTAAATATTACTCGTTTGGTTAACACTTGTGTATTTGACAATGTATAGGATATTATTGAATCTGGATATTAAATTGGAATAATACTGTGAACATTATTTTATTTCTTATTCTTGTACTTAATTTTAATGTAACTGATTTTAAAACGAAAATACAAGTTTCATAGCCCTTAAAAAGCTAGATTTTATTTACAAATAAATGCAAAATTACAATAATTATATTTGTTACTTAAACAGTTATTGATCTGCACAATTACTTTTCGAAACCTATATAAACTACATCGTTGCCATAACAACTCGTTGTGCAACGTTCCTTTGTTTTGGCAAATGTTCAGTAAGTTGTTCTGATTAAATAGAAGTTATATATACCATTCGAAAGATAATTTTCTGAAAACAACAAAGTATACTATACATTTTCAGCTACATGTTACGGATTCCAAGTTATTTAGCAAAATTATTCAAAAAATAATAATAAAAAACACAACAGTTTAATATAGATACAAATATTTATAATATTTTGAATATACAACATGATTTAAAATATACCGTTAGAAAGCTTGTTTTCTCCTGATTAATAATTTCTAACAATATAGGGTAATATTGAAATACAAACCCGAGTTACCCTGTATATTAATACGCTAGGGGGTTTTTCTTCACAGTCATAACTCGATAATGATTGGACGGATTTTAACGTTTGAGGTGCCAAATTAAAGACATTTTTATGTAGACTAGAGAACCTGTGCTGCTCTGTAGCATCAGTCAATTTTTGAATTTGAAAGTGACGTAATTGATGAGTATTGTCTAATCAAGTTAAAATATTATTGCAGTTTATACATATCTTCGCATGGATTGTATTGATGTAAATTGAACCACTTCACATCACGTTAACAGTTGAAATACCATATAATTTAAAAATAATAAAACATAATAATATAATTGTAAATTATATAAACTCCGTAAACATACAAAACAAATTATTGCTATAGAAGCAGTTTTTAAATAAAAATTTGTTTTAAATTAAAGAAAATAACTGTAGATTTATACTATGTTATTTGCAAAATCAAAAAGTAACAACGTGTCTTTCAAAGGTTTCATGAAAATTATGTGTAATGTTTATAATTGTTGCCTTGGAACATTAACCAGGGTGTTTTATAAATAAATATAATGTCCTCTTTAACCTTGAAGTCGTTAGTCCTAACATTTCCTCCGCTAGAGTGCAGCTGTAAAGGATTTTAAATGTAATGTAACAGCTGTTTTGTTTTATTACCAGTTTATCTGCTTGAAAAAGTTATGCGGCGATAATATATGACCATCTTGATTGTTTTAAGGAAAAGTACATAAAATATTTTGAATATGTATAAACGTAGGTTAATAGTAATATTCTCAGGCCTTCTTTCCCGGAGCTGGTTGATTATGCAAATATTTTCCCATCAATGTTGTGTCCTATAGTAAGAAGAAACCAAAATTTCCTCATGGTGTCGGTTCATAAGCTCATCCCATTATACGATAAAAGACTCTTAATATAATCAGTCATTGTTTTCCCTTCATGACAGCTAATGGTAAAGCGTCCTGCAGGGTTCTTTATTTATTTTTAGTACAGTGCATAGCAATGCTGACAAACTTGTAACTACAGAAAACATTAATCACACCGGGTATAACTTATAACCTCCAAAACAAAACTTGTAAGAGTTACCTCGAATTAACCAAAAAACTCACTACGTTCTCTTTTGGCTTTGACACTCGTTTTGTGACGTCATGTGAAATAAGCCTTAGGTTTGAGTCTACTACACTCACTTTGGGAGTAAAAATTATACTATAGTGCTAAAACCACCATTTGAGAACCCTAAAAACTGGAAAAATAAATTCAAAACAAACCATATACAATTCTTACGTCAAGTTTGAAATCAATTTCTCAACTGATTCCTAAGGTATACAACACAAATTTAAAAAAAGAACAAACAAATATATGCAGAAGATTTTTATAGAAAATCTGAAGGTTTATGGCACTTTTTATCCCCCATAGGAAGAATTCTTGAAGTTTCCGGGGAGAGTTTGCCGATTACGAAACAGCTGCTTATTACGAATTCTTGAAGTTTCCGGGGAGAGTTTGCCAATTACGAAACAGATGCTCATTACGAAATGATTAGGAATTCGATGATCATGCATGAGCTTTTCGATAGCTAAACATAAAGTTCTAATGGGCCAAAGTTAACACCAAAACCTCAAAAAATAAAACTTTCTCATCTTAACAAATATAGCTTGCCTATTTCTCTAATGTAGATGCTTTTTCTTAATCTATCATTGTGAAATAATAACTGGATTTCATGTATATTATGGAACGTATAAACATCCATAAAGAAAGCAGCTATTTTCCCAATTTATCTTTTTCATAAAAAAACGAGTTTGCACGCAGCACGCTGACGTGAGGGAAGTGAATTTCCACATAAAAACTTTTAAAACTCAAAATCAGTGTAAAAACATACATTTGTCCAATTTTTATTGAAATCTGAAAACATTGATTTTTTGGCTGTTCTGATACTCCTGGTTTCATTTACTTGCAAAGCTGGAAATACAATTTTACGCATTATAAGGTTAGGAGAAGGTCCAGACAGGCTTGAAAGTAGGCGTGAGGTTGCTGGGGATAATAAAAGTGCTTTAACAAAGGAATAACAGGCTTTTCTAGTGTAAAACCCCCATAAGACAACGTACTGTGTTTAGCCGATACACATTTTCTTTAATAACTCGGTAAATATTTATGCTAGAATGATGAGAGAAGGCTTAAAACTTTCCCCTCTCTAATTCCCATCTTTTTACATTCATTAATTTTACATCTGGGGCTTTTCTGACCCTTTTTGGGCCCAAAAACTCGAAATTTGAAAGATTAATCCCCAAAAAATGGGTTTAGAGTTTTCCGATTGTTTTGCCCAACGAACTTGTCCAACAGATTATAGAAAGGAACGTCCCTACCAAATTTGAAGTAAATTGGACAAAAAATGTGACCGCTAGAGTGCATACACATATATATATATATACATATATATATATAAAATTTTGAACGACCCCCCAAAACGTGTTCAGGGGGTCACGTTAGGAACTTCTATGGTGGTCCCGGTCTTAAGTTTCACCGTGCGGGTCATGCTAATAGTTCACTTTCCAAAGGAAATTCACTAATAACTGGATTAAATGTAAATTGTGAAATATATATACACCTGTAGAAAGGAGAAAATCAAAGGAGTTGTATTTTTGCTGCATTATTCTTTGGCAAACCAAATGAACTCTCTTACTTAATGAACATATGTTCTGAGTAATCATCTGATGTAAACAAACTTCCTCCATACGATTAACATGGGAACTTTAGGAGCCACTGGGGCGAAGCCCAATGACGATTTGTTAGTTTGGATGGGTGATGACAATAACTGGTTGACATAATTACCTATCAGTTAACAAAAGAATCATGAAAATCGATCTAGTAGAACGGTCTGACGGACTGACCAAAGTTTTGGAATTTTTTAAAAATATATATGATTTGCCAATACGTCTTTGAATTTTAAGAAAGAGCATCACTTAAACACAGTAAACAGCTGAATTTTCGGAACAGTGGCGCTGTCCGACGGTGGAAGTTGGAGGGTTAAGGTGAATTTATTAATTATAAAATTCATTTAGATGAAGGACCGTATATTGTTCAAATCAAGAATGATTTTATGATATAAAATCTATGTTTACAACTCACCATCATTCATATATGTGCTATAATGAAATATTTAAAAACACTAGTTTATTACAATGATTACAAGTTATATTTTCGCACATTTTCATGAAAGTTATAAAACATAATTTATAGAGTTGCAAAAAGAAATTGTAAGTACATGACAAAAAAAAAACAACAAGATAGAATGAAAACATTGAGAATAAACAAAATAACAATATACAGAAATCATATGTTATTAAAATCAGCTGCAGGTATTTTTACAGCCAGTTTCATTTGATTGTCTATTTATAATAATAAATCAATTGTTCATCATAAATATTGACCATAGCGGCCACCTTGAAGAAATATACTTCAACAAGAACACAGAGTATTCAGTCTAATGGTAGAGGGAACAGTTTCACAGCTGATCGTGTGAATACACCAGATTTTGTTCTGACTTTTACGACACGAACAACTCCATCTGAACCAGGATAAACTTCAGTTATTCTCGCTAATGGCCATTCACGAGGACTTGATGGAGAATGAAGTATAACTAACTGTCCAACTTCTAGATTGTCTTGGTGTTTGATCCATTTTGTCCGTTGTTGCATTGTAGATATTCCAATTTCCAAAGATGCCAAATACGTTGATATTAACTTTGAACTTGTTGCCAATGTTTCAGCCGGTTTGATGGAATGTTATTGCATTCAAATTCTGGAAAAGCTACTAATGGACCTCCACAATGCAATAAATCAACCAACTGATGTTGTAAGGTTAATGCATCTTCTTCAGTATCTGCACCTGTTATGATATCATCCACATATGTCTGCTTCTTTATAACTTGAGCAGCTGAAGGATAATTTATACCTTCATCATCAGCCAGCTGGTGAAGAGTGTGAATTGCCAAATAAGAAGAACAGTTCATCCCAAATGTAACCGTATTTAGTTGAAAAATGGAAACATCTTGGTTAGGATTGTCACGCCACAATACTAAGTGGAAATTGCGATCGTCCTGGTGTACCAAAATTTGGTGGTACATTTGTCTTTTGTCACAACAAAACACAAAATTGTGGCGTCTAAGTTGCATGAGGACATCACAGATGTTTGTTTGTAGTTTAGGCCCCGTGAATAAAACATCATTAAGTGAATAAAACTCCATTACTACTTTTGCAGCTTGCATCAAAAACAGTTCTAAGTTTGGTCGTACTGCTGGTTTCTTTCAAAACCCCATGGTGAGGAAGAAAATAGTGCGGAGACGACAAATCTACATCACTACATTCTGACATATGGCCCAATGCAACATATTCATTTACAAAATCATGGTACAACTTAGAAAAACGAGAATCTGTATTGAACTTATGTTCCATTGAAAATAAACGACGTTCAGAAGCAGATTTCGAGGAACCAAGTACAGGCTGCGCATCTTTGAACGGAAGGCGAACAACATATCGCCCAGTTTCATCCCTCGTATGTGTTTGCGCAAAATGCTCATCACAAAGCTTTTCCTCTTCGTTTTTAAGTTGGCAAACTGGAGGTTCCTCTTGTTGCCAAAAGCGTTGAAGTGAGGAATGTAAATCATCATCAGAAACAGCATGTAAACATACATTTAAATTTGAGTACGGAAGTGATTTTCCATGTTCTGGAGGATTAGAAATACAAGGGGAAGAACCCATTACAACATATCCAAAATGAGTGCCCATTACATAAGGCATTTCTGGTCCCAAAGAAAATACTTCGTGAGTAAATAGTTGAGGGAACAAAGAACAACCTAGGACAACATCAATACGTCCAGGTACATGAAATGTGGGATCAGCCAAAACAAATCGTTGAGTACGTTGAAAAACTTCAGGAGGCAATGGAACTCGAGGAAGATCAACTGTTAAATGATCCAGTATTAACATTGGATGCCGTGACGAAATTCGAACACCAGCCAGGGTTTCAATATCAAGATAACTCTGACCTTTATTTTGAGTAACCTTTTGATTAATACCTGTAAGTTGGATATCTGATTTATGTCTAAGCACCTTCAACAGATTAGCTGCTCGTTCACTAATTAAATCACACATACTTCCTGAGTCAAGTAAAGCACGAAATACTTGTGTGTTTCCATCTGATGTCGTAAGTTTCACTAACAAGGTCCCCAAAAGGATGGTAGTTTTGGATGAGTCTGATAAACATTTGTTTTGAGATGTTAGTGTAACCGTCATATCAGACTCGACAGTTTGATCCGAACATTCGTTACCTTTAAGTTGAGATGAACGATTGATGTCATCATTTTGAGATGAATATTTAACTTTATAATGTTTGGAAACAGTGGCTGATGGACTAGAAAAATGTAGCAATGAATGGTGTCGTTTGTTACATTTTGAACATGTAACTAGTGATTTACATTGTTTAAAACCATGACTATCTAAACAAACAACGCAATGTTTACTCTGTTTGACAACTTGGTAGCGCTCTTGGGGTGTTTTATTTTGAAATAGTGAGCATGAGTATACCGCATGACCAGGTTGCTTGCATGCAAAACATGAAACATTGATAGGGGTTTCTTGATGCGGTATAAAAGATTGTACTGGTGCAGTTTGTGTAGCAATCATAGTGACTTCTCGTTTTTGATCAAAAGATCTTTTAGGAAAAAAGGTTTTGTTACGACCTTGGGAACCATTAGGGACAGGGGATCGATTAACATCATGAATGGCAGCATCTTCAGTCTGAATACATTCCGAACTTAAGAACCTGATAATGTCATGAACTTCCGGTAAAATGTGTACGGTTGATTGATCAGTAGATCTAAAAACTTCAAGTTTTTTACGTAATTCACCGTCCATTTTACGTAACAGTACTGTAGTAAGCAATGGATTATTACCGGTAACATTACAGTCCAATGCAGTTAACGCTTGAGAATGTTCAGTGAACAAGCTAACAAATTGCCTTAATCCTTTGAAATTTGACATGGTAATAGTTGGCAAGTCCAACAATTGATGCAAATGATAAGATTGCAACCTACGTATGTTATGGAACCTTTCTCTTAATATGCTATAAGCAATATTGTAGTTCGCAGAAGTAATTTCCAAACTTTTGATTAGGTTCAGCGGTTCTTCGCTTACGACACTTAAGAGGTATTGAAATTTCAATACATTGTCAATAGATGAATTGTTGTGAATTATAGTATCAAAAAGGTTTATGAAAGTAGTCCAAGTCGAAATATCTCCTGAAAATTTAGGCAAATCCAATTTGGGTAATCGGACTGGAGAGTTACGATTTTGAGACGAGTCTTGACGAACAGTAGATGAATCCGATGAGTTCGGTTCATCAACAGGCAAGAAAGCCTCAATACAACCACAAATATTCACATAGAGTTCATTTATTTCATCCTGATCACGGTTTAATGTGTCATCCGGAACTGATTCAGCTTCAGACAAACTTAAAGCGCATTGAAAACTTATTTCAAACTCTTTAAGCTTTTTGTTGACTTCAAGCAAATATACCTTTAACATTTTGGTTTGAACAATAGAAACTGATTGTGATTGTTCAATTATACTATTGACTGAATCCAAAATCGTAGTAAAACGCTTTTTAATCATGTTAGTCGAACATTCATACGTCAACGCTTTAAACTCAATTTGTTTTGTAGGAGCCATGATTACAAATACAAAAAACAAAGATCAAAATTCAATTATATCAATAAATAACACAGTGGGCAGTTACAAATCTTGTATCATTTACACAAAAGTTCAATAGTTAATAAATAGTATCCATAGTCTGAGTCCATAATCCGGCTCGAAGGACCACTAAATGGAGGGTTAAGGTGAATTTATTAATTATAAAATTCATTTAGATGAAGGACCGTATATTGTTCAAATCAAGAATGATTTTATGATATAAAATCTATGTTTACAACTCACCATCATTCATATATGTGCTATAATGAAATATATAAAAACACTAGTTTATTACGATGATTACAAGTTATATTTTCGCACATTTTCATGAAAGTTATAAAACATAATTTATAGAGTTGCAAAAAGAAATTGTAAGTGCATGACAAAAAAAAACAACAAGATAGAATGAAAACATTGAGAATAAACAAAATAACAATATACAGAAATCATATGTTATTAAAATCAGCTGAAGGTATTTTTACAGCCAGTTTCATTTGATTGTCTATTTATAATAATAAATCAATTGTTCATCATAAATATTGACCAGAAGTCTAAACTTCGTGTTGATTGAAAGTACGTTGTTATCATCTGTTTTAATATCAGATGTTTTGTAATGTTTGTTTACAACTGAAGAAACCTTTCGTACAAACTTGCTCGAATTCGAGCAACAGGACAACTAGTTGCTTTACTACCATTTTCAATTCCTCCAGAGCAATTTACAGGTCTGTTAAAAACTGACTGACAAACATTCAGTTATCTGTTTTTCTGGAAAAGACCCAGTTGTTGTAAATCATAGATAAGCTGAATGTTTGAATACTGTGATGCAGAGAGCTGAGTGGAGAAGCCGACAAAATACATTCCACTATTGTTTCGCAACAATATTTTAAAACTGAAATGGTTTGTCTCAAACTATAAAATAAAATGACAATTTTATGATACTAACTGTAAATATTTATAAACAATCTCACCTGTTTGCTGGCCATGGCGTTGTCAAACAACTTCTGAGCTGCTGCAAGTTCGGCTTCTTTGGCTGCAAGTAGCTTCTCGGCTTCCGCAAGCTCTTTGGAAGCGATGTTGAACCGGTTCTGCTGAACTGCAAGATTCGCCTGGAACAATACTTGTGGTTTGAAACCTGATCATGTTGAACTGGTTATAATGAATTGCAACATTCCCCTAAAACGATTGTTGTTTATAACCTGATCATGTTGAATTTGTTATGATGAATTGCAACATTTGCCTGGAATGATTCTTGTTGTTTATAACCTGATCATGTTGAATTTGTTATGATAAATTGCAACATTCCCCTGAAATGATTCTTGTTTATAACCTGATCATGTTGAATTTGTTATGATAAATTGTAACATTCCCCTGAAATGATTTTTGTTGTTTATAACCTGATCATGTTGAATTTGTTATGATGAATTGCAACATTCCCCTGAAATGATTCTTGTTGTTTATAACCTGATCATGTTGAATTTGTCATGATAAATTGAAACATTCCCCTGAAATGATTTTTGTTGTTTATAACCTGATCATGTTGAATTTGCTATGATGAATTGCAACATTCCCCTGAAATGATTTTTGTTGTTTATAACCTGATCATGTTGAATTTGTTATGATAAATTGCAACATTCCCCTGAAATGATTCTTGTTGTTTATAACCTGATCATGTTAAATTTTTTGTTATGATAAATTGCAACATTCGCCTGGAAGGATACAGTAATTGTTTGTAACCTAATCATGCTTAGTACCAAATATACACTAAATTAATTCAGTAGCTCTAAGATTAGTTTATTCTTGTTTAAGTTACAAAAAAAAAAACAAGAACAACAATTTGTGGTAAATTTTAGTAAAAAAAGTTAATAGACCTCGTGCGGATCCTCGTGAAGCCTGGGTGTTATTGGTTAAAATGGTATAAACCGGTTTTTTTAGGGTGGGGGTGAGTGATTGACATCTGTTCTTAGTCTGTTGACTAAAAATCGCTTGTGAGACTCAACTGTTACATGCCAAACCAAAAACATTGCAACCACGAAGTGATTGTTGTGCAAAGATCTTAGGTTAACACTGTTCCACACATCTTGCGAACAGGCCTGAACATTCGGCCGAACATCCTCCCGAATGTTCACGGAACCTTCCGTCCCGTGTATTTGCTACCAGTACACTATGGCACAACAAAGGCGAATTAAGGCGAGCGCGATAGTGTACTCAGCGTGCTCGTGTATGCTCGGGATAGTTCGCCCCACCATGATTCGTGTTCGCTGTGCTCCGTTTTTGTCTGGTTTTTGGCACAAATGAAAAGAGACGAACGGAAGCGAATAGGCGAGCATGGTATTGTGTGGGCGTGTACTTGGTTAGTTCGCTGTGCACATTTGGTTGATTTGGTACAAAACTCGTCGCGACTCATTCCGAACATTCGGCGGGACATTCGAGTGAATCATTTGGCGATAGTGTACTGGTACCAAAAAGTTCGTGCAGCTCCCACACTTCTCGCGACTACCCAGAACATTTGGGGTTCGGCTGAATGTTCGGGCGTATTCGCGAGAAGTGTGGGACAGCCTTTATTGATTAGTCCCAACACAAATTATTTTTATTTGCCTTCAACCTAGTGAGTTCGCTGTACCCATATGTTTAAATATTACTTTTATAGGAAAAAATATTCAAATTACAATTAAACAATCAGCAAAAGCAAATAAACATTTTAAGAGTTAAAAAACAGCTGATTGTAAGAGAACAAATATTCCAAATACTAGCCAAATGTTTTCTGCAGGAATAGAATTATGCCACATTGTATTGTGAACTTCCCCTCCAACGCTGATCCCCCCCACTCTTCTGCTGGCACCCCCTACTCAGGCTTCACGAAGATCCGCACGAGGTCTAGAAGTTTCAAGTACTGTATTAATGTTACTCAGTGTAAAAGGTAGAACAATTCAAAATGAACACAGTCCACATGAGATAAAAAGTAGTGGAAATAGTAGTGTAGACCATGTGATAATTGTGTGTGGACCAACCAACTTTGTCAACTTTCAAGTGAGCCTGCTGCCACAGTTTATTTTTCCTGGTCCCTCCCCCAGATCACTGCTACATATTAGAGAGCCCTTTGCGAATTTAACAGCCCGATCAGTTTTGGTTGAGGGTGGAAATTTAGTCTGAAAATCTGGATAGACAACCTGACTAGATGTCTACGAACACAGCTACTCAGCTATCGCAATTAAGTTCAGATACGCATATCAGCTTTGCAGATGGTACACCTCTAGAGGAGAAACAAATTTGCATTTAAATTTGAACTTGAGCAATCATGCCCAAGTTCACTACTACTCTCGATCCGGGCTTTCGTTGGCAGTACAGGATGAAAGGCTATGCTAATGTATAATGGAGTTTTTGTACTACTAGCAGCACTCCTGACATCAGTCGCTCACTGTATAGAGCGCTGTCAGAGACGAGAAAATCGGGCCAGTAAAATCATTGACTTTTTTGCTTTCTCTTGCAATTTTAATGTGAAGATGATGACGTAGAATTTTGTAAATGGTACCTATCAAATTAAAGGTAACCAGCAAACCATTTGTTTGTATCTTTAGTCCCAGCTGTTCTGCTTCTATTGTTTTAATTTGTCCAATGTTATTTAAATGGGCCAAAACCATACTCTGAGGGCTTCCCAAGGGTGTCTGGTTCCACGCACTGACTTGAGACCCCCAAAAGGCACATCTAGACGTTAGGGGCTTTCAAACAACACGTAAATAATCAAAATCGACCCAGTAGTTTAGCCATAATCTTCTACACAAAAATCACCTTATTCTTTTAATATAATGATGATAAAATAGCCTTTTCTCATGTGACACCAAGAAATGTATATACATTTTGTTATATATTTGTTATAGGCTTTTATAATTGAAACACAATTGAGAAGAAAATAAAAAATTAGTAAACGAGGATCTTTTTGATTTGTTTGGTCAGGCAATTTTTTCAAGCAAGAAAGTTATACAAAAAGAGATAAACATATTTTTTTTAATTTGAAGTTTTTACTTAGGCAGATTAGTTTATTTATTTTGCCTCTAGGATTGAAGTGAGACTCAAAATAAAACAGGTTTACGTACCTTTCCGTCGTGAATCCTTTGGCAATGAATACAAACCGTATAAGAACACAGCTTACGGGGAATAGTCAGCCAAAAAATCCAGGTCAAAATCTGTAATTCTGCATGTGGACACTAGGCAGCGCTAGTTGTAATGATGTTGCCGCCTTCAGTACTAGTGAGAGGCCTAACACCCTCACATCGGCTCTCTCCCACTCCCATACTCACAGCGAAACGTGCCACTAGCTCTGCCTAGGGTTCACATGCGCAACCACACATTTTGACCTGAGATTTTGGCTGACATTTTTAACCAACTTGTGTTCTTCTTATAAGGTATGTATTCATTGCCTTTGGTTTACTAGCAGATAATTAGTTTCAGGACTACTGTCCCATTATCAAATCTGTCGTCGATAAAGTAAAATATGAACACAGAGTCATAATTTATACACAAATAGACAGTACGATTAAAACAAACATTTATTTGGTTTGGCCGGCAAAGTTCAAGTCCAGACAGCAAGACACGAACACACGGAAGGCTACGACCCTTGTCCACATAGCCTTCCGTGTGTTCGTGTCTTGCTGTCTGGACTTGAACTTTGCCGGCCAAACCAAATAAATGTTTGTTTTAATCGTACTGTCCATTTGTGTTGTGTTAGTATATATATTGTGACTGTGTGCTCATATTTTTATTTATTTATTCATTGTGACTAGCAGAACTGTGTAGTAATATAACAAGGTTACATACTAATGGTCCCTGAAATGGATATGACATAGTATATATGGCTTAGTAGAAGCCGAAACCCAAGTCATCCTCACAGGACAAGGAAGAACTGAGACGGAAAACTGGTATGTAACCTTGTTATATTTAATTTATTGATGCAGATTTGATCATGGGACAGTTGTCCCGAAACTAGTTATCTGCCAGTAAACCAAAGGATTGATGACGGAAAGATACATAAACCTGCTTTATTTCGAGATTAGTTTAGGTGGTAGGAGCCACAGAAGTCATGAGTTATAATTTTATTTGGAAGTGGTGCGGTGCCACCGCACTGTTTCTGCTTTTCTTTAGGTACATAAATTAAAACTTGATGTGTATTTTTTTATTTATAATTTTATATTATAAATAAAATTATAAATAAAAATGTGCATTAGAATGATGAGAAATTAAATCGTATCGTTAGCATCGGTAACATTTCTAAGCCTAAAATGGTATTAACGACTGTACTATGAGAATATTTTTAACTCAAGTACTCCATTGAATAAACAGTTGTATCTTTTTTATACTAATGTATATATGATGTAATATATATACATATATACTAATGTATATATGTAATGTAATATATATGATGTGGTCCCACAATGAAAAAAATAAAAAAAATCATTGTGCTCTTGTCCTTAGGTGAATGATAAAAGTATAAAGTAAAAAATTCAAATTACAAAATTATTTTAATGTAACGGATTGCTCCCTTTCTCAACTTCATAAGTTCTCTGCACAGGACAACATTCCCTGATTGAATTTAATAAATAAGGGAAAAAGTTAAATAGTTATATAACTGAAACAAAAATCCAATAACAGATTTTTGGAACTTGTTAACTAGGGGTTTTAAAGTAAACCAAAATATGGTAGTTTTTCTTCAAAACCCCCAAAAATTAAGACAAAGTAGGACATTTATTGAAAAAGTAAGATGAGTTGAAGCCCTGGACTTTGCAGACAATGAGTCATGCAGAGCCTGCAGACATGCAGTCGCGTCGCGGCAACAGCCACAGTTCACATGTCGTCAGGACGGGCAGTAACCCCGCAGCCGCCCATGTGCCTGTACTGCCAACTAAAGCCCAGATCAAGAGTAGAGTGTGGCTCCAAACAGCTTTGATTAACGGTCGTCATCAATTAAATGAGTTTGTACGTGGCACGCTGATGAGAGGGAAGCAAATTTCCTAAATCATCAAAAACTGTGTTAAAACATAGACTTATTCAATTTGTTATGGAAATATGAAAATATTTAATTTGTTGGCTGTTCTCATGAACCTAGTTCTAATTATCAGCAATGCTGTGATAGTAATGTTGCACATTATAAGCTTAGAAGAAGGTCCAGTCAGGATTGAAAGTAGGCATGGGGATAATGGGGACGATAAAACTTCACCAACATATGAATTACAGCCTTTTATAACGTAAAATCCCCATAAGACAACGTACTATTGTTATGAAGGGGGAAGAGAGTTAGTCAGTTTATTATAATATTTCTGTAGTTAAATACGCAAGAGGGAAGTCAAGATTGTGTAAGGAGGAAGTATTGGGTATGTTGTGTGAGTAGGCTGGAATTGTTATTAAACAATAACTTGCTTTGCTGATCTGCTGAAGGCTCTGGCTTAAGTAGGTCAGTTGGGTAGTTTTGGGGGTCAGTCAGTCAGTCTGTAAGATGGAGTATTAGGGTGTAGTGTCCGGGCTGTGGGGGGCCTCAGGGTCCAGGGCCTTGTTGGATCTCGGACCCAAGTAAGTTTTATAGTCAATAGTTTTTTCTAAATTAATGTTTATACTTTCCAGGCTACTCGCCCTTGAATCTAGATAATTAATTGTTAATATATTAAAGTCTTTTCATTGTCATCACATTGATATTTTACCGTTTAATCACCATTTGTAAAATGAAGAGTTTTATTCTTTGTTTAATAAAAGTTATATTATTACATTACATGTCTCTTTAATTTATTGAGCTATGTCCTCGTGGTGGCAAGTGGGTTTATACTGTTTGGCCAGCAGATAAGCTTGCTTGGCCATCACACTATACAATATGCATTTTCGTTAAAAACTCGATAATGAGAGAGGGTAAAACTTTTGCCTCTTTAAGCGCTATCTTTCAACATGTATTAATTTTATTATCTGGGGATTTTCTGACTCTTTTTTAACCTAAAAACTCAAAATTTGAAAAATTAAGATCCCCCAAAAAGGTGGTTAGAGTTTGCTATTGTTTTACCCAATGATCTTGCCCAACTGATTATAAAAACAAGGAATTTTACTAAATTTCAAGTAAATCGGAGACAAAAATGTGACTGCTATTCTGCAAACACATGTAATTTTTAACAACCCCCAAAACGTGTTCAAGTGGTCACGTTAGGAACTCTATGATGGTCCCGGGCTTCAGTTTTACCGTGGGTCATGCTAGTAGCTCACTTTTCCATAGTAAATCCGCTAATGAACAGCAGCCTCACCTTGAGAGGCAGCACGTCCTTGTTGACATTGTAGAATGATCGCATTGCTGTGGTCCACTGTAGCAGGCCGGCAACGTTGCCACACGCCACTTTGGCGTTCTCGAACGTGTACAGCTGATTCTCCAGGTACGGCGACATCAGGTCCACCGTCTCCGCGTTGATCTTGTCTTTTGGGAAGTTCTGCAGATTTGACAGGAACCGGGTGTCTGCCATCACCTACGAAAATGTTAGAGAGTTGTGATCAAAGTTTTACTGTTGTGTATTTTATGACGGTTAGGAAATTTGTTTAGTTATATTTGAGATTAAATTGTATTTGAGTGGTTGGTCTGAAAAAAAACATATACTAAAAAGGTACTACAGTGGATGGTTGATGGTTTTCACCTTCCACAATTAAATTTCTTAGATCTTAAAAGTTAAGAGTAAAACCAATGCCTTAAACCCTTAAACTTTTAATCATCTCCTAGCAATCAAGCCTAGGCTTGATACTAGGCAATCAACACTAGACTTTCGTTTATAAGTTCTATTGAAAAACCAGTTTGCACGCAGCAGGCTGACATGAAAGATACAAATTATGTAATAAAAACATTAAACACCAAATAATGGGTTTAAACACCTTTGTTTTTTTTATATTTTTTATTGGAAAACATTTTATTTGTTGGTTGCTCCTATGTTCCTGGTTCTATTTAAATGCAATATTGGAATAGCAATGTTGTGCATTATAATTTTAGGAGGAGGCCCATCCGGATCGAAAGTTGGTATGGGGGTATTGGGGGTGTGATCAAGATAAGAAAAAAGCCTTTTCCAATGTGTTATCTCCAAATGTCAATCTAATTTTTTTTAACTCGGTAAATACTTGTGCTAGAATTGTGAGGGAGGGCCTAAACTGTTTGGATTTTTATCTACTGTTGTTTAATATACATTTATTTAAAAATTGTTTACCATTTTGGGGTCCAAAACCCCTCCCTCAAAAAGGGGGTTAGGGTGTGGGCCATGCTAATAGCCCACTTTTCCATAGAAAATTTGCTGCTAATTATTATTGCAACTGACACTTCACCTGTCAATCCATAACATTGTTTAGGTAAATAATCTTCCAGTAAATTGATATAAAAGGATAGTTTTAACTTTCAAATATTTAAAATTGCTGAAACCCTGCATACAAATGTAACTGAGTCAATGGTATTGCCTCCTCAATATAAAAACTACATCAGAAGCTCTAGTGTTATTCTGGAGGAATACAAGGCTGGCAAATAGCTGATTTGTTTTACTGTACAAAATGTATTTTCGAGCAACCTATAGCAACTTTTTTATCAGGTGTGAAAGTGCTTTATTGTTGCTTGTATAATTGACTGGTCTCGGCCATACCCAAATTCTGTATTCTGGGTGATGTTCTGTCATTGGAATCCTCAGAGTATATTACCTTCAAAGACTCAGCCCAATTCGGGAACAGGAAGTTTTTCTCAGGATCGGGTCTAACTTGATCGACTTTCCGTTGAAACAGGATCAATACGACGTCCATGATCAGAGTGACAAGGTACGGAGGCTTGCCGAGTTTCCTTACAGTGGCAATATCAGCTGCTTTGATCGTCTGTAATTGTAGAAGATTAATGTTACTGGTGTGTGAGAGTCATATGATATAATGTCAATCTTTTTATGTAACCATAAGACAAACATAAGCATAATTCAAGTATTTATATGAAAAACCAAATGACTCAGAAAAGAAACATTTACAGAAGACATTCTATTGGTTCTATAATAGTGAACAAATAAACTGCCAGTTAAGGGTATGATTTGCCAATAGTAGACGTGATAGTAGGGCGTGATCAACCAAGATCAGCCAATAGTAGACGTGCTGCATCGCCAAAACTCCACACCAGCTGATCAGAATAACATTCGGGTGATTTTCTATGGTAAAATGGCAACAGTGACAACCACAGCATACAGCCATGCTATTGGCTACAGTCCAACTGTCAATTTATTTGGCCGCTATTATAGTAATGGTCAGTTACTTCATCTGGAGAGTGTATTTACAATAATATGTATTCAAATTGGAAACACAATGTGTATGAATAAGTAACAAACATTAACACCTGTTCTGTGTTTCAAAGAACATTGTTTTCACATAACTTAAGAGGGAGCTGCACAATAACACGCTACAAAATTCAGATATTAAATGCTAGACCTGTGAACAAAACCTACCTAAAAATACATATCTTGGTTGTTCAGAACAGTATTTTTCAATAGAATGAAAGTAAAAAAATAAAAATAAAAAGGAAAGAAAAGTAGAAAATTGTGCTTTAATTATCAGGGGACCTAAAACAATGACATACAATTCATATATAAATAGGAGGTGACTTCCAGGCAATTTGGGCAAAACAAATAAGGCCATCAACCCACCTACAAAAGCCAGCAGGAAAAACCAACGTATTACTGTTGTTTTATGTTTGTTACTCTTTAATTACAGTTGATAGCTATTAACATCATTACATTTAGTTGGCAGCTCAGAAGCTGACTGAGTATAGTAGTAGTGAATGAAGAGGGAGTAAGTAACTGCCCCTTAACCACATTTCCCATCACTTGCCATTAAGTCTTTGCCAGAGAATAATTTTTCTTATTCATAAAATAAATAAAAATCTTCACCAATAAATACAAAGCTGATAAGTTTTTTAGTACATATTTGGCAACTCACCAACAATGCAGCCTCAGCCTGTTCCAGTGCAGGCCGCGCGGCCGCCAGCTTTTCCTCAGCTACAACTTTGTCGGCCTCTATCTCCCTGACAATAGCCGATGCTCTGTCCTTCACCTCCTCTACCTCAGCCTTTACCTTCTCAGCAGCCGTCGCCACAACCGTCACGTCTGCCAACACCTGTACAACAATACTTATCTTAATTATTGGCAACACTGCGCTTCATTACTTGTCGGCCTCTATCTCCAAGTGGTTGAAGCCCTGTCCTTCACCTCCTCTACCTCAGCCTTCACTTTCTCAGCAGCCGACGCCACAACCGTCACATCCGCCAACACCTGCACAACAATACTGATCTGAACTATTGGCAACACTGTGCTTTATTACTTGTCAGCCTCTATCTCCCTGACAATAGCCAATGCTCTGTCCACCTCAGCCTTCACCTTCTCAGCAGCCGTCGCCACAACCGTCACGTCTGCCAACACCTGCACAACAATACTTATCTTAATTATTGGCAACACTGCGCTTCATTACTTGTCGGCCTCTATCTCCAAGTGGTTGAAGCCCTGTCCTTCACCTCCTCTACCTCAGCCTTCACTTTCTCAGCAGCCGACGCCACAACCGTCACATCCGCCAACACCTGCACAACAATACTGATCTGAACTATTGGCAACACTGTGCTTTATTACTTGTCAGCCTCTATCTCCCTGACAATAGCCAATGCTCTGTCCACCTCAGCCTTCACCTTCTCAGCAGCCGTCGCCACAACCGTCACGTCTGCCAAAACCTGCACAACAATACTGATCTGAACTATTGGCAACACTGTGCTTTATTACTTGTCAGCCTCTATCTCCCTGACAATAGCCAATGCTCTGTCCACCTCAGCCTTCACCTTCTCAGCAGCCGTCGCCACAACCGTCACGTCTGCCAAAACCTGCACAACAATACTTATCTTAATTATTGGCAACACTGCGCTTCATTACTTGTCGGCCTCTATCTCCAAGTGGTTGAAGCCCTGTCCTTCACCTCCTCTACCACGGCTTTCACCTTCTCAGCAGCCGTCCCCACAACCGTCACATCCGCCAACACCTGCACAACAACACTGATCTGAACTATTGGCAACACTGTGCTTTATTATTTGTCAGCCTCTATCTCCCTGACAATGGCCAATGCCCTCTCCTTCACCTCCTCTACCACAGCTTTCACCTTCTCAGCAGCCGTCGCTACAACTGTCACATCCGCCAACACCTGCACAACAATACTGATCTGAACTATTGGCAACACTGTGCTTTATCCCTCTAGGTGTCACATCAAAAAACCTGAAATGTTACGCCATTTTTTTAACTTTTGCAGAATTTTATATAAAATGCTATAAAAAAATAAAATTTTGATAGATTGGTAAACAAGTATACATTTTCTTAGAGAACAGAAAATGGGCTATCTCTTAATATAAAATTTGTTGGCCTAAACGTATGGTATAACAGTCCGGCTTGGGTTCAAATCTAAACAACCCCCAAAAAAAACTTATTTTTTATGTTACGAGACCCGTAGAATATATTTAGACAGCCATAATCAAAAATCCAAGATATACATTTTGTTCAAAATTTAATAAGGAAAAAGAAAATATACATATATATATATATGTATATATACATATATATATATATAATACACAACAACGTAACCTCACATTACAGCATTCCTATTGAAAACATAACTAAACAGCTGATTAAAAACGGCTGCAAAATTATTAGTTCGCAAAAGGGCAAACATTATTAGTTGCCATGAAGCCCAGATGTTGCCGATCACTTTGGTATAATGGATGGTTCGAAATGACCGATCGTCAATGAGATATACACGCTAAACTGGATGTCTGCAAAGTCGACTGAAATCAGTCGATTAACACTCGAGCGTCAAAAAAATTCGACTGAAATCAGTCGATTGACACTTAGAGGGTTATTATTTGTCGGCCTCTAATTCCCTGACAATAGCCAATGCTCTGTCCACCTCAGCCTCCACCTTCTCAGCAGCCGTCCCCACAACCGTCACATCCGCCAACACCTGCACAACAACACTGATCTGAACTATTGGCAACACTGTGCTTTATTACTGTCAGCCTCTATCTCCCTGACAATGGCCAATGCCCTCTCCTTCACCTCCTCTACCACAGCTTTCACCTTCTCAGCAGCCGACGCCACAATTGAAAGTTATGCCAGTACCTGCACTCCTTTACTTTGTAAATATCTTCATACTTTGCCAGTTACCACAAAACTTGAATACTGGTAAGTTTTGTAAGGATAATATTTTCTATTTTCATAAACACCTTGAGTAAAGTTATCCTTATTTACGTTATGATTGTACTTTATTTCATTTAGCTTTACTTTCGTTGAATGTGCCACTTACAACTACTTTTTATTCTCAAACATTTACTTATTATTATATTCAATTTAGAGAAGCTGAAAAGAATTATAAGGTGATAATACCTCATTATTAAGTAATATAACTCAATAGAGTACAAACGTTTAATAGTTTTCAATTTATAAAACCAAAGTTTTATATCAGTTACACAAATCCCACACCTGAGTTTAACACTTGGAAGTTTATGTAAGATACAGAACAATAAACTTCAGCAGTTTTATTTGCAGTCGATTCGTAAATAATGGAATAAATGAGTTCAAGATAGACATCAAATCTGCCAATGCCAATAAGAGTGATAAGATATCGAGGTTGAGTTTGAAATAATTCTGCAGCAACACCAACATTTTCTTACCACTTCAGCTTTCGCAGACGCGACAGTGATATCCTTCTCCTTCTCCGCGAGGTCTTTGCTCAGTTCCTCGACGCTTACAGCTGCCTCCTTCAATTTCTCAAGGCCGACGTTCATTTGCTTTGCCATCACCTCGATGTCAGCCAACCGCTGCAAGTAGATGCCCTTGTAGCCATCGAGGAACGAAAGGAACGACTTGGGCGTCACAAACGACTGTCGCCGGAACCTGCACCACACAATTTTTACAAGTTTATTTTTCGGTCTAAACTGAATCATCTTTCTCCTTCTCACTAATGTCAGCATTTACTAAAGGATTTGAACAACAACAAAATGTTTTCAACAGGCTCTTGGATTTCTGTCATGCTAAGAGTTGCTCATACCAAATGAAATTTCCAAAACTCTAGAAAGCAGTTTTACCCACAAATTCAAAGAACGATAAAGAACAATTTTCTAGTAAATTAATCAGGCCTACACCCTTCCTTGCCAGAATACTACTTAGTTTAGCACAATAATAAACCAAGGATACTTTTAACGGGAACTGAAACTCCTTTTAAGGAAGCTTAGAGTTCATACGACTAATGTGTGCAAGGTTATTTAGTCTATCCTTTCCTACATACTTTTGTTTATAAAGATTTATGTAATAAGTTATTTTACTCTAAAATATTGTTATTTTCATATTTTAATTAATTGTATTGCTTGGTGTTTGCCAATGAATGTATTACCCTTGAACTGCCAAAAAGAATTCAAATCTAATTACTCACTTGTTGTAATACTGGACGCAAGTGTCGGCCACAATGTCTTGCACCTCGGCCATGACCTCGATGAGCGCGTCCTTGACAGCCGGCGTGCTCACAATAGGGAAGTTCTTGAGGAAGTGGCTCGACACTGCTATCAGTGCGTCCTTGGGCCAGCGCGAGAACCAGTCCATCGTGCAGCCAGAGATCAGTCCGGGGAACTTCATCGATCTTGATCTGAATTTTTCACCAACCTGCAACAAAGCGTAAGAGGTGGTGTGAATAATTTGAGCTGGTATAACCGTTTTATAATGAAACTTTAAATTTAACTAGTGAAGGTCACTTAGTGATGAGAGGGGTATAAGGGACCTGCTGGGTGATTTTATGGTGACTGTCCCCCTTGTGATTGCCACCTGAATCCATGCCTGACAATAATCTTTAAGAGTCTACCAAGAGGTAATACGCAACTTATTTATTAAATCTTAAAACAGGCATTTTCAATACGAAATTTAATCAATCACCTGTTTCAAAAGAAATGTTAAACATTTTCTCCTTCAAGCTGATTTATTGGAAAGGTAAAAGAGACAAAATAGTAAACTTGTATTATATTAATTGAAGTTTTTATGAATGATGTATATACAAATATAAATAAAAACTTTTACATGAAGCTTATTAGAAGAATTCCTGGAAAAAAACACACAATTTTAAGAAGAGAAGGAGAGTTAGTTACGGGTGTAAAATATACACGGAAATTAATATTACTACAGAAAATTAATTTAATTTAAAAATGTATTTGCTTATACAATTGTAAAAATTGTCCAAGGTAATAAAGTTATTATCATTATCAGTACACAGTACAATATGATTAAATCACACTCACTGGTGAAAAACACAATACAATGTGAAGATTGTTTCGAGCAGTTGCGATGAAGAAGTCATACAAGTTGTCTCGAGTCGGTGGCCGTTTCGGAAGTTTCTTCTTCATTATTGGTACTAATTCGTTTGTGATTTCATCCAGTTCATCTTTTGCAAATAGATTGGCCACCTGAAAAAGAAATCGACAGGTATAATTCACAGCTAACAATAATTGCAGCCAAATATATAATAATAATTGGAATCAATAACTGACAGCCAGTGGTTGGTGAATGCAGCATACTGTTTACAGGCTGCACACTTGGAGAATATATTACATTTTATCATAGGTTATTTTATGATGTGAAGAAAATCTGGCACAAATATAAAGACCAAACTGTTTTTGAGTTTGAGGACCAAAATGGATTCTCTAAATGTTAATTACATATTCCCCGCCGTTTTTTTTTTTTTTACTTCTTTTGCATTAAAGTACAAATTTATCGAATAAATTATTGTTAAAAATTTAGTACGACAAATTCAGTGATATCCGCCAAGTTCCGCTTGTGTGTGAACCAAGGTGTTAGAAAATCTAACACACTTTTACCGTACTTTATGTAAAATATAATACCTATGTTGTTTCTGCAAAGACTGGCTTAAACTAATGTATGCCAGTAGTTTTCTAATATGTATTGCCCATTCCAATACTTTATAAAACTTAAAAAAATATACTTCATTAGACGAAATATACTTCATTCAATCTATTCTACACATAAAAAAAGTAAACTACTTTAGTTTTGAATTTACACTACACAAACTACTCTGGGGAGATTTATATCACAACTCACTTCTCCGGCGCTCAAAACATTGTTTAAGAACTCAAGGAATGCCTCCTCCTTTACATCGTTGTCTGTGAATAAGAAAGATATTCCTTTTCCTTGCACGCCGGACACACGATATAAGAATTTCAAGTCATCCATGAAATTTCCAACGTTATAGGATCTAAAAATGTTTAATTAAACTATTGTTATTGTACAGATACAATAACACATCCTAGCATATATCGATCACTATATTAAGGTAAATTGATCGCTATATATTAGAAGGTCAGACAAAAAATATATTCACATAAAATTAAGTTAACACAGTTATCAAATGTGATATCAATTTGTAATCATATCTAACAAAAAAAGCTCAAAAGGTTTCAAGCCGTGCTTTGGCCATACGTTGTAGAAAACTCGTTCAATCAAATAAAAAGCTACTATTAAAATCTAAGGTCGTTATGAAGTTTGTGGTATTTCTTTTGATAAAGACACAAGAACCAAGGAGACCTATGGCGGGCCTGAGGGGCTAGCGTGGGTACCTTTTCGTGAACTCTGGCCTCCCATCTTTCGCTGGAAGAATTGTAAATGTTTTTACATGGTGTCCACAGACCGGTATTTCCAGGAATTATGGATTTTTACCAAAATTTTCAGTTAGCACAAGAAAATGTGGAAATTAATCGCCGCTGATGTTAGCCAATAAAACTCAAGCTGATTGCAATTTCCGGCTGATAAAACCCGTTTCAGTCATAGTTTTTTAAACTTACACTCTAATAAGTAGTTTTAGCCTAAACAATGCGGTCTGGATTTATATACTGCCAATACAACATGTGCCTGTCATCGTTTTCGGTCATTAAAATACGGCAAATCATCATTTTTTGCTTGAAAAATGTGGTAAAATCGCCATTTTTAATCGATAAACACGGTTAAAATGTTTGCAAGTCCCATTTATTTGTTGGAATTGATTACTGGCTTCACCCACTGATTGGCTAGTCTAGTAGTTTTTGTAACACGTTGATATCTAAAGCAGCTACAAGTACCCCACTTGGTCAGTACGGTTTAGTATGTCTAGTATATATATAGAAGACACTGGAGGCTCTGTTAGCTTGTTTAAACCTTGACTCGCTACTTGAGCAGTTTTTCTAACTTAACTGTCATTAGTCATTTAGGTTAATTAATAATCCTGGCTTAAGAATCAGACAACCTCAGTCAGTAACAAGGCATCTCACCCATTCTACACTCATCATTAAATTTATAATACACCCTAGTTCCATCGGCGTTGTAGAGAGATATTAAGATAGTTACCGACCTAGTCAGTGTGATCTGGTGTGTCTGGTAGTTGGCTATGAAGGACGCCAGCCGCGTGAGACTCTGCTTCCCCGAGCCGCCCACCCCCACTAACATGGCGTTCCCGCGCGCCGTCCTGATGATACGCGAGATCTTCATCAGGTGGATCATTGCGTCCTTGAAGAACACCAGGTCCATGGCCAGGCCTCTTACACACTCGTTGTACTGGGCCATGTACACCAGCAGCTTATCCTTCAGGAACTCCCAGCTGGGAAACAGGAAATTGTAAGGTATTTATGTGATTAAAACTTATAATTATTTTTGAGTTCTTTGGGCATGACCCACCTTAATATTCAAATGCATTGTGGATCCTTAGTTAATCTTAAACCCAACACATCACAAACCGGAACCGAAACCTAAGATATTTGGCAAGGACTCGCTCCGAGCGTCTTACCTGCGACAGTAAAATTCTCCTGGAGAAGCACGTTGTTCTTTTGTTTGCACAAAACTTCGGGACGTAGAGTGTAGATTCGGTTTGTGATGTGTTTGATTTAAGTTTGACGAAGGATCCACCTTCATTTGAATATAAAGGTGGGTCGTGACATAATAATTATAAACTTACCCCACTAAAGAACTAGTCATGTAATTTCAATCAATGATCAAGACTTAACGAAACATGACATTTCAAACGAGAAACACCCGGTCGGTCTTTGGTGAAAAAATATTTAAAGAAAACTTTCTTAGTGTAGCAGTATTGTTATTAAGTTATTGTGAGTATTTATGAACAACAAATATTAAAGTCTAGAGTTAACAAAATCACCAGTCTGTAAAACTATCTTTCAACCCCACAATTTGGTGAGATTATATTTTTTCTACTTTAAATTTAAATGTTTGTTTTATAATGCCAGCATGTAATATTTTATTTATAAAGGCAATAAATCGTTCAGCATCCTTCTTCAAAAATTGATGTTAAAATTAAAACCTTAAAATAAAATATCTATTTAATTTGTTGTCTATATTAGAGATATATAATTCAAGATACATATGAAACAAAAACCAGTGTGAAATCCATCTGAGAGAAAAGATTACCAAATATTTTATTGTGAAATAAATCCTTTATTCTTTTTTTAAAATTTCACCAAATTAGTATGCAATATCGCACAGTAGAACCCTCATACCCTTACCCTAAGGGACCAAGCCATAAACAAGGTTGGAACAAACAAGGATGGGTAGTCAAAGGAGCAAAAACATTAATACTTTACAGCAGAACAAATTGGTCTGTGGTACAATGCAGTGGTATGGTGCTCGCTTCAATATTTTAAGTTCACCAGACCGATCATGGCAAAGTCCTGGGACAATTTTGTGAAGGTTCGAAACTGGATCCAGCTGCCATTGGTCACTATTTAATGATTTTGGCTAAATAATCAAATGGTCTAGTTAGTTAGAAGGCTACACAAGCCATCTCACCCTTTCTACACTCATCACTCTTTCATATTCGCCTTAAAATACATCCTAGTTGTATCGGCGAATACAAATATACTGTTAAAATGTGCTCATATAATTACAAAAACCATTGTCAGAACTTGTTGTTTTGATGGAAAACAAAACAAAGGTTAAAGGTTAAAGGTCACAGGTTTTAAGTTAAGACCGGTTCAGGTCAAAGCAGTTCCGCATTAGAATATTCTGCTATCCCTCTACTGTAGTTACAATTAAGCAATACTTAGTACAATATATATATATATATATATATATATATATATATATATATATATATATATATATATATATATATATATATATCAAACTTGCCTAGGTATTTCTTCATATATTTTTGGAGCTTCCAAGACGAAATCATCCGGTTCATCTCCAGTAGGATCGGGGATATCTCGGAGGAAATCAACAAAATATGTTTCACTGTCATCAAAAACGTGTGCATCTTCTCCAAGATATGAGTTGGCAGTGTTCAAAACGTTAGCTGCAAACCATTTTGTGTCTGCTTCATTTGTAAACCTAGGATGAAAAAGAAAAGAAAATTAACATTATTATTCTATATCTATAATTTGCTAAGACCATTTTTGAAAACAGAACTCCTTTCATTGTTTCTGAACCAATGTTGATGGTTGAGGAATCAAAAACATGGCCTTTGATACTTCACTATGAAGGTCAAAGGCCAGGCAACACTAGAGGGACAGCCTTCCAAGGCACTACGTCATCCCTAAGATGACTAAGTTTTCCCACAGCTGGCCACAAACTTAACATTGGCACTGTCACGTATGACGAGGTAATGCTTGGATGTGGAACATGTGCATCACGGCCAGTCCCACTAATGTTGCCTTAACACAGCTGCACTCAAAGTTTGTATGTCGTCCATAATGATCAAATAAAGATAATGTATTAAATAGCAGTAACAGATGTTTAACAGCTGTTTATCCAATAAAATAAAACAGCATTAACACCATTATGAGCTGAATATAAATAAATGCAGTTGCGAGTTTTCAAGCAAATATTTGCCATCAGCAACTGTATATTTATATACCTGTATTCATTCATTATTTGAAACTACCAACAACAATATAATGTTAATGCAAATATTTGATTGAAAACTTGTAACTTGAAAATAATTGGAATACTCGACTCTATCCATAAAAATCACTACTCACACACCCCTGTCTTACATAAACTCTCAAGTTTGGTCAGTTGAGGAGTTGCAAAATCTAATCAGTAATAAACAGTTATATAGTATAAACTAACCTGTCTGCAATAACTCTGTAGCATTCGTGACGCCACAATTTTAAAAGCACTGTCGGATTTGGGCATTCGGCTTCTTGTATTTTCAAAATTCCCTCCCAAATACGCGAAAGATCTCTCAAATTGAAAATATAATGGAATTTCGCTGGAGTGGGCAGCATCTTGACTTTGGTTTGCTGCCAAACCATTCGAGTGAGCGGAACTAAGCGGGGCAAAAATTCCACAATCTCTTCTTGGAAGCGAGTCAGGCAAAAGTAGCCCTCGCCAATCACACCTGCGTGGAAACATCATTTAGAATTTGCTCATTACACTAAAATAACTTATTATAATCAGGTTCAATTAAGTACTACATACACATATTTTGGGGGCTTTCATTGACTCAAAATGGCAAAACCATTAGTATAATTAATTTAAATGGCAACTTTGTTCCAATAAAATTACAATGAATTGCTGGTTTTATGGTAAATTTGTCATGACTGTGTTTGAATAAATGAGGTTTGTTTTAAAAATAATCTTTGTCTCTGGAATCTTGAGCTCTAGTAGCACCAGACTTCTTGTGGTCGAGTTAAAATTTGTCAGATCTTGACTTTCATAAGAGGTCCAATCAAGATACTTTCATGTAACAATCATCCTTAAATGAGCGGACCTAGTTAAATAAACTTACTGAAGATTTTGTCCATAGACTTGTCCGAGGGCAGGGTACAGTTGAAGATGCAAAACTGCCGCTTGAGCCGAGGGGGGATGTCATTTCTGCCACCTCCGGGGTGGATCATGGCTGCCAACAGCTAAAGGGAAAAAACATTTTAACATTAAATAAAACTTTAAAAATACTAGAATACTTCTTGAGAGATATAACAAGGGTGATTTCAAAATATGTTAGGAAATTATTTTAGTCTACAAAACAAAACTTGAAAAGGCTAAGTTTCTACCAAATAGTAACAAAAGGTAAAACTTGTTCGCAGTTGGTTGAACTCACGTTACCAATTCTGGGAAATTTTTATGCTGGGAATCAATAGATTAATTTTGCAGACTAACCACTATTTCACCATTTTGAAGCACTCACCTTCAGAGGTACTCATTTTTCTGAAAAACGTTTATCAAATTAAACCTAGATATACGATAGCTCAAAACAATATGGAGTCACTATGAAAGTGGGGTATACATTTCTTGTTTGTTTTAATTAAAATTTGGGAATTTTATATTCGTTTTTTATCAAGAGACAAAAAACTATGGATGAGCAGGTGGAAATGGGTGCTAACATAAACTCTGTGATTACTTCTAATTAATAACCTTGAACATTTATGTTTATTTTTTTATAGTTCTCACCTGAATGTCTTTGATGGTGAGGAACTCTCCAGGTTTGTCCAGCGAGTAGAAGCCGACCATTTCCATCATTTGCCTGACGATCTCATTGGTCACCTGGTCCCCCCACTCGTTCACTATCGGCATGTTGATGTCGTCAATGAACACCGTCATCTTACGGTTGTTGGGCGGGCCATAAGTCGAGCCTACACGCTTCTCCACGTAGCTCTCGACGATCCTCTGGAAAGCGAGGGTTAAGACAAACCTTACTGTGGTTTCTACCCAAGATGTGCTTCAAATTTCCAAATTTATTTTGAACTAGCTTCCCCCAACGGCTTTGCTTGTTCACCTGATTTAAGTTTTATAGTGAACTCAAATCACATGCATAGCTGATCAGATTCCAATATTTAAAAGTGTGTTTTCACTTGACCAATCAATTAATTTATGACCTAAGGAGAGTTTGAATCAAAAAGTGATATTTTTCCTTCAATTTTCTCACCAAGACCTTTCATTCAAGTCTATGGGTCTATGGTTCGTGGATGTCAGACTTATGGTTTTCCCAAAAGTTCCTGGGATGGTTTGGCTTTATATAGATAACATAGTAATTACTATTATAACTTATAATAATCTATACTTATTTAATATGCTAGGGGTTATTTTATGTCTGGAACTCCTACAGTTTTAACAGTTTTGATATATATAAAAGATCAAACTAATTCAATAAGGTCAAACTTAAGAAAAGCCTCCTCAAAGTTGTTACTGTGACCATAAGATTAACATTAGAATTGGTTTTAATTGAATTTCAGGGTATTTTAAATGTAGGGTCCTTTAAATTTTTTCACCAATATAAATTTTTAATACAAAACGACATTCACATTGTAAACAAAACGCGTTTTTCACATTACTCACGGATGTTCATTAAAATTACACTACATGCCAGTAAAAAAATAGAATTCAAGATTATACCTACGGTAAGTTTTAAGAATACCTGGAACATGTTAGGAGTGGTAGCAGAGGAAAAGTTAAGACTTTTGCTCAGTTGGACTTCAGGATCGTAACCTGCCATATAACTTTTGATCATTACAGTTTTTGCTGTTCCTTGTTCACCTAAACAAAAACAATAGTATTATTGAAGATGTTTATATTCTAAATTAAAATTAACAGAATATCCATAGAACAGATGTCCTATAAAAAATCGCCTTGAACCATCCTTTGTGAAATGCTGAGGCAGATCCCACAGACACACCTTAATGTCAACAATAATTTCTAAAACAATATACATTAATAAAATGAACGAAACAATAAAACCTTGTAAAAATAAATTGAAATAATCAAATATCAATTGAATACTTCGTTCTAGGTGAAATCTATATGACTTTAGAAACTCAGACTGCCACCGTGCTTCGGAAGGTACGTTAAGCCGTTGGTCCCGGATACATAAGTAGTCGAAAGATCATGTCAGAGGAACTAGTGCGACAACAGACCTTAGCCAGAAGGTTATACAAACTTTACTTGCAGTGGCGGATCCAGCCAGGGGGCGGGGGGGCACGCGCACCCCCCTTGGACTCAGAAAATGTTTAATAATGGGTAATAGTGTGACGCTGTCTGTCGCTGTACTCGTGTTTGTTTTCAATATTTGCAAATTTAAAATTCCAAAAACAACTACCGTATAATGCCGTTGGAGAGCATTTTCGTTTTGCGCGGCGGATGTGCAGCCCTGTAGTCTTCGTCAATCTTCTTCTCTGAAACCTTTGCGTTCTACCTTCAGTGTTGCCAGACTGGGTTTGCTATTTTACCTGCAAGCTACCTACAAAATCCCCGCTTTTACCTGTTTATTCTGTAGTAATCCCCACAAAAGCCCCGCGCGAGCTTCAAATACTCGAAAACCAGGTAATTCTTGGTAATTGCCAGATGATTACCCTGAAATTAATCTGCATACCCAAAATAATTCCAGTTTTAGTAATCTTAGCGCATAGTCAGGGCCGGATTTAGGAGCCGTGGGCCCCTAGGCTCAACCAGTGGGGCGGGCCTTGGTGACCTTTTTTTCTTGCTTGTATCAGGCTTTTGAATGGGGGATCTGTGTGGTGCGGGCCTCTAGGCGCGCCCTTAAGTAGCCTATGCTTAATTCCGGCCCTGCGCTTAGTTTTAATATAGACAGTCTATGGTTTTAACCAAGGCCAATTGGTGTTACTGGAGTTGACACTCTTCAACAATAATGCGCTAGATTTTCTAAGTTCAAAAGTTGGTACACTGGTTCTAACCAGTTTTGGATGACATACCAAATGTTGAGTCAACAAAAATAATCATATGATTAAACTATTTTGTTGCAGTTAACTGTCATATTCATTAATTCAATTCAATTATTCATTAATAATTATAGTTTGATTATTTTTTATCGGGTTATAACCACCATATATGTATGTTAATTTGAAAATGTAAACTGGCTGTACCTGAACCTGATCAAAATAGTTGGATAGATTCAACAAGTTTAATATATCTAGAGATCTTGTCTGGGTTAAAAAGTGAGGCTTTTTTGTTGACCGTGGGTGAAAAAGTGAGGCTTTTTTGTTGACCGTAATTTTCTTCAGGTACTCTAAGGCCGCCTTCCCACTAGGTTGAAGCACAGAGAAGAAATAATCAGAGGTCGATTTCTTATGGGAGTAACTTATGCCTCAGTGGCAGTTACAATTCTCTCCGGTAGGGAGCGCTGAAGTCTTTAAATGCTCCTTGTTCGAGAAGGGATGAAAGTTAGTGACGTTTCAAGAGGAATGTCTCATCCCCCTCCCCCTCCTGAACAGTTCCACTCGCAATATGTCTGACTCAAAGATGAGCAGAAAACTGAATTATCAGGCTAGACCAAAAGTGTTGGACACGGCAGAAGAGAGAGTAATCCCGAGCGGTGAGCGCGCTGTCGTTTACACGCTCCTAGACCTCTTAAGAATAATAAAACTACAATTACATTCCTTTTCTGCGTAAGTTGCTGCATATAACGTTATAAATATATATTAGTTTAAAATTATGTTTAATTTTTAATAACGAAACATATTAAAAAGTTGTAAGAGTGTGACATGAAAAATTCAGTAAGCGCAATTCAGTTAGATTTTTTAATTATTGAGGTAGAAAAAACCTCTATCGAGAAAGTTGTAGCTAATTAGTTGGTATTCAAAAGTTATTGTAAAACATTTTCTATAGACCTTCCAGTTTGTTCGATAATCCGATGTAAATAACTGTATTAGTTTAGTTGGTTATATCAGTTTGTAAGACATATAAATTCATGTTTTCTATTTCTTTCATGAAATAAACAGAATACCTTACGGTAAGTACAGTAATTGGTTTTGTTTTAAACCCTTATCATGTTCACTAAACAGCTTCATTTTCATTTTATTTATAGCAAAAATACTGTCCATAAATAATTTAAATTCCCAAGTGTGCCCCCTCCTCAACAAATTCCTAGATCTGCCCCTGCTATGATGTTCTGTTAAATCCTTTGTTTCTTATAATTGATTACATAGCACCAAAAGTCTCCAGATGAAGCAAATTATGTAAGGAAAGAAAATCCTCATCAATCCATCCACTAAAAAAAAAACAAGGACCTTATTCAAACTGTAAACTAATCCAACAAAATCTTACCGATGAGAAGGACAGCTTTGCACTGTTTGGAAATGGTGTGAATCAGGAAAGCCGTTCGCACATTGTCCACATTCGGCACGAGAATACTCGAGTATTCCGGGACTGAGTCTGGAGGGTAGATGTACTCTTCCACTCTTTCTGACCAGTGCTGCCATTCTCCCGTCTCGCTGACAACATACTCAAATATCGTCTCCCCTTCCTCCTTCAACTTCGGCCACTTCAGTTTGGATGGATGTGCTAAAATAAATTCTTCCATTTTCTGACGTTCTTCATTCTCTAAAACGCTTCCGAGGCTCCACATGAGCGTGAAGAGGAAAACCCTTTCTAGATGAACATCAGAAAATGTTTTATGTTCGTCTTCACCGACGTGTAAAAGACCGGTTAAAATGTCCGTTGCTTGTCTGATGTAGAGGGCTTCGAGGATTTTCATCTTCGCAATGAGTTTTGATTGAACGAACGTGTGTAGATCGTCGTAGATCTTGTGAAAAAGAGGGCGTAAAACGTCGGCTTCCCGTTGAGATCGGAGTTTCAACCAGCCGTCCAGTATGGGCTGCCAACTCAACACAGAAGCTGACATGAACACCATGCCCATGCGACTGACCGTTGCCGGCGAAGCATTATCTAAGTTGTCCGGTTCGAATACCAGTTTGCTATTCGCAGCCATCACTATGCGGTCCCCATTGGCCAATGTTAGTGTCTTGTTATCGTCTAAAACAGAGTTGAGATTTTCGATCCACACAGCATCGACTGGACCATCCAATACGATCCAACAGTTTTCACTTTGTTTCACCTGGAAGACAATTATGCATGTTAAAGTTCTTAATTTAATAGTAAATAAATTGTAGTTAAATCAAGCTCTCATTAAAAACTTGATGAGATGTTATGTTGTGGGAGAGAATTGTTGGCAATAAATATGTAATGTATTACAAAATATCTGTTTTAAGTACCTGATTAGTGTTTTAACCAGCTGAAACAGCATTAGAAACTTTACACAATGCTATCTAGTTGGCATGAAATATGTCCTGACGTAGTAGTACATTCGGTTGCAACTACATGTCAGGTGGAAGCACCTATTGGCAAATTATTAAAGCTGTCAAAGCCTGATTGGATCAGCGATATATTCCACCTGACCATCATGACAACCTGAGAGGGTCGGCTGGGTAGTTAACGTGTTAGTAACTAAAATACCGAGTGCATTAAAATATAAAGATATTTTTATTAACTTACATGTTCAATATGAGTATGTTTTATTATGTCTGAATATGCTTTTCACTGTATCAGACCAGGTTGAAGGTGGGGTCATCCAAAATGGCCTCAGTCTGCTTACTTCAGGTAACTGAGAGTGAAGATAAAAGTAATAGACATTAAGCGCAGTGAGTCTAGAAACATTTTTTGTGATTTAATCACGTAGATAAAGTACCTTGTGTGACCGACGCCACAATGTGGAGAATATCCCATCAGTCCAGTCGTTGGTGGCCGCATCCAGTCTCCCAAACATCTGAGGTGCTGTGATGGCCTGTAAACAAATTGAAAGTGATAACACCAATTAACAATATTCACCATAGGTCATAATCCTTGATCACACTCTTTTGTATTTTTCCACTTTTGACTCCATACTAACATACACTTATCTGTTGAAACATAGTCCGTTATTCAATATGAGTAACAAATAATTCCCTGTCCAATGATATTGATTTACTTATGCGTAAAACTCAGTTTAAAAGTTTATGCACAATGCACAAATAATTAACCAATTCGGTCAACTTCCAAACAAGCATACCACCGTTTATTTTACTTCGGTACTCCCACCAATGTACTCCCACAGATCAATTAATCATTGATAGTTGCACGTCTGGTCAGTTTTGGTCGTGAGCGGGAATCAAACCCTTGAAGTTCGTTAGAACCATAAGCAAAATTCCAGTATTTTGATTGGAGGGGCAATAATGGTCGTAATCGTGATTATTGTGACTTTTCATAAATTACAATAATATTTCCCCCTCTTGCCACCCCCGAATTACGCTTAAGGTAAGAACACCTGGCCAAGGTGTTTCTACAATTTAGACCATACAGCCACCACAACTAGTGGACCAGAGGCATTAGATAGGTTTACAGGCGGTCCGCGCCCCTAGCGGAGAGAACCCATAGCTGTCTACAGTTATTAGTTACAAATTTCGCTGCGACAGTGCAGCACCAATCGGAGCCTGCTGTAGGTTATCGTCAATAGATTAAAACTGCTAGGCCAATGGGTTAATGTCGTAGCAAAAACATTTCAGAATATATTGCCATAAAATTCCAATATAATTTTTAAAATTTTTTTTTATTATAACCGACACCATACAACACGTGCCACTTTATAGTGTGATAAAAAAAGTGCAGTGTGATCACGACAAAGTGTGCAGTTCAGTCTTCAGCTTTGACAGAGGCTGTGTTGTATAAAATTTAATTAACATGTTCTGTAAGTTTTGTAACAACATTTGATTACCTTCGGGTTCATCCTCATCTCCTTGTGAGGGCGGCCACACTCGGTCAGAGCTCTCATCAGCACCTCAATACATTTGGTCTTGCCTGCGCCCGTCGGGCCTAGAGTCATCAGGCCATGTCTCACGAGAGAAGTCTCGTACAGCTGCAGACATTCACAGCATATGTCACCTGACAGTACAAATAAAAGCAGTTGCTGCCTCTGAATGGGGTAAGGGTTGACTTTTAGATTTTAATCAACTATTCAAATAAAATGAGGGTTCTACCAGGTGGAACAAAATCAGCGTAATTTTTAAAAAGATTCATTTCTTTCCACATCCAGCCTGACTTAAGCTAATTTTGTAACCTGTGAGATAATAAATCATAACTAACTATCAACTAGGAAGCTAGTAATCTTACAAACCATATACTGTATTTCGTAGGATTTCTAATCAAAGTATCTACAAACATTAATTAAAATTGAATTCAAACTGATAATTCTTCTATTTGTTTACATTTTACTATCCTCAAACATGTTATAATATAAAACCAAGTTTAAACAATGAGACGATTGAAAAAAAAACTTATCATGCTATTTAAATATAGAATAACACTGAAAAATACTACACCTTATTTTTGGAGAAGTATTTATTCTCATGGTAAAAGCATCAATTTAAAGCTCCATCCAAAACATGTTTGGAGAATCAAACCCAAAGAAATTTGCTAAAATATTATCTGTGTGAGGAAATGTACTCTGAGGCCTAATGTTCCTCCAAATTACGAGGACCACTTCGTATGAAGTGATTTCAGTGAGACTAAATCAGGTATCAAGCTTTAATATTCCTATGCTCGTCAAAAATATGAAACATACAATTTCCTCATTTAACACATTCAGTCGACACACAGGGTTTCCAGCAGTTGCATCACAAGAAGACAAATGCAGTCTTGATTAAACAAGATCAACGCAGTGAACATGTTAAAGTTGTTATTATAAATGGAAACACAAATTCCTCAGATTTCCTCAAGCCCTTCAACCAGGACCATTTTCTCGTAATACCTGTATGATTTTGAGGTTCCACGACGGATGGTTGACCAGGTTCTTCTCGCTGCACGCGTTGCCTATGCCCTTCTGCAGGTCCTTGTAAACACTGGTCGTCAACTTCAGTCCGACGAACAAGTCCTCGATCAGCGACAAGAACAATGGCTCATCCTCATCCACCAGCTTGGAGACATTCATGTCCCTGGTGGGCACCAACAGGAGTCACTTCTCTCTGACAAATTACGTTCAAAAAGCGGGCCGTCGTATTTGCTATTTTGTTCTATCATGGTGTCAACTTGTTGGTGGGACGCTGACATTCGACGTAACTTACAAGGTGGCTTGTTTTTAACACTATTTCCAAAGCCACATTACAAGGGTGTTTTCATCTAACTCAAATAATAACTTTGCTTCAAAATAAACAATCAAATTCCATCTAAAATATGTCTCAAGATTATAAAGTCAAGTTTAACTTAAAATGTGACAAGTACCTTGAATCAAAAGGGAGATTTTTACACCGTCCCACCAGAATTACTAACATAACGGAGTAAAATTTGGTTTTCACAACGGCATGCTTTCTAAACCAAGAGTAATGACTCATAGAGCTCATTGGTGGGGACCGGATTATTATTGTTTAGGTCAATATTCAGTTAGCCCTTGGTGAAAACTAGATACAATGTTGATCTGTAGGTTAGGTTAGTTCCTGGTGATAACCAGACTAAATTTGGTTGATTTGATAAACGTTAAAAATATGTAACACAAAGATATCAAATAGAAAACTGGTTTAAAATGGCCAACGGTCAATCTCAACACAAAGAAAACTCTGCAATTAACAACATTTGTAGTATCTATCACACTGTCACAAACCCATTTAATTAGTTTTGTGGAAAAGTTTGAAAAATAATTTTAGTAAATTATTACGTTGCCTAAAATTAATGTTTGGTGCCTCACCTTCCAACTGATGCAAGGCCAATCCCTGGAATGATTTAGAACCTACCAATCATATACTTCCTCGCTTTCTGTGCATTTCATCTTTTACCCGTTAATAAAATCGCACCCACGTTAACATTTTTTAAATTTTCTACAAGTATTTGACTTAATTTTGATCTGTAACAACTTATGTTTAAAGTTTTGACGACTTTCAAATTCAGTCTTTTGTATGAGTGTAAAAATTGTTGTAAAGGCATCATCGTGGGATCGCACAATTTGATTATGTGTTCGCAATTCTAAATTTTATTGGGTAGTCTTGCTCAAAAACCGCAGATTCATTACACATAGAATCAGATTGCCTTCCTGCACTTAATCTAAAAGGTATGTGTATCTTGATGGGTTCTGAAACCAATTCAATGGGGAGCGCAAAAAGCCCTAGCGACTGACGTACCTTGGGACATGAAATTAAATCCCACGAATGGATGTGCCCCACTCTGAATTGGAATGAGGGTGTGTGTAACCGCTGTCTTTACACTCTAATGTTTGTGTCCAAAGAAGTTAGTTCAAGTCTCTAACTACTCCGCATAATCTGACTCTACCGACCTCAACACCCGCATGACCGTGGTGTCCTCAGTGTCTGTGGGGTTCGCCCTCTTCTGGGCTCCCAGGGTCCTCAGCACTGACAGGATGTTGCGGAGGCCAAAGTCGTAATGCCGCTGCTTGCTGAGCTGCTCCTCGCAAAGCTTGTACAGCACAAAGAACTTCCTCGCCAGAGGCACGTTGTCCTTGAACCCGCAAGACGCCAGTTTCACTCTCATTATGATCTGGTGGGAAATAAATTGGTAAGATTTCAAAAATTGAATATCGATTATCAGCTGATTACAAGAATGAATCACAAACATGTAAAAGCTGATGTTAAATTGGAACAAAAACTTTTTAAGTAAGAAACTTCAAAAGTAAAACAATTCGTGAATATGTCTCTGATTTCCATAACAAGTAAACGTTGTTATATATTGTTTAGTCCAAACTTTAACAAGCGAAACGATTAATACGGCACTGACATGGTTATATTTAGTGATCAAATGTAGTCCAGAAGTTTTACAGAATCTCTAAATGGATTAAACAAATTTATAAAAAATTAATAAATGACCCCATAAGTCTTCCTATAATTCCAGATGTAGATACAATTAATTGTTTGTTAGCAGAATATTCAAAGTAATGATGTATTTTTTACTCAGGGGATCTTAAACTCTATTATTTTTATTTATCCACTGATAAAGATTGTCAATATTCACCTGTCTGTCAGGCACCATCATGGATACGCTACGGAACATGATCTTGAGATTCTCCGGCAGCTCCTGACGGCCTGCGTAGCCGGGGTTCATGGTTATAAACAGGCCGAACTCTGGGTTCAGCGACACGGTGTCTCCGTCACTGTAGGGAACAGTAACAGACATTGGGTAATTCTTTTTTTTTAAAGCCTCATCTGCCCACAACCACTGTCAACCCTTTCAATTCAATTCAATTCAAATTAGCTTTATTCAATAAAATTTGTACAATCATGCATAATTACAAATCGTTATACAAATGTTGAATGGCATCATAATAATCTAGTTTATTATCTACAAATTACAAGCATCTTATTCCAATAATTAAATGAGCAAATCCCCTTAAAGTACTTACAAAGTTATTACAAATTATTTTCAGTAAATTCACCAAATGAATACAAAGCTTTTTCTACCAAAAGGTTTTAAAAATATTTTTTTATTTTCAAATTATTTTGTAACAATAGGAGATCATTGCGTACATACTCCATAAATTTGATACCAGCAGAACTTGTTTTTTTAAGATAAAATTCTGTTGAATCTAGCTGACTAGCTAGCTGATTCCTATTTCTTGTGTTATAATTATGATTTGACCCTAATCTCGGAAACCTGTCACCGTTACACCTAACAAACATAACTGTTTCAAGAAAATATAGTCCATAAATTGTTAATACTGTATTCCTAAACTAGAGACAAATTCTTTAACTGAATCCCTGCTGTTCAAATTCATAATTATTCTAATGGCCCTTTTTTATTGTTTCAAAATACTTAATACATTTTTTTTAATAGTTGCTCCATACAAAACAATGCCGAAATGAGAATGAACATAAGCATGGTAAATAGTTTTTAAAGTTTCGATTGAGCAATATCTAGACATAGTTTTAAAAGCGAAAATAGTTTCAAAGGACTCAAATAAGGGGTCTGTGTCCTTTGCACACTTAATAGTTTGGCTGACCGATGGGCTCACCAAAAGTGTGTCATCGCTTATTAACTTTGATTTACTGATTAAATCAAAGTAAACTTGAATAGTATCATCACTGATCCAATCGTTGCTTAAAAGTTCTAGGCAGAAAGGCACATTTCCTTCGGTCTGAGTTGGACAACTTACCTTTTTAGGAAAATTTTCCTGAAAATGGGGGACAGCACTATTTTGTACAACTTCTGGCTTAGTTAAATTTAACGAACTAATAGTGTGTTATACTACCTTCAATTCCTCCGTATCATCAGATGTATCAACATTTTGTTGTTCACAACCATTAGACATATCACTTTCATTAGACCAATTTCTACTTAGTGATTTTTTAGTTGAAAAATTAAAGTCCTCAATTTTTACTTTCAGATTATTTTGAATTATGTATCTAACTGTATTTTTTATCTAAAGGTTTTCCCACCTGGCGATATAATATTTACATCAATTCTACCAACGTGGAGACCTTTAGTTCTGACTTTCTCTTCTCTTTTCCAACCCTTTGGTACGCTAATACAGTTACTTTTGGTGTCCATACTGACTTTCAGAAAAATGTTATATTCATGAAAGTGTGATGAAAGGTGTTCTGCTTCTTTGTTGAAGAACTGCTCGGTGGAGCCATGTCGGTGAACAATCCAGAAACATAAACAACCCATTTACATTTTCTACTCTTTTCATAAAACAAACGCCTGCTTATTTTTATAATACTTGACACTTGTTGATTGTTCAATTGAATTTATTGCTATTAAATTGTTGATTAAATCTGTTTCAACTTTGTTAAAAAACTGATTGACTATTTAGCAAAGCCACAACAAACTACCCACTGACTCAAGTCAATGAATAGTTGGTTTTCATCTTCATAACCGAATATCACAATAACACCATTGTTAATGCCACAAACACTGCCAATTTGTATGTTTACCACTCACTCTGTACCTGAACAAGAACGAAGTCTTGCGCTCTCGCCTGGCCGTCAGCACTATGTGTATCTGCTGAGCTGCTACGGACAGTACAGGCAGCTCAATGCGGTTGAACTCATCAAAACATCCCCAAGAACCCGACTGGGCCAACCCTTTGTAGATGCGCCCGAGACCTACATAACAATAATCAATTAGTAATATCTGAATTTGAAAATAGCTATTTATGTATTACGAGTGTAAAGTAGATCTTTCTCGCTTGAGGAAAAATGTTTTGAGCCATAAAGCATATTATAGAGTTGATGAGTTTTTATGGATAAAGTTTAGAGTATGATTTATACATAATTTTATGCATACATATTCTATATGGTGGGAAAACTTGAGGTAGGAAACTTGAATGTGTTAGGCCTAGTTAATAGTACACAAACATGACAATATACCTGCTTAAAAATTAATTTTGTAATGTTTGTTAGGCGTATACACCTGTGCTAGACTGAAAACCTTACGGGCCCATCTAAAAGAGGCGGGATTCTCCACGTTGTTCTGACAGCACTGGATAGAAATCGCCACCATCGTACGCAATGGCGGGTGTATCTCTGGCTCATGCCGATTGGCGGGCTCAGCTCGGCCATGGCGGGTTTTAAAATCTCATTTTGCTAATAAAAAAACTGTCTCGCTTTCCTCAAAACTCGGAAGTTTTAATATACAATTTAACAAAGGCTTTAGGTTATAATAACAAAGGTTGTGTGAAATAAAAATAATATTGTAATAACTGTAACAAAATTGTAATAAAATTGGTGTCGATGTCATAACCGTCTTTCACCAGCGACAATCAAGCGAGCTCTGTCTGTTCGTCTGCCAATGATATTCCAAGTAGTTTGCGTAATGTCTACTAGGAGGAAGCACATTTGATAGCCCCTGTTGCCGACCGCACTCAATAGATTGTACTGTTTCTTGGTTAACCGATTTCAGCATTGCATTTACCATCTACTACTGGTGTATAGTCAATGGTGTTATGTACAATAAAGATTTGTCTATTGTCTAATGTATATTGTTTCTGTAATTTTTTAAAGCAAGAAAGTCACTTAACAATCAAATAACATACACAAACTTTCCCACAACTGCAATTTTTGATACCACACAACATAAAAAATGCAATTTCATCATTTTTATTGAATTTACAAGATTGAGTTTATAAACACTGAGTCAGTTCATGGTGGAAGGAAACAAATAGGTGTGCTATTGCGCTGGTTTGTGGCGTCATTCGGGATGCAAGTCGGCACATCAGGTGAGCGCCGACTGTCAGCTAATTGTAGAACAAAAAAATTGTATGTTAGTGAAATGGAGCTTGCACCCCGTGTGATGTAGATGCCCGGAATTTACCTATTTTAGGCACTGGAGTAGCACATCTATTTTATTTCTTTCCTTCCACCATGGAATCAGTTAGCTTGGTCCAAAGCAGCTGCTCATAATCAGCTGTTTATTTGTTAACGTCACTAAACCGAAAACAGCTGTTTAACGTTATATTTTTAGATCACAAAGATGCACTTCGGGAAAAACTTGTTTGCCTTTGGCGGTTGGTATGAAATGTTAACACTTCTTATAAAATCACAATATAATTACATCTTTGAAATACATAAAGACCAGGATTTTGAATACAGTCAAGTTATATATAGGATGTTTCGAAATTAATGTTGCTAACTTCGGGATATTGTTCCTTATGTCAAAAGGAACATAAATCATCATATAACCGGGGGTCTATTTCTTTTCGTTTACCGTCTGTCTGTCTTTATGTGATTTTTACAAAAAAATTTATATTTTAAAAACGACTTGACCAAAATCAACCAAATTTTGGTTAAATACTCTTCTTGGTAGGTTCTTTTTAGAAACAAATATTATTTAAAATTTAATTTTTATTTTTAGAAACGTTAGAGAATGATATAAGTTAGAAAATGTAATTATAAATCCATATCTGCTTTAACGTTGAAAATCGGGTTAAAATTAACTGAACTATGACTGAAAAACAGAACACATGGCTACATTTTTCTATCATAAATAATCAAAATTATATCAAAATTTAGCTATATGTTCCGTTTTTCAGCCATAGTTCAGTTAATTTTAACCCAATTTTCAATTTTAAAGCACATATGGATTTATAATTACATTTTCTAACTTTTTATATTCTAAAAAGTCTTTTGTAAAATTTATAGTTTTTTAGATATTTCAGGTTAAAAATTTTCAATGGCCCCCATTTTTAAACGGAAAGATTCTATGACAAAAATTTGTTCATACAAAATTACATACCAAGAAGAGTATTTAACCAAAATTTGGTAGAATTTGGTCAAGACATTTTTAAAATATAATTTTTCTAGTAAAAATCACATACAGATAGACAGACGGCAAACGAAAAGAAATAGACCCCCGGTTATATAATGATTTATGTTCCTTTTGACATAACGGCAATATCCCGAAGTTAGCAACATTAATTTGGACACACCCTGTATAGTACGAAAATCCTCCCCTGTACAGGATTGGGTGAAGTAACCTGTGAAACAAAAACAATGAACTGTATAGTCTACAAAAACAGAAAAGAACACAGTTTGAAAAAAAAGTTTAGTATGATCATATTTGTTGTGTTTTTGTCCTGTTTTGTATAAATTTAGTTTCCAAGTGTATTTTCAAGGTTTTTTTGACAAAAATTGTGGAGTGATAATTCCAGAAAGAAGCTATAATGACCCCCTATGAAACATACCCATCACCCTCAATGATGTTAGGATCAGTTAACAATCAAAGTAGTTCAATCCCTCCATCAGTCCAACCAAAGACAATTAAAATATCAAGTAACACCATGTGTTTATTTACTAAACCAAAAAAAAAACCTTTAGGTGTATAGGGAATTTTCGTCAATCTTGAAGTAGCAATGAAGTTGACCAAATTTTGTTGATATTCGTTGAAAATGCAAGTTTACTGTAACATTACTATATTGAAGATGGTAAAATTTCTAGTTTACCTCGGAAGTCCATCTGGTCAGAGCAGTTGAAGACAACGACATATTTCCCGAGAGATTTGCCCATGTCTTTGGTGGTCTCCGTCTTCCCTGTGCCGGCCGGGCCTGCCGGTGCCCCTCCCATCGACATACCTGGTGAGAACGAGAAGGAAACACTCTTACAAATCTGCCCACTAGGATAGTGATTGAATGGAATATATACAAAATTGTAACAACTAACGATGTAAATCCGCTTTTAGTAAAAGTGGTACCACACAGACAGTGTAGAAAAACAAGAACAACAATGTTACTCACAAATTGACATCGCATTGAAGATTTACGAGGGTCGTCTAGAAAGTAAAGAACGATTGCGCACCGCACCGAGCGCAGGTTCCCCACCACCACAACTACAGGTGTGTCAGTCTGCTCCCCTCCCACATCAGTTTGAGCCAAATCTTGTTGCTGAGCAGTCAGGTGTCTTGTTCCCAAAGCGTTTAAAATTGGAAGCGCCAATCAAAAATACCGTCAAGTGTAAAATCTGCAGTGTTATTCTGTTTCAGAATACACAACATGTTTGGCCTATTGAAATTTTTAGACAATCACCAAAGAAAGTTTATGGTGAAAGAGTAATAAAAGAGTGTGCTGATGTATAACAATGTTGTGTAGGTAATAGGTATTGAGTTTTTTATGACAATGTGACCTGTTTTTTCAGCTCTACTGGAAATGAGAAAAGGTGAACCTTCTGTAAATTTGTGACAGTAAAGAACTATTTCATATCATGGCTTTTAGTGAGAAATTGGTGTATCATGTTTAATGAAGTGTTATGAGTCAAATCGACTCGCAACGACAAGAGCTGTTAAGGATCAGTGCAGCTGAAACCGAGGGCGACAAATGCAGTTACCTGATTGGTCAGCCTTGCTCCCGAAATTTGAAAAATACAACCTAAATCCTCAGCTCGCCCCATTTCATCTTCACATAACTCAGGCTCGCCCGTCTATAACTTAAAACTTATTCAAAATTTATTGTCCTACAGGTCTATGCCCGATTGGACGTGATTAACAGTTTGAAGCATAATTTGGAAGCTAACTATTTTGGTTTCAACAGATTTTTACCTTCTTGTTTTTGATACATCCGTTTAACATGGTTGTTGCGTCAGACAATAAATTTAAAATCTTTTTCCTAGGCAAATTAAATCCTTTTATCGCGAACATGTGCCCCACACGCGGGAATAGCAACCTGCTAAATTTTGTAAAGTGTCAAAGTAGAGATAAAATTAAAATAGATTAAACTCTGTGATTAAATGTAATGATTAATAGTGTTAATATTAAGTAGGTGTGTCAAATTTTAGTTTCAGTGTTGTATTTATTCTTAAATTATTTGTTAAATTGTGTGAACCCGTCATGTGCCAGAGGAGTGAATTGTAAGTAATTTTAAATATTTATTGTTAGTAGCAGTGTCATTGATTGCTGCAATTATTATCATTGAAGAGTACAGAGCTACAAATATCTGTAATGGTTGTGAAACACATTCGAGGCATAAATAACCAGAGCAATGTTTGTTCAACAAATTTAAACAATTTATTAGTGTGAGTAATGATACAGAAATGCAACAAATTTCGATTACTGAGCAGTTAATTAGTTCACCTAATTAGTTAATTAGTTATAACCAATTAGTTCACCTTACAATCTGTTTATTTCTTTTTTATTTTACATCTAATTTCAGTTCTGTTTATTGAGATTCTGAAGATTGTGCACACACTTAATTATTTATTACCACTTGACTTAAGTAGAAATCACCATGCCAATGAGCAGGACACGCAAAATAGGGAATAAGCGCTTCACAGTGAGGGTGGCTAATCAGGTAATCAATTGACCTCCTAACTCCTCCTATCATGATGCCAAGCCTTCGCAAAAACCTTGCGTGCTGAGAAGACTAACCCTCACACTGTCATATTAAACATTCACGGGTGCCTAGCGGGCCCAGCCACCCATCCACTGCAAAAAACATCTTCTGCTGATATATCACAGTCTTGGTGAAGTGTGTAAATTCATAGCTATTATACTTTACTTCATGTAAGTTAAATCAATATGTAAGAATATTCGTAACAGAAGGCAGAACCAATGTTTAAGACAAAGATCAGAGTGGCGGCCATTGGCCAGTCTTTGGTTTCAGATTATTTTAAGCAAATAGTTGACGGAAAATTTCAGATAAACGAATCCTTTCCATAAATTTTGAGATCTTATTCATTAAATTTTCACCATAATCTTTCTATGGTAGGTATTTTGTCTCAAGTTTTCAATAGACAGAACATTTTGCGCATTCAGAAAGTGAATATCACTGCAGGTCTCACATTTGGCAGGATTTTCTATTGGCAACACAATTTTTAATTGCTGTAGGAACAAGGCCCAAGACCGCTCAGCAACGAGACTCGGCTCACACTGAGGTGGGGAGGAAGTTGTGGTGGTGGGGGGACCTGCACTCAGCAAGATGCGCGATTGTTCTTCACTTGCTGGATGACCCTCGTAGAATACACTGATCCTGACCAATTGGGTTTAAAGCATTGGCTCTATTTCCTGGTTCTTACTCTCTTGGTATTGTTATATATAGCTAGGACAGGTTTATTATTTAAACTTTTATATTATTAATATATTTAATTTTATAAAAATATATTGACATTTAACTTATTATTTAGGATGGATAACAAACCATATATATTATACATGACCAGTTGCAAAAAAAGAATTTTCTCCATCCAGACCCTAACCAGAAAAAAAATAATATGTAATCAGGGTTCTAATAAAAAGAGGGGAGGGGGCTACCATAGGAGGAAAATATAACAATTTTCAAAGGGAAATGCAAAATATACAATTGCACTCAATATTTCTAGAGTCAAGGAACTGTAAGCTATGTGATGAACTGGAGTTCATTACTCAGTTTAAACAAAAAAACCTTAGGTTACCTATGGCTTGAGCCAGAGTGATATAGCATCTGTCTGTGAGTGGCGTGATGACCAAACGTTCAGTACAACCCATGAACTCGTTCTGGTAGATAAACACTACATCTGTTATGTGTACAATACACTCGTCTGTTTCCTCATTGAAGTAGAACCTTTCTTGTTTCAGCCATTCAAAATCATCCTTTGATCGAATCTTCATCCGGTACAGGTCATCAAATATGTCCCTGAAATAAAAGTCCAATTGTACAGTCACTGTGTAAAAGTTTTCTGTGATTCTATACTGTGTTAATTGAAAGTAAGGAAGGTTTTTTTTCAAATAGCAAAAGAAAATTATCTTTGTATTGGAAGTATTTCTGTTTCAATCAGATTATCAGATCCAAATAGACTTATCTGATTATCTAAGGGTTTTTTTACTCCTCAAACACGACACAAAGAGATAAACAAAGGAATAGAATTTACCTTTGATGTACATGAATTGTAACTAAAGTTTCGTATTTCACTCTTTCAAATTTAGCCAAGTCCAAAGTAGTCTGTTCAATCAGCTGGTTCAGTAGGACCAACCAGTTGTCATTGGTCTTCCTCATCAGAGACTTGTCGTATTTGCAGTTTTGCAAGGCAAACTCAGAATCTCTCGTCCACAACATTTGGAGCCCAAGCAAACCAACCTAGGAAAAACACAATACATGATGATGAAGGCTTTAAAGCTGTATCATGATTTAATTTAGTAAAAACGTTCAAAATTAATAAGGTGAAAAAATTAAACTTCAGCCTGGATGTTTTTTCTATTTATCAAGCCAATTAACAGTAATTGTTCGGATATCACAGAATAAATATAATCATCCGTGGTTTTAGCTCCTGAGCTGTAGATATTATGTAAAACTAAATTAGTTACGTACCGTCAGTCAGCTAAAATTGGAGAAAACACGATTAGTACATGTTTTGATGCAACTGCATCATCATCAGCTCGTGTAAAATGAAGTTGATTGACCAGATGGTTTTGTCAAAATGAATTATAAACACAATACAGTACATTTATACGTATACGACAACACAAACTAACAGGTATGACATATAAATCAAACAAAAAGGCCCCTAACGATTTTAATTCATTTTGACGAAACCATCTGGACAATCAACTTCATTTTACACAAGCTGATGATGATGCAGTTACATCGAAACATGTTCTAAACGTGTTTTCTCCAATTTTAGCTGACTGACGCCCAAGTAATTTAGCCTTATGGAATAAATATGGTGTAGCTCAATATTATTTATGGTTAAAATGTGGGAAATCAAAATCCACTGAAGAAGTACTAAGCTGTGTTAGAAAGACCCAATGATTTGAATACATCATATGAAAAATAAGAATGTAAATATTAAACTAATGACTAAATCTATAACCATCCTTTGACAAGTAATATTTTATTTTACTAGTTAATCTGCAGATCTCAATGGAAGTTATAAATTATCTTTGTAAAAAGTTATATTAGACAAAGGTGTAATATAGCCAAGTATCATTCAAAAAATTTGCAAACAAATCTAACCTGAGCTGGAAACTTAGACACCATTTCAAGCACTGTGAATTCTGGCTCCTGCATGAAGCCATAGGCATTCGCAATAACAGCTTGCAGTGAGGCTTTCGATTGCAACAACAGATTCCCCAGCCAGTTCTCCACACCTCCGTGACACCAGACCTCCTTTTCCAACTGAATCCTCTCCTTTTCTCGAGACAAGATAGCAATGATCTTATCGTACTCTTTCTCATCGAACTCCACTCGATTGACATTCTCAAATACGCCGTCCAAATACGACTGAATCGTATGTGAATCCGAAGCTTGTCCAAGGATTTCCAGCAGAGCGGGATCGGAGACGAAGAAAAACCGAGGGAATATCAACCGCTTCTGCTCCAGATATCCGGTGAGAGACTTCTGACAGGTCTCCAGTTGTTCTCGCAGGTGGGGAAGGAGCTGACCCATCATTTCGTCCCCGACACAAACCTCGATTACATTCGCGATTTGTCTCGCTCGAGTCATGATTCGCACCCAAGACTTATCGATGCCTGCGAACCTTTTCGCCTCGGCAGGTAATTCTTTAGCTATGTCACCGCCGACAAACACCGCTTCCAAGTAAACCCAGAGGTTTTGCACGACGAGCCATGTTTCCAAGATTTCTGCCGTGGTACCCAATCTCCAAACCCACAGCTGAATCTCCTTCTTGAATGGAGCGTTGTATCTGTTGGCCGCCAAGGAGTTCATTACCATAAGACTCTCTTCAATGAGACCGTTGATTTCTTGAGTTTCAGTACCCTTGAGTAACAGTTCACCTCGTGTTTTAAATGGAGCGAACTGCAGGATTACTCCTTCCCAGTTTGCTATTACTTCCTTCAGTTTCGCTTCAATGTCTCTTTCCTTTAGAGCGCTGAGACATATATCCTGTAAGGAAAGAGAAATGAAATGTAATTCTTCATATAGGTAAATCAAAAATATGAATTATCACAAAAATTAAATTACTATTATAATCTTACTTAAAAAGACTAAAAATAAAACTAAATCGTGATGATTGGATTTAAAACGTAATACTAATTCCAGATTTTTAAAAACAATATCATCTTCATTATGAAGTTGCTCTAAGTAGATATTTTAAACTCAGTAATTAATCACATGGGCTAGCTAATGGTGCCCGCCCGTGAAAATTGTGTATAAATTGTCAAGATTCAAATTTGTATTGTCTTTAAGCATACTTACAACTGAGAAAATCAAGTTATTTAACAATGTTATACATACCAGAAGTAAAAAATCTTAAAATAACAATTAAAAGATTGAGGTACAAACACGTTACATTAATGTATCAGTTTCACTAATCAACCTTCGCACTGTATCGAGTTTGCTCGTCCATCCTTGCCTCGCTCACCAGCCAAATTCAGTCGTCTCTGCGGTCATTTGACTGTAGTTAGTTACCGTATGCCTTTTCTTACAGTAAAATAATTATATACATTTTTAAGAAATCGTTTTGTTATTTCAAGCCAGAGAGCATTTAACCTCTGGATTATCTGAGTTTTTCCTTATTCGAGGTTGTCTCAGATAATCGTGATTCTACTGTACAACATTGTCAAGGCACATAAGTTATAGCATAAAATATTTATACGATTTTTGGAATGGAATTTATCTATACCTTTTGTGATGATCAACAATTTTAATAATTAATAAAACACAAACCTCTACATCATCCTTAAACTTCAACAGTGGGGCCTCCATAACCATTTTCAAGGTGAATTCATCATTGTCAACGTCAAACGGAACTCCGAGCAGTTTCTCGAGTCTCATCCAGTGTCTGTCTTTCATCGACTTGTTAGCCATCATCTCTAACAGGGGGCAGCACTCGTTAAAGTCATCTATCTTCTTCTTCAGTTCTATAAAGGCGGGCCAATCCTTCAGCCCTTTAGGCAGCTTACGGCACCTGAAACAAACACAATATGAAGATTCTAAAAAGAGAATAGAATTAAGTGCATTAGATTAACTCTTTCTTAAATATTGGTTTAACCTTAGTGATTTTCTAAACAAAAACTTGTTTAACCCATTTGCCTACCTATCTCTCTAAAATTACAAGGTCAATTATTTTTTTGCCTAATTCTATACTTTAACTGAATTCCTCAAAAACTTCTTCAAAATATTCATCAAAACTGGTCATAATTCCCACTATTGACTTGTCACTAATAATAGTAATTTTAATTATCTGTTAATTAAAAACCTGTTGTCGTCAATAACTAGATCAATTTCACTCATAATCAAAACAAAAAATTCAAACCTGTTCTGGAAATCGGTCAACTCAGTCATGATCTCCTCGATGTTCACGTCCTGCCAGGCGAGTTCGAAGTAGCTGTCAATGGCTTTGTTGACCACCAGGTAGAGTCCGTACAGTTTCTGCAGCAGGTTGAACTGCTTCTTCCGCTCTATAAGCACGGGATACTCGTGCACCGGCATGCCAAACAGCTTCTCCCCGCTGCTCAGCACCTCGTAGTTCCGCCACAGCTCGTCAAACCGGCCTTGGAATAAGAGGACTCTGTAAAATAACAGTTCGTTAGGAAAATTGTAAATGTCATCGAGGAGTCAGATAAATCAACTGGAGAATTTCACTTATGTATCAAAGCTAGAGAATTTACTATAGTTCATTGGACAAATTATTTTCAACAAATAACTGTTTATCATATTTATTGCAACTGAGTGGGATTCCAGTTAGCAAATAACAAAGAAACATATGTGGTTTTAATTTTAAAATGTCAGTTGTAGCAAACGTGTTAGCTATAATAGATGATAATACTAGTAGTTCTCCAGTTAGAACGACCTAATCATATTGTGACTTATTGGGGTCTTATAGTGACAACGTCTATTGTAAATATTACAGTGTAATTAACTAATGCCAAATAAATATTGTCTATTGTTGACAAAACATTGCCTACGTTGAAAGCGGCCAACTGTCAACGCTGCACCCCAACTAGATTATTTTTAGTGGCTTCAACAGCGATTATGTCAATAAAAGATTAGAACAGGTTGCTCTACTCGGAGAACTGAGCCTCTAAGTTTGACATCGACTAGATGTTGTGCTAAGGGCTTGATTTTTAGTTTTCTCAGTAGTTATAGATACGGATGGAATTACTATTGTGAAATTGTGATAGCCTCATGAGAATGTGTTATTCAGTACTTCAAATCTTCCTTCAAAGGTTGTTTTAGGTTCTCAACGGCAGATTTATTTTATTAGGAAATTAAAATTTTACATAACAACTGAAAAAAGTGTGTGCACAACGAGAGTTGATGGAATGTCTCCTTACTGGTGATTTTTTAACTTGGTCAGAAGTTCCAGAAAATAAAACCAACATTACCTGTCGCTAGCTTCCTTGGCCTCCAGCCCTTCTACCATGGGTCCGTCCTCCTCAAAGTCAATATCAAACTTCTCCACTTCAGCAGCAAACAGAGCGACTTTAGCTGTCAGCTCGTCTTGCAGGGGCCCTTGGCTCTCACAGAGGGACTCTTGCATGTCTTTGGACTACAAAAGAAGAAGAGCGAAGCTGTTCACTATCAAAATGTGTCTTAGAAAACCTAGATCAACTTTAAAATAAAGTATGACGAGATTTATTAAAGAAAGAAAAAGGTTTGAATGTTGTATTAAACTATAGAATACATCTTTATATATTATTTATCAAGGGTGTTTTTTTTTCGGTAGCCTTAATACCTCATCAAAACCATCCTTATCACCATCTTTATGAGCCATCGTTTTGAAGATTATATTCACCGCTAAATGCAAAAAATAAACAAACGAGTTCGCACGCAGCACGCTGACGTGAGGGAAGTGAATTTCCACATACAAAACTTTTAAAACTCAAAACCAGTGTAAAAACATACATTTATTCCAATTTTATTGAAATCTGAAAACATTGATTTTTTGGCTGTTCTGATGCTCCTGGTTTCATTTACCTGCAATAATAGGAATACAATTTTGCGCATTATAAGGTTAGGAGAAGGTACAGTCAGGCTTGAAAGTAGGCGCGAGGTTGCTAGGGATGATAGAAATACACCAACAAATGAATAACATGCTTTTCTAATGTAAACACCCCATAAGACAACGTACTGTGTTTAGCCGATATACATTTTCTTTAATAACTCGGTAAATATTTACACTAGAATGACGAGAGAGGGCTTAAAACTTTTGCTTGACTAATTCCCATCTTAATATAAGCATTAATTTTACGTCCGAGGCTTTTCTGACCCTTTTTGGGCCCAAAAACTCGAAATTTGAAAGAATAATCCCCAAAAAAGGGGTTAGAGGTTTCCGATTGTTTTGCCCAATGAACTTGTCCAACTGATTATAGAAAGGAACATCCCTACCAAATTTTAAGTAAATCGGACAAAAAATGTGACCGCTAGAGTGCATACACATATATATATATATATATATATATATATATATATATATATATATATATATATATATATATAATTTTAAACGACCCCCCAAAACGTGTTCAGGGGGTCACGTTAGGAACTTCTATGGTGGTCCTGGGCTTAAGTTTCACCGTGCGGGTCATACTAATAGTTCACTTTTCCATAGGAAATTCACTGACAATTCAAAATCATAGAAATGACAATACGAGTTCGCACGCAGCACGCTGACGTGACGTAAGTTTCACCGTGCGGGTCATGCTAATAGTTCACTTTCCAAAGGATATTCACTAATAGTGGGTGATCCCCACTTGTTTATTTGTCAACGTACAGGTGGCGCCATTTATATCAACTGGATCAAATTAGGTGCGCAATTCTGGTATTTTAATATTCCCCTACAAATTAAGCAAGTTTTTTTTCCTTCAAAATTGTTTACTTATCAGACAGAAATTTTTCCCAGATAAAATATACCATATATAAAGTCGAGAATCAATTTTGAATTGAACACTTGCATTAACAGGTAAAATATAAGATTTAATTTATGAATAGCATTGGTCTGAGTACTGTATATTTTCTCTGCAACTATTTAATACAAGATTTCTCTTTTTGGCATAGGTATTCACGAAAATTGAAATAAACTTTAGGGAATTGGTTAGCTGCATAGTATGTCAATAAATCACGTATGTCTTGTTTGTCGTGTGATGTACAGTTTTATTTGATAAGGTGCAAATCATTTTCTGTAAATCACTGAAACCATTACAAATCGATATATACAAATTTTAAAAAACACTACATATGTTGGAATACTGATTCAAATATTAACCTTAAAACAATCGAGTTTGTGAAAAGAGGGTTTATCATTTTGACAACTCGTCAATAAATAGTTTGAACACCTCTAACATGATATTTTGAGAGTAATATTTTGTTAAGTATACGTTTTTTCCAATTCAAAATAAAACACTTATGAACTTACATATTGAATCATGTTGTCAAAGTTGAACCGTAGTCCGTCAACTTTTTCGATATCTTCAGGTGGTACACTTATGTTGAACTTTGCAAAAATAGCGTAAGCCTCCTCGATGGCACCAAGTTCTCTGTCCAATCGGATAAAGTTCCCCCGGATGGTGTCGAGACAAGCCATTGCTAACCTCACCTAAAATGTAACACCTTTCAGTTTGATTATCAGTGCCAAAAAAAAAAATAAATAATGTGTGAAGGCTGGTCCAACGATACAGTTCAAGTTGCTGCCGATAATTTAATTAGTCTGCATTCAAATTATTATCTGTTTTTTTCAGATTTTACTTCACATGAACGTGCTCCTCTTAAGTTAACAATCCTGCTATAAGTGTTAACGTTCTGTAAAACATACAGATATTTTACAAAACTTCATGAAATTTTCATAAATTTCAAGAACAAAGATTTGGCAGACTCAGTGAGTGCATGTGTGAGAATACACTTTTGATCCATGATTGTAAGAGAAGAGAAGACAGTAGGATCTGGACTTGGACTGAGGAACTAACCATTTATTTGATATATATTTCGTTACGATCCTAATTTAACAACAAAAATAATCACGATAAAATTGCAGTTGAATTACATTAGTTCAGGCACTTTACTCCAGCAGGCACTAAACATGTCTGCAGAAAGTAGCTTTGATTTTCTAAGAAGTAATGAAATCAAATAAATTCAAATTCAAATTCTTTATTAGCCATTAAGCAACATATATTACAATAGGCTTCATCAATCACAAAAATACTATAAAACAATTCAACATAAGATAAAACAATAAACAACAATATCACAATTTGGTAAAATCCTCTAGCCTATATAACAATCAGATCTGCCTGTTTAAATGCAGCTTAAATCTAGGATACAATTTTAAAAATTCATTTCGTCAGTGTTTGAATTTAAATAATCATCTATTTTATAAAAGGCATGTGAGATTAAAAAATTACCAACAACTTTCTTAAATGTATTCAAAGTTACATTTTGGCAGTGTCAGGCAGAACATTAAAAAGTCTAAATTGCATATATAAGTGGCTGTTTACTGATTTACTCAATCTGAAAGTTAGTAATACTGACAAAAAAAGTGAACATCAGAGTGTCTCATATAACAATCTAGGTTTTCCTTAACATAAATCAAATTGTAATAAATATAAATACTAAGAACAGTCACAACTTTTAAATGCTTAAAAAATCCCGCACAGCTTTCAGTCTGCTTAGCATTCATTAAAATTATGATAGCTTTTTCTTAGTTATAAAAACTTTCAGAGCTGCTGAGGAGTTACCCCACAACCTAATGCCATAAAGAAGATGACAGTGAAAAAGCATAATGTGCCAATAACAGTAATTCAAAACCTACACATGATCTTAATTTATAAAGTAAAAATATTACCCTTGACAACCGAGTTAAAATATAGTTCACATGAGCATTCCAACTTAATCTAGTATCTATAAAAATATCTAGAAGCTTTACTGCCTTAAAATCATTATGAGGTAACTTTAAACTAAAAATAATTATATCAGATTTGTCTTCATTAACTGTAAGATTATTTGCATCAAACCAGCCACTAGCTTTTAACAGAGCCTTATTAATTGCACTCTCAGCGCTAGTTACATCAGAATTCATCTCAAAAAAGTTTGAGTCATCAGCATACAAAATTACATTCTCACCTACATATGAACATAGGTCATACATTGTAATTATAAATACCCCAGTCACAGCAAACCTGCGTACTCAGAGAATTTCCAATGCATAATATATGTCTTAATACCACATAAAGCCACATACCAAGTTTCATAAAAATATATTCACAAACAAGCGATTTTAATTATTCTCCAAAAGAATAACATTGGTAATGAGTACGTAGGTTTGCTGAAACAAGGAACACAAACAATTGGTTTTTATGCAAATATAAATGGTATTTAACTAGGTGAAGATGTGATGATACCAAGTTTCATCAATATTCAATCATAAATAAGCACTATATAACATTCTAGTTATCCTCTATTAGAATAACATTGGGCTGAGAAAGCAGGTTTGCGGCAACAAGGAACAAAAAAATGGGGTTTTATTTCATTATCAATATAACTCAACCAAGTGAAGCTACATACCAAGTTTTATTAATTTATGTTCATAATTAAGGGAATCATTACATTTTACTTATTCTCTATAAGAATAAAATGGGGGCTAAGTACGCAGGTTTGCTGCTACGGGAATAATCAACAAAAATAAATTTGCTGTGCAAATATCAATATACCAGAACTACGTGAAGCCACATACCAAGTTTCATCAACATATATTCATAAATAATCGAGATATCAAATTTTATTTATTCTCCATAAGGATAACATTGGACAACGTACTGTGTTTAGCACTTTGAATATCTGTGCAACGGTTGGGCATAGAATCAAAATTAAAACGCCAAAATGATTGTTTTGTGGAATTAAACAGATTGGTAAAAGCAAATGTGAAGTTTACATTAAAATCAACTGAGGAAAAGCCAAAAACCATTTTCCCATAAGATTAACATGGGAGATTTTATGAGTAGGTTTTTTGGATTTTCTCCGCAACCACTTAACCTAGGTTAATAATTCAAATACTATATTATTTGTTTTTTTAAGCTCTGTAACATGGTAAAAACCAAAATCAAGTTTTTTTAAAAATTCAGGGTGAAAAATGCAAAAAACTGATTTTTGGAAAATTTAAAATCTCCATAAACCCCCCTTCCCATAGTTCGATTTTTCTGGTTTTGAATTTAAGTCATGAATGTCATTTTACACATTTGAGCCAAATTTCATAAAAATCGGACGTTTTTTACTCAAGTTATCGTGTTAACGGACACACATATATATATATATATATATATATATATATATATCGTGTAATGTATTGAATTTTCAAGGCAATTTTCAATTTACAAGGCATGTTTTTTAAAGTAAGTTCACCGTTAGTTTGCGATTCATTAACTGGAATCAAAGCTTCAATATGGCTCAAGATGTGAATGTATAGATCGTTAATTTCATCTTGATCTATAGATAAAGATTAATGAGATAAAGCATATTCACCCGAAACCGTTAGAACTCGTTGTAGATTCAATTCAAAATCATTTTTTTTCTTTTGAAGTTCGCTCATGTAAGCATTTAGAGTTTTAAGCTGCACAACGGATAGTGGTTCAGTTTGCGCAAACAGATTGTCAATTGAAACCTTAATATTAGACAACCGTGTTTTTGTTAAGGCAGTAAGCCGTTTGTATGTCTCGGCTTTGAAATCAGTATTTCTTGGAGGCGCCATAATGAATAATAGTACAAATAAATATAGTTGAATAAAACTTATGATGGATAATCAAATATCAGTTTCCACAAGTTCTTTAATATGTTTTGGATGCGTAACAGAGAGCGGTATAGACACATAGGAAAATTGAAATAAAGGAATCTATAAAGTGAACTATTGTATTTCCAAATCGCTTTGATAATATCTAGGCCCGTCAGGACCAAAAAATGGGGGATATGGGTAGCTTAAGGAAAAACAAAGAATTAAAATTAAAGTGAATTCACATAGATGGAGGACCAGGGAATTTATTGAAATTCCCAAGAGAAAGAAAAAAAAAACTAAACACATATTGCGTTGACAGGAAAGGTGATTTATTTATTAAATTAGATGCAGTTAATATAGGAACAAGAGACAAGTATATTCAAAACAAAACGGATATAAATATTATACAAAACTTGGTGTGCACACAAAATTAATCTAAAGGTTGCAACCACTCACCAACACTGTCCACGTCCAAGTTCATATTTCACTCGCGTTGTAGATTGTCCAATTCACATAATTCCATTATGTTTTGATCAAGGTTTGATATAAGGTGAAAGATTTGTATTCAGGGATCCAAAATTAGATTAATAAACTCATGTTGACATTGTTTGGAAAAAAATGATAGTGAAACAATAAAATAAAAACAGATGATAAAATCAAAATAAGAAAAGACAGATAGTACAAGTTGTGCAAAACAAAGGAATATATTATTAGACAGGATGGATTTAAAATGTGATTACTCCACTCTCTGTTTGTACGCAACACCGACGATTGAGGTCCCCACCGACTATCAAGTCGCGCTGTGATTCAATTTCGTGTTAACGATGTGAAGGCGGCTGAAACCCATCAGGGGATTAGCGAAGCATATAGAAAAGTGGTCGACACCTCTAGCGTCAAGAAGTCATTCGACACCAGTGACAAATTGGCTTAAAAAATCATAATTTTCCTCATCGTACCGCTCAAGAGAAGTCAACGCAATTCCCAAACGCTTGGTTTTGTGCACCTCAGTAAACGTTTTTGAAACTTGAGCACAGCTTTCAATAATTTAGTCGTTCGGTGACAATTGCATAATAAAACACTTCTTAATACTAAAATAAACTCATAAGATAACGACGAAATGGTAAACCGTCTGTTCTCTCTCATGTTTTGATAGATTTTAACCTTCAGTAATGACAGAGGGTCGCCCACTTCGTTTCTCGTCATGAACATTCATGTGGCCATCTTGAAATGTTCCAACCCATTTGTGTGCCATTCTATTGATTATTTTGTTTTTCCATACACTTCACTAATATTTCGATGAATTACAGCCGCTTTCACACCGTTAGCACTTAGAAACTGAATCACAGCGCGACTTCATAGTTGGCGGGGACCTCAATTGTCGGCGCTATTTCAAATGCTCACAAACAAATGAAAATCCAGTCGATTTTTGCATTCAATTCAATTCAAAATTCTTTATTCATAGGCAGTACACAGAGTATACATTGAATAGTGTCAAGTGTATTTTCTTACATCAATACATATTTGCAACAAATTAAATCAAACCTACATTTTTTAAGTAAAGCAAAGTAAATAATTGTTATTTAATCACATTTTTAAACTATAACGTTATTACATTTTCCCAGATGCTCAGGGAAACTTGCTCGTGTTCATAGAGGGTACATAGAACTTCTCGTGGTACATAGAAGGTACCATAAACCCTCTACATTACCTTTCAAGTTTTACGAGAGGTGGAAAAATTCATTTAATGAGTAGGGAGCTATGCTAATCAGATATTCTTTTAAGAATTTTTTGAACTTGGTATTGTCATTTTCTAATTTGATTTCCCTGGGAATATACTCTAAAAACTTTAGTCCCATGTATGTTGGTTTCTTCTCAAAAAATTTCTGTTTATGACGACTTGTAATAATCTTGTCTTTATTTCTGGTATTATGCTGGTGAATTGAGGAGAAGTAATCCAGATGTGTTACCGGTATTTCACTTTTTGCTGTTAAAATGGAATTAAAAATATATTGTCCATATACAGTTAATATTTTAAGACCAATAAAATGTTTTTTTGCAGATACATCCTGTTTTAAATTAAGCATTATTCTAATGGCACTTTTTTGTTTTTTTTAATATGTTGTCAAGGTTAAATTTTGATGTTGCTCCAAATAAGCAAATTCTAAAAGAAATATGGGAGTGAATATACGCAAAATAAATGTTTCGTAATGTATTAATACTACAATAGGCAGTCATTTTTTTCAGAGCATTAGTTGCATCTTAGGCTTGTCAACAGATGCAGGTACACAGCGCAGCATACAGGAATGCCAACCGAAGCGTTATAACGGCGGTATTCAAAAACGGTACTTACTTTAAAAACATGCCTCGTATATATATATATATATATATATATAAATTTGAACGAATAGTGTTTGGCATCTTGGGACCTCAAAACAAAAATTTATCATGGTCTCGGTCTTAAGTCTTACCATGAGACCTACGGTAATAGCTTCTTCCCTATAGGGGAAATTCGCTAAAAAAACAGGACCCAGAATTGAGCCTTGCCTACCAAAACATTTTTAACTCTAGATTTCTTTTCACCAACAACTACCATTTTCTTTCTGTTTTTAAGATAATTTTCAAAACAATTTAATTCTACACCCGACACACCATAAAATCTAAGTTTACCGATAATTAAATGATGTTCAATACTGGCAAAAGACATAAGTCAATCATGGCCGCACAGAGAACAGACTTTTGTTCAAAAGCAAAAATAACATTACTTATCAATTCTTCAACAGCTTTCACAGTAGAATGCCCAGGAATAAAACCAAATTGTGTAGAGCTAAGCAAGTTATTACTAATAAAATGTTCATACAAAAATTCTTTAACAACAATCTCAACTACCTTAGCAATGACTGGTGTCAACGAATAGGCATTGTGAAATAAAATTGTCATTAAATTTAGTCCTACTTTCTTTTAATGCTCTTCTATAACATGATCAGTGCAATGGGTTACAGTGTATGGTGTAATGGGTTTTGTTTGAGGTCCCTAACCTAATCCTATCCCTTAAAATTAAAACCCACGCTCTCAAACGAGCTAGCTCTGGAGTAAACCAAGGAGCTGATTTACCTTTTGTTTTCACCCTAGTGATTTAAATCCTACAGGTCAACACTCATCATGTAGCATGGCCAATCTATTCACAAAAATACAACATTTTTTTAAGTGCTCAAGTCATTAAAAAATAATTCATCCTATTTCTCCTGCTGTAAATGAAACCTAAAATTATTTAAGTTTTCTGTTGCGGAAATTCTAAAACTAACTCTAGAGCCTTAAGCTAAGCTCTTCTTAACGCCAGCTAAACCATTTATTTTAAGCCACAAGTCATGATCCGATAGACTAGTTCTTACAACCCCTTTGTCCTGAACTAATTGATTACCATTGGTTACAACAATCTAAACAAGCCCTATTCCTAGTACGTTGAGAAAATAAGCAATACACAATAAAAAGAAACATAAGAAAACAAGATCGTAACATGTTAACAAATGTATGAACTATAGGCATGGACATATACTTTCACTCATCTAGTACTATGTAATATAATGGGTTTTTAAAATGTACCTCATCTAGATCCTTGACCGGCTTTTTCAGCAAAATTTCTTTTTTCTCTTCCATGAAATCCCAAAGCTCAGATAGTTTCTTGCGATATGCATTAAGAAACAGATTGGATAACGTAAGTTTCCAGTCTTTCCATTCTACTTTGAGGGCTAACTTCAACTGAGCTGTAAAATAATTAATTTGCTTTATTTACTGTTGCACCAGTACGAATATCACTATTCTCTTTGTTTAAAATTAATTGTTGGTGATGATGAGTTTATTTTATTTAAGAAATTATTACGAATGTTTTCCATTTTCACTGTACTACTAATCAGTGATGTTAAATGTCTGCAATAATTTCTTTATTAGCACTACTCTGGTGTTACATTAATACAGGCAATTTTGCCGAACAGAAACAACAGAGGGTCTTGCTCTTTCAAAGGCAGTGTAATATTATTTAGATTTTATCTGATTTTCTTTTGCTAATTATTCATATTCAGTTATATTTTTTAATTTCTAAAATTACAGTAGGCTATACCCTGACAAATTAAAAGTTCAATATTTTTGAAACTAACTCTTGTTCTTAATGAGACCTGAATATTAGTATTTGAATGTTATTTATCAAGTAGGACATCATCAGGAAAGCTGCTTAAAAACTTTTCTTAAATACCGGTAATAAACGGTATCAGGAAACTGACAAATACTTTCTCCCTTTTAGCCCAACTTTAACGAATAAATTACCATATTTACAATATAATACAAAATACGATCGAATGTACATAACATCTTATAAACAAGTTGTTTTCAAAAACATCCACCCAAATCCATTTTTTTAGGCACTACAGAATCCTTTGCTACATACAGTGGTTTTAAGAGGAAAAATTCGCCCTCATACCCCCCCCCACAGGGTTAAGTGGCAAAATAATTTGTATTTTCTCTGTTGTCAATGCCAACTTGACAAGCATATCAAGTTTGAACAAAATTGATCAGTAAATAAGAGAGAAATTGTAATTGTGTATTCCCCGTAAGAATAACGTTGGACAATGTACGGCGTTTACCGCAAAATTAAAATTAAAATTTCTCCATAACCAACAATTGTATGATAATTATTCAAAATCCTAAATTATTGAGTTTTTTAGCTCCTTTTAATGGTGATAAGTAATATTTTTTAACATTTATGTTTTTTGATAAACGGTATCAGGAAACTGACACATACTTTCTCCCTTTTAGCCCAACTTAAATGTATAAGGAGGAGAAAGTAAAAGACGGTATTTTGGATGTCTTAAGTTTTTTAATTTCTGAACCCAAATTTCCCCAGGTGTCATTTTGTTGGAAACCTAAAGCTTTACAAACCACGAATGTTTAATCAAAATCGTTAGCCGTTTTTGAGAAATTTGGATTTTTCATGATTTTGGCGATTTTTGAGGGATAGTTACCCGTAAAAATCAAAAATTCTAAAAAATTAAAAATGCCAGGAGATATTGTGAATTAGTACCTATATACCAAATTTCATAAAAATCGGTCCACTGGTATCGTCTCTAGCTCTGTACACATCCAGACAGACAGATAGACACACAGACATCACTCAAAAATCACTTTTTTGGGTTCAGGGATTACCAGAACAAATATTTCCACTAGTAACTCAAATTCAAAAATTTTGAGGGAAAAAATTCTTTCTCCTTATCTAAATAACTGAATTTCTAGCTTGTGTAACTCACTCATTTACTCACTCACTCACTCACGTATACGAATTCTATACTACTTCTTGATGAGGTCGAAACGTTAAATTATGGATGCGGGTAGCTTGTACCTAGAAACGCCAAGGAAAATACACAAAAGTTAGTTTTGAATTTTAAAACCTCTAATTTTATCTTGAAAAATGGAAATTTTAACATTGGGATTATGGAGTTTCAAATCAAAACAAAAGAATCATAACAGCTGTGTCAAAATATTCAATAAAATGTCAATGTATCTTTCACATGGTAGAATGCACATGATAGGACCAATGAGTAAAATTGCCATGTAGAGTCGATATATCCCAAATGAATCAAAATAGTATACTATATAAAAAATACTTGATGGGATATTAACAGGATAATAACAACTGGAGCGACCCCAAGCGAGGGTCTGGGGGCGGAGCCCTCAGCGAGCAGTGAGTAGTTACTATGTATAGGGGGAGAAAGTAAAAGAATACATTGTTATATCATCATTAGAAATAATTATGATTTAATTCAAGAAGAGGAAATGTTACTTGTATTTGTACGGATTACCCTTTTACTTTCTCCCCCCCATCATAGTATATGGAAAAAGTATTATTTTCATCAAAATTTTTGAATTTGAGTTGTTGGTGGAAATATTTGTTTTGGTGCTCCCAGAATCAAAAAAAAAGTGATTTTTGAGTGATGTCTGTGTGTCTGTGTGTCTATCTGTCTGCCTGGATGTGTACAGAGTTAGAGACGACACCAGTGGATAAACTTTGATGAAATTTTGTATGTAGGTACTAATCCACGATATCTCCAGGAGTTTTTATTTTTTTCATTTTATTTTTAAGGGTAATTATCCCCCAAAAACCGCCAAAATCATGAAAAATCCTAATTTCTCCAAAACGGCTTTAACGATTTTAATTCAACTTTAGTAGTTTTGTAGAGTTTTAGGTTTCCAACAAAATGAAACACATTTCTGGAAAAATTCGAGTTCAGAAATTACAGGACTTAAAATTTCCAAAATTAAGTTTTTAATTTTTTATAAAGAAAACTAAAAAACTAAACAATTTAGAATTTTGAATTATTATTCTGCGATTACTGGAAATGGATACATAACTTTATAAGTTACACACTTATGGAAAAACTATTTCTAGGGAGAACGCCGCCCCCCAAACACAGATAGTGCAACAATAGCTTATTCAGTCCAATAGGTACATTGTTAGCAGTTTTCGGATCAAAAAGATTTTCACAGTTTAAACAGCTGGCTGGAATGATAAGACAGTTATTTGTTATTGTTTTGTTAGTTTGGAAATCGTTCCGCAAACTAATTAAATGTAATCATGGCTAGAAGAATGTTACTGTTTTTACTTATTCTATATTTACTTATGTTTATATTTATTGTAGGCTATGATAACCCAATGCCATACAGATTGAAATATTCAAAAGACAATTACAACAGCAAAACAAAATATCTTTATTTATTCTACTTTATTCAAGACAGTATTATCTTGTTATAAATTTCAGTGCAAAAGATGGTCTTAATTTGGAATTCTTTGAAGGTTCCGGATAATTTTACAAATTCCAAAACCTGTTTTATCCTTTCAATTTCTTTTTATGAGAATATTGCAACTGATAATAATTCAGGTAGTTTAAATGGTAAGAATCTTTACTACCACCAGTCCATAAGCTTTTTGGGCTATACATTTTCTCATAGAAACATACAGAGTATCCCTATAAGGTAAATAATTTGATAATAGTTCCCAAATATGGATTCAATTTCATAAATAATATGACAGAAACTAAATTTGCAGATCTAGACAGGAAGATTATTATTCTAAGTACAATTTAAACACGGTTTGTTGTTTACAAACAAACTCATTTTGACGTTTGAGAGGTATGCAATGGGGCTGAGGAGAAGTGCTAGTAAAAATCAGCACTAATTCCCGCTCTGAACTCGGGGGGGGGGGGCAGAGCTAAAATAAATTAATATGAGGTGTCTCCACTTATAGGGTTATGTGTACATTGTTACTAGTTGCAGAGAAAATTGAAACTTTCATTTATTGGTAAACACACTACGTTGTCCAATGTTATTCTTATAGGGAATACAAGAATTACAATTTCTCTCTTATTTAATAATTAATTTAATATAAATTTGATATGCAGGTCAAGTTAGCATTAACCAACAGCGGATATTCAAAAATATGAATCCCCTAACCCTGGGGGGATAAGAGGGCGATAAGAGGATAAGAGGGGATAAGAGGGCCCTCTTAAAACCACTGTGTGTAGTAAAGGATTTTGTAGTGACTCCAAAAATGGGATTTGGGTGAACATTTCTGAAAAAAAGGTATTTTAGAAGATTTTCTGTGCATTATACCATACTTTATATTCTATAATTATTAAATAAAAAAATTTATTCATTAAATTTGCGATAAAAGGGAAATAGAATGTGTCAGTTTCCTGATACCGTTTATTTATTTACTATTTATAATTAAAATAGCAGCATTTAACAATGAATCTTACAATTACATATAAGAGACTGACATTTAACACGTTGGCATTTAATAGAAACCTGTTATAACATTTAATTATCCGTCATTTGTTGAACTTAAGATCAACATTGTTTGAACTTAAGATCAAAGATTATGATCGGCATTTTAAAAAAACTTCAGCGAACCATGCATCAAACTGTAAATTATGTCAATGAGAAATATAATAACAAAGTCTTTTTTGATTTCTCATTCATCTGAACATCAAACTAAAAATCAATTGTATTTTAATTTGAAATTGGTAGCAAGCAAGTTGCAACTTCTGTCAGCACAGTGTTATTCTAATTACCAGCAAAGAGTTTGAACTTACATGTGTGCATCTCCAAAGGGCCCAGTATGTTCATGTTGGGAACCTCCTCGATGTCTTTCAGTGAGCTTTCAAGTTTTGCAAATTTATCCTCGATGACGATGGTGTGAGGCTGGGAATCGACAAAGCCGTTCATCTGGTCGTTGCGTTTGTCCGACCAGAGATACGAATACGTCTGGTAAGTCTGAAAATTAATTAGGTGTAATGATTGACTACAAAACTGATTTTTGACATGAAGCAATTCATAGTTATGATCGTCCAGTACTCTGACAAAAAACTCAGCAGATTTACCATTAGAGTTGCTGAAAATTTAAATTCATTGGTTTTTTATATTTGTCTGCCCTGTAACTCTGAATGAGAAATCAACGTTCCATTTGTCCTCTAAATTTACGATATCCAGCTTTATTATTTAAACTATTAAATAAGTTCAATTTCAACAAACAGCGGGAACATTCTTCACACTGAGAATAAATGGCTAGCTCAAAACGCCTAAACAAACCGTGCAAAGTGAATTTGTTTGAGTCTCATTTTTTAAATCGAGATCTCTCAATGAATAATATGGTTCCAAAATCATCTGATCAAATACAATTTTTCCATGTGATTAAACATTTTAACATTGTAAATTTACCACTTTGTTATTTAAAAGCAATAATTGAACCTGTATTTAATGCTGAACATAATTTTTAAGTAATTCAGCTAATCAAAAAATATTTCCACCAAAATAACTAAAACGAGATCGCACGCAGCACGCCGACGTGAGGGAAGTGAATTTCTGCATTAAAACCTTAAAAAGATCAAATAAAGGGTTTAAACCAACACCGGTTGCATTTTTTGTAAATTGAAAAATTGTATTTGTTGGCTGTTTAGTTGCTCCTGGTTATATTTAAATTCACTAATAGGATGCCAATGTTGTACATTATAAAGTTATTAGGAGGTATTGTCGGGACAACAAGTTGGTATAGGGGTATAAGGGGTGATAAACGATATTAAGATATGAAAAACAGCCTTTTCCAGTGTAAAATCCCCATAAAGACAACATACTGTATTTTGATAATTAACATTTTCTTTAATAACTCGGTAAGTACTTGTGCTAGAATGATGAGGGAGGGCTTAAAATCTTTGGATTTTTAAGTAATTTAATGTGCAATAAGTATACATTTGGGGCTTTTCTGACCCTTTTTGGGCCCATAAACTCAAAATTTTAAAACTTAAATCCCCAAAAAAGGGGGTTAGAGTTTTCCGATTATTTTTCCCAACGAACTTGTTCAACTGATTATAAAAAGGAATGTCTCTACCAATTTTCAAGTAAATCGGACAAAAAGTTTGACCGCTAGACCGCTAGAGTGCAAACACACACACACACACACACACACACATATATATATATATATATATATATTTATATATATATATTTATATATATATACAGGGTGATTGGTACTTGGTGTGACAAAATTTTTCGGGTGATAATATGGACTAAATAGAGTCTAAATATCCAATTAGTTTTGTTTAACTAAAATTGGTATCTTATCTATGAATTTTATAATTATTTTCACAAAAAACTGGTCTTTCCATGAAAAAGCTTAAATTTTTCAATTTTCCTTTCATCTTATGACGGTTTTGACAGCATTTTCTGAAAGCTGGTAAAATTTAGATTCAGTTAAGATGGTTTTGTACTTGTCAGTCATTATTTTATGACAATCGTGGCGTTTAAGACTAAAATCATTGGTTTGTGTAAAAAACTTACGATATTTTCAAAAAATAATGATAGTGTTATTTTATAATTTTATGAAATGTCAAATACCACAAAAAACTTCTCCATATTCTAAGCTTTAATTTAATACCAATAATTGTTATTTTCTGTGGAATTATGTTGGTACAAAACAAACTACAAGTTAGAAAAACACGGGAAACAGAAAGGATAGTTATAAAAAAAACTCTCACCTTTAAAAAATACTTTATAAATCATCAAAACAGCACTATAAAAAAACAACACCAAAAAAACTATTTAATTTCATTTTCAAACTGCCTGCCTCCTTTTCTAATGCAGGCCCTTGCACGTTTCCTCATTGCTCTCACTGTGACGTTAAATGACAGTTTGTCTCGAACAGTTTGTGGAGCTTCGATGATTCTGTTCGTCAACTCCTCCACAGAGTCTACGGGCAAAGAATAAACAATGTCTTTCATTGTTCCCCACACGAAAAAGTCCAAGGGGGAGAGGTCAGGAGACCGGACTGGCCAAGCTACAGGCCCTCCACGCCCTACCCACGTTGGATAGTTTAGAGATAACCAGTCGCGCACGTCGTTAGTGAAGTGTGGAGGCGCTCCATCCTGCTGAAAGATGATACTATCTCTTTGACGACGGTCGAGATTGAGTCCATCTAGAAGGTTGGGCAGGTCATGTTGGAGGAAATTCAAATAATCAACGCCATTTAGGTTTTCTGGAAAAAAGTGTGGCCCTACAAGTTGGTTTCCAATGATTCCGCTCCAAACATTGACATGAAATCTTCTTTGGTGTGAACTTTCACGAATCACTCTGGGATTTTCTCTTGCTCCCAGTGATGCATATTGTGAATGTTAAAAACGCCATTCCTAGTAAATTTGGATTCATCGGTGTACAGAATATTTTTCAAGAACTGCTCCTGTTCAATGTCAGCATTTAGAAGCCAACGACAAAATTGTATTCTCGGTGCATAGTCTTGAGGCTCCAAAGCATGAACCTGAGTTAAGTGGTAAGGATGGAACTGATTTTCATGTAACATGCTCAATACTTTCCACTGGGAAACTCCAACCTCACTGGCGAGCTGTCGGGAACTGATTTGAGGATTGTCCTCAACCATATTTAAAACTAATTCATCCACATTTACATTTTGACGGGCAGGACCTACCTCGCTTGGCTGTTTATAAACAGTGCCTCTTTCCAATAAACGTTGATGTAATCTGGAAAACACTGCGGGACTAGGAACTCGTCGCTCGGGGTACCGGACATGATATTCTCTTTGAGCAGCTCGAGCATTTCCGTCGCAGAAACCATAAACATAATGCATTTCTGCATACTCACGCACTGTGTACTCCATGATAGTTTTCACCAAACTGGATCAATAAATTGCTTAAACTGTGTTTTTTCAAGGTACAAGATAAATTATCTCCTAGATAAGGTTCACTTCATGTATTTTGTGTATGATAATGTGATAACTGTTGAGGAATTGGTTCTGATAACAATCCTTAAGAATTTCTTATCTTCAAAGATTGAAAACAGACCGTGGACAGTACAGAAAGTAAAATACAATTTTTGTTTTATTTGTTTTTGCTTTTTTTAATAGTGTTCATTCCATTAAAAAGCAATAATAACTTGGACAGGATCACTAGAAGCAAATAGGTTATTTACTTTCTATTACTGGTTTCTGTTAACCCGTGTTTTTTTACGTAAAAATTTGTTTTCTTCCGACATACTCCAAATAAATAAAATAATTATTGGTATTAAATTAAAGCTAATAAAATTGGGAAGTTTTTTAGGCTATTTGACATTTAATAACTTATTGAAATAACCAAATTATTATTAGTTAACAATACTGTTAGTTAAAAAAAAAATTATTTTTGAAGTTTAAGACGCCACTACTTTTATAAAATAATGACTATCAAGTACGAAACCATTTTCACTAAGTCTAAATTTCACCAGCTTTCAGAAAATAATATTCATGTCGTCATCAGATAAAATTAAATCGAAAATTTTAAGCTTTTTCATGGCATCATCAGTTTTTCTAAAACAAATTTATAACATTTACAGCTAAGAGACCACTTTGAGATAAACAAAAAGAATTGTGTATTTAGACTCCATTTACTTCATATTATCACCCGAAAAATTTTGACACACCAAGTACCAATCACCCTGTATATATATTTATATATACATCAAGTTGTTAGCAACCCCCCAAAACGTGTTCAGGGGGTCACATTAGGAACTTCTATGGTGGTCCCGGGCTTCAGTTTCACCGTGCGGGTCATGCTAATAGTTCACTTTCCCATAGGAAATTCACTAATAAATTCAACTTCTAAGTGAAACAGATCAAAGCCAGAAGTTATTTACAAACAAGTCTATTTACTGTTCTGGCGTATTAGCGTTCTATGATAACAAGAATACCTCGATACATCCACTAGCCTTTGAAAGCAAAAAAGTACACAAATGGTCCCACCTTCAAAACCAAGGACAAACTAAAAACTATCTTCAATCGGAAACAAAAGTGTTTAAAAAGGTTTTAACTTTTGTCCTCTAATAATGTTTGTATAAAAACACAACTGGCTAGATAAGCAAAAAAAAGTAAAGAAGACAACCTTTAACAGCTTGGAAACGTCTGGTTTGATTAAGAGTACTATTCCCTGCAGGGCGATCGTGAGTCTAACGACTTCCTTGTTCTCCATCACTTGCTTGAGGTAATCTCGTTTGCCTTCCATGCTGTCGCTGGCTGACTCGATATTAGTCACCAAATCCATCACGACGCTCTTGGCTGTAAACCATCGGCAATTTAGAACTCAGACCATAAAACAGAAGTTTTAATTCACAGTTACAAATACATACTCTATAAACGGTGATTCTCGACAGAATTGCTAGCAGAGGCAGTTCATTGTCTAGTGTATAAAAAAAACTTCAAAATCTCCTTTCTGAAGGAAAATAATAAGGTATGCATGGTGTTGTGGTGTCGCTCAAGGGTCAGTTTCTGAGTCCTTGCTCTTTTCATCTGCAGGATGAATGAAACGGCTGAGTATTAAAACCTAATTTCATCAGGCATAGATTAATTTAATGGATAGCTTTACAGTTAATGTCAGGTTAAGGCAAATTAAAGGTGCACCATACAAAAATGTTAGAACATACATTCCTTGTTTAGAATTAAATATTTCCATGATACGTGGTGTAATATACAGGGTCATCGAAAAAGAATGCCCATATTAGAAAAATTGACTACTTCGAGTAGGATGAACATATTGAGCCGGATATAGTCTTAAAATAAAGAGAAAAGTTTGGAGTTATTTTACGTCTCTTAATAATTTTCGATATGTGCCCAGGGGTGGATCCAAAGGTCATGTTTGGGGGGGGGCGGTCACCGAAAGTTATCCTTTCCCCTTCCCTGTGGATGGTCCCTGGCACCCCCATTACTATTTTTAATTATGTGAAATTATACAACAAATAAAAGTAAGTTAACATAATGTATCAATAACCTTGTTCTCAAGAAAAAATTTTAACTTTATAAACAAGCTAAACAAAAATTAACTTTAGTTATCTGTAGGCGTCTAAGAACAAGTAAGATGCCTGTAAAACAATGTTTTTAGTATTTACTCACGCGAAAAACTATTTTCAAAACGTATTTGAAATCTGCAATACTGAACTATACTGCGCTAAGGTACAATTAGGAATGAGGCTGACAGCCAAGGTCAACCACTCAAAAATGAAAATGTCGTACCACATTTTTACAAAATAAAATACTTGGCATATGAGCTTCTGTTTGCACGCAATTTAATCTTTGTTTCCTCTTATTTCATTACATATAGCTCGAGGCACATTTTGCTTCTAGCCTAGCCACTGGATATTTATTGCCTAGCAACGGATTACGCGGTTTCACAAAAATCAAACCTAACCTGTAAACAAAACACCGCTGATAGCAAACTACAGTAGGCGGGCGAAATTCTGTAAAAAATAATCACCGAATACAATTGTAGCAACCTTTGCTCCTAAAATTTACTTCCAAGACCATGTTAAAACCTGCATTTTCGGTCTATAAACTGGCAAAACTGCAACAACTTGGCGATACTCGGGAATATCCATGTTTTTGTAAGACGCTTTCAGGTTAAATACATGGATCTAAGTAATGTGTTATATACTAAAATGGAAGTTTAAAATTTTTCCTGTCTAATGATGTGTATTTTTGTTTCATTTATCCAACGTTTAGGTTCGTTAGTTTGAATTTTAATGTAACCTTGTAGATGGGAGCGGCAAAATTTGACCCTCGGAACCGAAAAACGGGGTTTCGGGAGGCATTTAGGATTTATTCAAACATTCATCGTATGCTTGAATAATAAAATAAAACATGAAAATTCTTAGGTTTGGGGGGGCGACAGCCCCTACCGCCCCCCAATTGGATCCGCCCCTGTATGTGCCCCAATAGTAGCAAGGCAAACATCAAAACAATATTCTATTTCTCGTCTCGTTTGGTGGAGCGACATTTGGCAGCCAATAAGAATGGATTCATTGTCAAGTGCATCGCAACAACCATAAGTTTGCCTAAAATTACTTAGAACACAAATAATTAATTTTCCAGCTCTGTAAACCAAAGTGCACACCGAGTTTTCTTCTGCGCGGTCCAAATTGTACTGGCTAGACAGGGACAGCGACACACAACGCCACTTTTGGCACCAAGGCTGACGACAACGACCCATCAGCACAACGCAACGACTACTACCGATTGTAAAAACAAAAACTCCTAACCCTCCTCTTAAATTTGATACCATATTCGCCCTGATATGTTCATCCTACTCAAAATAGTCAATTTTCAAATACAGTAATTCTTTTTCGATGAACCTGTATATATATTTTTTCGTCATACTGCTTCAAAAACAACCGTTTTTGACAGATGCGTTGAGATTCAAAAGTTCTTCTTTTTAGTCTTTGGATAATAACATATGTTTTGATGATCATTATCGTACAAGTACTAAAAAGATCATTGTTGATGATACTTTTGATTCGAGGTCGTCATAAATCGATTAAAATTCATTCGATTATAAATAATCGAAACATTCATTGTTATTATCGAAACATTCATTGTTGTATTGTTATTATTTTTGCGTTCGTTTCCCGTACACCACTGGTGAGTGACAATTGTGAGTGACACGATGGACGAAGTTAGTAGGCCTTACTATTCGTATCGAAATATAATAGAAAAAGCCCAACTGAAGAACAACCGATTGATTCGAACCACAATGATTGGTTTGAAGTGATCGACTCAACAACCGATAGATATGAATGAACCGAAGTTATGCATGTGCAACAGCTGATTGTTTCAAGAGACAAGCTGAAAGAAACATTTGGGTTATGAAGACACAGTACGTAAATTTTACTTTTCTTTTTATTTAAACCTTAAGTTTTTTGGCAGTATGATGAAAAATATAGTTCGTCACTCGGATCAAGAGTGTCTTTTTAATACTCGCTCATTTCCCAGCCTCGGCAGTTAAACTGGAGCTCGTATTAAAAAGATACACTTTTGATCCTAGTGACGAAATATACTATTAACCCTTAGCGGTCGTATTCATCGTTCTCTTTTCCTTCCCTACAGATCGGGAAGGCCACACTTAGTGGCCCTCTCATTCTGTCTAATGACGCGACATTGTCAGCGCTGAAGGTAGCCCCACAGCTCGGGCCGGCCACGCGTGGTGGCCCTCTACCCGTTTCCTGTTCAGCTCGGCTGTCCACCCCGTAGTGGCCCCCTGTTTCTCTTCATATTATTTAACATTGTAATTTTGTTTTCAATTCTCTCTGCTTGGGAGGTGCTGTGCTCCCTCGGCAATCATCGGAACTATCTGGAGACAACAACAAGACAGTATATTTTTAGCTGATCACAATATTATCACGTTTGTCATTGGTGAGTTATTTGCTTGTGTTGTGCACCAGTCCTTTTAAAGGCTTTTAATTTTTAATAAATTGATATTTATGATTAATAAATGGCCTCAAATAGTGACTTAACATCCGATACTATACGGGATTTATAATACTCTTTATAATACTCTTCATGTGTAAATGTTAGGCAATAATGATTTCAATTTAGTTTTGTAAAGCTTTTTGCAGTTCTTTTAATGGTTTTATATACAATATACTTCTTAATATTATTTTGTTTCAGTACCAAGATTTTAAATTAATATTATATATTATCTATGTTCTTTCTACTTTTCAGTAAACTCATAATAAAGCTGGTAATTTGAATAATACTGTATGATAATTATATAACTTGTCAAATATATTTAGATTTGTAGTTCTTTTTTAATATTTTATTGCAAATGAACCATTTTCATTGTTTTTTAATCAGTTTTAACCGTAAAAGATACTTTTTTAACCGTAAAAGATACTTTACTTTTTTATTTTATTTAAGAGTATTAATAATTTAATTGTTATAAACGTTTTAATATTTGAGTAATAAAGTTGTTATTAAATACGAGTGTACATAATTGAATCCTAATGATGACCGAGTTTACAGTCAAATGTTAGGTTAAACATCAGTGTTTTGGAGTTAAAAGGCTCGCCACACGGTATTTAATCCAAGCGTAAGACGTAAACAAGAGAAGTAGTAATGGCGGCCAAACTACGCAGTGACGCGGGGCCACTACGAGTGGCCCTTCCGAGCTGTAGGCGCGTCACTTCGTATATATATTACACCTTGTCCCGTTACGGATCTTGTGGCCACACGTAGAGGCCTTCCGACCACTAAGGGTTAAGAAGTCTGTTGAATACATCTAGTTTATCTATTTAGTATTTTATTTACAGATACAAAATTGAAGGCAAAAGTAGTGGTCAAAAGATATATGTAATGTGAAGTATAGGTTTTTAAAAAACATTAAATCTAAATATTTTGACCTAAGAAGGTGGCTACACGTCACCACTAGTCGTTAATCTTTTATAGGATAATATAACTAAACTTTACCTCGTGATTTGGTCTTGCCAGCATTGTTGCCAGCCCCCGTTCCCCACTGCGGCACAGAGCGAATGATCGACAACACTGATTTGGTGATTTTGGAAAAGTAAGCTTGCATTTCTTCCAGTGTCGGTACAATCACAATGCTCGGAATGCGTAGAACGATCTCGGCAATCAGGATTGGATAAACGTATTCTGGGTCGTTCTTGTTGTGCTCGTACCGAACAACAACGCTAAAAGAAATTTGAAATCTATTAATATTAATATAAATTATTATTTTTATATATAGTTTTTTTCAGGGTACACTAAAGGTATAATTAAATTATTTTTAACAGAACATCTGCAATCAAATGTTTTACAGAGTTTTAAACTACTAGTGGCTTGAAGGGGCCATAGCCCCTAAACTTGCTCTAATACTCTGCCTCATCTGATTTTTTACTATTTACATGCTGGGGAAAATTCGTAAACAAAGTACATATGTAATCACATGTTTTAATGTAAACAAAGCAGGCGTTTTAAATCCTCATGGTTTTCTTATGGGGGATGCTTAATGTTATTTCTCGATTTCTGGTAACATTTTAGAAACGCTACTATTTTTCCCAAGTCCCTGAGATCGAGACCTTTAATTAGAGCAGTCTCCCACAATTTTGACTTAAAGATTTTGCTTACAGAATTATATATAAAGATATGAACATTTTTTACAACCTTAAACATCCCAGTTGTGTTTTAGTAAATCAAATTTTAAATTGATCAATTAAAATTCCTAACAAGCTCACCTAGAGGCACTTGCCCGGTCTCGTAGAGTTTTCAGTGTGTTCCTTGTTGCCTTTGTTATCGCATCCATATTTTTTCGATTAAAGTAACTATACACATCCATGCAATCAACCTTCAAATCCTCAATTGTGTATTCGGCAGATTCCTTTTTATATTCTGAAATAATTATAATGGTCTAAAATAATATTATAACATATAACTGAAATAATTATTTTATTGAGTTAAATTACAAACTCAAAACATACTCTATAAACATGAATTAATTTTACTCTGTTAGCGAATTTCCCCAATAGGGAAGAAGCTATTACCGTAGGTGGCATGGTAAGACTTAAGCCAGAGACCATGATAACTTTTCGTTTTGAGGTCCCCAGATGCCAAAAACACTATTCGTTCAAATTTATATATATGTATATATGTGTGTCCATTACCGCGATAACTTTTGACAGAAACACCCGATTTTGATGAAATTTGGCACAAATGTGGAGAGTAGCATTTATGACTTTAAGTTCGAAAACCAGATTGTTCGCACTATGGGAAGGGGGTTTTATGGGGGTTTACAATTTTACAAAAATCGGTTTTTTGCAAATTTTACCACAAAATATTAAAAACACTCAATTTTTATTATAGCCATTTTATAGAGCTTAAAAAAAAAATAATTTAGTACTTTGAATCATTAACCTAGGTTAAGTGGTTGCGGAGAAAATCCAAAAAAACATGTCCCATGTTAATCTTATGGGAAAAAGGTTTTAGATTTTTCTCAGACGGTTTTAATAAAAACTTCACATTTATATTTATTAATGTGTTTAGCTCATCAAAACAAATATTTTGGTGTTTTAATCGTTGTTCTACGTCCAACCGTTGCAGAGATATTCAAAGTGCTAAACACAGTACGTTGTCCAATGTTATCCTTATGGAGAATAAATAAAATTCTATATCTCGATTATTTATGAATGTACATTGATGAAACTTGGTATGTGGCTTCAACTAGTTGTGGTATATTGATATTAGCACAAAAAAACAAGTTTTTTGTTGATAGTCCCCATAGCAGCAAACCTGCATACTCGGCCCCCATGTTATTCATATGGAGAATAAGTAAAGTTGTATATCTCCCTTAATTATGAACCTACATTAAGAGAACTTGGTATGTAGCTTCACCTGGTTCAGTTGTATTGTTAATTGAAAAAAAACACATTACTTATCTTCCTCGTTGCAGCAAACCTGCGTCCTCAACCCTAATGTTATTCTTATGTAGAATAAATAAAATGCTATATATCACTTATTTATAGATGTATTTTTGTGAAACTTGGTAAATAGCTCTATGTAGTAGTGAGTCACATATATATGCATTGGAAATTTGCTGAGTACGTAGGTTTGCTGTGACGGGGGTATTTTAGTATTTGGATTTGTTTAAATTTTTCATTGCTACTTCTTAGCAGTAAGGATAGACGATAAAATATAGTTATATAATATTTCAAAACGCTAATTTTAACTACATGGAACTAATGTTTTCTGAAAACAATCTGAAGATAATACAATGGAAGAAAACCCCGCCAAACCCTGCCATGGAGTGTAATCAGAGACGTCACACCAACACTTTTTTTGAAGGGGAGGAGAACCACTTCAAATTCCTATCGCTTTACCAAGAATTTCCCAACTGAAAACAACTTATTTACAAAAACTAAATATTCAACACGATATTTTAGTTAAAATTTTGTTTATCCTTCAAGTAATAACAATTTTTTAGTAATGATTTGAACTAATATCTAAATATTGTGGCTCATATTTAGGATTTACTGTTTTAAGAGCGAGACAGGCCATATGTTTACTGTGTGTTTCGATCCAAGTAATAGCTTTCTCAAGTTTCCCGAGAGATCAAAAACACCCTGAATATGAAAACTTAACATCAAACGCACCGTCGTCGTCCTCGCCGGCCCCCCGCGGCTTGATAGCGAATACTGGCTTGCTGACTTTGTTGGGGTCGAGCCAGTTGTACTTCTCTTCCTGGTCGATGGCAGGGTCCTCGAACGAGTCAACAAACTTGTTGATCAACTCGACAACAGCCTCCTCGGCCGTCTGGGACCTACAACATCAACCAAAGTGTCAATCAAATGATGGAATAACGCCCAGAGGTGATGTCAAGCTTCAAATATTAGTCCAGCCAGGTCAGTGTACTAGTCCAGCCAGGTCAGTGTAATAGTCCAGCCAGGTCAGTATAATAGTCCAGCCAGGTCAGTATACTAGTCCAGCCAGGTCAGTATACTAGTCCAGCCAGGTCAGTATACTAGTCCAGCCAGGTCAGTATACTAGTCCAGCCAGGTCAGTGTACTAGTCCAGCCAGGTCAGTGTACTAGTCCAGCCAGGTCAGTATAATAGTCCAGCCAGGTCAGTATACTAGTCCAGCCAGGTCAGTATACTAGTCCAGCCAGGTCAGTATACTAGTCCAGCCAGGTCAGTATACTAGTCCAGCCAGGTCAGTGTACTAGTCCAGCCAGGTCAGTATACTAGTCCAGCCAGGTCAGTGTACTAGTCCAGCCAGGTCAGTGTACTAGTCCAGCCAGGTCAGTATACTAGTCCAGCCAGGTCAGTATACTAGTCCAGCCAGGTCAGTATACTAGTCCAGCCAGGTCAGTGTACTAGTCCAGCCAGGTCAGTATAATAGTCCAGCCAGGTCAGTATACTAGTCCAGCCAGGTCAGTATACTAGTCCAGCCAGGTCAGTATACTAGTCCAGCCAGGTCAGTATACTAGTCCAGCCAGGTCAGTGTACTAGTCCAGCCAGGTCAGTATACTAGTCCAGCCAGGTCAGTGTACTAGTCCAGCCAGGTCAGTGTACTAGTCCAGCCAGGTCAGTATACTAGTCCAGCCAGGTCAGTATACTAGTCCAGCCAGGTCAGTATACTAGTTCAGCCAGGTCAGTGTACTAGTCCAGCCAGGTCAGTATACTAGTCCAGCCAGGTCAGTGTACTAGTCCAGCCAGGTCAGTGTACTAGTCCAGCCAGGTCAGTAAGACTCAATAAGATTTATTACAGCCATTACACAAAAAAATTTTTGCAATAGGCACAGTCAAAATAAATCAATACAGAACCACACATTACATCAGCCTTTTACAGGTCAAATAAATATAAGGTAAACTAGTTAAAATCTAAGTCTGATATACTACAGTTACAGTTGGTATATATTCTCGAATTGAGTAGAACTCTTTCCTTTTTAAGTAATTACAAGTTTGTGTTTGTGTCTGGTATTATACAGGTGAGAATGGGGAAAAAGAGTAAATGATTGATTTTAATGTGGATCAGATTGCAGAGGATATACATTGAAAGTAGTGTCAGGAGGTTTAATTTTACAAATTTTCCTTTGCATGATTCATGGTTTTGTAATCCCAACATTGCTCTAAGAGTTTTTTTTTTGCCAGATGAAGGCTTTTCCCGCAAAATGAGAGCCCCCCATAGATGCAAACCATATTGAAGCTGAGAATGAAAAATGCCATAGTACGTTGTCAAAAAAACATTAAAGCTAACACAGGACTTAAGTTTTCTTAGGAGATACGTAATTATGGCTAATCTTTTATATAAATGATTAATGTGGACCTCCCAGTTTAATATTGTGTCAATATGAATGCCAAGTAGTTTTACAAATTGAGTAACATTGACATTATTTTTGTCTTGTTTAAGAGTAAAATAAATTATTTCGGTCTTTTCATCATTTCAGATTGTTGACATTGTACCAAGTTTTTGCACCCATCAAGTGCTTGATTAAGCTGTGATTTTACTGATGAAAAGTTATTGTTTTGACAGAGCAATGTTGTATCATCAGCATACAGCACTGAGTGAGCAGGAACATTGTAACTGAAATCATTGATAAAAATTAAAAAAAGGAAAGGTCCCAAAATCAAACCCTGTGGAACTCCAGCTTTTGTACATTGTATATCAGAAGATGATTGCCCTACCACCACTAGCTGCTTGCGATTCTCAAGATAGGATTTTATGAGATTTAATTCCTTATTAATGGCGCCGTAATAAGAAAGTTTACTACAAAGAATGGAATGAGAAATGGTATCAAATGCCTTAAACAAGTCCACCAGACAAGTTCCAATCACCCTTTTATCCTCATAACCTCTTAAAATGAATATCTCCTCAACCCATGGAGGTTGAACAATTGGGTCTAAAACCATATTGATTAATATACAATAGATCATTCTGAATAAAATAAATATATAGTTGCTAAAGCAAACACAAGTTTTAAGACAAGACTTAAGAAAACTTACATAATTGCATAGTTACCTTTTTTACCTTTGGGAATTGCTAAGCTTACATACTATAGAATGAACCATTTCATTAGTTATTTGATTCAATTTAAAATTATTTAAACAGTTGGCATAATTACATAATTGCATAATTACCTTTCCCAAAATTGGTACAATAGCAACTGGGCGGTAATTACATGCCACTTTTTTGTCACCCTTTTTAAAAATTGGAGTAACCTTGGATGTTTTCAGACAATCAGGAAACCTGCCTTGAGTAAATACTAAATTAATGAGATGGGTAAATGGAATTAGTTTAGTTGAATTGGGTTAGATTAGGTTAATTACATGTTTGAGGATAAAATTAGACAACCCATATACATCCTCGCTTTGGGAATTGCTAAGCTTACATACTATAGAATGAACCATTTCATTAGTTATTTTATTCAATTTAAAATTATTTAAACAGTTGGCTTTTGACTTGAAGCAGTTCCTCAACATGTCTTGGTAAGAAAAGCTATTTATATTGTTCGGCTGGCCTCCAACATTGTTTGAAATACCTGCAAAAAACTTGTTTAGTTCCATAGGAGACAGGGGTGTTTTAAAAAATTATTTGTTTTAGCCAGATTCTTTTTGAATGATTTCCCAAGCTTTTTTACAGGTATTTTTTTATTGTGAGATTTCCTGGTCATTATATAGCTTCAATTTTTGATTCTTTAATTTCATTTGTGTAAATTTTCTTGAACTTTTTAAAAACAATCTTGTCCTGATTATTTTTACTTTGCTTCCATTTGTCATAAAAAAAACTAATAAATACTTCCGCATTCTCTTTAGCTCAGGAGTAAACCACTTCTTACAACCAAGTTTGTTATTCTTATCTCTAACTTTCCTTTTTACAATAGGACAATTAACATTAAAACTAGATACAATGGTGTTTATAAAATGTGTAAATGCTGACTCAACATTGCCAGTACAATATACAACAGACCAGTCAACCAAGCTCAAACTATTTTCAAAATATTCCAATCTTGTTGCAGAAATCAAACGTTTACAATAAAATTTATTAACATTGTCTTGATGCAAATTTCCCTCTGCTCCAATGAGAATTTAACTACTACTCCTGCATGATCAGACATGATACCCTCTTCAATCGTTTTTAGTTATTTAACTAACAAACTAAATAGTTTCCGCTATGCATTATATATTCTCATACAGTCAATATCCCTAGAAACTTGTAAAACTGTTTATTATTCTTACATTGAATCTGCCCTTAGATATGGTATTTTATTATGGGGATCACACAAAAAATCTGAAAAAATATTCATAGCCCAAAAGTTTATTATTAGAACCATATCAAAAAAGAGCAAAAAAACTAGCTGTAAATCACTTTCAAAAAAATTACAGTTTTTAACATTACCAGGCTTATATATTTATGAACTAATCAAATTAATCACAAACGTCCAGATTTATTAGAGGAGCACAAATTTAAGCACAATCACAACACAAGAAAAAATTCAAAATTTGTCTTTCCTCAACATAACTTAACTTTATTTGAAAAGAGTCCACTGTATATGGGAATAAAAGTTTATAATAAACTTCCTAATTCCATAAATCAACTGAGCAAAAGAGTTTTTCTTAAAAAAGTTAAAGATATTTTAATTGACAAAGTTTATTATTCAGTTGAGGAATTTTTTGAAGACAGCAGCTGGGAGAGTTTGTTGTAGTGTTTTATATCGTTAACATTTTAGTTAGTTAAGATTACATGAATAGTTTTATTTTGATATATTTAACAATGACACTGCCACCTCTTATATATCTGTATTGATCAGAAAATTTGTTACCGTTAGTTGTGACAATAAAGATGACTTGACTTGACTTGACAATCAAAGCACAGTGCAAAAACTTTTTATTGACATTTGTAAAAATGTTGTCAAGGCAAGCTAGGATTATGGTGGGCTTTGAATTTGTATAATATAAGTCAAAAGATCGGAGTAAATTTTTAGTGCAAGTGTGATTTAGTGGGGAGGAAGGGTTGAAATTTCCAGCTGCAAAGTCACTGGAGGTTTGGTGAATCAACAACTTCGACTTATAGAGGTTCTCTAGTCAATACTTCGACTTATAGAGGTACGGCAATTGTACATATTCGAGCTAGAGAGGTTCTACAGCTAAAACTTCGACTTATAGAGGTGTGGCAACAGGCTAAGAATACTGCAAAAATTCAAGTTATCGAGGTGTTTCCTGTTAACCATTCGACTTATAGAGGTAAAATAACATAGCATTAGGTAGACAAGTTCAAGGGGAATGAGAAAAATTTGAGTTATCAAGGAATTTGACTATTGAGGTTCGAGTTATCAAGGTTCCACTCTAGCAACAGGGGCGTCCCACACTCCCAGTGTACTGATAATTGATTCGAAACATGCTATTTGTAAATTGGTTAGTATATACATGATTTTGAAATTTCAATATTATCCAGTCAAGTATTTTAGGAAAAAGCATCTGGCCTTTTTGAGGATTGATGGGAAAGAGGAGCCCTACAAAAGCTGAAATGACCACCTAACAATGGCAGGGGGTTTTTTACACCTCTGTTTTTTTGTCAGCATAACATTTTTCTCAATCTTATACATCTTCCTGTCTGTTCTCTCAGAGTTCTCTATTCCAGATTTTAACACCTCATATGAATAAGAGCACACAATTTCTGTTTTTTTTTTTTTCTTTCCTTGGTACTCCACTGACAAACATCTTCATTAACTTGGTACTCAATTGACTATGTAGGCTTACAGTTCCCTGCAAAAGTTAGCTCTACAATACATGTTAGAATGGTCACAGCATACTGTTTATTAGTTTTAGGACTTGCTTGTGATTACTACTGCTCAGTTGATGGTTTTTTAAATTATGACTGGAAAGGTTTGTTTTAATCTGACAAAATATTTAATTTATGTGAAGTTAGTTGGCCTCCATCTAATTTTAAATACGGCAAATTGTACTTGACAATGTAACGTGTTTTAGTCTGGAATTACCAGAATATTTTTAACGGGTTTGCGATATTAAAGATGACTTATGTTATAATTCTGAATAAACTGGGTTTTGTTTTCAGTATGTGTATTTGACGCCCTAAGCAATTTTAAACGTTTTGAAAGGTAACGGAACAAACCCTGGTCTTGCTCCTATTTACGTTAAGACCTTTTTTTATAATAAATCATTAATTAACAGCCCAAAGACGAATGGCAGCCACGTCCAGTGTTGACCTTGACATCGTTTTTAGAGTTTGCTCAGGATCGATTGGGGGACATCGTTTTATGAAGCGAGAGCACTTTAACCACTATGCTACCCAGCCCATTGCTTGATGAGGAACTGAAGTGGTCTTTGAGAAGGACTGATTGTGCTTTGCAAGTACAGTGATGTATCAGTTCTATTTCTTGAAACTGTTGGACAGAAATAGACACAAAACGTAATAACATAACGTTCCCATAGCCAATTGTTTACATAATCAGTACCAAATCTCATCTCACACAAATCCACCACAGTCTCATTACAAGTATTGCTCGTCACCTGGTCTGCAGTTCCCTGGAAACCTGCAGTGCATAGTCCTGGTTCCGTTTGTACCACTCGTAAGCGTCCAAAGCCTGCGGGGGGATGAACAGCAACATCTGCTCCCCCATTATCTCCAGCGTTTCGTCCACTCGGGCATCTTTCATGTCGTTTACCTACGGTTCACAATAAGTTCATCTGAGTAACAGTCGCAAACTCAAAGTGAACTTATCCAACAGAAACGTTTTTGCAGAAATATCTTTATTATATAAAATTAAATTGCATTGTTAAATTTTTAAAATCCCTAAAATTGTTTAAATTGTCAAAATTGTTAAAATTGAGCAATTTACAGCTTAAACAAGATTTGTTTACTATTTATAGACTTTCCTTAACCCATTGGCGTAGACATACGAGCTGGTCTCGTTCCTTACTTGTAATTTTATTAACGTGTGAATTGGAGTATAAAATTGGTGTTTTTAAATGGATTAATGGCATATTTTAATTAAAATATTGTTTTCTTTCAGTTTAGAGAGTCGCATTGGCACACACACAGTAGACATAAGTAAAAATTAGCAAAATCAGTGTTGACCATGTGCAAGTCTCAAAGAATTAACCGATCCCGTCAACTTCCAAGCAAGCCTGCCACCGTTTATTTTACTTGGGCCCTCCCACCAACGTTGCCACAGACCGGTTAACTCATTGAGAGTTGCACAACTGGTCAGTTTTGGTCGAGTTCGGGAATCGAACCCACGAACATCGTATCGCCACCTGGCCAAGGTGTTTCCACGACGTAGCCAATTCAGCTAACACGACCAAAGGCCTGGCGGCGATATTAAGGGTTTTCAGTCAGTCCGCGCCCCTAGCGGATAGAACCGTAGACGCCCGCGGTCATTAGTTACATATTTTGCTACTAGATTGCAGCACCAATCAATTCCCGTTATAGGCTACTACAAATAGAATAAAATTACTACCTCAATGGGTTAAACAAAGTGGCCAAACACCATCTATGCTCTTTTGGGAAACTTAAAATATTCACTTAACAACACTCACACAAGCAAAATTCTAAATTAATAAAATGTAAGTCAAATATTATAAATATATTACCAAACTTCAAAGCAAACATATTAAAATGGTATCTCATAAAATATTTAATAGTATTAGTAACGCTTTTACTTCAATATTTATCAACTCAACTACAAAACACAAGTCCCATTAATTTATTCTAAAGTTTGTGAGTAAAAGTTGTCCAAGTTGCTAATTTCAAAATACCTTACATCTGCACCAATCAAAGAGCGCTTGCTTACTTTTTAAGCAAAATTACTTAAGCATTTCACTTATGTAGCTGTTAAGGTTGTTGCTTATTGTAATAAATTCCTCGTTATCTGACATATGTCCCCTTCCAATGAGGATCAGAAGAAGGTAACTACTGAAAGTGTTAAAACAAAGAGAAGTAACAAAGACAGAAGCTAACCTCCTTGCAGAACATATCCACAGAGTCGAGAGTTTCTTTGATACCGTCCAGTATCTGAGGGATGGTCAGGGACGTCCAGGATATGTTGCTGAGACATGGCAAGAACGCATCGTCCAGCCTCATCATCTGCGACTGAATGAGGTTGACGAATATCGGACTCACGTTCTTCCTACAAAACCACACAGTATTTTAATATTTTGAATACAAGATATAATTTTTAATTTCCTTCTATGCAAATTTTGTAAGTGTAAAATACTGACAAATAATAACAAACAAAAATCAAATTTCAATATAGTTTTAACAACTAAGTAAAACATACTCACTCGAAAATTACCATTGTTATCCACTTGTTAACGTGTTCGTCGTTATGCTATGACCTTTTCCTAAATACGGTACAAGTAAGGCGCCCTCCACACTGGTCGCACATGATACTTCAAACCGATCAATCGGTGTTTCGCAAAGGGTTCACACTGGTACGACTAGGATCATGCGACTAGGAGAAAAATGCTTGTCGCACCAGTGCAGAGGGCGCCTAACAGATTCTTTGTCGTAGCATAATACTTGTGTGCAATACAAGTAACCACAAGTGTGAGTGTGTTGTATTTACAATGCTGGTTGTAGTTAATAGCTGCTTAAGCGACAATCTGCCATGATATCTCAGGTACAAACAGAGGTGGAGCACTCTAAATGAGATTAAAGCAACTACTACGACCTTGTTTACCATGGTAGCTCAGGTTTGGAATCTAACGTAACTACAAAGAACATGTTACTCGACCCGTATATAGGTTATGGATTTTTGTTTGTTGTTGAAAACAAAAGCCAAAAAAAAGTACAAGGCTACAAAGAACACGTAAGAAGCCTAGTAATGTTTACATTCGCATCGCCATCTTGGACTAGGAAGACCATCTTAAAAAGTCTAAAGCGGTAGGTAATTTTATATTTTTGATGGTTCAAACTTTTTCTGACCCCCTGATATTCAACCTTTTGTTTATTTCAAGGCCAACGGCATTTTTGTTAATAGAGTACACAATCACATTTAGGGAAAGCGGTCCAAACCCCTCAAATTTTTGTTTTTGATTTTTAGAGGTACCACTATATAATCTACACTATTTTCAGGAGAAATGTCATCACCTGATGTCAATGTTTCGAGCGACCAAGGCCTTTACCCCCTCCAGAGCAAAGAAGATCTTCGGCCGACACAGCAACACCAACAGAGCCAAGTCCGGCACGACTTTGCCCATTCTTAAAAAGTTCTCTGTCTCCAAAAACACTTCCATAATGGACTGGTGAAAGTTTAGTTTATAAGTGCCTGGTTTGTCTCCAACTTTCAACAATGGTACGCTCAGACATGACTGGACCTGCAACAAGGAGTTCTGTAGACTTTTCTGACATGGCAAGACCAAAATCTTTTATTCGCACAACCACAGACAGTGGTGTTGGCATAAAAAAACAAACACAAAAATTATGAATACACAAACAAAACTACAAATAAAAAGAACAAAAAACATTGTGGTGTTGCTTTAAGACTGCCTGTTTAGTTTCTCCACTCCAATAATTCCTTTTCAGTGTGGAATGGGTGATCTTCGAGCCATTTCAGGAGTTGCCTTTTGAAGTTTTTTTTACCAGTATCTTTTGTCTGAGATGGTCAGGCAGTTTATTGAAGTAGAGTGCTCCTTTGTAGGTACGCTTCTTCTTAGAGAGACCAAAGTGGTGAAAGGGAAGTGAGAAATTTTAGGCGTTTCTGGTATTATAGTGTGGTGGTAGCTTCCAAATATTGGTTTGTTTGATGTACCGTTAGAATCACCTCACTAATACTGGGACTGAGAGTATTATGTGATTTTGAAAAGCTTGCCAGCAGCTGTCACAGTGCCCTAGGCCTGCTATTTCTCACTGTCTTTTTCTGATGCAAAAAACTGATGATATGTTTCTTTTTGTTTTCCCACCCTAGATTGAAATGCCATATGTGAGATGGGCCTCGAATAGTGAAAAGTACGCAATTCTTGTTGCAGGTATTGACTTCAAAAGCAAGTTTTCGTTTTTAAATAAACAAAATATTATATCTATTGAGTGTGTTTAAGAGTTGCGTTTAACAAAAATAGTAACAAGAAATTCACACTAATTGGCAAAAGAGCAAATCTTAAAGCACAAGCATGACGTTGCAGTAGGGATAGGTATCTTATATTTTTCCATACTCCACTGCCAACTTGATTTTTTCCAGGCTCCTGTATGAACTCATACATATATGGACACGGTCAGTTAGTCATGTTGTTACCCTTTTCAGTAATTGATCCCAATTATTAATTATTATTGGCCCCCCAATTATTATTGGCCCTTGTGGTTTACCAATAAAAAATTCTTACTTGGATGTTTCCATCATGGTATCAACATAAATAGTTAGGTGTAAAATACGTTTTAAACAATACATGTTCTTTTTTCGAGATCGCAAATGATTACACAATAATCTTTTATATTAATAGTCTGAAGAAGAATTATTTATAAGTAGTAAAATCGTTACCCTCATCATGCATTCGAACCAGCCTCTGTGGTGGATTTCCTCCTCAAACGAAAGTTCCGTCTGTAATTCCTCAAATACACTGACGCACTTGAAACCCAGCTCAGTCTCCAGCGCTGTTAATCCGTCCTCCTGTCAATAACAATGTAATTAAAAAATTAAAGTATTTTCTTTTACTTTATGCACTAAACCCTAAAATATTCTAATTTATAAGAGGGACAAAGCAAATTTAGGATAAAACTCTTGTTCAAACCAGCTATCACAAACTGTAACCATGTAACAATTTTTTACTCTTTACATATCTGCTGTGCAGCTAAGCAGGTCAAGGAGAGCTTAGCAAATACTACTATTTTCCTGCAAATAAACCTATGTGTATGTGATTTATAACTTAGTAATGGCTCATTCCTACCTCAAACATCGTCATGATTTGCTCCATTCTCTTATAGATCTGACGAAACCAAGCAATAGCCCCAGTCACTGGAGGACTATTCCTGGGAATCGCAGGAGTAGATTTACTTTCAAAATAGTAGTCGTATATGTCATTTAGCTCCTTGTAGAAAAGGACCATCGCTTCATAGTAAGACTGCTCCATTTCCAATGCTGGCAGATTCAACTTTTGGAATCTGAAACCAAAAATCAAACAAATCCATGGAATCATTACAATCAAAATATTATAATTCATCAGAAATTGCTGGCGGTTGGAGTTTTTAGACTCGTTAGTTTTTAACTGCTTCTTTCAAGCAAATGACACAATTAAACTCTCTAAATACATATAATTTATTCTTAGTCAAACACCCCTCTGCTTAAAAAATCTAGAACAATTTAAAATTAGCTAGCCCGCAGGAAATTTGTGATTTTGATGTCAGCTGTTTATTGTACAGTTATTTTTACAAAATATAAACATGATCGAAGAATGTACAATTTCATTCACTTCAATAACAATGACACTTTAAGCAAGAAATATTCGGCCAAACAAAGCTGTACCCCCAAGAATAACTTAATGGTATATTTTGACAAAAAACATGAATCACTTGCCTAAAAGAGCCATATTTTTAGACTACAATCCTACCCCTCAAACTTGTGACATTCCTTCAATGGTGTACTTTTACTTAATCGCTCCTACTCTTTGTAATTCACCCCACATTGAAATCACTAAAGCCACTTGTCATGTGGCTCCCACATAGTTTGAATACCAACGTACACTTCTTTGCCTTTGTCTTTTTTCCTTATACAGAAGACATTTTCTTCTCTCTTCCTCTAGATTTTGTTAGAACAAAGGTAAACTAGGGAATTTTTTTGGAATATTTAAGGCTCAGATATAAGGCACGCTTAAGGTAGGAGTACTAATGCCCCCAACTTTTTAAGGAGTTCCTGTCGTATTGCCATTAGGTCAAAATAACATGGTCCAATTTTCATGTTCATCTGTTATCACATGGTATGTTTGTCGTTTACATGGTTAATCGCCATTTTCAGCCGATATTAAGTACACCAAACATTGTTTACGGGCAACATTTTGTAATTCTATCACCATTTCCAGCCAATAATGTGATTCCATCATCATTTTCAGCCAACAGTACACAGTTAAGAGGCCAGATCATACGTAATACAGTGCGTTATCATTATAGAACAAATTGGCAGGAAAAACTTGCTCGAGAACTTTGACCAAAAGTTTTCTCATACTCGCACGCTCAAAATCTCTGTTATGGCCATTTATACAATACCACTGCCTTGAATTGACAAGGAACTAAATGCTGAGGAGCTATTATGCAAATGCATAAGCTCACATCTACGAATAAATAGTTCCCTTATCCAGACTCAAATCCCTTATACTCCCTTAGCCCAGAAATCGAATTAAAATATTTGCATTATAAATTGAGTCCAGAGTTTTCTAACTCGAGAGAGAGATCGTAGCCTCACCCCAGGAAAAGAATGCGGGCGTCAGCACTAGCCTCCTGTTTGCCCCTGATAACACTAACCTCATAGGATCATAGCAACAGTAACCCCAGATCTTTGGGTAAATGTAGCTTCCCAAAAATTTGAGTCACCCAGCCCATAGCTGCTTTGGGCTAACCTGGATTGTCGCTCAGTTAAATCTTATAAACTTTGGTGCTTTATATAAGATGTTTATTTTGGCAAAAACATTTTGTGCATGTCAGAACAATAGGCATATACATCTAGATCACAACAGTATTATGCCTTATCAAACATAATTCGTGAAAAAGTTATTACTATCACCTTTTCATTAGCAGCAGGCGGTTAAGCAGGTCCGGACATGCAGCTAAACTTTCCTCTTTGAAACTCCGTAAGTCCATCTCAGCCTTCTCTATGGAGCTTTTGAATATGTCGTAGTCTTTGTCAAAATCGGGTTTGCGATGGTTCAGTGCATCGTAGGGCTTTGTAGATATCATTTGAAAAATGGTTTTGAACTTTGCCGAATGCACCTCGATACCTTCCAGTTTTGAGTTTTCCAGAATGGAGTAGGTCAGAGCTGTTTTCAAAACATCTCTTAGCTGAAACATAATTAAAATTAAAATTATTGGAAGATTTTTAGAAAACCATTTAATTTTTTAATACATAAGTTTCATACTTACTGTTTATTAGAAGTTAGTATTAAAACTGGATCACACATAGAAGACAGAGGTCTCTCAGAATGTTTGATTCACTGTATAGAGTATAATAACCATACAGAGATCACATACATGTTGGACATTATGAGATTACAGCATAAACACTCAAAATAGACGATTATTTATAGAATCGCTCTTGTATGACTGTTCCAAAAGTTTATCATAAGTATTTATGAAATTCGGATTGATTAATAAAAAAAATCGACATAATAGAATCATAAAAATCAGTAAATGGATACAATAAATTACGATAAAGACACTACAAAATAGATGTTGCATGGATTTTGACAAGTAACATCTTTTAGCCCAATGAAAAACAACTTTACAACCCACTTACTTTACGCTGATTTGGTTTTTCTCTTAATTTTATTTTTATTTTCAAGGGATAACAGGCGAGGGTAGGACTAACAGCACCTAACAGCAGCAGCAGGGTTTGACCCTTTGGTGTGTAACGACCCACTCCCAAATTTACATCAAAGGCTGTAATCTAAGGATTCGGCAATATTTTTGTCATTTTATTAAATATTAGTAACACCACATTTGGGATGATTGATCTAAAGTATACTGATTAATAAATCAGTAAAATAATTATGAAGACCACCAACCATTTAAAAATCCCTTCAAACAGCCCAGAAATCAAATTCAAATATTTGCATTATAAATTGAGTCCAGAGTTTTCTAACTCGAGAGAGACATCGTAGCCTCGCCCCAGGATAAGAATGCGGGCGTCAGCACTAGCCTCCATCGGGCCATGCGCTGTGATTGGCCAAGGGGCCAACGCCTCCGAGGTGATGAGCCTGTCAGCAATAGAGTTGTGGGCTGACCCCCCCAAGGATGTGACACGCGTCTCGTCGTTCCTCATTAGAGTAAAACTAAATTAATTCTTTTCCAAATTTAATATAACCTTATTTTATAACTGACCGCAGGTGTACCTATTGTAAAACGATGTATTAGTTGGTTTTAGATCAGTTGTTGTGAAGTTGTAATGTTGATTGTGCGAATTAACAGGATCTAATAAATAATAATATGTTACCATTTTTATTATTTGAACTCCCGAAATCGGCCCGTGTTACAGGTGAACCACCATTACAACATTTGCTTAGGTGAGATGAGAAGCCATACATTAGACTCGGGATGACTGGACCAGGATTTAAAACCAGGATCTTTTTAATGTGATGTGCAAGCGATAGCCCTATGCTGCCTATTTTACTGGTTCTATTTATTGATTTTTATCATTCTAATTTTGTTTGAATCCCCCTTAATGTTTTATTTCAGATAACAACGCTATAGCATTGTCTATGCATAAATCGAAAATGATTATGATAATATAGTAAAAATCTTGAGTTTCCAAAACATTAACCCTTACTTTGTACAGCCGTGTTTTGAAAGTTTTGAACTTCCCGAACACAAACATCTCTGAAGCCTCCAGGTTTGTTTCATCTTCAGCTTCTTCGATTTTGAATTTGGTATCAAAATACACATCGTGATACCGCTTATAAAGCCTCAGACATACCTACAACAAATATTCAAAATGATAAATTGAACCAAAAAATCTTGATCCAATGTTTGAAAACAATTTTCTAGTTACCAGAAACTAATATTCGTAAAAAAATATTCGTAGTAGATTCAAAACTGTACTAGGGCTAGCGATCCCAGTTACAATGGATGTATCCCTATCCCTGTAGAGACCCAAACAGATTTGTTTGTAGCTACTGCATTCTGTTGTGAACCTCGTCAACTCATACAGCTAATAAACACATCTTTAATAAACCGCCTGATAAGATAAAATTCTTACCTCCTTCAAGTAATCACTGAAATATTACAGGTTAATGGGGCGAAGCATTGAAGGAGTATCTAATATTTTTTGTTATAAATAACTTATATTTCAGGTTCAAAATATATACAAATTGTTAAGTATAATTAAAATTAATCATATCAAAGACATAACAAATTTAAAATACTTACACACATTTTTCTGATAACTTCACTTTTCATTTGCTGCCAAACTGTCTTTGTATTATTTTCGGTTAAATACAGCAAGCACGTATTCAACATTTGGTTAGTAACCTGAAAATTTTAAAAGCTATTACAAGAAAAGGTGGGCTTAGCTTATTTCAATTGAAATTGGTTATAATATAAATAAAGCCAATAATTGAGCTGATTCTACTTAAATTTATACATTTTTAAGTGCCAGTTATATTTAGGTTTAATGATCAGGATAAATAAACTACGTCTCACAACACTCAAAAATATATTTAAACTTATACTGACTTACATACAACACGGTAAATATACAAAAAGATGGTATAAGGCGAACGATTTAAACCAGTCACACCAGTCATCATCGGGCCCAATCAAAGAATGCGGACTTGTTTGTAAGTGCAGTATAAGTGTAAATATATTTTTTAGTGCTGTGAGATGTAGTTTATTTATCCTGTTAATTGTAACAACCTGTATTATGCTACTCAAGAAAAAATGGTTTAATAATCATTTATTTAAATTTTATTTTATTTTTTAACATAGTTATCTGAGAAATTTCATAAAATACTCAAAAATGTAAAGCCTTAGTAAACCTCTAACCAAAAATAATTATACTAGTCTTTGCCAATGACATTGGTGGATAAGACATAATAAGGTGAAGTTATTAGATTTAATATAACAGAGTCAAAAAAGCCTGTACTTAAAGTTAAGTACTGATAAATCAAAATATCTCTAAAGTCCAAACAATAAAGGAAGTAGAGGAGGGTCCAATAAATGTCAATAGACTAATGTATGGAAGAAAAGCAAAATAATTCAAGTATCTAGGAGTGTCTGTTAACTATTGTAATAAAATGAAGGTTGCATTCTTACACTGTATCTCAGGGGACTTTGAATTTGAAAGGCAAATGAGTGCTGGGGTGGCGGTAGTGTTTCGGTATCATTTCGGAAAACCCAAAAAAGAAGACTGCATTAGCCATTTAGCATGCCAGAAATTAAAATACCCCCATCGCAGCAAACCTGCATACTCAGTGAATTTCCAATGAAAATATAAAATAACACATTAAAACTTTTAACAGGATTCATAAGAAATATATTCACAAACAAGCAATATTTAAAATATTAATTATTCTCCATAAGAATAACATTGGGGAGAGTACGCAGGTTTGCTGCAACAAGGAACACAAAAAATGGGTTTTTATGCAAAAATCAATAGAACTCATCTTAGTGAAGCCACATATTACGTTTCATCCGTATACAATCATAAATAAGCAATATATAACATTTTAATTATTTTCTATAAGAATAACATGGGGACCAAGTACCTAGGTTTGCTGCTACAGAAACCATAGGCAAAAAATTGTTTTTTTTTGTACAAACAACAATGAATGACAACCAGATGAAGCCATATACGAAATGTTGTCAGTTTATGTTCATAAATAAGCGAGATATACAATTTTTCTTTTTTCCATAAGAATAACATTAGACAACGTACTGTGTTTAGCACTTTCAATATCTCAGTAACCAATTGACGTAGAGCAATGGTCAAAAGGCCAATTTTTGTTATGCTGTATTCAATGGTAAAAATTAAAATTTGATTTAAATAAAAATTACAAGTGGAAACACCAAAAAACCCATTTTTGGGCTTTTGGGGTACAAAACTCCTCCAAAAGACCCCTTCGGATTCTGTGATTCGCCTGGTTTTCGAACTCGTTCAAATAAATGGTACTTTACACATTTGTGCCAAATTTAATTAAGATCAGATCTTTTTTACAAGAGTTATTGTGCTTACAGACATATATTTATTTATATATATATGACAATTTGAATGAATGGTTTTTTTGGCATCTGGAGACCTCAAAATGGAAATTTATCATGGCCTTGGGCTTAAGTCTTTCCACGCCACCTTCGGTAATAGCTTCTTCTCTATAGGGGAAATTCGCTAAAAGGAGCACTACCATATACAGTTTAGTTTAAGCCTTTTCAATTCCAAGCCTAATGAAGATGAATATTCTGTTGCTTTTCAACAATTAGCCAAAGAATTTGCAAAAAGAAAACTGAAACATCTTAATATGTCCAGTTTTATGAGTTGTGTTCGAGATGACCAGATTAAACTAGAAACTTTTGTAGGAAATATTATTTATTTTCAAAATCACACAGGAGCTGCTGTTGCTATTGTGGTGTTCAATGAGTCAACAAGAACGTTAAGGAATGGTTTGATCCATCAGCAGTTTGTAAGGGATATAAAACAACACATTTATCAGCAACATACAGTGTATCAAAACCCAGAGAGAAGCAATGTACAAAGGCCCACAACAGATACAGATAACAGCAACTCTCAGGAATCAGGTCAGGAGAATATAGATACCTTAAATACAGCATCAATTTCCACCTCTACCAAAGTGTATCAGTTATGTTCATAACGTAAATAATAATTATAATGTAAGGCCAGCTGCTCGGCCTTTAAAATGCCCTCCAAGGGAACTCATAAATCCCAGTTAACAAAAATTATGAAGAATCACAAAAAATTAGGCTTTTCCATCAGAACATAATGCATGTTTAGAACATTTGGAAGTAACTTTGCATGAATTAAACCCTGATAATAGTGATTTTGACAAAACATAACATGTCGGAAATTGAAATAAAACAATTGAATATACAAAATTGTACTCTGTCTTCACAAAATTCCCGTATGAGCACAACTGGAGGTGGAGTGGTAACTCTCTCGAGGGAGGGTTTGGAGCCCAGGCAATTGGTTTCTCCAACTATAGATCATCTGTATACTGACAAAATGTTTGAATGCTCGGTAGCAAAATTTAAATTTAAAAGATTTGAAATTTAATCTGGCAGGGATCTGTAGAAAACCTCGATTCAAAAATAAAGAGTTCCTGGAAATATTAAACACATTAATAGATTTAGTGATAGATAAAGAAAAGAATCTTATTGTGGCCGGAAATTTAAATATTAATATTTTAGAAAATTCTCAAGAATCAAGAGCGCTAAAAAATATACTAAGTCGCCATGGGATGAACTATTTGGTTGATTTCCCAACTAGAGTTACTACAACTTCAGAGACATAACTTTTTAATAAATTTTAAAAAAAGTGAGGTGAATGTCTTGGGACTCATAACCTTATTGTCGGACCATGATGCGCAAATAGTAGAACTATTAAGACATCAATCACAACAAAAAAGAGTTTAACCTTTACAGAAAGAGATTTTTCACTACCAAATATGGAATTTTTTAAATCATTGTTAGAGAAAGAAGACTGGCTCCCTTTATATTGATCTCCAGTTAACAAAAAAGTATGATTATTTTGACAATGTTTTCACCTATTATTTTAAAACCAGTTCGCACGGAGCACGCTGACGTGAGGGAAGTGAATTTCCACATACAAACTTTAAAAACTCAAAATCAGTGTAAAAATATAGATTTATTCTAATTTTTCTTGAAATCTGAAAACATTGATTTTTTGGCTGTTCTGATGGTCCTGGTTTCATTTACCTGCAAAGCTTGGGAATACAATTTTGCGCGTTATAATGTTAGGAGATGGTCCAAACAGGCTTGAAAGTAGGCGTGAGTTGTTGGGGATGATAAAAGTACTCTAACAAAGGAATAACAGGCTTTTCTAGGGTAAAACCCCCATAAGACAACGTACTGTGTTTAGTCGAAACATATTTTCTTTAATAACTCGGTAAATATTTATGCTAGAATGACGAAATAGGGCTTAAAACTTTTGCCTCACTAATTCCCATCTTTTTACATGCATTAATGTTACATCCAGGGCTTTTCAGACCCTTTTTGGGCCCAAAAACTCTAAATTTGAAAGATTAATCCCCATAAAAGGGGTTTAGAGTTTTCTGATTGTTTTGCCCAATGAACTTGTCCAACTGATTACAGAAAGAAACGTCCCTACCAAATTTGAAGTAAATCGGACAAAAATTGTGATTGCTAGACTGCAAACACACACACATATATATATATATATATATATATATATACTATTAATGACTATTATATATAGTCATTAAAAAATTTCTTATATAGACTATTAAAAATATATATATATAAAATTTTGAACGACCCCCCAAAACGTGTTCAGGGGGTCACGTTAGGAACTTCTATGGTGGTCCCAGGCTTAAGTTTCACCGTGCGGGTCATGCTAATAGTTCACTTTCCAAAGGAAATTCACTAATGGGCTTTCCTGTAACTTTTAGAAAAAAGTAACAAAACACAAACATGAATTACACCGAAGCTAAAAGAAGAAAAGGAAATTCCTGTGCACTTAAGTAAACTAGTAAGACAGACAAAATGTCAGGACCTTAGAGATAAGCTAAAAAATAGAAATAAGCTCTACAATCAAAAATGAATTGAAGAGGACAAACTTTATTTTTACAACAAAATTAAAAACTCTGATAACATTCAAAGGGTTACATGGTAAATTATAAATGATGAACTCAAATCTAAGACAACTAATTGTAAAGCAGAAAATATAAAGTTAAAAATCAATGATTCAATCGTTGATGATCCATCCTCTGTGTGCAATTATTTCAATAATTATTTTGTTAATGTAATAGATGATAACTTGAATGAACTCCCTCAATCACAATCAAAAACCATAAAGGTAAAAAATCAGTCCATCCCAAAATTTAAATGCCGACCATTAGATGAAAATGAACTGGAAGACATTTTTGATTCTCTAAAAAATAAGTGGTCAAGTGGCTTTGATGAAGATCCAGTCAGGCTAGTAAAGTTTTGTAAATAAACTCTCTCTAAATATATTTTTATGTCTCTATATTTTAGCTTTCCTTCTTACTTAAACTAATAAACAATAAATAAATAAATATCTGTCTTTCTATTATTTTGTTCCGGCAACTGTCTGCTCAATATGGGTACCTAACAGCTGATTGTCTACAATATGTTACAAACTTGTAACGTCATTACCTCTGAATGAATCAAACACAATGTACAAAGATAGACCTAACTTTAGTACAAAATGATACAAAATCAAATCAAATCAAAAAATGCAAAATGATAATCTTGAAATGTGGAAAAGGGATTTACAATAAATGTTTAAAAAGAGGGGGAGATGTTTTATTACTTAGAGTTATTTAATTATCTCTAATGATAGTCTCTATATAGGCTCAGGGTCACAAGGTTCTTTCTCAGGCAAGGGGTGATCGTGCTGGCGTTGAATATATACTTACGTTTGGAATCATCAATTATACTCATATGCTACTAATACTATAAGATAATTTTGTTAAATTCTCTGAAAGTGGTAAAATATTAAAGGTTTGCTCAGTAACAGTTGGAAGGTAAGAAATGTTCATTTGGAAATGCTATGCAGTCCTCCAAAAATGCTGCTTGACAACGTGATTTTTAGGCTACTGTTTATTGATTTAAAAAATGTTCAATAATGAATTTAAATCTTGAAAATAGTCCTTGAATATGTAATTTAGAAGATTGAAAAGGTTCTCTTTATTAATTTATTGACTGTTCAAAGTCTGGTAAATTGATATTTTAATACAATTAGGTTGATTAGGTGAAAGTTCACATCCTACACAATGGAGAATATGGGTTGGTCTCACCACAGGCTTATATTTCTTCAGTAACAAAAGGGTAAAAATAATTCCTGTGGCTCTTCTTCTAATCAAAATTTGGAGTTTTGGTACCCAAAATACTAATTTGGATTTTAAAGAATACTTAATGTTTTGGAATAAATTAATATGAGGTTTTGAAGCAATTATGTTACATTATGAACTATCTTAAAATTATTTACTAGGCTAATTAAAAATTTTATATAATGATTTACACAATATGATAGACCTATCTAAACTGTTTCTGGTGGGGAAATATGATGTAATTTTCTTACCTAAACTTTAATATAACTTGTAACACAGAAAAATATATTTTAAATTAAAAAAAGGGAAATTAGCATGGAAATTATCAGGGTAAATAAAATGAGATGTTGCAGTTTTTTAATTATAAATTAATTAAGCCAATTTTACATTCAGTAAACTCTTCTTTATCACAGGAATACTTCCTAATAAATTAAAAATATTAAAGGTTGCTCCAATCTATGAAAAAGGGGAAATAACAGAAATTCAAAACTACCACCCAGTATCAATTCTTTCTTCAATTTCTAAAATTTTTGAAAAATCAGTGATTTTTTTTAATGGTTTATTAGGCATTTGGAAATAAATATCCTGTCTGATGAATAACAACATGGATTTTGGAAAAACAAACCCACCAATACTGCATTAATTAATTTTACATAATCTTTAATAGAATCTATTGATAAAAACAACAAAGTTATTGGAATATTCATGGACTTATCAAAAGATGTTGACAATATATCTCATGGAATTCTCTTGGAAAAGCTGTACAATTCAGGAATTGGTACCATGCATCTGAAATGGTTTGAATCGTATCTTACCGACCGAACTCAATATGTGGAAATTTCTCACATATCTAATAATAACATTTTTAAATTACATCCAAGACTCAACACATTAGAAATGGGGTCCCACAAGGGTCCATTTTGGACCCTTTGCTTTTTATCTGTTGTATAAGAGGCATGCCAATGCGTTGAAGTAATATACAAAATGTAAAAACAAACTGTGTCTGTATGAAGATGACTCTAACATGATTTTGGTGGCTAAAACTGAAATCGAATTAGAACTGATAGCACATATGGAACTTTCAAAACTATTTGATTTTTTAATTGGAAATTAATTAATTTTAAATACAGACGACAAATTTTCAAACTAAACTAGAATTCACCAGAATCCTCTCATTTTTGGTGGTGATGAAGAGTTGATAAAGACTGACTATACAAAATTTCTCGAGTCAATTGTAGATACACATCTCAGTTGGGATTTGCATGTTGAATCTCTAATTAACAAAATTAACTCTGGAACTTTTGTACTGAAACGGCTGTCATTACTATGCAATCTGTCAGCCTTAAAACTGATTTTGTACGCCCAAGTACAATCCCATATTGCTTATGGAATAGGTGTGTATGGAGGGACTTCCAACCAAAATTTAAAGAAGATTATGACTCTGCAAAAAAAGCTGTTAGAGTGATATTAAAAATTAAGAGCGATGAGTCGGTAAAACAACACTTAGTAGAATTAAATATCTTAACAGTATATAGCCTTTACATTTTAGATTGAATAATGTATGTCAGGGTAAAGAGTAGCAAATTTGTAAGCTATGAGGAGTATCATCCATATAATACTAGAAATAAGAAAGAAAAATTATTGCCTAAACATAATTTAGAAAATTACAAAAGAAAAACTTCTTATGCTGGTATTATATTTTTTAAATCAGTAGGCCCTACCAAACAAATTGAAAATATATTATATAATGATATTGAAAATGTTATTGTCAATAGTCAATAGTCAAATATCTTTATTCATTTGTACTGTATGTACATTAATGGCACAAAGAACAGCGTCTTATAAAATAATTACTTAAACATAGAACTATTCAAGGGAGGTAGAAAATTCTTCAACTGAGTACACAGCTCTGTTTATCAGATACTCTTTAAGAATTTTTTTAAATCTGATGGAATTGGTTTATTTTTTATTATCTCAGGAATATATTTTAGAAATTTATAACCTGCATAGGTAGGTTTTTCTCAAAAAACTTCAGCCTATGAGGCTGAATAATTTCATTCCTTCTCCTAGTGTTATAAGAGTGAGTGGGTGCCTTAAAGTTTATTTTTGGCATTTGTGTTTTTTTTGTTTTTTTTTTAGAATGCATTCAAATATATACTGACCATAAACAGTAAAAATGCTTAAATTTTTAAAATGTTCCTTGGCTGATTCATTATACTTTAACTTAAGCATAATTCTAATAGCTCTTTTTTGCTGCTTCAAAATACTATCCATATTTATATTTTTTGTAGAACCATACAGGGCAATGCAATATGAAATGTGAGAGTGCACATGGGCAAAATAAATATTTTTTAACGTTTTTAAATCACAGTAATAAGACATTTTTGATAAAGCGTAAATTCCAGAGTTAATTTTAATTAAACTTTCGTGTACATGATCATCCCAATTCAGATACTGATCTATTATCAAACCTAAGAAGTTTGTACTATTTTCCTTTTCAATCCCATGTGAGTCATAAATTATCGTTGGTTCCCTTATAATTCTATTTTGTGCTGTCAAAAACGTTACAAATTTAGTTTTTTGTGAATTTAAAAGTAAATTGTGGTTATATAAATAATTTACAATATTTTCCAATTCGACAAAAGTGTAAATATAGGTTTCTTCGGTAGTGTTTGATGACACCAGCAAATGTCTTTATTACACTTTCTTTATCACTTTATTTATGACACTTTATAAAAAATGTCTTACTACTGTGATTTAAAAACGTTAAAAAAAAAATATTTTGCCCATGTGCACTCCCCCACATTTCCTATTGCATTGCCCTGTATGGTTCTACAAAAAAGATGAATATGGATAGTATTTTGAAGCAGCAAAAAAGAGCTATTAGAATTATGTTTAGAATCATCATAATAAAGACAAAGTTCACTAATGTGTTGATTGAAGAGGTATTTAATAGGAAAAGCACATTATTCACTATATGAATTTTGTACTTGATGGAAGACTGTAGACTAAGATTCTAAACTGGATCCAGCTGCCATTAGTCATTGGGCTATTAATTAATTATCCTGGCTAAAGAATCACTCGGAATTAGTCAGTAACAAGGCTACACAAGGCATCTCACCCATTCTATACTCATCATTCATTCATACTCGCCTTAAAATACGCCTAGGTTGCGTCGGCGTCTCAAAGACATTTTAAAGATATATTAAATATATTTTTTAAAAATTTAAAGATATATATATATTAAGATTGTGACTGACGCTATTTAATGTACATATGTGCAAGACATGAATCAAGAATTTTTGATTTTATTGATTTGATTTGAAGGTAAACATTTAAAAGAGACTGAAAGCTGCAACTAACTGTTTCTGGTGCATAAGTTTATATTTTTTAGCTAATTTCCCCTATAGGGAAGAAGCTATTACCGTAGGTCTCATGGAAGAGTGAAGCCTGAGACCATGATAACTTTTTGTTTTGAGGTCCCCAGATGACAAAAAACACTATTCGTTCAAATTTATATATATATATGTGTGTGTGTGTGTGTGTGTGTGTGTGTGTGTGTGTGTGTGTGTGTGTGTGTGTGTGTGCCCATGAATGCGATAACTTGAGTAAAAAAGTCCGATTTCAATTAAATTTGGCTCAAATGTGTAAGGTGACATTTATGACTTTAAGTTCGAAAACCAGAAAAATCAGACTATGGGAAGGGGGGTTTATGGGGGTTTTAAATTTTCCAAAAATTGTTTTTTTGCATTTTACTCCCTAAAATTTTTTAATGCTTAATTTTGGTTTAGACCATGCTTATAGAGCTTAAAAAACAAATAATATAGTATCTGGAATTATTAACCTAGGTTAAGTGGTTGCGGAGAAAATCAAAAAACCCTGCTCATAAAATCTGCCATGTTAATCTCATGGGAAAAAGGTTTTTGGCTTTTCCTCAGTTAATTTTAATGTAAACTTCACATTTTATTTTACTAATCAACTCAGCACCACAAAACAATCATTTTGGTGTTTAAATTTATTTTCTACGGCCAACCGTTGCAGAGATATTCAAAGTGGTAAACACAGTTTGTTTTCCAATGTTATCCTTATGAAGAATAAATAAAATTTGATATCTCCATTATTTATGAATGTATATTGATCAAACTTGGTATGTGGCTTCACGTAGTATGGGTATATAGATATTTGCAGAAAAATGGATTTTTTGTTGATCATCCCGGTAGCAGCAAACCTGCATACTCAGCCCTAATGTAAAATAAGTAAAGCCTTCTGGAGAATAAGTAAAGTTTTACATCTCCCTTAATTATGAACATAAATTAATAAAACTTAGTATGTAGCTTCACCTGGTTGATTTATATTGATAATTGCATAAAAACATATTTCTTCTCTTTTTTGCAGCGAACCTGCGTACTCAGCCCTAATGTTATTCTTATGGAGAATAAATTAAATGCTATGGATCACTTATTTATTTATGTATTTTTATAAAACTTGGTAAGTGGCTTTATATGGTAGTGAGAAACATATGCATGCATTGGAAATTCGCTGAGTACGCAGGTTTGCTGCGGCGGGGGTATTTATATATATTTTTTTAAACCTCAACTGCCTGTCACCATAGGCTATTGACCTGTGTGATGATCTAAAGACAGCGTGAGGTACCATAATGGCATTAGTCACATGGGCAAGCCAGAGGTGACCGCTCATGATCGTTTACAGGAGTAGGCTGGGACCGGGATTGAACTGGCCACGTCTGACTTGCTAGTCGGGCACTTTAACGCTGAGCTACAGTGTCCAATAAGTGGTGATTCCATCCAGCACCACACAATAAATACGAAACAATAACCCAACCAGTTCTCTGATGTGGTCATGACCCAGACCCTGACAAGATCCTTTGATTCTACTTTTAAAATAAAAGTACTAAACCCAATATCAGATTTCCTCTATCAAAAACCTTCAAAACCCTTTACTATTTCAGACACTATCTGTTTGTTGTTTATCATTTACCTTGACCAGCAGAGTGGTGATTCGTTCGGCGGTGTTGAAAAACCTGGACATGGCGTAGGTCATCCGAATGGCATACAACAGACTGGGCAGATACTTGGTCATCTCCTCTGGTGACATTCGGTACAACGGCTCTAGGTAGTGCTGCAGGGCGTAGAGGTACTTGACATTATCGGACGCCTCGTTCTCACTGAAAGTCACCCAGTTGTCGAAGAACTTCCATTTCTAACAACAAATTGACAAGGTCATCACGAGTTTTTTTTTCAGTAAGTTTATGTAAGTTTTTTTTAAAATTCTGTGCATTCATTCACATTCATTTATATTCTATATTTAGTAAACAAAGAATGAAAATCTCTGTGACAGGATGTGTTGCTTTTGGATCTGCCAACATTTCCTAATCCAAAGCTCTAACTATATCGCCCAATCACCTTGATCACTTTCGAGTGCGCCTGCAGCAGGAAGGTGATGTAGGCGACACACTCCGGCGTCTTGTTGTGTTCCACGATGCTGGCAAACTTGGCCAGCAGCCGGCGCCAGTACACGAGCTCCGCCTCTGGTGCAACGTCGGGCTTCTCACTGCGCAACTGCTCACTCTGCGTCAGCACCTGCCGACAAACACTCCTTGTTAATGTGTCATTCGATGTTTGACAAAAATTTGACACATAAAAATCATTATAATTGCCCACGAACCTTAAAGATCTCAGAAGAATTACATATCTTGTTTTCTAACATTTCACTGTATGGTTGAAAATTGCACCACGATGTTGATCATGTTAAGCTAAACAGTATTTTCATTTTCAAGCGCTCAATGCAGAAATCGATCATGCAAATAAGATATGTTCAAAGTCAAAACTACATTGCACATTTACATACATGGAAGCATATAATTCTGGGTAAAATTACCACACACATTTCTCGTGCATGCCATGATCTGAGCAGAGAGTAGACTCAGATGAACAATTGACTTATTTGAGAAAATGTTAATACCGGTACTGTAATGTTGAACAACAAATGGGCAATGGAGAGGGTGTCTACTAAACCTCTATTTAAATTTATCATTATTTCAGATTTTCTGATTGCTCCAAGATGAAATTCCATGAGTTCCTTTTCAGTTAAATCAAGCACTTGAGTTAGTTTCAAAAATTCGTAAAAGATGGTACAAGGCAATACATCTTTATCAGTCATACCACTTATCATCAGGCCCAATCATAGAATGACATTATGTGCAAAGTCACTACAAAATCTAATTTAGGACAGTTTTTTTTATTTTCGGCAATTGTGAGATTAATTGGCTACAAATGTTTATTTTTATTTTTGAAAATTAGTGACTTATTCTTCATGGTTGAATTACTTCACCTACTACTCTGACCATACAACCTAAATAGGTTTTAACACGTTCATCCCAATGGAAAATGATAGTCAGTTTTTGAACTCCCTGAAATCTCGACATGCGCCACCGGTGGAGCACGGCAAACTTTCTAAAACTCCGACATGTACCAACCGTGGTGCACTGTTTCCATTTGATTTGATGCCTTTTTAAAGTGCTTTCGGAGCTTTGCTGGGTTATTTAAACTATGTATTCGTGGTTTAGGTACATAGACCCACCGTGGCCACCGTTGGCGCACGTGTAATTTTTTTTGTCAGAATTATGTTCTTGAAAAATAATGCTCCATATGGGAACATTTTGTATACTTATTCTTTACATTGAAACTTATTTAATGGGTTTTAAGGTCAATAAATAATAAATCATTTTAATTTTAAAATGTAATCATTTTATTGAAAATAAAAAATATTTAAATTTTTGCCAAGGCAAACCACCATAAGTCAGAATGGCGGGAAGGATCGTCAGAAGTACCAGGAAGTGCCGCTCTCGTACGATTTCAATAACTAACTGAATGTAGTTTGCCAGTTGGCTGTACGCCATGCCATCGGCAAACAGTGCGTGTACCACATAAGGTGCACGTCGGCCGGTGGGGATTCTAGAATACCCATCGGCCGACGTGCGCCACCGGTGGTACACTTAAAAAATTAGGTAAATTCACTCACATAACAAAGTTTCAGTGTATGCGAGACAATATCATTAGAGATTTTGACGATACTGTTAAAAGCACCAGTTAATTTAGTTTTGTCTTTTTGCTCAGATTACTGTTTGCTGTATAGTATTTTTAATCATTTCGGTGGTACACGTCGGGCTGAACGTATTAAAGTTCATGACAAGTCATGCTGATTGTCGCGAGTAAATACTTTATTGTGATGGTCTCTGATAATGAAACCATAACCATTATTTTAACAAAAATGTTTACCTATTTCTTTTTATTGTAATAGCAAACTACAATTAACACTCATGATGATACAGGTTTGACTTTGAGAATTTCTGTAACCATTTTAAAGTTTATTAAAAAGTAAACATTTCATTACCCATTCGATTTTCTTCATCCAAGCCCGAACGATGGTTTCAACTTGATTGATGACAGCCAAGTCTGCCACTTGCCTCATCAACATTTCCGGATCTTTCAACAACTCAAACAAGGTCGGGTCTGACTCGAACTTCACTGCCCCGTCCAAGTCAGTCTTGGTCACTGGAGGCAAATTTGTCATTTAATTGAAAAGAACCTTTCCACAAAGAACTTTTATAAATTTAAAGTGCAATGTAGGTCTCCCTTTAATTATTCTTTAAAAAGAAGGCTAAAATAGTATATTGATGTGGGTAGGGCTGATTTATACTTGCAGATCTATACTATTATTTCTGTAAGAGAACTCTTGAATTTTGGACGTTTGATAGATTGCAGGATGATGGGAAATTGATGAAATTAAAGGTATTGTTACATTTATTTGGTCCAAGAGGCTCAGAAGAGAAAAATGGTAGATTTATTTTAAAGTTGCATGTCATCCAGAAATAAGGACAAAGATTTCCCTACAAAAAAATCATGGGGGACTGTAAAGCTTTGCTTTGATAACATTTACTTATGTGATTTTAGCATTGCTTTGTTTAAGAGTGCTAAGGTTCTGTCTTTAAGGTGTCTCTGCAAACTGCAAACTATATTATTTGTACACAAGTCCTTGCCACTGGCCTTTGTCTTTTGAACATATTTAAAAGAAAAATTAAAGAACTTTATTTCTGAAGAATTTTTTCTTAATAAAACAAGTGTGTGGTTAAAAAACAATGTTAACATATATCACTCAGAGCAGAAAATTATTTCAGTTTGCAAGAATAAAACAGGGGTTACAATATCAGAAGGAATTATCTCAAATCACTCATAATAATTATATGCTGGGTTGGGTCATAACTGATGAAAAAATCCTGTCTAAGATGGACACTATGCAGAAATTGACTTATATTTTAAATGATTGTTAAAGATCCATAACAAAACCTGACTGATAAAAACCAACGTTAGTAATTTCTTACCCCAAGTTCTCTTTGAGACCCCATGGGCCCAAGTGCAAAAGCACCCCAAACCTACTCCACTGACCCTGGAAGTAGACTGTGGTTACTGTCCATTTCATCAAATCTTTATTACTAGGAGTACGCTCAAATGTTCAATGTAGATCCGTAATGGGATGACCGAACTCAGAAATGGTAGAAGAATTAGAATAAACGTTACTGCTGTTTTCTAAGTTCTAACTGAAATTTGATCACAAAATATTAAATAAACAGTCCTGGGGAATCTGTAAGAAAATATCTACTTTGCTTTTGTTTAATTTTAAGTCATAGGATAAATTGTTCTTAATTGTATTAGAGGTGCAAATTCTTCAACAAAAAATAACACAGTAAGTTGCCTATGCAGTGAGGTACATTGTAAATTAGCTGAGTACGCAGGTTTGCTATGATGGGGGTATTTAAAGATCATAAACTGACAAAAGGACACAGCTGGCAGAAGTAAATATGAAATAAATGGCTGTTGCAATCTAGCGGATAAACTATTAACTCACTCACATTATAGGAGAATGTTATCTTTATTTGTAAAAACTGGTAGTAGATTTTTAATCTAAATATTTCAGAAACCTTTGATAAATTTAATGAGATCATGTTAAACGGAGAGTACTTTATTTATTTAATCATGAAACATATATATAGGACCACGTTTTAGTAGTTTCTTGCGATTACAAAACAATATTTTATTAGTATCTCATGCTTTACAAGCAGTAATTTTTATCCAATGCTTTATCTTTTTGGAAATTTTACAACTTTTAAATATTAATTAATAAATAACAGTTTAACCAATGTGTTCCATTTTTGAACTGGAAGCATGAGGTGTACTGGAAATCATTTTTGTAAAATCTGAAAACGATCCGTGCAGCCGTTTTCACAATATTCCATTACGAACACACACCCCCACACACCGACAGACAACGAATCATTGTCTCTGCTAATACATAGATTCCTTCACTTCGTTCCATCATCAATTAAAAGAATTTCTTGATTTTTGTTCAGCGATTATCGGCCTCTAAAACTACTATTTTGCATTCATGTTTGGTATCAAGCAAAAGCTCTTGCTCTCTAGATGTGCCTTTTGGGATTTTGAGAAAGATCCTCCTTCAGAGATGCCTGCAAGATCCCCCTGTGGATAACGAGTCACCAACTAGTATCTCATAGAGAAAAATGGATTATATTGCTTCTTACTTTTCAAAAAGTTGACGTAGCCCGAGAAATCGTCGAGGAAGTTCTTCTTGTTCTCAGGCCCCTTGACGGACTTGTTGATGTCGCCCCAGGCTGTGCTGCGGGCTAGCTGCGGCTTGGTGACGAGGTCGTGGATGAAGTAAACCGAACCGATGATAGCAGGGTTCTCGTCGTCCACGTTGAACACTGAGTACAGCAGCTCCTTCAAACACAAGCAAGCAGTCAGGTACAGGATTGTGTGGTTATTCGTGAACTTGAAATGAAAATTTGTATCAGCTCTAAACTATGCTTCATGAGAATAGAAGTGATATAAGTACGTTTCTGGTATTTAAAAACTCATAATGGGGCACTCAGAACTAAAACGGGCTCTTCACCGCACAGTATATACATGCCTTAACAAAATTTGGTTATAGAGCAAACGATGGTCAAACCTAGGGTGGCCATACATCCCGCTTTGAAAGGTAAAGTCCTATTATTACAGGTGTTGAGGGATGTCCAATAGTTTGAGAAATGTTCCCTTTTGTGTTGCTAATGTCCTGTTTTGTTGGGGACGAATACAAATAGACAAAATGTTAAAGGTTTGGCTTTGATTTGCTGTTCCATCAGTGCTATTGTGGGCTAGATGACTAACAAAATTGTCAACTGGAACAGCCGCCGAGAATGCTGCACATTGGGCCCGCGGGACTATGAATCGTCTTGTCCTATCGGTTTTGGACCATTTCATTTAAGGCCACCCTAGTCAAATCAAACTGCATCATTAAGAACTTTAAGTGTGCTATATCTGTTCTCTTCAGAACTGTACCGTAATATACTTTTTAATTATTTTAATCATCACGTATCACAGATTTCTAGAATCCAATGAATCTGTCTTTTTATATGATTATCATCTATTCTTAGCTTAAAAAATAACAATGTACAAACTGCATCATTAAGAACTTTAAGTGTGCTATATCTGTTCTCTTCAGAACTGTATCGTAATATACTTTTTAATTATTTTAATCATCACGTATCACAGATTTCTAGAATCCAATGAATCTGTCTTTTTATATGATTATCATCTATTCTTAGCTTAAAAAATAACAATGTATTTAAATTTTAAAATATGGCCTGAATTCTCTAGATAGACATTTTTTCTAGAGTAATATTGACATTAAAAGGTACTTTGGTATTATACGGATGCCACCCTTATGCAGCGCGCTGCGGCAGTTATGTTAGGATGGGTTATCATAAAAATGATTGTAGGACTTTCCTTGTTTTGTTACGAATCTAATGATACCTGATGAGTCATACTTCCGGCCGCCAAACACCCTCCAAATAGGCCAAGGTCAGGTCGTTGACCGGAGCGCGCGCATCATCTGTCACCGCCTGTAATCTGGGTCCTGGGTCAGTGTCATGAGTGATTTATTGCCGTGCACTACGTTACATTTGTTTTCATAATGAGTGACGTTCTTTTCGTGTGGGATTTACCTCGAAATGAAGAGGAAACCGTAGGCATTTTTATGATAACCCATCCTAACATAACTGCCACAGCGCGATGTATATTTGGAGGCGTACCTGTGGCGATCGGGTCTGGCTGCTAGCGGCGGCGACGCATTCAACACGATCCTAGCAGACATCGCTGCCTTTTGGGAGGCACAACACAAAGACCGCTCATCAGAATGATGTAAAATTTGTACAGTAAGTCAATAAAAGTACGTTTTTTCAAATTATGTAGTTATCCTTTTTATCCGGTAAAAATTTAACCTCCAAAAATAGTGGCATCCGTATAATACCAAAGTACCCATTACAATATTAATTGGCATTAATATTGAAGCCTTGTGGTTCACTTAAAACTTAATTTTTAGTAGTGTTTAGTTTTTATGAGTGTGTTTGTCTTCTAAAATCTTCATAATCTTTATATATAATTTTGCAAGCAAAATTGTTAAGTCAAAATTGTGGGAGTTTGGCATATCGCAGGACAATGGTAGAGGGCTCAAATTAAAGGTCTTGATCCCAGAGACTTGGGAAAAATAGCAGTTTTTCTAAAAAGTTGCCAGCAAACGACAAATAACGTAAAACATTCCCATAAGAAAAGCATGGGGATTTAAAAACATCTGCTTTGTTTACATTAAAACATGTGATTATGTATCTACTTTGTTTACAAACTGACATGTGTTCCTACTTATATGGTTTTAGTTTTCTTAGTATGTAAAAGAGTTACATAATCAGACGAGGTAGAGTTTTGGAAAAGATTTAGGGGCTATGGCCCCTTCAAGCCACTAGTAATATCTGAAAAATGTAAAATGTATCATTTTGAAACCCAATGATATTTTTAAACTAACTATAGGCTCCTTTTAGCGAATTTCCCCTATAGGAAAGAAGCTATTACCGTAGGTCTCATGGTAAGACTTAAGCCCCAGACCATGATAACTTTTTGTTTTGAGGTCCCCAGATGCCAAAAACACTATTCGTTCAAATGTGCCCGTTACCGCGATAACTTTTGAAAGAAGCGCCCGATTTTGATGAAATTTGGCACAAATGTGGAGAGTAACATTTATGACTTTAAGTTAGAAAACCAGAAAAATCGGACCATGGGAAGGGGGGTTTATGGGGTTTTTAAATTTTCCAAAAATCAGTTTTTTTTGCATTTTTCACCCTAAAATTTAAAAAAAACTTAATTTTGGTTTTGACCATGTTATAGAGCTTAAAAAAACAAATAATATGGTATTTTGAATTATTAACCTAGGTTAAGTGGTTGCTGAGAAAATCCAAAAAACGTACTCATAAAATCTCCATTGTTAATCTTATGGGAAAACAGTTTTTGGCTTTTCCTCAGTTTATTTTAATGTAAACTTCACATTTGCTCTTACTAATCTGTTCAGTTCCACAAAACAATCATCTTGGTGTTTAAATTTTCATTTTACGCCCAACCGTTGCTGAGATATTCAAAGTGCTAAACACAGTATGTTGTCCAATGTTATCCTTATGGAGAATAAATCAAATTCTATATCTCGATTATTTATGAATGTATGTTGATGAAACTTGTTATGTGGCTTCATGTAGTACTGGTATATTGATATTTGCACCAAAAAATTGAGTTTTTGTTGATTATTCCCTTAGCAGCAAACCTGCGTACTCAGCCCCCATGTTATTCTTATGAAGAATAAGTCAGATGTATTGAGTCCCTTAATTATGAACATAAATTAATAAAACTTGGCATGTAGCTTCACTTGGTTAAATTATATTGATAATTGCATAAAAACCAATTTTTTCCTTGTTGCAGCAAACCTGCTTACTCAGCCCCCATGTTATTCTTATGGAGAATCACTAAAATGTTACATAGCGCTTATTTATGATTGAATATTGATGAAACATGGTATGTGACTTCGCCTAGTTACATTCTATTTATATTTGCATAAAAACCAATTGTTTGTGTTCCTTATTTCAGCAAACCTACGTACTCATTACCAATGTTATTCTTATGGAGAATGATTAAAATCACTTATATGTGAATATATTTTTATGAAACTTAGTATGCGGCTTTATGTGGTATTAAGACATATATTATGCATTGGAAATTTGCTGAGTATGCAGGTTTGCTGCGACGGGGGTATTCTATTTGTGTCTGCATATTCATCTTTAATAAAAATAAAACAATTTAAAAATTAAAACATACAAAAACAGGCCATATTTTTAGAATATCCCAACAATTAAGTCACCTTCAAATAATGGTATGCATTTTTCTTGGGAGATACGTATTCCTCCAAATAAATATTCAAAGTTTATTTCTTGTACATATTTTGTTATATTGAAAATTGTACTTCACTACTTAACTGCGGGTATACAGTTAAACCCCAACATTACGACTTGTTCAATGTACACAAAAATACTTACTTCAACTGAATTCCTATTTTCCGACACCCTGTACACCAGAATTGTCATTCCCACAAGGTCGGTGTCTGAACAGTCGGACACGATCACTCGCTTCATCAACGTGTCTTTCGACATTCCAGGGAAGAACCGTCCACTCTCTGAAACATATCATATTAATCTTTCAGGTACGTTTTTAAAAATATATTTTATCGATGAGTTTATATTGATAGTTATTTTTTTAAACACAAATTGCAACATTTTAAACTAGGAGTACGCTCAAATATTCGCATAATGGAATGACCAAACTCAGAAATGGTAGATGAAAGTTTCTACTATATCGTAAGTTCTAACTGAAATATCATCACAAAATATTAAATAAATAGCTCTGGGGACTCTATAGGAAAATATATACTTTTCTTTCATTAATTTTAGGTCTTAGGATAAATTTTCCTTAATTATATAAAATTATATTTTATTAGAGGTGCAAATTCTTCAATAAAAATAACATGGTAAACTTACCATGTTATTTTTACCGTGTTCTTTTGTCAGTTTATGATATTAAATAACCCCGCAATAGCAAACCTACATACTCAGCAATTTGCCTGTGTACAGGGCCCATTTTAGCTTCGTGCCGCCCCTAGGCCGTAGAAGCTTGCCGCCCCCTCCCTCCCATCCAATTAGGGATAAGGAAAGAAATTGAAGGAAGTTGTCGCAAAGACGCAAAGGGACCGCGTCGGCGGTGGCCGAGAGAGAGTGTTTCTCGGCCCTCAATAAGTGCTACTATATTTATCTTCTCTAAGCGGCAATGTTGAGTAATTTTTACCCTCTTCAGACAGGAAAACTCTCACTAGAACAATTAGCAACTGAAATTGATAAGAAAATTCTCATTGCTATGTATATAGTTGGATATACACCCTAAAGCTAATGATACCTCAGGTTTAAAATGCCTATCAACGAACAGTCTTTGAATTTCTCTACTGTAGCTTCACGGTATGCTTAAAAATTCCTAAATTCAACGACAAAATCATCATCAAGATCGTTTCTGTTGATGTGTTGCATTCAATCTTCACACGAGTGAGAGAGATCGCCGCGGTAACGCGGCAAGCCCACTGCATACTCGCAGTCCCACGATTCAATAGGCGATCCATTCTCGGTCAAAATTGGGTTTGTTTTAAACTTGTTTATTAAATTTAACCTAATACGCCTAGGATGTGTTAGGTTGAAGCTATTGTAAATATTGCATAGTTATAATCATTAGTTAATATCAAAATGTATGTATTTATTACACTGATCCACAACTTTGTGGTTGTTTTATATCAATACAATATTATTATTATTATTATTATTACCTTACGTTAAGGTAAATAACAATTGAATGCGAAGACATTATTTGAGTTCAGTCAGTTGATTTATTCAAGTTATAACAAATTTTTTGTTAGAGGTTGTTTTGATTTTTTATCTATAATAATTAAAAAACTGGGGGCAGATCGACAACAATGGATGTACCGTAGTATTTTTTAAGCTTATGCACATCGATATAAAACATAAGTTGACATAACTGACAAAACAAAGGAAACAGTTGACTGTAAAAAAATAATTAATTTGTTTATACATTTCTAATGTATTTCTTATAATGCAATATTTTACGTTTATCCTCCATACATGTTAAAATAATTCAGACTTTAGTCAGTTTTTTACAGTCTACGTAATTAAGGGTTTCCAGTGAGGGGTTGAATATAAAAATACGTCTGGTGGAACTCAAGATTGACAAAGATACCCTTGCACTGATTATTTTTTCAAAATATGTAACCGCAGAATTAGAGGTATTTTAGTTTTTTTTTTTTATCTGCAACTCAAAAACTGTGGGGTAAATTGACCAAAGTGGATGATGATTTTCAAAGTTTGGAAAGTATTCTACCAAAAGTTATTATGCAATTCTTCTAAAAAGTGAGAATTGTTCATGTTGGTGGCCTTTACCTGTACAACTAATACGAAATACCCTTTAAATCAAATATCTTATACCAAATAACATAACGTTATCATCTTTTTTATTCAATACTTTTGAGTAAAAACAATGCATCATTTGCTTCTTTTGTCCGCTACTTCGTGTGAGAAATACCAGCCAGCCGTGATCTCACCGGCGAACATCGGCAGTGTGAACAAGCGTGGTAACGCCGCCGTTCTGCATGACTGGTTAAGACGAATAAACAAATTAAGTACTTTGATCTTTGCCTTCGGCATATCATATCTACTAGTTATTTTTACTCTATATTAAATATGATTTACAAGTTTAAAAAAAGTAAAATTATTATTGCAAATAGGCTTACAATATTTTTAATCCATCTAATCTGTGGACAAGTTTATATTTTTAAAATATGCTCCCAGAAATTAGCCGCCCCCAAAAATTTGCCGCCCTAGGCCGCGGCCTACTTGGCCTATTTAGAAAATAGGCCCTGCCTATGCAGTGAAGTTCTTTGGAAATTAACTGAGAACGCAGGTTTGCTATGACGGGGTTATTTAATATCATAAACTGACAAAAGAACACAGCTGGCAGAAGTAAATACGAAATAAATGGCTGCTGCAATATAGTGGATAAACTATTAACTCACTCACATTACTCACATCATAGGAGAACGTCACCTTTATTTGTAAAAACTTGTATTAGTTTTTGAATATAACGATTTTTAGAACCTTTGATAAATTGAATTAAATCATGTTAAACTGAGAGTACTTTATTTATTTAATCATAAAACATATGAATAAAACAATTTTTTAGTAGTTTCTTGTAATTACAAAATAATATTGCATTAGTATCCTTGTACTATAACACCAGTAATTTTTATCCAATGCCTTTACCTTATTGAAATGTTACAATGTTTAAATGTTAGTTAATAAAAAGGTATTTAATTAATGTATTCCATTTTTGAACTGGAAACGTGAGGTGTACTGGAAATCATTTGTGTAAAATCTGAAAACGATCCGTGCAGCCGTTTTCACGATATTCCATTACGAACACACACACCCACACACCGACAGACACCGAATCATTGTCTCTGCTAATACATAGATTCCTTCACTTCGTTCCGTCATCAATTACAATTAGGGGTTTTCAAAATATAACTATCAATATACACTCATTGGAATAAGATAAATATATTTGAAACATGCACTAAAAACGTGTTTAACTAGGGATTTGAATAACGTTTATTGGAAATTTCTAACCACGTGTTTTACGTTTCCACGAGGTTATGTTCGATCACTGCCCGGCCGCTCCGCCAGTCACTTTCTTTCGATAATCACACTTTAAGCGGGACCATTTACATGTCTTCTTGACCTATTTTAAATATGTTAACAAAGCCTTTAAATATACTCTTGAAAAAAGCACGATAGATCCAAACCATACCTTGTGGAGGCAAAGGTCGTTCAGTACAATTGAATAAGATGGCTTGTGGTCCCCCAGGAGCAAAGAAATTATCCATTATTGTCAAATGGTACTCAGAATCGAGAATTCCTTCTTCAACAAAAGACGGGTCCTCTTCTAAATAAAACGCCACCATTTCAACAATAGTTCTGTAGATTCCATGCAGCCTGCCTCCTCTTTCTGTCCTGGCTGTTTTCATTTTATTCTGAAATGGAATTACACAATGGATTAAGTAAAGCAATTATAATGGCAAGTTAATTATGCTCATTCTGAGATAAGATATGAGATGTTTTAGGTTTATTTCAATGATAATCTAAAATGTTTTAACACGTTTACTGCTAAAGATTTTGCAATTTATTTTGCTGTATGCCACACATTTTTGTTGCATTTTCACTTTTCATTAGTTATCAAAAATGGATGAAAACAGTCCCCCAAACACCAAAACCAGCAATTGACACCATTTTGAGACTTAAATGTCTAAATCATCCGTCTCTGGCGCCAGTCTTTCTCGCGAACGAACACTACACTCCCGTATGTTTTCCAATAATGTCTCCGAATTACTTGGAATGTCTGAAAAGTGTTTTACACAGCTGCATAAGTATAGTACATAGTATACAGTATAGTATATAATACTGTATAGGTATTAGTTAATTAAAATAATAGAAAAATGAAAAATAACACCATATACAACCCCAACAAATGTTTACAAAAATAATAAAACGTCAACAGAAATCGACAAACGCAGGAAAAACCTTCTCTGCAAGCGGCAACAGTAGCTACGAGTACTAGCCGCAAATTGACCACACTTGTGAACAAAGGATCATAAATAAATTTGAAAATAATAAGGAGTACCAATTGTAATATAGAATATGTAAGTGATGATGTTTCTTGAATCGAGTTAATTTATATTATCATTAAAGATTCATTCTAAGGAATAGAAATATACTTTGTTCATAATATTTTAAGTGGTTTATGTTCAATAATTAAGGTTAGCATTATCATACGGTTTTCTCCAACTGAGCAGAAAGAGTTTATTTTATGGTCCTATTTTTACTACTGGTATTCACGTTTTCTTTTAAAAGTTACATAATATCTAATAAAAATACCTTATAAGAGGCAGGTAGGTTTTATATTTAATATAAAACCCTTTTCCACTTTTGTATACAAGGTTTGTCAAGAAAGTAAGTTCTGATTGGTAATAAAAATAAATCAAAGACAGATACAGGAAAACAATTTGTTGTACCAAATTCTACAATCTTTTGACATAACATCCGTGATTTTCGAGGCATTTTTCATACCCTCGAGGTGCAAGTTTTCGTATGCCCTCCTCATAAAGCTTTGCCGCCTGATTCTTCAACCGTGTGGTAACACAGTCATATATAGCTCATCATCGTTGTTGTATAAGTGTTGATCACCATGGAAACATTTCAGATGCAACTAGAAATGAAAGTCACTAGAACCGAGGTTATGGCTGTACGGAGGATGGTCTGAAATGTTTCCTTGGTGACTGAGGTTATGGCTGTACGGAGGATGGTCTGAAATGTTTCCTTGGTGACTGAGGTTATGGCTGTACGGAGGATGGTCTGAAATGTTTCCTTGGTGACTAATACTTATTCAACATCGATGATGAGCTAAAAGAATACGTTACCACATGGTTGAAGAAACAGGCGGCAAAGCTCTATGAGGAGGGCATGCAAAAAGTTGTGCCATGATACAAAAAATGCCTCGAAAATCACAGGGGTTATGTCAAAAGTTAGAGTAAGAGTTGTACAATTTGGTACATTAAATTGTTTTACTGTATCTGTCTTTGATTTATTTTCATCATCAAACGGAACTTACTTTCTGGACGTACCTCGTATAATGTGTAAAGATTGAAGAGTTAAAAAAAAAAACAGTTGTACATTTACGTCTTATTGCCATTATAAAATTGTCCCTAGTTTTGTCTGTGCCAGGATTCAAAGAGGACTTAGTTCAAACTTCAAACTGTAGAGCATGTTGACAAGAGCTTGCATGCTCCAATTGTTGAGACTGATAATTCTGTTGAAAATGGTGTTTTATGTCCTAGTCCGGCAACTAGTAATACAGCTCCAACTAAATGGGAAAAGTTAAAACTAAGAACAGAGTTAGGATAAAGAAAAATGTAAAAAGGTCTGTTGCTGATGTAAGGGGTGAAGCTGATACAGTAGTGAATAATGGTATTGAATGTACGAATATTTTTAATTCCTTAGTTGAGGAAATTTTAGAGCCTTCTAGTTCCTGCTCCAATAATGCACTAATAAGAAATAAGTCTGGAATCTGGAAAGAAAAAAAATGTAGGGACATTTTCAAATCAAATGCTGTTTTAAGTGACCATCTGAGGACAGGAAATAATGTATATTCTCTAGGAAATAATATAAGACCTATAAATAGTGATACCATTAATGTAGAACCTGATGCTAGCTATGAAATTGAGGCTTCTTTGAAAGGTGGAGATAAGTTGCTCGAGGGGTAATTTATGCTTGGGTCAGCCTCTGTTGCTTTTATGGTTGGTGTATTGTTGATTGAGGATTCTCTACTGCGACACTCTGGGAGGAGGTGTGCTCAGAGTGGGGCAGTGTTGGATGTTAGACCTGGGGCAAAAATTTGGACTATCAAAAGCAAACTTGAATCTTATGTAAATGCGCAGCCATATGTTATCTATTTACTTGTGGGGACCAATGATCTGGTGCATTGGTATGACGGCGGTCCTGGCTATAATGGAGGGTGGGGCAAGCATGCAGCTTGTGACGAGAAAGAGGTCGCCTTGGATGAATTGTGAGATTAAAAAATTAAAGAGAAAAACAAGTTAAGAGACCTTTACAAAAGTTGTTCAATTACTAAGGAATCCTATGTCAGATGCAGAAATGAACTAAATAGTGCTGTCCGAAGAGCCAAGAAGGATTAATTTGCCCACAACTTGGACTGCAAAGACTCCAAAAGGTTTTGGTCTCCTCTGTCCTAAAGTGGACTTTTAGGAAAAAACTAAAAGGACTACTCTTGCCCACTCTCTCCCAGTGAGTTAAATGTGTATTTTGCTAGCATGGGATTAGGTAATAAAGTTGATCGAGAGAAACTGGCCTTTTATAAGGGAAACTACTGTGGAGCAGTAAGGGAAAGTTTCAGATTTAGCACCGTTGGCAAAGAAAAGGTTATGGACACTATGAACAAAATAACATCAAAAGCGTTTGGTATAGATATGGCTTGTCAATAGACATGATAAAGAGTGTGAGCCCATATTGTCTGCCAGCCATTACGCATCTGATTAATGTGTCACTGACTACTGGTGTTTTCCCAGACAGTTGGAAGCGTAGCATTGTGATCCCGCTTCAGAAGTGCTCGAACCCAACACTGAATTGCCGTTTCCGTCCAATATCGATTTTACCTGCTTGCTCCAAAATTTTGGAGAAAATTGTTGTGGAACAGTTGGTGGATTACCTAGAGGTTGTCAGATGTGCTGTCAGAGACGCAGTCAGGTTTTCGTAGGGGGTTCAGCACTTGTACTGCTCTTCTTAGTATGACTGATGAGCTACTTCAAGCTAAAGACCAAGGGCAACACAGTGTTATGGCGTCACTTGACTATTCCCAGGCGTTTGACTCTGTGAACATGTCTCAGCGTTTGACATGCTTATGTCAAAACTCAGGTTTCTCAAATTCTACGAAGATTCTCTCAGATGGTTTTCTTCTTATCTAGGTCACAGATCACAGGAAACTAAGGTGAATGGGAGGTACTCTGATGTACTTCATAGGGACGTAGGAGTTCCGCAGGAAACTTTTCTAGGACCTGTTCTATTCATCTTGTATACACAGGTCCTACACAGTGTGCAAGAATTCTCCAGTTTACATTCCTATGCTGATGATTGTCAACTAGTCCTGTATTAAGATCCTTCTGGATTTCATGAAGCAGTTAAGCTCATGAACTCTGATTAGTTCAAGTTGAAGCAGTAGTCTGATGGTCATGGTCTGGTTCTTAATCCTGAAAAGTGAGTCGTGCTTAATTTTGGTTCCTCTTACTTGAAACCTGCAAATAGTCTTCTTGGGAAGGTGGAGCTGAATGGCAGGGCTCTCTGTGTTTCTGACTCTGTCAAAGTTATGGGTGTCAAAATTTATTCTCAGTTGAATTTTCGCTCCCATGTTAGTTATATTTGTGAGAAAGTTTTAAATAGGTTAAGAATAATCCATCGACTGAAGTTTGTGCTGACTGAAACTGCTAAGCTGGAGTTGATAAGATCTATGGTCTTCCCAATAATTCATTATGCCCTTCCATCCTTTGGCGAATGCCTGACCCTGTATAGTAGAGTGCTTCTGATGAGGTTGCAGAATAGAGCCCTAAGGTTTGTTTATAATTTTAGGAATTTTTATCATATATCTGCATATATCATGAAAAGGCTAAGGTTCTCTCCTTGGGGAAGCAGTCTTTCCTTCAAAATGTATCAGTTGTACATAAGGTACTGTCTTCAAATGTACCTCCTTATCTGAAGAGGAAGCTTGTGCCTCGTGCATTGATTAGGAAATGCTGTACCAGGCAGGATGCCTTGCTTGCAATGCCAAGAGTGCGGCTTGAGTTAGGGAAGAAAGGGTTCCCGTACTTTGGACCCCAAGCATACAATACCCTTCCTCGAAGCATGAAATCGTTGAATTATAACTCATTCAAGGTCAGGTTGAAGTCATAATTAAGAGCATTTGGTTTATTTTTATAATCTGACCTGTATTAGCGAATTTCCCCTATAGGGAAGAAGCTATTACCGTAGTCGGAATGGTAAGACCTAGGCCCGGGACCATGATAACTTTTCGTTTTGAGGTCCCCAGACCCCAAAAACACCATTCGTTTGAAACTGTATATATATATATGTGTGTGTCCGTGAGCACGATAACTCTCGTAAAAATTATCCGATTTTGATGAAATTTGGTATAAACGTGTAAAGCAACATTTATGACTTTAAGTTCGAAAACCAGCCAGATCGCTTTATCCGAAGGGGTATTTTGGGGGGGTTTGTACACCAAAAATGGGTTTTTCTAATTTTGTACATATAATTTTGGAAATAGTCAAATTTTAGTTTTTCCCATTGGATTCAGTTTAAAAAAACACACAATTTGGTATTTTGATCATTTCTCTACGTCAATTGGTTACCGAGATATTGAAAGTGCTAAACACACTATGTTGTCTAATGTTATTCTTATGGAGGAAAATAAAAATGTTATATCTCGCTTATTTGTGAACGTATACTGATGAAACTTGGTATACGGCTTCATCTGGTTGTGGACCATTGATATTTGCTCAAAAAAACTATTTTTTACCAAAGGCTCTCGTAGCAGCAAACCTGCGTACTCAGCCCCATGTTATTCTTATGGAGAATAAGTAACGTGTTATCTCTCTTCATTATGAAAATAAATTAATGAAATTTGGTATGTGGCTTTACCTACATGAGTTATATTGATATTTATATAAAACCCCATTTTTTGTGTTCCTTGCTTCAGCAAACCTGCATACTCAGCCGCCATGTTATTCTTATAGAGAATAATTAAAATGCCATAAATCGTTTATTTATGAATGTATATTGATGAAACTTGATATGTGGCTTTATGTGGTATTAAGATACATATATATGCATTGGAAATTCGCTGAGTACGCAGGTTTGCTACTTCGGGGGTATTTTTTATTTTGCTGTAATGTCTGTTAGCGAATTTCTTCTATAGGAAAGAAGCTATTACCGCAGTCGGCATGGTAAGACCTAGGCCCAGGACCATGATAACTTTTCGTTTTGAGGTCCCCAGACCTCAAAAATACCATTTGTTTGAAACTGTATATATATATATATATATATATATATATATATATATATATATATATTTGTATGTGTCCGTGTCAAGTCAAGTCAAGTCATCTTTATTGTCACAACAAACGTTAACAAATTTTCTGATTAATACAGAAATATAACAGGTGACAGTGTCATTGTTAAATATGTCAAAATAAAACTATACATGTAATCTTAACTAACTAAAATGTTAACAATATAAAACACTACAATAAACTCTCCCAGCTGCTGTCTTCAAAAAATTCCTCAACTGAATAATAAACTTTGTCAATTAAAATATCTTTAACTTTTTTAAGAAAAACTCTTTTGCTCAGTTGATTTATGGAATTAGGAAGTTTATTAAAAACTTTTATTCCCATATACAGTGGACTCTTTTCAAATAAAGTTAAGTTATGTTGAGGAAAGACAAATTTTGAATTTTTTCTTGTGTTATGATTGTGCTTAAATTTGTGCTCCTCTAATAAATCTGGACGTTCTGTGATTAATTTGATTAGTTCATAAATATATAAGCCTGGTAATGTTAAAAACTGTAAATTTTTGAAAAGTGATTTACAGCTAGTTTTTTTGCTTTTTTTTGAAATGGTTCTAATAATAAACTTTTGGGCTATGAATATTTTTTCAGATTTTTTATGTGATCCCCATAATAAAATACCATATCTAAGGACAGATTCAATGTAAGAATAATAAACAGTTTTACAAGTTTCTAGGGATGTTGACTGTATGAGAATATATAATGCATAGCGGAAGCTATTTAGTTTGTTAGTTAAATAACTGATATGTTTTTCCCATTTTAAATTTTGGTCAAATATTACTCCGAGAAATTTGTGAGATTCTGTGCGATTTATACTTTCAGATTGTTTCCATGAGTGGAAGTTATGGTTTGAAGGCTTAAAGTAGACCAAATTGCTTTTTGAATTGTTTAATAACAGACCATTTTTGGAAAACCATGTTCTTAATTCCGAGTAAGTTCTTTCAACCGCTATGACCATGTCATCAAAGTTACTATTCTTCACCAATGCTGTAGTGTCATCGGCATATAAAAATAATTTAGAAGATATTTCTATGTCATTTATAAACATGATAAAAAGTAAGGGGCCTAAGATGGACCCCTGCGGAACGCCAGAAGTTACATTGACCCAATTTGATTTAAATTTCTTATAATCATGTGCAACTACTGTACGCTGCTTTCGGTCACTAAGATAAGAATGGAGTAATTTGAGCACACATCCTTTTATTCCAAATGAATTAATTTTATTTAAAAGAAGGCTATGATTAACACAATCAAATGCCTTGGATAGATCACAAAATATACCAGAAGTATGCTGTGACCCATCCAAGGCTTCAGAAATTTCATTAACAAAATCAACTAGAGCTGTCTGTGTACTTTTTTGCTTCCTAAATCCATACTGGGAGGATTTTAACAGTTCGTTTTGTTCTAAATATTGATTTATTCTACTATGAATGGCCCTCTCAAAAATTTTTGATATATTACTAAGAACAGAGATTGGGCGATAATTAGCTATGTCTGTCTTCTGACCATGTTTGTAAATTGGTTTTATTTCAGATAATTTTAATTTGTCTGTGAATATTCCACTCATAAATGACTTATTTATTAGTTTGCATAAAACAGGAGCTATAACGTCAACACTTAACTTAAGTAACTTAGTAGGAATTTCATCCCATCCAACTGAACATGAATTTTTAAGACCCGAGATTAAACTTTTTACTTCATTTGTGCTAACGTAATTCAGGGTTTGAAGAGAGAAGGTACTATTGTTAGAATTCAATTTTGTTGTAATATTGGATACCATAGGCACATTAAGAATGTTAGTTATGTTACTAAAGTACTCATTAAAGAAATTAGCAATCTTTGATGGATTTTCAATAGATTCATTTTTTAAAACAAGTTTTGACCTATTCTTACCCACATCCTGTCTTAAACCTAATTCATTTTTTACAACTTGCCAAGTTGCATTTACTTTATTTTCTGAATTTTTGATATATTTGTTATTAGCATTTTTCTTTGCTTTATTTACAATTGACTTAAAATTCTTTTTAAATTGTTTTACGTAGTCCAACAAATTTTCATCTTGGCTGTGTTTTGCCAAGTTATGCAAATGTCTTTTGGTTTGAGATAAGTTCTTAATTTCAGGAGTTATCCAGTTTGATTTTCTATTTTGAGATACTTTAATTTGTTTTTGTGGGAATATTTCATCCATACATTGAATAAATATTCTCAAAAAAATACTGTAGCTTTCATTTAAGCTTTCTTTAACTAAAAAGTTGTTTAACCCACTACTTAAAATTGATAAAAATTGTTCATTCTTTTGTACTGGAAAACATCTTTTGGTTATGGTAATATTTTTATTTATATTAGTACTTAAAGGTAGGGGTGCAACTAAAAAATTATGATCTGATAAGTCATGCTGTATGTTGCTTAGATTTACTGGTCCAAATAACATATTGGTTGCAACATTATCAATGCAAGTTTTAGAATGGGTTGTTATTCTTGTTGGAGTAAAGCAGTTAAGGTTATAACCATTTTGTTCCAAAATGCCAAAGAAATTTTCAGAAAATTTGGATTTTTCTAAAATGTTAATGTTAAAATCGGCCAGGATTGCAATTTTTTTGTGAACACACTCTTTTTTCAAATGAAATAAAAACTTTTTGAATTTTTCCAAAAATAATTGAGTTTGCCTATAGCCTGGTATTCTATATACAATCAATAAATTTAATTTTTTCACCTCAATACATGATATCTCAAACAAAAGCTCTTCATTAAAAATATTTAATTCAGGTCTTGTACTATAATCCAAAGATTTATGTATCAGTATACATGATCCTCCTTCAGATGCTTCCCTAAAGAACCCATCAGCTAATTCAAAGTTTGTTATTTTATTCAGAATCGTCTTATTACTTTTACTTATACGATGCTCATTCAGACAGACTATTTTAATCATACTGTTAAACTCATTTAAAAGAATTTCAAGTTCATTAAGTTTTTTGTTCAAACCTTGTATATTCCAATGAATTATACTAGGCCTATCATTATTACATATTTGTTTTAAATTAAAATTTTTTATCGTGCTATCAAATTGGGCATTGTTTTTTTTTAAAAATGGTTACTGTTTAAACTTAAGTAATCTATACTATTACCGTGAGCACGATAACTCTCGTAAAAATGATCCGATTTTGATGAAACTTGGTATAAACGTGTAAAGCAACATTTATGACTTAAAGTTCAAAAACCAGCCAGATCGCTCTATCTAAAGGGGTATTTTGGGGGGGGGGGGTTTGTACCCCAAAAATGTTTTTTTTTTTAATTTTTCATATAATTATTGAAATTGTCAAATATTAGTTTTTACCATTGGATTCAGCTTAAAAAACACACAATTAGGTATTTTGATCATTCCGCTACGTCAATTGGTTACCGAGATATTGAAAGTGCTAGGCACAGTACGTTGACTAATGTTATTCTTATGGAGGAACAGAAAAATGTTATATCTTGCTTATATATGGACTATACTGACGAAACTTGGTATAAGGCTTCATCTGGTTGTGGTCTATTGATATTTGCTCAAAATAATAATTGTTTGCCAAAGGCTCCCTTAGCAGCAAACCTGCATACTCAGCCCCACGTTATTCTCATGGATAATAACTAAATGCTATGTCTCCCTTGATGATAAACATAAATGAATAAAAAATGGTATATGACTTCACCTAATTGAGTTATATTGATATTAGCATAAAAACCCACTTTTTGTGTTCGTTGATGCAGCAAACCTGCGTACTCAGCCCCAATGTTACTCTTATAGAGAATAATTAAAATTGTATATATCACCATTGACTATAAATACTGAAGTAGACTTCTCATTGCCATTGTAAAATGTGTCCCTAGTTTTGTGTATGCCAGGATTGAAAGAGGTCGTAGTTTACACCAATCACAAACAGAGTACCCTGCTGTCGACTATTACTTATCCTCTCAAGGAGGGGATAGTACAACAGTTGGTGTGTCAGGAAGCAAACATAAGTTGATTATCACTTGCTTTCTGGGGTGGAGATATTTTAAAAGTTAACGTAAATAACTAACATAAAAAGTTGACAGCAGCACAATCTGTCGGTGACCCAATCAAACTACTTCAATTTTAAATTCTAGCATACACTAAAAGTGGGACAGCTGGGCCATATGGATGGGATGTCTCCTTCAGTATTTATAGTCAATGATATAACTTATTTGTGAATATATTTTTATGAAACTTGGTAAGTGACTTTATGAAGTCTTAAGACATTTATACCTCCATTGGAAATTCGCTCAGTATGCAGGTTTGCTGCGATGGGAGGATATATATATATATATATGTGTGTGTGTGTGTCCGTGAGCACGATAACTCTGTAAAAATAATCCGATATTGACGAAATTTGGTAAAAACGTGTAAAGCAGCATTTATGACCTTAATTTTGAAAACTAGACATATCGACCTATCCGAAGGGGTATTTTGGGGGGTTTTATACCCCAAAAATGGGTTTTATGAGTTTTTTACAGATAATTTTTGAAAAAGTCAATTTTTTCCATTAGAATCAGCTTAAAAAGATGCACAATTTGGTGTTTTGATCATTGCTCTACGTTAAATAGTTACAGAGATATTGAAAGTGCTAAACACAGTACAGGTAGTCCAATGTTATTCTTATGGAGATTAAGAAAAATTGTATATCTCGCTTATTTATATTATCCTGATGAAACTTGGTGTATTGCTTCATATCATTGTGGCCTATTGATATTTGCACTAAAAAATTTTTTGGCCGATAGCCGATAGCAGCAAACTTGCGTACTCATCCCCACGTTATTCTTATGGAGGATAAGTAACTTGTTATCTCCCTTAATTATGATCATAAATTAATAAAATTTGGTATGTGGCTTTACCTACTTGAGTTATATTGATATTTGTATAAAGCACCATTTTTTTTGTTCCTTGCTTCAGCATATCTGCGTACTCAGCCGCCATGTTATTCTTATGGAGAATAATAAAAATGTCATAAATAGTTTATTTATGAATGAACATTGATGGAACTTGGTACATGGCTTTATGTGGTATTAAGTTACATACATATGCATTAGAAATTTGCTGAGTGCGCAGGTTTGCTGCTACGGGGGTATTTTATCTACTATTTTATTTTTCTCATGTGTTGTGTTGACTTGAGTTGTCTTGAAAAACAGTTTGTACTGAAGAACACTTGAAAATAAAGGCATTATTTATTTATTTATTTAGTTAAACTAAACAGCAACAGAGTATTCTTCTCTCAACTATTACTTATCCTCTCAAGGAGGGGATAATACAAAAGTTGGTGTGTCAGGAAGCAAACATAAGTTGATTATCATATAATTTCTGAGGTTGAGATATTTTACGAGTTAAACGTAAACAACTAAAATAAATAGTTGATAGCAGAGCCGTACTCAGCTTTCACGGGCCCCCTGGCCAGGTCAGACACCGGCCTGAACCGGGCCCCGAGTACGGCCCTGGTTGCAAGCAGCACAATCTGTCGGTGACCTAATCAAACTACGTCCACTTAAAATTCTGGCTAACACTAAAAGTGGGACAGCTGGACCATCTAGATGGGATGTCTCCTTCAATATACAGTATATATATATTCAGTCACACTTTTACTAATCATAATAACATAATGACCAATTGATTTTGTTGTATGTAATAATAAATATTCAGATGCATAAGCTAATTACTGTTAATTAGCTATGTATAAATGACAACTTCGACGCTCATCTTAGTAAGTACAGTTGAGTTGGTAGCCTACTTCAAAATGTTCTATTCTAGAAGTAATATGGTACCAACTAACTTTAGTATATAAACGCTATATAGTATTTTCTTACCAATTTTGCTTTGACAGTTTCTTTTTGTTGAGATGTCATGTCATCTTTTTGTTGTGTTGTTAAGTCTATCGTAGATGTTCTTTCAGCGGTTCGTCTATGTGGAACAATTGGTCTCTCCTCATCTTTGCTCTCTGAAGTCTTTAAGGTTTCTGTCTTTGAATCCAAACCTGATGAAGTGGTTGTGTTTGTCCTTGGCTCTTCAACAACTGTTTCAGTATTTTTTTCTGTAACTGATTCTGTCTTTTCTTCTGAAACATTTAATATTAATATCAGTTAGTTTAAAATTCCATATTTATAAAAAAAACTTGTGTATAGTGCGATTATCAAAAGAAAGTGACTGGCAGAGTGTCTGCGCAGCGATCGAGTTTATGTACAAACATTCTAATTTATCCCGATAAAGTTATATTTTTAAAAACACAAATTACAAATTACAGGCGTTGCCGCTCCACCAGTCACTTAGTTCTTTCGATAGTCGTACTATAGGAGCAGTCGACAATGTAGGTTACATACTACACAAATGACTTTAGGACTTGCAACCTGCTAACTCGCACACTCACTGGTCTTCGGTTTGTCCATTTGCTACAAAATAAGCCCCTTTTATTCACAGGCCTAGGTCCATTTTGTATGGTTAGTCCCTACCCCCGTCACACATTTGTTCTCAAGTATAATACAACATAGCGTTATGTCTCTTTGAGAATTCACTTTTTCCAGCCCTTATTATTCGTATACATTGACTTCTGTGATCATGTTTGGCAAGGAGAGGTGAGCTCATGGAGGGCAGGTGGTGGGGGAAGGGATGGTGGTTTTGTTGCCACCTTCTACCACTCTTGAACCCCCACCTCACTTCTTTTCCGTGGAATAAAAAGTATCTTGATTTTTAATTTAAACCTCAGACAAAAGATACAATCTAACTGACTTAGTGCCAGATAATACTTTTAGTGCCAGATAAAAATAAAAGTTCCCATTCAAAAGTGCCTGTACCTCTTAAAAATGCCAGACCCTAGTAATTTTGTAATTAAAAATACAAATTGGTAATTTTATTGGACATTTTTTAACAATTAATTTTATATTTTAATTAGTTAATTTATAGTAAATTGTAAAACTCTGAAAAGGTTGTTTTTCCTTTTTTGTTTACTTAAAGTTAGGAATGATAATATTACGATTCTTACCGTCTGCCATTATGAGGGGTTTTTAATTTACGACACTTGGCTTAAACAATATGAACTATAGTGTACGGTACTTAAATGGGAACTATTTTCAACAATAATTATTATCAAAAAAATTATAAAATAAATAAAAATAATTGTAAAAATATTTCATTTTGAAAAATATGAACATTTGAATGTTGACATATTTGCAGCTGGAATTGTTTACAGCTGAGATAGTAAAATTGTTCAAAATAAGTGCTATCTGGATCTATTTGATCAGTTTAAAAAATATTGTATACACTATCTGGGTGTATACTTTAAATGCAAGTTGGTTGATCTGAGCAAATCCCCCTTTATCTTATCTAATATATATACAGCCGCATGTGTAAACACACCCAGACATAGGAATTCTAGACCACTTCCAGACGATCTAGAAACTTGAAATTTGGTATGTAGGTAGCTTGTACCTAGAAACCCCGAGGAAAATTGCCAAAAGTTACAGTTTTAAATTTTAAAACCACTAATTTTTATGTTGAAAATTGGAAATGTTAACATTGGGCTTATGGAGTTTCAAATAAAAACAAAAGAAATCATAACATCTGTAAAAAATTATCCATTAAACTGTCAATGTAACTTTCACATGGTAAAGTGTAAACAAATGATAGGTCCAGTGAAAAAATATGCCATCTAGATTGGCTATTTCCCAAATGAATCAAAATAGTATACTATATAAAAAATACTTGAAGGGTCATTGACCAATAATAACAACTGGAGCGACCCTAAGCGGGGCCTGGGGGCGGAGCCCCCAGCGAGCAAAGCGAGTCCAATCTATACACCTATAAAAGGCAAAGCCCTCTCAGGCTCATCACTAATCCAACTTTCGGGCATGCTAGAGTGGTGAAATTTGGTACAGTGATTGTTTAGGCCTAAAATATGAAAGTTAACGTGTTTTCTTAAGGATTCAAATATAGGGATTCGTCCCCGGGACTTCAAAGTTACCATGTATTCCTTATGGTCATTCACTTTCGTTTGAGCTGATGAAAATTAAAACAGCTGATCTTGATTCGTAATAGTTCCACGGGTTAACCACAGAATGCAGCACACACAACTATCATAGTTTACACGGGCAAAGCTGCAACGGGTCTGCTAAGTTATTAATATAACTAGGTGTACGCTCATTCTTCCCGTAAGAGGATGAACTAAGACAGAATGTTTAAAGATATATTTGAATAGACATATTACGTATTTAGCTTTTGTTAACTTACACCTTGTTTAGCCAAACACTTTTACAATAGGTCAACAAATATCTAGACCATATGCAACATATCTAAATAATTATAATTTGTTTATATTGTAATCTGACAGAGAAAGATTACAAATGTGTAAGTGTACGAGTACAAATACTAATGATTTCAACAGTTTACTTGTATTTAAAAATACTTAGAGAAAATTTGAATTGATATATTATAAAACTAAGGAGCTTTGTAAAGGTCCGCAAGCATATATTGACGTGTCTACTAAAATATGTTACAGATTTAAGAGATAAGAGACAACCGACAATATTTGAAGTACCAGCTATCATACTAATCATTCTAATATTATAAAGCTGAAAGTTTGTGAGTTTGTTTGTTTGTTTATTAGTTTGTGGCTCAATCACGCTCTTACCACTAAACCGATTGAGCTGATTTGGTAGGAAGATTGCTAATATCCTAAAGTAACATATAGGACTATTCATGTTTTAAAATTCCTTTATAGTTTAGCCCCAATGGCTACTAAACTTCCCATGTTAATCTTATGGGCATTAACATTTTACTGGATCAGATTATAACTAAAACAGGTGTTCTGCATTTTATATTTTGAGTTCATTTATTTGTTTATATTTTGGTTTACATTTGTTGCACCTTTAACCACGAAGGTACCTGTATCACAATAATGCCGGAGAAACGTAAATAAAGTTTGTCTCAAAGATTGAAAAAGCCCGATTTATTAAAGTTGTTAGAAGTCAAGAAACTTAAAACACAAATGAAAAGCTTTATGGTAGGCAGCACACAGAGCAAAAGAAACGCCAGAAGAACAGCAACTTCGAGGTGAAGAGCAAGCTCAGCGGCAGGCTCAATTTGAGAGTAACTGAAATGGCACTATGGCAGAGCAGTGATCTACAGAAACTATTGAGGAGGCTGAAGCTCGCACACAAGCTACTGCTTTAAGGTCCACAGGCAGCAATACGGGGCGGGGCGTCTTTGAAATTGCTGCCTTGACACGACTCTTAGTCGGTTAACATATATCTTACTAACTCTATGTAGTAAGCATGGAAGCCGTGACGGGTAACGCTAGTTATACTATAGTAGAACTAAAGTAGCTTTAGGATTGACTCTAGTGACACCTGTTGGGGCTAGTGAAACCCCATAGAGCAGTAGCGCCTTGCCTGACCGATGACGGGGCAGCTTTGACCGGATATAACCATAGCAACTAAAAACATGTGGCCTAAAGTGCGAGTTTGCTTTTTGTTTACTGCTCACCATATTTGAGGTGTCTGCTAGAAGGAAATAAATGTTTGTTTTTATTTACTCATGGTAATTACAGCAAATAAAAATAGGCGAGTGAACGTAGCTAACGAGCTCATCCTGGAGGCGAGTGAGTGAAGCGAACGAGCTCATCTTGAAAAAGAACGAGAATCTTTGATATAAAACAAATTCAATGACATTAGGACAGAAAAACGTCTGTCAGACCAGCTAGTAGTACGGTGGTGCCGTGTTAAGCTCGGCCGTGTAAATCGCAACATTAAAATTAGATAAAGCCTACGATTAGCGTTACAAGCTAACCTATACTTTCCATTACTATCAGTGCCTGTTGCAAAAATACGATGGCCTTGTAACCTTTTCAGACGAAAAAACAAACATAATACATCTTTTAAATACCCTCTAGGAGAAGCTCCACAAATGTATTTATTTAAAACACTAATCATTTAATTATTTTTTATAATTAAAATACCAAAAAAAGTCAAACACCTTTACGTAATAAGGTGATTGTAAACTAATCTTTAAGGCACCTGATTTGATATGAATAGCTATGAATGCGAATGTAACAAATCTATATCTATAAATACGAAAAACTGATCAATTCCCAGGCCAAACCTCTACACCTACAACTACGAAATTTGGTACGTGTAGGTACTCTTTCCATAAAGTAGGTAACCACTAAAAGAGGATTTAAAAAAAATTCTTATAGGGATCCACCCCATGGGCAGTCAGTTCTAATCCTGTTATTCTTAAGGACACTTAAATAATTATGTAAAACCGATCATCCCCCAGGCCAAAGTTCTACACCTACTACCACAAAATTGGCACGTGTTCACTTTCCATAACGTAGGGAACCACTAAGAAAGGGTTTTAAGAAATCCCCAAAGGGCTCCGCCCCACGGGGGGTTAAAGTTCCAATCCTGTGTTATTCTTATAGACATTCACTTTAGTTTGAGCTCTTGAGAATTCAAACAGCTGATCAAGTTTTGTAGTAGTTCCACGGGTTAACCACAGAATGCAGCACACACAACTGCTGTATTTCTGGGTGAAACCGGGTACGATAGCATCTAGTAGAATATAGAAAATGTTGATTGTTTTATTATAAGTTCTCTTTTAATGACCTATTTCAAGAAACATATATTGTTCAGCCATTATTAATTTTATTATTTCTGGGTTTTTTATGAATAAAATTAGATTTTGGAGTTCTTTAGAATTACAGCGTGACCTTTCAAGATTTATAAGACGTATAAATTCTAATTAATATTAATGGAATATGTGGGAGCTTCAAAGACCCCCTTGATATAATGCCACACTTATCAGTGAAATATGCTTTATCACTTTAATTAAACAACATATAAGCAAAGATATATTTGAGGGTGTAACTGAATGGCTTCCCAGTGCAGATTTTCAGTGACTGTCATCCCAGGCACTTACGTCCAATATATGTGACTGGCTTTGCAGTACAAACTTTACGTGACTGGCCTTCCTGGCAAAAACGCCGATGACTGGCTTAGCATAGGAAGTTTTACGTATAAAAAGGGTTTATTTTAAAAATATATAAGACATATATAATCGGAAATGGCCAACGACAATATTTGAGCAAATACAACAATTTAAATATAGAATATTTTCCAAATATATGTCGGGGTGTTACTGACTGCTTTCTCCGGGTATATTTTCAGTGAATGGCTCTCCGGGCGTAGCCGTGTGTGTGTGTATATATATATATATATATATATGTGTGTGTGTGTGTGTGTGTGTGTGTATGAGTCCGTAGGCACAATAACTTTCGTAAAAATGGTCCGATCTTGATGTAATTGGGTATAAACGTGTAAGGCAGGATCTATTTTCATGAGTTCGAGAACCAGACAGGTCGCTCTACTTTAAAGGGGGGTTTTAGGGGGTTTTGTACCCCAAAAATGGGATTTTTGAACTTTTTACATACAATTCTTTTTAAAGCCAAATTTTAGTTTACACCATTAAATTAAGCTTAAAAAAATTTGGTATTTTGATCATCGCTCTACGTCAATTGGTTACCGAGATATTGAGAGTGCTAAACACAGTACGTTGTTAATCTTATGGAGAATAAGTAAAATTGTATATCTCGCTTATTAATGAAACTTGGTATGTGGCTTTTTAATTATTGTTGGTTTTTAATGCTATTTGCATACAAAACTCATTTTTTGTGGTCCCCATGGCAGCAAACCTGCTTACTCAGCAGCTAAAATGTTATTCTTATAGAGAATAATAAACATGTGATATCTTGCTTGTTTATGAACATAAATTGATAAAACTTGGTATGTTGCTTCATCTGGAGGTGTGATCCATTGGTATTTGCATAATACCCCCGTCGCAGCAAACCTGCATACTCAGCGAATTTCCAATGGATATATAACATAACACATTAACACTTAACGGGATTCATAAGAAATATATTCACAAACAAGCGATATTAAAAATATTAATTATTCTCCATAAGAATAACATTGGGGATGAGTACGCAGGTTTGCTGCAACAAGGAACACAAAATAATGGGTTTTTATGCAAATATCATTAGAACTCATCTAAGTAAAGTCACATACCAAGTTTCATCCATATACATTCATAAATAACTAATATATAACATTTTAAGTATTTTCCATAAGAATAACATGGGGACCAAGTACCTAGGTTTTGCTGCTACAGGAACCATAGGGGAAAAATTGTTTTTTTGTGCAAACAACAATAAACCACAACCAGATCAAGCCATATACCAAATTTCGCCAGTTTATGTTTATAAATAAGCGAGATATACAATTTTTCTTTTTCTCCATAAGAATAACATTAGACAACGTACTGTGTTTAGCACTTTCAATATCTCGGTAACCAATTGACGTAGAGCAATGATCAAAATACCAAATTGTTTGTTTTTTTAAGCTGAATTTAATGGTATAAATTAAAATTTGATTTACATTAAAATTACATGTGAAAACCCCAAAAAACACATTTTTGGGGTACAAAAGCCCCAAAAACCCCCCTTCGGATAGTGTGATTCATCTGGTTTTGGAACTCGTTCAAATAAATGGTACTTTACACATTTTTACCAAATTTCATTAAGATCGGACCTTTTTTACGAGAGTTATCGTGCTTACGGACACATATATATATATATATATATACATATATAAAAATTTGAACGAATGGTGTTTTTGGCATCTGGGGACCTCAAAATGAAAAGTTATCATGGTCTCGGGCTTAAGTCTTACCATGAGACCTACGGTAATAGCTTCTTCCCTATAGGGGAAATTCGCTAAAAACCAGATTTTGTGGTCCTTGATACAGCAAACCTGCATACTCAGTCCTAATGTTTTTCTTATGGGGAATAAATAAAATGTCATACCTCGCTTATTTATTAATATGCTTTGATTAAAGTTGGTAAGTGGCTTCATGACTTAGTGAAGTACCATTTGAAATTCGCTGAGTATATAGGTTTGCTGCAACGGGGGTATTATATATTAGTAAGGATTTAAAGGCACATATAAATCTTTCAACAAAATTATCAGAAGCTGTTCAAACCTTCTTTCTTCTCAGATGTTTAATTAAATCTTGGTACTTTGATCCTTTAGGTCTAACATAGAAAAGTTAAAGTCTTTTCATACCGATTTAACTATACGGCTTTGCCCCACAGGGCTTTAAAGTTACTATGTATTCATTATGGACATTTCAAAATCCAAACAGCTGATCTTGATTTGTAGTAGTTCCACGGACTAACTACAGAACACAGCACACCCACCATCTGTCATAGTTTTCGCCGGCGAAGCCACAACGGGTCTGCTAGTAACTGATATTTTTGGTTGTGGTGCAGGGTGAATATGACTTTATATACTGAAGGTATTTAACAATTAACTATATGTGTAAGGTATTTTTATTGGACTTTATTAGGAATTATTCAGGGTTAATAGAGTGGAACATATTTTTACTGAAAAATGAATATCCATTTCTAATTTTGAAACAGCTACTATTTTGATAGGAACAAATTATTGTGCTCTTGTGATTTAGTCATAAAGTTCATTCATATTTACCTTACACTTGTGTTCATTCAAGATATACATGAGTGTATGTCTTGATGGAAATAATCTTGAGGAAGTAAAAATAGAACTTTCCAAGGATATTATAAAACTCTGTTTTAAACTTGATTGGATGCACTGTTTACTGATTAAATGCTGAGGAAATTATTTAATATGAAAGTATTAATACAAATTAACATGTTAACACGTTCGCTACCGCAATTATGTGGATTTTGTCATTTACATAGACCAGCGACGCAGGTGTGCGTCGAGTGGTTTCTCCCGATAGACCACCGACGCATATTTGCGTCGGCTGGTCACATTGAAATAGACTGACGATGTGAATTTGGGTCAGTGTCCCATTGTTATTCAAACGTGTATTTCTTAGCAACTGTCTATTTTAAAGCCCTGATCTCTTTGTATCAGTCTGTAGGGATATCTGATGCACATGCACGTTGCTTGGTCAGTGGGTATGACGATTGGTGACGTCACATTAAAATTGGCAGAACTGTTGTTTACAAAGTCATTTTCGATGCATCACTGTACAATTGTCCACGTGGTTTTGGACCACGTAGTTTTTGGACGTGCTTTAGTGGTGTTTGATTATTGTGCATAACATTAACAATGAAACGGAATAGGCCTACAAATGAACAAATTTACAACGACTCATATGTGCATCGCTCGGTCTATTGAAAATAATACATCGTTTTTACTATTTTTCATTGTATAGACTGACCGACACATACATGCAACGTTTTTAAAATTGCTCAAAGTAAAATAAAAAATGATTTGTACTGTTTAGAAATGCATTTTAGGTTATTATGAAGTGAATTAGTCCATTTAAACCCAATTTCTCTCGTGGTCTGTTGGTAATGTTACCCCTGTAACTCCCGGTCTGTTTGAAACGTTCAGTTTATTTTTTTTTTTCTGTGGGAGTGACCAGACCGACGCAAATATGTGTCGCTCGGTAGCGAAAGTGTTAATGAAGCAGATTCTTAAATCATATATGGAAATGTAATTAAAGCAGACTTTTACAGTCCTCATGCTCTTTTTATGGGGACAATATGTCATTACCGACTGATATGTGATTTTACAACAACAAAAACTATTTTCCTGAGTCCCTTCAATTAATACCTTTAATTTGTTCCATTCCCCACCATCCTGCAGTTTACCTAACATCCAGAATTTATCTAACAGTTATATAAATTACACTTGTTGCAGTTTTCTTTTTTAAACGCTAATTAATTTAAGAAACCTAGTTATTTATAAGTCTGGATGATGTATTGAATATATGGTGTTCTAGCATCAGAGGAGTTAGTTTTGGCATGTTTATTCTCTTTTACTGTAGTAAAACAGTAATAGTCAGTACAGTGAACTTTGAACCTGAGATAAACCATGGCAGAGAGAGGGTTATGTAGAAATCAGTACTCATTCCTGTGTCATCGAGTTACATGACTCTATCAACTCATGAAGTCACTCACTGGATGAGATTGGGGTTTTAATCAGGGTTTTTGGTACTGCAGTACTCAGTATTAATCGGTTATAACTTTAACCGATTGGCGTAGACTTACGAGCTGATCTCGTTCTTGGCGTATTTTTGATTGCGTTATCAAGCGCAATCATTCTGTGGGTGAAGAATCTCTGAGCGTTTATTATTAACTATAGTTAGCTGGTAAAATTGCATTGTTTAACTAGCAAAATGACAAGTAAGTTTTGTGCATTATCAAACCTTTCTTTGTGATTCCTGTACCATGTCATCTGTGAATAGAGAGACAGTCTGCTTCAAATGTGGAGACAACAATCCATCTTTCAAAGTTAAGTGTTCTAATTATAGTTATGACATATATAATACAGAGTACCATCAAAAGTGAATAGTGCTAGTAGTGCTAACACCCTCCTTCACAGAAAGCAACCCTAGTCTCTCCTTCGGAAATGGTGTTCTTTGGACATGGTATTGCGACAACTGCAGTCATTGCAATAATTTGACAGTGTCATTTGTGTTTTTAATGAACAATCAGTAGGTCTAGAGTCTTGAAAAGCTCAACAATAATTCAGTTCAGGAGTTTTAAAATATCAGCAGTCCTTTAGACACAGAGTTTTTTGATCTTGGCAATAAGTCGAATCAAGATATCAAGCAACTCGGGAGTGACTTAAGCCAAGAACTTGTTCAAGCCAGAGAAAAGTTAGGTGGGGATGTGCCACGGCTCAAAAGCGATTTGGGTTGAGTTAAGATTGCTGAATGAGGAAATTTTACAAAAATGACATCTCGATCAGTCCAGTTAACAGTGCAGTTACATCTAGACCATAATCAGGAATACGGAGGAGTTTTCTCTTAAAGTAACTTTATGGAGGAAATTTATTCTATCAAAGGTTTCTTATGGTAACATTATTTTTGGGTGTCTCATAAAAACATGTTTTACGTTGTCTTTCAGATTATTTTGTTTATAATTTAAAGCCTCAGACGATTTAAAAAAATATATGTACACATTTATGTTTATCTTACAACTCTCTTTTATTTTCAAAGTGTTAATTTTAGCAAATTCCCCCTATAGGGTAACTTGATAACTTTCTGTTTTGAGGTCCCCAGATGCCAAAAACACCATTCGTTCAAATTCATATATATATGTCCATAGGCACGATAACTTTCATAAAAATGTCCCGATCTTGATGAAATTTGTTATAAACATGTATGGCAGCATCTATTTTCATCGGTTCGAAATCCAGACAGATCACACCATTATAAGAGGAGTTTTGGGGGGGTTTTGTACTCAAAAAATGGGATTTTTGAACTTTTTACATATAATTATTTTTAAAGCCAAACTTGAGGTTACACCATTGGACTCAGCTTAAAAAAAAATTTGGTAGGCATATTTTGATCATCACTCTACGTCAATTGGTTACCGTGATATTAAAAGTGCTAAACACAGAACGTTGTCCAATGTTACTCTTATGGAGACAATTTAATAGACATAATAAAAATAGACAAGTTAATAAAAAGATGAAGAAAATTACAAGATACCAAAAAAGGAGATAAAAGAACAAATACCCCCGTCGCAGCAAAACTGCGTCCTCAGCGAATTTCCAATGCATAATATTTGTCTTAATACCACATAAAGCCGCATACCAAGTTTCAAAAAAATATATTTACATAAAAGCGATTTTCCATAAGAATAACATTGGTAATGAGTACGTAGGTTTGCTGAAACAAGGAACATAAACAATTGGTGTTTATGCAAATATAAATATAATTACACTAGGCGAAACCACTAGCAAGTTTCATCAATATTCAATCATAAATAAGCGCCATATAACATTTTAGTTATTCTCCATAAGAATAACATGGGGGCTGAGTAAGAAGGTTTGCTGCAACAAGGAACAAAAAAATGGGTTTTTATGCAATTATCAATATAACTCAACCAAGTCAAGCTACATACCAAGTTTTAGCAAATTTCCCCTATAGGGAAGAAGCTATTACCGTAGTCGGCATGGTAAGACCTAGGCCTGGGACCATGATAACTTTTCATTTTGAGGTCCCCAGACCCCAAAAACACCATTCGTTCGAAACTGTATATATATATATATATATATATATATACATATATATATATGTATATATATATGTGTCCGTGAGCACGATAACTCTCGTAAAAATGAGCCGATTTTGATGAAATTTGGTACAAACATGTAAAGCAGCATTTATGACTTAAGTTCGAAAACCAGCCATATCGCTCCATCCGAAGGGGTTTGTACCCCAAAAATGTTTTTTTTTTTTAATTTTTTACATATAATTTTTGAAAAGTCAAATATTTGTTTTTACCATTGGATTCAGCTTAAAAAACACACAATTTGGTATTTTGATCATTCCTCTACGTCAAATGGTTACAGAGATATTGAAAGTGCTAAACACAGTACGTTGTCCAATGTTAATCTTATGGAGAATAAGAACAATTGTATATCTCACTTATTTATCAACTTTTCCTGATGAAACTTGGTATATTGCTTCATATCGTTGTGGTCTATTAATATTTGCACTAAAAAACATTTTTTGGCCGATAGTTCCCGTAGCAGCAGACCTGTGTACTCAGCCCATGTTATTCTTATGGAGAATAAGTAAACCTATTATCTCCCTTAATTATGAACATAAATTAATAAAACTTGGTATGTAGCTTTACCTACTTGAGTTATATTGATGTTTGTATAAAACCTCATTTGTTGTGTTCCTTGCTTCAGCAAGCCTGCATACTCAGCCGCCATGTTATTCTTATGGAGAATAGTAATAATGTCATAAATCATTTATGAATGTATATTGATGAAACTTGGTTTGTGGATTTATGTGGTATTAAGATACATATATATGCATTAGAAATTCGCTGAGTACGCAGGTTTGCTGCTATGGGAGGAATCAACAAAAAATCAATTTTTTGTGCAAATATCAATATACCAGTACTACGTGAAGCCACATACCAAGTTTCATCAACATACATTCATAAATAATCGAGATATCAAATTTTATTTATTCTCCACAAGGATAACATTGGACAACGTACTGTGTTTAGCACTTTGAATATCTCAGCAAAGGTTGGGCGTAGAATCACAATTTAAACACCAAAATGATCGTTTTGTGGAACTGAACAGATTGGTAAAAGCAAATGTGAAGTTTACATTAAAATAAACTGAGGAAAAGCCAAAAACCTTTTTCCCATAACATAACATAACATAAGAGATTTTATGAGTAGGTTTTTTTGGATTTTCTCCGGAACCACTTAACCTAGGTTAATAATTCAAAATACTATATTATTTTTTTTTTAAGCTCTATAACATGGTTAAAACAAAAATTAAGTTGTTCAAAAATTTTAGGGTGAAACATGCAAAAAACTTATTTTTGACAAATTTAAAACCCCCATAAACCCTCCTTCCCATGGTCCGATTTTTCTGGTTTTCGAACTTAATGTCATGAATGTTATTTTACACATTTGAGCCAAATTTCATCGAAATCGATGAAATCGGATGTTTTTTACTCAAGTTATCGCATTCACGGACACACACACACACACACACACACACATATATATATATATATATATATATATATATATATATATACACACACACACATTGCTTGACTTGTATATTAGGGCTACTAATATTATTATTTTTAAAAACATTATTAACGAGTACCCTTTTTTTGAAACATTTTTATTTTGACTGACTAGTTTCAAAATGTTTCAAAATGACTAGTTAATAAAAATGTTTCAAAAAAAGGGTACTCGTTAATAATGTTTTTAAAAATAATATACACATATATATAAATATGAACGAATAGTGTTTTTGTCATCTGGGGACCTCAAAACAAAAAATTATCATGGTCTCGGGCTTAAGTCTTACTATGTGACCTACGGTAATAGCTTCTTCCCTATAGGGGAAATTCGCTAAAAATAATAGGTTTGAAAATTAAAAATAAAAAGTTAAAAATCTTATAAAAAAAATTTAAAGGAATTCAGAAGATTTACAAAAAATTATAAAAAAGTGTTTTTGAGTGCAAATTAAGAAAATATTTCAATTAATTAAAACTGTCTTAGTGGGTATTATTGTTATTGCAAATAATTTTTGTCGAAGAAACTGTTAATCTATATTCCAGACTATTCATGAAAAACATTTTGTGAGAAGAAGTCAAATAAAACTAACTAACTAAAAAAGATTACATAAACAATATAATAATATGTTGTTTATGTAATCTTCTTATTTTCAACGTTAAAGTGTACAAAAATATAATGTATAAATGTAAAAAATGCAACCGAGTAAGGTAGCGATTATTGCACCTCACATTCGGGAGGTCTTGGGTTTCATCCCAGGCCGGCCATTCTGAGAAGAGTTTGTATGGTTTTTCATCTCATTCAGGCAAATGCTGGAATGGTTCCCAAAAAGGGCCGTACCCCGCCAGGAACGGAAAGATAGGACTCAGGCCTACCTTACCTGGTTTAAAGATTTCCCTATAAATTTAATATTTTGTTTTGTAAATTCCAACACATTGTTAAACATTGTCACGGAATAAATATTATTACTATAAAAAAAAGAATAAGTCAAATTGTATATCTCGATTATTAATGAACGTATATTAATGAAACTGGGTATGTGAGTTCATAAGGTTCAGGTTTACTGATATTTGCACAAAAACCATTTGTTGTGGTCCCCATGGCAGCAAACCTGCGTACTCAGCAGCTATAATGTTATTCCTATGGAGAATAAGAAACATGTGATGTCTTGCTTGTTTATAATTTGGTAAAACTTGGTATGTTGCCCCATCTAGAGGTGACCCATTGGTATATGCATAAAAAGAACCATCAATTCAGAGCTGACACAGACGTGAGTCCAGTCTTGTGTTCAGGATGTGGTCTGAGGGTAATTCCTCCTTAGTCAACAGCTTTTGAACATATCATAAGACTTTAAATGTCCTTGATAGAGGTGAAGGAAGAACTAAACTTAAATAAGACTATTAACAAACACAAAACTTCACGTTTCCAACTGCATCCCTCACAGGGCCAATGTTAACTTTCAAAGAGCTCTCTTATTATTTAATTAGTTCCAAGACAAAGGTATCACAAAAACTAACACACTGTATGGCAATTAACAAGCTAACTTTATTAAAATCACGTATGAAATCTACAAATTCCTATTCCCTAGACACATATAAAACTAATAAATGTACTTTCAATTCAAGGCAGTTTTGAGTTTAATTGTTTGATCTTGCCATAAAACAATTCTATACAAATCTTGTTATAGTTATTTTCCTAGAAAAGTATTCAACCGAATATTCTGCAAGTACAAAAGTATAAAAAAATCTTTAAAACATAACAGTCTACACGGACGGAATTCGATACAGAGTTACATCGAAGTCTGTACACTTTACAACAAAAGCATTACGTATCATAATATTCTACAGGCGTTTTTGAAGACATTCCGCTTCTTCCGGCCCTTCAGTTTACTCGACCTGAGGACAATTGTGCCGTTGGAGTGGTTTTTGTGATTGGGCGAAGGAGGACCGAAGGCACCTGAAACAAAATTAAAATCATTGCACACACGTTTTTTCTCAGCAATCTTGACTACAGAAATCAGTATTGTACTAACACAGACAAATTTCAAGAACCAAACTGACAGGATTTTATAATCTAAATGTAAGAAAGATTAGACATATAATTTCACTCACTAGAGATGGACCAATTCCAAGATGGACCAATTCCAAAATTTATCTGTAAACTTATTAAATAGACCTCGTGCGGATCTTCGTGAAGCCTGAGTAGGGGGTGCCAGCAGAAGAGTGGGGGATCAACGTTGGAGGGGAAGTTCACAATACCATGTGTCACAATACTATTTCTGCGGAAACATTTGGCTAGTATTTGGAATATTTGATCTTGTACGATCAGCTGTTTTTTACTCTTAAAAAAGTGTATTTGCTTTTGCTGATTGTTTAATTTAATTTAAATATTTTTACCTATAAAAGTAATGTTTAAACATATGGGTGCAGCGAACTCACTAGGTTGAAGGCAAATGAAAATCATTTGAGTTAGGCCTAATCAATAAAGGCTGTCCCACACTTCTCGCGAATACGCCCGAACACTCGGCCGAACTCTGAATGTTCAGGGTAGTCGCGAGAAGTGTGGGAGCTGCACGAACTTGTTGGTACCAGTACACTATCGCCAAATGATTCACTCGAATGTGCACAGCGAAAAGTACACGCTCGTCCAATACCATGCTTGCCATTCGCTTCCATTCATCTCTTTTGATTCGTGCCAAATACCCGACAAAACTACTGTCTTAACCTAAGATATTTGCAAAACAATCACTTTGCGGTTGCAATGTTTTTTGTATAGCGTGTAACAGATGATTATCACAAGCAATTTTTTAGTCAACAGACTAAGAACAGATATCAATCGCTCACCCCCACCCTAAAAAAAACGGTTTAAACCACTTTAACCAATAATACCCAGGCTTCACGAAGATCCGCACGAGGTCTACAGTATCTGTAAATTGTAACATACAAATAAAAATAAAGTTCAAACAAAGGTCTTGCAATATCTTTTTAGCTTATTAAGTAACATGAAACTTGCACTGAAATCCGGGTGAAATAAGGCCAAACCTGATTGTATTCAACATTATTTAGTGTGGGGCATTGTGAAAATATTTTCTCCGGAATCCAGTTTACCACTCATCATAAACTTTAACTGATTGGTGTAGACTTACGAGCTGATCTCGTTCTTTACTTGTAATTTTTTCAACCAGTGAGTTGGAATAGAAAATTGGTGCTTTTATATGGATTTATGGTGTATTTTAATTACAATATTTTTCTTTCAGTTTAACCCATTGAATACTTTTCACGGAACGGTTCCATGACAGCTGTTTTGGCCCAAAATCTTTATCACTGAGTGGTTCAGTGATGATGTAATACCATATGTTTAAAAAAATTATTATTATTTAATTTATATTTTTTTGATTTAAAAAAATTGCATTTACCCATTAGGCTTTATACCCATGAATGATTTTTATAGGTAAAATATTGCATTGGGATACATTTTAGGTAAACGGATAAAAATCCAAATTATTCAAGGAAAAAGTGGTTTACTATAAAACTCATAAACAATTTTTTTTTTAGATAAAGTAAAAAACTAAAGAGTTGTATGTAAGGAAATATTTGTTGCACTTTACTACATAACTGATTAGACATTTATTTTTTTAAACAACAATTTTTAATCGTATATATTATTTCTCTAGCCTGTTTTTCGCTATATTTTCCTTATTCCTTAACCAAATTCCATGATTTACCACTCATTTTAAAGCTTATCTTGCCGGCTATTGACAAAAAACAGACCCACGGTCTAAAAATGTACCGCTTCTCGGAAATTTGAATAATAACGAAGATAAATAAAGGGAATATTTTGTTTTGACAAGAGTGAAAATGTAAGCAAAAGAACATCTGATCAGCTGACAAGTTTTGGTTCGCAGTGCGGAATTCTGTACGGGGTCGAGTAGTATGAATTTGATTTATTTTTTGTTTCTATTAACATATTAAAAAGAAAATGTATCCAGCTTCAAGAAGAACACTAAGTTTGCCAAATTGGTAGCAAAAATAATTTTGTACAGTTTATTTACTAAAACACTGCAAAATATTGAAATTTAATTGGGTTTCTGGGGCCGTTCAGTCAGTAGAAAACTAAGTATCCAATGGGTTAAGAGTTTTAATTACAATATTTTTCTTTCAGTTTAACCCATTGAATACTTTTCACGGAACGGTTCCATGACAGCTGTTTTGGCCCAAAATCTTTATCACTGAGTGGTTCAGTGATGATGTAATACCATATGTTTAAAAAAATTATTATTATTTAATTTATATTTTTTTGATTTAAAAAAATTGCATTTACCCATTAGGCTTTATACCCATGAATGATTTTTATAGGTAAAATATTGCATTGGGATACATTTTAGGTAAACGGATAAAAATCCAAATTATTCAAGGAAAAAGTGGTTTACTATAAAACTCATAAACAATTTTTTTTTTAGATAAAGTAAAAAACTAAAGAGTTGTATGTAAGGAAATATTTGTTGCACTTTACTACATAACTGATTAGACATTTATTTTTTTTAACAACAATTTTTAATCGTATATATTATTTCTCTAGCCTGTTTTTCGCTATATTTTCCTTATTCCTTAACCAAATTCCATGATTTACCACTCATTTTAAAGCTTATCTTGCCGGCTATTGACAAAAAACAGACCCACGGTCTAAAAATGTACCGCTTCTCGGAAATTTGAATAATAACGAAGATAAATAAAGGGAATATTTTGTTTTGACAAGAGTGAAAATGTAAGCAAAAGAACATCTGATCAGCTGACAAGTTTTGGTTCGCAGTGCGGAATTCTGTACGGGGTCGAGTAGTATGAATTTGATTTATTTTTTGTTTCTATTAACATATTAAAAAGAAAATGTATCCAGCTTCAAGAAGAACACTAAGTTTGCCAAATTGGTAGCAAAAATAATTTTGTACAGTTTATTTACTAAAACACTGCAAAATATTGAAATTTAATTGGGTTTCTGGGGCCGTTCAGTCAGTAGAAAACTAAGTATCCAATGGGTTAAGAGTTTTAATTACAATATTTTTCTTTCAGTTTAACCCATTGAATACTTTTCACGGAACGGTTCCATGACAGCTGTTTTGGCCCAAAATCTTTATCACTGAGTGGTTCAGTGATGATGTAATACCATATGTTTAAAAAAATTATTATTATTTAATTTATATTTTTTTGATTTAAAAAAATTGCATTTACCCATTAGGCTTTATACCCATGAATGATTTTTATAGGTAAAATATTGCATTGGGATACATTTTAGGTAAACGGATAAAAATCCAAATTATTCAAGGAAAAAGTGGTTTACTATAAAACTCATAAACAATTTTTTTTTTAGATAAAGTAAAAAACTAAAGAGTTGTATGTAAGGAAATATTTGTTGCACTTTACTACATAACTGATTAGACATTTATTTTTTTTAACAACAATTTTTAATCGTATATATTATTTCTCTAGCCTGTTTTTCGCTATATTTTCCTTATTCCTTAACCAAATTCCATGATTTACCACTCATTTTAAAGCTTATCTTGCCGGCTATTGACAAAAAACAGACCCACGGTCTAAAAATGTACCGCTTCTCGGAAATTTGAATAATAACGAAGATAAATAAAGGGAATATTTTGTTTTGACAAGAGTGAAAATGTAAGCAAAAGAACATCTGATCAGCTGACAAGTTTTGGTTCGCAGTGCGGAATTCTGTACGGGGTCGAGTAGTATGAATTTGATTTATTTTTTGTTTCTATTAACATATTAAAAAGAAAATGTATCCAGCTTCAAGAAGAACACTAAGTTTGCCAAATTGGTAGCAAAAATAATTTTGTACAGTTTATTTACTAAAACACTGCAAAATATTGAAATTTAATTGGGTTTCTGGGGCCGTTCAGTCAGTAGAAAACTAAGTATCCAATGGGTTAAGAGTCGCATTGGCACCCACACAGTAAAAATAAGTAAAAAGTAGTAAAATCAGAGTTGACCATGTGCTACTCACAAAGAATTAACCGATCCCGACAGCTTTCAAGCAAGCCTGCCACCGTTTATTTTACTTGGGCTCTCCCACTAGTTGCCACAGACCGGTTAACTCACTGAGAGTTGCACGACTGGTCAGTTTTGGTCGTGAGCGGGAATCGAACCTACGAAGTTCGTATCAACATCTGGCCAAGGTGTTTCCATGACTTAGCTAACTCAGCTACCACGACCAGTGGCCTAGCGGCGTTATTTAGGTTTTTATAGTCAGTCCGGGCCCCTAGCGGAGAGAACCGTAGTTGCCCGCAGCCATTAGTTACAGATTTCACTATTAGAGTGCAGTACCAATCTAATCCCATTATCGGCCATTGCGAATAGAATATAATTACTACCTGAATGGGTTTATTATCAATTAGTTTGTTTTATAAAAATTAATCAAACAGAATTTTAATCACTATGTAATCAGAAGTTGGTAAAAAATGTTATCCTTTCTCTAACCAAATACATCACAGCTGCAATTGGTTGGCCAACAGGTACTGTAACAAAACCTAAAAGAGTTTGCTAAAAATCAATTATAAATTGTGTCATTAGCTCGTTATATGAATCTGTAAAAACATAAATTTTGTAATTCAGTCTATTTTTACAATCTGCCTCCATATAATTCCTCCTACTTGGTTCTCTTTCCTATATAAACACATTTTACTGTTAGTTATGATTCATGCCAAGGAATATAAAAAATTACAATTCTATTTCAAGTCAACTCAAAGACGAAACTCATTTAAAGTTCTACAAGGATAGACCATACATACTATCACTGACTTCAAGGAAGTATTAGTGATTTTTTTTATCAAATCGAGTTGAGTTTTGTCAATAATTATAAATTTTCAACTGACTATTTGCAATCTGCATTACCCTAATCATAGTAAACAGTTACAAATATAGTATTGGGATTTGGCAACCACTCTAGATAGAATTCCATAGTTCTATTTTGAGCAGGAATATTTAATTATAATCCAACAAAATGTCATTTGGGAATCGTTTCTGGTCGATACAACGCAGTTTGGCTGCCATTTACAATACAACATGGTCTGGTTTTAGTTTGTGCTCGTTATTACACGGTTATACCGTCAATTACGGTTGCTGTTACTTGGTCCAGGCATCATTATAGTCCCGGACAGGGATTCTTTGGTTCAGTGGAAAGAGGCTGACATGAAGTGGTTATCATTCGGAGGTCTGCCCATCCGACCCTTATTAATGCCATGGCTGTGCTCAACATAAATAAGTGCTATAACGATTAGCCATTTCTATTATAATTTAAAAATATATATTACCATCGATATACAGTGGATTTTGGGTCATCTGAACGACGACTATACTTCAAAATCGTCTTTAATTTGAATATTTCACATTGCTGGCACATTCACGATGAGAAACAAAATGGCTGACCGAGAATCTAAAACTAAAACAAGAAAATGCCAGCAAAAATTAAGGAAAATTACAGCCACTGCTTTCATTGAGATTAGGGGGTTGTTATGGTGGGTTGCTATATTGTAGGTTCAAAAATAACCTTTGATATCGTAAAATATTAAGAGCTTTGGAGGCCAATCCTAAAAAGTGTAGATGGAAGCTGAGTTCTACAAAATTCCCCCCTATGAGAATCCCATTACTTAATACAATGATGTTATTATCGTTCCACACGTGACCAATCGGACTCAAAAGCTGCTGATGGACTTGGTTTATGAGATATTTTTGACTATGTGCTATCCAACTTGGACCTTGCTCCAAGTGACTACAACCAGTTCCCATATATGAAATGACTAGCAATGCAATGTTTTAAGGATGATGAGAAATTAGCGGCCAGTAGTTAGCTGAAATTACTAATGGCAAAGTTTTATCAAGATTCAAAATTGAAAAGCTAGTTCAACACCATGATAAGTGTATTCAGAGTCTTCATCACTGGAAGTTGACAATGCAATACCCAGCAACAATCCAATACAATGTAAATGATTAACCCCATTTATAATCCTCAACACTTTCGCTGCTGCAAACATGTTTAAACATAAAATTTGCCTAAGTTTCTATGCAGAGAAAAAAAAACGATGGGGGTCCGCAGCAGCCAACGTGTTAAGAAATAATAACCAAAATAATAACCTATTTCCTTGAACACTTTTTTGTGTATCTAAACAATTGGCATTTTTTTATGTTTGATAGGGAACGGTGTAAACCCTGGTCTTGCTACTATCTAAGGTCGACCTGTTCTTAGAAAGGATCATTAATTAATAGCCCAATGTTTTAATTCTTCACAATATCGCAAAATTCCCCGACTACCGCAGCCTACACACTACAGGTACTTACTGATGGTGAGCGGGTGTATGCCGTTGTTGCCCAGCATGTACTCGTCCTCCTGGTCGCGCAGCTCGGCCAGGCACCGTGCAGCCAGGTGGCGGAACACCGCGTTGACATTGATGTCCTCCTTGACAGAGGTGCGCAACAGCCGACAGCCCAGTGCGCGCGCCAACAGGTCCGCCTCCTCCCTGCGCACGGTCAAACAATATAGCCACACCACTATCATTTATGTTTTAATTTGTTTACAATTCTACTCTAATAACTCCATTTGCGTATCAAGAAGTTCTTCGAGGCTGCCAGCATCTAATCTCACTTTGATCTGAGTTTGCTTTAGATATTTTTTGGTGTCTTTCAAATAATATTGGCTTGGATTTAAGTTAACCAAAGGGCAGGAAATAGGAGCTTCAAGAACTTAAAAATTCACTTTGATAACTCCTGTTTAAAACCACTTTATCACATGTATTTTAGTTATCATTTTAATTTTGTAAATATATTAAGTAATTATAGTTTAGCACTAATTACGAAACTCCTGCCTTTGTACATTGTGCATCATAACAGATTTTATAAGTTAATAAAGAATTTGAATTTGAAAAAAAAAACTTTGCAGTGTCCATTCTATGTGACAAGCCGATATCATGCACAAAAGAGACATCTTGTTACATGAATGATATGAATAATATGAAAAAAGGAAAACTATTATTTCACTTAATAACTGAATCTTGACTCAGTGGCGGATCCAAGGGGGGGGCGAGGGGGGCGATCGCCCCCCCTCAAGCTCAGACGTTTGTTATATAGGCTACTGTATAAAAATAGTGCAGTTATTTAATTTGCAGCTGTTTAAATGTGTTGCGATTAATTCTTTATTGCCAATCCAATTTATGCATTGCCTACCATAGGTTATTTTTCTAAATGGTCTGTATGTATAATAAAGTTGTGGAATCAAGCAAAAACAGTTAGGGGGAGTGATAATTTCTGGTGACATCTCACAGTTGGCTGCACTGATGCGACGACGCGACTGCCCTTACATTACCCTGCTTCTTTTTTTACCCGTGAAACCACCATCTCACTGCAGGCAAACCGGGCAAACGTCAATGTATCAATCAGATGAATCAGATCTCAGATACAACAGCGATAGCTCGAGTGAACAGGGCGGTTAGTTGCACAGATGCAGGCAGAGTGGTGCGTACGTGACGTTACCATGACAACAGGAGTTTGACCGCACATTCACTGTGTCCACGTGATATTATTACTATTAGTCAACATACCCTTACACTGCCCATGCATGCTGTTCTGCCTTTTCTGTCTTTAGTTCAGTTCACTTTAAGTTAGTGCATGTTAGGTTTAACTGTTATTTTTAATATTTGGTTACTTTTTGATATTACAATTATTATTTGTAACAGTAAAAATCGGGGGGGGGGTATTCTACCACTAAGTCGCCCTCCCCCCCCCGACTCTAAAGCTGGATCCGCCACTGTCTTGTCTTCTGCATTAACTTAAATTTTGAAGTTCTAAATTTAACTAACATTTTGTAATGTATTTAATTTATTGTCAGTATAATTAATATTATTTTGTCTACCCTGACTAAATAAATTTAATATGATGCCCTGACTGACGATGACACTAAGTGTTACACCGGTGATCATTTAATTAACATGGAATCAAATGGTAATTAACATTTTAAACATGTTTGCCTCACCCAACATGTTAAGCAAGTGTGCCAATGGAAGTAATAACTGCCTTACTTAAATCAGTTACATTTCCTCAAAATATTTTAAATCTTTTGAGATCCTTACAATTTAAGACATAATACACCATAGAATCCTACCAATCTATCCTAGTAATCTAGTTTGCTAGGTAATATGAAATAAAACCAGCAAACCATATATGCAGAGCCATATATATTAATTTATACAGGCACCTCACAAAACCTCATTTGTGGGGCTGCTGGTCTGATACCCAAGTACGAATACACAAACTATAAAAAGGTACTAGAACGAAAAAACTCTACAGAACAAGCATTACTTACGGATCGACAACACTCTGATCCATGAGGTCTATTTTGTTTTGCACCAGAACTGTTGGGATCTCGCCACACTCATCCTCCACCTGTAAAAGAATCAATTTATCGGTTAAATTTTGTTAAACTATATCCAAAACAACACATACAACGCTAAACTCTGTAGATTCATGTAAATCAAGCTGAATCAAATCAAAGCTCGATTACATTTTTACCTTCTTCTCCCTATACATAGCATATGGAGAAAGTATTATTTTCGTCAACATTTTCGAATTTGAGTTTTTAGTGGAAATATTCGTTTTGGTGCTCCCTGAATCCAAAAAGTAATTTTTGAGTGATGTCTGTTTGTCTGTATGTGTGTGGAGCTAAGAGACAACACCAGTGGACCGATTTTATGAAATTTGGTATGTAGGTACTAATCCACAATATCTCCAGGCGTTTTTTTGATTTTTTTAAAATCTTTGATTTTTAAGGGTAATTATCCCCCAAAAACCACAAAAAATATGAAAAATCCAAATTTCTCAAAAACGGCTCAAACGATTTTAATTAAACTGTAGTAGTTTGTAGAGCTTTAGGTTTCCATTAAAATGACACAACCTGCATTTCTGGAAAAATCCGGGTTCAGAAATTACAGGACTTAAACCATCCAAAATTCAGTGTTTAGGATTGTTCATAAAATAACATCAATGTTAAAAAGATTACTATTCACCAATTAAAAAGAGCTCAAAAAACTAAATAATTTAGTATTTTGAATTACTATTCTACAACTGCTGGTTGCGGAGAAAATTTAAATTTTCATTTTGCGGTAAACGCAGTACATTGTCCAATGTTATTCTTATGGGGAATACAAAAATTACTATTTCTCTCTTATTTACTGATCAATTTCATTACAACTTTATATACAGGTCAAGTTAGCATTGATCAACAGAGAATGTTCGAAATACGTAGCCATTTAACCCTGGGAGGATGGGGTGGTTTCCCCCCTCTTATAACCACTGTGTGTAGCAAAAGATACTTAATGCCTCCATAAAAAGGATTTGGGTGGATATTTTTGAAAACAACTTATTTAGAAGATTTTCTGTACAATAAACCATATATTATATTTTATATTCAGTAAATAAATAGTAATTTAATCATTAAAGTTGTGCTAAGACGGAGAAAGTATGTGTCACTTTCCTGATACCGTTTATTAAGATAGCAACTAAAACTTACTGACCTGTAACTTAAAGGCAAAGAATAGTATTACTCTGATTTTCTACCTATGGAAATGGATGTAATAGAATAGTACTGGGAGGACCGAGCCTTGCTCAGTAAATGGTCTTTAGCTTGGCCTGCAATTGCAAGTTCATTTTGATAGTTGTTTAAATAAGCTTGAGTGAATAAAATTAATAGCATTATTAGCTCTCTCTGGCTTTTTATACTGTGTTTATCTTTACTGTCTTTACTGTGCCCGGGAGTGGCAGCACCGGGAAATATAAGTGCATTAAATCTAAATCAACAATATGCTTCTATATAAAACAAATTAAAAACTAAAAACTAAATTGGGTTTCAAAATTTGTTTAAGTAGTAATTAATTATAATTTATATGGTGTGTAAAACAAGACCAAAACATTTTACATGAAAGTTATCACGTCACTACATTAATATTTGAAATATAACACGCAAAATACAAAAATTAAACTTGTGGACATCCTCTCTTTATTTTTATATTTTACTGTGTTTACAGTGATTAGATGTCTTATTCTTCGTTATTTCATTTGTCTTTAAAAAATACTTCATCAATGCTGAAACAAAAAGCTAATTTTGTTAAAGACATCTTACTTTAAGGCATACATTTTTTGAGAGAAAATAAATTATAACTGACCACATTAGTGGGGGTTTCTACAAAATACAGTATATAACATAACACAGTTTCTTACAACTTTTTTTGGTAAATCCTTTTAATAAATAAGTCACTACTGTTTCAAATTAGTGGAGAATACATTCATTTTAGGTTTAATTATAGCCAGAAAAAGCAATCCTGTGAGCAGTTGGTTGCAATCGCAAAATTTAATGACATTTGGGTTTCATCGGTTTAACTGGACAACTCGCTATCTGGCCAAAGTCCAGATCCCAAGGAGGCTGGAGGCTACTGTATAGAGTAAAAAAATATATAAATTTGACACCTGATAAAATTTAAACATGTTGGATAACTCATATGACAGTAAAAACTGAGTCTTCACTAATATTTACAACTTTTAGATTTAATTAAAAAAGTAACCCAATCTGTAACTAGTCTGAAGTAATAAAACATTGTTTCCGTGAAACTACAGAACACAAGTAATAAAAAAATTACAATGGTAATAAATACGAAAGCTTAAAAAATTACACAGACTATACTTATGGCATAATTGGTCACAGATTAAACCCAAATATATGCTGAATCAATGGGGACAGGATAGTCTCTTCACTTGCTTATTGGTTCCAAAAACTTGCTATGACAGACAAGTGCTGTAGCAAGTGTTGGTTGTGCTGTGCAGCACAGGAAGTATTTCAAATCAAAACACTTCAAATAAGCTTTGACCACCAGTTCATTACAGCTCTCCCCACCATCACTTTACGAATTTTTCTTTTGCACAGCTCTAAACTTACCACACAGTCCCACATTCTTCTAAATTTAACCTGAAGCTAAATTATTTAGCTAGTAATTTTCTACTAGTTTTTCCTAATACTATCTTCGCTTGTTCAAATGACTGAGTTTTTATAGTCACATTAAATAACACAGGTAATCAAATTCAAATCAAATTATAGCAATAGTAGCAGAGCTCGGGCAGAATATTTTAAGTCATCAATCAATCTATCCACTTCTATTAATTTTCTCGGTGTCATGCTTGATAAGTCGCTCACTTGGTCCGAACACATAACCAAGCTTCAGTCAAAACTCAACAAGGCTTTTTATGTTTTGCTAACACTTTCACATTGGATTGATACATCTACTCTTAAGGCTGTATATTACACCTATGTTTATTCCCATTTGTCATATGGAATTGTATTCTGGGGTTGTTCCTCTGGAAGCCTACAAGTATTCCGTCTTCAGAAAAGAATTCTGAGAGTGATGGCTGGTGCTCGTGTAAGGTCTTCATGCCGTAATATATTTAAAACTTTTGAAATTTTTCCCTTACCTTGTGTCTTTATCCTAAACATTGTCATATTTGTGAGATTGAATGCTTGCCACTTTAATTCCAAAACTGAAAGTCATGGTTATCACCATCCTAACCACAAATAAAACCATATAGTTTTACCATATAGTACCATATGGTTGGTACCATAAACACTTACTACAAATACCAGCACACAAGTCATCATCTTTTAAAAAATCAGTTCTATACACAGGTAGCAAATTTTATAATTAACTCCCTCAGAGTATCAAAAACATTTCCAATATAACAAAATTCAAAGCAGAAGTGACTAAGTATTTAAAAACAAAGTACTTTTATAGTGTCAATGAATACCTTACAGCCTGTCATTATAGTTATACATTTTATTTTAGCGAATTTCCCCTATAGGGAAGAAGCTATTACCGTAGGTCTCATGGTAAGATTTAAGCCCGAGACCATGACAAATTATTTTTTTTAGGTCCCCAGATGACTAAAACACTATTCGTTCAAATGTATATATATGTATATATATATATATCTATATATATATCTATATATATATATATATGTGTCCGTGAATGCGATAACTTGAGTAAAAAACGTCCGATTTCGATGAAATTTGGCTCAAATGTGTAAAGTGACATTTATGACTTTAAGTTCGAAAACCAGAAAAATCGGGCCATGGGAAGGGGGGTTTATGGGGGTTTTAAATTTTCCAAAAATCAGTTTTTTGCATTTTTTACCCTAAAACTTTTAAAACACTTAATTTTGGTTTAGACCATGTTATAGAGCTTAAAAAAACAAATAATATGGTATTTTGAATTATTAAGCTAGGTTAAGTGGTTGCGGAGAAAATCCAAAAAAACCTGCTCATAAAATCTCCTATGTTAATCTTATGGGAAAAAGGTTTTTGGCTTTTCCTAAGTTAATTTTAATGTAAACTTCACATTTGCTTTTACCAATCAACTCAGCTCCACAAAACAATCATTTTGGTGTTTAAATTGTGATTCTACGTCCAACCGTTGCAGAGATATTCAAAGTGCTAAACACAGTACGTTGTCCAATGTTATCCTTATGGAGAATAAATAAAATTTGATATCTCCATTATTAATGAATGTATATTGATGAAACTTGGCATGTGGGGTCACGTAGTACTGGTATATTGATATTTGCACAAAAAATTGATTTTTTGTTGATTATCCCTGTAGCAGCGAACCTGCGTACTCAGCCCCCATGTTATTCTTATGGAGAATAAGTAAAATGTAATGACTCCCTTAATTATGAACATAAATTAATAAAACTTGGTATGTGGCTTCACCTTGTTGAGTTATATTGATATTTGCATAAAAACCCATTTTTTTAGTTTCTTGTTGCAGCAAACCTGCTTACTCATCTCCCATGTTATTCTTATGGAGAGTAATTAAAATGTTATATAGTGCTTATTTATGATTGAACTTGGTATGTGGCTTCACCTAGTTAAATTATATTTATATTTGCATAAAAACCAATTGTTTCCTTGTTTCAGCAAACCTATGTACTCATCACCAATGCTATTCTTATGGAGAATAATTAAAATTGTATATATCGCTTATATATGAATATATTTTAATGAAACTTGGTATGCGGCTTTATATGGTATTAAGACATATATTATGCATTGGAAATTCGCTGAGTACGCAGGTTTGCTGCGACGGGGGTATTTTGTTATTAGCATTATTTTTTTACGGGTGACTTTTGTTTATTTTAATTGTACTGTTTATTTACATTTTGATTGATCATCAAATGTATTCGTATGTCATGTTAGGTCTATGTATTTTAATATAAGGACACTTTGACAATTTCACCTGTCTAAGGGAAATTCCCTATAATAGATGTTATGTGATGTAATAAATAAATAAATAAATAAAATTATAATATTTGAGTTTTAACTAGACAATTTTATTTTATCAAAGATGTTTCATCAAAAATATCATATTTTTCCTCCAATTTTCTTACCAAGATCTTCATAAGTGTCGGACTTAAAGTTCTCAAAACATCCTTGCACGGTTTAGCTTTATATATAGATATCGTTTTAAACAAGAAAAGTACACAATCAGCGACTCAACACAAATGCTAACGGTTGCCGGAAACATCCACACTTGGAATTTCTGTCAATTTCCCTTTCACATATAAATCAAGTGCCGATAGAGACAAAGCTATCTCACGAGAGAAAGTGAAAGCCGGGTGTAACGAGTAACAATAAAGCCTGGGGACCGAGATCACTAGGAGCAATTAACGAGCAACTCCGACGGCTAGCAAGTTCCCACCTGTAATGTGCATTGCTGCTGCACTTCTTCATGTTAGCGTTAATTAGCAAGAGTTTCCCAAGCAATCAGCTCTTCCTCTTCCTTCCCGGAGACTTTGGTTCCTCAGTTTTTGCCAACCGTTATAACCGTTCTTCACCTTTAATTTATTTTCAAGTTTTTATAATCACACAATTAATGCTTATAGATGTAACATAAAAAGGGCACCCACAAACAACCTACCACCTTGTATTCGTATTTATTTATACAGTTAACTAGAAACGAGCAAATATGTTCTTGTTTACAGCACAAATAAACTAAGTATAAAGAATATTCAGTACAAGAGAATTTTCAGGAAAAGCTATATGGCGAATTTACTTAAATTTCCAAATCACTATGACCTTGCTGAGTGGGGGGCATTACAGCTATTAAAAAATAAATTGTGTTTAAATATTAATAACAACTGTAAATCTAAGCTTCAACTCTTTAATTTGTGAAAACATTACTATTATTTTCAAGCAAAAACTGTATATACAAGTTGATCAATTGATAATTTAAAGAGTATAAAGGAGTTCTGTATATAAATAATGAAACATTTTTAGATATGTGGTCCTCAGTTGTTTATCTTAAATTCCACTGAGTAGTTGATTTTTGTCCTTTAAATAATTTAAAATATAAACTCTTTTAACAACAAAATAAAAATAAAAAGTTTGGAAGACAAATTATGATAACAATTTTTTTTGTTAACCTTAAAATTCATCCCATGCCAAAGTAAGAAAAATGAAAAAAAAAATTGTTGAAATTGAGGAAGTCACGCAGTTGGTCAAGAATTCCAATCTACAAATGGGAAAGAAAATAGGACTGTAAACCCATAATGGCAGCCATTCTGAGGTCAAGGTCTAACATCTAGCATGTTGGACAATCACTCGTACAGCGAGATTGCTGTGAGCTGGGCAGAGACTGCCCACTGGATCCACCTCTGGGGGTTTATTATGGCTTTTACTCCTCCATCATAACAGGATATACAATGGCAAAACGTTTTGAGCATCAGTTAGATATCCCAATAAATAAAGAGAGGCAAGCAATGTACTTAGACATTTTCAATGACATTCCCAGCCATAGCTCTTCCTTTCTTAAACTATTTAGTAACTAAATAATCTGAGGACACTCGAACTCTTGATTTAAATTTATTGTACGGATAAAAGACATACATAAACTACAACTGTGCTGCATGAAAAAACCCCAAAAAACAGTAAAATCATTGTTTTTGAACAAACTACCACTGCCAGCAAATTTGTAATATATTAGATCAGTACAGTATTTTGCAAATTAGTTCAAGTCTGCCTTCTCTTCTAACCAGTAAACAACTTAGGTATTTGTATTGAAATTGACTGAATTATAAGTGTCAGATACAAATAATGCATTTTATAGCTTTGTTACTCATTACTAAGTACCAACTGTTTCCAACCGAGGTTAATTTTTTGACTGCCCTATGACAGAAATCACGTTTATATAGTATACTCTGAACCTCTGCTGTGATCTACATTTAGTAACCAAATACAGCAGATGTTCTGAACATCCAAGTATACCACACTTCAAAATCTGCAAAATCTGTATACTGCAGAGAGTTCACCAGAGTCCTTATAGAAGAGTATAAAGGGAATGAACTTCAAATAAAGAGAATGCTCTAGTCACCAGGTTCTACCTGCTTCTCCCATAAGGCCAATGTTAACTTTCAAATATACCTCCTTCTCGATGGGTTATCCGAAATCGTTGATTTAAGGTTCATTTTAAAGAATAAACGAGTCTGCACTCAGCACACTGACGTGAGGGAAGTGAATTTCCACATAACAAACATTTAAAACTCAAAATCAGTGTAAAAACAAACATTTATTCCAATTTTTATTGAAATCAGAAAACATTGATTTTTTGGCTGTTCTGATGATCCTGGTTTCATTTACCTATAATGCTGGGAATACAATTTTGCGCATTATAAGGTTAGGAGAGGGTCCAGTCAGGCTTGTTGCTGGGGTTGATAAAAGTACACAAACAAACGAATAACAGGCTTTTCTAATGTAAAACCCCCAAAAGACAACAAACTGTGTTTAGTCTATACACATTTTCTTTAATAACTCAGTAAATAATTATGCTAGAATGACGAGAGAGAGCTTAAAACTTTCCCCTCACTAATTTCCATCTTTTAACATGCATTAATGTTTTCTGGCCCTTTTCGGGCCCAAAAACTCAAAACTTGAAATATTAATCCAAAAAAAGTTTGAGAGTTTTCCGATTGTTTTGTCCAACGAACTTGTCCAAGTTTATGGAAAGGAACGTCCCTACCAAATTTGAAGTAAATCGGACAAAAAATGTGACTGCTATAGTGCAAACTCATATAGGGCCTATATACAATTTTGAACGACCCCCCAGAACGTATTCAGGGGTCACGTAAGGAATTTCTCTGGTGGTCCCGGGCTTAAGTTTCACCGTGCGGGTCATGCTAATAGTTCACTTTCCATAGGAAATTCACTAATTAATAATAGCTAGCGATTTCAGTGAGCAGAATGTTGATAACACAAATAGTTCACCTAAATGAAAATCGTCAAAAATGAATGTTTTGGAATTTTACTGAACGATTATTATTTGAGATATTGATATTTTGCTCACTAAAACCGCTAGGTATTCTTTTTCTCTTCCAAAAGAGCTATAAATCAATGATACCAGATAATCCTTTGAGGAAAGACAGGCTAGGCTTTGAATGTTAACATTGCCTTTATGGAAGAAGCAGGTAGAAGTTCGCCAGATCGATCCTGAGAAAATATGAGAAGGTTTTAAACTGGATCCAGCTGCCGTTTAGTCATCGGTATATTAATTAATGATCCTAGCTATATAATGAGCCGGTCTTAGTCAGCAACAAGGCTATACAAAGCATTTCACTCATTCTACACCTGTAATTCATTCATTTTCGCCTTAAAATACGCCCTAGCTCTGTCGGCGTCTTACACAGAGATTAAGAATCACCAAAGGTTCCGTGACTACTCCCACCTTCTACCATCCCTCCCTCAGGTTACCTCTACATCTTGCCAGCATTGCCACAGTTACCTTCATCTTCCACGAGTGCGCGGCGTCGAACGAGTCCCGGTCGGTGGTGGAGAAGGCGAGCACGCAGGCCTGGGCGCCGCGGTAGTAGGCCTTGGTGATGGCGTCGAACTCCTCCTGACCCGCCGTGTCCCACAGCATCAGTCTCACATCCTCCCCGTCGCATCTGCGGCAGACAATCATTTGAGACTGAAGACATTTGCAATATAATTACAAATCGCGATTTAGGCAGTCACAAATCCTAGGGGCCCGTACCACACAAAAAGCGCACACAACAGCCTTAAACAAACATAATAAAAGGGCACTGCTGATCAACTGACCTGGGCGGTAAGGGCCCGTACCAATGGTCGCGCCTAGGGGCCTATAACAGTCGCCACACATCTTTACGGATGAATCAGAGCTACTAGCCACTGTTTACATCGCACTGACTATTTATTTTTCTTATAAAACCTTGCAATCGTACACACGCTTCTTTGAACCGTATAGTCAGCGCGACGTCGCTACAGTCTTAATTGTTTTCAGAGAGGTTAATGGTGCCGATTCATCCGTCAAGATCTGTAGCAACTCTTAGACACCTGCTATACCCAGTCCTGCTTAGTAACCTTAGTTTATTTTTTTGTTTCATAATTAGGTTATTAGTACGTAATAATGGAAGGGCAAACATAGCAACACGATTTGAAGAATCACTTCTTTTACTTTGAAGTATCGGGATTTAATTAGGAACGTCTTGCGACATTTGAAAATGTATTTATGGGCCGTGCATATATTACATCACGCCTCCCCGGGGGGGAGGGGGTGCGGCACATCGTGACAGACCGTGACACGGGAGAGGGGGGGTTAAGGGCTACGTGTCGCGTCACGATTAATGGATTTAAAGCCTGCGAAATGGTCAGTTACAGTGACGCAATACCGAATGTCACAATCCAGTACTTAATAATTAATAAGTGTGACGTGACAGGGGGGAGGAGGGAGTAGCAGCATGACAGAGCGTGACACAGGGGGGGGGGGTAAAAAGGGCTGTATATAGCGTGACGTAATTTATGCATGGCCCTTACACCCAATTTAAGTTCCCTGACCATTCCCAAACTGAGCTCGGCCCCTAACACGCTTCTGTAATTTACAGTTATTGTACAGGAATACACACGATAAATATATAAAACGTCGCAGAAAACCTGCGTACTCAGCGAATTTTCAATGCAAATATATATATACCTCACCGACACATTAATTAACCATTTACATTAACCTACGTAAATACATTATACGAATGTTTTAATAAATGATCAGCTCAATAATGATAAAAATCATTTTGTGCTCAACAAAAGGCACGAAATAATGCCTTGCTATGCTTCAGTTAGTGGATGCCTAAATTTGTAAAGTAACGGTTCTATTGAATGTTTATCAACAAACAATAATAGTAGATTTTTTAGAGTTAGCTTTCTTGCAATTGACGGAAAGGCGAGAGGAGAAGATAAAACTATCTAGAACTTCTCTAAACCGACAAAACACATGACATTAATAAAGCAACAACAAGTTTGATTGGTCGGTTGTTGAGTAACCAAGACCAAGGCCAATCATCTAAAACAGCATTAAACATTCTGTTAGGCGAGGTTGGTTTTGTCATTCCCCTTTGTCGCGAGGACAATATCATCAATTTCCCTTTGTTGTAACATGTACGACAGCCAGTGTTATCCTTCCATTGTAAATTTTCTCCTTCATTAGTTTGAGATGCCACCTAAACAACGTTTGTTGCCATCATGAAATATATGTTTCTTCTGTTTGTGTTTTTATCCTATACTCTAATATGAGTAAGGTTTGCTTGTATGTTTGCTTGCTTGCTTGCGACACTGATCTCAAAAACGGCTCCAACGATTTCCTTCAAATGTTCAAAATAACTCATTTCTGGGATCAAAATAAGTTTTAGACAGGCCTCATCCCCAGGAAAAATCAAATAATGTAAAAAAACTAAAATGAAAAGTTAACAAAATTAACATTGGGCTTATGGAGTTTCAAATCAAAACAAAAGAATTGTAACAGCTGTTCATAATCAACCAGGGAACTGTCAAAGTAATACTCATGTTGTTTATGATTATTAACATATGGTTTCTTGAGAGTAGAGATTAAAAGATTAGAGTGAAGATTACATATATAGAGTAGTAAAATAAATCAAAGGGACATTGAGCTATAAATAACAACTGGAGTGAACTTAAAATGTAGAAAAGAGGCAAATGAGTTATACAAATCTGATTATCAGTAGGGGGAAGTGGTGAAATATTACTCCAAGTCATCTAAAGAAACTGACTTGCCTTCCCCCGAGCGAAGCTCGGTCCCCAGGTACCGTAAATGAACCGCGCAAAATTATTTACATACTACAGTATAACAAGGTTTAGCAAAAGTAAAAAAAACACATATTTAGGGTTAATCAAATTAAATTAACTTCCCACAAAATCAAATATTCCTTATTTAAACGATCGTAAAATATAAGGCCTTTATTAATACCAACGTCATCGGAATACATTATGGCAGAATTCTATTAAAACACTGCATTACCAAAACACAACCACCACAACCCACTTATATGATTGGGTATGAGATACGCATGATTAAAACTACAGTGATAAAAAAGCATATTACATATTGTATAATGCAATGTATGTCCCCATGTCCATTGATTTTGTTGTGAACATGATTATTAATCAACAACAAACACATTACTAACGTGTTGACATTGAACATTGATATTAATGTAGTAAATATAAATCAAAGTCTATAAAATAGATCACCTTGATAAATCAAATATTCGTATTTCTAAATCGTCGGTAGTTCAAACTAGACTCGTTCCCCTTGATATTTGATTTATTTGGTACATTAATTTAATCCAGCAATATTTAGTTTCACAGCCTAGCTAACTTTTAGCTACTGAAAAATTTAGACCAATATTTAGTTAGTTAAAACATTACTGGCCAAAATAATAACTTACAACATTTCATCCTGAATTCCCAGACTTCTCCAGATTTCTCAGGCACCTGGTATAAAGTTTTCTACAAGAATGTCGTTTAACGGAACGCACAAATTGGCAAAGCCCAAGTAAGAATCTTATTCCTGCCGATGGTCCGTCATTACTGGCAACCTGATTCCATAAAGTTATTTGAGTTACGGCCCAGATCCGTCTAATGAGCCGCTCCATGCTCGACTTGCGACTCCGTGGACTCCGGTCCTCTGATCTGGTTCTTGTTCTCGTTCTGTTTATCCACTTCATTAATGGCACTTTCCTCAGCCGCCCGGTGAATTTAAATCTTTCAATTACAGACTTGTTTCCCTGCTGAAGTGTTTCTTCCCAAGTGCGTGTCGAACAAATGAGGAACAAAAGCAAGAGTACAGTCCTATTGATTTTTATCTGATCTGTATTGCGCACCATGTCTAGAGGGAACAGGTCTTATGACCAAAAGCGCATGCCCATTAACCTCCTCCTAAACTCCTCCTAAACTTGTATATAACATAAATAGTTAGCTAATAGTGGCTAATGCTTCAAAGAGAAACAATATGCATTCTCCCAAACTTGCGCAAAGGTTCTTACAGTTCCCACGTTAATGTTCACTTTTCTGAAATATATTATTATTCCAGGTTTTTGTACACTAGAACTGACATGGTTGTAATTTTAAATTTTGAATATGCTCTATTTGTAATGCAATCTTGTTATAGTAAATTTACACAGAGTTTATTGATAGTTCAAGTAAATCAAAGACAACAGCGCAAATGTAAACGTAGGTCTATGTCAGTATTGTATAAAGCAGTGTATAAATGTTAAGGTGGTTAGCTTAATGGTTAGAACGCTTGCTACCAAGCAGGATGAAATTCACTGGCACGCTCTTGAGCAATCTTGCAAATTTTGTAGTTTCAAATTTTTCAAACTTAAAAAATAGCTTTAAAATTGCAAAAAAATTACTATGTTAAGTTTGGGTTCAGTGGACACTGATCATTAGTTGATACAAATCAACTATTTAATTTATAGAGACAGAGGTGCGCACTCCCGGGATACTGAACGTCAATTTACATAGGAGCTTCTGGAGGAGTAAAGCAGCTCGTCAAGGATACTGCTTTATAAGCTGTTTGACCACTTTTTGACTGAAACTATTTACAAAACAGTCATGTGGAAGTCCAGTACTCGGCTTATCGATTCAGCTTCAATGGCTGCTTTATTTTAATATTGAGTTTTTTCAGTCGGTGAAAAAAGGAACGTCATTATATGTGCAGAGTACTTGAAACATGTAGTATTTGTCTGAATTTCTTTGATCCAAGAATTTGTCAATATTTCCTTTGATAATGGATCGCGAGCTGGGAGGTCAAAAATTAAGTCATAAGGTCCACAGGGAAAACCTGTGCCATTTCGAAGGGGCATCTTCGGGGATGAGGAAAATGTGTTTGTGAACCGTCAATCTGAGGGCTTTCTCCCAGGTGGACAAACTCAAAAATGCGGAAAAAGTCAAATTTTGCGTCATAAGGTCCACGGATTTGACATATGCCATTTCGTTGTATACGTTTTGGGGATCACAGAAACACCTAAGTGGACAATAATTTTGGGGGCTTTACCCCAGGTGGACAAACTTGAAAAACCAAAAAAATCCAAAATATTACGACACAAGATCCACAGATAAAATAGGCGGCATTTCATTCCTCAGGTATTCAGGGACCCAAAACCACTTAGGTGGACAAGATTTTCGGGGGCTTTACCCAAGGTGGACAAGATTGAATTTCATGTTTGGAATTTTGGGTTTCTTTTTATGTGCCTAAAACCCATCCTATTAAACCAATTTAAATGAAATTTTTTGAGGGGTCATAACGTGAAAACAAAACTAAATATAAATACTCCCGTCGCAGCAAACATGCGTACTCAGCGAATTTCCTATGCATGAATATATTTCTTACTACCACATAAAGCCACTTACCAAGTTTCATAAAAATACTTAAATAAATAAGTGATATATAGCATTTTATTTATTCTCCATAAGAATAACATTAGGGCTGAGAACGCTGGTTTGCTGCAACGAGGAAGATAAAATGTGGGTTTTTTGCAATTTTCAATATAACTCAACCAGGTGAAGCTACATACCAAGTTTTAATGATTTATGTTCATAATTAAGGGAGATATAGAGCTTTACGTATTCTCCATAAGAATAACATTAGGGATGAGAATGCAGGTTTGCTGCTAAGTGGATAATCAACAAAAAATCAATTTGTTGTGCAAATATCAATATACCAGTACTAGGTGAAGCCACATACCAAGTTTCATCAATATATGTTCATAAATAATCAATATATCAAATTTTAAATATTCTCCATAAGGATAACATTGGACAACGTACTGTGTTTAGCATTTTGAATATCTCTGCAACGGTTGGACGTAAAATAACTATTTATACACCAAAATTATTGGTTTGTGGGGATAATCTTTTTGGTAAATATAAATGAGAAGTTTTCAGTAACATTAACTGAGGAAAAGCTAAAAACCATTTTCCCATAACATTAACATGGGAGATTTTATGAACACGTGTTTTTAGATTTTCTCCGCAACCACTTAACCTAGGTTAATGATTCAAAATACTATATTTTTTGTTTTTTTAAGCTCTATAACATTGTTGAAACAAATATTGTGTGATTTAAAAATTTCGGGGTGAAAAGTGCAACAAATTGATTTTTGAACATTTATAAAACCCCATAAACCCCCTTTCCCATTGTCCGATTTTTCTGGTTTTCGAACTTAAAGTCATGAATGTTACTATACACATTTCAGCCAAATTTCATCGAAATCGTACGTTTTTTACTCAAGTTATCGCATTCACGGACACACACACACACACACACACACACACACACACACACACACACACACACACACATATACATATATATAAATTTGAACGAATAGTGTTTTTTGCGTCTGGGGACCTCAAAACAAAAAGTTATCATGGTCTCGGGCTTAAGTCTTATCATGAGACCTATGGTAATAGCTTCTTCCCTATAGGGGAAATTCGCTAAAAAAATCAAATTTTTTGCTAAAAAGTTAATTTGTTATTTTTGCTTGTTTTGCCCCAGAAAAGCCTAAAAGGGACAAACATAGGTTGGAACCGTGTATAAACGATTAAATTCACTGTCTAAAGCTAAGGATACAAAATTATCAAAAACCAAATTTCCGTTTCAATTTATCTTATATTTTTTTATTTAAAAAAATACCACCGAAAACCCGCATACTCAGCGAATATCCAATGCATGTATATGTTTCTACCTAACACATAAGGAGAAACTGTCAAATCTCACAAACAGTCTATAAAATGGTCAAAACCAAAATGTACTGTATTATAAATTTGTGGGTAAAAAATCCAAACAAAATTGATTTTTGGACCATTTTGAACCTCCGTAAAACTCCATTCCCATGATCCGATCTTTCTGGGTTTTGAACTTAGTCATATGTAGGCCTAAAGGTACAAACGTGTAAAGCAACATTTATAAGTTCGAAATCCAGAAATATCGGACCATGGGAATGGAGTTTCATGGGGGTTCAAAATGTTCCAAAGATCAGTTTTTTTTATATTTTTTACCCACAAATTTATAAAACAGAACATTTTGATTTTGACCATTTTATAGAACATAAGAAAACAAATAATACTGCATTTTGAATCATTAACCTAGGTTAAGTGGTTGTGGAGAAAATCCCAAAAAATGTGATCATAAAATTTCCCTTGTTAATCTTATGGGAAAAAGGTTTTTAGCTTTTCCTCAGTTATGTTACTGAAAACTTCTCATTTATATTTACCAAAAAGATTATCCCCACAAACCAATAATTTTGGTGTTTAAATTGTTATTTTACGTCCAACCGTTGCAGAGATATTCAAAATGCTAAATACAGTACGTTGTCTAATGTTATCCTTATGGAGGATTAAAAAAAATATCTCCATTATTTATGAAGGTATATTCATGAAACTTGGTACGTGGCTTCGCCTAGTACTGGTATACTGATGTTTGCACTAAAAAAGTTTTTGCTGATTGTCCCTGTTGCTGCAAACCTGGATTCTCAGCCCTAATGTTATTCTTATGGAAAATAAGAAAAGTTTTATATCTCCCTTAATTATGAACATTAATTAATAAAACTTGGTATAGCTTCATCTGGTTGAGTTATATTGATAATTGAATTAAAACAAGTTTCATATCTTTCTTGTTGCAGCAAGCCTGCGTACTCAGCCCTAATGTTATTCTGATGGAGAATAAATAAAATGCATATATCACTTATTTATAAATGTATTTTTATAAAACTTGCTAAGTGGCTTTTATGTGTTAGGGAGATATTTATACATGCATTAGAAATTCGCTGAGTATGCGGGTTTGCTGCGACGAGGGTATTTTTAAGATATAAAAATATAAGATAAATTGGGCACCATTTTGAAACGGAAATTTGATTTTTGATAATTTGTTATCCTTAGCTTTAGACAGTGTATTTAATCATTTATAGATGGTTACAACCTATTTTTGTCCCTTTTAGGCTTTTTTTGGGGCAAAATAAGCAAAAATAAAATATAAACTTTTTAGCAAAAAAGTTTGATTTTTTCAAATATTTACTTTTGTTTTCATGCTATGACCCCTCAAAAATAATTTTATTGAAATTGGTTTGATAGGATGGGTTTTAGAAAGAAATCCCACATAAAAAAAGATCAAAAATTCCAAAACATGAAATTTTCGATCTCGTCCACCTTGATTAAAGTCCCCATAAATATTTTCCACCTAAGTGGTTTTGGGTCCCTGATACCTGAGGAATGAAATGCCGCCTATTTAATTTGTGGATCTTATGACGTACAATTTTTTGTTTTTTTTTTATTTTTCAAGTTTGTCCACCTGGGGATTTTTCAAGTTTGCCCAAAAATCTTGTCCACCTAGGTGTTTTTGTGATCCCGAAAACGTATACAACGAAATGGCATATATCAAATCCGTGGACCTTATGACGTAAAATTTGACTTTTTCGCATTTTTGAGCTTGTCCACCTAGGAGAGAGCCCCCAAGTTGACGGTTCAAAAACACATTTTCCTCATCCCCGAAGATACCCCTTCGAAATGGCACAGGTTTTTCCTTTGGACCTAATGACGTAATTTTTGACCTCCCAGCTCCCGGTCCATAACTCTATTATTTTATTCCGGTATGTGTTAGTCGGGATGGAATACCATTGAAACTTGTTTCGTTACTCAACATTGCAAGTGTAAATAACTTCGAGTAAATATTTAAAATCATCTCTAACCAAGGTCAAAATACTTTAAAAATACCTTTAGGATTACAATTTGGATATTATTTACACTGTAGTGATTAGTGACTAAACTAGGAGTACGCTCAAATATTCGCGTAATGGGATGACCGAACTCAGAAATGGTAGATTCCGTTAACGTAAGTTATAACCGAAATTCCATCGCAAAATATTAAATAAACTAGTGGCTTGAAGGGACCAAAGCCCCTAACCTTGCTCCAATAGTCTGTCTCATCTGACTCTTTTACTCTTTACTTGCTGAGGAGAATAAAACATAAAAGTAGGAACACATGTCAGTTCAAAAACAAAGTATTCGCATGTTACAATGTATACAAAGCAGACGTTTTTAAACCCCCATGCTTTTTTTTAGAATTTTTGGAAATACTGCTATTTTTTCCGAGTCCCTGGGATTGAGACCTTTAATTTGAGCCGTCTCCCATCATCCTGCGATTTGCCAAACTCCCACAATAATTTTGACTTACAAATTTCGTTTACAGAATTATATATAAAGAAAGATAGCCCTGGGGACTCAGTAGAAAAATATCTACTATTATTTCGTTAGTTTTAAGTCATAGGATAAATCGTTCTTAATTACTGTATATTAATTATATTACAATAGAAGTGCAAATTCTTCAACAAAAAATAACACGGTAAGTTGTTACCTATGCAGAGAGGTACATCGGAAATTAGCTGAGTACGCAGGTTTGCTATGATGGTGGTATTTAATATCATAAACTGACAAAAGAACACAGCTGGGAGAAGTAAATCTATCTATAATATTATAAAGAAGAGGTGGTTTCTGTCTGTCTGTCTGTCTGATGTTCCGGGTGAACGCAAAAACTACTGAACCGACTGGGCTGAAACTTTACACATAGGTAGATCTTGAACCCATGCAACACATAGGCCTATTCACTTCCTTAAAATCCCCTCGGGCTACGCCCCGTGAACGTCCCAAGTTTCAATGTTTACATTTCAGAATTAAGTAAACATTCAGAAACTGCAATGCGAACAGCTGTGGATACATTCATTTGACAGCTTAAAGAGCAGAAGCAAGAACAGCTGTTTCAAGCTAACTAAGATGCAAATTGCGTTGACTAAAGAACGGGTAGAGAAAACCCCTGTTCGAAGAACGGGTAAGTCAGCTAGTACGAAATAAATGGCTGCTGTAATATAGCTGATAAACTGCACTGCAACTCCATAAGATTAACATTGAGCTTAGAAAGCGGAGTGGAGCCCTAGAGGTAAATGTTTTTAAACCCCAAAAGGAAACAAACTGTAGAGGAGGTAGGAGCTTTTGATCAATATCAAACACATTAAATCTATGAAATACGCTAGGGGTTTTTTCTTCACAGTCATAACTCGATAACGGCTGGACGGATTTTAACGTTTGAGGTGACAAATTAAAGGTATATTTTACGAAGATTTGCCAATACGTCTAGGAATTTTAAGAAAGGAAATCAATTAAATACAGTAAATGGCTGAATTTTCAGAACACCAGCGGAAGTCTAAACTACGTGTTGATTAAAAGTAAGTTGTTATCATCCGTTTTAATATCAGATGTTTTGTTGTTATGTTTGTTTACAACTGAAGTAACCTTACGTTGTTGAAACTTCTTTCGTTACTCAACATTGCAAGTGTAACACTAAGTGTTTCGGATTATTATACAAATTGTAAATCCGAAAAGAATGTATTTCGAGTAAATATCTAAAATCATCTTCAACCTAGGTCAACATATTTTAAAAATACCTTTAGGGTTACAATTTGGGTATTATTTACACTTGTGACCAAACATGTTTCAATGATTAAAAAAAAATGATTTTATAAATATATATATATATATATTTGTAATAAACGGAGTAATCTAGTTTGATTACAATGAGCCTCATCAAAATTTGATTACAATGAGCAATCGCCCTTAAAAGGCTGATTTGCTCCACTAATCTCTTGCTCCAATGTTTTCAAAGTTCTTAAAGTTCAGCTGATCTCAAACAAGATGTCGGTAGCTTACTTAGGTTACTAATGATCAGTGAATTAAGGTGACACCTTCTCTATCGAAATGACGATAGTGAAAATCAAAGTCCAGATCCAAAATATGACTGATCGAATATCTCACTTTTCAGTACCTAACTGAAAGCCTCTAAGAGTGCAATTTCGACAGTGCAGGACGAGCCAGGTGGACCCCAGACGCGCGAGGCCCCCACACACACTCACACGATGCATGCCTGATGTGGTGACAGCCGTGAAGTAGGCTGAGGCGACGCTATACCACCCAATAACCCATATATCCAACCTACATCCATCTACATGACATTCAATTACAAATCTCACTGAGTGATAGACAGTGAATAGCAGACAGTTTACTTCTGACATACAGTTTTAAAACATATTTTATCCTAAATGTCACAAGTATAGTTCTCTTTTAGTAATTACTTGAAAAAGAAAACTGATAAGTCATTTATGAATATAGTGGTTGAATCCTTACACAAACTTGTATGTTTAAATTACATTTATAGCAGCTCTTCAGTTAAATTAGATAAACTGCGAGATAGAAATAACGCCATTCAATGCATGCAGTACATACAGTCCTAGCATTAATTACCACTGTCCCCACTCACTACTCGCGCCCTACAAGTGCACCGCCGCGGTATTATACCATAGAATAAATTTATTCTATGATTATACTACAGGCGCCCGCCGCACAGGTATACAGGACTGCGGAATGGCTACAAGGCCAGTGACCTTGCCGCTATTAAATACCCGCACTCCTCACTCCTCTCTCTAGCAGCGCCTGCTTTGCGTTAGCGTTACGTCGTAGCTCCAGAAAGTCACAAGTCACCCTCGTCTGCTACAGGACCGTCGTGCTTGTAGCTTGTAGCCCGTCCTGCTTACATTTTCAAAAAAATCTTCCATCCCAAGCAGGCGAGACTCATTAATAACTTACCAAATTAATTAATACGACAAATTCATTACCTTTCAGAACAAAATTAAAATAATATAACAGCTAAAAATACAATTTTATGATGTTGATGAATTTATATATTATGGTCAAAGTTGTAAAAACAATACAGTATTATGTGTTAATTAAAACTATTATTTACCACTGAAAATTAAATTCTTAATTAAACCAAGATATTTATATTGGTAATAGACTTGGCTAAAAAATGAGGAAGATACACTGGTGTAGATTTCATTTCAATAACAACAGTGCTTTACACTGAACCGGTAACACATTCTACACTCCTTTTTCACAAAAAAAAAACGTTATATACATATTAAAGACATACTAAACTATCGCACAAAAATGTTAATCGAAAAAACAAATTGAGAATAAGCGACGTATTTCTACAAATACAATACTAGATTCTCAACACAACTCTCTGAAATAAGTTGTCATATTAAACACAAGAGGGCTATGGACTGTAAAAGCAATTATCTTGTAAAGATATGTCATTAGAAATAGGGAACAGGGACTGGATGTTTTTTTCACCCGCCCAATAAAACAGCAGAGAATCATCTACTAAATAACTAGAATAATATCATGACTCGCTAGGATTTCTCCATGAATAGTAGTACATTTTGATTTACAACCCTACCAAACCCATGGTTTGAGCCTTGTTGAATTGTTGAAAGCGCCTTTAAAAACCAAATTACACAAGTAACCCTCTGGCCAGAAGGTTACACGATATTTACTCTACTTTTAACGGGAAATTCGCTTGAGTGTGTTGGTTTTCCGCCGAAAAACGTGAATCAATTCTGCAAATATTTCTCGACACAGTTCACATTTCATGAAATCACATATAGATGCGATTAACAAAACATTTTATTTTTACTTGCTAAACAGAGGACAAAACTGCACGGAATGAACTCGCCTGCTTTTAGTTTCCGCACGACAATTTCCCCATCTATTATTCATGCCTATTGCACCAATTAGCAGTGTAACTCCACGGCAGATTTACTGCACCTGCGGCCTCCCCCGGCCCTAGGCTGTGGCCGTCCGCGGTCGTTCGTTATACATTGCGTGCGACTGCGGTCCCGGCTACTATTTATAGCCACTCCGGTTATTCTGATTTGCAACTGTATACATTCGGGTTTTGGCTACCTTGGATACTAATGAGTTAAGAATCGCACGGCATTCCACGGTTCACGGTCAAATTCAAATCGAAATCATTTGGCTATTAACTCAGTGCTGGATTGTAACTCATCCTATGCTTCTCTGTGCGATTATAAAACTAAAAATCTTTGTAGAAACTAAACTGTTGTAATTTCAACGAGTTTCATTATAAATAGTTATATTTTTATTGAAATTTATATCGAGGTATTTTAATTTTACGGTAAGCGTGTGTTTACTGATTTTCAAGTGGAGTTGAATGCCTGTGGACGTTCCATATAACCCCAGCTTCTGGGCATTAAGGATTTACGTGTATTAATTTACCACAAAAATAAACGTATAGAAAGTTAAAAATATATTGTTTAAAAGTTTTGTTTTATATAGAGTTGATTTATTAATAACTTACTGCAAAGTATTCTCCCATCCGAGCTAAACAAAGACCGATATAAATACGTACTTCTGATTAAACGACTTTCAATAACTATGTTTTCAGTTTTAGTATAGTTCATTAAAATGACTTATGTGTGATAAAACCTAAGTTTAATGTTCAGTTTTACTATCCTGGGTACAAAAATAACCTTATCCTGATGAAAGGGCATTAAACAACTAATAATTCCAGTTTTAATATAGTCAATTAAGATGATGTTTAATACGCTATAAAATGTCAGTTTGATGATCTGTTTTAATAAGCTGGGTACGTATACCCACCATACGGAAGTATACTCTATACGGTTAAAAATATGAATGCGCAAGTAAAATTATTTTCTCCCAAACTCAATTAACGCAGCACATTTGTTATGTATAACCCTTGCACATTCTCCTTCGCGCCGCCGCTTGAGTTGAACTGCATTGGTAAGGTTAAACTGATGTAGGTGTGTGTAATCTCTATACCGAGTGTAAGTACAACAATATAATGCAACACAAAAATTATACCTTGTACGGTATACAAATTTATATTTTATTTGTGATTATTTCCAAGCGTGCTTATGAAAACCTATGTGAAATAACCTTTCAAATCAATTGCTTCCTGGAGATAAAATATTCATATTCACAACAGGAATTTCAAACACACATACAGGCACACATAAATCCTCCTCGCCTGTACTACGTACGATGGTGTAGATAACGCTGCGACCAACAATGGAGTGTATTACAGTAATTTCAATGCAACATTACCGGAGTGCGCCGGGCGCCGCCGGGCTGTCGTGTGAGGGATAGCGCCTTGACTGGAGATAAGGATCGAGCACGACATCGGTGAGGGAGGGGAAGGGGAAGGAAGATATGATAATGTGAATGTGCGATTCTGCCTACGTTCTGGGGGGCTCGATACAATTCAGCAACAGTATTCAATATTTTAGTCTTAAGATTTGTTGTAAAAACCTACACAATTCATAATTTCTTTTTGCAAATAAATGTTATTATTATTATGGGGGAGTATTCAAACTGGTAAGGTTTCAAATTGGTAACCTTTCACGTTGGTAACGTGAAAGCGTTCTTTCAAAGTAGAGTTATGGTGGCATAGCGATTCGGGGCAAAAAAAACAGTAAAAATCAAATCGATATTTTGTAAAATGTGAAGCAGGTTTTCTAATTGTTTACGTTAATCGAAGCATCCTAAAACGTTAATAAAAACGTGATTCGAAGCAGCACACAAAACTAAAGAAAAAAATTGCATTAGCATGAACATCAGTATTAAAATATAATAAATAACTGGATAAAAATAACATTGAAACCTAAAAAGCGGAACGGAACCCCAAAGGTGGGTGTTTTTAAAACCCCAAAAGGCAACTGTAGAGGGTATTATTGATACCGAACACATATACAAGATAGAAGAGGTCAAAAATCGCCAAACAAGAATCAAGAAATGATCATTTTACTATTGGTAGGTAGGGAGAGCTTATGCATAAGTAAGAAGACAGACTGGTAGGTTGTTTATGACTGCTACAGATATTTAGATTTTTAGATACAAACTGCGGGTCTCAAATATTAAAACCAATCAATTAATTTGCTGCTCACTAAAAAAAAACTATTCACTGTATTAGCGAATTTCCCCTATAGGGAAGAAGCTATTACCGTAGGTCTCATGGTAAGACTTAAGCCCGAGACCATGACAATTTTTTTTTTAGGCCCCCAGATGACTAAAACACTATTCGTTCAAATTTATATATGTATATATATATATATATATATATATATATATATATATATATATATGTGTGTGTGTGTGTGTGTGTGTGTGTGTGTGTGTCCGTGAATGCGATAACTTGAGTAAAAAACGTTCGATTTCAATGAAATTTGGCTCAAATGTGTAAAGTGACATTTATGACTTTAAGTTCGAAAACCAGAAAAATCGGGCTATGGGAAGGGGGGTTTATGGGGGATTTAAATTTTCCAAAAATAAGTTTTTTGCATTTTTACTCTCAAATTTTTAAAACACTTAATTTTGGTTTAGACCATGTTATAGAGCTTAAAAAAACAAATAATATGGTATTTTGAATTATTAAGCTAGGTTAAGTGGTTGCGGAGAAAATCCAAAAAACCTGCTCATAAAATCTCCTATGTTAATCTTATGGGAAAAAGGTTTTTGGCTTTTCCTAAGTTAATTTTAATGTAAACTTCACATTTGCTTTTACCAATCAACTCAGCTCCACAAAACAATCATTTTGGTGTTTAAATTGTGATTCTACGTCCAACCGTTGCCGAGATATTCAAAGTGGTAAACACAGTACGTTGTCCAATGTTATCCTTATGGAGAATAATTTAAAATTTTATATCTCGATTATTTATAAATGTATATTGATGAAACTTGGTATGTAGCTTCACCTAGTACTGGTATATTGATATTTGCACAAAAAATTGATTTTTTGTTGATTATCCCCGTAGCAGCGAACCTGCGTACTCAGCCCCCATGTTATTCTTATGGAGAATAAGTAAAATGTAATGACTCCCTTAATTATGAACATAAATTAATAAAACTTGGTATGTGGCTTCACCTTGTTGAATTATATTGATATTTGCATAAAAAACCATTTTTTTAGTTCCTTGTTGCAGCAAACCTGCTTACTCAGCTCCCATGTTATTCTTATAGAGAATAATTAAAATGTTATATAGTGCTTACTTATGATTGAATATTGATTAAACTTGGTATGTGGCTTCACCTAGTTAAATTATATTTATATTTGCATAAAAACCAATTGTTTGTGTTCCTTGTTTCAGCAAACCTATGTACTCATCACCAATGCTATTCTTATGGAGAATAATTAAAATTGTATATATCGCTTATATATGAATATATTTTTATGAAACTTGGTATGTTGCTTTATATGGTATTAAGACATATATTATGCATTGGAAATTCGCTGAGTACGCAGGTTTGCTGCGACGGGGGTATTTTTAAATTCATCATGACATTATTGACTATCACTATATTATAGTATCAACATCCGACATAATAAAACACAGTAGTCAACAGCCAAGAGTCCACATCACGTGAGAATGACGGGCGTAAACGAACAATGAGAGAGCAGATTCCTACTACCTTGCTTCCAACACAGGTCACAGGTGTCGTATCTCGTATCTCACAGGCCACGCCGCCCTCTTCGCCATCACCACCACCACCGGAACCAGGTGTGCGTATAAAAAACCCGTTTCGTGAAAAATACAGCCACAGCTGAACCTCCTCCTTTTTGTTGCCAGTGAGAAGTAGGTTAGTCTACAAATATGAAAACTTAATTCTGAAGTTGCAATAATTACAGAATTACATTCTCTCCGCTAAAGTTTTATTTGTCGATATAACTTTTCTCGTTTCCGTGGACATAATTTACCAGTTACTTTCACTCGTATAAAAATAGCCCGTCTGAAGCAGGAAGATCAAAACGTATATATAACGACGCGCGTCACTGGATGCGTGCGGACGTCGGCAGTGCGTGACTGACGGGGCGATCATCCGTCGGAAAGCACGTCCTTAGATTCGGCCCCTCATTAACCATTGGAAACACAACAATCAAGGCATCGACCGGCTGCACGGAATGACACACTGTTTACTCGACTTTCTAAACTTGTTACTTGCTTGACTTTCTAACTATTATTTTCAAAGGTGATTGCATTCCTTCTGACCAGTAACTAACTTACTCTGGAAGACTTGGATTGTATTTGGACTTGAGATAATCATAAACTCAGTGAGTAACTGAGTGTATACTTCTAAATTAATAAAACTTTCTTTACTGGATTTTAAAAATAGCATGGACTATATGGCAATGTCATGTCAGATATTTTGCCTTATTCTTACAATTTTAAATTTCTTATTCGAGCAGTGCACCTGTAGCGTTTCAAATTTGTTCAACTTTCTCCAAACTTTTCAAATACTTGACTATTCTCCAATTTCGCCAAAAATAACAGATACTCTGAACAATACAACTCATGAAAGCAAAATATAGCTAAATTATATATTATATATACATTTGCTAAAACAACATTACAGTGACTAAACTACACAATAAATAATCCGGTCCATTCTGGTACGTCTTCAAAAGGTATAAATATTTAAATCCGCGCTCGCCACCGACTAGCCGCGGTTTAAACACCGTTCAGCATGCAAACTCCATTAAAGTGCCGATCCGTCGCGGGGATGAATAGCCAAGTGCGGGACACAAGACAGTTCGCAGTTATTGCAACGTTTGCATCGGCACTTCGCAGTCAATGTGCAGTTTATTGCGACAAGACTAATGGAACTAATAGAGAGAGGTGCGAAAACGACGCGTCCGTGGCGATGGGCCAGAGCGAGTGATCGGTCAGTGCTAATTGGCATATTGGAAAAGAAACCTTAAATATCTGTTGGCATTTAAATGAAAATTGACTCATTGAAGTAGACTTTCAAAACTGGTGTTCCGAGTGTATTGAGCGTTTTTCTGATAAAGATATTTTACCCATTCGATGTTTTAAAGCAACAATTTGTGTTCAACGGAGTGTGGAGTTTTCTGTTTCAACTTAGTACAGTAGTTCTTGTTTTCCATCACTGTTGTTTATATTTTGTAACTGGTCACCGTTACTGAAAAAACTGCCAGTTTATGTATCCCCATTGTTAAGATTGTATTATTGAACTGTATAATCGGTATATAAATGAATACCGAGTAAGGTATTTGCTTCCGAGTTAGTTATCTGAGTAAGTTCCGCCCCGATAGCATCACTCTGAGTAAAACATTCTGATTAACCCGCACACGGTTTATTAATAGACAACGACATTGTTATATCACATCCGTCATCATTCTTCCATCTGTTTACTAAAAACTCCAATATTTCACGGAAAAGCAATGATAATCTGTGTTAAATACTATTCAAACAAATTTTCCATTTCAAATGACCGAATTCATATAACAAATGTTAAGGGTATCACGGGCAGAAAAAAGAGCGATGATGGAAAAGAGGCTCGTTTATAGTATGGAGGCATTTATAAACTTATATCTTATGGTTGGTTATGATCAAGAATATTAAAAATGTATGCTTTACAATTATGTTCTTTACTTAAATCCTATACTATGAGTAAGGGGTTTGCTTGTATGTTTGCTTGCTTGCGACACTGATCTCAAAAACGGCTCCAACGATTTCCTTCAAATGTTAGAAATTGTAACTTATTTCTGGGATGCAAATCAAAACAAAAGAATTGTAACAGCTGTTCATAATCAACCAGGGAACTGTCAAAGTAATACTCATGTTGTTTATGATTATTAACATGTGGTTTCCTGAGAGCAGAAATTAAAAGATTTGAGTTAAGATTAGATATATGGAGTAGTAAAATAAATCAAAGGGACATTGAGCTATAAATAACAACTGGAGGGACCTTACAAATGTAGAAAAGAGGCAAATGAGTTATACAAATCTGATTATCAGTAGGGGGAAGTGGTGAAATATTACTCCGAGTCATCTAAACTGACTGACTGGCCTTCCCCCGAGCAAAGCTCGGCCCCCAGGTACTATTAATTATTTACGAAAGCGATTCGTAATTTAAAGTAGCTACTTAACCTTTACACCCCTTTCCAATTTACCGTCGAAATTCCGTGAAATAAACTATAAAACCTCCCGCATAAATCAGCCGCGCAGAATAGCACCGCATAAATGGAGCGCAAGTACCTTCGTGAGCCCCCCGCGATAAACCTCATTTCCGACCTTGCCCCATATCTCACTCCGGCCAACGGGTCAGTCCACCGTCCACCGCACTAAGCCCCTGGTTGGCCTGACATCACCGGGTCGGGGTGCGAATCCCGTTCCGAGAACGGGCGAAAGCGACCGAGGGCGACGTTTAATGTTCGAAAATCACTTCATAAAACTAATTTTCCTGTTATCACCCACTTATTGAAAACCACCGGCTCCTATATCTTTAACAACATGCCGGGAGCTCCGTCGCGTTTAATCGCTGTCGTTAGTTAACATTTTATAAATACTAATACCAGTCATCGCACGGCCGGTTGGCCTGCTACACGGCCAGCTGTTGACATCCGCAGCGCCTCTGGTCAGGGGGATTTTACGGTACATATACCCAACTAGAGTATCTTGCCTTTCATGGTAAATGGTCCGCCAGCACGATCTACGAGGTCATGAAACTCTTCCAGGTGCAAATAACTTATGTAGTTACATTACACCTGAAGGGGTACACGTCTACTGCCAGTAAGTGTAGGAAGTATACAAATGTGATTTCAGGAATCTCTTGGCCTCTTTTTAAGGTGTATTTTAACAGTTACAGTAAAAGAAGGTAATGCCATATACAGTGGAATTTCTATAATTGTCATTTTAAATAAATACCGCAGGCGTTTCACAATCTTTTTTATTAAATCGATTTGTCCACATTACTTTAAACAAAGTTTAGTCTTATAACTCTCGTAAATATAATCAGATTTGTACAAAATTTGGTATAAACGTGTAAAGCAGCATTTATGAAAAGTTCGAAAACCAGACAGATCGACCTATCCGAAGGGGTATTTTGGGGGGGTTTTGTACCCCAAAAATGGGTTTTTTGAGTTTTTGATGTATAATTTTTGAAAAAGTCAAATTTTAGTTTTCCCATTGTAATTAGCTTAATAAGACGCACAATTTGGTGTTTTGATCATTGCTCCATGTCAAATAGTTACTGAGATATTAAATGTGCTAAACACAGTACGTTGTCCAATGTTATTCTTATGGAGAATTAAAGAAATTGTATATCTCGCTTATTTATCAACTTATCCTGATGAAATTTGGTATATTGCTTCATATCGTTGCGGTCTATTAATATTTGCACTAAAAAACATTTTTTGGCCGATAGTTCCCGTAGCAGCAAACCTGCGTATTCAGCCCCCATGTTATTCTTAAGGAGAATAAGTAACGTCTTATCTCCCTTAATTATGAACGTAAATTAATAAAGCTTTACCTACTTGAGTTATATTGATATTTGTATAACATTCCATTTTTTGTGTTCCTTGCTTCAGCAAACCTGCATACTCAGCCGCCATGTTATTCTTATAGAGAATAATTAAAATGTCATTAATAGTTTATTTAGGAATGTATATTGATGAAACTTGGTATGTGGCTTTATGTGGTATTAAGATACATATATATGCATTGGAAATTCGCTGAGTACGCAGGTTTTCTGCTACGGGGGTATTTTCGTAACTGGACGGCTCTGGCCTTATTCTAACTTGTTGACAAACTATTATTCTTGGGCCCAGAGAGCGAGCAGTAGTAAAGGCATCATCCACAAACCGACTCCGCGACATGTTTTACTCGAGTGACAGTAAACACACCAGTCGATCACAACACGCCGACACGCCCGTAGCTATCGTGGCCGCTCCTCGTGTCGTGTTGTGATAACCCCCAGATTGATTATCTAATCCGCCTCCCGCCGCTCACACTCACAACCTTGCGCCTCGCACGCGTTTGGAAATTAAAACAAGTTTTTTCAATACATTTACCTTGGTGATGATAAGTTGTATTCTACGTGACTTGAAAGGGATTTTAATAAAAACGTAAAACTGTTATAAAAAGGCTAGTATATTTTTTTTAAATGTACTTAACAAAATGTAATCACATTTTTCGACACTTTCATGAAATAAACCAACATAAAAGAGGTTATATTTCAGAAAATTAAATTCCTGTAATAATTACCATTGAGAAATATCCAATACAAAAACTGTCGTGACCGGTCAAACTTAACTTGTACTAAACGTATCTTGAAACCGCAGAAAATGTAAGAAATATTTAACATAAAGATAGGGCTATGCTGATTTCAAAATCGAGTCAATCGGCTAGCCCATTTGGATTATTACATTTCCAAACACACATAAAGGCACGGCGAAGTTCTCGAACAGATGAACTGAAACATGATCTCACTCCGTTCGATCGAAAAGTGCATCGTTAAATAACCAATACGGCAACAAAGAGGGCCGCCGCAGGTCCCGGTCAGAGCATGAAGATTGAACGGGACCAATGTCACCGATTACGGGGCAGCGACGATCTGTGTAATGCTGTACAACGTTGTGGTGTAACGCCGCGCCGGCGCCGCTACTAGACTACGACTACACAGCCACAGCCACCAGCATTGCCACCGTCCTTCAGTGTTACACCTGAGGGATTATCTTCCCATTTTAGGGAAATTTAAACGTCCCGTGGTATAACATGGAATTGTGGGATATTTTGGACGACATTAAATTTTAAATACCTTCAGCTATGTACAATTTTTGTTTCACTTAAAAATTCTTAACACATTTTGCCAATCATAAATAACGTTAAATCTGTAATATTTATGATACACATCTACGGTGGTTTTCAGTTGCCAACCATAAAACAAACTTAGGTGAAAACCATACTTCTCAGGAACAGTTAAATATATTGCACCATAGATTAGGCATACTTAATCTACGATTGTACCTATACGGTCTAGGTGTTTTTATGTTGTGTGCTGTTGCGCACATCGTAGCGTGACGTCATCTGGTGGCGGAAGCGCGTCACCAAGGTATTCTGACCATCCTATGAGAATGAGTGGGGGACATGTGGTAGTCAGAATACTTCGGTGACGTGCACCTAAAAACTTTTTAGGAACTAGTTTGCAACCAATGGGAAACTTCAGCACTGGCGGCTATAGCCTATCCAAAAACTCAGGTCGGGATCAGATATTCTACCCTAAAGTATACGTTCTGATCCTGATCTGGGTTTTTGAATAGGCTCTAGCCTAGACTAGAGTAACTTCAGCTGTCACTGTAAACCAGCTGATCGAATAAACACCGTGACGTCACCTAGTGGCTGCGCTTCTCCGCAAGTTCGTGCTCAAAATCGTACTTCTGAATAGCACACCTTAATTAAATACACCTAGCCTTCGGTGAGTGGGGGGAGTTCACTAAGTGTTAGCTAAGTGAAGAAATACAACCTAACCTAACCTAACCAGTGGTTTAAACAATATGAGAATTTTATTTATTTTAGTGAATGATTTTGTGAATCAATCTGCAGTGAAAAATTATGAGCCAACAAAACAAAACATACAAAATATACTTCTTAGAAAGCAAAATATCACTGTAAGCAATATATTTATTTGTATTTAAATTCGAAGAGTACAAGGAGATGTTCCGAGTTCGGACTGCACTCAAGCGTATCTACGAGCGGATACTGGGTGTGTAGTGTAATCTGGAGTGGGCGTGTTGTAGAATACCGGACTCGTCTTTACTTACTCACTTCAACATCGTTGGCTCCATCTGTACCTCATAAGCTACTGTGCCTTCTGCGTCTGATCCCCATTGTTCGACGTAATCCTGCACCAGACCATTATGAATGCTGTCATGGTTATCTTGTTGTATTTGTTTTGCTCCTTATAAACAGAAAGAAGCGGGAGTAGCAAACAATGAATCGTAACGTTAATGACTGCTCTTTCCGATCCACCCGGTGTTCGAGCTCAGTACGGTAGTTAGTGAGAAACGTCGCCGTTAGATTATTAAAAGGTTGTGCCTGGTTTCAGAGGATCAGAATAGCAGCTCTTTTTTATGTTTCTCCCATAGTTCGCTCTAGGTTCTATACTAAAATTCTACAATTTCAGTGAATTTTGGCGATGTATGGGACATTATTCGGATGTTTTCTCTTGAAGTTTAATGTTTAATCTTTGGTATTAATCATTGTTACTGTTTTTGTGGATTTCGGAAACGAAAGATTTACTACCGATAAAGGTGATAATGTATCTCTGTTGATTCATCTTCTTATGGAAAATTGACGTTGTGACTATGTTTTGCTGCTGAAATGTGTATATTAAAGGTTGTTTGAGACTAATATTGCAACTAACTAATATTGTAATGCTAATTCAGTTTTTTTTAATCAAACAGGTTAATACATTTAATTTTAATAATAGCGAAACTATGCCAGAAGGCCCTTTAACAGATAATCTAACATAAATTAATAATTTAGAGATGTCTTTAAACTTTTCTCTCAATGCTCTGAGAGGAGGTCGTCAAACAACATTACATTCCGTCCAATCTTCTCTCATCGGGACATTTCACATTTGAATGTACGATCGAATAGTCGATGGGTGTACGACATGCTGTTTTCAAAAACGTTGGTTATTTTAGTTGTACACATAGATCGCTAGGCTACAGCGATTTTTTATATTATTCTTTAGAAAATAAAATGTACTTTAATGTTGTCCAATGAATATTAGAACTCAAACTTTAAATGCTAATTTACAAAAAACATCTTATTTATTTGTAGGCCTACTCATGTACCAGTTTATCATTCAAATCAAGATTGACTTCTCGTAACACCTAAAATCTGTTGGTAGTTCACGTCAAACGAAAACTCAATTAAAGATAATTTGTTTTACAAGAAGTTCAAACAATTATTGTGTACTCTATAATCTGTGAAGCACAAAATATAAGAATGGACAATAAAATCAACAACAAAACTTCTATAAATAGTTGGATATTTTTTATAGTCGTCATATATAACGAATAAGCATCAAAACTCATTTAAAACATTCATTCCCCAAAGATCAACTGGGACGCTGTAAGGTCGCTGGCACCGTACTCAAATACTCTAAAAAGCAATAACCACTAGTAATACTTAGTAAATGATAATAAACTGAGCAGAATAGGATAATATTTACCTCAGAACTTGACCATAAACAAAATTCTAATTACACACGCGTGTGTAATTAGATTACGCTGGATAAGTAGGTAAAAATGCATTTTGGTACTTACTCGATTTGTCTTTCTAAGAAGTCGACACCGATGGTCTTCTTGTAGTCTTTGGTAAATGTGCCCTTGCAGTACCTCTGTATCATACTGGACTTGCCCACCGCCCCGTTGCCCACAATCACCACCTGCGACAAGGATCAAACATTACTATCAGACTTTTCACAACACGCTCTGAAGATTTGGCCAGTTGCAAACCATAATGGTCAAACAATCTCTGCAGTATTTATTCGCACCCAAGCTTGTTTTTCCACGATTTTCTAGACTCCAATTAAGTCGGAGTACGCTGAAAATCAAATACACAAATTTTAGAGGCAACAAGATGAATAAATACCCCCCGTCGCAGCAAACCTGCGTACTCAGCGAATTTCCAATGCATTGATATGTTTCTCACTAGTACATAAAGCCACTCACCAAGTTTGACAAAAATACATTCATAAATAAGTGATTTATTACATTTTATTTATTCCCCATAAGAATAACATTAGGACTGAGTACGCAGGTTTGCTGCAACGAGGAAGATAAGAAATGAGTTTTTATGCAATTATCCATATAACTGAACCAGGTGAAGCTACTTACCATGTTTTATTAATTTATGTTCATAATTAAGGGAGATATAAAACTTTACTTATTCTCCATAAGAATAACATTAGGGCTGAGTATGCAGGTTAGCTGCTACGGGGACAATCAACAAAACATTTATTTTTTGTGCAATTATCAATATACCAGTACAACATGAAGCCACATACCAAATTTCATCAATATACATTCATAAATAATCAAGATATCAAATTTTATTTATTCTCCATAAGGATAACATTGGACAACGTACTGTGTTTAGCACTTTGAATATCTCTGCAACGGTTTGACGTAGAATCACAATTTAAACACCAAAATGATTGTTTTGTGGAGCTGAAGTGATTGGTAAAAGAAAATGTGAAGTTTAAAGTAAAATTAACTGAGGAAAAGCCAAAAACCTTTTTCTCATAAGATTAACATGGGAGATTTTATGAGCATGTTTTTTGGACTTTTTCCGCAACCACTTAACCTAGGTTAATAATTCAAAATACCATATTATTTGTTTTTTTAAGCTCTATAACATGGTCTAAACCTAAATTAAGTGTTTTAAAAATGTTAGGGTAAAAAAAGCAAAAAACTGATTTTTGGAAAATTTAAAACCCCCATAAACCCCCCTTCCCATAGTCCGATTTTTCTGGTTTTCGAACTTAAAGTCATAAATGTCAGTTTACACATTTGAGCCAAATTTCATCGAAATCGGACGTTTTTTACTCAAGTTATCGCATTCACGGACACATATATATATATATATATATATATATATATATATATATATATATATAGATATATATATACATATATATAAATTTGAACGAATAGTGTTTTGGACATCTGGGGACCTCAAAACAAAAAGTTATCATGGTCTCGGGCTTAAGTCTTACCATGAGACCTACGGTAATAGCTTCTTCCCTATAGGGGAAATTCGCTAAAACCTCATGCACGACCTTTTTACAAGCCAGTAATATTCCGGCACAACATGCGAGTGGCCGCATACAGCTTCAGTGGTACTGATACAGCTTCGTAGAAAGCATGAAGGCAAGTATGTAGAAAGCATTCCAGTTTATTTTGTATTCAGATTTTAATTATCATAGAATTATAATGAATTATCTTAGACCCGTTTACAGTACAAAAGAGTTCTTAGATTGGACATAAATTGGGTATACACTTACTTCTTGCTCAGTTGAATGCTTAGTTATCTCATTACAATTTGAAATTCCGCGGTAAAATCGAGTTACAATACCGATGAGACCATCATGTTGCTGATTGACGTAGTCCGTTGCATATTGCATACGAGCGGAGTAGGCCTTTGATTAAGAGTCCAGTACGCCAGTACGCCATGCCGTGTCCACCTCCACCGATGCCGCTCACTTCCAATTGGATTTACGACGTTTTTACGACGGCCAATCACGCCGGGAGCCAATATAAGCCACTTGCGGTGCATTAGGCCGGAGTTATTTATGAGCTAAACTGTTCCGGAGCCTGTCGGGCCATTTGCATATTACGTAAACCCACCACAAACTAGAAGCAATGATCTTTCCTACCTGCACCACTCTCTCATTTGCACTAGGCCTTCTGGAATGACTTGAGACTAGGAAGGTGTCCACGAAAGGTAGACAAGTTTGAACTATCGTTACACAACAACGTTTGAAATTTAGGGTCGTACAACTGCGAAAACCAAAATCTAGTCGCGTTTTTACAACCTAATGGAACAGAAAACTAACCATTCATTGCTATTCTTGACACTGTCTTACACAGAAATGCTTAACATGATGCAAAACATTGATTCTGCAGCATCTTCCTAATGTACCTAATCGACTTTAAATATCGTAATAACACTTTGTAACTGAAGATCTGTCTCTGTCAGAAACCCCCTTTAAACACTGTTAATACATCGTAGGCCCCGGTGGACCTGGGAAATCCATCGAGGAATTTGCTACCTTTATCCCCAGTTTGGCGCTCATTAAACAATTAACAAACACTAGTTCATACTGTCCAGCTGAGCAAGACATTTAAACCTCCTCTCTCCCGGATATTCACAATCATCATCATCATCATCATCATTACCCAGAGGTTTACGGTCCAATAAGACTATAATTGACGCGCGACGTGATCGTCCACATAACTGTTGCCACGCGGCATCAGTACCTGGCGGACCAGCGCCAGTCCAGTACCTAGTACGTGCAACGTTGCTAGTTACACCTGTTACACCAGTTCCAGCAATCGCCCACACTACTTACAACAATTAACTGCCACTTCATTATAATTGAGACTGCTTTTTGTGCGAATACATTTACTTAGATATGCGAGATAGGTCAATATTCTGAGGAGATTCCTATTGCAAGCATTTAATCTTTACTTCATATACTGGGTATAAAATTAAATTATAACTACTACTAGTAGTCGCTAGCATCCCCGACTGGATTCAAAATTAACTAAATTCGGTATATCTGTAAAAATAACCACATAAATAATTTATTGATTTGCATTTTACTTGATAAAATTATTTAAAAACTGATCAATTACGGGTCACAACACTATGAACATTAATTTACACTTATAGTGAATGCACTTACGTACAAGTCAATTCCCGTTCATACATTTATATTCAGTTGTGTATTTGTTGCATCGCCAGAGAGATTTTTTATCAAGATTTTGATACGGTTTAAAATAAAGCTGTCTCAACTCAAGAATATTGGATACTCCAAATCCCAGAGCTTTTATCTCGCAACTCGCAATAGGAACTAAAAGAGAACCAGCACAGGTCTCGTAATATCGTCTTGTAATTTACTTTACTGGATGATTTTAATGTGGCGGATCAGTTACGGCCACAGGCGTCACTAAATGCCCTATTACTATATGCCATTCCTAAAGTAATTTCACCGGTGCCGGAGAAGTCCTGAAGACTAGCAGTAACATCGGTTAAGACTTCCCCTCAATTTTGTTGGGTTTCCAACCCGATATTGGCTGTACATCTCTATTGACTATTGACTGTCACAAAATTCAATCTGCGCGGGCTTTTTAGAAACAATTTAAAACAGTGCTAAAACAACAACTTGAAACCCGTATATTTAATGACGTGCAATTACAATTCTCGCAAAATATAAAGCGTTGAAAATAGTGTAATTTTGCACAACTACTTCATCAATGGAGGTTCTATAAACCCAATTGAATCAGCTCGATCCATCTGCATTAAGTACTGCAACAGTTCACTGACACTTTGAATTATTATATGTACATTTAATTTTGTTGCAGTAATGAACACAAATATAGTTAGAGTAATACGAGACGTTAGAGAGGCAAATAATTTATATGATGGTTGAGACCACTAGGCAAACCCAAGGACAGTTAAAAGTTCGAAACTTCAAACATGCAAAACGTGAAAAGGAGTCAATGGACGATTTCCATCCTGGTTTTCTTTTATAACTATAAAGACAGTTTCTCTATTTAAGTGTCAGATGAAACAATAACGTGATTGAAGTGAACAGGAAAGTGCGTTAAGCAGGGAACTGCTAAATAAACATACCTATTGTGCTTCAACGCTTGCTTTTACAACGCTCGCGTGTTTCCCAAGTTCCCGCCATTACTCGTCGGTCTCATCTTCCCACAGTTCTGTTATAAGCGCCCATTCTGTGCAATTTGGACATGGTCCTGTAATTATTATATAAATACTATGTTAAGACATTACCATTACAATAGAAGTCAAAATTTGTTACAAATGTATTTTTCGGACGGCGAAAGACCAACATGTTCGTCTTTGGTCGCACGCATCGGCGTTGTGGCTACGCCGGTCGCCGCGTCTGCCGGACAGCTAGGACACTCTCATTTATCTCCGTGTGTTTGAAATTCTTGCTGCCGCAATTTCGCATCGTAAGCACCGTCGGCGAAACTGGTGTCCACAGTGGTTCACCGCTGCTACCTGCGGCGGCGGCGACGGCGCACAGTGGGGAAAAATGACAATTTAGGAGATCAAAATTGATTACGCTACTAAAATTGAAGGTGAAAGCTAGTTTAATAAAATCAAAACATACAAAACCCTACCTCTAAACTACAATTTAACCGAAACATATACATACAGAGATCGTCATACGCATGTGTTTTTTTAGCGAATCTCCCTAATAGGGAAGAAAAGATATTACCGTAGTCGGCATGGTAAGACATAGGCCCGGGACCATGATAACTTTTCGTTTTGAGTCCCCCAGATGCCAAAATCACCATTAGTTCATATTCATATATATATATTCATATATATATATATATATATATATATATATATATATATATATCACAGCACGTTATGTTATATGTATGTGTATGTGTGCCCGTAGGCAAGATAACTTTCGGAAAAATGGTCCAATCTTGATGACATTTGGTATAAATGTATAAGGCAACATCTATTTTCATGAGTTCGAGAACCAGACATGTCACTCTATTTTAAGGAGGGTTTAGGGAGATGTTGCAGCCTACCACAAAAATGGGTTTTTTGAATTTTTTACACATAATTCTTTTTGACCCCAAATTTTAGTTCACACCATCAAATTAAGCTTAAAAACAAACAATTTGGTATTTTGATCATCGCTCTACGTCAATTGGTTACCGAGATATTGAAAGTGCTAAACACAGTACGTTGTCCAATGTTAATCTTATGGAGAATAAGTAAAATTGTATATCTTGCTTATTAATGAACATATTCTAATGGAACTTGGTATGTGGCTTCAAGTGGTTGGGGTTTACTGATCTTTGCATAAAAACCCCATTTTTGTGGTCCCCATGGCAGAAAACCTGCGTACTCAGCAGCTGTAATGTTATTCTTATGGAGAATAAGAAACTTGTGATATCTTGCTTGTCTATGAACATAAATTGGTAAAACTTGTTAAGTTTTAGCGAATTTCCCCTATAGGGAATTAGCGAATTTCCCCTATAGGGAAGAAGCTATTACCGTAGTCGGCATGGTAAGACCTAGGCCCGGGACCATGATAACTTTTCGTTTTGAGGTCCCCAGACCCCAAAAACACCATTCGTTCGAAACTGTATATATATATATATATATATATATATATATATATGTGTGTGTGTGTGTGTGTGTGTGTGTGTGTCCGTGAGCACGATAACTCTCGTAAAAATTATCCGATTTTGATGAAATTTGGTATAAACGTGTAAAGAAGCATTTATGACTTTAAGTTCGAAAACCAGCCGGATCGCTTCATCCGAAGGGGTATTTGGGGGGGGGTTTGTACCCCAAAAATGGGTTTTTTGAATTTTTTACATGTAATTTTTGAAAAAAATCAAATTTTAGTTTTTATCATTGGATTCAGCTTAAAAAAAAAACACAATTTGGTGTTTTCATCATTTCTCTACGTCAATTGGTTACCGAGATATTGAAAGTGCTAAACACAGTACGTTGTCTAATGTTATTCTTATGGAGGAAAAGAAAAATTGTATATCTCGCTTATTTCTGAACGTATACTGACGAAACTTGGTATATGGCTTCATCTGGTTGTGGTCTATTGATATTTGCTCAAAAAAATTATTTTTTTGCCAAAGGCACCCGTAGCAGCAAACCTGCGTACTCAGCCCCATGTTATTCTTATGGATAATAATTAAATGCTATGTCTCCCTTAATTATGAACATAAATTAATAAAATCTGGTATATGACTTCATCTAGTTGAGTTATATTGATACTAGCATACAAACCCATTTTTTGTGTTCGTTGTTGCAGCAAACCTGCGTACTCAGCCCCAATGTTATTCTTATGGAGAATAATTAAAATTGTATATATCGCTTATTTGTGAATATATTTTTATGAAACTTGGTAAGTGGCGTTATGTAGTATTAAGACATTTATATATCTATTGGAAATTCGCTGAGTACGCAGGTTTGCTGCTACGGGGGTATTTATCTCGTGGTGATCCACTGATATTTGTATAAAAACCATTTTATCATATTCTTTGCCGGATCATCTAGGTACTTAGGTGCTGGATTCATCCAGCCTAGGTACTTAGGCCCCGTCCTAGCTGGACGGCAAAAATTCGTTCGGCGGTCCGATTTTTGTGGTCCTCGATGCAGCAAACCTAAAACCTCAGTCCTAATGTTTTTCTTATGGATAATGAATAAAAATTCATACCTCGCTAGTTTATGAATATGCTTTGATGAAAGTTGTAAGTGGCTTCATGACTTGGTGAAGTACCATTTGAAATTCGCTGAGTATGCAGGTTTGCTGCAACGGGGATATTTTTTATATATTCTTTTCACTGTAATATACAGCATGAAACTTTAATTTAAGAAAAACACTTTTAAGGCTATTTTGACTTAATGCGTTACATCATTTGCTCAAATTATAACCTGTTTACAAGTACTTTGAAGTTTGTACATTATAACGTGTCTTATTCCATTTATGAATCGTAATATTTTGAATAACAGAGAATACATTTTTATAAAATGTAGGCCTACTTGGATGCCTTCTCATACAAATTAAGGAATACATGTATTTAAAATATTAAATTATGAACATGAAGTTTAAAATATTTTACTATGGCCAATGAATAACGAAATTTAAAACGTGTCATGTTTGAGTAGATAATTGTTACTCAAAATGTCAGCCAAGGAATCAGTGTATTCAGTTTATTCATCCAAAGTGTTAACAATAGTTGGCCACACAAGTCAAAGACTTATGAAAAGATACCATAGTAATAACAAAAGCATATGTTTTTACCGTAGCAAAAAAGCGTAAACTGTTGTTGCTCGACAGTTCGACACTTAAATGTACGTACGTCTATCTAAAAAGGAAAAGTGAATTCCTTAGTTACTAGAAAGCCAACAATCGAAATCTATGAGGAAAGGTATCGGTTAATGATGAAATTTGTAGTAATCCGTTATATTTACTATATTACTGATATATAAATAATTACTAGGAGGCCTAATATTAATAAGTCATGTAGCACTTTGTAGTAAACAATGTTTTACTAAGAACATGTACATTTTGTTATTAATGTACCAATTCTGCAAAACAAAGTATGTTGTAATTAAAAAAAGAACAGATAATTTCGATAACACTGAACTGATGCGCACGCTGCAGTCGCCGCACCGCAGTTTCGGACGGCGAAAGACCAACATGTTTGTCTTTGGTCGCACAGATCGGCGTTGTGGCTACGCCGCACAGTGGTCAAATTCCTCTGTTTACACGCGAAAAAGGGGTATTTTTCATGTCTGCAAAAATGTGTAATTTTTAACTGAAGAGTTTCCTAAAGGGTTGGGAAACCAGAAACCTGCTTTTGATTCTCCTACAGGTCGAAGGGTGGAGGGGAATTCTTGGGGAAACCCAAGAATAAAGTCACATTCCTTTATTACCAGTCCAGATTTGCTTGTTGGAAAATGTTGCTGTACGATACAAATCTGCTCTTCCACTAAACTGAAAATTGTCCTAACGCAATGGAAAACATCCTGAAAGACAATAAACGTAATTATAAGACTTAAACAATATTTTAACCGTATTTATTAACCCTTAAAATGTTTTAAAAACAATAAAAATTCGGTTGTTCTACTTAAGTAGTGCATAATTTGTTGGGTTGGTGATCGTTGGTCATAATTTTATTACTGGTTGATACGTCTTTTTATACTTAACAACCCCTATAAATTTCAGCTGCTACCTCTTGCAACCTTTAGAGATATATAATTTTTTGTAGAATCATATCATAAAAAGTTTTAATCAAAGAAATATACATATATTACAGTTAAGTACCTGGGGGACGAGCTTTGCTCGGGGCAAGGCCAGTTAGTTTGTTTAGATGACTTGGAGTAATATTTCACCACTTCCACCTGCTGATAATCAGATTTGTATAACTCATTTGCCTCTTTTCTACATTTTTAAGGTCACTCCAGTTGTTATTTATAGCTCAATGTCCCTTTGATTTATTTTAATACTCTACATATGTAATATTCACTGAAATCTTTCAATCTCTGCTCTCAGGAAACAATATGTTAATAATCATATACAACATGAGTATTACTTTGACAGTTCCATGGTTGATTATGATCAGCTGTTACAATTCTTTTGTTTTGATTTGAAACTCCATAAGCCCAATGTTAATTTTTTTAACTTTTCATTTTAGTTATCTTACATTATTTGATTTTTGCTGGGGATGAGGCCTGTCTAGAACTTATTTTTATCCCAGAAATTAGTTATTTCGAACATTTGAAGGAAATCGTTGGAGCCGGTTTTGAGATCAGTGTCGCAAGCAAGCAAGCAAGCAAACCTTACTAATATTAGAGTATAGGATTCGGGAATACACATTTGGATTGGTGACATTGGATTTTTGCACAACATTTTATTACTGGTTGATAGATCTTTTTATTCTACACAACCCATATTAATTTCAGATGCTACCTCTTGCAAACTTTTGCAATAAATATTTTTTTGCAAACTGCTGCCACTGAACGAGTAAGTTATTTTAAATTTGATAAATTTGTCGAATACAGTTTTTATACCATATTGTTTTATACTGCTGATATAACTGGGGACTTTTTTTGTTTGAAAGGTCGTATTGTGCATTCAACCCCTAGAAAAATCTATTTAATATGCTCGCGAAGAAGACGATGGAGGACTTGTTCCACATGCTGCTTGTGTCATCCGATCCTTTAATTAGTAGCTATAGAATTAAACATCGAAAAAGGGCTAGCAAACCCTCAACTGTACTTAGTTTTCTACAGGTTCCAGAAGAACCCAAATATATAGAAGTAAGGTCAGAAGGCTCAGAAACCAACATCAGTGATAGTGATTAACCTACTAAGTGTGTGCAAAACATCTCAATAATGTTATTTTTTCAATAAGTAATTTAGTGTTTTTTTGTTTGTTTAATGTAATAAAGTAGGCGAAATATGTGCTATAGTTACGTATTCCACTCCGTAACACCATTTTCATGCGTCACAAGAAGTTTTAAATTGTTTGCAAAGTCTTTAGATTTTTTCGCGTCTATATCGCCAGCCGTGACCACTGTGCGCCGCGCCGATCGCCGTGTCCGCCGGACAGCGAAAAGGCTTTAGGACACTCTCATTTACCTACGTGTGTTTGAAAATTTCGCTGCCGCAATTTCGCATCGCACGCACCGCCGAACGAATTTTTGCCGTCCAGCTAGGACGGGGCCTAAGTACCTAGGCTGGATGAATCCGGCACCTAAGTACCTAGATGATCCGGCAAAGAATATGATAAAGTGGTTTTTATACAAATTTTGAAATTGATTTATTTGATTTTAAAGATCTCACAAACAAAATTTGTCTCTTCAAAAGTTTTTACTTAATATGTACCTAGTTAATAACTTTCTTACCATAAAAACTACACAACGTGTTTACCGCTTAGCACTGGTTCTTATGGAGAATACATTCAACATGTCTCCGAGATATCATGCCGCGGTATTTCGAGATCCATCTTGCTCACAGACAATGTCCGTTTTAGAGGACAGGATTCTTAATCGCAGTTTTACTTTCCAAATTGGACGTGGGGAGGGAGTGAAATATATGAACAGGGGATTGTTTGGATACCGTACTAGAAGCACGTTCCGATTCTGACATTCCCTTAATTTTAATGACATAAAATATTTATGAATGGGCTATAAAAACTATTGTGGGGTTATACAAATAAGAGCGGAAGTTTAACAAGAAAAATAACTGGTGTTACTATCTAACAAGGAATTAACTGACCGCACTAATTTACTAAATGTCATCACTAAATGGAATAAGGTACGGAAAATAAATAACTATTTTACACGGTTTTCACACAATTTCTTGCTGATAAAACTGTTACTAAGTGTAAACATAGCTTTTACAGCACTCCAAACATTTTCTGCGTGGCCACAGCTGTTTCACTACAAAAACCGATTGCTGCAGTTTAATTTTAGCCTAGTACACAGATTATCACGTATGTATGGACAGCTTACATGTTAAGTCTGAAATCACTTCGGCACGTCAATAATTTGCAATTCAAATTCATACAGCCTAACCCACGTTTTCATTTGATTGACAGCATAAAAACCAACCGGTTACTTTACAGCTTGATGTGCTATTCACCCGATGAAATATACCAGTCCATAACCATAACTAATCAAAGTTTACAAACACATCGGGAGCTAGTTATTCCGCGGCAGAACTACTAGTAGATTGTTCTCATCAAGTATCAGCGATAAAATGTGAACGATCGCTCTATTAGGCGGCCGCTCCGCCTGATATGTATATTGGAACGTGTAAACGGTTCCACTGTTATATCCCACTTGTTGCCGACAACAGCGAGGCCTAATTACAAAAAACGGCGTGACATTCCTCGCGGGAATGACCAACGACCATTGCCTACTCGTACTAGCCCTGGAACCGGGTCCTACACTCGGGCTGCGTTCACGAAACATTTCGCTTTTCTAACGGATTCCAGCTATACTACGATCAAACTTCGCTAATGCCAGGGAGACCATGCTTGGTGATTTATCATTAGTTTTTTGGATGAAAACTAACATATGAAATCTTAATTCAATGATTTTAGGTCACTGCTTTCAAGAAATCACTTGTTGATCCTATACCATGGGTAAGTGCTACTTTGACAGTACAACATTGCGCTGTTACAGCTGTTATGATTCTTTTGTTTTGATTTGAAACTCCGTATAAAAATCTAATATTAAAATGTATATAAATGAATTTTTCTGCGGTTAAGATTTTCTTCACCAATCGGCGTTTTAGGTCCAAAAGTGCGTAACTCCAAAGTTTAAGCAAAATCTTTCCGCTGGATTCCGAAATAAATTTTGCAAATAAACAAATAGACATTGCTCGTATTACAGTACTGTATAGTAATTTGGAATTTAAGTTACAATGATCTTTGTGATGGTAAATATCTGCTCACGAGGTATATTTTAATGAGTCAATTAATTCATTTTCAATTAGTAGAAGAGCTGTGAAATTAACAGTTATATCTTTTGCGAGAAACACGTAGAAACGCGAAATATTTCGCGATCATGCCAAGGATGTGAAGCAGTTTCGTGATTTGATCAATTAATTGATGCTATAAATAAAGAATTGTATCGTGTGCCGTGCGTTCGTTGTTTAAGGGGAATTTATAAATGTTTGTGTTACTCGTGAGCGATTGCACGATATTGTTTATTTTATTTATCAATCTACTACAAACACGCAATATTTGTTGTTATTTCGACTCGCAAACTAACTTTGTATCACACCGTTTAACAGACCTTTAAAAAGTGCAGAGTTGTTTTCGTCGGTGATTTACTTTTTATCTGCAGATTACTAACCCCTTAACTATCACCGGACAGTTAATATGGCTTTAATTGCAATTCTTCAGTCATCTGTACTAAAACATAATCGTATTAGTTAGAATGAAGTTTAATACTCCGCAGATTATTAGGCCTACTATTAAGACTACAGCATGTAACTTATCTTAAGATTTTGAGCTCAACTGTTTTTGCTAAGTAACATTGTATAAATTATTACACAACAAAGAAAAGGTAGTTTTAGAGCTGAGATTCCCTCGGCAAGTTATTTTTTAGACAAAATACAGTACAGCATAACACCGTTAATTACAACTATTCAAACATTGACCTGTTTGATATTAACGGACTCTTCAGACAGTTATTTGTATTATTCTCGACAATAACTATTTATATGAAATATAATATTTTCTAAATAAAATTCTACTATGTAATGTTTAAGGGTCTTAAAATACGGACTTTTACACAATTTCAGGATCGAACGACTTACTTTCAGCAACGCTGTAAAAGTTACCGCCTACTGATGATAAAAGTTACGAAACAATATTGGTTTTGACTAAAAAAAAAATACAATGTCTACTACAGCAGTGTTCCCCACTACAATTCGACCTACCTTACCATTTGTTTTATACGGCCGCGGTGTGGCAAAGTGGCACAGTTTTTAACCTCTGATTAAGGCCGACCGTCCACTACGCAGCCACGTAGTTTATTAAACATCATTCAAGGAATACAATTAAGAATAACGACGAAAAATCGTAGAGCAGGAATGCTAGATAACATCGTAAATGAGCGGTTATGGCGAAAGGCGAAACGCTGACGTATGAAACCATTCGCGGAGATGTGGTTTTCTAATAGCGTAGAATTAATTTGCATTCCGGCCCGCGATCGGGATTGCAGGGCTCGGTGGATGTGGGCAGGAGGAATTAGTGAATTTAGCTGCGTAACGGTTCCACGGGCTATCCCGAGCGTGGATCTCTAACGTGAATAACTATTGGTTTCGCATATCCCGGCGCCGGCGACCGTGTGAACTACGAATCGCGTTTCCGTAATTACCATATTTTTATAATTTACCGAAGAGAAACTTTGCGGATACAAGGAATTTACATAATTTAATGAAAAGTAAAACAATACTCCAGAAATTATCATACACCTCACTCACATCAACATAAAAAGAAAATAACAAGATAGAAGAAAAGAAGACGTATTGTCGGAGTTTCTGAGATCTACGGTTGAAGACAACGGTGGTAAATGGTACATGGTATACAACGAGAACCATAAAATGAATGACTACCACAGACATAGCGTAAGTAAATTCCGAAACAATCCAGAATTCACAAAGACCTGATGGAGGATATTAAATTCTAACGGGGAGTTCGAAAGTACAATTAAGTCATCGTGCAAAAATAATTCACGTATTAATAGCCTTCCTGTGGCTTGCGAAGGCTACTAATCTGACACAAAGTAAGTCTAAACAAAATTACACACACAATTATACAAACAGGCCTACATATTATAGACTCAGACAAGTTTAATTCCACATCCATATAAAGATAATGAAATGATGATAATCAGTGCTCAATAGTGGGTAGATTAAGTTAAATATCAAAATAAAAAAATACAGTTTAAATGTATGCAACCACCCACACTGTATTAATTTGCATGCATAGGAATACGTGAATTGAATACATATATTTTAATTTAAATAGTTGACACTATCGTAGTTATTAAAGTTTGTAATAGTGACCGCATGCACTGAAAAACATTGAGTTAACACAGACCATTCCTGTATTAAATTGTATTTACTGGAACTATCAATTTTTTTTATTGGTGAGCTTGGAACTCCTGTAATATTAAACGAGTTCGCACGCAGCACGCTGACGTGAGGGAAGTGAATTTCCACATAACAACTTTTAAAACTCAAAATCAGTGTAAAAACATACATTTATTCAAATTTGTATTAAAATCTAAAATCAGTGATTTTTTGGCTGTTCTGATGCTCCTGGTTTCATTTACCTGCCGTGCTGGGAATACAATTTTGCGCATTATACTGTAAGGATAAGGTCCAGACAGGCTTGAAAGTAGGCGTGAGGTTGCTGTGGATAACAAAAGTACTCTAAAAAGGAATAACAGGCTTTTCTATTGTAAAACCCCCATAAGACAACGTACTATATATTACTTACCCATATATTACTTATTTAGGTCGAAACACATTTTCTTTAATAGCTCAGTTAATGTGTATGCTAGAATGACGAGAGAGGGCTTAAAACTTTGCCTCACTATTTCCCATCTTATTACATGTATTAATTTTAAATACGGGGTTTTTCTGACCCTTTTTGGGCCCAAAAACTCGAAATTTGAAAGATTAATCCCCAAAAAAAGGGTTTAGAGTTTTCCGATTGTTTTGCCTAAATAACTTGTCCAACTGATTACAGAATGGAACGTCCCTACCAAATTTGAAGTAAATCGGACAAAAAATGCGACCACTAGAGTGCAGACATATATATATATATATATATATATATATATATATATATATATATATATATATATATATATATATATATATATATATAATTTTGAACGACCCCCCAAAACGTGTTTAGGGGGTCACGTTAGGAACTTCTATGGTGGTCCCGGGCTTAAGTTTCACCGTGCGGGTCATGCTAATAGTTCACTTACCAAAGGAAATTCACTAATAAAGTGGCACGAAAACAGCAAAGAAATAAACTATATAATCGTAGATAAAAATTTTGAAGCAAAATGAGAAATCGCCCACCTTTGCCCCATACTAACGCGAGACGCGGTGAGCGGTGTGTAATGGATAGCGGTAGCAGTAAAATTGCAAAGAAACAACAGCGGGCTTTCCCTTCACTCATCACTGCACGGATATGGCTAACAAATGGTACGGCTACTGTGGCCTGGGTCGTGGTTACGGACGTTGAAACATATGTTTAACATGCATTAGGAAATATTTGCCTCCAATTCCGACGTTAGAATGTTCCTCTTCTAATGCGAACTTTTCGACCGAAACTAGTTTCACCTGCAAAGAAAGTAATAATACATCAACCACGCCTTCTAAAATACTTGAAGTATAAATTCCAACATTATCTTGCTTTAGTAATCTTACTGGTCAAAGGTAAGTTTCAAATTGGGTACTTCGACAGCAAAAAATAAAGAATGCCTACAGAATTTAATCCGAAAATTTACATAATGACGTTCTAGACCATTGCTACTGTAAATAAAAAAGTGAAAGCAATTTCGTGAGTGAAATGACTGAAGGAATATTAAGTAAACAAAACGCTCAATCGTTTGTGTTGGCGTTGGGCGAAGGGACTTCGACGGTCGGTCGGACTGAAGCCGGTCTGAATGCGCTGGAGAGACCGCGTGGATAAATGCAATTTCTTTTTAATTTACCATGAATAAATTTGGCCCTGTCTTATACTAAGTAACAGACAAAGGCCTGAGATGTTCATAAAAGTTACGGCAGGTAAAACTCAGTCTTTCCGAAATGCTGAAAAGAAAAATTTGCAACACTAATTCTACAGGTAAAATATTGGTTCAGTAAATGAAAGGGCTCTGCTCCCGAGATGCCCTTAGGGCTCCGCCCCACGGTTCGTCAAAGTTCCAATGCTATTCTTATGGACATTCAATTTATTTTATCAGATGTTAGCATTAAAAGTTTCCTTTTTCCAAACCCTGTAGTTCAAAAGGTTAGCCACGGAATACAGCAACAGTTGTATTTCCGGGCGCAACAGGGTACTATGGCGGCTATTATAATTTAAAAAATGGATATAGCATAAATAGTTTTGTATAAGTATTTTAAAAATATTGGATCATCCAGGCTGTTTTATTTGGGCCTTTTGCTTCATTATACTGCGGTATATACTGATATTTATATATTTCATAATTAAATATCTAATCAGTAATATAATCTCCTTAAATACAATTATTACTGATTTGATTTTTTAATTTTAAATTTGTTTCATTATGTTTTTAAGTTACACTATAACTACAACATCCGGATATGATATCTTTAAGCATATAGTCTATAATTTGCCTCAGGTATTCGCCCCCAAGATAATTGAAATCCCACTGTCATTTATTTTTGGAGATGATGTTATTTGATCACATTATTATTTTAATATTTACATTTATGAATTAACCAAGAGATTTCTTTATGCTTCAAACAGAATGCGGCAAATATTTCATTTCATGGAGTTTACATTTATTGTCCCGTAGATTTACAACGGGAAAGTTCTCCTGAATCATCTTTAACATAACCTAAATAAAAAGAAGAATTTTAGCCAATGATAAGTAATCTGTCGAGCAGAACAAAATGTCAAGTAAATATTATCTTTTATAATATCAAAGAGCCTACAAATTAAAATTTGAGATATAGGACAAGTTTTAATTTGTAGACTCTTTGATATTATAAAATATATAATATTTACTTGACATCATGTTCTGCTCGACAGATTACTTATCATTGGCTAAAGTTTTTCTTTTCAATCAAATATGTTAAAGATGATTTAGGAGAACTTTCCCGTTGTAAATCTACGGGACAATAAATGTAAACTCCATGAAATGAAATATTTGCCACATTATGTTTGAAGCATAAAGAAATCTCTTGGTTAATTTATAAATGTAAATGTTAAAATAATAATGTGATCAAATAACATAATCTCCAAAAATAAATTACAGTGGGATTTCAATGATCTTGGGGGCGAATACCCGAGACAAATTATAGACTATATGCTTAAATATATCATATCCGGAGGTAGTAGTTAAAGTGTAACTTAAAAACATAATGAAACAAATTTAAAATTAAAAAATCAAATCAGTAATAATTGTATTTAAGGAGATAATTCAGAATATATGTTGCCACAATGGGGGGGGGGGAGGATGATAATGCATTTACCTCTAAAAATCACAGTGTGTGGCTAATGATACGGTAGTGTCTCCAAAGCATTTCGGTAGATATTTCTAATAAAGGTTCATTAGAGAATTGTATACATATGCTACCGTATTGTATACTAGCTGCTATCGTAACTGGTTTCACCCGGGAATACATCAGTTATGTGTGCTGCATTCTGTGGTTAGCCCGAGGAATAACTACAAATCAAAATCAGCTGTTTGTATTTTCATCAGCTCAAACAAAAATGAATGTCCATAAGGAATAAATGGGAACTTTAAACTCACGTAGGGCAAAGCCCTATAGGATATTCAAAACAAAAATAGGCCTATGTGTTTATTTGGTATATAAGGAAAATTCCTGTACATTTTCATGCCAATCGGTTCAGTAGTTTTTAAGTGATTGAGGAACAAAAAGCAGACAGACAGACAGACACACACTATCCCAGTTTAGCGAATTTCCCCTATAGGGAAAAAGCTATTGCCGTAGAAATGGTAAGACTTAAGCCCAGGACCATGATAACTTTTCGTTTTGAGGTCCCCAGATGCCAAAAACTCCATTCGTTCAAATTTATATATATATATATATATATATAATTTATATATGTATGAAATTTGATACAAATGTGTAAAGTACCATTTATTTGAACGAGTTCAAAAACCAGATACCACACCATCCGTAGGGTTTTTTTTTGGGGGGGGGTTATGTGCCCCAATAATTTTTATTGGGTTTTCACATGTAGTTTTTATTTAAATCATATTTTAATCTCTACCATTGAATTCAGCTTAAAAAATTTGGTATTTTGATCATTGCTCTACGTCAATGGTTACTGAGATATTGAAGGTGCTAAACACAGTACGTCTTTTAACGTTATTCTTCGTCGGAGAAAAATAACAATTTTATATCTTGCTCATTTATGAACATAAACTGACGAAACTTGGTATATGGCTTCATCTGGTTGTGGTGTGTTGTCGTTTGCACCAAAAACCAATTTATCGCCTATGGTTCCCGTAGCAGCAAACCTAGGTACTCGGTCCCCATGTTATTCTTATAGAGAATAATAAAAATGTTATATATTGCTTATTTATGAATGTATATGGATGAAACTTGGTATGTGACTTCACTTAGATGAGTTCTATTGATATTTGCAAAAAAACATTATTTTGTGATCCTTGTTGCAGCAAACCGGCAAACTCGTCCTCAATGTTATTCTTATGGAGAATAATGAATATTTTAAATATCGCTTATTTATGAATATATTTCTTATGAATCCAGGTTAGTGGCTTAAATGTGTGTGTGTGGCTGGGTAGTATTTATGTGGCTTATTGTGGCTTTCATTGGAAATTCGCTGAGTACGCAGGTTTGCTGCGACAGGGGTATTTATTTATATATTAGTAAGGACTAGCTGTTTCCCGCAGGCTTAGCCCCGCAAATGATTCATAAAAACTATGACAGCTGTGTATACTGCATTATGTGGTTAACCCGTGGAACTACTACGAATCATGATCATCAGCTGTTTGTATTTTCATAAGCTCAAACAAAAATGAATGTCTATAGGGAATACATGAACTTGGAAGTACCATAGGGCAGTGCCCTATAGGATTTTCAAGACAAAAATAGGCCTATGTGTTTATTTGGCATATAAGAACAATTCCTGAAAATTTTTATGCCAATCGGTTCAGTAGTGTTGAGTGATTGAGGAACACACAGCAGACAGAACATGCACCATCCCATTTTTATATATTAATAAGGATGAGGATAAGTCATACATAGTAACTTATTGATTACAATTTAATAAAAGTGAGAAATGATGTGTCAGTTTCCTGATACAGTTTATTTTAACTATTATTTCATATTAGTTTTTTACCATTTGATTTTTTCTGAGGATGTCTCGAACTTTGTTCATCCCATAAACTAGGCATTTAATTGCAAGATATTAAGGAAAACGTTTTAGCCGTTTTTGAGATCAGAGTTTCAAGCAAGCAACCAACCAAGCAAACCTTTCTCATATATAAGAGTAATACGAGTAAGATAGGATATATTATGTTAATATCAGATTTGTACAATCAAAACTTGAGGAAAGTCCGAGAATTGTCTTCCACTAAAATTCCCTATATAATTAATGAAAATTGCCAGTTTCAGTTTCAGACAGGGCAGCGACTAGGAGTGTCTAGAGGGTCTGAGGAGGAGAAATGTGGGGAGGGAAATTTCTTTATTATTATATTAGTTGGGACTGTCTGTATGCAGTTACGCACATTTCCCCAGTTAAATGAAATACAAATCAAACCCTTCTCCCAGAAGCGTCGACAAGTCGATTAATAACCTGGAGAGCTGTTCGCGACCGTCCGCGGTCTCAGGAATGGCTAATGGCAACAGGTGGGGCAAACCCTTAATTAATGTGCATTCTAATTTAAACGCTCCACGCCACCGTACCACGGTGGAGCCGTCGACCCCGACACCGACCACGTAACACTGTAACACCCCGCCACTGTCTACGGTGGTCTGTTAATTAGTTGAGGACGGGGCAGGCAACGCGGTCAGTGGATTATCCTGCAACAGTAAACCGATAGTTACAGGTTTCAGAAGTAGCATTACGTTTCGAACATGACTTTTCTTTCACATTATCCTTTCGAAAATACTCCGAATTTAAATATTCGGAACGATTAGACACCAATGGTGTCCGTTCCTTCAACTGGGCCTCCGTTAATTTCACTACAGTCGGATTGTTTTCCACCTTCTTTTTGTATTCAAACCATATTTTTTTAAACTTAAATATGCTCGATTTCCGCTGTTTTTTGTTTTTGCAATTTCGCGTGTTTCAACGTCAATGATAAATCATATTGATGTTGTTTTTCCGAATCACGTTGACGAATGTAATAAATGTTAAACACCTGCAATCTGCCTCGTGATCATAGTTTATCCTTTTGAATGGATGGCGCTTTTCGACGAAAGATTATTTCGTTGTCTTCAGACCCCCAAAAAACTTGAAATTTTCTAACATGGCAGCGTCACAGTTGAAAAGTACAAAACACCGAAACACAAAAAAGGGATGAATAAACATACACTAAGGCTTACTTTTAAGAAACAGAACAGGCAGAGAGGTGCACAATGCACAAGTCGTCAGGACATTTATTTGTCAATGAAATATGTTTTAATATATTGATAAGAAACATTCCAAACCCTCGGGGAATTTTTGTAACCGGGGTCAAGTTAATGTGGGTTGAGTCATTCACGTCACCACTTTTGTTCTCCTGTTTTCAGCATGTACAATTAAATAAATATTCAAGTATCTTGTAGTTTTATTAAACACAACCATTCAAGAGTTATCCGAGTATTTTAATAAACCTTAATGTTTAAAATTGACAAATTTACTAAACTTAGATTGACTGACGCCACTACCTCACCTATTTTCACTCATCTGGATATAGGCTGGTGAGTGAAAAATGTGTGAGTTTATCGGAATAACATTCGTATTCATCCTATTAGCAATGTAGTGAAATGTTTCTAACCACCAACCCATTTAAAAAATAGGTCTTGTTATTTTTTTTAATGTTAAACGAGTTGCAGTTGACTTGCACATTCCTGACCCACACATATTCCACACCATATCATTATGATTGGGTATTTTTTTGTTTTGTTGGTGAACTTCAATGTAGTTCACACTTTTAGCAATACTGTATACGCTCATCTAAAACTGACCCCACTCAATGGAAAATGTTATCACTAATTTTGCAATGTCTGTCGTAGTTCTCAATTTTAGTTCTTGAAGATTGGAAAATGTAAGACTTACAAATCAGTCTTCGACAGAAACCCATTAAAGTTGTTCAGTTTTCTTGTTTGTTTACCCCCGACATATTAATTTCAGGGTTATCCTACTAATATTATAAATGTCAAAGTTTGGATGTTTGTTTGGATATGTATGGCTATTTGGAGTTCCATCACCATACTATTGGACTGATTAAACTAAAATTTTGCATGAACATAACTTACATATCACATTAACATATAGACCTGATAATGCCCACATCCAACTTAGGACCCCCCCCCTCGGGTCCTATAAGTTCCAATGCAAATCTTATGGGAGGATATCATTTATAAAATTGCCAGCTGTGGTTGTTTGCCAGTAAGGGCAAAGGAAGTCAGATGGTAAAACTAAACAAAGATTTTATAGTGCTGGTCAGATTAATATTTGTAATGTATTTTTTTGTCGCGAGCGAAGCCGCGGGTAACAGCTAGTATGTCATCAAGTAAATTTTTCAAAGCAAAGGTCTATTTGATTATAACTACAAAACGAGGGTCTTTCATAGAACTTGCTCTAGGGTATTAAAACTGTAAATACGCCGCTGGTGCCCATTACTTTTTGTACTGGACCTATTCCAAGAATAATCTTGCCTATTTTTAAGTGACAAATCAAATGTACCAACAATATTGCAATAATTAGCCTAAGCCAACTAAAATCATACAATTAACCACAGTTACAATACAGATAACCGTACTACTCAGTATTATCAGTATTAAGGGATCATCATTGAGCTTAGAAAGTTTAGTATACGTTATCCACTATTCTCTCCGACTATTAACGATTCTGGGGGTAAAACTACTCCGCAGTCTACCGCAAAAACAATCATGCGACGGAATGATAAAGAGGAAGACGACTAGGCCGGCGAGGGTCAACGCCATGGGGTCGATACCGGACCTCGTCATAGCCTCTGACCCTCGCACAGTCAATACTGTTGGGATAAACATCGTCGACACGTCAACTCGACATTACAGATACATTTGCTACACCATTATACTTTGAATATAAAATGAAACATTTATAAACCCAAAATTAATTCATTACAAAATAATGTTTGTAAATCCAACTGAGTGTGACTTGAATATTGACACTTATGTTTTTTTTTAACTGTTTAATGGAATTGTCATGGCCAAATGAGCTGAAGGAATTTGTATATGAAGATAGGCTAAGTGCTGCCGAACTTGGCCATCTTGATTTAATACACTCAGCATTTCCTTATAAGTGAGGGAAGAGCGCAGTTATTGTGTGATGTGAATAAAGCATATAAAAATCTCTTTCTCAATGCTAATTAAATGGCAAAAGCAAATGCTATATCTTTATTCATATCACCCATTATGTCTAACAGTCAAAGATAGGGAATGTGTAGATCGAATTGGCGGTTGACGTGAAGACATCTACAAATAAAGCGACACTGGTACATTTTTGTCTTTCAATTTAAATTTAAACATTACATTGCATGACTATATCGTAAAATAGTTTAACACATCAGAGTAAACATCAGTGTGCAATAAATAAACACAAATTCACAACTGATAAAAACGAGTAATGAGAAAAACAAGTATCGCTTTTGCATCAAAGCCGTAGATAAAGCTGGAAACTCAAAAATGATTTGAAATTCACATGGATGTGTCAGCTTTCTGATACTGATTGATGACGGAACGAAGTGAATGAATCTATGTATTAGCAGAGACAATGATTCGTTGTCCGTCGGTGTGTGGGTGTGTGTGTTCGTAATGCAATATCGTGAAAACGGCTGCACAGATCGTTTTCAGATTTTACACAAATGTTTTCCAGTACACTTCACGCTTCCAGTACAAAAACACATGGGACACATTCGTTAAACCGTTTTTTTTAATTAATACTTAAAAGCTGTAACATTTCCATTAGATAAAACATTGGATAAAAATTACTGCGTGTAAAGTACTAAATAGAGATACTAATACAATATTGTTTCGTAATTGCAAGAAACTACAAAAAATAGTCCTATACAATATATTTTATGATTAAATAAATAAAGTACTGTCCGTTTAACGTGAGTTTATTCAATTTATGAAAAGGTTTTTGAAATTTTCAGATTAAGAAAACGAAAACGAGTTTTTATAACAAAGATAACGTTATACAGTTCGCGCCACGGTGCTTGACGCCTGGGAAAGGCGAGAACCAACTCAAACTTCTCATAATTAAAAGCAGACAATAACGAAAATAACAAAAACCAATATTTTAACATAAAATTATTTAATTTTGGTTTCTGTTGACAAAAGTATTCTGTAACTCTAACGGTACTAAGCCATATAGAGGCGAAAAGTCATTCCAGAGCATACGCTAACCAGGTGCCAAGCACTGTGCCCCGAACTGTATTATAATGTGAGTACGTTAATAGTTTATCCGCTAGATTGCAGCAGCCATTTATTTCATATTTACTTCTGCCAGCTGTGTTCTTCTGTCAGTATATGATATTTAAATACCCCCGTCATAGCAAACCTGCGTACTCAGCTAATTTCCAATGTACCTCATACTGCATAGGCAACTTACTGTGTTATTTTTGTTGAATAATTTGCACCTCTAATATAATATAATATAATACAATAAGAACTATTTAGCCTATGACCTAAAATTAAGAAAATGAAAAGTAGATATTTTCCTACAGAGTACCCAGGACTATTTAATATTTTGCGATCAAATTTCGGTTATAACTTACGGAACATCAGTAACTTTTATCAACCATTTCTGAGTTCGGTCATCCCATTATGCGAATATCGAGCGTACTCCTAGTTATTATGTAAATTAAATGTTCATGACAGTTAAAATACGCTCTCTTGTAAATTATGTAAACCTTAAAATATGCATTTTAAACATACTGCTGCACGGAATCAAAAAGAATGAAGAGCAAACCTTCTTCCATTGAAACACTTGAAACTGCATCAGGCCTATCCCCAACTCTGGTACATCCGAACTCTTGGGACTCCCTTTATAGATTTATTCCTTGGGTTAAAACAAACATAAAATAGCATATACACATATAGTCAATATGTAAAATGGCAAAACTATTCAATAAATTATTTGTGTCTGTCTGTGTATGTTTGTGATTTTTAATTTTTTTTACTGAATGGTGACTCAACATAGACACTTCGCAACATTCGCTAATTTAACGCACTAAGACATGCATGTTGGTATAATTTTAAGTTTCTGCGTTCAACTACAATCGAGTAAAAAATATATTCGTGAAAATCACAAACATACTCGCAGACACATTTCTAGCAATATTAGACATACATATTTTGTTTTATACTTGTTTTGACCAAAGGAACAAATCTACAAAAAGATTCCCATCAGGAGTTCGGATACGCCCTGAATATCGCACCCGACCTTCACCAGATTTCCAAAATATCTCAACGAAAGCAGCTTAAATTGTCGAATTTCAAAGTAGAACCCTCTCTCACCGTAAAATATTTAGGTAATATCCCAATCAGCTTTCTGTTTGGAGTAATTTATTGTGACAGGCCGCGAGACCAGGGAATTATAATCCGAACCTGTTACAGGCAATAAACATGTCGAATCAGACCTCGCCGATTATAAATATTTAATCGGGCCCACTCCAAAAACAAATTGCTTGTTACTTTGAATATAACTTCGACAAATAACGGCTTTGTAAAATATCTTTCCACCCTTTCCATCTTAGCAATTACAACCTTTTACATATTCAGCATTTAATAAACGAATGTTTTAGTACAGTGTAGAAAATGTGTGGGCAGTGGGAACAATTTGAGTACTGTAAGCTAAAACAGAAAATGGCGATATTAAATTCGTTGTTCAGAACTGTCACTCACTTGGAACAGACTGGAAAGAAGATTTGACAAATTAGGATAATTTAACCCATCCGAATCAGTAATCAAGTGAGATTGAATTTTGGAGGGCGCCACTTTATCATGTAAATCCTATAATACGTTAATCAATAGTATTATAACCAAACCACCCAGATAGGTTTAATTTTGTTCCACGGTAATGGTTTAATCGCATATTCCTTTTAAAGTTCTGGAGAAAAAGGCATTAAACAATTTACTATGAAATGATGAATAATCGTGTAATGTTTTGCATTTCTTACATATTTTTCGTAAAAGCCACCTTTCTCAGCGAACGAAGGACCTACGCAACTTATATCAAATGTACATATCTTTAACATAATATATTAGTCAAATCGACAGATGATTTACATTAACACCACCACTTAAACCCACATAAATCATACAAACTAAATAGACTAAAATGGTTTACACTGATGTTTCGTTTTCACGTTTTTGGACAGAAAATCTGGAAAGCAATGCATTTAAATTATTTTTAATTGGTAATGGATTGTTCTTCTCTATTCCCTCATTGGGGATTGGTATTACCGATCGAAATCGATTTCTTCGACCATATTATTTGTATATTCACCGACTTGTACACAAGTTCATTGTACGTACACATGTCATAGTGTCGTATGACTATTTCATCACGTCGCTATGTTTAAGTATATCCTATAGTTATAAAACACGTAACATTTACTAATCAAAAACTTGTCTTGGAAAAAAAACATTAGACCCGTTTTAACGCCAATCAAACTACTTATAACTCAGTAACATCATAAAAGCAAACGTTAACAGCTTAGCATTGCTAATTCTCTTGCCCCTATCTGTACAGGCGACTTGTATCTAGCAGTGCTCTGCTAGTGCTACAAGAAGCATAGTTCAGCAGACTAGTTTACAAGAGGAGCGGCGGCACAGCGGCGCGGTCACCGAACCGCCAAGGCCAACTCGCTATCTCTTATCTCGTTCCTCATTCCGCCAATTAACTAGCCATCTCCTACCTCCGTCCTTCCTATGCTTCGTTTTCTGCCGCAGCTACACGTATATAATCGTATCTACATATTTGGCAAAGTATATTAATGATGGTAATGCTCTGATCTCTCTCCAAATCTATCCTCATCCCTGCCACCTGTCATGGTAGATTAATGGTGGTAACGATCCCTGTACATCACATTTACTAGTCTGCCTAAAATAGTCCCAAATTTAAAAATATGTTCCAAGCTATCCGGACTAGACGTTAAAATCTATAACCAAATTTGTGCCCAAAGCAAATTGTAAAGCGATATTAAATAATTTAACAACAATTATCATTATTTTAGATTAAGAATTTGATATATTAAACAAAAATTGAGTGTAAACTTATGTACATTTTTATCAGTATCAATTTTGAATTATTTGACACCGATGAGAAAATAAACGAACACACAGCTATTTGGCAATGAGACAAGTTTTCGGATGAAAATCATAACTTTTGCAAAATCTAGCTAACTTAGTTCTGAAATACTTTGCAGTTTGTTCATAAATGTCATTATCTGATTTATTTAATAAAATTCCATGATTTTATCATGGCCCAATCCGATAAAAACACAATTAACGGCGCTTAAGTAGAGCGGTTTCAAAATGGTGCAGCCCATACAGACAAACACAACGAAAGCAACGTGACTTTTTCACTTCGTTAACGATATGTTAACCCGCTACAAGAGTAGTGCTGAGATGATTAGAGTACATTGTCTTTCTTTCTTAGATCCATATACTACTATCAATTATACGGTCGCCAATGAAACCCATTCGAGGTGTGTGCGTGTATGTAAATAAGACATAAATTTGATATGGTCCAGTAATGAAAAGATATGCACAATTTTTCCCTCCGTTGAACTCTCCTTGTTAAGACAACGACTCCCAATTATTTTCCGTTCTACTGAAAATCCCTGCCTCTTACTTTCAATCATTAAAACTAACTTTCTAATTTCACTCGTGATATACACAAAGTGTTAATCTTGCTTTGCACGAAACTCACTGGTCATTCATACATTTTATAAAATACCAAGTCACCCCAAATTAGTCAGGCCAAAAAAGTAGTTATTTTACTGCCCGGGAAGTAAGAAAACAAAATATTTCAGGATCTTTGAATAGTTGTACTCTACAAGACTTACAAACGTAAATCGCCGTTAGACTGACCTACTAATCTGACTGAAACATAGCTGTTGGAATACAAATTCCATTTTATAATACCCATAACAAATTAATATAATTGTTTAGATGATTCAATTCTAAGAACTTATCGAAATTAAATACAAGTCACAAATTAGAAGCTGACGAGTTTGGACCGATTTCCCTTAATGAGGGTGCCCCAGCAGTGACTAGCTTTTACCTTTTTCTCCCATAAAGTCAATGTGAACTTTCAAATCCCGTGCCTTCTCAACGGATTGTACAAAATATATAAAATTAGAAATTAGAAACGCAGGTTTCGTGACTGTAGCGCCCTCTAAAGTCAACTTATTTTGTGGGCTTTTAACACAAAGCCTATGGTGTTGAAATGCAAAACAAAATGTACAAAAATATGTACGATATTACTCAGCTAAATAACTGACATACAATATAAACTTTCTTCCAAGTCGCGGATTGGCCTTCGCCTAATTAACTAGCACGGAGCGACATTTGTAGTTAAAACCACCAGAGAATGATGACATGCATTATAATCTCGCTCATATCCTTTGACTTGCTATCACAGAAATCAACTTTATGAACTGTTTGGATGGAAGGGTCGACTTGTTAACCATGAGTGTCTTCAGCATTTGTCCGTATAGTTTGCTGATGTCTTCTGGTAAGAGGTTGTGTAGTTTTCTCCCCTACATAGACAGGTTTTTTTCTCAAACTGTGAGCTGTGGTGCGGGGGTAGGTTGAATCTAGAAGCGTATCTGGTGCCGCGACTGTGGAGGTCTGACCCTCTCTGTGTTGGCACTCTGTCTATTTATAGATTCGCCTCTCTGATATATAGGTCATTGAATGCTTTCCTGCACGTGACTCTAGGACCTAGACATGTTAAGAGTTCTAACTGCTCTCTGAGTTAATGTTCTCTAAGTTCTAACTGCTCTCTTTTGTTTAAGTCCATCATCATATATAAAGGTAAAGCATGATTTGTTCCACCCCTGAAACGATCCCTCTGGAATATTTCCATACGGTTTAGTAAGCTTACCCAAAACCGATACTTGCGGTTACCTTCTCCAACAAAGTGCATTCAGTAACAAACACTCACACAAACACGAGATAAAGTTCATCCCATCCCTGAACTAGGGACGACGAGTCTACAAATGGAAACAACATATTCCGTTGTCTCGGCAATGAGCAAAGTAAATGTAAGTGTCGGCCGTATCATTAGGACTTGGCCGGATTACAGGGCAACCCTTGCCTAATCGCAAATTACGGCTTCTCCGAAGACGCCTCCCGCGAATGGCTGCACGCTCCAATAAATTTGCAGTTTACGTTTGAATCGCAATTGCTGTACGATGCGGGCGTCGACACTCCGAACTACATATCCTTTGTCTTTATTTTCCAGGAAATTTATAAAGAAAAACTGCAGGAATAAAAGGCAAACAAAAATCTCTAAGACTGACTTTAGAATATGTACTGTAATCTGTCTTACTTTACTGTGATGTCCAAGGTGGCGCTTGAAAACTTATTGATCGCAGGGCTTATACGGCTATAAGCAGCACTATGCAAAATGTCAAGACGATGCAAAGACACTAGATCAATAAATTAATAACGTATCTGTGTATTGCATTTAATTTGCTTGGGGAAATAAATATAATTATTATTATTCCAGTAGCAAAATAATACTTAAAACTCATCTTGGTATGTATAAAATTCGGTTGAGTACCAATTTTAAACTTAGTTCATGTTAAAATTTCAAATTAGAGGTTTTCAGCGATTTTTATGAAGACCCATTCAAGAAAGTAGTTCCTCATGAACAAGTGTCTCGTTAACCTGTGGGTATAAATAAGGTGAACTACAAGCAACTAACTCCACCAGCCCAGCGAACACAAAGGAGAGTTTGTAATATAAAGTTTATTGGTCCGCAATGAATCTGGGAGGGTCCCAACTAGACGAACGGTAGTGCGCACGGCTTGACATTGTCAGGATGGGTGGGCCTTGTGGCTAGCGGTGGAAGCGCGTTGTTGGCGGTCGGTGGAAACAATACTCACCGCAATACTCTAAACAATACTCCTACAATACTCCCCACGATTCCTGTTTATTCAGCGGTATTGAGCAATTACAGGCGCTGATGCAGGGGCAAGTTTAGACTGCTGATACAGGGCCAAGTAGAATAGTGGTTACCGTGCTCGCTTCATAATCTGAAGTTCGCCAGATTGATCCTGAGAGCAAAGCAAATTCCTAAAAAGATTTTAGGAAGTTTCGAAACTGGATCCAGTTGCCATTATTCATTGGGCTATCAATTAATGATCCTGGCTAAATAACCAGCCAGTCTCAGTCAGTAACAAGGCTACACACGGCATCTCACCCATTCTACATTCATCATTCATTAATATTCACCTTAAAGTACACCCTGATTGCGTCTTAATGCAGTGATTAAGAGTCGGCCTTGGCTGATAGTATTGTTATAACAGATTAGAAGAAAGGAGGAAGTATATTTCGTAAAGTAGTTTCATCAATATTGAAGTTAGACTTTCTAGAACTAGCAGCTAGGATATTCTACTATCAAATCGAACCTCAATATTCCAATACCTTCGACAGATAATTTTCTCGTGTCACTGACATTCGATTCACTGACATTCTGAAGTCGCGATATGCAAGTTTCGGCTATCTCCTACAGCATTCCAACTTCCCCATACATATTTATTGATAGGACAGTTTTCCCTCCACGAGTCATCGACCTTCCCCGACGCCCACCTTGATATAGCCTATAGCGTGCTGACCACTGGCCAGTATTGACCCTGACAGTTACATCACGCCACCTCCGTAAAGCACACTTTTATATCATGCTAATGAGAGGTCAAAGTCAAGGTATTCCCCCGCTTTTTATCATGTTGTGCAATACTCATAGAATAATTTTCCGCAATGCGAACACACTCGTCATTATGTGTTAACAACCCTTTGTAATGGGATTCATTAAATGTATACTGACTTGACTAAGGTAATTTTAGCAGATTTTATTAAAATCTGCATTCTCCCTTCAATTTTCTCGTTAAAAACTGTTATTTGTAAGTTTGTGACCCACGCGAGTGTCTTTCCTACGGTCTTATCAAATGTTTATTTTATCAAAGTACGGTGTACAGTTTCTGTACTGCCCTGATCTACCGTGTCTTCATTGGCATGTTTTGTCGTTTGTGTTGGCATGTACGGATTTAAAATTATTGTATTTCTGCGTGTTTCATTTAAACAATCTATTTTTCAAATGCACATATTGATTTCCCACTTGCAAAAACAACCTTAAAAGTTATTCGCTATTAGTTCTTAACTAAGGGACATGCAGCCACTCGAGTCTACCTGATTCTCATATAATACCAATGCTAGCTTTGACGAATCACCGAATATTTCTGATTTATGACTCATTTTATAGAGCAAAACTATACCTAGTGTTTTCATTTAGCAGAATGATGGTACAAAAAATAGCTTTTTTCATGAGTTAACTATTTTGCGATATCAAAATTCTGGTCGCAACACAAAAATCTCAAAGTATTTTTTGCTCTTTAAAATAAGTCAAGAATCCAAGATTTCGAATAACCCGTTGAGAAGAGTCAGGATTAGAAAGGAGATATTGACTTTATGGGGAACCGGAGACCACTCTTCAAAACTCACTTGACGACGCGTCACGACGTTCCGTCTCTTCTCCCTGGCGTGTAGTTTCGTCTGCGTGTACCGAAATCCCTTCTAACACACTGTCTCAAGCCGGTGATCCTCGGTAACATCAAACAGCCGGCCGAACGACCACCGCACCGATTACAGCCACTGAGGATCGTCCGGCCGCGCGGATCACATTTATTAAGCAATCGTGCAGAGATTACAACTAGGAATTGGCGCCTGACCGTGCGTTTTAACGACTAGACGCAGATGAGCGCGGCGGGTCCTGTTTTCCTGTTGGCCCGATGGCGCGAAATCGTCAATTAAACAGCAAGTTAATGTGGATGTAGGCCGCGGCCGGGGTCAGTGGGTTATGGACCGGTCTAATGTCTCCGTCTCTGCCTGTCATTACACCACTCTCTCCTACACTGGTCCCAGGCGGCTCGACATGAATCAATAATCCGACGATTCAAACTACACCATCGCAGTATCAAACTCCACCATCGCAGTGTCAAACTACACCATCGCAGTATCAAACTCCACCATCGCAGTGTCAAACTCCACCATCGCAGTATCAAACTCCTCCATACTTTTAAAGGGCGGTGTAAACGTGTGGTTGGTTTGGATGTACTCGATTGCCGTAATATTACTTAAGAAATAATCGTCATTAATCTTAGTACATTAAAGTTGAATGGTTTACTTTAGAAACGCATAATAGTAACAAGACCTAGGAAAAACATTTTAAAAATATTTGAATGCCATACAAGATGGTAAGATCTGTGCCAAACTCAAGATGAAAAATCAAAGACGACGGAAAATTGTCAAACGTTTTGAAGTAACCAAGGGGGTGCGTCATGGAGATTATCCGTATCATCTTTGCCCTTCAATATCACACTGAAAGAAGTAAGTAATTGAGAAGGTAAAACTTCATATCTTCAGACGTAGGAACAAAAATAAACATTCAAAACGTGTTTGTATGATGTCGTTATAATTTCCGAGAGTAAAAATTATTTAAAACACTTGGCAGATATACTGTTTGAAGCGATGAAATATGTAGGGCTGGAAAGAAAAATTGTATAACTAAATTTCTACGAACGTACAGAAGAGGTGGAGCCTGTATTAAAGATCCTTATGAAACGCTACACGTGAAATAAGGATCGCACATTTATAAGCTCCGATCGCTTTACATACTAAAGTGTTATTGTTGGAGAGAAACAAAGAATATACTGAGACCCAATAAAGGCTAACTTCAGCTAATAAACACTTCCATGCTTGCAGTAACTTGTTACAGAGTAAACTACTTTGATATTCCACAAAAATAACAATTTTTAAGACCATACTTGGACCAACCTTACTTTAATAGCTTTTTTAAGTTTTTTATTTGATCATGAGCCTGAGAAAAGATGCATCACCTTTGAGAATAAAATAATAAGAAAAGTGTATGAATTACGTTGGGAAACGGTCGATGGAGACTTAAACATAATAGTGCCGAGAGATTTGTTTTATAAACATCTGGTTGATGTAGTTGGGGAAATCAGAAGCGGAAGACTGAGACAGATTGGACACATATTAAGAGAGGAAGGAACTAGCGCGATAAGAATGGTTTTGGAAAGTATACCACAGGGAAGAAGACCAGTTGGAAAACCAAAAGCAAGATGGAACTATCGCGTCCATAAAGACATGAGATTGGTGGTGCTGTCAGAGAGAGATGGTGAAGATAGAGAGACGGAGAGAGGGGTGGCGGCGAGCTGTTGGTGAGGCCGAGTACCTGCTGCGGTACAAATGACCAAGTTAGTAAGTAAGTATATCCATGAGATAAAATTAAACCTTTATGAATGTCAATGGGTCGAAGCACCAAAATACTGTGTGAGTATTTTATTTTCTTAATAATGATCTATTTATGAGGTAAAGTAATACATAATGACAAATTAAATTAAAAGTATATGTCAAAAAGAAACTTCAAATTTGGTTCTGGTAATATACCATTTGATCTATTGAAAATTAGTGTTTTAAATAAATAATAATGAGGTTTAAAAACATTTGTAAGTGTTTATACATGTCTAGTATCTATGCTTCTTTTATTTATCGATAACAGTTAATAACCCTATATCACGGATTCCTGCATGGTGTTTCATTACGTCCGAATATACTAAGCTGCTAAAGAGGTTTTTTCACCAACACACTGTAAAATAGAAAATGTTTAAAACACAAACTAGCTGATGGCACGTTTTCCGCACGAGGATCTAGCACGCATAGAGCCAGACATGTTAAGTTTATTTATATTTCAATCAACTGGCTAAATAAATAATACCCCCGTCGCAGCAAACCTGCATACTCAGCGAATTTCCAATGGAGATATAAATCTCTTAATACTACATAAAGCCACTTACCAAGTTTCATAAAAATATATTCACAAATAAGCAATGTATGCAATTTTAATTATTCCCCATAAGAATAACATTGGGGCTGAGTACGCAGATTTGCTGCATCAACGAACACAAAAAAAGGAGTTTTATGCTAATATCAATTTAACTCAACTAGGTGACAAGCCATATACAAGTTGTTATTCATTTATGTTCATAAAGGGAGTCATAGCATTTAATTATTATCATAGATTAAGCACACTCCTTATTATCCATAAGCATAACATGGGACTGAGTACGCAGGTTTGCTTCTACGGGAGCCTTTGACAACAATTTTTTTATTTTAGCAAATATCAATGCACCACAACCAGATGAAGACGTATACCAAGTTTCGTTAGTGTAAGTTAATAAATAAGCGAGATATAAAATTTTGATTTACCTCCATAAGAATAACATTAGACAACGTACTGTGTTTAGCACTTTCAATATCTAGGTAACCAACTGACCTAGGTAACTAACTGAGGAATGATCGAAATACCAAAATGTGTGTTGTTTAAGCTGAATCCAATGGGGAAAAAACTAAAATTTGACTTTTTCCAAAATGATATGTAAAAAATTCAAAAAACCCGTTTTTGGGGTACAAAACCCCCCAAAAATACCCCTTCGGATAGAAATTCGCTAAAATATATGTCAATAAGATTAACATTGTAAATTTGAAAGCCTTTGAGGCGAACCTCTGAAGGTGGAGGTTTTTCAAAGTCCCAAAAGGCACATCTAGAGAGTAAGAGCTTTTCATTGATACCAAACGTCCATACAACATAATAGTTTTAGAGGTAAAAAATCACCAAACCAAAATCAAGAAATTATTTTAATACTATAGATAAGTGTAACGCAGAATCTAACACGGGGCTCGGGACTAAAATGACAAACGAATATAGGTCCCTTTTCAATTTCTAACCCAAACTGCAACAAATATTGCATGCAAGCTCAAGAAAAGTGAGATCAAAAATGAGCTAATTCATCTAACATGCTTTACTTCTTAACGAAAAGATGCTGCGAAGAGACCTAATTTCATAAGAGAATTTAAAGCGACTTTTATACGGTCTGGCACTCTGCCAAGAGGTTTTTTAAGCCACTACAACTTCTGCCAGGATGAAGTAACATGTCATATTACGGCCAAACCCGTAAAGCTCAATTTGCCTCTGACTGACTCTGATAGTGTCGATTTTTCTCTGCATTTTTCTGAGTCTCCAGCAAACCTATTAATGTAATACTGCATTCGAATACTTATGCCATCCATATAAATTAAACATAACATTATTACCATCCATAACGGTTTATTGCAATTATAGACCATTATTGAACAATAGGAAATATAAACTATAGAATGAGAAGATACGATCATTTTTCTAACACAAAACTTCCCAATACCTGGGAACAGTATTTAATAATATTATCGAAACACGACAACGAGGAAGAACAAAGAAGTAATAACGACATCGTTCCTTTTAATGACAAGATTTAGCGGAGATAGGTCCCATTGGCCCAATAGCGTCGGCGCTAGTTTACCGCCAAAATCTACGGACAACCGGCCAGCTGATTTATTCCCATCCCGGGGCATTGTTCAATAAATAACGCAATCATGTGGAGTCGACTTTCACAAAACTGCGGTCACGAATTGAATCACGTTTCTTCTCACGTTCTACGCGCTGGCCGGATGGTGTGGGACATTCTCCGTGGGTAGAAAGGTTTAGCTTTGCCCCGTCTAGAATGTTTATATATTGCGGTAAAGAATTTCAATCGCAATCCCTGACAGTTTATTGCAACTAACAAAATGATAAAAAAATTAAGCGAAAGCAACACATATTTATACCAGTATAGCTCGACAACAAATATAAAAACAACTGGAATGGTAGCCGAAAGTGGCTTAAACAAACAAAAGCCGGTTATTTCTAAGTCTGCAAGCGGAATACCCAAACTGAATGCTGATTAGTCGTCGTGTGACTGCCAAATTTTTGTTTGCGTTGCATTTAAACTGTCTTTAAGGGACTGTTGATTTTCCAGCTTCCAACCGAAGGCCAACTACCAGACGGATCTCTCTCCATTCCACTAATGGCCGGTTACCTGGCATATTTTGTATTTGCTCTACCTGATTGACAGGTGAAATGATTGTAATTAGGTCTGACAATCCCAGTTTCACCGGGAAGATATCAAAATATGTTTACATAACCAGTGTTTACCTACCTGTGTAGCATGTATTGTCTGTAATAGATATACTAAAACTTCAAAGACCAACGGGGCGGGGCCCTATGGGAATTTTGTATATTTCAAGCTTTCCACACTTACGGGATTCATAATAGAGAACATATTGATATAATAGATGACGGATTTTGTTACAATAACAGTATCAAATTTGTAATTTAAAATTCGTTTTAAATATATATTACTCAGTTGAATGGTAAGTACTGTACCAAAAATTCTATCTTAACATAAAGTTGCAAGTCTGGTACCGATTTCGTATGTTTCCCTTAATCAGTTGGTATTAAAACCTATTAGAACGTCTGATACTCTGAGATCTGGGAAGTAAAATTACGTATACCATGGTTTTATGATATCCGTCGGTCTGTGTAAAAATGGAAGCTAGGCCAGGTGTATCCGTAAAAACGAGTTCGCACGCAGCACGCTGACGTGAGGGAGGTGAATTTCCACATACAAAACTTTTAAAACTCAAAACCAGTGTAAAAACATACATTTATTCCAATTTTATTGAAATCTGAAAACACTGATTTTTTGGCTGTTCTGATGCTCCTGGTTTCATTTACCTGCAATGCTAGGAATACAATTTTGCGCATTATAAGGTTAGGAGAAGGTCCAGTCAGGCTTTAAAGTAAGCGCCAGGTTGCTGGGGATGATACAAATACACCAACAAATGAATAACATGCTTTCTAATGTAAAAACCCCATAAGACAACGTACTGGGTTTAGCCGATATATACACTGTCTTTATTAACTCGGTAAATATTTATGCTAGAATGACGAGAGAGGGCCTAAAACGTTCGCTTCACTAATTCCTATCTTAATACACGCATTACTTTTACGTCCGGGGCTTGCCTGACCCTTTTTGGGCCCAACAACTTGAAATCTTTAAAGAATAATCCCCAAAAAAGGGGTTTAGAGTTTTCCGATTGTTTTGCCCAACGAACTTGTCCAACTGATTATAGAAAGGAACGTCCCTACCAAATTTGAAGTAAATCGGACAAAAAATGCGACCACTAGAGTGCATACACATATATACAGTTTTGAACGACCACCCAAAACGTGTTCAGGGGGTCACGTTAGGAACTTCTATGGTGGTCCCGGGCTTAGGTTTCACCGTGCGGGTCATACTAATAGTTCACTTTTCCATAGGAAATTCACTGAAAACGAGGAATGATGACTAATTAGATAAATAAAGAGCTAATGGGGACATTACTCTCGGGCGAAACTGAGACCCAGTACGTTTAATTATAGGGGGGGGGGGAATATAGAAACGGTAGTATACTAAGAATAACCCCAACTGCAGCTCAATAATGTAGGCAACGCTGAATCATTCAACAACTGTCCTACTTGCGCACAGCACACAGGTGTGCCAATGATACTCACCTTCCTTCTCAGGGTATAATGTCCCAGTGAGCGATACCGGCGCGGCGATGCGATATGATGTATCGAAAACAAATATCGCATCTGCCGTATCCAATTAGGATACGATGTCGTATACCACGAGAAGAAAATATGATTTCTTCTCTGTGGTGAGGCACGCCAAGCAGAAAGAGAAAACCAGTGTACTGAAGGTCCCACTAATTCATCTAGTGGGTTGAATACAAAGCAAATTTGTAAAGTTGGTTCACTTCGTTTTTAGTAGGTAAGGTTAGTTTTTAAAAGTATGCAAATTAATCGCATGAATTTCAGTAATGAAAAATCAAAAATTATATTATACACAAATATGCAAGCCAATCAGGGTGTTTTGCAAAGCGAAAAGGTATTTGGACTTTTCTTGATTCTCAGAGTTATTCTCTGATTCGGTCTGATTATGACCGGTATAACTAAATGAATCGATCGCCTTTTATTTTCACCGTCTTGTCTGTTTGTAACAGTATGAGTATAAAGATATATTTTTAAGTGGTGTGAGACGTTGTTTATTTTGTCCTGTTCATGTTTTGTTCCTGACAGAAAATCATCTTTAAAATTTAACTGAAAACAATCAATTACGTTTTTGCTTCTTATGAATGGAAAGATTATTATTTGACTCGCCAAGTCTATAGTTACATACACTTTTCAAACGTATTTCTAGAAACAAACCTCCACGGTCATGCATCGATTGTGTTGTTTTAACGCAAAAAGTACTCTTCAGTGCACAGTGCCAGGAGCTAAATATCAGCTCGAGTCCTGGACAAGGCCACTTCAGGGAACAATTACAGACAGTCCAGCTCCTTGACGGATATGCTGTCTGTCGCCACTGTGGGCAGTTCGATGAACTGCACATAATATTTGAATGTTAGGCACTCAGAGCAAGAAGGGAAAGGCTCTTTGGAACTTCCGAAGTAAATTCATCAGAATTCTCTAAAACTGCCAAACTGCTACTTGAGCTCATTGGAGGTTCAAGTTTAGGTAGACGAGATTAGGACACTGGACCAGCACAATAAGCCAAAAGGCAAAAGGCTGACGTGCGCAGACCCGGACACCCAATTATCGGTAGCTGGGCCGCAGTTCAACCAAATCGAATCTAGTCCAGCTAATTTGTCTTGTTATTTTGTAAACAAATTTCCAAAAGCTCCCAGACAGTCTCTACACTAGATACAACTAGTAACATCGGAATGGCCCAGGCAACACGAGTAGTTTTGCAATATCGCATAACCTCTACTCTACTATACCAACTAGAGCCATGCTCCAGTAGAGACGGTCCACTGTCGGCACCGCACATCTCTCCTCCATTCACGTACAGGACGTGCCGCCTCATATCTTTCGACAGACCGTGAAAGTTACGCAACGCCTTGTCCCCCTATCCGGGTAACGGTCCAGTTGTCACCTTTCACACTGCCCCGTCCGCGACACCCTACAATATTGAAACTAGAGTCGAAACACATCTGGGTGTGTTTAATTCAGAATCCGTTAAAAGATGTCTGATTCCATCGAATATCTCGGCGTTATCACCTCGATCTTTCAAAACTGTAACCAACTATCAACTTGGGGTTGGGGTCTATTTAATTTTTTTTTTTCAAATGACAATAAGTTATGCGGTTGATTAGAAACATATATCGTACCTTAATCAAATCGAAAAAGGGTTTTACTACCACACTGCTTTCCACATAAATAACATAAATTACAGATACACCGTCACAAAATTGTTATTTCATAAGTCGGATTCAATTAAAATTTATGAGATGTCCATTAAAAAGATTGAACTACTGTAATTAGCTATTCAATTTGAATAAAGAAAAATATGAATACCACAATGAGATAAATCTCTCCCTCCTCTGAACCCCACCACGCTACATTATGGTTAATTGTGTTTACTATACTGGTTATGATGCATGAGTTACGACACAGCCCTAAAACCTAAAACTACATTAGTTACTTGAATAACGACAAATTCACAATCTCCTAAGTTCCCTTTGCACCTCATGGGCCGGGCCTTTGTAATTTAATACACCAAATAAACAAGACCAGCCATTATTGGACTCTAAGACAACATAATTTCGGTCAAATGTTCATGAATCCGCTGTCGTTTGAAGCTTTAGATCAACTGAACTTAAGATTTTGAGATAAATTTATTTTCATGTACTTAAACTGAATGAAATATCTTGACAATTTGTCTAAGGAAGAACGGAAATTAGGATGTATTAATTAAGAAATATTTAACATATTTAATGCCTAACCGACACGACGTCAGTACAATGACTAAATTAAATGTTAAAATAATTAATATTTAAAATACTTGCATAGTTGATATTTCAAGATTACAAGGCAGAGCATTTTAGCAACTCGCCTTTAAAAATATGTTTATATGTGCTATGCATCCAATGACTGATCAACACTACAGAACCACATTTTATCCAAGTAAACGAACCAGGCTAACTGTGACGGCTAATTACTGTGCTCGTCATAATTGCGGGAGTTGGATTTTTTTACTCGTACAACGTATTACCGTATTTCTCGCGCGAGGAAGAAAATGCGGTCGGAATGGTGTAACGAGTTCGGCGGCGGCGCGGGCAACATCAGTCGTTCGGGTAAAAACACACCAGACGACTCCGCTCATGCGCTGCTCTCTTGCAACGGCCGGGCGATTAGACAGCTGGAGATTACTGAAGAAGCCCTAATACTAGAGAGACTTTGCACTTTGGTTTGTTCGGTAGTGGCGCGGGAAATATCAGTCATAAAAGTAAGAACACTGCCGACAACTCCGCTCATACGCTACTCTCTTGCAACGGCCGGGCGATTAGACAGCCGGAGATTACTGAAGAAGCCCTAATAATAAATTGACTTTGCACTTTGGTAACGAGTTCGGCAGTGGCACGGGAAACATCAGTCATACAAGTAAGAACACAGCCGACAACTCCGCTCATGCGTTACTCTCTTGCAACGGCGGAGCGATTAGACAGCCGGAGAATACTGAAGAAGCCCTAATACTAGAGCGACTTTGCACTTCAGTAACGAGTTCGGCAGTGGCGCCGAACTCGTACATCAGTCGTACAATTAAGAATACAGCTGACAACTCCGCTCATGCGCTACTCTCTTGCAACGGCCGGGCGATTAGACAGCCGGAGATTACTGAAGAAGCCCTAATAATAAATTGACTTTGCACTTTGGTAACGAGTTCGGCAGTGGCGCGGGAAACATCAGTCATACAAGTAAGAACACTGCCGACAACTCCGCTCATACGCTACTCTCTTGCAACGGCCGGGCGATTAGACAGCCGGAGATTACTGAAGAAGCCCTAATAATAAATTGACTTTGCACTTTGGTAACGAGTTCGGCAGTGGCGCGGGAAACATCAGTCATACAAGTAAGAACACAGCCGACAACTCCGCTCATGCGTTACTCTCTTGCAACGGCCGAGCGATTAGACAGCCGGAGAATACTGAAGAAGCCCTAATACTAGAGCGACTTTGCACTTCAGTAACGAGTTCGGCAGTGGCGCCGAACTCGTACATCAGTCGTACAATTAAGAATACAGCTGACAACTCCGCTCATGCGCTACTCTCTTGCAACGGCCGGGCGATTAGACAGCCGGAGATTACTGAAGAAGCCCTAATACTAGAGCGACTTTGCACTTCAGTAACGAGTTCGGCAGTGGCGCGGGAAACATCAGTCGTACAATTAAGAATACAGCTGACAACTCCTCTCATGCGTTACTCTCTTGCAACGGCCGGGTGATTAGACAACCGGAGATTACTGAAGAAGCCCTAATACTAGAGCGACTTTGCACTTCAGTAACGAGTTCGGCAGTGGCGCGGGAAACATCAGTCGTACAATTAAGAATACAGCTGACAACTCCTCTCATGCGTTACTCTCTTGCAACGGCCGGGCGATTAGACAACCGGAGATTACTGAAGAAGCCCTAATACTAGAGCGACTTTGCACTTCAGTAACGAGTTCGGTAATGGCGCGGGAAACATCAGTCATACAAGTAAGAACACAGCCGACAACTCCGCTCACGCGCTGCTCTCTTGCAACGGCCGGGCGATTAGACCGCTGGAGATTACTGAAGAAGCCCTAATACTAGAGCGACTTTGCACTTCAGTAACGAGTTCGGCAGTGGCGCGGGAAACATCAGTCATAAAAGTAAGAACACTGCCGACAACTCCGCTCATACGCTACTCTCTTGCAACGGCCGGGCGATTAGACAGCCGGAGATTACTGAAGAAGCCCTAATAATAAATTGACTTTGCACTTTGGTAACGAGTTCGGCAGTGGCGCGGGAAACATCAGTCATACAAGTAAGAACACAGCCGACAACTCCGCTCACGCGCTGCTCTCTTGCAACGGCCGGGCGATTAGACCGCTGGAGATTACTGAAGAAGCCCTAATACTAGAGCGACTTTGCACTTCAGTAACGAGTTCGGCAGTGGCGCGGGAAACATCAGTCATAAAAGTAAGAACACTGCCGACAACTCCGCTCATACGCTACTCTCTTGCAACGGCCGGGCGATTAGACAGCCGGAGATTACTGAAGAAGCCCTAATAATAAATTGACTTTGCACTTTGGTAACGAGTTCGGCAGTGGCGCGGGAAACATCAGTCATACAAGTAAGAACACTGCCGACAACTCCGCTCATACGCTACTCTCTTGCAACGGCCGGGCGATTAGACAGCCGGAGATTACTGAAGAAGCCCTAATAATAAATTGACTTTGCACTTTGGTAACGAGTTCGGCAGTGGCGCGGGAAACATCAGTCATACAAGTAAGAACACAGCCGACAACTCCGCTCATGCGTTACTCTCTTGCAACGGCCGAGCGATTAGACAGCCGGAGAATACTGAAGAAGCCCTAATACTAGAGCGACTTTGCACTTCAGTAACGAGTTCGGCAGTGGCGCGGGAAACATCAGTCGTACAATTAAGAATACAGCTGACAACTCCTCTCATGCGTTACTCTCTTGCAACGGCCGGGTGATTAGACAACCGGAGATTACTGAAGAAGCCCTAATACTAGAGCGACTTTGCACTTCAGTAACGAGTTCGGCAGTGGCGCGGGAAACATCAGTCGTACAATTAAGAATACAGCTGACAACTCCTCTCATGCGTTACTCTCTTGCAACGGCCGGGCGATTAGACAACCGGAGATTACTGAAGAAGCCCTAATACTAGAGCGACTTTGCACTTCAGTAACGAGTTCGGTAATGGCGCGGGAAACATCAGTCATACAAGTAAGAACACAGCCGACAACTCCGCTCACGCGCTGCTCTCTTGCAACGGCCGGGCGATTAGACCGCTGGAGATTACTGAAGAAGCCCTAATACTAGAGCGACTTTGCACTTCAGTAACGAGTTCGGCAGTGGCGCGGGAAACATCAGTCATACAGGTTAAAACACAGCTGACAACTCTGCTCATGCTCATACAATTATACTGCTGTACATAACGATTTGTTTCTAAAAAAAGGGGTTTGCACTTATATAATGTGTAGCAGCGGCAACCTGAATTTGATAGTAGTATATATCCACTGTACTCGTAATATTTGTACTGTGCATTTTAACGTTTTAAATAACTGAGGAACCAAAATGTATGAAACAATATGTATTAAATAATAAACCAAGGGTGATTATTGTAGAAATTGAACTAAACTTGATTACTTAGACATTCGTTTTTCAAGATTGATTATTTAATTTGCAATCCAAAAGTACAATTTTACATCGTATTGTAAGACTCCGCCAATCGATACGAGTTCGCACACAGCACGTTAACGTGAGGGAAGTGAATTTCTACATTAAAAACTTGTAACAATCAGAATCAGTGTTAATAAAAAACATGTATTCCAATTTTTATCGAAACCTGAAAACATTATTTTTTTTGCTGTTCTTATGCTCCTGGTTCCATTTAGCTGCAATGCTGGAATAATATTGTACATTATAAGGTTAGGAGAAGGTCTAGTCAGGACTGAAAGTATGGGTGACAATACTGGGGATGATAAAAATACACCAACATATGAATAACATGCTTTTCTATGTAAAACCCCCATAAGACAAAGTACCGGTACTGTGTTTAGTCGACATACATTTTCTTTAATAACTCGGTAACAATTTGTGTTATAATGATGAGAGAGGACTTAAAATTTCGCCTCACTAATTCTCATATTTTTTCATGCATTAATTTCATATCCGGGGCTTTTCTGACCCTTTTTGGGCCCAAAACCTCAAAATTTGAAATGTGAAATCTCAAAAAAGGGGGTTACAGTTTTCCAATTACTTTGTCCAACGAACTTGTCCAAGTAATAATTGATATGAATGTCACTACCAAATTTGAAGTAAATAGGACAAAAATGCGACCACTAGAGTGCAAACACACATATGTATATATAAATCATTTTGAACGACCCCCCAAAACGTGTTCAGGCTGGTCACGTTAGGAACTTCTATGGTGGTCCTGGGCTTAAGTTTCACAGTGCAGGTCATGCTAATAGTTCACTTTCCATTGGAAATTCACTAACAAGTCCGGGCAGATGCGAATCCTAAACCGGATCCACGCGGGACTAAACGTGAACAATTAATGAAAAGGTCATGCCAATTTTAATCAACTAAGAGCACTAAATCGACTTCCCGAGCTTTTATTCAAATTAAACAAAATAGTTTGCACTGTGAAGTACTGTGCATTTGTTAGCAGAGGTGACATTTTCTTTACGAATGTAGACATAGGTTAGGAAAGAGGGGTTTGCTTAACATTTCCATTTGCTGAAATTAAGTTATACTTTTTCACCCATTAAAGTCCCAAAATAGAACTCGAAATCACTTGTTTGTTGCGAACTACACTATATGACAAGGATCACTGAGAGGCATCGAGACTTTCATTAGAATTATACAAATTAAAAAAAACGTGTTGTGTATGTTGCTGTTGCAAACACACATTTGCATTTGTTCGACAGTTAAAGAGTTGCTTGTTATTTCCTATGTCACAAAAACCACTGGTCCTTTTGTCCAAAACTTTACCGTATTATTCATGAGGAAAAAACAAGCAGACAATACTAGCTGGAAACGTGCGGTAAAGGCAGTATTCAACAACAAAATAATCCTACTTATGGTCTAAAAATGCGATTGTGTGTAAACAGTTGGTTTTATTTGTTCTGTTTATGCACGTTAAAATGTTTCTACCTTAAACCACCGTTATTTTGAAATAGAATGACGCACGGAATTATTAAGGATTTTAAAAAAATACCCACTGAAAGAGAACGAAACAAGACAGAACGCTTACGGTTTTGTATTGCATTATTTGCTTGCTTGTAACTGACAAATGACACGGCAAAGTTTTGAACAGTCGAAGCTGCCGGACTCCGTTGTAAAATACGCGGTCTTTTCAAATTCCCCAAAACGTCCTAAGCTTAAGAACTCAATCATTCTACTTCATTGTATGAATAACATCGGAACGATACAAAATTTTACTAACCAACCGGTTCGGCAAAAACAAAATTACCACGAACAATTAAAAATGTTCTAATAATATACAGCGCGCCCACTTAATTTAAACCTTATTAGTTTTGTATGTACCTAGTACAGTGAGGTATAAGATTTTAAATTACTTCCCTTGATTAACTTATAAATTATTAGTACTTTACGAACATTTACCTTATGTTGAAGGAATAAATAGAAATTATTCTATGGTTAGCTATCGGAGGATCATATTATTGAAGTTACTCTAGATCAGTCCTACGTTTTAAAGTCCATTGAATACTACTTTTCTCTCAGACCATTCTCAGATATTTTATCTGACAGTCGAGATATCAGATATCAGTCCCGCCCTCAGGTGCGAGGGGGGAGGGGGAGGGGTAGTTCGCGTGACCCAACCCTATCACCCGTCAAGGAGCCCTCGTGCATTTACCCGATAGCTGCTTATCCTCGGCCCCGTCAATTATGCAACCCTCTTTACATCGTAACTCAGCCGAAATCTCTCTGTGCATTCTTAATACCCTTTACATTAGCTTTGTACACAGACAATAGGCCTACAACATGGCAACGATACAGCGAGTTAGATCGTTAGATCGATTTTTAAACCGGATTTATAAAAACAGAATTTTAAAGAGTATTTTAAAATTTACAATGGCAATAAAACACTACACATACGGTATGCTAAGATTCATGTTGAGATTAATAACCCACTTATTTAGCTAACTTCTTACAGTATCGAGGTTTCAGTAGTATATAGGGAAAGTGAATGGAAAGATTATCTCAGACTGTTTTCCCACAATCCGCGTACTCCACAAACTGTAAAGAAATAGGAATATTAAATAATTTATGTGCTGGTAAATTGTACCTCTGTTCAAAAATTGCTATACCGAGATCCTATATTCATAATTACAAGTTAAAAGGCGGAATATGTTATTTTAAGTAATAATGCGATTGCTTAAATATTTCCTAATATACAGGGAGGTCCAAAAATAACTGACACATTTTAACAACAATTTTTATTTACAATATTTTAACTATATGGTAACTAATACAGGGTGTTTGAAAAGTCTGGGTACGGCATAATATTTTACAAACCATAGCAGAAAACATCTATAAACTTTGCACAGTGTCATATGGCAATGTAAACTATTTTTCCTTGCTATTGCCATGACATGACAAGCATGGGGGGACGGCCCACAGAGGAAGTCATAGGAATCTTAAATGTAAGCACGGGTCGAGTGATACCTCATTTCAAAGAGCTCAGTTTTAGTAGAGTTGAATGCCGCAAACCGCATCTCAAAATATGTATCCAATCAGAAATGGCGGGTTGTTTTAGGTACACATTGTGAAGTACATGTGTACCTAAAACAACCCGCCATTTCTGATTGGATACATATTTTGAGATGCGGTTTGCGGCATTCAACTATACTAACTGAGCTCTTTGAAATGAGGTATCACTCGACCCGTGCTTACATTTAAGATTCCTCTGACTTCCTCTGTGGGCCGTCCCCCCATGCTTGTCATGTCATGGCAATAGCAAGGAAAAATAGTTTACATTGCCATATGACACTGTGCAAAGTTTATAGATGTTTTCTGCTATGGTTTGTAAAATATTAAGCCGTACCCAGACTTTTCAAACACTCTGTATATGTACAGATAGAAAAACTCATCAAGTTTTTGGTGTTACTCAATAAATCTCAATATGGCCACCGTTTAAGGCTCTGCAGGCGTTAAATCAAAATTTAGCACATCGTACACCTTTGCTGCATTTATTGGGGATGGAATTGACATTGCATGGGTAATTTTGTTATTGCCAGCTGTTATTTTCAGATCTTAAGTTTAATTGTTCAATCAGCTGTTGTTTACATTGATTAATATCAATTCATCAGAGCTATGGCTGCTCCTCAGCAAAAAGCTCAGTGTGTCTTGTGGTTTACAGAATTTAGATCAATAGTCTCAGTTCAAAGATGTTTTAGACTTGAGTATGGTGTTAATTACTCTCCTTCGCGTAACTCAATCAAGCAGTTAACCTGAACCACCTGCGAGAGCGGATAAGAGATGCTAATGATGAAGATTGCAAATGATGAGAAATGTTTGGCGGGAGGTTGTATTTCGATTTGACACCTGCAGAACCTTAAACGGTTGCCATATTGAGATTTATTGAGTACCACCAAAAAATTGTTGAGTTTTTCTATCTGTACATATGTAAATGTTACCATGTAGTTAAAATTTTGTAAATACATATTTATGTTAAAGTATGTCAGTTCTTTTTGGACCTCCCTGTATTTAAATACTAGTTGGTACCCTTTGCTGCCGCAGAAGACGCACTGAATTTGTTTTATGTCAAACACTGTACTCGTCCATTTTCAATCTGAGCTCGTTCTTCGCTCACTCGCCTCCCGGATGAGCTCGTACGCTACGCTCACTCGCCTGTCATAAAAAGAGTTTGAGTTGCCATTCAAGTAGTTTTTTTTATATCCATAATTATAAACATCTGTTTACAATATTTTAAGTTATAGATATCATATGATAAAATCAAAAGAAATATTTCTTCCATAAGATTAACGTTGAAACTTTGAAGTCCAGTGGGGCACAGCCCTAATATCCTAGGACTTCGGTTAATGGCCTATAACCTTCCCAAGGTTAACCTGTGTTATTATGCAAAATTTCAAAGCAATCGGATGAACGGTATGGCAGCGCATAAAATACGAACGGACAGACGACCAAACAAAACAGTACAAACATTGATTTTGGTATATTAAATTAGAGATTCCCTTTATAACTTTTACAGAGAAGCGAAATAACAGAATAATCGACTGAACTAAATAATAATGATGGGATTATACAGCCTAAGTAATACGTACTGGAATGTAGTATTACCAATGAATACAGAATAAGTTCTGTATTCATTGGTATTAGCCACCATTGGGATGTTTGTTTATAGGTTCGGTTGACTTGTCTTTTTCCATTTTTTATTATCTCATAATATATTTAAGTCGTTGGCACTTTTGTGTTCAGGGCGTTAAAAATAACTAGCAGACTACTGATTTTGTCAAATATTAAATTTTATTTAAAGCAGACCTGTACAAGAGAAGTTCAAAATATGAATAGCTACACGTAACCGAATATTATTCCATCTCAAACAGGGTATCGCGAATATTTGGGGAACGTTTCCGCTTATAAAAAAACTGTCGCCACCAACCGAGCAAGAATTCCAAGGTGACCGGTCCCAGCGCAGCGTGGGTAGAGCCTCTCGAAACCCGTAATTTACCTGATGACACAGCGCACAGCACACCTAAAGCCAAGGGCCATCGCTTCGGCGCGGCGCGAGCGTGGTCATAAGCATTGTTTAGAAGAAGAATTCTCACTTTGGTTATAGGAATATAGCAGAATAATTCTTACTTTGGTGATAGGCATATAGTCGAATGATATTATTTTTTGTGTTAGGGATGTTATTGTAGACTAGTAGAACCCTTCTCACTTTAGTGATAAGAATATAGTAGAATCATTATAACTTTGGTGATATGAATATAGCAGAATTATTCTCAAATTGGTGGATGATAGTCATATAGCACTCACTTTGGTGATAGGCATATAGTCGAATCATTCTAATCTTGGAGTTAGGCATATTATTATAGCAAAGTCATTCTCACTTTGGTGATAGGAATATAGTAAAATCATTCTCACTTTGATGATATGAATATGGCAGAATTACCATTGTCAAATTGGTGGATGATAGACGTATATTGTAGTAGACTCATTCTCACTTTGGTAATAGGCATATAGCAGAATCATTCTCACTTTGGTGATAGGCATATAGTCGAATCATTCTAATCTTGGAGTTAGGCATATTATTATCTCACTTTGGTGATAGGAATATAGTAAAATCATTCTTACTCTGATGGCAATATGGCAGAATTACCATTGTCAAATTGGTGGATGATAGACGTATATTGTAGTAGACTCATTCTCACTTTGGTAATAGGCATATAGCAGAATCATTCTCACTTTGGTGATAGGCATATAGTCGAATCATTCTAATCTTGGAGTTAGGCATATTATTATCTCACTTTGGTGATAGGAATATAGTAAAATCATTCTTACTCTGATGGCAATATGGCAGAATTACCATTGTCAAATTGGTGGATGATAGACGTATACTGTAGTAGACTCATTCTCACTTTGGTAATAGGCAGAACCATTCTCGCCTGAGACTATCGCACCATCAAACTGCATACTACCAGTTGAAGATCTAGGCACAAAATAAAACAAATTCTGTCACGTTTTTAACAGGTGGTCAATTATATATGCGTCCTGACGCCGCTTACAGGTTGCATTATGCATAAATATGCGTCAAACTATGCATAACGGCCGCTGGGCATAAGAATGCACTGTTGCACCTTCCTAGCCATTCTCCTAGGCCGAGCGCCCGTCTGCAGGGTCCGTTACTGTTGGGACAGTTGCCGAGGAATTGGAAATGGATGTTAACGGCGATGGTCAGGTTGGGATGTTTCATTTCGTTAAACTTAGTTATAATTATAATGCAATTCGATAACCTCCGAATAATGATTTTTGAAATTAATTTCTAAGCAAATTTGTAATTATATCGATTATATCACTGAAACAGGTGGTATCAGTAACTCGGACCTGATTTACAAGCAAGGGAAGTCCAGCTCGAATTACCATCGAGTTAGCCTTGTGTGGCTTGTGTTTTAGCACTAACTGGTTAATTGGATGAACGAAGTGAGTCCCTATACTCAACAAAATTAATTCAACATTTTTTGTATTTAAGTAGTAAAACTCAAGAACGCTCTAGTCTAATTCAGTAAAATTTTGTATACAAATTCTCCACTTTAATATAGGGCTTCTATTTATTTGTTTGCCACTGTAGTATCAAGAGTCTAATTTTTTTTATGATTGGTTTTTGTAACGGACGAAGTAAGTCAATATATATTCCAAAATTATTTGTTGTCAGTTATTGTCTTAGTTACAATCCGTCGTATGTACTAACATTTATAATAACTTTTAAATGAATTATCTTACAAGTTAAATACATATTGAGGGAAACATGTTCTATAAAAGGCAAAGCCCTGGGTGACTCACTGACTGACTGTCTTACTCATCACTAATTCTCTACCTTCCCATGTAGGTAGATAGCTGAAATGTTGTGAACTGATTCTTTAGGTATAAAATAGGAAAACCAAATGGTTTTCATCCTGATCTGACTTTAGGGCTCCCTCCGCCAGAGATCCCGACAAAGTTCCCATGCATTTCTTATGGACATTCATTTTTGTTTGAGCTAATGAAAATACAAACAGCTGATCTTGATTCGTAGTAGTTCCACGGGCTAACCACAGAACGCAGCACACTCAACTGTTCCTAGTTTTTACTTTCTCCCCCTATACATAGTATATGGAGAAAGTATTGTTTTCGTAAATAATTTCGAATTTGAGTTGTTAGTGGAAATATTCGTTTTGGTGCTCCCTGAACCCAAAAAAGTGGTTTTTACGTGATATCTGTCTGTGTGTGTGTGTGTGTGTGTGTGTGTCCGTGTGTGTGTCTGTGTAGATGTGTACAGAGCTAGAGCTCTAACCAATGGGCCGATTTTTATGAAATTTGGTATGTAGGTACTAATCCACGATATGCCCAGGCATTTTTTCATTTTTTTGAATTTTTGATTTTTAAGGGTAATTATCCCCCCAAAACCACCAAAAAGCATGAAAAATCCAAATTTCTCAAAAACGTCTCTAACGATTTTGATTAAACTTTAGTCGTTTGAAGAAATTTAGTCCTCCAACAAAATGACACCACCCGCATTTCTGTAAAAATTCGGGTTCAGAAATTACAGGACTTAAAACATCAAAAATTCAGTTTTTTTTGGATTTTTCATAAAAATACATAAATATAAAAAAATATTACTATTCACCACTAAAAATAGCTTAAAAAACTAAATAATTTAGTATTTTGAATTACTATTCTACGACTGCTGGTTTCGGAGAAAATTGAAATTTTTATTTTGCGGTAAACGCAGTACGTTGTCCAATGTTATTCTTATGGGGAATACAAAAATTATTATTTCTCTCTTATTTACTGATAAATTTCATTCAAACTTGATATGCTTGTCAATTTAGCATTGGCCAACAGAGGAAATTCGAAATATGTTGCCCCTTAATAACCCTGGGGGGGGAATAGGGGGCATTTCCCCTCTTAAAACCACGAGTGTAGCAATGGATTCTGTAGGGCCTCCAAAGCAGGGATTTGGGTGGTTGTTTTTTAAAACAACTTGTTTACAAGATTTTCTGTACATTCGACCGTGCTTTGTATTCTATATTTAGTAAATAAAAAGTAATTTATTCGTTAAAGTTGGGCTAAAAGGGAGAAAGTATGTGTCAGTTTCCTAATACCCTTTATTATAAATTATTTGCGGGGCGAAGCCTGCAGGAATAGCTAGTTTTAAAATAAAATCTTCGTTCATCCTCTTACTGGAAGCATGAGCGCACCCTTAGTGATAGTTAAGTGTGGATCGATCAGTTAAAAATAAATAAATAAAACGGAAACTGTAAAGTTAAGTGTGGGATCAGTTAAAAATAAACAAATAAAACAGAAACTGTAAGTTAAGTGTGGATCGATCAGTTAAAAATAAATAAATAAAACAGAAACTGGAAGACTAAAAAACCACAGTTTGAAGATTCTCAAAATCAAATAATTATTGAAGACGAGTTAATTATGAAGGTGGCTGACGTGGTTTGATGGACTGAAATAATCATGCCGCGAATTATTTATTATCTTGCAATACCATTCAATTGGGACTCATGGACTAAAACTTACCTTTAAGGCGGTCTTTTAATATAGCAAAACACTAGACGTAAAACTTGTTGTTCTTGTGGTGTTTGATCTTGCCACATGATTACTTGGACAAATGCCTTTTAATCGAGACGGGTCAATTTTAACCACAGACCGCAGGAGATACGACTGATATGAAACTTCTTACGCTCTTAGGGGCGAAAAAGAATAGCGAATGAGCTCTCCACAGTGTTTGACTACAAATCCCGCAGGAGAAACAGAAAACTGCAGCTTTTACCGTAAAACAAACATATCACGGCAGATAATATGTTCAACCGCCCCGTACATTTGTAACGGACAGAGGCGATACACTGAAATGTGTACGGATATTACAAGACACAGATAAACGTACACGAACTCTATAGAGTACGTTTAGCTGTGGCACTACGCACCAGAATGCAGACCGGACCTCCTCCTCCACTTCTCGACTGCAACATTCCCCATCACACGCACGTACCGCGTACCACCGTATCGTGTTGTTGGCTCGTCCCTCGTTATTGTGCCGTCCACAAGGTAACAGTCTGTCGTCCGCTCTACTCTATGTCATCCAATTTATAATTACTAACTGGTTTAGACAAAGCGCTCTTAACTCGACGAAATAGTTTGCGCGCTGCGCGAACTTGTGTTTTAGCGAATTTCCCCTATAGGAAAGAAGCTATTCCCGTAGGTCTCATAGTAAGACTTAAGCCCGAGACCATGATAACTTTTTGTTTTGAGGTCCCCAGATGCCAAAAACACTATTCGTTCAAATTTATATATATGTATATATATCTATATATATTAATATATGTATATGTATATATCTATATGTGTCCGTTAACACGATAACTTGAGTAAAAACCGTCCGATTTTGATGAAATTTGGCTAAAATGTGTAAAATGACATTCATGACTTTAAGTTCGAAAACCAGAAAAATCGGACCATGGGAAGGGGGGTTTATGGAGATTTTAAATTTTCCAAAAATCAGTTTTTTGCATTTTTCACCCTAAAATTTTTAAAAAACTTAATTTTGGTTTTGACCATGTTATAGAGCTTAAAAAAAAAAATAATTTAGTATTTTGAATTATTAACCTAGGTTAAGTGGTTGCGGAGAAAATCCAAAAAACCTGCTCATAAAATCTCCCATGTTAATCTTATGGGAAAAAGGTTTTTGGCTTTTCCTCACTTTATTTTAATGTAACCTTCACATTTGCTTTTACCAATCTGTTCAGTTCCACAAAACAATAATTTTGGTGTTTAAATTGTGATTCTACGCCCAACCGTTGCAGAAAAATTCAAAGTGCTAAACACAGTACGTTGACCAATGTTTTCCTTATGGAGAATAAATAAAATTTGATATCTCGATTATTTATGAATGTATGTTGATGAAACTTGGTATGTGGCTTCACGTAGTACTGGTATATTGATATTTGCACAAAAATTGATTTGTTGTTGATTATTCCCGTAGCAGCAAACCTGCGTACTCAGCCCCCATGTTATTCTTATGGAGAATAAGTAAAATGTAATGACTCCCTTAATTAAGAACATAAATTAATAAAACTTGGTATGTAGATTCACTTGGTTGAGTTATATTGATACCTAATTATATAAAACCCAATTTTTCTGTTCCTTGTTGCAGCAAACCTGCTTTCTCAACCCCCATGTTATTCTTATGGAGAATAACTAGAATGTTATATAGCGCTTATTTATGATTGAATATTGATGAAACTTAGTATGTGGCTTCGCCTAGTTAAATTCTATTTATATTTGCATAAAAACCAATTGTTTCTGTTCCTTGTTTCAGCAAACCTACGTACTCATTACCAATGTTATTCTTATGGAGAATAATTAAAATCGATTATATGTGAATATATTTTTATGAAACTTGGTTTGCGGCTTTATGTGGTATTAAGACATATATTATACATTGGAAATTCGCTGAGTACGCAGGTTTGCTGCGATGGGGGTATTTCAACTTACCAGGTGTATTCGAGAACATCCGAAACGGCGAGTCACACTTGGCGACTTTACTCGCCGCGATTTAGTCCCCGCTACTATTAGTTGCCGCTACTACTCGCCGGAAAAATACACCTCAGTTCACACATCGCGAGTTGTAGCGGCTAGTAGAGTTCGACGATTCGTTTGTGTGTAGGGTTTGTGCTGTGGAAAATGTCGTCTGTAGGCAAAAGGCGAGAGACTATGAGACGGGTCTTTCGTATGTGTGTTAACGAACTTTGCGTTGAATTACTGGATAAAGTAAGAAATAAAAAATGTAAGTGGGTTAGGGATTACCCTAGTGAAAAAATAGTTTTCTGGCCCAGATCTGGGCTTTTCCAGAATTTACCAGATCTGGGCCCGAACTCACGAAAAAATAGAAATTCATAAGAGTAATACACAACAAAATAAAATCTAAGATCCAAACAAATATAGTCACACTAAGGAAAGTTTACAAGAAATGTCAAGAAAAGTATTAGCAAACTAGACTTAAAACAAGGGAATTGGCGAATGAAAAGTTCAAAAAAGAAGTCAAGTTTAAATTAGTAACAAACAACAGTATTTATAAAATTAAATATTTCTTCTGAAGTGAAAAAAATTATATTTATTTATACTTCTATACATCCACGAATGTTAAATTAAGATTATTATTAGTATTATTATTAAATAAAAAGAACACTTTACATACCACTTTTAATTGCAATAATTTGCCATCTCTCACAACTTGATTTTATTCTGAAATAAGCTATATTTAAATTAGGGTGCTAAAACCATCCGAAAGGTCCCTAGTGAAAAAATATTTTTCTGGCCCAGATCTGGGCTCTTCTAGAATTGGCCAGAATTATATAATTTTTTTATTTAAACGGTTATTTTAATTTGAAAAAATATGATTTTTCCAATTGAATAGCTTGATAAACCAATAATATAAATTTATAAAAAGGATTTTAGTTTCAAACATATCATGACCAGAACGGGTTTTGAACCTATGATCTTTGACATACTGTCCGCACGTCTTAACCCCCGCGGCCATCCTGACTTAAAAGTGTAATTGGCTGGAGTGGGATATACAAATTACCAATAGTCTAGACCTACGCGACGCAGACAATACTTTAGTTTTATTTTTCCAAGTGAAATGAAAGTATACACCAAGTGTACTCACAGTAGCTTGTACACTAGCGACTGACTGGCCTACTGGCCTTCAAGATGTCGGAGGAATTGGTTCTAGCGGGAGTTGCAACTGGCCTTCAAGATGTCGGAGGAATTGGTTCTAGCGGGAGTTGCAGTGTTATCAAAAGTGTTTCTACACGCCAGCTACTTGGCTTCTGAGTTAGTGGAAAGTTTCGTGTGTAGTCGTCAACAAGCACACTCGCCGGCTTGTAGCTTGTAAACTCGCCCAGTAAATTGGCTCGGCCGGCCTTAGCGATTAGTAGCCGCTACTCTAGTCGCAGCGAGTAAAGTCGTCTAGTGTGAACGCGCGCCTGTAAGCACGGGTCACACTAGGCTGATTGTCAGCCGCTGGCACCAGCAAGCAGCGGCTAATTCTAGTTCTAGTTCTGGTTCTAGTCATAGTCAGCATGCCGTCTGTAGGGCCAAGTAAACGATTAATTGAGTGGTTATTAAGGGTGGGTGTGAAGGAGCTTTGTTTGGAAATGCTTAACCGCAAGAAGAGACGTTGGTGGTTGTTTTACGAATGTCACCTACTAAAATCCAAGAATTGCTGGAATTAGTTGAAACTTTGATTATAAAATAAGATACTAGAATGAGGCAGGCGCTTTCTTGTAAAATCAAGTTGGAAATTAGATTCTCTGCTCCATGCCAGAATACTTCCGCTGTTGAAAACTACACAAGCTTTGGCTTGTAAACTTTGCTATCACCAGCACCACTCCTTTTTTATCTTTGAAATTTCTTTCCCGTTAACTTTTAATTTTCTTTTTAACCAGATCAACTGTAGCATGCATCCCAGCAGCCCTAGGTTTTCCAACAGTTTATTGTAAGCTGCTTCTTTCGCATTCCTATTGAGATACTCCTCTGAAGAAATGCCCCACAAACAAGGATAATTTTGAAATAAATTTAAAAAATCAATAACCTGCATCCCCGACCACTTCAACTCAGCCATTATTACACTACAAATTAATAAACAAAACAAAATATTTACACACAAAACCACGTGGTACTTTATTCACCGCTGGTGCGCTACTGAGGTGGTCAGACTGCGCTGCTAGCTGGCGGGCTGGCGCCAGCGAGTGCGAGTGATCACGTGACTTGCTATTCACCGCTACCTGCTACCAAAAGTTGAACATGTCCAACTTCGCCATCCGCTGACAAATACTTGCTGGCTGGTGGTGTCAGCTGCGAGTTCTGTGGTCACATCAAGCTGATAGCAGCTTCCTTTAATTCGCGGCTGCAATCAGCCTAGTGTGACCCGTGCTTTAGCCACCTCTTGACACGGCGAGATACTCGTCAACGCGAAAAACAGATAATGGAAGGAAAAAAAGTATTGAAATTACAACGGTAAAATAGGTTATATACACGGAATATAAACGGATATACAGCCTACATATTGCACAAGCGGGATTACGGCAGGAACGGGGTTATATTACTAAACCGTTTGTTATGCTTTTTGTGTAAATTAAAAGTGGAGGAAGTGTAGGATTTACGAATGTCGTTATAATTTTCATTCGGGTTTAGGGCTCCGCCTCACAGACCGTCAAAATTGCAATGTAAATGTTATCGAAGAATATAAACCGAATAAATTGAAAATTCAACATCTGTTGGCACGGCATAAGAAGTTAAAACATGTGTTGAAGTACTATATTAATAAAAGCTACTGGAATGGTAACGCAGTATGCAGATACGTTACGAGGGGTAATATAAATGCACAAGTTTTAGAAGTACATTTCCTCTAGTTCGAGCAGAAGGTTTGTTTGAGTAAACATTTACATTTCAGAGTGCAAACTCGTTACAGTGCGTTTCTGTTACTCCGCAGGATTCATCCTAACATTAATGTGTTCAGGAGAAACCAGCAATCATAAACTCAAGGCATACTATTTATAGACCATAAACAATGAAACACTGGTATTTATTGCGAGGTCTCCGGCTGAATTCCAACGACAAGGCCCCGGAAACGACGACGACAGCCTGGGATAATGACTGTAAAAACTGAAACGTCTCAAGGCCCCCGTCTTCACTCGCACCCAGAGAGGCTAGAAATACTGTACTACTAAACCACTGAATCATATATCGGATTTTAGTAGGATAAACAAAATAATACAGGCCTAGCTAAGTTTTTTCTCGCCATGAAAGAACATGCATTGATGAGACCTATTGTATTAATGTATTTACTTAATGGTCAATAAATTAATAATGACTTATTGTCTTATGCTGCATCATTATCAAATAAATAGTTTCTTGAGTTGGGCATCATTATCAGTAACGGCAAATAAACCAACAAAATATTATAAGATAATTATTATTTTATTAATGTAGGCTATAATGTTACTGGTTGGAAGGTCTTCATTGTAAATTAAAAATTTATTGTTTGGCAAATAGCTAAAAAGAAGTTTAATATTTTATTATTATTTAAAGTGGCATTTGAAATTATTGTCTGTTTAAAATATAGCACCTACTACTGGACTATGGAGCTGAAGTTCAATAGGAAAATGTAATAGCAATCAAAGCAGACGTACTACTACTCCTGATCAAAATATTCTTGGGCTCTTACCCACTGTCTTTTATTAGTGAATTTCCTTTGGAAAGTGAACTATTAGCATGACTCGCACGGTGAAACTTAAGCCCGGGACCACCATAGAAGTTCCTAACGTGACCCCTGAACTCGTTTTGAGGGGTCGTTCAAAATTTTATATATATATATATGTATGTGATATATATATATATATATATATATATATATAGAGAGAGAGAGAGAGAGAGAGAGAGAGAAAGAGAGAGAGAGAGAGAGAGAGAGAGAGAGAGAGAGAGAGAGAAAGAGAGAGAGAGAGACATATATATATGTGTTTACACTCTAGAGGTCGCATTTTTTGTCCGATTAGCTTCAAATTTGGTAGGGACGTTCCTTTCTGTAATCAGTTGGACAAGTTCGTTGGGCAAAACAATCGGAAAACTCCAAACCACCTTTTTGGGGATTAATCTTTCAAATTTCAAATTTGTGGGCCCAAAAAGAGTCAGAAAAGCCGCGGATGAAGTAAAATGAATGCAAAAAGATGGGAATTAGTAAGGCGAAAGTTTTAAGCCCTCTCTCGTCATTCTAGCATAAATATTTACCTAGTTAGTAAAGAAAATGTGTTTCGACTAAACACAGTACGTTGTCTTATGGGGTTTTTACACTAGAAAAGCCTGCTACTCCTTTGTTAGAGTGCTTTTATCATCCCCAGCAACCTCACGCCTACTTTCAAGCCTGACTGGACCTTTTCCTAACATTATAATGTGCAAAATTGTATTCCCAGCTTTGCAGGTAAATGAAACCAGGAGCATCAGAACAGCCAACAAATCTATGTTTTCAGATTTCATGTTTTTACACTGATTTTGAGTTTTAAAAGTTGTTATGTGGAAATTCACTTCCCTCACGTCAGCGTGCTGCGTGCGAACTCGTTATTCAACTAAAGAACCGATGAGGCTGAAATTTGGCAGGAAGACTGATCATATACACCAGAGTCAAACACGGTGCTTCTCCCGTTCAGACAATCTCACGAGTTTCAAAATAATGTTTACCATCTCACACCTAGACGATAGTGCATCAGAATCCAACAAATAAGTACTCTCGTACTGAAAATCTGTTTGGACTCAGCCCTTATAGCATTCAAAGTTGTTACCGGTATGCTTGAAATTATTATAATTAAGTTGGGGTTTCGTGGAAACAATATTTTTAACAAAATGAAAGGAAGCGGGAATCAAAGGAAATCAAGAAAGGCCGCGAACTAAGTCACAGGTCCAAGCTAGTATGAAAGTCACTGGTAACATAGACTTTCATCACCTGTCTAATGTAACAGTACCTGGGGGGATGAGCTTTGCTCGGGGTAAGGCCAGTCAGTTTGTTTAGATGACTTGGGAGTAATATTTCACCACTTGCCCCTACTGATAATCAGATTTGTATAACTCATTTGCCTCTTTTCTACATTTTTAAGGTCACTCCAGTTGTTATTTATAGATCAATGTCCCTTTGATTTATTTTACTACCCTATTTATGTAATATTCACTAAAATCTTTTAATCTCTACTCTCAGGAAACCACATGTTAATAATCATATACAACATGAGTATTACTTTGACAGTTCCCTGGTTGATTATGAACAGCTGTTACAATTATTTTTCCTACAGTTACCTAACAATGTACATGTTCTCTCACTGATTTGAGAAAGCAAAGTGGCCAATTCGCTCATCAGTGAGACAATGTTAACATTGTCTCACTCTAATTACTTTGTCTCACTCCAGGTTTGCAACGTGAAGGCACGAAATAGTGAGCGCGTAACATGCAGACAAGGTCGTATGCGCGCGAAATACGTTGGCAGCACTGGCTGTAAATCAGCTGGTCAGCTGTTGTACTGTTGTATTTGTCACAACACTTCCGGTCACGGCAGAAGCCACCATTTCATTGATTTGCCATTTGTAAACATTGAAGGTGGTTTTGCTGTCGCAAAAGATATTTCCCATAACGTTTCTTTACCAATTTATTTGTGTTATGGTAACTGTAGGAAAAATATAATGTGCAACTCGAGTACAAAGTGCAATCGCCTCACTCGAGAAACCATTCCTCACTCGCCTACGGCTCGTGAGTAAGGATTTCTCTCGAGTGAGGCAATTGCTCACTTTGCTCACTAGTTGCACAAATAACTATTGTTTTGATTTGAAACGCCATAAGCCCAATGTTATTTTTTTAACTTTTTATTTTAGTTTTTTTTACATTATTTGATTTTTCCTAGTGATGAAGCCTGTCTAAAACTTATTTTTATCCCAGAAATTAGTTATTTCAAACATTTTAAGGAAATCGTTGGAACCGTTTTTGAAATCCGTGTCGCAAGCAAGCAAGCAATCAAGCAAGCAAGCAAGCAACCTTACTCATATTAGAGTATAGTATACATTGTCTTGACATGCCTCTCACATGAAATACTTGACCTTTATCATCACAGTACAGAGTGAGTGACCACAAAAACCTTCATCAGAGGAGAAAGTTGCCGTGATATATGGTGACAGCGAGTCTGGCATGATAAGATCACCTACTGCGGCTTTATGTTTGGTTGGCATGGTAGCGGCTTTTGCCATCTGCTGTGTCTAGCATATGATCTCATTGCATGTTCGTCTAGTTAAATTTAAACAAGAATAAATTAACTACTCCAGTACTATGGTAAGTACTGTGTGCTCAATTAACTTAGAAGGTAAAACCAATACTATATCAATAATAAAAGATTTTTCTAAGGATTACCAAAAAAAACTTACAAACCCTATATTAAAGGAAACTGGTATTTTTCCGGGAATATTCTAAGACTACTAAAATGTTGGCATGCTTACTTTCTTCATGTAGGTAGACTACATCAGGAAATATCCATGACGGATTAAGCCTCTGGATAACGAATTAGCCTAACAACAACAAATGTGTATGTGACACGTGCATCTAATGATCCTTTGTAGTTTTAACATACACATAAGATAATTAATTTACTCCTTACTATAAGCTAAATCTTCACACCGCATTGCACTACTTACCCCAGAATAACCTAACTGCCAATATGGGTGTGGTAAAGAAACTAGATTAAAGTAACGGTAACCTCTACAGGAATTTTTATACAAATTAGAACCTGGAAAACCGTAAATATAGTGGAAGAGATAGTATTATAAGTCCAGTCATTCCACCTTAGTCTGATGGTACAGTTACGTACGAGCCACACAAAGAGTTTAGTTCACGCCTGTTACATGGTGTTTGCTGGCTGAACGGTCTACATTACAACTGCAGCTTACTGCCTTGATGTAGGAATTCTGACCGCCACTCAGGACAGTACATTTTTCAATTAATTATTTATAATAAGTTAAATCTAGGTATTTTAAAAATTTATATAAAATCGTAATGGGTATTACGACTAATCACCCATAAAATCCATGACATATCTTTAGACTCTATGATATTTTGAGAGATTTATTAATTATTATTTTAAGTAAAATGATATGTTTCTGTTAAAAAATAAAACCAACCAGTGAAAATAATTAGTAAAATTTTAAAAAATCCAGTAAACATTTAAATTAAACTTAAGTTTATATTAAACACTCTCAACCATCCACACAGACATTGTTCTAAGTGGTCACAAACACAAAACAACCTCAAAAAGTGCCTTCCACAATACCTCACATACTTATACTCTTGATATCAAGAGTACAGGTGTGTGAGGGTTTATTTAGGAGGGGGGAAGGGAAAATCGCTGAAAATTAAGTCTTCTAAGCCTAAATCTTAAGATTCTTTACTTTGATAAGTTGTCTCCAAATTAGTTGAGGAAATGTCAAATATTAAATACTTAGATGGGACAACCAGGTACAACTGAACCATTTGTTATTGGGCTATGATAATGTGTTCAATAAAACGGTCTACTACCTTAAACAGAACAAAACTAGGTTGTGCTAGCTTTTGTTCTCTATCAAACCATTTGAGGAAATATCAAATATTAAATACTTAGATGGGACAACCAGGTACAACTGAACCATTTGTTATTGGGCCATGATAATATGTGTTCAATAAAAAGGTCTACTACCTTAAACAGAACAAAACTAGGTTGTGCTAGCTTTTGTTCTCTATCAAACCATTAACAGATGCCACTGGTGTTGAAATACAGCTGTTGTAGGCCTTTCTAAATTTATTTGTTCTAATTATACATATTAATCGTCTATTCGAAAAATCTAACATTGTTTTAATATTTTAAAAATATATTCTTTTACACTTGTTTTTCAATTTAATTTCTTATATTTTTTAAAATTTATTTGAATTATTTATAAGACTAACTAGCCTACCAGTACTACATTTAAGTATTAAAGGAAGCCAAACGGAGTGTGCTTTACACCTTTTTTATAAACGACTGGTCAGTTTCGGATCGTCAGAGTCTGAGTCACAACATAACCTTAATCCCTAGGCCTACAGTATATAAAGCCATACCACCATAGGCCTACCATGAACTTTTGAGAAACCCATATATCCGATAATCAGACACCTTTAGACCATATACTTGTGTGAAAGGACTTGATGAGAAAATTGGAGAAAAAAATTATTTTGTTATAAACCTCTCCTAAGGTCACAAATTAAATTAAATGGTAAAGTCAAAACACAGTACCTGGGAGCGGAGCTTTGCTCGGGGAAGGCCAGTCAGTTTGTTTAGAGTTACTTCACCACGTCCCCCTACTGATGGGCAGTTTTTTTTAGCTCACCTGCCTTTTTTATGCATGTTTGATTACTCCAGTTGTTATTTACAGCTCAATAACTGTTTGATTCATTTTCGATATGTCATAAACACACCACACTGTATGTAATCTTCATTCAATGGTTTTAATAACTGTTCTCAGGAGACCACGTTTTTACTTAAACTACATGAGTATTATTAGTGAATTTCCCCTGTAGGGAAGAAGCTATTACCATAGGTCTTATGGTAAGACTTAAGCCCGAGACCATGATAACTTTTCATTTTGAGGTCCCATGATGCCAAAAAAACTATTCGTTCAAATTTTTACATATGTATACATATATATATATATATATTTAAATACATATATGTCCATAAGCACGATAACTCTCGTAAATAAGGTCCGATCTTAATGAAATTTGGTACAAATGTGTAAAGTACCATTTATTTGAACAAGTTCGAAAACCAGATGAATCGCACCATCCAAAGGGGGGGTTTTGTACCACAAAAATGGGTTTTTGGGGTTTCCACATCTAATTTTTATTTAAATCAAATTTTAATTTTTACCATTGAATTCAGCATTAAAAAGTAAACAATTTGGTATTTTGATCATTGCTCTACGTCAATTGGTTACTGAGATATTTAAAGTGCTAAACACAGTAAGTTGTCTAATGTTATTCTTATGGAGAAAAAGAAAAATCTCGCTTATTTATGAACATAAACTGTCGAAACTTGGTATATGGCTTCATCTGGTTGTGGTTTATTGTTATTTGCACAAAAAACAATTTTTGCCTATGGTTACCGTAACAGCAAACCTAGGTTCTTGGTCCCCATATGTTATTCTTATGGAAAATAATTCAAATGTTATATATCGCTTATTTATGAATGGATATGGATGAAACTTGGTATGTGACTTCACTAAGATGAGATCTATTGATATTTGGATAAAAAACCATTATTTTGTGTTCCTTGTTGCAGCAAACCTTTGTACTCATCCCCAATGTTATTCTTATGGAGAATAATTAATATTTTAAATATCGCTAGTTGATGAATATATTTCTTATGAATCCTGTTAAGTGTTTTAATGTGTTATGTTATATATTCATTGGAAATTCGCTGAGTATGCAGGTTTGCTGCGACGGGGGTATTCTGACAGTTCACTGATTGATTATAATCAGCTGCTATGATTCTTTTGTTTTGATTTTAAACTCCATAAGCGCAATGTTAATTTTTTAACTTTTCATATTCGTTTTTTTACATTACCAGTACCTACTTCATTTTTCCTGGAGATGAGACCTGTCTAGAACTTATTTTTACCCAAAAATTAGTTATTTCTAACATTTGTAGGAACTTGTTGGAGCCGTTTTTGAGATCAGAGTCGCAACCAAGCAAGCAAGCAATCCTTACTCATATTAGAATATAGGATAGGATTTTTAACTATTGGAATTTGATCAGCTATGGATTTTTTTACTACAAAACTGAAATCATGTGAACAAGCGATCCTTTTGGGAAAAGCTAGTACGTATCATTAAGATTAATTAAACAAATCCATAGCTTGATTAATATTGTTAGGCTAACTAGTTCAGTGGGATACGGGGGATCAGGTATCCCCCCTCTGAACCTTGGAAAAATTAAAATTTGGATCCTCCTGAAATCAAGCCAACGCCTTTTGAATAAAAAGAAATGCTGTGGCTGAAAAAAAATAAAGTGTGCAATATTACTAAACTATCTTATTTATATTAAGAATGTTGTTCGTGTTCAATAAAATAGTAGCAGATGAACGCACCGGCACAGTATATGCGCGCCAAGTGGGACGTGAGTCACCGAACAGGCTATCCTCATCCCTTAGCGGCCAGCTCGTCAACTAGCGCACCTGACCTTGACTTTGACGTCTAGACGATATTGGTGATGTGCTTAGCAATTACTTTCCAGTACTGATTACAACTGATACAAGTACTTCTAGTACTGGTTACAAATACTGATTACTCTCTGTAAAAATTGTTGATGTCTCGGATGTGAAGGTCTATCAATAGGAATCATTTCGGCATTCCATCAACTGAGCACTGAGCCCAAGTTTACAAATGTTTTATAAAAGTAAACGTAATTTATTATTATATTTATAAACTAACAAATTTCAGGTTACGTAATCATTTAATTAAATGAATACAAATAAATTTGTTAGTCATTGAGTCTAGCGCTCCTGTTAGCCCAAAAGTGTCTAGTTCCTGTTCAATGAGTCCCGGCTGCCGTTTAGTTCTCATTAGTCCTCGGTGGGTTAGTCTGATATCAGTTATTGGATGTAGTGTACTCATGATTACTCTGTACTTACTTTTATTTCCGGATATTAGATACTTTTGCTGGCAACCAGTACTGATTACAAGATATTGTTTACAGTAGTACTAACACATCACTGTATCTTAACTTTAGGTCAGTCGGGTCGGTGACCTTGCATAATTCGCGGCGTTGCGACGCATATCTGTTTTGTAATTAATATTTCAAAACAATGTAAACTAACGGGGTTTATGCCTACTAAAAGGAAGATTGAAGGGGGTGAAACTTTAAGTGAAAGTGTTGCTACTAGCCCAGCCAACAAAGGTTTTATGTCGGAAATAATTCCCCTGAAGCTGGATTTTTTACACATGACAGAACACGTTAAGACATGCATTTTTACAAGTACCCGGTTTTCCTTCTTGTGCTTCACCCCCCACTCCCCTTTGAATTTGATTTTGCAAGCGTTTACCACGCACCAAATTGAACATTTATTAGAGAATATCCTTTGGAAAGTGAACTATTAGCATGACCCGCATGGTGAAACTTAAGCCTGGGACCGCCATAGAAGTTCCTAACGTGACCCCCTGAACACGTTTTGGGGGGGGTCGTTCAAAATTTTATACATAAATATACATATATAGATAAATATATATAAATATATTTTATATATATATATGTAGACAAATTTGGTAGGGACGTTCCTTTCTGTAATCAGTTGGACAAGTTCATTGGGCAAAACAATCGGAAAACTCTAAACCCTTTTTTTTGGGTTTAATCTTTTAAATTTCGAGTTTTTGGGCTCAAAAAGGGTCAGAAAAGCCCCGGATGTAAAATTAATGCATGTAAAAAGATGGGAATTAGTGAGGTGAAAGTGTTAAAAGCCCTCTCTCGTCATTCTAGCACAAATATTTACCGAGTTATTAAAGAAAATGTGTTTTGACTAAACACAGTACGTTGTCTTATGGGTTTTTTACACTATAAAAGCCTATTACTCCTTTGTTAGAGTACTTTTATCATCCCCAGCAACTCACGCCTACTTTCAAGCCTGCCTGGACCTTCTCCTAACATTATAATGCGCAAAATTGTATTCCCAGCTTTGCAGGTAAATGAAACCACGAGCATCAGAACTGCCAAAAAATCAATGTTTTCAGATTTCAAAAAAATTGGAATACATGTATGTTTTTACTCAGTTTTTCAGTTTTAACAGTTTTTATGTGGAAATTCGTCAGCGTGCTGCGTGTGAACTCGTTTTTTTATTGTGTTCCTTGTCAGTAGGCCTATAAAAAATGTTGTAATCAATATTTTGATAGAAGCAATAGTTTCTTTGCAATTTATCAATAAATTAAAATGATTAATTTTTGTAATAATATTTTATTCATTATTTACAAGTAAAATTTTCTTGAGACTATTTTTAAGGAAATATTTGATTTAGTTATATAGAAAATATTTTAAGCTTTAAAACGATGTATAAACCAGTATGGTTTAGAGAAGAAAAATGGGGTAAAGGCTAGAACAAAAGTGGGAGCGCTCAACTAGGTTTGGCGGTTTGGCACATGAAATAGTGCTGTAAAATTAAGTAAAAAATTAACACAACCTAGGATTTTGGTCTAGTTGTAGTCATTTTCTTCCTGTATAACATACTAACAGACCCACAGGGGTCTGGGGGCGGAGCCCCCAGCGAGCGAAGCGAGTCAATGTCTATATAAATGATCTCCCATGTAATATAGATGGACCTAGGATGGCTGGTTATATGTTTGCTGATAACTTTGGCTTAAAAGCATCTTCTCATTTTTCAGAAACATTGGCCAGTAACTTGAACAATTGCTCGTTAGTTTTAAAAGATTGGTGCTCAGCAAATAAACTATCTCTGAACTCTAACAAAATCTGTGATATTAGCTTTAGTTTTAGTAATAGGCTTGATACTGATATTAGCAAAGGAAAACTAAAATTTGTGGGTATTATACCAGATTCTGGTATGACATGGAGTGATCATATAGATTATACAGCAACTAAACTTAATAAAGGTTTATTCTTGTTACGTAGACTTTATAAGGAAACTGTTGATATTGGTTCATTCTTAAAGGTTTATTTTGCACATATACACTCTTTTCTATCTTATGGCACAATAGTATGGGGTAATAGCTCTCATTGCTTAAAATTATTTGTTTTACAAAAAAAGGCAATCCAAATTATGTGTTTTCTAATGCTACCTGGAGCATTGCAAAAGGCTCATTGTAAGCCTTTCTTCATAAAGCTGAACATTATGACCTTGCCGTCTATCTACATATTGTCTCTACTTGTGTATACTCATTCAAACCAAATCAAATCAAATAAAATCAAAATAATCTTTATTCATAAAAACAGTACAGTGGTGTACATATAATCATAAAATAGTGTCTACATCATAATCAATTTTCTATGTTATTCATTAAATTATTATTTTACATTACCATCATCTTATAAAGAATTCATCAATAGAATAAAAACTGTTTGAGATAATATATATTTTTTAACTTATTCTTAAATTTACTTGTATTTTTTTCTTTTTTCAATTCTCCAGGCAACTTTTTGTAGAACTTTGCACCTGCATAGGATGGTTTTTTGGTATAGAATTGTAACCTATGATGAGTGGGTATGATTTCTGATTCCTTTCCCGTATTGTATGAATGTACTATTGAATTACCCATTGGCGTGTTGTAATTTTTAAATTTTTGTATACCATAACAGAGTCAAAAATATACTGACCATAAACTGTTACAATGTCGAGATTTTTGAAATGTTCCCTACAAGATACATCGTTGTGAAGGTTCTTAATAATTCGAATTGCTTTCTTTTGCTGTTTAAGAATTTTATCAAGGTTATCTTTCCTAGTGGATCCGTAAAGACAGATTCCAAATGAAATGTGAGAATGTATGTAAGAATGGTATATCAATTTGAGAGTCAATTCACTGCATAAACATGCCATTTTTCTTAAGGCATACAATCCTGAATTAATTTTTGATACAATTTTGCCTACATGTTCATTCCAATTTAGGTTACTATCGATCAGCAGACCAAGACATTTATAGTGCTGTGAATAAGTTCAATGGGTTTAGAATCAATCAAAACCATGGGTTCTGTAGTGGTTTGTGACTGAGCTGTTTTAAATGAAATGTAATTAGTTTTTTCAATGTTCAGCCCTAGATTGTGATTTTGGAAGAATTGGACAATACTTTCTAATTCTATGAATGATAAAATTTCAACTTGTTCTATTGTTTTATCTGAGATTTTAAGGTTTGTATCATCAGCATATAGACATATATTACTTTTTCCAGTGTTTGATAATGATAAAGAGATGTTTTTTAGATAGCATATGAAAAGGAGTGGTCCTAATATTGAACCTTGTGGGACACCAAATTTTACTGGTTTCAATTGTGAATCATAATTTGAAATCCTGTTATTGGAAAAATGAGTTAATTGGACAAACTGGTATCTATTTTCAAGGTATGAGGGAAACCAATCCAAAGAAGAGTTATTTATTCCGAGTGATTTTAATTTACTAAGAAGAGTTGTGTGAATTACACTGTCAAATGCTTTTGACAGATCCATAAAGATCCCTAGGCATGGGTCCCCTGCATCAATTGAATCAATTATTGATTCTATAAAAGAAACATTTGCTGAAATTACTGATTTGATTACTTTTTTTTTATTACAAACCAAGACATCTTTAAAAAAAATTGTGTAGTTCACAACTATAACACTAGAAACAAAACTAAATTAAGGGTTCAATTACTACATTACAGCAAATCCCAAAAATGTTGGAAATATATGGCTGCTAAGTTGTACAATTATTTACCATCTGTCTTCAAATTAACTAACATTGCCAAATTTAAAGATACACTCAAGAAAATACCCATAACTGAATGTCTTTATAGCACAGAGAATTTCTTTCTAATTGAATTCCACAAATATTGCACTGGCTGATTCTATTTGTTTGAGCTTGACATACTGCATAGCCTATTTCTGTAGTATAGTCAATGTGTTATCAGGACTTCTAAGGAGTGAAATTTGTAAAATCATTTTAAAGGTGTTAGTTAAGTTAGTGTATTCTGCATATCTTTGTATTTTTATAAGTCTTCAGTTTTTAAGTTGAATCCTGTGATAATTAATTTTTAGTGTTAATGTGATACTTCAAGGATGGTGTATTATTAGTACGGAGCATGAAATCGTTGTATTTAGTTGTAAGTTACATAATGTTGTTAATTTAAGCATTGACAAAGTCCATGTAATCATGTAATTACTTGATGACCAATCAAGATCTTGATTCTTGATTCTTGATCAGTGACAATGATGCGTGTACTACTACCACCACCCGCTGTTGTATGGCCACAGCCCCATCAACATCAACTACAGCACGTGAGTGCGGGAGCTTATCAACGTTAAGCAGCACTTGAGTAAGTGTAAGGGGAAGGTTAATAATGTCTCTAATTTTGTATACCTGTATGCGCTAATCACAAACACAATTTTTGTTGTATTCCCTAAATGAGATATCCCCCCATTGACAAAGGTCTATCTACGCTACTGAACTAGTTTATGAATTAGACTATAACGATGATGGTCTTTGTGCCGAAACTGGGCAGTCTTTTAATATGAAGATTTAAAGGGTACTCAACTTCATATAGCTTATATAATATTAAAAATCGTAACTAGAAAATAAATACACAAATTATTTAGAGAAGTACAATTTTTATTTTATATATAAAACACAGGATCAAAATTCCACCTATTAAAATTTTAATCAGTTTCATTCACTTCATATACAATTATTATAGGTGCACTATAGCTTAAGCACTTTTTAAATTAAACCAACTGCACCAATACCGGTTGAAATAATTCTCTTTGAAAGTGTTCCTTGAAGACATTACCCTACACATAAAGACACTTTACACCACAGTAACCTACCAAAGATGGATTCTTAAACTCTTGAACCCCATTAAAAATTCAGTCGTATTTACCTTGATGGCGATTTCAAGGTCTTCTTCTCTCATTTTGATGACTTAAATGTCACCGTCGATGTTCATGTTTTTCACCTATGAACAAAACGATAAATGTAGGCCTCTTATAATACAAATCATAATGTTTTTTAACAGCAAGTCACAATCCCTAAACATTTCATGTTGGTTTTTAAATATAATACTATTTATATAAGTTAATTAGCCTACCTGGTATGTTAGAAATATATGACATTTATGTACACCATTATTTGTTTTCCTTATCTGTGTTTTGTATTTTGATTGAGATAGCTAAAATCGGAAGTGCTGAGAATTGAGATAGCTAACTACAGAATTTGAAGTAAATTACAAGATTAATGACTTTTTAAAGACTGTTTGGCCACAACAAAAGAAGTCCAAACAAACATTAATGACTAGGAAATTGCACGTCAAAACATAGAAGCCTTGTAGAAATCTCAGACAAACTGTCCAAAGAACTACAAAATGTGAATTTTTACCCCGAGTTAAACGCCATAAGAGAATTTTAATTCTTGTTCTTTTCTCAATTTAACCTCAAAATATTTCAAATACAAATAAAAGCTGCAAATTAATATAGAAACAACTATCTTTAATTAAGAATAAACCGCATGCAAATTGACCCTCTAGAAGTCTCAGACGAGCTGTCCAAAGGACTGGAAAAGAGTAAAATGTTACCCCATATAAATTGCCATATAAGGGAATTTTAATTCTGATAGTTATACTATTGAGGGCCTACCGACTTAATATTCAAAATACAACCAAAATCATCTGCAAATATAGGATAAAACCGCATGCAATTCGGCCCAATTTAAGGACTCATACGAACTGTCTAAAGAATTAATTTTTGTATAAGATTATAAGGAAGGATAACCACTAAAAATGATTATCAATCAAATTTCTTATATTATATATTTTTGCATCTGGGAGAGCTACCGTACTACTAGTAAGGAAGAGATGAGGAGGGACTGGTAGAAAAGTTCCCTTTGATCTTTTGAGAGAAGCAAGTAGAAATATTTGTTGACTGGAGCAAACTCTTAAAAAAACTTATTTAACTAAATTATTTTAATTGGTAATAAAAATCATATTTAATTCCATTACGGTAGGTTAAAGGTATAATATAATAGGCCAGGTAAGTTACAAAGCACAATTGCAATAAGTCAAGGCTACAAATAACAAAATTACAATTATTAAGCTAAATGGCAATAGCAGTAAAGGTTGGTAACAAACAGTGGCGGCAGATCAACAAATTAACCAAGAGGAAATGTAAATATATGCTTTATAAAAATGACAAACAGATACTTCAAATTATAACAAGTAAACACAAAACAAGCTCATTAGCTACATGAAAAAACATTCAAACATCAAATAAGTTTGGCTAGGGCCCTAGGATATAAAAATAGGCGGAATTGGGGGGTGACAAGGGGTGGGCAGTTGCCCCCCCCAATAATTAGGATTTAAAATATTGTTGTAATAGGCCTATATGAAAAGTCACAATAAACACGATCACAAACATTTTTGCCACTCCAATCAAAATACTGAAACTAAGTTTATGGATATTTAAATTATTTAAGAATTGATAGTTATGGTAATGTTCATGATAGTTTTAATGCCAATAGATGCTGTGGCTATTAGAAGTTTGATATTTTCATTCAGCCTTATAGCTTAGTAGGAACTCATATGGAAATGGGTACACAGTTTCATAAACGGTTTGATTATTTCCAATCGAACCTGGTTTAACTTCTAGTTAAACTTATTTTAAGGATTTGATATTTCTTGTGAGCGTTTGTTCCGACTGAATAGTTTTTATTTTATGTAGGTGTGACCAGGCACGGATACAGGGGGAGGTCATGGGGGTCATGAACCCCCCCAAAAAAACCTCAAAACTTCACGTATTTTAATTAATTTTCACCATAGAGGTTATTGTATTTTGACAGCTAAGATATTTTTTCACTCATGCCCCCCCCTAAAAAGATAGTATGTATCCGCCCCCTGGGTGTCACAACATCATCACACATTGTTTCGAAATGACAACTTATCCGTTGGTTATATCGGTTATGAATTTGAAACACAAATACACATAGAACATTGAGCATTGTTAGTTAGGTTTTATCGAATTTCCCCTATAGGGAAGAAGCTATTACCGTAGGTGGCATGGTAAGACTAAAGCCCGAGACCATGATAACTTTTCATTTTGAGTTCCCCAGATGCCAAAAATACTATTCGTTCAATATGTATATATATATGTCCGTTACCAAGATAACTTTTGAAAGAAACACCCGATTTTGATGAAATTTGGCACAAATGTGGAGAGTAGCATTTATGACTTTAAGTTTGAAAACCAGATCGATCGCATTATGGGAAGGGGGTTTTATGGGGGTTTACAATTTTCCAAAAATCGGTTTTTTGCAAATTTGACCCCAAAATGTTAAAAACACTCAATTTTGGTTATAGCCATTTTATAGAGCTTAAAAAAACAAATAATTTAGTATTTGAATTATTAACCTCTATAGGTTAAGTGGTTGCGGAGAAAATCCAAAAAAAACGTGTCCCATGTTAATCTTATAGGAAAAAGGATTATAGATTTTTCTCAGATAGTTTTACATATATATAAAACGTTTTATTTATTCTCCATAAGAATAACATTAGGGTCAGGACGCAGGTTTGCTGCAACAAGGAAGATAAGTAATATGTTTTTTTGCAATTATCAATATAACTGAACCAGGTGAAGCTATATACCAAATTTTATTAATTTAGGTTCATAAGGAAGATATACAACTTTACTTATTCTCCATATGAATAAAATGGGGGCCAAGTATGTAGGTTTGCTGCTTCGGGGACTGTCCAAAAAAACCTTGTTTTTTGTGGTAATATCAATATACCACAACTAGTTGAAGCTAAATACCAAGTTTCATCAATATACATTCAAAAATAATCGAGATATAGAATTTTATTTATTCTCCATAAGGATAACATTGGACAACGTACTGTGTTCAGCACTTTGAATATCTCTGCAACGGTTGGACGCAGAACAACGATTAAAACACCAAAATGTTTGTTTTGTTGAGCTAAACACATTAATAAACAGAAATGTGAAGTTTTTAGTAAAACTAACTGAGAAAAATCTAAAAACCTTTTTCCCATAAGATTAACATGGGACAAGTTTTTTTGGATTTTCTCCGCAACCAATTAACCTAGGTTAATGATTCAAAATACTAAATTACTTGTTTTTTTAAGCTTTATAAAATGGCTATAACCAAAATTGAGTGTTTTTAACATTTTGGAGTCAAATTTGCAAAAAACCGATTTTTGGAAAATTGTAAACCCCCATAAAACCCGCTTCCCATAGTGCGATCGATCTGGTTTTCGAACTTAAGTCATAAATGCTACTTTGAACATTTGCGCCAAATTTTATCAAAATCGGGTGTTTCTTTCAAAAGTTATCGCGGTAACGGACACATATATATATATAAATTTGAACGAATAGTGTTTTTGGCATCTGGGGAACTCAAAACGAAAAGTTATCATGGTCTCGGGCTTAAGTCTTACCATGCCACCTACGGTAATAGCTTCTTCCCTATAGGGGAAATTCGCTAAAACTTCACACTTCTGTTTATTAATGTGTTTAGCTCAACAAAACAAACATTTTGGTGTTTTAATCGTTGTTCTACGTCCAACCGTTGCAGAGATATTCAAAGTGCTAAACACAGTACGTTGTCCAATGTTATCTTTATGGAGAATAAATAAAATTCTATATCTCGATTATTTATGAATGTATATTGATGAAACTTGGTATATGTGGCTTCAAATAGTTGTGGCATATTGATATTAGCACAAAAAACAAGTTTTTTATTGATAGTCCCCATAGCAGCAAACCTGCATACTCGGCCCCCATGTTATTCATATGGAGAATAAGTAAAGTTGTATATCTCCCTTAATTATGAACCTACATTAATAGAACTTGGTATGTAGCTTCACCTGGTTCAGTTGTATTGATAATTTCAAAAAAAACACATTATTTATCTTCCTCGTTGCAGCAAACCTGCGTCCTCAACACTAATGTTATTCTTATGGAGAATAAATAAAATGCTATATATCACTTATTTATGGATGTATTTTGTGAAACTTGGTAAATAGCTCTATGTAGTCGTGAGTCACATATTTATATATGCATTGGAAATTCGCTGAGTACGCAGGTTTGCTGCGACGGGGGTATTTAAGATATGTTGTGTTATTCATAAATGATGTAACATAACCTAACCTTATAGCCGCGGCATGCTCTACAGTTGGAACTCCTCAAGAAACAATCAAATTTCACCATTGGAGGTTGCTATTATCGTTCACAATTGGGAAAAAAACATTGATACGAAATATAGACAGGTAGAGCAAATAAAGCAATATAAAATACTTTAAATATCCATGATATCAAAATATTGGTTGAAAATAATCAAACCGCTTATGACACCGTACCCCTGACCTGCAGCCCTTTTCCACTTCAGAAAGTATGTAATTGTGTGTCCAGCCATTAGCTTTTGCCATAATTTATCATTAAATAATTAAGTCAATTGCTTTACTTAGCCTACATTATTGCAGATAGGTTATTTCAGGTTCCGTTTTTGATATAGAGAAATTTTTACCTACCAAGGTACGATAGGCCTAATTTTACTCATTAACCTAAAATCCTTCTAATGATTAATGTTGATACACAGTTAATCATTATGTCAACTGGAAACCTTTTGCATCAAAGTAAAAATATTTTTAAACTTACCTTACCTTTTTGTAGGATGATCCTGAATTTACAAAATAGTTACACTTTTTATTATTAGATTAACCGAACTTAATTAATAGTAGACTCACCAAATGTATCCTAAAGTTGTAGTTGAGTCCTTGGCTGTTTGGTTCAGGATTATATTAATCAAACATTAGGCTATGATGACCGCATAATAAATCACCTCAGTATTCAAACGATCACATTGATGAGTAACACTAATTACACCGCACAAATACAACACAACTAACCAATGCAAGGAAACACAATTAACAAACGTAAGAAAGGGTTTTAATGATACACAAAATTAACTTTAAGACTAATACGATCGGATAAAAGCCTGATATTACCACAGATTGTACTATTCTTGGATATCAATTTCAATTCAAACTATGAACAACGTCACAATGTCAACCAAGCTGACCGCGAATCCGATCAGACGACAACGTACCGACAACAATGCTAAACAACAGAGAACAGAGACTGCAAAATCATGTGCGACTGAAAGTCCCAAAAAAATAAACCAGAGTTTGGTTTTCGTTGTCTCCACAAGACCGCAGCACCATCTAACGCAAGGCCATTGCCTTACACTACAGATTCGTCATCTTTAAAACAACACTATATATACAACTATTTGTGTGTGCTGCATTCTGTGGTTGACCCGTGGAACTACTTTGAATCATAATCCTGATATAATTTTCATCAGCTCAGACCAAAGTGAATGTCCTTAAGAATAACACAGGGTTGGAACTTTGAAGCCCCGTGGGGCATAGCCTATGAGAATTTCTTAAATCCCTTATTAGTGGGTGCCTAGAGGCACTTATATGCTATAAGAGGAGTCTACTTGCAAAATTTCGTGATTCTAGGTGCAATGGTTTGGCCTGGGCGTTGATCGGAGTTTCGTATTTATATATATAGAATATTATAATGAACTTGCCAATATTTCTCATAAACATGATTTAAGAAACTTTAAACTAACAGCAGGCCTTATAGTTCCTTATACATTTTTGAAACAATAAATTTAATAAAAGATCATACCTTGTTCACTACGGTCATCAAAAGTATCTCCTGTACAGTATAAATAATGTTCTGTTCATAATACGATGAGACATTATGCTTGAAGAATTAAATTATCGTTAATGAGGATTAAACCCGATATGGTATTTCCCTATAACCAAATACCAAAACCAATAAGTTGAAAGGTGAATCGCATTGCAGGTTTTAATCATCTCTCCGGTCATAATACCTCAAGGTTCGTAGCAGGGGCGGCCCGTCAGTTTTTCAGCGCCCGTGCAAAGACCAAATTTTCCGCCCCCCGCCCACCACCATCAACCAAAACCTTCCTACCCCATAGTTCTGAGATACACTGACACGTGCGCGCCTCACTCCCTCGCTTGTTGTTGATGCGTTTGCGATGTTTCTGGTTCCATGCTATGCTGATCACCTGAAATGACAAGCTATGGAACACATTCAGATAAGAGAATTGTGTAGTTCAAAATCATGATTTCATATACTATCGTCCTGGAAATGTATCTCATTTTCGATCTTCGCGCCGCTAAAACGTTTGCAATAAAAAAACTCAAAACCTCAAATAATTAAAAAAATATAAATTTTTAAAAAACTACAAATGTGCACAATTGTAGTCAACGTATCACAATACACTGTGTATCATAAAACAATTATATGTTTATTTAAGAAAAATAATAATGAAAACAAACCCTTAAAACTGAGTAGGAACGGTGAAGTACATACTGATAACAGTACATCTGTTCTGAGCGTGGGAAAGATTTCGTCCAGGGAAACCAAAACAATAATGAAAACGCTTATCAAAACCGACAGCGATTCTGACGGTTCCTGGCTGATGGATACAGCAAAGTTTGTTGTTAGAGTTTTTTTTTTAACTAATTTCTTCTGAATATAATTTTTGTTTATTGGTTCTAATGTACAACACGTTTTTCAGTTATACGGACTCTATCTTCGAGTATTTAATCTTTAAGGTTTAGTGTAGATATAAACCTTATTTTTATTTGTCTTTATTCTGTGATATATTGAATCTTATCTTCTAAAAGTGTTTGGATCAATTAAGTTTAATACCAATTACTCTAAAAACTCAAGTTGGGTGCAAACATGTTTTTTTCGTTAGTACTATACTGTGATATACTGTCGCAACTTATTTAAAGTATTGCTAATTTGTAAGAAATACAGATGATGATTAGTCACCCCAGAGCTCAAATAATCTTAATCTGTAATGAGAAGTATATATTTAATTCTTAACATTTCCCACTCAATCTCCAATACTCCTAAATGACTCAGTTAATAAATAAGAACATGGTTGAAATGGTTACTAAACAGACGGAACGATAAACTATATTTTTCAAAGTAAGCTAAACGAGTGGACCTTACAAGTAACGATGAAAGGGGGCGCCAAAATCTGAGGAGGGTGCATCATATTTCCCCCTTATTTCATATGCATTAATACTAAACTCAAATATATCAAATCCCTATTCAATACTCTCCAGTCTCCAAACCATATATTTCTTCATCTACAGGAACTAATTTTAAAAAATCGAAAGGGAGGATTAAAACAATTAGTTGCATTGTGTTACTTTATATTTTAACATTGCAAATTTTTTGCATCGTATTGCGAGTTTTATTCAAACTCTCAATACCAATCAAAATACCCTGAAGTTGTCACAAACCGATGGAGGTCAAAACAACTGCTCGTTTTGGAATAGAGGGGAGCAGAAGTTTTATTATCTGATATGTAAATTTAATGTTTAAGTATGATGAGGTGCAAAACATGGTGGATACTCATAAATTTCTTTCAAATATTGCCTTTCAACAACTTATAATACTAATATGCAACAATTTACAATATCAGTTTGGTTTTAGCGAATTTCCCCTATAGGGAAGAGCTATTACCGTGGGTCTCATGGTAAGACTTAAGCCCGAGACCATGATAACTTTTTGTTTTGAGGTCCCCAGATACCAAAAACACCATTCGTTCAAATTTTTATATATGTATGTATATATATATATATATATATATATATATATATATATATATATATATATATATATATATGTGTGTGTGTGTGTGTGTGTGTGTCCGTAAGCACGATAACTCTCGTAAAAAAGGTCCGATCTTAATAAAATTTGGTATAAATGTGTATAGCACCATTTATTTGAACGGGTTCGAAAACCAGACGAATCGCACCATCCAAAGGGGGGTTTTGGGGGTTTTGTACCTCAAAAATGGGTTTTTTGGGTTTTTCACATGTAATTTTTATTTAAATCAAATTTTAATTTATACCATTGAATTTAGCTTAAAAAAACAAACAATTTGGTATTTTGATCATTACGCTACGTCAATTGGTTACTGAGATATTGAAAGTGCTAAACACAGTACGTTGTCTAATGCTATTCTTATGGAGAAAAATCAAAATTTTATATCTTGCTTATTTATTAACATACACTGACGAAAAAGTGCTCACCAAGGATAACATGGGGATCGGGTAACTAGGTTTGTTTCCACGGGAACCATGTGCGAAAAATTGTTTTTTGTGCAAACAACAACAAACGACAACCAGATGAAGCCATATACCAAATTTCGTCAGTGTATGTTAATAAATAAGCAAGATATAAAATTTTGATTTTTCTCCATAAGAATAGCATTAGACGGTGAGCACTTTTTCGTCTACAACATTTAGAGGTTGTGACGTCACGACCAGAACCACCGAATCATCAACCGATTGTTTGTTTGTTTTATCGAATGAACTTTCAACTACGATTGTTATTGTTTTGTGGTGGAAAAGCATAAATGGTGATTCGATTAAAATTCAAGCAGATATAAGTTAAATCAAAAGTTGTGGATACAGTGTTAAATTGGATCTAAAAATTGATGTACGTGAACAAACAACTAGGTTGCAGTTCACGACAAAATTATAGTAACCTAACTTAACCTAACTCCGCAGAGCGCTGTATGGTGGCTGTTAAATGGATCTAAAAATGGATGTACGTGAACAAACAACTAGGTTGCAGTTCACGACAAAATTATAGTAACCTAACTTAACCTAACTCCGCAGAGCGCTGTATGGTGGCTGTTCGTTGTGCAACATAATTACAAATAAAGGGATTAGTATAAGTAAATAAAAGTCAAACCTAAAAAAGTTAACAAAAAAAGTGAGATTTAACCCCGAACAAATTAAAGTAATCTTTAAAACACATTTCAGATTTCAAAAAGTAAACATCAAAAGTAAGATTTGAACACGGGACCGCACGGTCGTGGATCTGACGCCGTATCCACTGGGCTACCGAGGCCTGACACCTTGGCCGAAAGTTTCAATACATCAGGCAGTGAGCAACGATTCATTCGATAAAACAATCGGTTGGTCTGTTGATGATTCGGTGGTTCTGGTCGTTCCGTTTCATATTGTCGTGACGTCACAACCTCTAAATGTTGTAGACGAAAAAGTGATCACCGTTATGGTGGGATGGAGAATAATTAAAATGTTATGTATCGCTTATTTATGAATGTATATGGATGAAACTTGGTTTGTGGCTTCACTTTGATGAGTTCTATTGATATTTACATACAAACCCATTATTTTGTGTCCATTGTTGCAGCAAACCGTGTACTCACCCCCAATGTTATTCTTATGGAGAATAATTAAAATTGTATATATCGCTTATTTGTGAATATATTTTAATGAAACTTGGTATGCGGCTTTATGTGGTATTAAGACATATATTTTGCATTGGAAATTCGCTGAGTACGCAGGTTTGCTGTGACGGGGGTATTTATATGTGTACAAATACTTTATGTTAGCGGCCTATGCCCCCCACCCCGCACCAGGGGGGGCGTGGGGGGTGGTCCGCTTTGGCATAGGCCCCAAATTTTGAAAAATACTAAAAAATCTGAGCGTATCTCCTGCCGATCTCCGGAGAATCGCTACCGATCTACTGTCGTATTTTCGGCCGTTATTACGTAGTAAAGTCGTAATTTTTGGACTGTATTTTGTTTTCTGTCGAAGTTTATAGCCGATATTACGCGGCAAGGACGTTAATTCCAGATTATATCATCTGTAACGTCTTCAATTACGGCGGATAAAACGTGATTCGGTCCATTTACACAGTTAGGTTGTTTTTTTATGACCGATTCATGTGTAATACATAATGTTAAGTCTCGTAATTTTCGGCCGATTTTACGTGGTCCGATCATCTTTGGCAGCAGTTTACTACGTGATTTGGCAGGTCGCGATTGTCCAAAGATTGGCGGGAAATACTTGCTCGAACTTTGGAGTATTGTTCAAAACTTTGAGTTCATTTGACTATTTAAATACTCACATTTTGAGTACTCGCACGCCCCTAATACATCGTTTACACAAATATGAATAGGCCCCGAGGAGCCTTTTTTCTGGGGGCCCCATATTTTCTGAGGGCTCCTTATTTCTTGGCGCCCTTTATTTCCTGGGGGCCTACTTTTTATTGGGGGCTCCGTTTCGCTTGGGAGTTTCAATTCACCCGGGGGCCCATTTTCGACCGGGGCCCCGGGTCAAGAAGAGCGCCGAAGAGGCCTCCTCGGGCTCAAAGCTTGTCCCCGTGCGCCCCTATGTAAAAATGGCCCTGAACCCCCATGTAATGTTTTAAAACACATTTGTTTAAGTCCCCTAGATTTGGTTCGAGGAACACGTGTGTTAAGCCCCCCAGTATTGTCTGATGCACAGTGTGTATAGCCCCATAATTTGGGACGGGTGTTAAGCCCCCCAGTCTTGTCTGATGCACAGTGTGTATAGCCCCATAATTTGGGATAGTGCAGAGATGTGTTTGGCCCCGATATTTGGTTTCATGCAAGGTTGTGTTATTAAAATGGTGCGTTTAGAGAAACAAATCATGTACTAAAACTTGTCTCCATCTACACGTTAATAAACCGTATATAACTCTTAGGACCCCACAATTGGGTTTAAGGACAGGACCCCATAGCAAGTTAGGGACATGTATGTGTGTGTGTGTGTGTGTGTGTGTGTGTGTGTGTGTGTCTGTAAGCACGATAAATCTCGTAAAAAAGGTCCGATCTTAATGAGATTTGGTACAAATGTGTAAAGTACCATTTATTTGAACGAGTTCGAAAACCAGATGAAGTGCACCATCCGAAGGGGGGTTTTTGGGGGGTTTTGTACCACAAAAATGGGTTTTTTCGGGTTTCTACATGTAATTTTTATTTAAATCTAATTTTAATTTTTACCATTGAATTCAGCATAAAAAAACAAACAATTTTGTATTTTGATCATTGTTCTACATCAATTGGTTACTAAGATATTGAAAGTGCTAAACACAGTACGTTGTCTAAAATGTTATTCTTTTGGAGAAAAAGAAAAATTGTATATCTCGCTTATTTAGAACATAAACTGATGAAATTTGGTATATGGCTTCATCTGGTTGTGGTTTATTGTCGTTTGCACAAAAAAATTTTCGCCTATGGTTCCCGTAGCAGCAAACGTAAGTACTTGGTCCCCATGTTATTCTTATGGAAAATAATTAAAATGTTATATATCGCTTATTTATGAATGTATATAGATGAAACTTGGTATGTGACTTCACTAAGATGAGTTCTATTGATATTTGCATAAAAACCATTATTTTTTGTTCCTTGTTCCAGCAAACCTGCGTACTCATCCCCAATGTTATTCTTATAGATAATAATTAATATTTTAAATATCACTTGTTTGAGAATATATTTCTTATGAATCCTGTTAAGTGTTTTAATGTGTTATGTTATATATTCATTGGAAATTTGCTGAGTATGCAGGTTTGCTGCGACGGGAGTATGTTAATTCATATGGGGTAGAAATTTCATTTTTAAAACTTTGTTATTCCTGGTGTTTCTTTCCTAAACCTAACTGTGGGGTTTAGCCTTCAGAGCTACACATAAGGTGATCTACTCATTGCTAAAAACAATACAATCACTTGATTGAGTAGCTCTGAAAGGCGAACGGTTAGGTTTAGTGAAAAAAATACAAAGGATAAAAACGTTTTAAAACTAAATTTTCTACTTGATTAAACAATAAAACTATGGGCATTTCATAAGAAAAACTAAAGTTGGCAGCCTTATTGGAAAATCAACCGGTAAAATTTAAATTAAAAAATCACAAAATCATACAGAATCAATAATCCAGGGAAGTTGTTTTAGCGAATTTCCCCTATAGGGAAGAAGCTATTACCGTAGTCGGCATGGTAAGACCTAGGCCCGGGACCATGATAACTTTTCGTTTTGAGGTCCCCAGACCCCAAAAACACCATTCGTTCGATACTGTATATATATATATATATATATATATATATATATATATGTGTGTCCGTGAGCACGATAACTCTCGTAAAAATGATCCGATTTTGACGAAATTTGGTAAAAACATGTAAAGCAGCATTTATGACTTTAAGTTCGAAAACCAGACAGATCGACCTATCCAAAGGGGTATTTTGGGGGGGTTTTGTACCCCAAAAATGGGTTTTTTGAATTTTTTACATATAATTTTTGAAAAAGTCAAATTTTAGTTTTGACCATTCGATTCAGCTTACAAAAAACACACAATTTGGTATTTCGATCATTCCTCTACGTCAATTGGTTACCGAGATATTGAAAGTGCTAAACACAGTACGTTGTCTAATGTTATTCTTATGGAGGAAAAGAAATTTTTTTTATCTCGCTTATTTATGAACGTATACTGACGAAACTTGGTGTACAGCTTCATCTCATTGAGGTCTATTGATATTTGCTCAAAAAATTGTTTTTGCATAATTCTCCCGTAGCAGCAAACCTGCGTACTCAGCCCCCATGTTATTCTTATGGATAATAATTAAATGCTCTGTCTCCCTTAATTATGAACATAAATGAATAAAAACTGGTATACGACTTCACCTAGTTGAGTTATATTGATATTAGCATAAAAACCCATTTTTTGTGTTCCTTGTTGCAGCAAACCTGCGTACTCAGCCCCAATGTTATTCTTATGGAGAATAATTAAAATTGTATATATCGCTTAGTTGTGAATATATTTTTATGAAACTTGGTAAGTGGCTTTATGTAGTATTAAGACATTTATATCTCCATTTGAAATTCGCTGAGTATGCAGGTTTGCTGCGACGGGGGTATTTTAAAACTTTTTTTCATAGCTCTTATACTTTTCAAGAAAACAGCTGGCACACTATATCAATCACCCTGTATAGTTATGAGGGACTACTCATACCAACTAGGCGGACAAAGAAGAGGGGAGGGGGACTTTTTGTATTTCATTGGGGCTTTTGGTTTCTACCTTGCTGGTGCGTAGACTGTCCTCTTGGCACCTTTCATGTCGGTAGTCCGATTGGAATTTTATCCTGTTTTCCTATTGGCAACAGTGTTGCCAATTGTATTTTTGAAACTAATAGCGATGGATTTGTATTTATTTTTTTATTTATTTGGACTTTCTTTATCGCTTCTAGTGTTTAAAACCACACTACGTTTCGGGAGGTAAGGAAACTCCTCCCGTTATCAAGTGAACCCTACTTACATCTAAATATCAAATTCTTACACCTAACTAACCAGGGGCGGCCCGTCAGTTTTTCAGCGCCTGTGCAAAGACCAAATTTTCCGCCCCCCGCCCCCCACCACCAACCCCATAGAGCCTCCCTACACCATAGTTCTAAGATGGACTGACACGTGCGCGCCTCGCTCCCTCGCTTGTTGTTGCGTTTACGGTGTTTCTGGTTCCGTGCTATGCTGATCACCTGAAAAGACAAGCTATGGAACACATTCAGATAAGAAACTTGTGTAGTTCAAAATCTTGATTTCATATATTATTGTCCTGGAAATGTATCCAGTTTCCGATCTTCCACGCCACTAATATTTTTCAACAAAACCCAGAACCTCAAATAATTAAAAATATAATTTTGTAAAAACAACAAATGTGCACACTTGTAGTCAACGTATCACAACACGCTGTGTATCATAAAACAATTTTGTGTTTCTTTAAGAAAAATAATAATTAAAACAAACCCTTAAAACTGAGTAGGAATGGTGAAGTACATACTGATAACAGTACATCTGTTCTGAGCGTGGGAAAGATTTCGTCCAGGGGAACCAAAACAATAATCAAAACGCTGATCAAAACCGACCGTGATTCAATGATGGTTCCTGGAATCTGTGAGGCTGAAGTTTGCAATGGATACAGCAAAGTTTGTATGAAAAAAAAAAAACTAATGTTTTCTGAATATAATATTTGTTTATTGATTCTAATGTATAACACGTTTTTCAGTTATACGGACTCAATCTTCGAGTATTTCATCTTTAAGTTTTTTAAGTAGCTATAAAGCCTATTTTAATTTTTTTTTGTATTCTGTGATATATTGATTCTTACCTTCTAAAAGGGTTTGGATCAATTAAGTTTAATACCAATGACTCTAAAAACTCAAGATGGTTGCAAATATGATTTGTTCGTTAGTACTATACTGTGATATACTGTCGCAACTTATTTAAAGTATTGCCAATTTGTTAGAAATACAGATGATTAGTCAATTAACCACGACCAGAGCTCAAATAATCTTAATATGTAATGAGGAGAGGTATGTTTAATTCTTAACATTTCCCACTCCATCTCCAATACTCCGAAATGACTCAGTTAATAAATAAGAACTTGGTTGAAATGGTTACTAAACAGACGGAACGATACAGTATATTTTTCAAAGTAAGCTAAACGAGTGGACCTTAAAAGTAACGATGTAAGGGGGCGCCAAAATCTGAGGAGGGTGCATCATATTTCCCCCTTATTTCATATAATACTAAACTGAAATAGATCAAATCCCTATTCAATACTCGCCAGTCTCCAAACCATATCTTTCCTCGTCTATAGGAACTAGTTTAAAACAATCGACGTGGGCGGATTAAAACAATTAGTTGCACTGTGTTACTTTATATTTTAGCATTGCAAATTTCTTGCATCGTATTGCGAGTTTTATTTAAACTCTCAATACCAATCAGAATGCCCTGAAGTTGTCACAAACCGATAGAGGTCAAAACAACTTCTCGTTTTGAAATAGAGGGGAGTAGAAGTTGTATTATCTGATTTGTAAATTTAATGTTTAAGTATGATGAAGGTGCAACATGGTGAATACTCCATAACTTTCTTTCATATAATGTCTTTCAACAACTTATAATACTAATATACAACAATTTAAAAAATCAGTTTTGGTTTTTATAAATATACAAATACTTTATGTTAGCGCTACGGCCTATGCCCCCCACCCCGCACCAGGTGGCGTACCGTTGGGGGGGGGGTGGGGGGGGCGGTCCGACCCAGGCCCCGCTTTGGCATAGGCCCCCAAATTTTGAAAAATGTCAAAAAATCTGAGCGAGTATTTCCCGCCGATTTCCGGAGATTCGCTACCGATCTACTGTCGTATTTTCGGCCGTTATTACGTAGTAAAGCGGTCATTTCTGGACAGTATTTTGCTTTCCATCGTCGTTTATAGCCGATATTACGCGGCAAGGACGTTAATTCCAGATTATATCATCTGTAACGTCTTCAATTACAGCCGATAATACGTGGATCGGTCGCCATTTACTTAGGTTTTTATTTATGTCCAATTTATGTGTAATACATAATGTTATGTCTCGTGATAATCGGCCGATTTTACGTGGTGCGATCGTCTGTGGCGGCCGTTTACTACGTTATTTGGCAGGTCAGGATCATCCAAAGATTGACGGGAAATAATCGCTCGAACTTTGGAGTTTTTTTTAAAACTTTGAGTTCATTTGACTTATTAAATACAGTACTCAAATTTTGAGTACTCGCACGCTCCTAATACATCGTATACACATATACGAATAGGCCTTCCTCTTTAACCCCTAATGTATAGGCCCCTACAAATGTATCCGCCGCACCAGTGCGCCAACTACGACAGTACGCCACTGCCGCATCCCACGACCCGTTATGAGCGCCGAGTGCCGCCCCCCCAAAAGCGCCGCGCCCCGTGCTGGAGCACGGCTCGCACTGCCCTAGAGCCGGTACTGGTTCGTAGAGCTTTCAGACCCAGGTGTGCTCAGTCGATCTATTTAATGTTTTCTACTTAACCGGAAGAGACTTCGTAAAAACAGCTGGAAGGTTACGTGATCACCAATCCAATCTGCAACGTTGCTGGAAACACGATATTTATCGTACGAGTACCATATTTTCCTCATCAGAGTAATTAGAATTAGCATTGTTCAACTGCTTACATTCTATGATAAGCTGTTATTTTATGAAACTAATATATTGTTTTGATTTATTTGTATTATTAGATTAATGGATTAAGGGTTTACATTTTCTTTCTGCATGTCCGGTGACAATTTAAAAATAGCTGTACCATTATTATACCCTTAAGGTTGGCAACACTTTATGGCATGTTGTTGATTTATGAAGGCAGTGGCTACGTACACGTCCGACGTGTGCCGCTACTGTTCACGTCCGTTCCAAATTATGCACCGTACGTTACTTTTCCTGTGATTTTTAAAACAAATTGAGAGCCAGAAAACCTCCTAACCTAACCTAACGTAACCTAACCTATCCTAACCTAACGTAACATAACGTAACGTAACCTAACCCAACCTAACCTAAGCGGTAGCGAATTGAATTTGCCCTTACATTGGACGTGTATGCAGTCACTTCGATTTATGAATCAGCTAGACGCCCTCGTAAGACATCTTTGCTGTGAACCAGTGTTGCCACTTTTAGGGTAATTACCCTTTTTTAGGGCAATCTTACTGGTCTTAGGGTAATGGAGTTTTTAGGGTAAAATCTAGAGCCCCTTTATAATTTAAATTTAGTTGTTTTGGCAATGTAAAATGGGTTTTCCTGGAATTAAAACATTTAAATTAAGTGTTGGGTAAATTAAAAGTGATATATAACTAGCATGTACATCCTATATCCTATTCAGTATTAGACTAACGATGCATATTATCACAAAGAACACGAAGTTTAATTTTCGAACAGATAAAATTGTGTCACATAATGTTATTTGTCCAAAGTTGAGCACACCATAATAATATAAAAACCACAAACAGTAAAAATATTTTGGGTTAATTTGGTTAAACATAGGTTGTTAGATTTGCAGCGCTATTGTAGAAAATATTTTTACTGAAGGTCTCTCTATTTTGACACATATTTGTAGAAGGAACTAAATTGTATTTTATGCCTGTGAAATCCCCATGGTGAGCCAGGTGAGTGCACATAAAAACATTACAAGGCATAACAAGTGTAAATTTGTGCGATGTGGTGTATTTACAATGAAACCTATTAATCTAATCAAATAGTAGGAATAAGATGACAAAACATATTCTCTGGGCATTATTATTTAGAAAAAATAACATTAGCAAATTTTTACAACCGAAATAAGTTTATAAAACAATGAAGTATACTACTCCCAATAACTGTTAATAATTAACATATGTATCAGCAAGTTTCTATTATCGGCGACACCAGCACATTATAAGTAAGAAATATTACGACAGAATATTTATTTGAATTTTTAATACATATTTCGTTTTTATTTGTGTAATATAGGGCCAAATACGAGTATTAAGTGCTATGTTACCTTACTTGTTATGCCTTAAACATGTTTTAAAACCAATCTCGGGTGTATTTTGAGCTTTAAGAGAAGAAAATCAACTCTTAGGGTAAAATTTCATCTACCTGGTGGCAACACTGCTGCGAACATTGCTCTTATGTAAATAAGCACACCTCCTGGTCTGAAAGCTCTACGAACCTTGATATTACCTCCCCTACTCGCCATATGGACCCTTGCACGATTACCCAGACAGCACATTTTATTCCTATAGCACGTATAGGCTACCTAGAAAATGCCGTTATTTCTTATAATATACTGGAAATTAAAGTTATTCCAAGAATGTCCCTTGAATAGTATATTGAGAATATTATTTTTTTCGTCCCGAAAGTACATACTCAGAATATATTTTAAGCACGTTGTGAGAATTTTCACATTTTGTATGTCTTAGTTTATTTTCTGAATATTCCTCTTGATGGACTATTTTCAGTGCGCTTCGGTTAAGAGTATGCCTCGGCGTCTTGGCATGAACTTCTAACTTTATAACATAACAGTGATGGGCAAAACGGCTTTTTCCGTGATTCGGTTCTTTCGGATCAGTTCAGCTCAATGGTCCGGGTCATTTCGTTGTTTCGGATTAGGGATGTGACTAGAAGTGATTTTACACTCACAGGTCAAACTGTGATTGCTACTAAAAAATAACTGTGATTATGATTTTCGTGAGCTGTTGTGTTGGGTGGGAACTTCGGAAGTGATTTGTGAACTTTGAACGGGTGGTTCGCCGGCTGAGCTACTCGTATCATTATGAAGAGTTTTTGAGTAGATTGATTAGGTTATTGCGATCCCACAGCTTATACGTGGGATGAATACGTTCATGTTATAATTGAGTTACAAAAACACCCTCCAGTGAGGCTTAACTTTTTCATCCCAGACGAGAACTTTAGATGTATTAAGCTCGTTGATTTGCACCTACCTGTAATAATAACCTCAAAACAGCAGAAAAATAATAAGCATCATTTAAACCATGCAGACCAGCTGAGCTGATAAGACGGGGAAGCAGGAAAGCCAACTTATGAACATTTATACTGACCTTAAAAATGTCTTCTGGTACATGGAAATTAGGTTGTGTTAAAAAAAAAAACACCATGTTCTATAATAAGGAAGTAGTCTCAGGACAACCTTAAAACTGGTCTATACCAGTTCTGAGGCTGACATTGGGTACAGCAATTTTAAGTTGTCATTACATATGGTAAGACTTTTGGCTGTCAATTATGAGGAGCTTCCCTTTCACCTTTGGTTCCTCCATTTGCAGCAGGTGGGGACGGAAACTCCGGGTTTGGTCCCCACCCTGAGAATGTGGTCCCGGGCTGTTGTACATGGATACCCTGTCAGTTGAGTTGGCCAGTTGGAGGGCAGAGCGGGGTCCACCTGTTTGAGCCTTATCACAGAGCACGGGAGTTGGCCCTCTGAAAGGTCAATTTGGCTGCCTGTCCCATCCCACCCTTTCCTGCTATATCCTTTCCTTCCGGTAACCTGGGCAAAATTCCCACTTGTGGAAGACCTGCCTAGCAGCTATTGCTGGGGTTTCCTAATCCAGCAATAACACCAAGGAAGTAGAAATGAAACACATGATATACTTTTCCAATTTTTAATATTGTTAAATTACAAGACACAATTTTCATATTCAAAAGTCTTTTCATTACACTGTATGTACATGGAATGTGTTTTGTTGTGTCTTTAACAAGAATAAACAATTATTTATATATACACTGGAATCATATTTGTTGTTAAATACATTTTAAGTTTAAGCAGCATCCAGGCTCTCCAATTACAGTTAGGCTCTCCAAATCCAATTTAAAGAATAATTTAATTGTTACTAAATTCCAAAAGAGCTGACACAGTTCCCTCATGTCACAAGACATGAATAAATTTACTATAGACTGCATGAAAATGGTCCGATCGTTAATTGCCCATATGATTCCCCCCTCACATCCAACACTGTTGCCATACAAAATTCACAAACAACGATTTAGTCTGCTTGTTTTTTTTTATGTTGTGTTACGATAGAAATGGATTTCAAAACAGACTACGGATATACTTTACCATATGCTTTATTATACCACAGCGATTTTGCAACAATGTATTAACTTCCATCGGACTACTTTGGTGCTACTTACTCTAGATACATTTTACTGAATGCTTTATCACTTTGAGTGCCTTTCAACGATATATCGTAGTTGCCCTTTTACTTAAGTGTGTTGCAATGATATATCGTTGTGGTGGTTTCTTTCAAAACGTGCTTTGTAATTATCCATCGTTGCTTTTCATTCTGCGACTTTACCTGGGTATTCTGGGGTACTTTTTTACTGAAATATCAATTCTTTTAACTCAATTTTCAAACTGATCAAGAGGCGATACTTTTGAGTTCAAATCTTAATCTTTCAAACAAATTTTCCCTTGAGCGCTACACTGTCACATTCTTAATATTCCTTGACACTTTTGGGATGAAATATGTTAAAAAGTCTGGTACTTTTGGGGACAAATTATTAAAAAAACTCGGCGCCCAAAAGGTGTCTAAACTGGTTGATGCTTAATTTGGTGTGGCAAAGCAATTTTAAAGCTGCAGCAAGCTTTATAAGGTTTAAAATCAATTAAATAACCATTTAAATAAAATTGCATTGTTTATGAATCCTACATGGTATAGATAAAATTTAATTTCACTGAATATAACTTATTTTACAAGGAAAATAGAACAAAACCATTAATTGAACAAACATTCCACAAATGAATAATAGTAAATCATAATAAACATTGCAATAATCATTAAAAAAATTATTTATGAGCAAACGAAAAACCAAGAAAGTAAACATTAATACAAAGAAACCGTTCATTTATAAAACATTTTAATTAGAAAACTATTGACTTATATCTATCACAGAAATTTGTAAACAGTCCATTTTCTGTGTTTTAAAGTATCAACAGCATTTTTAGAACTGAAAATTAAATGTTCAAAAGTTTCATTTTCCCTTAAAACTATATGATTGAAAAATAAAATAACACGTCTAATATTAATTCAACTATTATAAAAAAACAGTAGTTTTTGCTTATCTATCGTCATGGTTGTTACGGAATAAAGCAAATAATCCTGACAAAAATAAAGCTGATTCAGCTGACATTTTGCACAAATGTAATGAAAAACCAATATTATGATATCTAAACGACAAGACCTGTTCACATTCCAAAAATTCCTAGCTCTTCAAAGTGCCAATGTTATAACTGTTAATTTGTTAAGTGCATGGAAACAGCAAACCATCTACAGCACATTGCACGAGTGAAAAACCAGACCTTCCATAAGACTAGTGTTAATTTTAACATTGGGCTTATGGACAGCGTGGTTTTTCACTCGTACAATGCACTGTATTATATTTTCACAGTACACCCAGTACTCAATGACTGTCACAATACCGTGAGAAGTCCGGGTCACCAACTGGATATTAATGAGAGTAATTAATTAGTCAGTAATAAACTGAAAAGAGATTAAGCATAGGTGTAATACTTATTCACTTTTAAAACCCCTTAGGACGGAAATAAGATAAGTGGAGCTTGAAAGGATAAGATTTATTTTGTGATACTTCAGCAATCTGGTAGCAGCTTCCTTTATTTAATCATCCTCTAAGCGATATAATAAAGTGATAATGGACAACTATCTGGTGAACAGATGTCCCTGTCTTAGCATTGCAGTTTACAGGAAAACAAGAGCTATTCAAATATAACGTGGTTAAGCTGTTCTGATATACCTGGCTTCATTATTGTCAGGCTGGTCAGTGCCTCCTACAGTAGTTAGTACTTAGGACACTGAGAAATAAATGGGCCCAATGAAAGGGTTAACCATACTTTCGTGAGTTAAAGGTTCAATTAGAACACAGCTACACGAATTCCAAAGTTCAACTTGGATTTGTTTATTCAAAACAAGAGTTTAGTTTTTCCAAGCATTCAATCGTTCGTCAGTTTGAATACTCTATTTTAACTAAATAAAACACAAAAATTACCGAAATTCAAAAACTACATACTTGTAAATAGACCAAGAGCACTACAAATATTTATTAACATGTACCATCATCCTTGACAGCATCACTTCCATAAAGGACCGTATCAGTGTTTTTGAAATTCAGTAAGAAAACCTCAAAATAAACTTGCGGGATTAACCATACGTGTTAGTATAAAATGAGTACATCTTCAATCAATCGTACTTATGATCGGTTCTTGGTTCATGTAATCGAGCAGTCCCTGTAAACGTTTCCTGATCCGTTTCTGGTCGTCGAGCGTGCATCCCAAGATGGCGGTTTCAAAGTTCTTGTCACTAGCCTCCAGGTGAGCAGAAGAAGTACAAGCTGCCATGTACGACAAGCACTTCACCCTCGTGGCCGTGGGATCGGCCTTGATGGAAATTACGAGGCTGTCAATCAGCCGGTTGACCTGTGACATCAAAAAAGCCTTTACTATCACAGGCCATGTGAGCATTAAACGATACATAAACCTTGTGTGCATTTGGAAGTTCACAAACATTATTTTAATACTTCTCAAAATGAGATTAGAGTTTGATATAGTATTCAAATGAAGCATGGACATGTGCTTCAAAAATATATTAAAATAAACCTTCTTACCGATGAAGATGTCTAAAGTGACACTGAAACATGTAGGAAAATATAAAGCTAATTAAGTATATAACTGCCAAAAATTGTATTATTAACCCTTTTGCTGCAGGTGTCCTGGAATCGGAACATCGCTCAACATTAAAACATGTGAGATTTTCATTTTTAAACATGTCAAAAGCAGTGAAAGTGTTAAATAAATAAACTTATTTTAGGACAATATATGTATTGCAAAGCATGCATCAGTAATAAGGAGTATTCAGTTTAAAGTAAATTAAAAATTACCAAATCAAGTTACAAAAACGGAATGAAGCATCAGCCAGGTTCGAAACAAACATATTTCAACAACAACAAATGAGACGAAGCCTCGAGCCGATGCTTCCCCCGATATGTGATTCACGTACTTGTTCACTCACCCAGTCTACACTCATCATTTATTCATATTCACCTTTAAAATGCGCCGAGTTGTGTCCGCGTCTTAAACAGTGATTCAGTGATTTAGAACATGTTTGTTTTAAAAAGTGTCTCAGTTTTGATTTGAATTTTGGTTGTGGTTGTTTTAACCTGATGCTTTCCGGGATTTTATTCAGCAGGGTCGTCGCGTGGGCAGGGCGACCGGGGCAGCCGCCCCGGGCGCCGCGGCCAGGGGGGCGCCCCGGGTGCCGCGGCCAGGGGGGCGCCCCGGGTGCCGCGGCCAGGGGGGCGCCCTGGGTGCCGCGGCGATGGGGGCGCAAAAATAAAACAATGGATATTGGAAAAATTAAATTATTTGCACATAACGTATATTTAAACTTAGGTACTGTAAATCTAATTTGTATTAATACGTTGCATTTGTTTATTGATAAAATAAATATTTTACCCTATAATAACTTTATATTTGCTACTACTTTTAGGTTATCCCAATTTAAGTATTTGCTAAAAATTGAGCTGCTGGATTTGCTTGTACAGTATACTGTTAATAATAATAGCCTAATGATGAACTCCACTGTGTAGTAGGCCCCAGCTCTTTCCCTGTATTTTCTCTATATCACAAATACATTGTAATACATAGGGTGCACCTACGCACGCACACACTCGCTGCCGTGTTGCGGTGTTCTATTTTTATTTCACCCGACCTTGGGACACTGACTCATGATAGAGACACACAGACACAGACGTCACATCCGCTACCACCCCTACCCCTCGGACCTCTCGCATCCACCTGTCACTGCCAGTCATTGATTCCGAAGTCTGCACTGATGAGTTAAGTGAATTGTATTGTATCAGTGTCCAAAATGTCAAAAAAGTTGTCGGGGGCTCAGCGGCGAAAATTAAATAAGGAAACTGAATTAGTGCGTGAAGTGTTGCTGTCAAAAGTGCCAAAACTAACTAGTTTTTTTAATAAATCATCTACAATCCTAATAGTAGAGCCCGTTACCGTATTTGACTTGCCAAGTACCAGTTTTCAAGAGACTAGTGAAGTAATTCCTATCCTTCCTACAGGCGTTGAAGGTCGAGACGATAACCAAGAGGTAAATTTAACTTTAGAGTCTGAGATTGACAATGACACCATCAGCAAACATTGTGATGGTTTGGCTTTATCTGAAGACCCAGGAACATGGCCAGAGCTCTTCTTAAAAGAGCAGCGCAATGACCTAACTTTAAAAGGCCCTGCTGACTTTTCCAAAGAAGATTATCAGTATCCTAAGAATTCCAAAAACAGGCACTTTTCAAACTGTTTTCGATTCCGTTTCGCTGAAAACGGCGAAAAACTACTAAGGCGTTGGTTAGTTTATTCCGACAAAAATGATTCGGCTTACTGTTTTTGCTGTAGGATTTTTGACCCATCTTCAAAATCAAAGTTTGGACAAAAAATGGGGTTTAATGATTGGAAACACATGGCTGATAGGTTGAAGTCTCATGAAATGTCACCGGATCACTTTAAATGCATGGTCGCGTGGTGCACGGCAGAAAATAGACTCAAAGGGGGTAATTCAATCAACCAGGAAATTATTAATCAAATAAACACTGAAACACAACGCTCGGAAGAGGTGTTGCGGCGGTTAGTCGAAATCACGCTGTATTTAGCAGAGAATAACATAGCATTTCGAGGCTCGTCTTCCAAGTTATTTACAAAAAACAATGGTAACTTTCTCGGCCTTGTACAACTATTAGGGAAGTTTGATGCAGTTTTATTGGAACATTTACGCAGAGTATCCAACAGAGAAACTAACTTTCACTTGTTAAGTGTATCGATTCAAAATGAGATTATTAACATGATAGGCAATGCAGTAAAGGAGAGCATCATCAAGAAAATAAAGATTGCCAAATATTTTTCAGTAATTTTCGACTGCACTCCCGATATTAGCCACAAAGAGCAAACATCTCTAACAATTTGTTATGTTAAAGAAGAAAATGATGATATTAATATAGAGGAGAGCTTTATATCATATCGAGTGGCTGCAGAAACCTCCGGAGAAGCTCTGACTGACCTGTTGTTTAATGAAATTGCCGAATGTGGACTAAACATGAAAGATTGTCGGGGGCAGGGATACGATAATGGTGCCAATATAGCAGGAATCCACAAAGGAGTCCAAGCTCGTGTACTAGAAGATTTCCCCCTGGCTTTTTTCATGCCTTGTGGATGCCATAGTCTGAACCTGGTAATTGCTGATGGAGCGAAATCCTCGGTCAAATCTACATCTCTATTTGGAATTCTCCAGCGAATTTATACAATATTTGCAGGCTCTACAAAGCGTTGGTGTGTGATCAGTGAACATGTCATGAATCTCACGCTAAAACAAGTATGTGAGACACGATGGGAAGCCCGCATATCTGCGGTTCAGGCTGTTCGCTATCAGTATGTCGAGGTCCGGGATGCTTTGATCGAATTGAATGAGAAAACGGATGACCCTCAGGCAGCGAGTGAAGCTCAGTCCTTAGTCAACCAGATGGAAGACTTTTCTTTCTTAATATGCTTAATAATATGGCATGATTTGCTGTTTGAAATCAATATAATCAGTAAAAGTCTTCAAGGGAAAGCCAAAGGCGTTAATGATGCTGTAAAAAAGTTCAATAACTGCTTGGACTTCTTAGGCAAATTTAGGGAAAGTGGATACATAAACGCAGTAATTTCCGCAAAGGAAATTGCAGAAGAGCTAGAAATACAACCAGTCTTCCCTGAAAAAAGAATTCGCAAAAAGAAACGTGTTTTTTTGTACGAAAGTGATGAGGAAGTGCAAACATCTGCAGAAGACACATTTAAGAGGGAGGTATTTTATCCATTGGTGGATGCTGTTGTAACCTCAGTGAAAAGTAGGTCAACTGCAATTAATAACCATAATTCACAGTGGGGGTTTCTGTATAACGTGGCTAACCTTCCAGCAAAAGATGACTTGAAACAAAGTTGTTTGAAACTAGAATTCCTACTGAAAAATGCTGACGGCGTGTCGGATATCAACGGAAATGAACTTTATTGTGAACTGCAACATGTAAATTCCATTTTGGAACTGAAAGAACCCCAAGTTCAGCCTATTGATGTGTTGCGGGCAATTAAGAAAACGGACAGTAAAGACTTATTTATGAATATATGGATTGGGCTTAGGGTATTGTTAACCACACCAGTGACAGTTGCAAGTACTGAGCGTAGTTTTAGTAAGTTAAAACTCATAAAGACCTATTTACGATCATCTATGTCACAGGAGAGACTGAATTCTCTGGCAATCTTGTCTATTGAAAACGACGTGGCACGAAAAATAGACTTCAAGGAAGTTCTCATGACATTTGCTCGTGCAAAAGCCAGGCGAATACCATTTAGTGTTTAGTAGGCCTACCTTATGTTTTCTTTATTTGATAAACGTGGTTCCTTTTAGCGAATTTCCCCTATAGGGAAGAAGCTATTACCGTAGTCGGCATGGTAAGACCTAGGCCCGGGACCATGATAACTTTTCGTTTTGAGGTCCCCAGACCCCAAAAACACCATTCGTTCGATACTGTATATATATATATATATATTCTAATCCAGCTATCTATCAGGCGTCATTTTAAACTACCACCCTGCGGCGTCATGCCTTAATCGGCATTTATATTAATATTTTATTAAAGTATATTACATTTAAGCTCTCTAGTAACACAGTGCTGACGTCAGATTCTTAGAATTCCAAAAAATAATATTTTAACTACTTCCCTAACAATCTGAACTCATTTGTAACAAGTTACTTTACAGCGTCACTCGTATATTTCTATCTAGTCTAGTACCACTGAGGCGTCGTGCTGTATTTTTTCTTTCTGGAATGCATACCTTATGGCATCATGCAGTGTTGCCAGATTGAAAACTTCGACACAGAGGTTTGATTGAGATTGCAAGGCTCTGCTAATGCTTGAGTTTTGGAATTCTGAAAATCATCCGTTTTAAAAAAGCATTAGGTTTAAATTAATAAACTAAAATTGAATTACGTCATTGTAATTAGAGTCAAGAAGTATATATAGCCTAAACTCAACCAAAGATGATTCAATAAACATGTATTATGTACTAACGATAACTGTGTACCCGTCCTTCGTGCGGATTGACGACTTGGTGACCGTTAGCAGAGAAATTACATCTTCTAAATATAACCTTAAAAAACAAATTACGAGAGTAAATCGATTAAAAATATTTACAATCTGCTGGAGTGTGGCGCAACAAGAAAATCAGTTTTATTCTAATGCATATTAATTTAAAAATACCGTGACGCTAATTTAACGTGCTAGTGGTTATTTTGTGAGCAGGACTTCTTCAGGTTTAACCGATGTTAATGTTTTCGGTGTCGTTGGGAAGAGCTCAGCGTAAAATCACATCGCTGTTCACATTTTTAAAATCATCTAATTTGCGAGAAGATTATATTAGTCTGTAAGATTAAAATTGGAACAGGGCACATTTGATTTGTAATTAAAACACTGAATAGAGTAAACACAATTATCAGCAAGATCATTTAAGTTCCTACTCAAACGGTAACCCAACATTTATATTGTGTTGTAATAAGTTCCTGCGATTCAATAACTAGTAAAATACAAGTAAAAAACGGGCAGAGCCATCGTACTGTAGACTACGGTTGGTAGCCTAGACAAGTAATGTGGTCTATTCACTATCGCCATCGACCCTTGGGTAGCGTAACTTCACAGCGGCGCGGCGCGTGACTCTCCACTTGACTGTACAATATAAATATCTATTATCGTTAAATGCTTTCCACGCATTCTACTATTAAGTCTCGTGACTCTTCTAATGGGTTAAAATAAACGTGTTGTACGTGATTTAAAAGTTATATCAAATTAAGAATGTTATGTTCCAACAAAATCTGAAATTAGCTGTTTTTCTTCTTAACATGTCTTTACGGGTTGAATAAATTACTTTTAAAATATAAATAAGTTCAACAAAGATGGATAAATTATATTAAAATCGCCTCAGCCATGGAAGTATAAGGTCAATAATTTTTTACAAACCTGCAGGATGTATTTCACTTTAAGACGTGAAATACAACGATAAGTACGTCGTTGAATTCATATTTTGATCCTGATTAGAATGGTTTGCATAACTAATTTAATAGATTTTTATATTGGTAAGACAATATAATATAATAACCTGAAAATACTTTTAAGTTAAATTCATAAATTAATGCAATCTGGCCTCATAGAGTCAAGTGAGCTAAAGTTATGGAAACACGTTAGATATCGTAGATCGTAGGTAGAAGTTTCAACCTCGAGCCTAATTAACAATCCCGGGATTTAGGGATTGTCCGATGTCAATCTCCATCCGATTCCAAACAGTCCGATGGCCTGTCCTAGGATTTCGTAATTCTGGCGATGCGTAGGTCCGTGCAGTTGCGATTCTTGGCGTACACAAATACAATGTCCATAGATCTACAGGTTATATGAACTAATAAAGTTAGGTTATTTTTACGTTAATGCAAATATTAGTGAAGCTAATCAAGCTAATCTATAACAATGGTTGCAAACTTATAATTTATTTACGTAAATTAATATCTGTTAGATAAAATAAATTGAAAAATGTGCTATTTTATACTTTCAGTTCCGGTATTGGAGGTGAAATATCCCGCGGGGTATTTAGGAATCACCTGTTTAAAACCCTTAATTGTAGGCCCCATTATGAGTGAGTGAGTCTATTGATTATAAATTTAAAATATTACGCTTACATGGAAAACTATAGAACTCGAAAACTGCATTTTACTTAACTAAGTAAAATACATAACTATGTAAAGTACATTTTTAAACTAAATCGTAAAGAGCTCACGTTTCATTTAATATAAACGATTATTTGAAAATTAATAATAAAATGAATCGTGCTTAATTTTCAAGGGCATATCTGTAAATTGCCCTAAAATTAAATGGCGGTATAAGACTGCTCTTTATTCAGTTAGTAGACTGGTAGAACGCAGTTCTGAAGTAGTAAAATATGCTATTAACTGGATATACTCAAACTACTGACTTGGATTCACAACTTGAGAAATAGTTATTAACTCGATTTCAAGCAATATGACCACTATGGTTATTAAGTGATGATCATTACACAATTAGGCAGAATTGATGCAGTAGGCTTATCTTATAAATTAAATTTAGTACTGTCACAGGCTATTGACCTGTGAGGTGAACTAAAGACAGCGAGGTACCGTAACGGTATTAGTCACATTGGCAAGCCAGAGATGACCGCTCATGATCTAACAGGAGTCGGCCGGGACCGGGATTGAACCAGCCAGTCTGACTTACTAGTCAGGCACTTTACCTCTGAGCTACCGCGTCCGGTACAGAAACTTAAAGCAATGATAGATCACTTTTGTACTATAAGGATGTTACATTAAAATTCGACTATATTAAATGAATTTACTAAGAATTAACTTAAATATGGACACTTATTATTAACTTGCCGTTTATCTTTTTATATTTTTTTACGTTACGTCAAGTACTACTCTTTAGAAAAAGCCAAGGTTCAAAAGAGCTGAGTACATGCACCTATTGAGCACTTTTTTATTATATAAATAGTAGCTCAGGAACCACTTGAAGTTAAACTTGAAATTCGGCATGCGTATTATACCATATTCCATGTAAGGTATAATTAATATCACAGAGAAGAAAGAGTCAGAGAGGTCACTTTCTTATAGGAGTAGTGTACACCTCTATGGAAGTTAAGGCTAAGTTATCGTGAGCTCAGGTTCAGAGTTTCCTGCCACTTCCTCACATTAGTGAAAGGATTTAGCATAACCATTGACTATAAATACTTCAGTATTTATAGTCAATGGCATAACTCAAAACTGATATCGCACTTCTGGTAGAACTCATGACATTGAGGTTATAGGAAGTGAGTTGGTCAACAATGGTCCAACAATTACTTCAGCGTGCGTAAAATAAGGTGCAGCGTTAATAACAAAATAAGGGAATCTATGTTATGTAGACAACAATCGCTAAGCTAAAAATTAAGGCAGTTGATATAAGTCAGCAAACTATATTTCGGTTAAACATTTTAAATAAAAAATTCCGATTTAGTATATTTTTATTTTAGAATTTATTTCGATTTCACAGAGTATCGAAAATCAATATTGGGTGAAATTTAATGAAACTCTGGGAAGAACTGTGATAAAATGGAAAAGAAAACTATGGGCTATCGATCTACTGTATAGCATGGAATACACATATTTATCCATAATTTTTAGCTAATTATGTGTTTTGTTGGTCAGTCTTCAGATGGTTTTTACGATAAAATGTTGGTATATATAAAGACTATAATTATCTTTTCGTTATAAAAACAAAATAATGCATTTACGTTGATTTGTATTCAGATTTTAAGCTGGATGAACAACTTCGTAAAAATTAATACAAATTAGTTTAGTTTTTAAGAAACATAGTTTGACTTAAAGTGATTGTAAATATGATTCAATAATCAAAACTAAACTAACAACAAAGTTTTAACCATAGAATTGACCCTCTTTTTGGGATATTTTGCATGCAGGCGAAACAAATTTGTCTTATATTCAATGGTAATATTACGAGTGAATGTCACCAAGATGGCTTAAATTATCTTAAATAGAGGAAATCAAACGTAAACATGATAAAGATTATTATGTTTACAATAAATGTTGAATTCATTGAAATATTTAAACAAATTACACTTTAGGGTATAGTTTAAAGGGTTCTACTCCTGATTCAAATTACTTTACAGTACCTTTAAATCAATATTTACTATGCCTCCAGTGGTGATGGAAAACTATCAGTGAAGTGAAATTCGGGAGTCCCGTGTTTTTAAAAACCTCGTTTGAGGAATACTATGACAGAAATGATAAAAATACAGCGTGGCTTGAAAACACTAAAATACAGTATCCTGCGTTGGTATCTGGAAGAGAAAGAGCAAACGGCAGACAGTTTCAAATCGATGGAACTATATTATTACCTCCCTAAACTATAATAATATTCTCAAAATAGTCCAGTCCAAAAAAACACCCGTCCGTGCAAAAGGTCATGTAGTTCAAATGTTCTAGTATGCTATCAGGACCTATGCCACAAGTAAGAAACAAAGTTTGCAGCTTCGAAAGACCTGTGCTACTGGCGTAGTAGCAAAATACAGTTTTTGCACTTTTTTAAGTTTTTGCTAAATATCTACGAAAGTATGTCTCGGACAGAATTTTTTGCCCAATCCTTTCTTAAAATGGATGAAATTTTCTCAAAATTTCAAGTTTCAAAATCACCAAGTGTAAAGATCCCCAAATTCCAGAATGACCCTAATTATTTATGTTTGCTACCTGCTCAACGAGTCTCAAAATTCCAAAAGACCGCACGCGCACTCACGGGTATACCTGTGAACTAGACCCGTGCGGTACAGACCACAATACAATCCAAAATCATTAAATATATAATAAACTAGTGGCTTGATGGGACAATAGCCCCTAATCTTGTTCGAATACTCTGCCTCGCGTGATATCTATTCTCTTAACATACTGAGGAAAATACAACTATATCACGTGCCAGTTCGTAAACAAAGTAGACACATACCCACATGTTTTAATATAAACAAAGCAGACGTTTTTAAATCCCAATGTTTTTATTATGGGGGATGTTTTACGTTATTTCTAGTTTGCTGGTAACATTTTGGAAATACTGCTATTTTTCCCGATTACCTGGGATCAACACCTTTAATTTGAGCCCTATCCCATCATCCTGCGATTTGCCAAACTCCTGCAATTTTGACTTAAAAGTTTCGCTTACAGAATTATATATAACTAGTGGCTTGAAGGAGCCATAGTCCCTAATCTCGTTTCAATACTCTGCCTTATCTGATGTCTTACTCTTAACATGCCTGAACAAAGTAGACACTTAATCACATGTTTTAATGTAAACAAAGCAGACGTTTTTAAATCCCCATGCTTTTCTTAAGGGGGGTGTTTTACGTTATTTCTCGTTTGCTAGTGACTTTTTAGAAATATTGAAATTTTTCCCGAGTCCCTGGGATCGAGACCTTTAATTTGAGCCATCTCCCATTATCCTGGATTTTCCAAACTCCCGCAATCTTGACTTAAAAACTTCGCTTACAGAATTATATATAAAGACTAGTGGCTTGAAGGGGCCAAAGCGCCTAACTTTGCTCCAATAGTCTCCAATAGCCTCATCTGATTTGAATACGTGTAATTTCGTTAACAAAGTGGACTCATAATCACATGTTTTAATGTAAACAAATCAGAAGTTTTAAATCCCCATGCTTTTCTTATGGGGGATGTTTTACGTTTTTTCTCGTTTGCTGATAAATTTGTGGAAATACTATTATTTTTCCCGAGTCCCTGGGATCGAGACCTTTAATTTGAGCCGTCTCCCATCATCCTGCGATTTGCTAAACTACCACAATTTTGATTTAAAAATTTCCCTTACAGAATTATATATAAAGACTAGTGGCTTGAAGGAGCCATAGCCCCAACCTTGCTCCAATATTCTGTCTCAACTGATATTTTTACTCTTTCCATACTGAGGAAAACAAAACAGCTGTATAATTAGTGACACATGATGCTAGTTCATAAACAAAGTAGACAATTAATCACATGTTTTAATGTAAAAGAAGCAGACATTTTAAAATTCCCATACTTTTCTTATGGGGTATGTTTACGTCATTTATCGTTTGCTGATTATTTTTTAGGTATACTGTTGTTTTTCCCGAGTCCCTGGGACCAATACCTTTAATTTGAGGCCCCTCCCATCATCATGCGATTTGCCAAACTCCCACATCTTTGACTTAAACATTTCGCTTACAGATTTATATATAAAGAAGTTCTTTAAAAACAAACTTAACATGTTTGCGTCAGTTGGAGGATTTTTAAAATTAAAACCAAATATGTAAAACATTTAAAGTGGAAATTATGGTTTCGACATTCTCTTCTACACAAAATGTTATTTCTTAAAAAAATATTCATAAAAATCCGTCAAGTGGTAAACTCAGAATTGATGGATAACAAACAGTAGTTTATTTAATATACAGAATTATCTGATGTCCCTTTCCCCGCACGGAGGTCTAGGCTGAATGGTTTTAAAATGTAACATTATTATCAGCTATTTCACAAAATAAAATCAAACTTCAAATGGTCCGTCGGGTTGTGTTTCAAAATAAACTTTTATAAAGTATTTTTAATACGCATTTTTACACGGTACGAATCTCTAGCCTACTGAGGTATTATAATGACTATTTGACAAATCTGTTCTCGTCTATCTTGATATTGATTAAGAATTTAACTTAAATGTGGACACTTATTATTGACTTGCCGTTTATTTTATTTTATATCGTATTCACGATATAAAGATGATTCCAAGCACTACTCTTAAGAAAAAGTTAAGGGGCCAAAGCTGAGTACATGTACCTGCTGAGCGAATGTTTTAATAAATACATTGTAGCTCAGGAACCACTTGTCGTAAAGCTTAAAATTGGGAATGTGTATTTTACTCATTATGAGTTACTTTGGTATCTAATTTGAGATACCAAAGATTAAGATAAGCAAAGAAATCATCTCTAGACAATTTCCGCGATTTAAATAATTTACAACGAATATGCTTGGCTTAGATACTGGACAAATAGCTATACAATGGAAAAGTCCTCTATTTCGTTTTTGTTACATAAAGAACATACGTAATTTTGATCCGCTAACCAAGGCATATAGTTTAGCTAGCCAAATTCCCCCTACACTTAAAACCCCGCCTAATTATATTAATGTCTAATACCTTTTTAAAGTAGGAACTGTTACCCAACTCAAAGCTGGGGCTTCCGTAAAAAATCTCATGATATTGGCTGGCCCAGCAGCCTGCACGCATCGTTGCCTCTCCTTATCACACATCTGCGTCTTATCTAACAATACAACAGTTCATCGCAGCGAGCACCGCTGGTTCATCATCACAATTCTCCCACTCTGCTGATAACGTTACCGAATGTCTTGATGCTATCCCAGTTCCTATACCAATACACCCTTTTCTTATCACTTCTTTTGATTGAATGTGTGGTAACCGATCATCGGACATTTTTAGACAGTGCATTAAGTAATTTGAATGTAACTTCAAAGAGAAACAAAAATGCTTTTTTCTCCCGTTTCTAAACGCAACATTTAATTTAGTGTTTTTAAAGCAGGCCCAAAATACGCTTTATATAAAAAACCCGTAAACGTTGCTCCACTTGGTATGTTCTTCAAAACCCTGTACCTGTGCCCCGTAACACATTACTGATATTGCCATTGCCCTAAAAAACTCGAATATTGCCTTCAATGGAATTGATTTATTTCCCGTAAAGCTCACCTACGTATTGATTGATGGTATTTTTTGCTGTTTCTAACCTTTGATCTAAATGTGTGTTTAAAGATAATGTTGGTGTTAGTGTCACCCCAAGATATTTATAACTATTCACACTTTCAATTTCGTCCCCTTTATATCGCCATCTTTCTTGAGCACCCAGTCTACCCCCATAACGAAAAACTAATATTTTTTATTCTTCTAAATTTATCGTAAAATATCGTAATTTATCGTAATTTATCGTATTTTCCCAAATTATTTATCATGTACTGTAATTCAATTGTCAAGGCGGCTGTCAGTAACAATGTCATCTGCATATAGTAAGTTGTTAATTGTTGTTTCCCCGAATCTACAGTCGCCGGCAAATCATTCAAGAAAAGAGTGAACAACAGAGGACTACACAAACAGCTATGCCTTAACCTTTCTTTGTAGAAAAACTTTCAGAAACACCGCCCTTGCACCAAACAGACCCTGAAATTTGATCACACATATTCTTTATTAAATTTATTATTTGTAGTAATATCCCAATGTTATATAACTTATAATACAGTGCATCCCTATCAATCCTGTCAAAAGCAGCGGAAAAAGTTTTAATTTTGCTATTGAGGACAAATTAAATAAATTGTCAATGGTTGAATAGCCTTTACGGAATCCCGCTTGAAACTCTGAAACTCTGTAACAATTTTGTTGTCTGCTACCAATTTTTGAAGTCAATTTGAAATAATGCCAGTAAACAATGTAGCCAATGCATCCATAAGCCAAATCCTTCGGTAATTTGTAACCTGGTTAAAGTCACTCTTTTTATGTAATGGGAAACTACTGATTTTTTTAAACTTGTCGGAATTTCACCATTATCTAAAATGCAATTAAATACGTTCAATAAGACTGTTAAAAGTGCGTCTGGCGTCTGGCTCCCGTTTATAAAATTCAAACGGAATCAAACCTCAGCACTTTATTGGTCTTAGCTTTCCCCAGAACCTGCTTGATTTTGTCGATATCAATTCTATTAAATTAAACATCCTCTAAGTAAGTTTTGGCAAAAAGAACAGGCTGTATAGTTATTAATTACAGGCAGATCTAACAATAATTTAAAATTATCAACTCAATCTCCTGTTTAATATTAGTGCCCACTAAATTTTCAGTCTGCTTTTAAAAGTATTCGCTAAGTCCAAAAATTGCTTCACATTTTTTACCTCGCCGTTTACAAGGCCATTTTTAGGACCTCTGGGGCCCCGGGCGTATACAAAAATGGGGCCCCCTAACATAAATACAAAGATGTACGAGTATGTAGGTACATGTTTATAACAAAGATATTTTTTCTATTCCTTAATATAATGTTATTATTTATAATAGTCTAGCATTTAATAAATACACAAAATACTGAAATAAATAATAAATTTTAATTTATTATCAAAACTTTAAAACTCACAAAAATAATTCGTATTTAATTTTACTTACAACATTCAGTATGGTTTTAGCTATCTTTTAGCTCTCTTAAATCTTTTTAGGATAAGCTAATAATATATTAAGTTAATACACAATAAAAAACATAACTACTTTTACCAACAACACTAAGATAATTAATAACAAACAAAATAGCAATATAAGAAATATATATGTTTGAATTCGATACACATTAATTAGGAATTCTTTAAAAGTTGTTTTTATCAACATACTGCTGGATAGACTTTATTAAATAGTATTTAATGCAGTATAGACAGTAAAACCTCCTTCTATCTGCATTTCTTGGCTGAAAAATCATCAGTATTCTTTATATTAATAAGCAAGCACAAAACTGTCCCTCGTTTTCAGCTTGTGCGCATCGTAGGAGGAATTCACGCATGCCGTTAGAAAGGTATTGTCCTATATATGAGCAGAAACCTATTATAATTTACAACGGCCCTCAGTGACTCCCAACAGGCTTTCAAAGTTTCAATGTTAATCTTATGGAAGAACATTTATTGATTAAATTGTATTTTTGACAGTTCTTGATATAACAAATGCCAGCAAAACAACATGAACAAATGTTTCAGACATAATCTATATTTTATAGGCTAAGGAGATTTTTCTGGTACCGATTTCTCTGATATGCGAAATCGTAAAATTATAAAACTTTGCACGATTATTTAGTACGATTAGGGGATGTGTCGAATGCAAATAATTTTGTGATTCGGTGTTAAGGCTATGCTCGTTTGGCCTTCAAAGTTTACATGTTATCCTTATGGGAACTTGCGTTCTGCTTTTCGTTATGTTTTCCTTTTGATAAATAGCTGAGTTATTCAAATAAATGTGTAGCAACACAGCAAGAACAGATGATTCATAAATACAAAATATTACTGACTAATGGAATGGTAACACCCTTCTTTTAACTCCTCCGTTTTAAGTTTACATTAAAAAATAAACCTGTTTGTGAGGGAGGGTGGAAGACGGACGGGAAGATGATGAGATGGAGAGGTTTCAGGCATAAATAAAAAGACTACTGATGACTGGAATGGTAATGCCCTTCTGCTATCCATTTTAACTCCTCGTTAAAAAAATACCTGGTAGTGATGATGGGGGAGGGGGAGGGAGAGCGAAATAGAGAGAGAGAGGGACAGAGAGATGAGTGCAACAGTACCCACTTTTTTCGTATAGTCGTCGAATTTATACATTAAAAAAATACTTGGTCGAATTTCGGAAATAGGGCGATCTCTCGTTATAGATTGATGCACAGCCAAGGCAACGCAGAGTATCATACTCAGGATGCTTAAAGCTTTTAATCTATCTGGTTAAATGCTAATTCAAAAGTAACATTTCACTTTAAACTTTAAAGTTATTTTTGCGGATACATTTTATATCATCACACTCAAAAATATTCTTACATAGGTTTAAAAATTTGAAAGTTTAGTAAAAGTCAGTTATATTGTAGACGTTTGAACATTATTTTCAAGTTAAGTTTACGTGATGATGACACAATGACATATTTCATCATTGGCTTTCGACTCTTCCTACGTTTAAACAGTGTGTGTGGGGGGGGAGGGGGGGAATAATCGGAGAATTCAGTATTGCCAACAGTGATATAAGCACACACCCCCCGTAACCCTTACCGAGACCAGGGCAGTGCTGATCGTATTGAGTAAATTGATTTAAAACAAACATCTTTACCTTTAAAATATTATCAAATCCATAAATATAATTTGGAAAAACTGAATAAAAAAATATGCCACAAGATATCCTACCAGTATTATTATATTTGTTATTAATTGTATTATCTAGAATAACCTCAAATACTTAGGACTACTCAAGTGTCCTACGTTAACTGACTTTCGTAACCAATTATAATTTTGATACTATTATTTAACGACTTTGTGTTTGGCTGATTGTTCGTAATATTTTATAAAATATCATATTGAGTTTTGTAGGAAAACAACGACAAACGTAAATCTGCTTTAACGAAACCGAAACTTCCAAGTACGGCAAAGCATGGCCGATATTAAAAATAATTAAGGGACTAGGGGATAGGCTTAAAAATTATAGCTCAAGATCATGATCATGTATTGCCGATTTCAAATATACGATCTAGCAAAATAAGGTTCTCTACATTTCCGTCAGTAGTTATATTTCAGATCTTATCTGGCCTGTTACTGGATTAGGGCAGGTTTATGAAATACGCACACATCATTCAAAATAATGCAAATTAGTGAATGAATTTGGGTTTGAAACTTAGTTTGATCGTATACCTTTTACAATTAAAAATTGAGTGTGTCAGTGAGTGAGGGCTTTGTCTGTTATAGGTATAAATAATCAATTAAAATTAAGGTATAAGCATATTATGTTTCAGCCGTATATTAAATGTGAATAGCTAATCACGTGAAAAGTTAAAAACTCTGTTTAGAACTTAATAATTGTAAGCTGACACAGAAATTGATATAGGTCAGATAGATTTATTTTAACCTGAGAAGCGTATGCATAGACATGACAGCAATATATTGTACCTAAAAGTATATAAATGAAAAGCTTCTGGCTTTTGATGCCAGAAACATAAACTTGTAAATGATAACTGATGAATGTTCAACGTTGCCATATTTCATGACGCCATAACATTATAATTGTATACTGACGCGTGAAGGTGGTATATTGAATATACAGTATATCTGAAACAACATGAGCGCTCCTTGCGGCGTTCTCATGAAACTGCATGTCCAAAACACCCAGATAAACTATCTATGTTATGGCGTCACAAACTTCAGGGAAACTAATTAATAACTAATTAATGGGTAAAGCAAAAAAGATAACTCTTATATCATTATGTTCCTTATAGTCAGCTCTTCAATCTTGAGGAGTTTGAGAATTGTAACTTCTTTTTTTTCGGAAATAACATGGAAAAACCATATGGCGTCAAATATACGACGCCACATTGTTTTTTGACGCCGCAAAGATAGGGAAAATCTTTCACATTGACGCCGCATGAATAGAAAGATATATATATATATGTGTCCGTGAGCACGATAACTCTCGTAAAAATTATCCGATTTTGATGAAATTTGGTATACACGTGTAAAGCAACATTTATGACTTTAAGTTCGAAAACCAGCCAAATCGCTCTATCCGAAGGGGTATTTTGGGGGGGTTTTGTACCCCAAAAATGGGTTTTTTGAATTTTTTATATATAATTTTGGAAATAGTCAAATTTTAGTTTTTACCATTGGATTCAGCTTAAAAAAACACACAATTTGGTATTTTGATCATTTCTCTACGTCAGTTGGTTACCGAGATATTGAAAGTGCTAAACACAGTACGTTGTCTAATGTTATTCTTATGGAGGAAAAGAAAAATTTTATATCTCGCTTATTTACGAACGTATACTGACGAAACTTGGTATACGGCTTCATCTGGTTTTGGACCATTGATATTTGCTCAAAAAAACTTTTTTTACCAAAGGCTCCCTTAGCAGCAAACCTGCGTACTCAGCCCCATGTTATTCTTATGGAGAATAAGTAACGTGTTATCTCCCTTAATTATGAAAATAAATTAATGAAATTTGGTATGTGGCTTTACCTAAATGAGTTATATTGATATTTGTATAAAACCCCATTTTTTGTGTTCCTTCCTTCAGCAAACCTGCATACTCAGCCGCCATGTTATTCTTATGGAGAATAATTAAAATGTCATAAATCGTTTATTTATGAATGTATAATGATAAAACTTGGCATGTGGCTTTATGTGGTGTTAAGATACATATATATGCATTGGAAATTCGCTGAGTACGCAGGTTTGCTGCTACGGGGGTATTTTGTATTACTATTTTCACTCTATGTATCGAGGGTTCTTACATTATAATATTAATTTGCTCACTAAAATATGAATTAACTTCTGTAGCATTATTTTATGATGTTTAAAATTGTCTCACATTATTTGAATTAATTAAATTTTCAATACAATCTTATTTAAATACATTCTTAAATTATTATTTTAACTCCTGGCTCTGCCATGTTTGTAACATAATCTGGATGTATGTTTTAGGGCACAAAAACACTGACAGCGGCACAAAGCGACAAAACTTTACGAACGTTTAGACGCGATACAGCTTGGAACTTGCGAACTTGTCTCACCAAGTCCGTCGCGTCACTCGTTGTGTGTTTGACCCAAATATAGTTCTATGGTTTGACCCCATCTAATGGGGTATTTGATAGTGTCGCTCGTTGTCGCGTCGCGTTGCTCGCCGTGTGTTTGTGTTTGAATCCTTACATATTTAGGTTTAGGCCGGGTGCACACTGCCGACTATCGCAGTCGCGAGCAGAAACAACAGTTCTCGGAAAAGTTGAGCCAATAATGCAGCCCCATTGAAATTCCGTTTGCAACAATGGAAGTCGCGCCTACTGGTGCACACTGCCGAGGCGATCAGTCGCAGCAAGCTGCTACGAACTTCTGCAACTGATCGCGTCGGCAGTGTGCACAAGTAGGCGTGACTTCCATTGTGGAAAATGGAATTTCACTGGGGCTGCATTATTGGTACGACTTTTTCGAGAACTGTGGTTCGGCAGTGTGCACCCGGCCTTAATGGTTGGTGAGAGGGAGAATTAGTGGGGGGGGGCGCCTGACGAAATCTCGCCCTGGGCGCCTGCAAATCACGCGACGGCCCTGTTATTCAGCATGTAAACACCCGCCTGAGAGGGCAGGTGTGTCATGTTAGCCAACCTGTACTGCACTGGTCTGAACACATTTCTAGATCTCTCATATTGTAACTATGTATATCGCTGCCCTGAATCTGGTCACTTTTCAATTTGCAGAAAAGCGCAACTTCTAGAATGATCAGTTCACCCAGAGCTAGCAAATTTAGTTCCCAGAAGGCATCTCGGCACGACTCTATAAATTTGAGTTTTGCTATGATTTATATGGTTTTTTTTCTGGAGAACAAAGGTTGATATTTTACTGTGATCAACCACCCCAAAGAGCAATACTATATGGCAGATGGCAGTGATTTAGAACATAATAAGCCATACGCAAAAACTCAGTGGGTCAAGTGTTTTGAAAGTCTTCTGAGCGGGAATATTGCTGATAAGATATTCTTAAAAACCCTGTCAAAATGATCAGTCCAATGAAATTAGTGCAGCCGACTTCTTCAATGACCTACCACACCCCAGATTTTGTTTACTGGGACAAGTTTAAAAAAATTAAATGTTAATGTGTCATAGTTTGTCATTTGATTTTTTTTAAATACTTGTGACAAAGTCATCCAAGAAGGATGTGTGAGGTTTAGTGAAGTTCACAACCTGAAGGTGTGGTCAACGAGCACAAATTGATGCACAGGTAAAATAAACCTTTTTAAAGTTCAATACTGTTTGAACTGACACAGAACACAACATTCTGCATACTGGACAACATGTAATTTTGGGATGACAAAATTAAATTCGCTCCCATCAGTCGAGGAAAATACTCAATGTCAAATTGCGCTTACCCAAGTCACTCACAATTATTTGCACTTAGCGAATTATTGCATCGACAATTAATTTTCCCTTTTGAAAACCTAACTGGTCATTTGATAAAATGTAACATCCTGTACATGAATAAATTTTCAAAAAGCTAAGAACCGGCAAGATTGAGATAGGCCCGTAGTTGCTTAGTTGTTGTGAATTTGGAAAGAAGCCTGTTTTGAAAGAAAGATTAAGTGAGGGGGCCCGCGATGCCTATTTGGCATTTTTCAAAAGTCACGTATTATGGCTTACTCAAGTTTGATAATTGAAATAGCATATTAACCCATCACCAAGAATGATTCTCGCCAATGATTGTGTATGTACAGAGGAACAGGAGGTAACAACTCCCCTCTCTGTATTCTGTGTTAACCAGAAGAAGGCTTGGTGGGGTGTCAACCAAGTCCTCCACTAAATGCAAACAACATTTTGCGCAGGACATGGTCAAATTAATTCAGTACAATTTTTTCCTGCTTGGGAATCGTTTATTTTACGATGATTTATATGCTGTGAGAAAGTTATTTGTACTCACTGAATAAAATTTGCAAAGCAATAGCAATAAATATGGCATATTGTAAAAACCAATCAATACCTATCTAGTTAATGTTTAATCTAATTAATGACCACATTGAGCCTGATATAGTTCATCATGACCAATAGACACATTTTGTTTTACCAAAATTGCCAATAAGCCATTTTTAAATAAGTCAATATAAATAAATCTTGTACATTAAGGGTGTTTGGTCAAAAAATTAATTTGTCATATATTATTTTTTTCACATCAGGATGAAAATTAGGAAACGAAATAGATACATATTAAATAATTCACCTAACTATTAAGGGAGTTATGGGTATTAAAAGTAGAGATTTTGTTAAATGTTGGGAGAAGGTCAGGAAGAAAACCGTTGGTCCGATTTCAATGAAAATTTGCAGTTGTGTGGGATGAATTTAGGTTATTATTACTAATGTAATTTCATTTCAAAATAAAAAAAATCAGAAACATATTTTTTACTTTAAAAAACTGTTAAAAATATATTTATACAATTTTGTGGTATAAATAATAGATGAAGTTGTGCGGGTCAGTATGATATACATGTTAAACATTTTTTGAAGTTTATATCTTTTTTCGTTTGGTCTGTGACCTGCTCCTTTGGTTCTTGGAAATTGCCTTCCGGGGAAGAGTAGGCCAGCCGCACTACGCCTCACTAACACAAACTCACACGCACAGCGCCACCACGCGCGCACCCCACGCACGAGCGCGTAGTCCAAGGTCGCGCCACCCCCTACACTCCCTCCAGCCACACCCTCCACGAATCCCGCCACTCGCTCAACACGAGTACTGCGTGTCCACGTTTTTCAGTTTTCAGAGTATTATGGTATTACTGCAACCGTAGCAATTAATGCCTTGTAAGAAATTTAGGCATACAATAAATAGAAAAGCAATTGCGAGTAAAACATTGCAGGTGTGAAACAAGTTATAGGCTAGGGCCTACCTGTCATGCAACTGAAGATCCAGCTTCTTCTGAAGATGTATTTAACTAAGTGATAGGAAAGTGAAAATTTACGATTTAATTCAATTTTAAATTCAATTTAATTAATTTCCTGAAGCCTTACTGATAAATTTTAATATTTTTTATAAATAAATAAAGAGAACCATGAAATCCATTTATTTTCCAAGCATTGTATATTTTTGATTTGAGCATATATGTTTTTAAATCAGTAAATAGCAAAAATAGGCGCTCATTGGTGATAGAACGGGGTCGAATCGTCGATTGTATTCGTAAAATATACGTTCCGGTAGTCGTTCGGGCCTACAAAACGCGATCCGGCTTCATTTTTCATTGAAAAAATGTGGTCCGATTGCCAATTGTTATGATTAATCACGGTTAGATTGAGAATTTTGGCATATATTGAGGCTCTTTCATCATTTTCGGTTTATAAACACCACGTTGTGGCCGTCGATTTCGGACTTTAGAATGCGAGGAACAATTGTTTTCGGCAAATATAACGCTGTGAAATTTCCTACTTTGTTTTGCTATTTCCGAGGATAATATGCGGTTCGCTTGCCGCTTCAGGCCAATAAAACGCTGTCTACTATACCAACATTTCAGTCGTTTTGGTGTTTTTGAACACCATTTTGCAGCAAAATTTATGTTTTTACCGATAAAACACGGCCTAAAATGCGTTTCGGACGTCGTTTTTGGTATATAAAACACAACCCGGCTTTATATATTAACGAGAAAATGCGGTCCGATTGCCGTTTTTGAGCGATTAAGTACATTTACGGCATAAAATATGGTTTGTACTCAATTTTTGGCCGATAAAAAAAATTGTGGTCGTATTTATGACTCATGTCAATGGTAATATGCTGTCAAATGATCGCAAAAAATTACTGATTTTGGCTGATAACTACACTCGCCCGGTCGGTAAATTTCTCTAAAACCCCAGTTTGACCGTTTTCAGGCTAAAATGCGGCTCTATTGACGTTTTAGACGGCAAAATAATAATATATTGTTATTTTAGGCCGATAAAATGGGTTTCGATCTTAGTTTTGGTAAAATCTTTGATTTCGAAGATTACATACTTTGATACTTCCGCTGGCGTGTTAGCCTTTAAGACGGCCACACACTACCGGACTTTTTCCCGAACAAAACATCAGACCGAGCAGGATTTGGGGTCGAAGGGGGAAAATCCGGTAGTTAGTGGGGCCTCCGAACCAGACATTGAACAAGACTTCGGACCAGACATCAGACCGAGCTCTCTCGAGGCGGTTTTTTGAGGAAAGATCAAAGAAAAATAGGTCCGATGTCTTGTTCGGGTTCTGGTTTGGGGTTTGGTAGTGTGTGGTACCTACATACACTGCTCCGAGCGCCGTCACGAGCCCGCCCGCCGCTAGTGATACGACGGTGAGGGTTGCGGTCAAATCAAATCAAATCAAATCAAATAACTCTTTATTTGCTCAATACATATCATGTACATAAATAGTGTCAGATATCTTATATACTAAATACAAAATACACAAAGTATACCAGTCCCAAAATACCTACTTCTTTGATTGACATCATTACATGCTAAAAAGAGATTTTTAAAAACTCATTAAATGAGTAATGGGGGTCATTGATTAACATTGTTTTTAGCCTCCTTTCAAACTTTACATGATCCGGTTCCTCTTTTATGTCAGTAGGCAGAAAATTCCAAAATTTTGCCCCCATATAAGTTGTTTTTTTAGTAAAAAATGAAAGTCTGTGTTTTTTAATGTTGATATCATTTTTATTTCTTGTGTTATGCGAATGAATTTCAGAGCGCAAACTCTGATTTTGGGAATTATTTCTTAAATACAAAACGCAATCAAAAATATATTGATCGTAGATTGTCAGTATTTCTAAGTTTTTAAAATGGTTTCTTACATGATCATCATACTTTAGTTTTAACATTACTCTTATTGCCCGTTTTTGAAGTAAAAGAATTTTATGTAAGTTAGAGATATTGGTTCCCCCATACACACAAAGACCATAAGCAATATGACTGTGAATGTGAGCATGGTAGATCATTTTTAATACAGATAAGCTGCATAGCTGTGACATTCTTTTTAATATATAGATTCCAGAATGAATTTTTTTTGACACACTTTGAATATGTAAATCCCAACTAAAGTTACTATCTAATTCTAGACCCAAAAATTTTGTATTGTTGATTTTTTCCAGGCAGCGATCTTCAATAGCAATACTAGGCGCAATTATACTTCTATTTTGTTTTGTTTCAAAACCAACAAAATTGGTTTTATTTAAATTCAAAAACAAATGATTATTTTTTAAAAATTCTTGAATGTTTGATAATTGAGTTTGGCTTATTTTTTCTAAGTCATTTGGATTTTTTGTTGAAATAATTAAGTTAGCGTCGTCTGCATAAAGAATGAGCTCACTTTTAATTCCTTTGATTTTATCCAAGATTTTAGGAAACCCCTGAATATAGCAAAGAAACAATACAGGCCCAAGGACTGAACCTTGGGGGACTCCCTGCAACACCTTTAATTTCTCAGATTTGACCTTAGTAACTTGATTATTTAATAAAAATGGAATTTCCACATACTGAAACCTGTTCGAAAGATAAGAATCAAACCAATTTAAATGTCTTCCTGAAATACCAATTGATTCTAGTTTTTGGAGTAAAATACTATGAGAGATGGTATCAAACGCCTTAGAAAGATCCATGAAAATGCCTATGGGTCGTTCACCCTGATCTATTGAGTCAATTATTGATTCAGTAAAGCTAACCAGAGCAGAGGTCACTGATTTACCTTTTCTAAAACCGTGTTGCTCCTTATCAAAAAGTTTGTTATCCTCTAAGAAATTTACCAACCTATTTAACATGACTTTCTCAAAAATTTTTGATATGGAAGGAAGCACTGATACTGGCCGATAGTTATTTATTTCAACTTTGCTTCCTTTTTTATAAACTGGCACTACTTTAGAAATTTTCAGTTCTGAAGGAAAGACACCAGTTACAAAAGATGAATTGATTAAGTGAACTAATGGTTTCAGAAGTGGTTTTATAGAAAACTTTATTAGTTTGATTGGAACTTCATCGTACCCGCTTGACAATTTATTTTTAAAATTTTGGACAATTTGCATTACCTCTTTTTCATCTGTAGGAACGCATATAAAATTTTTCGTAAACAACTGGTTTTCTTTGATTTTAAACTCCATTTGATTTTGTTCAACATTTGATTTAGTACTATTTTTTAGTAGATTTTGTACTGTGTTAGTAAATTGCCAATTAAATAAATTACTTATTTTATTTGGATCAGAAATTTGCTCATCACCCTCTTGCAAAACAATATTGTCCACAAAACTGACTTTAGAATTTCCTGTTTCCAAATTTATGATATTCCAAGTGGTCTTCCCAACATTGGTGGAATTTCTAATTTGATTGTCAAAATGCTCTTTCTTATGCTTAATCAAATCAAGTTTAAATTGCTTATTTCTTAATGTTACAACTCTGTGAAGTTCCTTATTTTTACTGATTCTAGCAATCTTACTTAGACTAATTATATCATGTTTTTCTTTTTTTAAATCTTCAGTAATCCATTGTTTTTTTGATTGATACTTCTTTCTGGTTTGATTCGGAAATGAAAGATCAAAATAATACATAAAGATTTGACAGAATGTTGGATACTTTAAATCCACTGTTGCATCAAACACATTTAACCAGGTTTCATTTTCCAATAACTTTACAAAAGTTTCCATATTATTTTTTGAAAAGTTTCTACATTTGAAAGATAAACTCTTATTAGTTGTTTTTCCACCATCTACTGGATTATCCAACATGAGCTCCAGTACCTGTGCATCATGGTCTGATAGGGCAGTAATCAACCCAAATACTCCTATTTCAGATCTGTCTATATTGGTAAAAAAATTATCGATGCAGGTTGATGTTGTAGCTGTCACTCTCGTCGGAAAATCCACCAGATAATACATCCCTTGACTTTTTAGAGTGTTTTTCAGGATCTCTACTTCAGGTAAAAACGGATTAAGCATATTAATATTGAAATCTCCTCCAACAATTATATATTCCTTCTTTTCTATCAAAAAATCAAATAATAAATTTAGCCTATTCAAAAATTCACAATTTTGCAGTTGTGGCTTTCTATAAACTCCTGCCAAAATAATTTTCCTGTTGTTAATTGTTAATTTAGCTATACAGCACTCAAAGAGCTTATCTTGACACAAAAATTCAACCTCATTACAGATTAATTGCTTTGCCTTCAAACCTTCCTCCACAAGAATCACAACACCTCCCCCAGAAGTTGTTGTTCTAGAATATTGACTTATGATTGAGTAATTAGTAAGGTGAAATTTATTTAACTCCGGTTCAGTCATATTATGTTCAGTTAAAATTAAAACATTGGGCTTTATCTCGTCTAAGACTATTTCTAGAGATTCTTTACGACTGTTTAAATCTTGAATATTTTGATGAAAAACTTGTAATTGGTTATATTTGGAAGATTGTAAAGCTGATTTTGTTAAAGTTTTGACACAAGATGCTGTATTTAAATTGGAGGCTGAGGAAAATCCTGAAGGGAGTTTAAAGGCAAAACATACATTTCATTACATGGCTCCAGTTCAATATTAGAGTCAAAAGAGTCCGAAGACGAGTGTCTGTTGTTGGTTGCTGGATCCTCAGCTTCCTTCGGTAAGACTCCCTGTCGTGGTGAAATTGAGCTGTCGACTACAGTCAGTTTATTGCATCTCACAGGAGGTAGTGGTGGGAATGACTCCATGCTCTGTGTAGACAAAGTTGTAGAGTTCAGGGTTTCACATTGTGCGAGAACATCTGCTTGATGTGTTGACTGTTGTTCTGTTCTCATTGATGCTGCCGTCAGAGTTTCGCGATGTTCTTGAATTTGTGTTTGTGTTATAAATTCATTTTTAGACTGCTGTTCTTGAATGAATTCAGTTTCTTCAAGTAACATTTCTTTCAGTTTTTGTAGAAATGTTTCATAATTCAAGCCACTTCTCAGACGTCTTTGTGATTTTTCATTGTAAACTACAACTGTCACAGATGCTCTGGTATGTTGGCGGAAATATTTAATGTTCTTTGTGAAATGTTGTAGTGAAACATTATCACGAACACACCCCATCGGAGAGCAAACAAGGTGTTTTAATTTTCTTTTATGGAATTCTTCAGTGAGCTGCTGAAACGCTGAATCATAATCATATTTTGATGGTTTGGAGTTGAAAGTTGACTTTGTCACTAGGCTACATATAGCAGCGCCTCCATCGATTTGTTGGAAAGCTAAGTGATCCCTCACATAATCTGAAGCTCTAGGCCTTCCAAACTGTTGCTTAAAAATAGTAGCAACTCCAGCACTCATGTGCCTCTCTGCCTCAAAATCCGCAGATACACAATGGGAAAAGGCAACTGATGGGTCATGTTGAAACTCTTCAATGACATTTCTCATATCCCCCTCAATGACACGCACAGAAGAATTTGCATAGCTATGGTTAAACTGGCTGTTTGATACAAGCTTAGTAGATATTGAATCACTATGATTGACACTCTCCAGCAGCTGAAGTAGCATAAATGATAACTTCTTCTTGCCACGAAAATTTAAATGTAGGCCCTGGCGTGTGAAGTGAAATCTCTGCATAATATCTAAGTCGACAATGTAAACATTTTTCTTTCTGGCCACCAGTTCTCGTATATAGTTGTTTGCCAAGGCCAGATCATCATGCAGTGGGTCCTCATGTCTGATGTCAAATCTCGGAGGAATAGTTGTTATGCACACTATGTTACTTTCACTTATTGTGTCAAGATGTTTTTCAAGATTGTTATAAATATCCACAGTTCTTTGCTTCAGTATGTCATTTGTCCCTGCAATTATGATAGAGTGAGTACTCTTTCCTTTTTTTACGTGACTGAAAACTTGTTGTGTAGTTGCATTAGGCATGACTAGTGAATTTACATTCAACTTCCCCCCACTGATTTCATCAAGCAGTTGTGCTACCCCTCTTCCCTGGCTGTCAGAGTATAAATTCACTGAGATGTTTTTACCAGTAGATGTAATTAATACTTTTTCCTCTGAGTGGTTTGCTTGTTTGTGCTCATATTTTAACTTTTTATTTATTACTATAGTTTTATTATGCTTCAAGGGGACATCTTCATCAGTTATCTGGCCTAAAATTCCAAATTTGTTCGATGTTGTGACGTTGTCTGCAAAATGTTTCTTCCAAAGATCTGTCTGCGAGACTTTCCTGTGCAGGGTAGGTCGATTCCACAAGTCCTGTGATATATTTCCTCCCACTGACATTTCTGAACTTTCTGCTATATTACTCATCCTTTCAGTATTCGTTGAAGAATCTTTTTGCTGTGAAAATGTTGTGCAAGGTTTTTCCAGATTGTGGAACATCAGGTCCTTAATGACTGACACCTCTAAGTTTAGATGTTGGCGGTTCAGCCATAAGTATGCTAGATTCGCTCTCTTCAGTATAATATCTCCTTTTTTTATCTGCAAAGTTTGAACATTATTTATTATTTTAGACATGTTGTAGTTCTGTAAGAGTCCATTTATCAGCCAATCTGTCATTAATATGATGTAGATACCGCAATCATAAGAATTATTTTGCTGGGGGCAGTCCATTATTACAAAGTTGGCATATTCTAGACAAATATGTCGTGAAATTTTTGAAAATATTATCCTTGCTGAGTCTTCATTGTGTTGTCCATAAGAATCAAAGTAATAAAATGTATTGTCTTTTTTCTGATAAAACATTAAGCTCCAATGAGAACCAGAAAACTGTGTAGAAGCCTCCGCATTGTTAACTGGAATAGCAATGTATGCTTTGTCCTTAAGTTCATGCACATTAATTATGTGTTCATAATCTTCCAGTGTTTTAATAGCATGGCTGACTACAGGACTCAAAAAATAAGTGTCACCATTTGTCACTCGGCTGCCCAATATATCAAAATACATTTGAATAGTATCATCTGTAACCCACTCATTATTCAGAAGAGAGATACTATGACCCATTTTATCATTAGTTTGTGTAGTTACATTATTATTTGGAAAAGATTTTTCCTGGCTAGTCATAATATAATCTGAAACTGGTGTACTGTAGTGCATATTTCCCCCCTCATTAATGCTGCTAGAAATGTTGAATGTCTCAGCACTTTGAGCTTGAGTAGGTGTAGTTATTGACTCATCCATTTTATGTAAATCAACGTTTGTCAAATTGATATTTCTTGGTTGGCTTTGTGATTCAGACAGATTTGTAGAGTCGTCCACAACCTCTGAAGTGACCTTCCTGTTGGGAGAAAATACTTTTGTTTTTCTAGAAAAATTAAAGTCTTCAATTTTTAGTTTTAAATTTTTTTCACCTATATATTTTGCCAACTCCTTCCTTGACCTAAAAATTGTACCTCTAGGCGAAGTCACATATATGTCAATCTTTCCCTTATGCACACCTTTTTGTCTTACTACCTCTTCTCTTTTCCACCCCTTAGGTAAATTTGTAGCCATTATTACACTTTACTAATGGTATATATATTTTTTACTTCAACAGAACAGTTCTCGCTAAGCATAGAAATAATATAAACTCAAAAAGTCAATTCTCTTCAATTTAACTTGTGTTGTAAAAATGTATTATTTATTAAAAATATATAAATTTTAGACACTTCTTCTCAAATAAGTAAATAATAAGCAGTAATGTTTGAAATATTTTATTGCTTAACCCTTCTGACAGTATCAAGTTTACTGTGATAAGCCAGAAGTAAATAAACAACAGGTCCCCAGGTTGGTGAGCCAAGCCAGTGTTCCAAAGGTCACTTTGATATCACTTCATCCTCGGAAGCAAATTACTGGTGGCTTAGAGCAGGTTTGTGATAACCTGTTACTTCCACTTACCGGAAACAATCACTTCTTTAGTCAAGTTCAGGATGTTTGTCGTGTTTCAGTCAATGTTCTCAAGTGATATAAATGTTCCAAAAATGTATTATGCACTTTAAATTTACAAAACAACTAATATAATACTACAAATTCTAAGTAGTTTTTCACCTGTGTGATTTTTTCTTTGCTTTTACTGACATATTATAACAACAGTTCAACATGTGCTTATTTACTAGAGCAAAAAGTGAGTACTATATTTTAACTTTATATTGTTTATGGCTTATTTTCATTAAATTTGTATTCAATTGTCATGATTATATACTTTACCGAAGCGTATTTAAGTAATTATTAACTCAATTACCACTTTAAAAACTGTTTAGTCATTAAAAATCAACTACACTGAACTGTATCCTAAACAAACACTCCAAACTCTATTTTGACCCCTACACTGCTCCGAGCGCCGTCACGAGCCCGCCCGCCGCTAGTGATACGACGGTGAGGGTTGCGGTCTTGACCAGCGAGCACATAATTGATGAACGAAGTGAATCACTGTATTGATGAAGAAGTTTCAGTGGCCGTGTGTGTGTGTGTGTGTGGGTGGGTGTGTTATCGAAATACTAAATAACTGTAAAACATTTCTTAATGAAATTTTGAAGGAGTCATTTGGGATACCAAAGCAATGTTTTAACACAGCATTCGTATTTTATTTTTGATTATTAATAATTATTAAAACTAATTTTAATGTTTGATATTCAGTAGTTGAATTGGTTTTCGTAGTAAGCTATTGACTATGGTTGTCTTTAAAATGTCAGCTGGGATTTGTCTGTGTTTCACTTGAGGGATTTTTATCCCCTATATGGGATATTTTGACTGCTTGTGGGATAAAATGGGATTGTGGGATAAAGTGGGATTTTTTTGAAATCGGCATTACGTCTGCTAGTTTGCTTACAACTTACGACCAGAGCACCTTAGCAGTAGCACTTCTAGTGGATTTTCTCGCCGTACTGGCAGTTGCGGGGTTTCCCATTTTTAACCTCGCTGTCCGCACCTATTATGATTTTATGAACGTCACAGAACGAACACTGAATCATGTCAATTTCGCTGGCCGAGCCATGTTGGAATTAACAAGCAAACTATTTGCCATTATTTAGTACCTACTTCGTACTCTTTAGTACTACCATTAAAAATATTAGTACCTCTCACGTAAATAAATTATTTAATTTAGTTAATTCACCGTATCATTTAACCTATGTCGCATTGCTCAAAATCCTTTGAGGTACTAAAATGTAAAATACCTATAGGTAATTAGTAGATCTAAATAAGCTCTATCTAACGGTATAAATATTGTACTTATACATTATTCAATAATCATATAATATTTAACATTAATTGTGTTGCAATGTTTAACAAATCAGTGGGAAAGTGTGGGATATGACGAGGGATACTATAAGGGAGAGTCTGGGATAAAGTGGGATTTTTTGTATCAGTGCGTGGCATATTTTTACCGTAGAGTGGAAACACTGCATATTTGTTTATAAATTACTCAAATGTAAACATAACCAAAACTATGGATTTGGTTATGTTTTGTTCCATCAATTTTTTTTATTTCGAAATAGTTTAAAATGTGAGTGTTATGTAAATTAATAGTGTTTTGTCGTGTTTAAAACAATGCTTGTATCTATTTAGATTTATTATCAGTTTATTTTTTACTGGAAAACTTCGATGTAAAAGCTAAGTGTTTGGACTAGTGATGATAAATTAATACAATAGGTTTTGGAATTTTTGAATTACTGGGACAGTATAACTCTGTAACACGACTAACTGTGATTGATAATCAAGCGTGTTGTAGACCTATAGTAGTTTCTTTACATTGTGAACAAATTACTTGATGGCAGACTTACTAAACTATCATACGTGCAAACTATCTTTATTACATGTAATGTACCAAATAAGCCTCACTGTCACCTAATGACATGGGATTAAAGTTTTGTAATCTACCGGTCAGTAAAATAGTCTGGTTACAGTTTATATTTGTTTGCATTTTCTGTGGTTAATATTGATTTTCATAAACAATCAAGATGTCCAAAACTCCGTAATCCCAACCGTCTACATTGTTCAACTAATTACCATGTAGACAGATTGCCCTCCTGAAAAATTGTCATTAATGTAGATGTTGGATTTTGCTTTTAAATCTCTCGTGCTGCGATTTCAGTAGCTTGTGTATTTAAATTAAAACTAACATATATTAATGATGTAAACATTTTTAAATTTAAGGTATGAATTTTATAAGATACTGTTATATAAATAAATCATTGAATACCTTTTTTTACATTATATGGCTTTAAAACAAGTATATTTCTGTATGTTTAACCCCCTGATTTTGGAGCTGGAAATTAATAGGTCTAATAATTATTGGCAACTTTTCTCTCAGGTTATATATTTAAAACTCGTCGAAAACCATCCGGTACCAAAAATATATTAGTCATTGGCCGAGTCTTAAAAAAGCGTGAACAGGAGCTAGGACCAAATAAACGCAATCAGTTTAATCTAATTTGCTAGGTACACACAGTGGTTTTAAGAGGTTAATTGCTCCACCTCACCCTCCAGGGTTAGATGAAAACGTATTCCGCATATTCTCTATTCATTGTAGCTAGATTAGGAAACCCCAGCATAGCTGCTATAGGCACGTTTTCCATAAGCGGGAATTTTGCGCAGGTTACCAGAAGGTTAGGATATAGCAGGAAAGGAAAGGGTGGGATGGGACAGGCAGCAAAATTGGCCTTTCAGAGTACCAACTCCCGTGCCTTGTGACAGCTGTGATCAGGCTCAATGTGGACCCGCTCTGCCCTCCAACTGGCCAACCCAACGGATGGGGTATCCATGTACAACAGCCAGCGACCATACATTCTCAGGTTGGGGACCAACCCCTGAGTTTCCGCCCCGAGCCGCTGCAAGTGGAGGGACCAAAGGTGAAAGGGAAGTTTGTCATAATGGACATCCAAAAAACTTCATATGTAATGACAATTTCATTTGCTGTACCCAATGTCAGCATCCAAACTGGTATAGACCAGTTTTAAGGTTGTCCTGGGACGAATATTCTCTATTGGTCAATGCTAACACACCAAGTTTTAATAAAATTAATAAGTATACAAGAGATATATGTTTTTTATTTCTTATAAGAATAACATCGGACAATATACTTAGTTTACTGCTGAATGGAAATTGAAATATTCTCCACAACCATTAGCCGAATAGCCTACTAATTTAACCGTGTGTGGATTGGAGTACTAATTTTTCATCTTTTAGAGCTTTTTATGGCAATGAGATAAAACTGTTGAAACCTGCTAAAAATATTTAAAGTTTATGGTACTAAGAAAGGTAAAAAACTGAAGTTTGGGATCTCTTAAGCCCTGTAATTTCTGAACCCAAATTTTTCTAAAAAACCAGATGGTATATTTTATTAGAAACCTAATATAAACCACCAAATAAAAAATCCAAAGATTTCGAAAGCGGCTCCTCAAAACTGCTCCAGACCTATATACTACGTTGTTGGGTACCAAAATATTATGGATACCTCTTTGTTCTTCCCTCAGGGCTCTGCCTTTACTATCACTCCCAACTTTTAATTTTAACGTATGATTCGTTGGATTTATTTTGTTAAAGCAGCATCTCCTGAAAGATGTCCCCACGTTTGATACGCCGCCCTACTCAACCACAGACCTGCCACCGCACAGGACAATTTTCTTTGTTATTATTTACACCTTTTTTAGTAATTTTAGAACATTTTCAATTATACAAAAATTTTTGTTATTTTCTTTTAACCCCGACCTTAGAGCTCCGCCTCGCTGGCTTTAAAAGTTGCCTTGTTAAATTTATGGAGGAAATATGATCCTTGGGTAAGCGTTCGGGAGTTCGGGTCAGCATTCGGGTTGAGTACTACTAGCTGGTCAGACAGACATTATTCTATCCTAATGTCACTGAATTTGTTTTATGTCAAAGATCCTCGTTCTTTTTCAAGATGAGCTCGTTAGCTATACGCTCACTTGCCTATGTTTATATAGAGCTTGCTTCGGTATTGAAAATGAGTTGCTATTCAAATAGATTTATTATGTCTATAATAAACATATGTCTATATGCTTTTCAAGTATGTTTAGATATCATCCTTATAACAGCTGTTTGATGAAACTAAATAACTAACATACAATCCCGACTTTGTTTTATGTATTTAGATAATGAAAATCACTTAATAATATCTTGCCATGACAACGTTAATATACACTAGGCAGCAATACGGATTTTAGCAATTTGAAATTTAAGTAACTGCACAACGCCATCTGTAGAGCCTGATATAAGCGTAGGTTATATTATATAAATCAAACAGGAAAGTTGGCCGGGCTGGTAAGGGCCCGCACTTGCATTTAGGGTGTAGACCAGAGCCTGTACAGACCTAAATTCAGCCCTGGCCGTCTGTATGCAGAACTTCAAACATGCTAGAATCCAGAATCATGGTCCCTGTCTCGTGTACATTCTATGTGCCTAAGAGTAAAAATATGTTATAGTCAATCAATACAAATGCTGAATTATTTTGACTCAATCCTATCCTACACTATAATATGAGTAAGGTTTGCATGCTCGCTTGCTTGGTTGATTGCTTGCAACTCTTATCTCAAAAACGGCTCCAACGATTTTCTTAAAAAATAACTAATGTGTCCTTCCAACTACTTGTGTTGTAAAACCTGATATCTGGGTTAAAAATAAGTTCTAGACATGTCCCATCCCCCAAAAAAATCAAATAATGTAAAAAGCCGCTATGGAAAATTGAAAAAATCACATTGGGCTTTTGGAGATTAAAATAAAAGCAAAAGAGTCATAACAGCTGTTCAAAATCTTTCAGCGAACTCTCAAAGTTATACTCATATAGTTTAAGTACTACCTGGGACTGAGCTTTGCTAGGGAAAGGTCAATCTTGTTTATGACTTGGAGTTGTTTTTCACCATGTATCCTACTAACGAGCATTTTTGAGGTCACAACAGTTGTTATTATAATGCACCTTTGAGTCATTCTGGATATGACCACTCTACATGTAATCTTCATTCAAAGGATTTATTATCTGATTTTATGGAACCACATGGAACTCATGTTGTTTATGATTATTAACATGTGGTTTCCTGAGAGCAGAGATTAAAAGATTTGAGAGAAGATTACATACATAGAGTAGTAAAATAAATCAAAGGGATATTGAGCTACTTAAACTGGAGTGACCTTAAAAATGTAGAAAAGAGGCAAATGAGTTGTACAAATCTGATTATCAGTAGGGGGAAGTGGTGAAATAAGCTCCAAGTCATCTAAACAAACTGAATAGCCTTCCCCCGAGCAAAGTTCGGCCCCCAGGTATCATATATACTCTAATATGAGTAAGGTTTGCTTGTATGTTTGCTTGCTTGCGACACTAATCTCAAAAACGGCTTCAACGATTTCCTTCAAATGTTCAAAATAACTAATTTCTGGGATAAAAATAAGTTCTAGACAGGTCTCATCCCCAGGAAAAATCAAATAATGTAAAAAAAAATAAAATGAAAAGTTAAAAAAATTAACATTGGGCTTATGGAGTTTTAAATCAACACAAAATAATTTTATCAGCTGTTCATAATCAACCAGGGAACTGTCAAAGTAATACTCATGTTTTTTATGATTATTAACATGTGGTTTCCTGAGAACAGAGATTGAAAGATTTGAGTGAAGATTGTATATATAGAGTATTAAAATAAACGAAAAGGACATTGAGCTATAAATAGCAACTGGAGGAACCTTAAAATGTAGAAAAGAGGCAAATGAGTTACACAAATCTGATTATCAGTAGGGGAAAGTGATGAAATATTACTCCAAGTCATCTAAACTGACTGATTGGCCCTCCCCCGAGCAAAGCTGGGACCCCCAGGTACTGTCGTGTTAAAACGGATATGAGAAGGGTGTTACCACTCCAGTAGTCAGTAGTATTTTTTATTTACATTAGTCCTAAATTATCTGTTCTTGCCGTTGTGGAGTTAAAACGGATTTGGGAATGGTGTTACCATTCCATTAGTAAAATGTTTGGTTTATTAATTATCTGTTCTTGCTGTTGTGGAGTTAAAACGGATAACAGAAGAGTGTTACCAATCCAGTACCTGCCTACATATCTTTAAAAATTCAGTCTTCGTTCATCCTCTTACGGGAAGAATGAGCGTACACCTAGTACAGCTGATCTTGATTGTTGTCATTTTAGTTTCCAGTTCACTAGTTTATGTATAGTAGTTTGCACGATGGGGTGGTCTGAGGAAAACACTTTGATGTTTATTTCCGAGTACAACAATCGGCCAGTTTTGTGGGACTTGTCCCATCCTTCACTACCACAAAGTGAAGGGGAATGACACTTGGAGAGAAGTGGGTGAAATCGTGGGGAGGTGGGTGAAATCTACAGACAAGTACACTGCCGACTTACACAACGGCAACTAAAAGTCATCCCCACCGTTTTACCCCGCTCAGTGGTTTTCGCGCTCAATCTGTCCGATCCGATGTCTTGTTCGGGGTCTTGATCGGGAAGAAGTTCGGAGTGAATTTAGCTACCTTCGTGCCCTGCTCCCTGCTCGATCCGATGTCTTGTTCGAGCAAAGGTCCGGTAGTGTGTGGCCGCCTTTAAATAACGGTTTGGTTATAAACTATTGCGGTTTTCCTTGGCCGATAAACTACGTTTAGGCCTACTTGTCGTTTTCGGTTTAAAAGTTACGGCGACCATGAATTGCGGTCAACTTGCACTTTTTATCCGAAAAAATTGTCAAATTGCTGATTTTGGTCCATGAATTCAAGACAGTCGTCTTTTTTTGGGCCGATAACACACAAGTTGTTCAATAAAACGCGTTCGGCTATTCTTTTCGGCCGATCAAATTAATATTGATATGGAATTTTTATCAAATTTCCGGGGGAGGACTCCCGGACCCCCCACCCCTGAGGGGTATTCTATACAACCCCCCCACACAAAAAACCGGGCATTTCCCCCCACCCAATGTGACTCCCTGGATCCGCCCCTGATCGTGCCTGAATTTTATTTTGTAACTGTTAGTAACAAATTATTCTTTAGCTTTAACAACAAACGGGTACTAAATTCCAACAATAGCGGTAAAAAATACATCTAACAAAGGTTAGTATGTTGGTGATTGGAGTAAAGTATCCCACAGTTGTATATTTATGGAAAAAATGTTATGGAATTGTTCCGGGACACCTGTACATTTATTTAATACAGTATTTGAAGAAATTAATAAGATCAATATATTATGATGAAATATATTTGTTAAATTGTAATTCTTAAAATTAAAAACCATTTTAGCGAATTTCCCCTATAGGGAAGAAGCTATTACCGTAGGTCTCATGGTAAGACTTAAGCCCGAGACCATGATAACTTTTTGTTTTGAGGTCCCCAGATGCCAAAAACACTATTCGTTCAAATTTATATATATGTATATATATCTATATATATATATATATATATATATGTGTCCGTTACCGCGATAACATGAGTAAAAAACGTCCGATTTCGATGAAATTTGGCTCAAATGTGTAAAGCCAAATTCATGACTCATGTTCATGTAATTCATGACTTTAAGTTCAAAAACCAGAAATATCGGACCACGGGAAGGGGGGTTTATGGGGGTTTTAAATTTTCCAAAAATCATTTTTTGCATTTTTCACCCTAAAATTTTTAAAAAACTTAATTTTGGTTTTGACCATGTTATAGAGCTTAAAAAAACAAATAATATGGTATTTTGAATTATTAACCTAGGTTAAGTGGTTGCGGAGAAAATCCAAAAAAACCTGCTCATAAAATCTCCCATGTTAATCTTATGGGAAAAAGGTTTTTGGCTTTTCCTCAGTTCATTTCTATGTAAACTTCACATTTGTTTACATAGAAATTGTAAATCAATCAGTTTAGCTCTACATAACAATCATTTTGGTGTTTAAATTGTGATTCTACGTCCAACCGTTGCCGTGATATTCAAAGTGCTAAACACAGTATGTTGTCCAATGTTATCCTTATGGAGAATATTTAAAATTTGATATCTCGATTATTTATGAACGTATATTGATGAAACTTGGTAGGTGGCTTCACCTAGTACTGGTATATTGATATTTCCACAAAAATTGATTTTTCGTTGATTATCCTCTTAGCAGCAAACCTGCATTCTCATCCCTAATGTTATTCTTATGGAGAATACGGAAAGCTTTATATCTCCCTTAATTATGAACATAAATCATTAAAACTTGGTATATAGCTTCACCTGGTTGAGTTATATTGATAATTGCAAAAAACCCGCATTTTTATCTTCCTCGTTGCAGCAAACCTGCGTTCTCAGCCCTAATGTTATTCTTATAGAGAATAAATAAAATGCTATATATCACTTATTTATTTAAGTATTTTTATGAAACTTGGTAAGTGGCTTTATGTGGTAGTAAGAAATATATTCATTCATAGGAAATTTGCTGAGTACGCAGGTTTGCTGCGACGGGGGTATTATATTTATAATTAATGTTTAATGATAAATAATTTTATTTGTTTTTAATACAGTAAAGCTATCCTAGCTTATTTAGGCCTAGATAATTCGAACCTCTATACTTAAAATTCAACTTTTTAGATAGTTCGAATTTTATTACCACGGTCCCTTGAGATTCGAATTATCCGAGTTCCACTGTATTTAAATGTGCTCACAACCGTGTCAAACATTTTTAATGATAAAATTTGTATAGGCAACAAGAAATGTACTCATCAAGACTATAAAGTGAACGCTCAAAATAAAAATATATTTAAGATTAGTTGTCGGCGACATTGAAAGGCACATCAGTGGAAAATAGTAAGCAACCCAACCCTACTCAACCAGTCGAGCCGCGGGCCGTGCACCCCGGACCGAAGAAGAACGAGGAGACGGAAAGACAGTGCTGCGTGGTGGAGGGGGAGAAATGAGGAGAACGCGCTCCTCTCTCCCCCCAGCCAGATCACACACACTCACAGCACTGGCCGAGTTGTCTTCCTAGCGGCGCGCGATGGCGACTTGTAGAACTACTGCTTCTCACCGCCAGACTAGCTTAGCGGCCAAACACCCTTAAGAACCTATGTACTGCATTATGTGCACTTTTTTTCATAATTTGTTTAAAAATATAAATTAGCATTAAGAAAGACAAGCTCTGTAAAAACTAAAAATTCAAATTAAAAAAGACAAACTGTAAAAACTGTAAATTAACATAAAGAAAGACAAGCTTGTATAGACGGCATACCTGTGAAAGAGTATAAAAAAGACAAGCTCTGTAAAAACTATAATTATCATAAAGAAATACAAGCTTGTATAGACAGCATACAATTGCATGTGAAAGAGTACAGTGAAACCTCGATAACTCGAACCTCAATAAGCCAAATTCATTGATAACTCTTAATTTTTGTTATTCCACTTAACTTGCCTACCTAAAACTATGTTATTTTACCTCTATAAGTCAAAGGGTTAGCAGGAAACACGTTGATAACTCAAATTTTTGCAGTATTCTTAACCTATCACTGCACCTCTGTAACTCAAGTTTTAGCAGCAGAACCTCTATAACTCAAATCTGTACAATCGCCATACCTCTATAAGTCAAAGTATTGGCTAAAGAACCTCTATAAGTAAAAGCTGTCCGTTCACCAAAACTCCAGTGACTTGGTAGCCAGAAATTCCGACCCTCCCTCCCCACTACATCTACCTTTCCCGGGTGCTCCTGGTGTCAGTAAAGCAGCCGACAAATTTATGTTGATGAGCAACACGCATAACAAACACACATATCCTCACGCACGGGGTTCACCTATTTATGGATTTCATTTCAAAATAAGGACCTGTCTCATATTGTTGTAAGTTGATGTGTTTTAGCGAATTTTACCTATAGGGAAGAAGCTATTACCGTGGTTGGCATGGTAAGACCCAGGCCCAGGACCATGATAACTTTTCATTTATAGATCCCCAGACCCCAAAAACACCATTCGTTCGAAACACACACATGTCCGTGAGCTTCACACTCTCGTGAAAAAGGTCCGATTTTAATGAAATTTGGTACAAACGTGTAAAGCAAAATTTATGACTTCAAGTTTGAAAACCAGCTGGGTCGCTTCATCCAAAGTGGTATTTTGGGGGGGGTTTTGTACCCCAAAAATGGGTTTTTTGAAGTTTTTACATTTAATTATTTTTAAACCAAATTTTGGTTTGCACCAAATCCAGCATAAAAAACAAACAATTTGGTATTTTGATCATTGCTCTACGTCAACTGGTTACAGAGATATTGAAAGTGCTAAACACAGTACGTTGTCCAATTTTATTCTTATGGAGAATAAGAAAAATTGTATATCTCACTTATTTATGAACGTATATTAACGCAACTTGGTATATGGCTTCATCTGGTTGTGGTCTATTGTTATTTGCACAAAAAATCAATTTTTACCGATGATTCCCGTAGCAGCAAACCTGCATACTCAGCCCCATGTTATTCTTATGGAGAATAATTAAAACTGTATATATCGTTTATATGTGAATAAATGTTTATGAAACTTGGTATGCGGCTTTATGTGATACTAAGACATCTATTATTTATTGGAAATTCGGTGAGTACGCAGGTTTGCTGCTACGGGGGTATTTATTAAATATAATAGTTTTGATTTTATTAGATTTGTGTCCGGTGTCGTTAGTTAGGGTGAGTTTAGAGGTTCTGGATGTAGTGCGTAAAACATCGTTTTTAGGTTGTGTGTTTACTAGGTAAGTGTTTGCAGTTTCGCAATACTCTAAGAGTTTTTTGTGTTGGCAAAACTCTTCCCTAAGAGGAGAAGTTAAATATTATTTGAGGCTGTTGACACAAGAAAAAAACGTGACTTTGGGAAGCAGTTTGGAACACTGTTGACAATTTTAAAACAGAAATAAGTGTCACACTGCTTGCCCCAAATTCCAACAATGATCTGCAATTTTAACTGTTATCATCTTTTGTTCCCTTTTAGTTTTGCAAATTATTTTAATAGCCTACTAAAGTACATTAATTTTCAACTAAATTGAAATTGATTCGTAGTTGGTCAGAACTGACTTCCGTAAGAGGGAGGGATTTGTTTGTGGCAGGTGATAAGAAGTGAGTAAAAAGCATCTAGAAAATAGACAGGAAGTGGTCGAACAGGCAAAATATCACCAAAATACCAAAACTGTGAGTCATTATTTGTTTACTTTCATACTTATAACATTTTCACTGAAGGAAGTATTTCTTCCTCTACTATGTTAACCAAAGAAGCTTTACAACTTACTTCCGGGCTTATTTTGGACATTAAAAATTGTTCAAATCCTTTTTAATTTTAATAATTATTATTATACGGTATGATTATTTATGATACAAAGCTCAAAATGATTTAAGGATTCTACGCTTCCATGATCATCTATTGAGTTACCGTGACCCTCAATAAGTCGAAGCCTGTGGAAAATACCCATGATAAGTCAAAAGATATTTCGAATATTTGAGAACTCAAATTTTTCCCTTTCCCCCTGAGGTTTGAGTTATCGAGGTTCCACTGTATTTCCAAATAATCCATTTAAACCAAGAGAAATCGCTGAAGTTACCAAAATCACATTGGATTTGGTGTAATTTTCTTACCTGGTACAAGGCCTCTTCCTGGATACGGTCGCGGTTAGTGTGGACCAACACCTCTACAGTGAGGCAGCGACCCGTCACCCTCTCACAGTACCGCAAGATGTCCTCTCGGTCATCTGGAAAAGATGTGGAAACTTAACAGCGGAATAAGAGAGGGAGTAGTAGATGGAGGAAGGAAGAAATCTAACATATACAAATCAATGTTTGCACATCTGTTTGTCTGTCCGTTCGTTATATTTTATGCGCTGCCATACCGTTCATCCGATTGCTTTCAAATTTTGCATAGTAACACAGGTTAACCCTGGGAAGGTTTGAGGCCATTAACCGAAGTCCTAGGACTTTAAGGCTGTGTCCCACTGGATTTCAAAGTTTCAACGTTAATCTTATGGAAGAAAGATTTCTTTTGATTTTATCAGATGATATCTGTAACTTAAAATATTGTAAACACCTGTTTATCATTATGGAAATAAAAAACCTACTTGAATGGCAACTGTCATTATGGAAAGCTGATCTGGGAGGCGAGTGAGCGAAGCGAACGAGCTCATATTGAAAATGAAAGAGTATTTGACATAAAACAAATTCAATGCCTGTTCTTCGACAGTAACGCGCCGGGTACCAGCTAGTATACAATAAACAGTATCAGGAAACCGACACATACTTTCTCCCTTTTAGCCCATCTTTAATGAATAGGCCTACATTAGTTTTATTCACTAATTATAGGTACTGTAGAATATAATGTACAGAAAATCTTCCAAAAAACTTGTTTTCAGAAATGTCCACCAAATTCATTTTTTGGAGGCACTACAGAATCCTTTGCTACACACAGGTTTTAAGAGGGGAAATGCCCCCTTATCCACCAGGGTTAAGGGGCAAATATAATTTGAATATCTTCCGTAGGCCAATGCTAACTTGACCTGCTATCAAGTTTTAATGAAATTTATCTTTAACGAAATTTATCAATAAATAAGAGAGAAATGGTAATCCATTTCAGAAAATTTGTTCTCAAAAATTGTATTCTAGCGAAAGACCCTCAAAATTCAATCTTAGAAAGTTCCATTCTAGAAAGTTCCATTCTCAACATTTTCATTCTAGAAAATTCCAATCCAGAAAGTTTTTTTCTAGAATGTTCTATTTAAAAAAAAATTTATTCTAAAAAGGTCTATTCTAGAAAGTTCTATTCTAAAAAGTTCTATTCTCAAAATTTTCATTCTAGAAAGTTCCATTTCAGAAAGTTCCTTTCTGGAATGTTCCATATTAAAAACTTTTGTTCTAGAAAGTTCTATTCACAACATTCTTATTCCAGAAAGTTCCTTTCTAGAATGTTCCATACTGAAAATTTTTGTTCTAGAAAGTTCCATTCTAGAAATGAAGTTCTATTCTAAAAAGTTCTATTCTCAAAATTTTCATTCTAGAAAGTTCCATTTCAGAAAGTTCCTTTCTAGAATGTTCCATATTGAAAACTTTTGTTCTAGAAAGTTCTATTCACAACATTCTTATTCCAGAAAGTTCCTTTCTAGAATGCTCCATATTGAAAATTTTTGTTCTAGAAAGTTCCATTCCATTCTAGAAATGAAATTTTAATTTCACTATTGTTGCCACTATGGATACTAACCCCCGTGTCAACTGTCGAGTGACGGTTGACAGTTGTCAAGTAATAATTGTCAAGTGACAGTTGTCAAGAATAGGTGTTGTAGTTCTTTTTTAAAACGTTGAGTGAAGATTGGTAATAAATAACATAAGTGGATATATGATCTAAATCTATATTTGTCAGACTCATGCAGTCACTAACATAGTGATCACTTTATCTAAGAAACGACAATGTCTATTGAAGATACAATTTTGGATGGTGGTTCCCCTTATGCTGCAGATTCACAATAAGAATACGTTTAAAAAAGTCCTATAGGGTTCTTCGCTAATTTACTTTTATGGACATTTTATGAGTATTAGTAATTTACTGGACCTTTATAAGTTACATTTTGGTAGGAACATAATTAATTCATCAGAAAAAAACGCAAGCCTATTCCTGTTACGAAAATGTTTAAGGGCTTCGCCACCCGGAATTTCAAAATACAATATTTTAACAATCTTGCACATACTCTTGGACTGATGGATCTGAAATTCGGTAGGAATGTAGCTGATAGCTCAGTGCAGACATTTACCTACTCCAGACACAAATATACTCAAGGACTCTGGCCCAATAGCCTTTAATATAAGCGTGTTAGTCATAACACACCAACTACTCAACCAGTAGAGCTGAAATTTGATGCCTTAAAGGAAATAAGAAACAACATCATGGGAAGTCACGGTGTTGTTCTCTGGAGATTTCACACAGACCCTTTGTCGTAAGTGAGACATGAGTGGACGAGTCTACGCCTCGCTAAAAATATATTTATGTAACCGGCCACTGAGCGTCTGAACTTAACAGTAAATATGAAAATGTATTTTAGAGAAGATTAAGGGGTTGAGCAGTTTTCTTATGCGCTTTTAAAAGTTGAGATTGGGACATTGAAAAACAAATTAAGTCTCAGAAACATCTATCCTTCACTCGGCACTATCGATGAATCACAGGATTTACTGATTGACAGTTTGTTACACCGAGGTTCATAAACAGTTTAATCTGGAAAGTGCCTGGCTCTGTGATTGTGCCATCCTCACGTCCACCAATGAACAAGCAATGGAGATCAACACAAATGTAGGTCTATTCCAAAGGGAGGATCGAACATAAACAATATTCAATACCGTTCATTTAACTATGACCACTGTTAGAACAGTTCGTATATATTGATTTACATTTATTTAAACTCAAGTAGTCATATGTTTTTAAAACATATGATTTTTCCAAGTTTAAATTGTTTATTTACAATTATAATGAAAACAGGACCTGGCAAGAATGGTGATTTTAAAAGTGGTTTGTCAATGTTTTTACAGTTTAATGTTTCGTTACATTACTATTAATTTATTGGAATGTAAAGATTAATGTATCAAAGTATTTAACATGTTAAATTAAACAGGGTTAATATTTTGTTGTACTTGAGTTCTTTTATTTCTAAAATCGAATCCAAAGTGTTACGTGTACCGTTGGAGTCGCAAAAACCACACCGTTCACTACCCGAGAGAGTTCCTCGACTTGGAAACAGTACCCGAACTATCTGCCATAGTATATTTCGTTAACTTTAATTTAATTCTATTTTAAAAGTGTAAAATGTAATTTTAATATTGTAAAATTATGTGGGTTGTTAATTTGTTTAGTTAATCTACCATTTATATACAACCCGTACGAAGGACGGGTACACAGCTAGTTTATCAATAAATAAGAGAGAAATGGTAATTTTTGTATTCCACATAAGAATAACATTGGACAACGTACCGTACTGTATTTACTGCTAAATGAAAATTTCAATTTTCTTACAATCAGTAATTGTAGAATAATTCAAAATACTACATTATTTAGTTTTTTGAGCTTGTTTTAATGTTAATATGTGAATTGTATTTATCATTTATGAGTTTTATGAAAAACTTAAAAATTGATTTTTGGAACATTTTAAATCCTGTAATTTCTGAACCTTAATTTTCCCTGAAATTCGGGTGTTCATTTTGTTGGAAACTTAAAGTTATACAAATCACTAAATTTGAATCAAAATCGTTAGGGCCGCTTTTGAGAAATTTGGGATTTTTTGTGAATTTTGGGGGATAGTTACTATTAAAAAAACAAAAATTCCAAAAATGAAAAAGTGCCTCCTGGAGATATTGTAGATTAGTCCCTACATACCAAATTTCATCAAAATTGGACCATGGGTCCGGTCTCCAGCTCTGTACACAGCCAGACAGACAGTCAGACATCACTCTGAAAACCAGTTTTTTTTAGAATCAGGGACCATTAAAATTAATATTTCCACTAACAATACTTTCTCCATACACTATGTATAAGGGGGAGACAGTGAAAAAGGAGAAGGGAACAGGTGTTTTAAATTTTAAATGTAAGAAAAATTGATAAACCAATAGGCCTAGAATAGAGTACGGAAGAAGATACTGAACACAATTTTGTGCGACTGATTTTTGATATTCTTCTGTTGTCTAATGTAAATGAATAAAGAAGAAGAATACATTAATTATTATTTATAAAGATTTAAACATTAACCAGTTGGAAACATTTTAGGTTTCCCAAACAACTAGCAAAATACAAAGTAAACAAAAACCATATGTTTTAAGTATCATGTAACATTTCTGAATGTAGACAAATAGATTAGCTCTAAATTGAAAATGATTACACAACAGATGGACTACAGTTACAAATGGGAAGATTCATGAAGAGCAAAACACAGTTTTACTTGCACAGTGCTTTACAATAGACAATAGACAAGATTCTTTATTCCATTAAGCAAGTTACTAAATAGTTTCTGTGAAGAAACTGGTAAAGTTTGGCGTCTAATATACATAAACGTTTGAAATCTTCTGGCCAAATAAAATCATTGCCTGCCATTTTATGAAAGCTTTTTTTTTTTGAGCGAAGGCCTGAGGGAATTTTGGGTTTTCTGAATTTTGAGACGTGAAAAAATCCTAAAGGATAATTTGATTTAGAAGAATACATGGGGTATTGTCACGTTGAACACTTTCAAATTTGGCACGCAGCCTGATTGCAATTTAATTACAAGCAACCCAAAATTAGAATTTTGTTTTAACACAGATGAAGGGAATAGGGGCCTATATCCATTACATTAATTTAATAAATGCTGGGCAGCCATTCCTTTGTAACATGTGTGACATTTAGAAATACCGTACTATGGATGCTGTAATTGAAAAAACAGAGTATAATTTTACATTTTAGCAAATTTTAAAAGCTATTCCCTCATAGAGAGAGTCAGTAAATCAATCCAGATCCAAGCAAGGCTTTTGACAGTGTCAATGCAGAGGAACTCATAAAACATATCTCAGAACTTGGCGTACAGAATAAGGAGCTTCGTGACTTCCGCTCTTAATGGCCTATTTGCTTCATTCTGCATAGCAGTCCTTGCCTGACTGGACGAGACAGATTGTAGAATACTTACAATCCATGTTTTATTCCATGTCAGTGTGAATAATGTGGAAGCAAATACAGATTGAGTGAGCCTATGGTGATTACAAAGTAGTGTTTTTCAGATTTTTTGGGGTTACCACCTATAATTTTTATTGAAATCAAATTTTAGTTTTCACTATTGGATTCAGATTAAAAAACAAACAATTTGGTGTTTTGATCATTGCTCTCCTCCGTCAACTGGTTACTGAGATATTGAGAGTGCTAAACACACTAAGTTGTCTAATGTTATACCTAATTTTATTCTTATAGAGAAAAAGACAAATTGTATATTTCACTTATTTACGAACATACACTGACGAAACTTGGTTTATGGCTTCATCTGGTTGATTTCTATTGATATTTGCAAAAAAAAAAACATTTTTATTCCTGGTTGCAGCAATCCTGTGCACTCAGCCCCCATGTTTATTCTTATGGAGAATAATTAAAATGTTATAAATCGCTTATTTATGAATGTAGGCCTATATGGATGAAACTTGGAATGTGACTCCACCTAGATGGGTCCTACTGATATTTGCATAAACCCCATTACTTTGTGTTTCTTGTTGCAGCAAACCTGCTTTCTCATCCCCAATTAGCAAATTTCCCCTATAGGGAAGAAGCTATTACCGTAGTCGGCATGGGAATACTTAGGCCCGGGACCATGATAACTTTTCGTTTTGAGGTCCCCAGACCCCAAAAACACAATTCGTTCGAAACTGTATATATATATATATATATATATGTGTCCGTGAGCATGATCAACACTCATAAAAATTATCCGATTTTGATGAAATTTGGCATAAACCTGTAAAGCAACATTTGTACTTTGGTATTATACGGATGCCACCCTTATACAGCGCGCTGCGGCAGTTATGTTAGGATGGTTTATCATAAAAATTATTGTAGGACTTTCCTTGTTTCGTTACAAATCGAATGATACCTGATGAGTCATACTTCCGGCCGCCAAACCCCCTCCAAATAGGCCAAGGTCAGGTTGTTGACCGGAGCGCGCGCATCACCTGTCACCGCCTGTATCTGGGTCAGTGTCATGAGTGATTTATTGCCGTGCACTACGTTACATTTGTTTTCATAATGAGTGACGTTCTTTTGGTGTGGGATTTGCCTCGAAATGAAGAGGAAACCGTACGTATTTTTATGATAACCCATCCTAACATAACTGCCGCAGCGCGCTGTATGTTTGGCGGAGTACATGTGGCGATCGGGTGTGGCTGCTAGCGGCGGCGACGCATTCAACACGATCCTAGCGGACATCGCTGCCTTTTGGGAGGCACAACACAAAGACCGCTCATCAGAATGATGTAAAATGTTTACAGTAAGTCAATAAAAGTACGTTTTTTCGAATTATGTAGTTATCCTTTGTATCCGGTAAAAATTAACCTCCAAAAATAGTGGCATCCGTATAATACCAAAGTACCGCAACATTTATGACTATAATTCAAAAACCAGCCAGATCGCTCTACCCAGAGGGATATTTTGGGGGGGGTTTTGTACCCCAAAAATGGGTTTTTTGAATTTTTTATATATAATTTTGGAAATAGTCAAATTTTAGTTTTCACCTTTTGATTCAGCTTAAAAAACACACAATCTGGTATTTTGATCAATCCTCTACGTCAATTGGTTACCGAGATATTGAAAGTGCTAAACGCAGTACGTTGTCCAATGTTATTCTTATGGAGGAAAATATAAATGAATAAAATCTGGTACCGTATATGACTTCACCTCGATGAGTTATACTGATATTAGCATAAAAACCCATTTTTTGTGTTCCTTGATGCAGCAAACCTGCGTACTCAGCCCCAATGTTATTCTTAAGGAGTAAAATTAAAATTTCTTATTTGTGAATATATTTTTGAGACTTGGTAAGTGGCTTTATGTAGTACTAAGACAGTTATATCTCCATTGGAAATTCGCTGAGTATGCAGGTTTGCTGCAACGGGGGTATTTTATTCTTATGGAGAACCAGCTGACACCCACGGCTCCGCTCGCAAAATATTAAAACACATACAAAATATTCAGCTGACCAGCTCTATCAAATCTTTGTTTAGTTTTACCATATGCCTTCCTTTGCCCTAACTGACAAAAAAACTACAGCTGATAATTTTATAAATGATATCCTCCCATAAGATTTGCATTGAATTTTTCAGGACCCGTAGGGTGGTCCCTAAGGTTGGATATGGACATTATCAGGTCTATATGTTAATGTGATATGTAAGCTTTGTTCATAAAAAATGTTAGCTTAACCGGTCTAGTAGTTTATGCGTGATAGAACTCCAAATATCCGTACATACATCCAAACTTTCACATTTATAATATTAGTAGGATAATAAATATTTGATATACCGATATCACTTATATTAAAAAATAATGGGTTTTGATGCAAACATCAATAGGACCCATCTAGGTGGAATCACACATACCGTACCAAGTTTTATCTATAGGCTATGCATTCATAAATAAGCGATATATATATATATAATTTTAATTATTCTCTATAAGAATAACATGGGGGCTGAGTACGCACTGTCAGTAGAGATCTATGGGGTAATTCCATACCCTATAATAGCGGTTAGTTAAGTTGCTAGTTGATGGTGTGCATTGCCGGGCTATCAACGAAGACCAGCACGTATAATAGTATACGTGCTGCATTACCAAAACTCCACACCAGCTGATCGGAATAACATTTGAGTGATATTTTTCTATGGCAACAGTGCCACAGTACAACCATGCTATTGGTTACGACATCTTTTTTATTAGCATATTACGTGTTGTTTTTACAATACTGAGTTCTCTCATTGTTCTGATGATGACCGGTGTGACTGGTCAAAATCGATTGCCTAGTACAATCTTTTATATAAGTTTACCGTCTGTATGTGAATCAGTATAACTGTAAATATATCTTAAGTGTTGTAAGACGTCATTTATTACATCCCATATTGGCTACAAGCAGACTGTCAACTTCATTGTCCGCTATTATAGCCTACATTAATATTTTATTCATTATTTTTATACTATTTACGTACGGTACATAGATGAAATATTTACTTCTTTTGAACGTTGAAACATGTGAGAACAGTTTTGAAAATCAAATCTCCCCTTTCCCCACCCAAAAAAATCCGCAACTAATAAAATCATGGTAAAAAGCCAAAACATAGCATAAATAAATTTTTTATTTCCAAATAAATTATACCGATACTGTAGGCCCTACTTTAACTACCTACCTTATTTTCTACCCTTTAGGGGGCATACGGTGTACACACTCGCCCCTGGGCTGAAAGTACACTTGCCCCAACAGCCGTCTAAGTACCAGGAATGTGTATGCCCCCCCTATTTTTTTAAAATATAGATGTCAAGATAAATAGTTATTAGGCCCTATCCTAGCTGGACGGCGAAAATTCGTTCGGCGGTGCGTGCGATGCGAAATTGCAGCAGCGACAATTTCAAACACACAGAGATAAATGAGTGTCCTAGCTGTCTGGCAGACGCGGCGACCGGCGTAGCCACAACGCCGATGCGTGCGACTAAAGACAAACATGTTTATCTTTCGCCGCGTGTTTGTCTTTTGACTGCGGCGTGCGCGTCAGTTTGGTGTTATCACAATTATCTTTTTTTGTTTTTTTTTAAACTACAATGAATGTTTTTTGCAGAATTGGTACATTAATAACATTACCTATCACTATATGACATGTTTTTAATAAAACATTGTTTACTACAAAGCGCTACATGACGTATTAATATTAGGCCTCCTAGTAATTTTTTCTGTAACAGTAATAATAAATTATTAGTAAATATAACCGATTATTAACGATTTCATCTTTTTTAGGTAGGCGTATGTAAGTATCGAACTGTCAAGCAACAAAAGTTTACACTTTTTTGCTACGGTAAAAACATGTGCTTTTGTTATTACTATATGATCTCTTTTCATAAGTCTTTGACTTGTGTGGCCAACTATTGTTAATACTTTGGATGAATAAACTGAACTGACTGACACTGATTCCTTAACTGACATTTTGAGTAACAATTCCCTTCTCAAACATGACACATTTTATATTACGTCCCCCTATTCATTGGCCATAATAAAATATTTTAAACTTCATGTTCATAAATTAATATTTTAATCCTTTCCGCTCGAATGTCGGGGCAGTCCCGCCCACCGCAATTTGCTATGTTGTTGCATGTCGGGCCTGACCCGCACATGCGTTTTATTTATTTATTTCTTAATTTTTTATATTTTTAGTCAGCTTTTTTGAACAAACAAAAAAAATTAAGTGACCAGCTGTGATTGTAAATGCAGGTGGATAGGAATAGGCAAGTACAAAAATGAGAGTGGAAGGATTAAAGACATGTATTCCTTAATTTATAAGAGAAGGCCTACATTAATATAAAAATATATTATGAGTTTCAAAAATACAGCAAAAATGTATTCTCTGTTCTTAAAAATATTACGATTCATAGATTTAATAAGACACACTATAATCTACAAACTTCAAAGTATACTTGTAAATAGGTTATAATTTCAGCAAATTATATAACACATTAAGTTAAAATACGTTTTAAAGTGTTAAAATAGGTTTTAAAGTGTTAAAATAGATTTTAAAGTGTTTTCTCAAAGTTTCATACTGTATATTAGGCTACAATGCAAAAAACACATGAGTATGATGATCCCTGTAAATATGTTTCGGTTAAATTGTGGTTTAGAGGAATCATATTGTGTTTTGGTTATATTAAACTAGTTTGCACCTTCGTAGTAAGTGTAATTTAGGGTAATCAATTCTGATCTCCTAAATAGTCATTTTTCCACACTGTGCGCCCTCCGCCGCCGCAGGTAGCAGCGGCAACCCACTGTGGACAACAGTTTCGCCGTCCGGCTAGGTTGGGCCTTAGTGTATTAAGGGAGTAAAGTACAACTTTGTCTTCCGGAGGAAAATTGTTGGCGCCCGACGCCGTAGGCGAGGGCAACAATTACTCTCGTATACACACAACATTTTCCCCACACCCCAAAATCCACAAGTATCGATAAGTATTCACAATCGCTGACCATTTTGGTTGCGTCAAGCCAAATAATAACTAATATAAACCAACTAATAATAATAATAACCAGCTAATAATAATAATAACCAACCTCAGAACTCAGAATGTTAATTATTGCAGTGAAATATCAGCTGATTCTATTTCGCATGTTGATGTTATACAACTACAGCATTGCCAGTTTTCCACTGCACTGAGTGGCAAAATTTTCAATGTCATTCTTATGGGTTTACATTGTCTCCCTTGAGAGTCGAAGTACTTTTTGTCTCCCTCGAGACACAAAGTAGCACTTTACTCGTTCATTACAAGGAGTAAAATTTGACTTTAAATAGTAGGTGGGGGTAAACACATTTTTGGATTCCTCTTAGAAAACTGTATCAGTGTAGACATTTAAAAAGCAGTTTTATAGCCCAAGAGTCCACTTGCCCCGTGCGTACACTTACCCCACATGGATACAGTTCCGCAGACATCCCTATGATATGTTATCGAATGAAAATATCGATCAATTATAAATATTAATTGGAATTCAGTTGAAATACGATATTTTAAATTGATTGTATACTAATTAAATGAGAACAGATCTAACTTAAATAACCAAATATATTTAACAAATTAACAGGGGATAAAATGAAACAAATTTAAAATAACAACACATACTAACAAAACAAAATGTACCCAACAAAACAGATTAAACTTATTTATAAACCATACTTAAACTACAATAATTATCACTTGTAGAGTTCATTTTAGTTCACCTACCGAGGAAAGGAAATAACATAAACAAATGAAGTAAACAAATTATATTTCAAAAGAGATGATTTACTACGTATAAATATTGTTAAAAATATTGAAAATAACGATTAATTCAATCGATAATAAGTAAGCCTACTAAATTCCAATTGATATTTATAATAAATATTTTCATTCGATAATATATTGTAGGGATGTCTGCGTAACTGTACCCTCCCTATCATTAAAAAAATAGTTGTTTGTTGTGTGCTGTATGTAAATCAACATTTTTTCACTTTTGCACAGGTGTGGAAATGACAGTCTGCCCTAGCTTATAACAAAAATTATTTGAATAGGCCTAGGCTAGTAATAAAACAATAGACTTACTTTCGTTTAATGTTGCCAGTAGATCAGAGTTTCTAATGGTGTCTAGAGTTGTGAATAGGGTGTCTCGCTCTTCTTCTAACTGAGAAGCTTCTTTGCGGATTCTTTCAACATGAAGTTCTACTTGATCCAGCAGTTCAAGAAACCTATCTTTTGGAGTTTCCTCCATTTCAGACACTTCAGATTCGTCTACGTGAGGACCCGACGTTGATTCTAAAGCCAGTCCATCAACATCCATCAGGGCAACACTAGTATACGGTAACTTAAATACTTTAAGAAGTCTTAAAACACTTTTAACTATCTAGGCTATGCCTAATCACACACAAAAAAACTCGTTCCAAATTTGAATACAGTAGATGAATTGAGGTTAGACCGCTTGACTTACTTGAAACCCAAGTGTTGATTAAACTGGCAGTTGTTGGATTAATATCTCAAAAAAGGAACTTTAAAAATGCATTATCCTAGAAAATAGTGTTTGACGTAATTAATTAACCGTAATTCCAGAATGTTTTTAAGCCAACAAAAGGATAAAGTGACGAAAAATTACGATACTCCTTCCGATTCCGATTCTCTCCAATACGAATACACACTCTATTTCCAGAGAATTACAAAGACAGGCGAACTTGTAAAAACAGAAGCGAACAAACGGAAACTTCTCGAAATTTCCATTTCCAGAGACTGTGACGTAATTAATTTTTTCTCAACGTAGCTTTTTATATTAAACTATAAATTACATGTTTTGTTATTGTAAACATATTTTGATGTTTCATTTCAATATATAATTGAAATTTAACTGAATATTCTTCAATTGTTTAAATATAGTTTTCAATTAATGAAAAAACTTCATGAATGCTTGACGTAATGAATGCTTTACTTATCTTTTTTATTTTTTAATGGTAGTTCTGTCTTTGGCTGTGTGATAAATATAATAAACGGTATCAGGAAACTGACACATACTTTCTCCCTTTTAGCCCAACTTTAACGAATAAATTACTTTTTATTTACTAAATATAGAATACAAAGCACGGTCGAATGTACAGAAAATCTTGTAAACAAGTTGTTTTAAAAAAATGCACCCAAATCCCTGCTTTGGAGGCACTACAGAATCCATTGCTACACTCATGGTTTTAAGAGGGGAAATGCCCCTATTCCCCCCCAGGGTTATTAAGGGGCAACATATTTCGATTTCCTCTGTTGGTCAATGCTAAATTGACAAGCATATGAAGTTTGAATGACATTTATCAGTAAATAAGAGAGAAATAGTAATTTTTGGATTCCCCATAAGAATAACAATTGGGCAACGTACTGCGTTTACAGCAAAAATTAAAATTTCAATTTTCTCCGAAACCAGCAATCGTAGAATAGTAATTCAAAATACTAAATTATTTAGTTTTTTGAGCTATTTTTAGTGGTGAATAGTAATATTTTTTTATATTTATGTATTTTTATGAAAAATCCCAAAAAACTGAATTTTTGATGTTTTAAGTCCTGTAATTTCTGAACCCGAATTTTTACAGGAATGCGGGTAGTGTCATTTTATTGGAAACCTAAAGTTATACAAACGACTAAAGTTTAATCAAAATCGTTAGAGCCGTTTTTGAGAAATTTTGATTTTTCATGTTTTTTTGGCGGTTTGGGGGATAATTACCCTTAAAAATCAAAACTTCCAAAAAATGAAAAAATGCTTGGAGATATCGTGGATTAGTACCTACATACCAAATTTCATAAAAATCGGCCCATTGGTTAGGGCTCTAGCTCTGTACACATCCATACAGATAGACAGACAGACACACAGACATCACGTAAAAATTACTTTTTTGGGTTCAGGGAGCACCAAAACGAATATTTCCACTAACAACTCAAATTCGAAAATTTTGACGAAAACAATACAGGGTTTCCGAAAAAGAATGACGGGATTTCGAACGGCCGTTGCTTGGGGACTATTCAAGATAACTAAACGATTTAAACGTCAAATAGAAGAGAAAAGAACTAAGTTTTTTTTCATACGTTAAAATGTTTCGATGTGAGCTCCATTTGTTGCTCTGCATACATCGAAGCGATATTCGATTTCTCGCCAAGTGTTGTGAAGCATCTCTGGTGTCACAGTTGCGATCGCTTCCGAAATTCGCCCACGCAGATGTGGCAAATCACGAATTTTCTCAGCATAAACAATGTTCTTTACGTAACCCCACAAAAAATCAGGACTCCTGGGAGGCCAGGGAATAGGCGCACCCCTGCCTATCCAACCATTTGGAAACTTGTTGTTAAGTGTGTCGCGCACTTCCCGAAGGTAATGAGGGGGGGCGCCGTCATGCATCAAAATGACCCGTTCACCGGCTTGTTCTTCAATTTGAGGAAACAAAAATTGTTCTAGCATATCTAAATAAATTATGCCGTTAATTGTTTTTTCGGCGAAAAAGAAAGGCCCTATCACTTGGTCATACATTAATCCACACCATATGTTCACTTTTGGTTTGTTCTGCGCATGCCAAGGTCAAAGCTCCCTCCCATGCTACGCGGAAAACAAAACTTAGTTCTTTTCTCTTCTATTTGACGTTTAAATCGTTTAGTTATCTTGAATAGTCCCCAAGCAACGGCCGTTCGAAATCCCGTCATTCTTTTTCGGAGACCCTGTACTTTCTCCATATACTATGTATAAGGGGAGAAAGTAAAAATGTAACTTAATTACCACAAATTTTATTCAACATAAAACAATATTCAAGTAACAGCACTAAGGCCTGGTTTCCACGGTACCTTCTAGTAGAGATATCAGTAGCCATGCATCAGGGTAGAGGTGTGCCGAAATTGCCGGAGCTGCTACTTTGGAACTGCTCAGACAACTGAGCTGCTCCGGCCTGGAACAGCTCACCAAACAAACATGCTCCGGGAGCAGTGCCAGGAGCGGCAGGAGCCACCGGCCTTTGGGGTTGAACTTTGAACTGTCGTGAGAGAAAGTGCTTTGCTCTCTCGGAGCTGGAATTCCCAGTTACACCCGAAACCAGCTCCACCCCCAACCTGCTCAATTGTCTCTGTAGGTGGCAACTTCAGTTCCTTGCGAACAAGTGTTTTTAAAAACTGGACTTGTTATGAGTGATCACCGAACCCGTTTAAATTCTCAAAAAGTTGAAAAACTAGTTTATTTAAATGCTAACGGTCCATAAGTATTAAATTGATTTTGTTTGTGTAAATACTTGTAGCTTTATTTTTGCCTTTAAACGTCTAATAATATGTTTTCTTTACGTTTATAATAAAAAGCTATAATATTTCATGTATAAGAACCTTTAAAAGAAAACTTCAACTAACTGTCTTAATGCGATTTTTATTAAAACTAGGAGCAGTGTGAACGATCGGCGTTCCGCAATTCAGACATTGGACGGTTAAACAGATATCTCTGCTCACTTGCTCAGTCGGAGCAACTGCTCCGGCTGGAGCTGCTACTTTAACCTGCTCTTTTCACTGAGCTGCTCCAACCGGAGCTGCTCTCTAATCGGAGCTGGTATGGCACATGTCTACATCAGGGACAGGGGCAGTTGCTGTCGGTTTCAACTATGCAGTATGCACCGCGTAAACGGAACGTACGAGCTACGGATGCGACAGTGGTACAGTGATAGAGACAACGAGGTAAGCTTAAATCCAGTGAGCTCTTAACTGTAGAGACTACTGTTGACTGGATTTTCGTGCAATCACCTTATATACATCTTACTCAGTATCTTACATCCTCTACACCGAAGTCCTCAAGACTTGGGAGTCGTCAAATTCTTTAAATGTTTTTGCTCCCTTGATTTTGAGCTCTTATTCTTTATTCTCTTTTCGGTAATTTCTACAGGTCTTGCTTGGTACTTGTGCTCCTCATAGAATTCTGCTAATGTGTAGGGCCTATCCAGTAAACATTGCTTTAGATTCTTGATGAAACATTTTGAGCTTGTTATTTCTTTTAAGTAGTAGTAGTTTGCGGTAGGAGGTTAAAAAATGTAGAGCATGAATATTCAGGCGTGTTTTACTTGTTTTAGCGAATCTGAGCTGTGTGGGATATTCATATTATTGCCACTACTGAGATCATAGTTGTGGGTTGTGACAGTCCTTTCGTTCAGCTGGTGGTTATTGTTTTCATAAATACTTTTTGTTTCCAGGATATATAAAAGAGATTACTGTTAAAATGTTGTTTGAGCTGAAGACAGTGTGTTGCTGGAAGTGAAGGTTATTGATAATCCTAATGGCTCTTTTTTGTTGAATCATCATTTTTTGAATTTATGTGTTGCTGGCGGATCCCCAAGCTACTACACCATAGCAAATGTGTGAGGAAAACAAGGCATGATATGCGGTTATTGTGGTTTCAATATCCTCTTCAGACCCAAGTATATACACATTCGTGCACAGATACAAGTGGGAATTAGTTAAAATGGCTCATTTTCTGCCGTCAGACATGTTTCTAGTGTTAGTATTAACTTTACCTCATAGATAGCGTTGCTGTAATTGTACACAATAATTGTGAATATTGGGTCTGAATAAAGTACATTAATGAAAACATTTTTTTATTATTATTAAATACATATTCGATGCTATGGCTTTGATTAACTTTTAGTAACTGTTTGAAACTTATCTGAAGCACCTATGAACTAAAGAGTTTGAAAATTCAAAGCTGGGAATTATTTACAATGTTCTAAAAGTTTTCACTTTTTACACAATCTGGTTGTTTTAATTACGTCCTAATGTACACAAGCGTGCCAATTATTTTCTACAAAATTATTCATGCTTTAATGCCAAACTAATGTTACACTTCCCTTAGTCATTTCTGTAGCCCAGTTCATTAGGCATACATTAAAACTAAAACTGTAATTGTAAAATGTTTTCACTATTAGTAGCAAACAAATATTTTAAATTTATCCACAAGTGTGTACATTGGGACCGAAGAGGATATTTAATTTGTGATTGCCCTGATTTTCCTAAGTGCATATAGAAACAGATGATAATTTGTTTTTGACAGGTGGTCGATGTGAGTTTGCCATCAGTTTAGATTTAGATTATTGTTAACTAGGATTCCGAGAAATGTTGTATGTGAAACTATTTCTATTGAAGTTTATGCTGAATTTTCTGTCTGCTGCATCTCCCTTTTGATGGGGGTAAAATTGATGTGTGTTTTAGATTTGTTTATTCCGAGCTTTAAAGATTGACAGGTTTTGGTGACTGCATTAATGTTTGATTTTCTAAACTATTTTTTGATTTTGTTGGTGTTGGAATGGTGGTGTCATCTGCAAGCATTATGCAGCTGATATCCTCAGGAAAAAATAAAAGTTATAGAAAAAGAGTTTATAAATATATATGAGAAAAATCAGGGGTCCGAGAATCGAGCCTTGGGGTATACACTGTACACTATATTCTGTGTGGTTGATCTGGTTTTTTGTTCTATGTTGTTAAATTGAAAGTTTATTTCGGTCAGCTATTGCCTGTCTTGTAAGTAATTTATGGTCCAGTCTCTGGCTTTATTTTTTTATATTTAAAGTTTCCAGTTTTGATATTAAAACTTTTAGGTCGAGGGAATCAAAAGCTTTTTGAAGGACTAAAAATAGGGCTGATATGTTTAACGGGAGAATTGTTCCCCTCTACAATACCAACATTACAACACGAACATGGCACCTTGTACATGGTGTTCGTTATGTTGGTACTGCAGAGGGTATACTTTTTTGTCAGAAACTGCAAGGCAGTAGCAGTCGGATTTAGGAGCTGTGGGCCCCTGGGCTCAACCAATGGTGAGGGCCCTCATGGCCGTCCAATCCTTTTTGCATGTGGCTCTGTGTGGTGCGGGCCCATAGGTGCGCGCCTATGTAGCCTGTGCTTAACACGTTCAGCCCAATGTGAACGGTGTTTCTTCTTTCTTCTATAGTTATTTTATATAGAAGAATTTATATTGGTGAATATAACTACAGTTCAGTGAGTTTTTTGCTTTTAGTGATAATATTTGTACCGGTGGTACACGTCAGAATTTTTGAAATGATTAAAAATACGATCCAGCAAACAGTAATCTGAACAAAAATATGAAGCACTATTTTTCAAAAACATAATTCTGACAACAAAATTACACGTGCGCCACCGGTGGCCACGGTGTGTCTATATAAACCTAAACCACGAATACATAGTACCCATCAAAGTTCTGAAAGGCAGTTGCTACGTACACGTCCGACGTGAGCCGCTACTGTTCACGTCCGTTCCAAATTATGCACCGTACGTTACTTTTCCTGTGATTTTTAAAACAAATTGAGAGCCAGAAAACCTCCTAACCTAACCTAACGTAACCTAACCTATCCTAACCTAACGTAACATAACGTAACGTAACCTTACCTAACCTAACCTAAGCGGTAGCGAAGTGAATTTGCCCTTACATTGGACGTGTATGCAGTCACTTCGGTTCTGAAATGGAAACAGTGCGCCACGGGTGGTATACGTCGGAGTTTTAGAAAGTTTGCCGTGCGCCACTGGTTGCGCACTTCAGTATTTTTAAAACTGACTATCATTTTCTATCGGGCTGAACGTGTTAAATCCGGTTCTGGGCAGTAGTCTCTCCAGATCGTATAGAGCTCACTGGGTAAATCAACCAGTATAGCTGACTCCAAGCTGACCTCCTTGCGAAGTACACTAGCTGGCTACTACAGGTATCGCTTTTTTACACCAATCAGTAAAAAACTATAGGCAACTGATGTGTTACACTAGAGAAGATGTGTAAACGGTCCTAGACAAGAGCAAGTCTGCAGTCAATTTGCCAGTTAAAAAAAATCCCCCGTCGCAGCAAACCTGCATACTCAGCAAATTTCCTATGCATGAATATATTTCTTACTACCACATAAAGCCACTTACCAAGTTTCATAAAATACATAAATAAATAAGTGATATTTAGCATTTTATTTATTCTCCATAAGAATAACATTAGGGCTGATCGAGAACGCAGGTTTGCTGTAACGAGAAAAATAAAAATGTGTTTTTTGTTGCAATTATCAATATAACTCAACCAGGTGAAGCTACATACTGAACTTTTACTCTTCCATGATGCAACCCAAGGTAATAGCTTCTTTCCCGAAATTCGCTAATAAATCCGAGGAATCCTAAGATTCAATGTCTAAAAATTTTTAGTGAATTTCCCCTATAGGGAAATTATATTATATTATTATATTATTTTATTATATTGCCGTAGGTCTCATGGTAAGATTTAAGCCCGAGACCATGATAACTTTTCATTTTGAGGTCCCCAGATGCCAAAAACACCATTCGTTCAAATTTATATATATATATATATATATATATATATATATATATATATATATATATATGTATCCGTAAGCACGATGACTCTCGTAAAAAAGGTCCAATCTTAATTAAATTTGGTACAAATGTGTAAAGTACCATTTATTTGAACGAGTTCGAAAACCAGATGAATCGCACCAACAGAAAGGGGGGGGGTTTTGGGGGGTTTCACATGTAATTTTTATTTAAATCAAATTTTAATTTGTACCATTGAATTCAACTTCAAAAAACAAATAATTTGGTATTTTGATCATTGCCCTACGTCAGTTGGTTACCAAGATATTGAAAGTGCTAAACACAGTACGTTGTCTAATGTTATTCTTATGGAGAAAAAGAAAAATTGTGTATCTCGCTTATTTATAAAGATAAACTGACGAAATTTGGTATTTGAGTTCATCTGGTTGTGGTTTATTGTTTGCACAAAAAAACAATTTTTCGCCTATGGTTCTGTAGCAGCAAACCTAGGTACTTGGTCCTCATGTTATTCTTATAGAAAATACTTAAAATGTTATATATCACTTATTTATGGATGTATATGAATGAAACTTGGTATGTGACTTCACTAAGATGAGTTCTATTGATTTTTGTATAAAAACCCATTATTTTGTGTGCCTTGTTGCAGCAAACCTGCGTACTCAACCCCAATGTTATTCTTATAGAGATTAATTATTATTTTAAATGTCGCTTGTTTGTGAATATATTAACCCTTTGAGTGCCACGCAACGATATATCGTTGTGCACGGAACATCCGAAAAATACTTCACAACGATATATCGTCGTTGGTGGTCTTACCGAAAAATACATTGCAACAATATATCGTTGTTATGGAAAATTTTTCTTACGTCATTACTTTTTATTATTTCTTTCAGGTGATTTCCAGGATAGTTTCTAGCTCTATAAATCTAGTAGTTATTTGGTGAAAATCTTATATTTGAACAATGTTTATTTATCTGAAAAAATATATAAAAAATTTCCCACATGTACAATATGTACCTGTTCAAATTTTTTAATTTTTATTTTTTAGATATTATATATGTGCATAATATTTTAGCTAAACTTTAAACTTACAAAACAAAAAAATTTCATAATGATATCTTACCAAATAAAAAAGTTATTGATTTTATGTACAAAACCCTTGCAAAATGTTGATTTTGTGAATCGTTGTTATAGAAAATTTTTCTTACGTCATTACTTTTTATTATTTCTTCCAGGACATTACCAGGATATGTTCAGGTAAACATATACTCCATAAATATACGAGGCCTAGTTAGTCTGCTTTATGAAATAAAATTGTAATAAAACTTAAACCCTTGAATAAAGTTAGGCTACTGTCTTGTGTACTAATTTGCCGTTTTTGTATTTTTTTACATTTATGGAAATAACTTGTCCGCCTAAAGCCCAAATTTGATGAAACTTTCAGGAAATATTTTGGGAAACATGTCCTCTATAAATCTAGTAGTTATTTGGTGAAAATCTTATATTTGAACAATGTTTATTTACCTGAAACAAATAAAAAAAATTAAAAGAAATTTCCCACATACATATATGTATTCAAATTTTTATTTTTTATTTTTTAAATATTATATATGTGCATAATATTATAGCTAAACTTTAAACTTACAAAACAAAAAAAGCTTCATAATAATATCTTACCAAATAAAAATGTTATTAATTTTTTTGCAAACCCTTGCAAAATGTTGATTTTGTGCCTGGCACTTTTTGGATATACTGTGTTAAAAACTCTGGCACTCTAGGGATATGACGACCGAAAAACTCTGGCACTCAAAGGGTTAATCATGAATTATGAAGTGTTTTAATGTGTTATGTTATATATTCATTGGAAATTCGCTGAGTATGCAGGTTTGCTGCAACGGGGGTATTAATAATTTATGTTCATAATTAAGGGAGATATAAAGCTTTACGTATTCTCCATGAGAATAACATTATGGATAAGTATGCAGGTTTGCTGCTAAGAGGATAATCAACAAAAAATCTATTTCTTGTGCAAATATCAATATACCAGTACTAGGTGAAGCCACATACCAATTTTCATTAATATACGTTCATAAATAATCGAGATATCAAATTTTAAACATTCTCCATAAGGATAACATTGGACAACGTACTGTGTTTAGCACTTTGAATATCTATGCAACGGTTGGACGAAGAATCACAATTTAAACACCAAAGAGATTGTTTTGTAAATCAAATGTAAAGTTTACAGTAAAATTCATTGAGGAAAAGCTAAAAACCATTTTTTTATAAGATTAACATAGGAGATTTTATGAACACTTTTTTTGGATTTTCTCCGCAACCACTTAACCTAGGTTGATGATTCAAAATACTATATTATTCGTTTTTTAAGCTCTATAACATGGTTAAAACAGAAATTGTGTTTTTTGAAAATTTCAGGGTATTAAGTGCAAAAATCTTATTATTGGAAAATTTTGAAACCCCATAAACCCCCTTTTACTTGGTTAGATTTTCTGGTTTTTGAACTTAAAGTCATGAATGTCACTTTACACATTTGAGCCAAATTTAATAGAAATCGGACGTTTTTTACTCAAGCTATCGTGTTAACGGACACACACACATATATATAAATTTGAATGAATAGTGTTTTGGCATCTGGGGACCTCAAAACAAAAAGTTATCATGGTCTCGGGCTTAAGTCTTACCATGAGACCTACGGTAATAGCTTCTTCCCTATTGGGGAAATTTGCTAAAAATTGTTAGACATTGAATCTTGGGATTCCTCGGATTTATTAGCAAAATTCGGGAAAGAAGCTATTCCTTAGGTTGCATCATGGAAGGATAAACGTTCAGTATAGTGTACCGTTGGCAAACATAAACATTTTTGGTTGTAAGTGATATATTTTTATATAGATATAAAACAATTTTTGTCAGAAACTCATCTTAAACTGCACTATTCAACCTTTGTTCTAATCTTTTACACATGTTTATATGGGAAGCAGACATTTAAGTTTTTTGTGTGTTTGTGGGTGCAATAACTTTTGTGAAATGGTCCCATTTTGATTAAATTTGGTGCATACATGTAAAGCAATATTTATGATTTTAAGTTAAATCCAATGGGAAAAATTAAAATTTTACTTTTAAAAAGATTATGTTTAAAATATCAAACAAAAATGTTGGGGTACAAGCCCCCACATAAACAAAACATTAGGATGGGGCGATTTAACTGGTTTTCTAACATAAAAAAACAAAGAATTTAGTACTTAAATTACTGTTCCTCGTCAATTGGTTGCCCAGATATTAAAAGAGCTAAAAACAGTACGTTTCCTTATGGAGATTAAGCAAATTTGAAAGTAGACTGTAACACTAATGGTACTAATCCAAATAGAGGCGAAAAGTTATGCCAGAGCATACGCTAACCAGATGCCAAGCACTGTGACCCAAACTGAATGATTAGTCATGAGTCAAATCGACTCGCAATGACAAGAGCTGATAAGGATCAGTGCAGCCGAAACAGAGAGCGACAAATGCAGTCACCTGATTGGTTGGCCTTGCTCCCGGAAGTTGATAAATACAACCTAAATCCTCAGCTCGCCCCATTTCATCTTCATTAGTGCACCTGTCTATAACTTAAAACTTATTCAAAATTTATTGTCCCACAGGTCTACGTCCGTTTGGACGTGATTAACAGTTCGAAGCATAATTTGGAAGTTAACTATTTTAGTTTCAACAGATTTTCACCTTCTTACTTTTGATACATCCTTTAACATGGTTGTAGCACCAGACAATAAATTTAAAAGCTTTTCTTGGGAAAATTAAATTCTTTTATCGCGAACATGTGCACCGCACGCAGGAATAGGATGGTTGCAACCTGCTAAATTTTTTTAAAGTATCAAAGTAGGGATACAATTAAAATAGATTAAACTCCGTAATTAAATATAATCATTAATAGTGTTAATATTAAGAAAATGTGACCAAAATTAATTTCAGTGTTGTGTATTTATTCTTAAATTATTTGTTGTATTGTGTGAACCCGTCATGTGCCAGAGGAGTGAACTGTAAGTAATTTTAAATATTTATTATTAGTAGCAGTGTCATTAATTTTGCAATTATTATTATTGAAGAGTACAGAGCTACAAATATTTAAATGTGAGTTGTGCCATTTCAACTTGTAAATTTTTCACCGATTCAGGGGCGGATCCAGAGGTCATGTTTGGGGGGGGGGGCGGTCACTGAAAGTTACCCCTCCCCCTTCCTTGTGGAAGGTCCCTGGCACCCCCATTATTGTTTTTAACTATATGAAATTATACAACGAATAAAAGTAAGTTAACATAATATATCAATAACCTTATGCTCAAGAAAAAAGCGATCTTTAACTTTATAAACAAGCTAAGAAAAATTAACTTTAGTTCTACTGCGCCCGACCATAAATAAAAAAAATTTAGGCATTACACTTTTATCTACGTCATCTGTAGGCATCTAAGAACAAGTAAGATGGCTAAATAAACAATTTATTTTAGTATTTACCCATGCAAAAAACTATTTACAAAACAAATTAGAAATCTGCAATACTGAACTATACTACGCAGATAGCCCTACAATTAGGAATGACGCTGACAGCCAAGGTCAACCACTCGAAAAATGAAATTGTCGTACCACATTTTTATAAAAATCAAGTATAAATTAATACTTATGAAGTATAAATAAATGAAGTATTCCTGAGGGTTTAACATTTTTGGCATTTTACGTACAATAATTTGATAAACGAGATCGCACGCAGCACTCTGAAGTGAGGGAAGTGAATTTACGCATTAAAACCTTTTAAAAAAATTAATAAAGGGTTTCAAACAATTCTGGTAACTTTTTTTAATTGAAAAATATTATTTTTTGGCTGTTCTGATGCTCCTGGTTATATTTAAACTGACTATTAGGATGGCAATGTTGTATATTATAAGGTTAGTAGGAGGTATATTGAGGATAACAAGTTGGTATAGGGGTATTGGGGGTGATAAAACTACATAAATATATGAAAAACAGTCTTTTCCAGTGTAAAATCCCCATAAGACAACGTACTGTGTTAAGACAATTAATATTTTTTTTTAATTACTCGGTAAATATTTGTGCTAGAATGATGAAGGAGGGCTTACAATTTTTGGCATTTTACGTACAATAATTTGATATGCAATAATGTTAAATTCGGGGCTTTTCTGACCGTTTTTGGGTCCAAAACCTCAAAATTTGAAAAAATAAATCCTCCAAAAAGGGGATTAGAGCTGTTCGATTGTTTTGCCCAACAAACTTGTCCACCCATTTACAGAAGGCAAGGTTCCTACCAAATTTCAACTAAATCGGACAAAAATTGCAACTCCTGGAGTGCGAACTCATATATACATAAAGTTTTTAGTGACCCCCCAAAACGTTTTCAGGGGGTCTGGTTAGGAACATCTATGGTGGTCCCGGGCTTAAGTTTTACCGTGCTAAACATGCTAATAGTTCACTTTTCCATAGGAAATTCACTAATAAATGATTTACTTCCATAAGATTTGCATTAGAACTTATAGGACCCGTGGGGAGGAGTCCTAAGGTTGGATGCAGTCATTATCAGGTCTATATGTTAATGTGATATGTAAGCTATGTTCATGAAAAATTTCAGCTTAATCGGTCTGGTAATTTAGCCGTGATGGAACTCCAAATATCCATACGTACATCCAAACAAACATCCAAACTTTCACATTTATAATATTAAAGTAGGCTATATATGTGTCCATAAGTACAATAACTCTCGTGATAAAAGTCCGATCTTTATGAAATTTGGTTAAAAGTGTAAAGTACCATTTATTTTAACGAGTTCGAAATCTAGACGAATCGCACCATCCGAAGGGTGATTTTGGGGGGGGGGTTTGTGCCCCAAAAATGGATTTTTTTGGGTTTTCTCATGTAATTTTTATTTTAATCTAATTTTAATTTGTACTATTGAATTCAGCTTAAAAAACAAACAATTTGGTATTTTGATCATACTCTACGTCAATTGGTTACTGAGATATTGAAAGTGCTAAACACAGTACGTTGTCCAATGTTACTCTTATGGAGAAAAATAACAATTTAATATCTCGCTTATTTATGAACATAAACTGACAAAATTTGGTATACGGCTTCATCTGATTGTGGTTTAATGTTGTTTGAACAAAAAACAATTTTTGCCTATAGTCCCGTAGCAGCAAACCTAGGTCCTCAGTCCCCATGTTATTCTTATGGAGGATAATTAAAATGTTATATATCGCTTATTTATGAATGTATATGGTTGAAACTTGGTGTGTGACTTCACTTAGAAAAGCTCTATTGATATTTGCATAACAACCCATGATTTTGTGTTCCTTGTGGTAGCAAACCTGAATAGTCATCCCCAAAGTTATTCTTATGGAGAATAATTAATTAGTATAAATAGTATCCCTTATTTTTGAATATATTTCTTATGAATCCTGGTGAGTGGATTAATGTGTTACTAAGACATATAAATTCATTGGAAATTCGCTGAGTTCACAGGTTTGCTGCGACGGGGTATTTTTCTTTTCAATGATTTATATATAAGAGACAGGCTCTTTTGTAGTAATGTGTAATGTTAATATATAATTTTAATTTGTAAAATAAATGATAACATTTAGTGTTCCCCAAATTTTTGTATGGCCAAAAAAAAAAAAAAATTGAGGGCGGCCTATGCCCTTTAGATTTGGGGAATCAAAAATTGAAAAGCACTTTGCACAACTTCGGATCAAGACCATTTATTTGATACTACCTCAATCGCCGAAATTGGTTCAGAAATTCAGGAGTTTCACAGAATCGTCTTATTGTATTATAGGTAAAGAACATTTAGACAAATAAACTGTAAAAAGGTGATACTTTGTTAAGGGTATCAGTCGAATTTTTCACTAAAAAGTCAATATTACCGACCTAAGTTTAGTAACTTTACTATTTACTGATTACAAAATTTGTATACTCAAATCAAAGCATACACTGCTTAAAAATACATAGATTTTATCGTACTCTTTATTTATTTTTCAAAAATATTAAAAAGCTATATGATATGTAATTCTTAGTCTCCTTGCTTTCAGGAAATCTGTTTCAAAATCAGCAGTGAAATTAGTCACTTTGCCTATTCACGTTTTCTCTGTTATTCATTTTGTTCATAGATTTGTATATAGCAAATTTTCAGTGAAAAATCATCATACTTTATCTTGGTTTATTCCAAACTGAATGATGGGAGACGGCTTAAATTAAAAGTCTTGATCCCAAGGACTCGGGAAAAATAGCAGTATTTCTAAAAAATTACCAGCAAACGAGAAATAACGTGAAACATCCCCTCTATAAGGAAAGCATGGGGATATAAAAACGTCTGCTTGGTTTACATTCAAACATGAGATTACTTGCCTACTTTGTTTACGAACTGACATGTTCTTACTTATTTAGTTTTAATAAAAAAGTAAAACAATCAGATGAGGCAGAGTATTGGAGCAAGGTTATGAACTTTGGCCCCTTCAAGCCACAAGTATATGTTTATGTCCGTAAAAAAAATTTATAATATGCCTTAAGAGGGGGGCTCCAGTCCTCTGCTACCTGCTTCTCCCATAATACCTAGTGTTAACTCTCAAAGTCTGTCCCTCCTCAGCGGATTAACCGAAATAGTTTATACATGGTTCATTTTAATGAGCAAAAAGTACATACCGGTAGAGATTTCAGTGAGGAGAATTTTTATATCACAAATAGTACTCACATAACAAATTTTAAAAAACACCGTAGTTTATCTAAATTTCTTTCAATGATTATTATTTGTGATACCAAAATGTTGCTCAATATAATTGCTAGATGTTTTTTGGCTCCTTAAAATGACCCACACAACAACGATAGCAGATAATCCGTTGAGAGGAGGGATGGGCTTTGAATGTTAACATTGGCCTTGTGGGGGAAGCAGGTAAAATCGCCTAAAGATTCATGACTGGAGCGCCCTTTTGTTAAATATATCATTTTACTCAAATAAGTTCCTACTTCTCCTAATTTTTGAGGCCGAAAATCTCCTACTTTCTCCTACTTTTCCCCAAAAACCTCCTACTTTTCCTATTTTTTAGGTATCAAATGTCAAAATGAACCCTGCAATTGACGTAGAGCAATGATCAATACACCAAATTGTTTGTTTTTTAAGCTTAATTAAATAGTAAAAGTTAAAATTAGATTAAAACGAGTTTGCACGCAGCACACAGACGTGAGGGAAGTGAATTTCCACATAAAAACTTTTAAAACTCAAAATCAGTGTAAAAACATATGTTTATTCCAATTTTTATTAAAATCTGAACACAGTGATTTTTTGGCCGTTCTGATGCTCCTGGTGTCACGTACCTGCAAAGTTGGGAATACAATTTTGCGCATTATAATGTTAGGAGAAGGTCCAAACAGACTTGAAAGTATGCGTGAGGTTGCTGGGGATGATAAAAGTACTCTAACAAAGGTATAACAGGCTTTTCTAGTGTAAAACCCTCATAAGACAACGTACTGTGTTTAGTCAAAACACATTTTCTTTAATAACTCGGTTAACATGTATGCTAGAATGACGAGAAAGGGCTTAAAACTTTTGCCTCACTACACTTTTGCCTTCAAGCCACAAGTATATGTTTATGTCCGTAAAAAAATTTATAATATGCCTTAAGAGGGGGGCTCCAGTCCTCTGCTACCTGCTTCTCCCATAATACCTAGTGTTAACTCTCAAAGTCTGTCCCTCCTCAGCGGATTAACCGAAATAGTTTATACATGGTTCATTTTAATGAGCAAAAAGTACATACCGGTAGAGATTTCAGTGAGGAGAATTTTTATATCACAAATAGTACACACATAACAAATTTTAAAAAACACCGTAGTTTATCTAAATTTCTTTCAATGATTATTATTTGTGATACCAAAATGTTGCTCAATATAATTGCTAGATGTTTTTTGGCTCCTTAAAATGACCCACACAACAACGATAGCAGATAATCCGTTGAGAGGAGGGATGGGCTTTGAATGTTAACATTGGCCTTGTGGGGGAAGCAGGTAGAATCGCCTAAAGATTCATGACTGGAGCGCCCTTTTGTTAAATATATCATTTTACTCAAATAAGTTCCTACTTCTCCTAATTTTTGAGGCCGAAAATCTGATACTTTCTCCTACTTTTCCCCAAAAACCTCCTACTTTTCCTATTTTTTAGGTATCAAATGTCAAAATGAACCCTGCAATTGACGTAGAGCAATGATCAATACACCAAATTGTTTGTTTTTTAAGCATAATTAAATAGTAAAAGTTAAAATTAGATTAAAACGAGTTTGCACGCAGCACACAGACGTGAGGGAAGTGAATTTCCACATAAAAACTTTTAAAACTCAAAATCAGTGTAAAAACATATGTTTATTCCAATTTTTATTAAAATCTGAACACAGTGATTTTTTGGCCGTTCTGATGCTTCTGGTGTCACGTACCTGCAAAGTTGGGAATACAATTTTGCGCATTATAATGTTAGGAGAAGGTCCAAACAGACTTAAAAGTATGCGTGAGGTTGCTGGGGATGATAAAAGTACTCTAACAAAGGTATAACAGGCTTTTCTAGTGTAAAACCCTCATAAGACAACGTACTGTGTTTAGTCAAAACACATTTTCTTTAATAACTCGGTTAACATGTATGCTGAATGACGAGAAAGGGCTTAAAACTTTTGCCTCACTACACTTTTGCCTTCAAGCCACAAGTATATGTTTATGTCCGTAAAAAAAATTTATAATATGCCTTAAGAGGGGGGCTCCAGTCCTCTGCTACCTGCTTCTCCCATAATACCTAGTGTTAACTCTCAAAGTCTGTCCCTCCTCAGCGGATTAACCGAAATAGTTTATACATGGTTCATTTTAATGAGCAAAAAGTACATACCGGTAGAGATTTCAGTGAGGAGAATTTTTATATCACAAATAGTACACACATAACAAATTTTAAAAAACACCGTAGTTTATCTAAATTTCTTTCAATGATTATTATTTGTGATACCAAAATGTTGCTCAATATAATTGCTAGATGTTTTTTGGCTCCTTAAAACGACCCACACAACAACGATAGCAGATAATCCGTTGAGAGGAGGGATGGGCTTTGAATGTTAACATTGGCCTTGTGGGGGAAGCAGGTAGAATCGCCTAAAGATTCATGACTGGAGCGCCCTTTTGTTAAATATATCATTTTACTCAAATAAGTTCCTACTTCTCCTAATTTTTGAGGCCGAAAATCTCCTACTTTCTCCTACTTTTCCCCAAAAACCTCCTACTTTTCCTATTTTTTAGGTATCAAATGTCAAAATGAACCCTGCAATTGACGTAGAGCAATGATCAATACACCAAATTGTTTGTTTTTTAAGCATAATTAAATAGTAAAAGTTAAAATTAGATTAAAACGAGTTTGCACGCAGCACACAGACGTGAGGGAAGTGAATTTCCACATAAAAACTTTTAAAACTCAAAATCAGTGTAAAAACATATGTTTATTCCAATTTTTATTAAAATCTGAACACAGTGATTTTTTGGCCGTTCTGATGCTCCTGGTGTCACGTACCTGCAAAGTTGGGAATACAATTTTGCGCATTATAATGTTAGGAGAAGGTCCAAACAGACTTGAAAGTATGCGTGAGGTTGCTGGGGATGATAAAAGTACTCTAACAAAGGTATAACAGGCTTTTCTAGTGTAAAACCCTCATAAGACAACGTACTGTGTTTAGTCAAAACACATTTTCTTTAATAACTCTGTTAACATGTATGCTAGAATGACGAGAAAGGGCTTAAAACTTTTGCCTCACTAATTCCCATCTTTCTACATGCATTAATTGTAAATACTGTACGGGGCTTTTCTGACCCTTTTTGGGCCCAAAAACTCTAAATTTGAACGATTATACCCAAAAAAGGGGTTTAGAGTTTTCCAATTGTTTTGACCAATGAACTTGTCCAACTGATTACAGAAAAAAATGTCCCTACCAAATTTTAAGTAAATCAGACAAAAATGTGACCGCTACAGTCACTTTCCAAAGGAAATTCAGTAATAAAAATTACATGTGAATACCCAAAAAAAAACATTTTTGGTGTATAAAATCCCCCTTTGGATAGTGTGATTTGTCTGGGTTTCGAACTCGTACAAATAAATGGTACTTTACACATTTGCACCAAATTTCATTAAGATCGGACCATTTTTTACGAGAGTTATCAAACGAGTGTTTTAGGTCCACTCCTCTTTGTCTGCTATGTAAAAAATATTGCACAAACTCTTCAAAAAATACCACAAGACAACTTGGTGTTTATGCAGATGATTCAAATCTGAAAGTGTCAGCAAAAACCGTTGAAGATGTTGAAATTTTATCTTTCCTGGAATTGGCAAATGTAATAGACTTAAAAAAAAATCATAAATTAAAATTAAATTCATCAAAAACTAATTTTGTTTCCTTCAAGACTGCTCAGTGCAGTAGAAAGCTTGAACCAACAATTGCAATCGATTCTAGGCTAATAGAAATAAAAAAGTTTACTAAATTTTTGGAGCTGGAAATAGATGAGAATTTGAGTTGGAATTGTCATGTGCAAATAAAAGGGTTTTTTGAAAATTAACTCAGGAATTTACGTTATACAAAGGATGTCATTTGTATGCACTGATATAAGTGTGTTACAAATGATAACCAAAGCCATATTCACTCCCATATTTCATTTGGCTTGGCTTTATATGGTCAACAAAAAAAGAAAACTTAAATTTTGAAGACACAAAAGAAAGCTGTCAGAATAATTTTCAATTTGAGACCTGATCACTCTGCAAAAGAATATTTCAAAACTTTAAAAATATTAACTGTATATGGACAGTATATTTATGATACGGTATTTAGCAATTCAAATCCTTTAAAACAGAAATATGTTCAGTCTCACCAATATGATACTCAAAATAAAAATACCATCATACCCATTCACCATAGATTAGCATTTTATGAAAAAACCTTCATATATTGGATCATAATTCTTGTATAGACTTCCTATTTTGTTAAAAACTGAAAATTATATCAATAAACTTAAGAAGATGTTAAAAAATTATCTATTTGAAAACCATTATACTCATTTGAGGAGTTTTATAACACGTTTAGCCTTTAGTTTTCAGTTTGGAATTTGACACTATTCTCATGTATTATGGATACATATTTTGAAAAATATGATGTGATTTGATATATATATATATATATATATATATATATATATATATATATACATATAATACCCCTGTCGCAACAAACCGACTCCAATGAATTTCCAATGAATATATATGCCTCAATAACACATTAAGCCATTTACCAGGATTCATAAGAAATATATTCACAAATAAGCGATATTTAAAATACAAGTTATATTCTCTATAAGATTAACGTTGGGGATGAGTACGCAAGTTTGCTGCAACAAGGAACACAAAATAATGTGTTTTTATGCAAATATCAATAGAACTCATCTAAGTGAAGTCGCATACCAAGTTTCATCTATATACATTCATAAATAAGCGATATATAATATTTGAATCATTCTCTATAAGAATAATATGGGGACCGAGTACCTAGGGTTGCTGCTAAGGAAACCTAAGGCGAAAAACAATTTTTTTTGTGCAAACAACAAGAAACCACAACCAGATGAAGCCATATACCAAGTTTCGTCCGTTTATGTCCATAAATAAGCGGGATATAAAATTGTTCTTTTTCTCCATAAGAATATCATAAGACAACATTCTGTGTTTAACACTTTCAATATCTCAGTAACCAATTCACGTATAGCAACTATCAAAACACCAAATTATTTGTTTGTCAAGCTGAATTCAATGGTGAAAATTAAAATTTGATTTAAATAAAAATTACATGTGAAAACCCCCAAAAAACCCATTTTTGGGGTACGAAACCCCCAAAAATCTCCCATTGGATGTGCAATTCGTCTGTTTTCAAACTCGTTCAAATAAATGGTACTTATTTACACCTTTGTACCAAATTTCATTAAGATCAGACCTTTTTTTATGAGAGTTATCGTGCTTACGGATATATATATATATATAAATAAATAAGTAAATAAATATATATATATATATATATATACATTTAAACAAATTTGAATGAATGGTGTTTTTGGCATCTGGGTTCCTATAAACGAAAAGTTATCATGGTCCCGGGCCTAGGTCTTACCATGCCGACTACGGTAATAGCTTCTTCCCTATTGGGGAAATTCGCTAAAAAGTTAAAAAACAAACTTCCCTGGATTTTATTTGGTTCTGTATAATTTTGTGATTTTGAAATTAAGATTTCATCTGCCATTTTTCCAATATGGCGGCTAACTTTAGTTTTTCTTATAAAATGTCCATAGTTTTATTATTGAATCAGGTAGAAGATATAATTTTAAAACGTTTTTATTCTTTGTATTTTTTCGCTAAACCCAACCGTTAGGTGATTTCTATTGTTTTTAACAATAAGTATCTCACCTTATGAGTAGCTCTGGAGGCTAAACAGTTAGGTTTACGAAATAAACACCAAGAACAAAAACGTTTTAAAATTACACTTTCTACCCCATTTATTAATAAAATTAGGATAATTTCATAAGAAAAATTTAAATTGGTAGACATATTGGAAAAATGGTGGGGAAATGTTTGAAACTAGATATGTCAATTCCACAAACAAAATATTTCTATCTATTTTAGTTTAAAAAATACATATTTGTTTCAATACATAATTTATACACTGTATACAGTTTCGAACAAATGGTGTTTTTGGGGTCTGGGGACCTCAACACAAAAAGTTATCATGATCCCGGGCCTAGGTCTTACCACGCCGGACTACGGTAATAGCTTCTTCCCTAGCTATAGGGGAAATTCGCTAAAATTCCGCCCCACACATCAGTGTGCTGCATAGAAAATTTGTTTCTAGTTTTCACAAGACTCTATAGAGAGGAAATCACACCCCCCACTCCGTCGTATCTGAACGTTCTCGAGTTTTGACGATGACACCTGAACGAAGAACGTTTTGTTCTTATGTTTTGGCTACTTTTTTAAAGTTTAAAAAAGTAATCTACCAACACATTTTCAAAATGAAAACCATAGCTAGGCTATCATACCGGCCGATTTCGGGGCCTTTTATGTCAATTACAAAAGGAAACCCCTGTAAATTGATATTATTATAATCAACTATACGTAAATTTAAATTTATAAAAAAACTATTGTTATTTTGGTTAAAACAAAAAAATTATTATTACTAACAATTTTCCATCTTCAAAAAGATAAACCATAATGTGCAGTCTCAAACTGGGAACCTCCAACGTATCAAACTAACGTCATAACCACTGAGCTATTTCGCCATGTCTGCTAATGTTAATTTTATTACAAATGAAGCAATAGCACTTACTCTAAACCAACAGCTGTTTTATGTCGTCGCTAGACGAGAGTGGGGGGTGCAATTTCCTGTCTGTAGAATCTTTTCTAGTTTTCATACTTCATATTGTTGAATAAGTTACCTAGTAACAGTAACACAACATTCTAAAATTATTTCAAAAATTGTTTAGCTTAAATCCTGCTCTCCATTTAAAAGAACTATGCTGGGAACGACGGTTGTGAGTAAAACATAGATTAAAAATGTGGATATTAGAATCATGAATTCGTACTAGTTTTAGGACTCTTAACCACTAATGCACACTTTGATTCATATGAAAGCAAATATGTATGATGCACGAGTGGGATTCCTGGAGTTTTCTAGTTACTGACTAGGACGGTCCTATAGTAGGACCACACAATTACAGCACATTAGTAATTCCAGGAGCCAGGGTCAATTATTAGAAGAAGAGTTGTCAATATAGATCAAGTGGCTTAAGTAACAGATACATGTGGAAAACCACTACTCCAGATATAGGTCTGGATATATAACTTAGATAGTCATTACATAAATCTAACATTTTCATTAAATGTACCATAGAATAGAGTAACTTTATCTTTCAAATGGATTACAATCGTAATAATTTAATCAATAATACTAGTAAATACCAGCAAAAAATTAATTTCTTCCAAATTTTCTTAAACAAGTTTGTAAATTATTTTAAAAGAAATATTTTATCATCCAAGGAAAAAATGTTATCAACTTAAAAACTTTAACGTTTTTTAAAGCACTTAATTCTAGTTGGGCAAATCAAATGGCAGTTTATTTTAGTCTAAGACAATAGCAATCTTTTGCAACCTTGGTCAAGAAATGTTGAGGTCTTCAGGTAGTCTGGTTCCATTACCATGAACTTCATAAGAATTCATCTAGATTTTCTTTAAAATGTTGAAGGTACTGAAACGAGTTTACTTTGAAGTGTCAAAATACCAAAATGTTTGAACCAGGATTCCCAGCTATCTATACCACATTTACCATTGTACACAAGGCCTTCATTTGCCACAATAAAGGAAAAACCATTTGTTTTCATATACATAGTGATAATTTGAACTTTAATTCCAATTGTTTGCAAAAGTATGAGCATTTCAGTTATCCCACTCTGACCACACTGTATGGCACATTTCATCCCTAATTTTGTGAAGGCTGAGCTAGTTATTATTCTTAGTTCTTGAAGATTGGAGACGTTAAAACTTATAAACTCGGGTTTTAACCAAAACCCATATGATATCCCATAGTTTTGAGATCCGGAGACAGAATATGTAGCTGTTTGAGCGTTCATAGCACCTGCCTTCAGTGCAGGTTTTTTTTTAGTTTAACATAACAGTAATGAATCAGTTGATCTTTGAAAATAACTTTAAAATCTATATATTAATACGCTAGGGGTTTTTCTTCACTGCCACAACTCGATAATGGCTGGACGGTTTTTAACGTTTGAGGTGACAAATTAAATGTATTTTACATATATTTGCCAATACGTCTCAGAATTTTAAGAAAGGGCATCACTTAAATACAGTAAAGGGCTGAATTTTAGGAACAGTGGCGCTATCCGACGGCGGAAGTCTAAACTAAGTGTTGATTATCATCCGTTTGAATATCAGATGTTTTGTTATGTTTGTTTACAACTGAAGTAACTTTTCATTGGGTACAGACTTGCTCGGATTTGAGCAACAGGACCATTATCAGTTTTACTGCCACACATCTTTAAAATTATCTAAATTATCAATTGTGATTATAGAGTCTAAAAGTCCAGATTTTTCTTAGATACCCAGTATTCTTCTTAAAGGCTATATTTGTAAAGGACTTACTGATCAAATCATGTTTTAAGTTATTTAAAGTACCACGAACATATTTTTAATTTTTGGCAGTGTTATTAAAAGAACTACAAATAAGATATTTTTTCTGGAAACACCCTATTATGCTTTTCAAGGACATTTGTGACAAAAAATACATATTTAGCTAATGTTATCATTATCAATTATAATAAATGGTCATTTGTACCTTGCATAAACACCATGGCATGATACTTTAAAACAAACTTATTTCCCATGCAGTCTTGAAACAAATTAAACTTGTTTTTGGTAAAATATTTACTTTGGAGGCTAAAATTTATTTGGGTGGGTGGAGGTGATAACTTAATTATATTATACTAAGATTTGTCTTGAGCCCCCAAAGCTATGAAAATAGGTAACATCTAAAATAGTTTCATACATTATGGTTTTTTCCTTATAAATTGTGACCCTCATGCAAAATACCAATTCAAAACATACCTATTAAAATCTGTTTTTAAACTACTAGTACATGATTAGTTTTGTTTATATAGTGTTTGTTGGCAATATCTTTCCTGACCAAAACTATGATCTAGTTTAGATTTCAATAGTTCATAGTTTTGAAATCGTGTGATGACCAAAGAAATAATACATAATGGGACCACTCTGAACCCAAAATATTATTTCCATGGGGAAAAATACTTTTGCAAAAACAATTTGATACAACCCTTTTATTTATTTTTCTTGTATGTATTACAATGAGTATAATTATTATATAACAAATTCCAAACTGCTAGTATTAAGCATTTAGCATAAAAAGCATTGGTGTCTACACTTGTTCTTCAGGTAAGTCAATTTCTTCTTATTTATATAAATTAGAAATGTAATTAAAGCTAGCCTTTTTTAAATTGGCAAAAATAAGATGTTCTTACTTTGTTTTACTTACTTCAGCTTCTTTAGCTTTGGCCTTTGGTTAGGTCCACATTATACCGCCTCCACACTCGGGCTAAATGCTGTCATTGAGACCCTCGGATGAGCGACACAGCGAGTGACTCGGGACTCCGCTGATCTTTTGTAGCAAAAACGACTTGGGGATTATGTTAATCACCAAGAGTACTTACCTACGTTTAAAGTGGTATACAGAGTTCAAGTTTCTCGTGATTTGAACATATTTTTATTGAAAAGGATAATACAGATTGTGTTCCCAAACATCATAGTCATTATAACCTAAGTATAAATTAAATTTATAAGAAGTTGTTAGGTCACCATATATTAATTACTTGATTATATTGTGTAACTTGAGACATTCTGTTCTGTCTAACCACTAATTTTAAATTCTTAAAAGATTTATTCTAAGGATTTTTTTAAGCTGTCCCATTTTTTCTCTTACTCTACTTAAGAAATGTATAGAAATATTTTGTGGTGACACCCACAGAGTGCAAGGTCATTTTAGGAATTTCAAACTCACTGCTCCTAAAATATTTTGATATTTAGGCCCTATCCAAAATAATATCAGATATGCAAAATTGGTTCATTAAACAAATTAATGTAAACTGTCTCACACTGTCTATTGCAATGCATAACGCTAAATATTAAACTCCCTCTAACAAAGAAGTTAGTCTGATCTGAAAGAAGATAGGTCTAATCTGAAATCTCTCTAAAAAGCTCATTACTAATTCAATCAACCACTCATTTTAAATAACCAAACAAACATAACTTAAATTTAAAAATATTAGTCTGCACTTATAATAATAATACAGTTAAACAATCATGAGTTAATATTCCTTCTGAGATTAAATTGACTTTGACTTGCTGTTGATACACAACACGAACAAGTGTTGAGCATGGCGAGATGACACATTCCGACCATCAACGAAACTTGCTGACCGCATTCTCGTGTTCGACTTTGCCCACTTATACTCGGCCAGAGTGCAGGGAAGGCATTACGGTTTTAAAACACATCAATACTGGGCAAGAAAATTGGTACCTTTGGAAATATTTAAAAGTCATATCTGAAAAATCCAATAAAATAAGTCTTTTTAGTGGCTGTGGTTGAAGACTTTTTCTCAAGGCCTTTTTTTAGTAGCTATGAATCTTAAGACAAGAAGCTGGAAAGTAGGATACAGCTGAAAAATGTTTGATCAAATTATATTTAAATATTGGTTTTAGAAATTTGGGTAGGTTGAGTGAGAGAGAAGTGTTACTGTTGGTTGTAGGTTGAATTCAAATATAGAAAATACCCCAGTCTTTTTGGTAGGCCTAAAGAGATCTTTTCCATAACAAAAGAATAAGGTTATTCTTTAAAAGGTACGGTTGAGTCTAACGTAGATATTTCAATACTATCAGTTATAATTTGTAAATATTAATACTATTTTTTTCTGTAAAAGACTTTATTGATAAAGTTTTAAAAGTTATGTTCTTAAAAATAAGAAATAAAATTTCCAGCTTTTATGGTTTCCTAAGAAAATAGCTTCATGTGTTTGTTTTCTCTTTTGTTGCAGACCTCCAGGAGAGACTCCCCTCTATTTCAAGAACCAATTTTCACTTAAAATTGGCTTAACACACTATTCATAACCCGCACACCAAGGTGGCCCATAAGGTAATTTTTCAGGACTCTAAGGAAGCCTGTAAAATAACCTATTCCAGTCCCTTTAAACATTAAAATTACGAATAACAAGATTAAAAGCAGTAATGTGTAAAATCCATCATGATCAATCCAATTTTGTATGTATATTAGGCTTTTTCCTCCCTTAAATTTTCCTCTAAAAGATATAGTAATATTTCAAATCATTAAGAAAAACTATTCCACATGTTTTGTCTAACTCAATCCTCTTATCTCCTAAATAGCTTCATTCTCCCAGCCCCAAGTTTCCAAGCCACCTTGTCTCCCTGCCCCTGAATCCCACCACTTTGACACTGTCACCGCGACATTCTTGTAGGATAATTGGACGAAAGTGCACTGACCAGATCCCACGAGGTATGGTTATCGAGACTTTTGATCCCTACACCTTAGAAGTCCAAGTTAGAATCGTTCACTCCTCGTGGGTGAACCGAACCCTTCTAGGTGTCCAACGAGGCGACTCACAGTTCACTCTCCGCTCACATTTACATTTGGAAATGATTCTGCAACAATCGGCTTTCATCCTCTGAAGCCGATACACTCTGACATTCGTCTTTCCTGGACTACCGAAGGGAGAAACTCCACAACTCTCTCTCTCATCTGCTTCTCCACCCATGATCCTACCCTTTTGCTGACTGTGGGAGAACAGCCTGTCCAGTCCAAAGATCCACCAGCTGCTTCTACTACCCATTTCTGGTTAGTATTAATTTATTAAATCATTATAATTTAGCTAACATCCTCTTAGAAAACATTGTGTTTTGGGTAAGTACGTACCTATATTTGTAGTAAAACAGTTTGGAATTTGTTAAATTGTATTGGTTACAATTAAAGTTAATGTAAAGATGTTGTCAATACTCATTCTATTATGGCAATAAAACCCACTACTCTTACAAAATAACATATTACAACTTGTGTCTTTTCATTTACTTTAAATTTACTATGAAGTTAAAAAATTTTTGGTTTATATCATAAATATTGTTACAACTGCATGAGGTAAATAAAAATATCTTGCATCTCTTAAAAAATTATGTTTACACTTACTACTGTTCTCACATACAAGAAGGTTCAAGAATGTAAAATTAGAAAAGTTATGCAACAAACATTTTCTGCATGTACTTTAAATGGGGGGGAGAGAGGGAATTCAAAACAATAGTAATGATAACCAAACAATCATATAATAGAAAAAAATTACAAGTTGTGATTATCCGGATGGTACAGCTCGCTTAACAGCCTGTAGACGTAGAAGGAGCATGACCCCCGCTGGAAAATCAATACAGTATAAAGTATCTTACTTTTCTCATTAAATCACATTCAATTAACAATTAGTTTTGTTTTAACGCAAACCTATAAAAATAACTGATGAAGGGAATAAACATTTAAGAGATTATCAAGTCAGGGAGGGTCATAATTTAAAATAAAAAGTAGTCTTTATTTAGTTTTTTGTTAAAGTGACAAAATCTATTGACATAATCATAAGGTGTCAAAAGTCAGGGGGAAAAAATATATCCGATCCCAAGATTTAGGATTGAGAAATTTCCCGATTATTAGGGGTGCAGTTAAAAAAAACTTGGAACGAGTTTTCCCATTGATTTGTGGTAGAATAACAAAGAAAAAAAGCTGCTGAAATAGTGAAATCAGAAATTGTACAAAGTTGGCCGTTAAAGATGATCCAACCGAATTATATTGGCCGACTAGCATCCCACCACATCAATCACTCATCAACTTAAGTGTTTGATATAAATAAGGTGACCAATTCCCAGTGAACGTAGTCGAAGACAGGGTTGTAAACATACACTTTGTTGAGGATATCACCGTCGTAATAGTTGAGAACTCCCTCTGGCAAGATGAAGCTGTTGAAGAAGTCTTGATCGAAGGAGCACAGATACTGGGGGTACAACTTGTACATTGGCGCCAATACTATGACCTGAAAACACTTGCCAAACTCAACATGTATTGATATGAGGTTGGGTTTTAGCAAATACTTGTTAAACATAACTCTTAGACCGCTCAGCCACCTGATCGGCTAGCAGTTGTATCGGACCGTGTATACGCATCAAATCACAAATTTGCCCCAGATATGATACTTTAATATTTACTAGCAAGTTTCCAGCTGTGTACCCGTCCTTTGTACGGGTTGTATATAAATGGTAGATTAACTAAAGCAAATAACAATCCACATGATTTTACAATATCAAAATTACATTTTACACGTTTAATTTACAATTAAATCAAAGTTAACGAAATATACTGGCAGATAGTTCGGGTACTGTTGCTAAGTTGAGGAACTCTGTTGGTTAGTAAACGGCGTGTGGTTTCCGACTCCAAATCGGTACATGTAACATTTGGATTCGTTTTTAGAAATAAAAGAACTCAAGAACAAAAAAAAATATCGGGTTGGAGGGAGAGGGGCTATAAATATAAAATCGGGGGGTCATTAAGATAGGGGGGGGGAGCACGCAGAGTTCCCCAATATCCCCTACTCTCGCCTATCGGAAAAAGAGTTTGAGTTGCCATTCAAGTAGTTTTTAATTTCCATTATGAGAGTTGCCATTCTAGTAGGTTTTTTATATCCATAATGATAGACAGCTGTTTACAATTTTTTAAGTTGTAGATATAACTATTTAGTCATCATCTGGTTCAATATAAATAAATACTTTGTCCTTAAAAATAACATAGGATCTTTAAAACCCCATAGGGCAGAGTCCTAAGGTGATTTCCAAAAATCCAATTAACCTAAAACCTTCTAACGCACATATAGAACATAGAAAAAAGTTTCATCGAAACAAGTGCACCTTTTTCCCTGTGAAAAGCGAACAAAATGTGTCCAAAATCGCACGAAATAACGTTTTTGAGCGGCCGCGATTATTTTTCCAAGAGGCGTATGCCAGTTTAAAGTGGCCTAAAACCTTCTCACGCATGTATAGAACAAAGAAACAAAGTTTCATCAATGTCAGTGCACCCGTTTTCCCGTGAAAAGTGAATAAAAACCCGTCCTTGAACGTCAGCGACAGACAGTCAGACAGAAATTGAGATAAGAAGTGTTTTTGCTTTCCTATGGTATGAAGCGTAAAAATAAGCAAAAATTTCATTCCAAGCAAGGTACAGACAAAACTTTAATTTTATTTATATAGATTTGCAAAGTACTGTATAAAGTTTATCCATGTAAACATAGTTGAGTTATTTTGGTGACAGACACAGGACTTTCTCACTATAAGCATTAAGTTGGGTATGAGGATAATTTCACATTGTTTCGACTATCCCATTATTGTTATGTTAATTTTCACCGCAAATTTGCTCTTCTTATTATCATTCTTCCTTCTAAGGCACATACCGTCTTAACTCTTTTGAGTGCTAAGCTTGTGGATGGAGTGGTTAAATCTAATTTGTTTTGATGATTTTTTTAGTATATTATGTCTAAAAACTTGAACTGAAAAAAATGTGCTTCTTGTGATTACACACACAGTTAAGATTGATCAAATGTAGCAAAACACCTGATCAAGTGTGCAACTCGCAAACAAATTCACCCGTTCCATCAGCTTGGACACGTGCCATCCACCATGGAAACAGCTCAATTCTAAATTGATTCAGCTGGGAACCCGTTCGGTTATTATTGTTTTGCACCTGAATTTGTTCAGTGCCCCACCCAACAGCTATGAGTAATGTATTAACAAACCACACCCTCATTCTCACTCTGTTCATAACAGCAGCAGTTCTGCTAACTTAATCATCGAGTGTACACTTATGAGACACTAGGAAAACAATCGTATTGTGTACAGCAATTATAATAACATACCCTAACCAATCTCCACACGGCACTGTGTGAGTTTTTAGTTTGGTATAAACTGTGATTTTTTCTTTTCATACAAATTTCAATATTTTATTCAATCCACACATTGCATCTTCAATTAATAGGAGAAAACAAAACAAAGGCAAACCTTAGAAATACAAAACTAATAATTACATTTAAACTAAAACACATGAATTCAGGTAAGTTTGCAAGTTTTTTTCAAAAAACTTTTATTCAATCCCGCTTTACAGTTTACAAGTTCATGAAATAATGAATGTTTTCTATCAAGCAATCAATGAATTAACAGTATTAAATTATATTTACAAAGTACCAACAATGGCAAGATTCACATTTTTAAGTTATTTTATGAGCATTTTTATTATGTGGCGACATCACTAATGAGCAACTAAACTGTTGATGAGCTGTTATTGGTCAGAGGGTATGGTCCGTCGGTATAATACAAGTGGCTACAGGACATGTGGCTGCAGGGGGCGTGTACTAAACGAATTCTGGCAAGAAACATTAATAACTGAACGGGTTTCCCTCTGGGTCAATTCCTGACAACCAATTCTACCACCACTAAGAGGGTTAGGTAAAATGTTTAGCCACTCGAGTAACTTTAGATCAAGATAGTTGTGTAGTTACCTGGACGGAGTAGTGTTTGGCGGCCAGTGCAAGCGTGTTGGCGCCACACATGACCCTGAAACCGCCTGGCCATCAAGGTCTGAATGCCGATGATCACTTTGTTGACCTGAGACATGAATCAAGAATCAAGAATAAGAAACTTTATTCTCTTCATATTACAGTGCTGTACATTGAGATTCAGTCGATATTAAACTTTAACTTATTCTTAATTTACAGAAAACACAGAAAAAAACTTATCTCAAAAACACAATAATCAATATCTATTTTCTAAGATAATTAACAAAAATATTTCTTAATTTTGTACTAATATTTATCATTTCCATCAGCCATTGATTGAATTTTAACAAGCACTTGATAGTAGCAATACATTGTTTCATCAACAAATTCTCTCAAGGAGTAAAATGGTTTTTAAAAGGAATTTCTTAAAGGCTTAATGGTTTATCAAGTAAGACATGTGGATTATGCTTTAAGATTTTGTTAATCACTTTCCTGGTGTTATAATCAAAAGATCTTCGTAAGATTCATGATCCCGAATATGGCAGAGTCGGGGATCAGCGTGGTCTGGATCTTGCTCTTGGCCAAACCTAGCCGCCAGCTAGAAAACATTTCTTTTTTTTACTCAAAAGTTTCAAACAAAAAATTATACAAAAATTTAAATATTTATAAATGTTATGAATGACACAGGGTGATTCACGAAGATATGCAGAAACTTCAGGAGCTTATTCTACATGCAAAGGAAAGAAAAAAAGGTTATATAAACATAGGACAGGAAATGCTTTGTTAGTGAGTTACAGCTAGCAAAAGATTTTGCCCATAATTTAGTACCTTGGGTGGAATGAAGACTAGCTGGAATTTTGGGAATGTAAATTATAAGGGGCGAAATTAGTGGTTTCTGCTTTTGGTTTTGTACCTGAACAATCTGATAAAATATGTCGCAGAACTGTATCTCCCTTAGTTTTTAAGATTATCTCATCTCGAACCTAAAAAAGAGGGATCGAGAAACAACTTTTTCTATGTTTTACCTGCAATAACTTTGTAAAATCAGGTTACACACCAAATTTAAAATAAAACTTGTAGAAAATTAAATTTTGACCAAAGCGGCACAAATAAAGTATATACTGAAAGTGAATAGATGTTCGATTAAATTAACATTACATTACGATTACATTCATAACAAAACAACATGTTTTAAATTTGGCTGACAATAACTCAAAGTAAACTCCCGCGAGAAGCGCTACTTGCCCGTATTAAAAAAGCTTTCATACAGTTAAAGGACAACCCTGCTGAACTGCACAAAGCAACAAGATCAATTGTTAAACGTACAGAAAAATGCATTGAAGTTGAATTTGAGTGAGAATTTAGAGTAATTTTATTGAATAGGTAAATAAAATAGGTGACACGTTTTTCAGTCAAATTTTACTTTGCACGGTACTAAATAAAGTTCATTTAATTGAACATATATTATTTTTCTGTATATTTTATTTGCACCATTTTGTTCAAAATTTAATTTTGTACAAGTTTTGTGCTAAAGTCGTGTGTGTCTAACCTAAGTTAAAACAGTTACTTTAAGTCAAACGTAAAAAAGTTATTTCTCAATCCCTCTTACTTAGGATCCATGTGGGATAATCTTAAAAACTAAGGGAGTTGCAGTTCTGCGACATGTTTCACTCGATTTTTCAGATCCAAAATCATAAGAAACCACTGAATTTGCGCCTTAATTTACCTTCGCAGAATTACAGCAAGTCTTGATTTCACCCAGGGTACTAAATTATGGGCGAAATCTTTCGCTAGCCGTAACTCGCTAACGAAGCATTTTTGGACCTATGTTTATATTATTTTTTTCTTTACTGTGTACATGTAGCATGAGCTCCCAAAGATTCTGCATAACTTTTTGAATCACCCTGTATACATTTTACGTGTAATTTGAAATTTTGTAACAGTTACTTCATATTTTTTATGGCATGTGAATAACTACTAATGATATTTTAGATTTCTCAGATGTAAACAAATAGATCTTGTTTCATTTTTGATATTCAAAACTTGTACAAGTTATGATTTTAAAACAAAAGACTCAAATGTCTGTGGCCAATGTTCTAACATTTATCTAAAATGATTGAATCTAAAAAATATTACATTTATCAAAATTATGTTAAACTATCTGGCCCGACAAACGTAGTCCTGTCCTAATGTAATTGAATTCAGTTTATGTCAAATACTTGTTCATTTTCAAGATGAGCTCGTTTGCTTCGCTCACTCGCCTCCCGGATAAGCTCGTTCCCTACGCTCACTCGCCTATCGAAAAAAGAGTTTGAGTGGCCATTCAAGTAGTTTTTTATTTTAAATAATGAACTTACGTTTTTGCCTTTCAAGTATGTTTAGATATAATCCTAGTTAACAGCCGTTTGGTGTAACTAACTGAACTATGATCAAATCAATGGGAACTTTGAAGGCCAGTGGGACAGAGCGCTTAGGTCGGATTAAAAATTGTCTTTTATAAGAACCTTGTCCTGGCATTAATGAACACAAAAAAAACAATTATTCAATTTGGTATACTCATTCTCAAGTTATAGAATGACAAAGGGGCATAGGGATTCATTTTTATATATTTAGATGTTGTGCATTCAAAAGTTGTAAAAAGTATAATTTTTTTAATAAAGGGTTTTTTACGACGTTCTCTGTGTTACAATGTCCTGAAGTCTCGTACAATAACCTATATTTGGTGCGCTTGCATAATACGATATTCTTCCCTCAGCTACGGTGTCGATAATTCTGTGTAAATTGACATAGACAAATAAGATATAATATTTAAAGTTATGTCCATAAAGCTTGTTGATTGCTGGATCGTTTGGTAACCTTGACAACACACGAGATCTACAGATCTCTTAACATACAGTATAATAAATGATTACTTTTATACAACACGAGATCCCCGGACCTCGCAACGAAGCTTAGTTGCTCAGAGAGCTGCTTGGGGCTCTTGAGTAAGTTCCGTTCACAACATTGCGCCAAAAGTTGTTTGTTGTTATTGCAATAACCTAAATTGATTTGAGGTGTTTTGGTGTGCTTTTTCTCGTAAATGTGCAGTACGGATCTCAGTGCCTCGTACTATTGTGTCATATTCAAATCCTGAGTAGACTGTAGTGTGCTAGTTCACAAAATACATCACAGAGTGCTCTGTTTCTATTCGTTTCAATGCTATGATGTGCTAAAAATCGTCTACGCAACGAGATCTCAAGGTCTCGTATCGGACAGCCGTAATCACACCAAACTAGAATCATAGGTATCGTAACGCACCACTATAATCATGCACAAATTTGCTGTAACGCAGTGAATGTTTTCTGAAAATTTTGAATGTCATATAATGAACATGTGTTAGACTGAAATTTGCATTGATAAAAAGTATTACTTCTTTTAATTCATAAGAATCACAATAAGGGGTGCTAATGTATGTCACACAAGCCTTATTCTCACAACAAGTAAGGCTCCATCCCCGAAAAACATTCCACTTTTAAAACCTTGTGATATAAATTCCATCTGTCTGTGAAACCATTGATTTCTAATACAGAATAGATGAACCGAGCTTATGGCCCATCTGTAACCAGAAAAATTCACCATGAAACTAGTGCTACACCATCTCAAGAGAAGGTGCTGGCAACCAGGATTTCGATTTGCGGGATTTTTATCCTGATTCCGGGATTTTCGAAACTTCCGCGGGATTAAAACGGGATGCGGGATAAAAACATCAATATTACTGATATCGCCGATCATATAATGTGAAAATTGACCTGTTTGAGGTATAAATGTTTAGTATTAGGTTGTTTACATGGGGTTAATTATTGTTATTTACTAAAAATTTATAAATTACGGTAAATTAATAGTTGTATATTTATTTCATCAAAACCCTTTCTTTTTTTGCTCAGCCTAGTTGGTTACCTAGTTATTATTTTCCCCGTAATATAGCAATATTTGCAGGTTAAGAAGACCATTATTGTTTTATATAATCGTATACAACTATAAAATGTAAAACAAAGGCTTTAAAGCAGCAAACATCACAAACACGGTTACGCCCATTCCTAAACATGTGCGACCAAATCGCCACGTTTTTGTCGCACGTAGAATGGGCCTTATAAGTGCCTCTTTGGCATGAGCGTGCAATGTGACATTGTGACAGTGTAGAATGAATGAGAAAACGTCGTTGCCGTTGTAATTTGTTGTTGAGAATAGTTTTTTGACACTGTTTTCGTCGCCGGCAGAAGCGACATCACTCGTATCACCGACAGAAGTTTTGTCGCACAGCTAGAACGGAGCCTGAGGAGCAGTGTAGAACGAAGCAGAAATACTTAGTTTAACCACAGAGAAGAACAAATTCTTTCTCTGAATTCTCATTTTCTCTGAAAGAAATCATTCTTTCTTTTCTGTGGTTCAACTTAAACGTAATTAGTTTTAAAAACCCTCATCGCAATTAATTTCTGTTAGTATAATTTCCTGAAGTTGTATTTCAAGAATACAAACATATAGAAGAGCTGGTAAAAGTAAATAGAAAACTATTTTATGCTGCAAGCAGGAAACGTAATAAAGTTTTCTGATCAAAAGTGGGATGAAAAGTGATTTTTGAAGAAGATTTAACGGGATAAAACAGGATTTATTTCATCTGAAGAACGGGATTGTTATATTTGTTTTGATTTGATTTTGAGTGGGCTGATTAGTGGACCAGCTGATCCGTTTTTATGGCTTCAAAAATTAACCAGTCTCGGGATATCTATTCTGTTATTCAAAATCAATGGTGAAATTCAAGGTTTGACTGGATATAGTCAGTTGCCTGGGTGAGAAGCGAACTTTTTTATCTTCTTTTATATCAATAAACGCTAAGTCGTTTTTTGTGAACAGAACTCCTCCATTACTTTTGAACCAATTTTGATGATTAAGGTGTCAAAAAAATGGCCCAGATTCGTAGTTGTGCAAGTGGTTTTCAATATCCAATACTGTTTTGCTTAAGGGCACAGGACACCCTCAAAGTTCAATCTTTCCCATAAATATAACATGTAGAGTAGTTTGAATTCAGTTGCATTCTAAAACAGGCGATGATACAGTAAAACACAGGTAAACCGTAAGAACAGCTGATAGTTGATATAAACAATAAAAGATAGTTTAGCTCGATTTAGAGCAACAGGTCCACTAGTTTTTATATATTAGACATTGTTAAATCAGTTACCTAGGAACACATAATCTCAAATTAAATGTTTCTGAACAACCAGTATTCCAACTCAGTGGATATATACATCAAGAGACCAGTTCCAGTGTCGTGAGTAATAAAATATAAACAAAATTTATATAGATAAAGCAAGGAAAATGACAATGGTAGATTTAAACAAAATTAGTTACTCTAGATCCCTATTCAAAAACGGTTATTTCACAATATAAAAGAGACACACGCCAGTTCCTTGTGTTACAGTTGCTCCTGCGTCTAGAGTCCATCCAATGCGGCTACGACACATGCGTCCGTGATCGCCCTTGGAGGAAACACGGCCACCTGATTGCATGACCAGTTCCCAATGCTCACCTTGGAGGCATGCGGTAATCTCTATGAGAATATCGTACTGGTGCCCGTGTAGCATTCTAGGAGGAATCGTGCAGTTTTTGGTTTCCGTGTCATGTTCCCGTCGACAAAGACGTGTGGGTAGCCACAGCTGTGTCGTCACGTGCCCCTGTCGGTAGGTGGGGGTAACGGCTCTCCCCCCTCCACTGCCGCTAGCCACTAGTCTAGTGTGCGGTTTGGTTGTGGATGGACGTGAGCCCGTTTCCCGTGTTTGCCCGTCAGCTTGGAGGCCACGATGCAGAACAGGTAATGTATTGTCAGTTTTTCATTTGTTCGTATATATAAATGTTGTGTTAGTGTATTGTATTCGATTTTTTGTATATATATTTGTTATCTTTCTGTTAGTCAAATTAAATTGTAAAGGAAAATATTAAAAAAATGTAGGTTAGTTAGGTGTGTATATAAATTTTGTGTTAGTGTATTGTATTTGATTTTTTGTTATCTTTGTGTTAGTGTAAATTAAAATGTAAAAGAAAAATAATAAAAAAAATCCAAAAAAATGTAGGTTAGTTAGGTGTAAGAGTTTGATATTTAGATGTAAGTAGGGTTCACTTGATAACGGGAGGAGTTTCCTTACCTCCCGAAACGTAGTGTAGTTTTAAACACTAGAAGCGATAGGTAAAGTCCAAATAAATCAAAAAATAAATATAAAAGTGATAACACGTAAAACTCACAACAAAGCAACCCTCATACAAAAAATAAACTAAACATGTGAATCGCTTCACTTACATACTTCATACTTGCATTTTTATAGGCTTTTGTATTTTTTTTGTATATGGGGTTTGTGGGCTGTGATAAGTCGACAAAATCAAAACTGATTTTACTAATTTCAATGTTACCTTAAACGTATTAAACTCAATTAGGTATTGAACAAATCAGATGAAAAATGAATCCTGGCCAAATGTAAATTTGAAAATCCTTCCACACAGTGTTCTAACTCCTTTTTTAATATAGAGAAAACTATGTGTGTTTTCAGAATCCTGGAAAGATATTTTAGAAATGAGTGGTTTCATAACGTTTTAGTTGAAGATACAGTCAATAATTCGTTAAAAGCCACATTGATGACTTTTTGATATTCTTGCTTATGATTAGAAATAAACATAGAAATAATGAGAAAGTTATTGACACATACTTTTAGCGAATTTCCCCTATAGGGAAGAAGCTATTACCCTAGCTATTACCGGCTCTTACCCGGGCATGGTAAGACCTAGGCCCGGGACCATGATAACTTTTCGTTTTGAGGTCCCCAGATGCCAAAAACACCATTCATTCAATACCGTATATATATATAAATGTATGTATATGTGTCCGTAGGTACGATAACCTTTGTAAAAATGGTCCAATATTGTTTAAATTTCGTTAAAACGTGTAAAGCAACAATTATGACTTTAAGTTCGAAAACCAGACAGATCGCTTTATCCGAAGGGTTATTTTAGAGGGGTTTTGAACCCTAAAAATGGGTTTTTAGAGTTTTTACATATATTATTTTAATGAATCAAATTTTAGTTTTTACCATTGGATTTGGCTTAAAAAGACGAAAAATTTGGTGTTTTGATCATTTTTCTACGTCAATTTGTTACCGAGATATTGAAAGTGCTAAACACAGTACGTTGTCCAATGTTATTCTTATGGAGAATAAGAAAAATTGTATATGTCGCTTATTTATAAACGAATCCGGACGAAACTTGGTATTTGGCTTCATTTCGTTGTGGTCTATTGATAATTGTCTAAAAAACAATATTTTGCCGGTGGTTCCCGTAGCAGCAAACCTACGTACTCAGCGCCCATGTTATTCTTATGGAGAATAAGACAAATGTTTTGCCTCACTTCATTATGAACATAAATTAATATAACTTGGTATGTAGCTTCACCTAGTTGAGTTACATTAATATTTATATAAAAATCCATAATTTGTGTTCCTTGTTGCAGCAAACCTGCGTACTCAGCCCCCATGTTATTCTTATGGTGAATAATTAAAATTGTATAAATTGCTTATTTATAATTGGATACAGATGAAAGTTATTATGTGGCTTCACCTGGTCGTCGTCTGTTGATATTTGCATTAAAACCTAATATTTTCTGTTCCTTGTTGCAGCAAACCTGAATAATCAATCCCCATGTTATTCTTATGGAGAGAAATTAAAATTGAATATACGGCTCATTTTTTAATATGTATCTATGAAACTTTTTAAGTGGCTGTATATGGTATATATATGCAATGAAAATTTGCTGAGTATGCAGGTTTGCTGCAACGGGGGTATATTTTTCTATTTAACACCCTATATACAAACTCACTACTTTTAGATAATGTTTGTTTTCTCAATATTTAACTGGTTGTATGCTAGTTTGTGGGGCAATAATTTTGTGGTGCAAGCTTAACTCACTTGCACTTTTGTTTTCTACAAAAAGGGGCTAACTAACTTGGCTGGTCATCCTCTCTTTTGCTTTCAGCTAATTGTCACTTGCTTTGCTCAGTCGCTCTCCTAATCACATTTCTGTGTTCAAGGTCAGTTTTTCAGCGCCTGTACAAAGACCAAACTTGCTGCCCCCCATCACACAAACCTACCTCTCCATAGCTCTGAGATAAGTCTGACACACTTGTTGCCAACATATCACAGTATACTTCTTTCTTTAAAACAAATAATAATAAAAACAAACCTCAAAACTGAGTAGGAAGGGAATACACTGATAATAGTATACCTGTTATGAGCCTTGAGATTGAACCTTTCACTCAAATTAGTTCTCTTCTTCAGTGGTTTGTTGAAAATCTGCAGTAAATACCGAAAAGACAAAGGTCATTGAATTTAAACTGAGAAATTCAGTGGAAAATCCATCTAGTGTTTTCGTAGGTGAGTGAGTTGATTCTCAGCTGGTTTTTTCCGATCATGTTACCAAGGTAAAGCTTAAAATCTACAGTGGTTTGTTCATCCGTCGTAGACACTCTAAATTTGCGAATACAAATGTTCTTCTTGCAGCTTATTTTCGGTGCATTTATCCTCACATAAATTATGGCATAGCAGTTTGGGGTGCTGAATCATCGCAAAGGCAATTTTCCGTTTGCAAAAGCTAGCTGTTAGATTGGTTTTTGGAATGAAGAAGACTGATTCTTGTAGAGGTGTTTTTGCCTCAGATATAATTTGCTCACGTTTTGTTGTTTATTATATTTATGAATGTCTTTCTTTTTTCATAAGAAATAAGAACTTTTTCAGTTTCGCAGTCATTACAAGCTCAGACATAACTCTACATTGACAATACCACAACATAATACAACTTAAAAAAAACACTCATATTAGAACATTATCAAATTCTTCAATGCTCTCCCCACAGAAATAAAAACAGAGACAGACAGTAAACGATTCAGAGCCAGACTTAGATCTTTTCTTATAGCTAAGGAGTATTACTGTGTTAAGGAGTTTTTTAGGGAAAATAAAGAAGTTTAGTTTGTTTTCTTAGGTTATTTATTTCTTGTTCATAAAGTATAACACTTGACAATTTTTAGTCACTTTAGAGTTTTAGTCACACTCTCCAATACCAATCAGAATGCCTTGAAGTTGTCACAAAACGATAGAGGTCAAAACAAGTTCTCGATTTGAAATAGAGGAGAGCGGAAGTTGTGTTATCTGATATATAAATTTAATGTTTACGTATAATGAAGGTGCAACATGGTGAATGCACAACTTTCTTCCGAATAATGTCTATCAAAACTTAATATCAAATCTAATCAATCAACATTTCTATAAAGGGACAAAGAAATCAAAGAAAAACATAACATTATTTATTCTAGGAAATATTCCCACATAGGCAAAGCCTGTGCGTGGGGAATGAGTTCAAAATTTAGTCCACTTTTATTTTTTAGGAACACTCTCACTATCACTTTTGACTTATAAATAACACAAAATATAAATTACAGAGAAATATTTAATACATAGAAAAGGTAGCCTACTGAAAATGACAGTTAAAACAATATATAATAGCATGATTCACAACTCAAGAGATTAGTTTTTAAAGCAAAAGAGACAAAAAACAAGAAACAAAGAAGATACACAAAAATTACAAAATCATTCGGGTTTATTTATATTTACAAATACTTCATTTTAGTACTACGGACTACAACCCCCACCCCACACCCCACAACCCATCATGAGCGCCAATTGCCCCTCCAAAAGCGTTGTGCCCGGCGTGCCCTGTGCTGGAGCAAGGCTCGCACTGCCCTAGAGCCAGTACTACCCGTGTTAAATAAATAAATTTAGACTATTTTTCACAAAGTTCCATTCAAAAGTATCTTATAAAGTATCAAAGATTCAAAAGTATCATATAAAGCCACATACCAAGTTTCATTAATATATATGTTCATTAATAAGCGAGATATAAAATTTTACTTATTCTCCATAAGATTAACATTGGACAACGTAATGTGTTTAGCTCTCTCAATATCTCGGTAACCAATTGACGTAGAGCGATGATCAAAATACCAAATCGTTTGTTTTTTTAAGCTTAATTTAATGATGTAAATCAAAATTTGGGTTTAACAATAATTATATGTAAAAAGTTCAAATACCCATTTTTGGGGTACAAAACCCCCCTTAGAGTAGAGCGATCAGTCTGGTTCGCAAACTCATGAAAGTAGATGCTGCCTTACACGTTTATAGCAAACTTCATCAAGATCGGACCATTTTTACTAAAGTTATCGTGCCTATGGACACATATATATGAATTTGAACGAATAGTGTTTTTGGCATCTGGGGGCCTCAAAACTAAAAGTTATCATGGTCCCGGGCCTAGGTCTTACTATGAGACCTACGGCAATAGCTTCTTCTCTATAGGGTAAATTTGCTAAAACCTATTACATTGAGTTTGTTGCTATCTTTTTATGTTTTTATTTAATAGGAGTGTTGTAAATTGTTTTTCTAATGACTTAACGATTTTATTTGTAACCATTCTCTTTCAGGACAATGCCAAGCAACTATAAGATATGTAGTTTAAGTAATCTGTTTGTTATAAGTTTATTGCTTAGATAAATTTTTAAAAACATTATTTCATCTTTCAAGTTGCCCCAGACAATACTAACTTGCAATATAATCATTTTAACATGTATTTTTGTATTGCATTTCAAGTTACCCCTTCCCATAACTTAAAACCCTTTTTTTACTAAACTAAATTTTAAAAAATAAATTTAATTAGTGCAGTACTTAGACCTAAGCAAGGCCAAAGTTTTGGTAGAAAAAACAGCAATTTACATTAGCAAATTTAGGAATAACTTAACTTTGAACTTGAAAACTGTTTCAAGTTAGCCCAGTTTATGGTAACAAATAGAACCTGCTGAACAAACTCGAGCAGATGTTTTTCTGATGCTTCTGAATTTGAATCACCCCTCATAACATATAAGCATACTGCAATTTCATTGCAGTAGTCACTAATTATATCATGTCTGTAGTAATCTTCCATAAGATTTACAATGAAGGACGCAATGAATTTGAAGACCTGTGGATCACAGGCCTAAAGATATTGGAAATTATAAGAACAATCGAATAAGCTTACCTCAACCTCTTTAATTTGATATATCGAGCATAAAAATGTGTTTATTATAACCTAAATTAGATCTCGCTCTTCTAAAATACCTGCTTGTGATACATACCGGTACAGAGAGATTTGTAATAGGGAATTTTCTCACAAGACCCCTCAAAGTATAATTTAGTGAGTTCTTAATAATTTTTAAATGCCAGATTAAGGCTCCAGTCTCCGTCTACCATAAGGCACATTGCAAGGGTTTGCTGGTTTCACTTTACAGTGGCTACATAAACCCTTTGATTAAAGTTAAAGAGTGATATTAAATAGAATTACGCATACTTTCTCCCTTTCAGCCCAACTTTAATGAATAAATTACTTCTTATTTAGTGAATATATAATACAAAGCACGGTCGAATTTACAGAAAATCTTTTAAAGAAGTTGTTTTCAAATCATCCACCCAAATCCCTGTTTTGGAGGCACTAGAGAATCCACTGCTAAACACGTGGTTTTAAGAGGGGAAATTCCCCCTATTCCCCCCCCCCCGCGGGGGTTATTAAGGGGCGAGTTATTTTGAATTTCCTCTGTTGGTCAATGCTAACATGACAAGTATATCAAGTTTGAATTAAATTGATCAGTAAAAAAGAGAGAAATAGTAATTTTTGTATTCCTCATAAGAATAACATTGGACAACGTACTGTGTTTACTGCAAAATGAAAATTTAAATTTTTTCTGCAACCAGCAATTGTAGGATAGTAATTCAAAATACTAAATTATTTAGTTTTTTTAGCTCTTTATTGGTGAATAGTAGTATTTTTTTATTATTATGTTTTTTATGAAAAATTAAAAAATCATAATCTTGAAGTTTTAAGTCCTGTAATATGTGAACCCAAATTTTTACAGAAATTCGGGTTTGGTCATTTTGTTGGAAAACTAAAGCTCTACAAACGACTAGTTTAGTTAAAATCGTTAGAGCCGTTTTTGAGAAATTTTGACGTTTTTGGGGGATAATTACCCTTAAAAATTAAAAATTTAAAAAATTTAAAAACCGCCTTGAGATATTGTGGATTAGTGCCTATATACAAAATTTCATAAAAATCGGACCATTGGTTAGGGCTCTAGCTCTGTACACATCCAGACAGACAGACATCACGTAAAAGTCACTTTTTTGGGTTCAGGGAGCACCAAAACAAATATTTCCACTAACAACTCAAATTCAAAAATTTTGATGAAAACAATACTTTCTCCATATACTATGTATAAGGGGAGTAAGTAAAAATATATACTTTTATCTTTTAACCTTTTTACATTTTAGCGAATTCCCCCTATAGGGAAGAAGCTATTACCGTAGGTCTCATGGTAAGACATAAGCCCGAGACCATCATAACTTTTCATTTTGAGGTCCCCAGATGCCAAAATCACCATTTGTTCAAATTTGTATATATATATATATATATATATATATATATGTGTCCGTAAGCACGATAACTCTCGTAAAAAGGTCCGAGCTTAATGAAATTTGGTACAAATGTGTTAAGTTCCATTTATTTGAACGAGTTCGAAAATCAGGCGAATCGCACCATCTGTGGCGGACAAGCAAGCTTATCTGCTGGCCAAACAGTATAAACCTACTTACCACCACGAGGACGTAGCTCAATAAATTAAAGAGACATGTAATGTAATAATATAACTTTTATTAAACAAAGAATTAAACTCTACATTTTACAAATGGTGATTAAACGGTAAAATATCAATGTGATGACAATGAAAATACTTTAATATATTAACAACTAATTATCTAGATTCAAGGGCGAGTAGCCTGGAAAGTATAAATATTAATTTAGAAAAGACTAGTGACTATAAAACTTACTTGGATCCGTGACCTAACAGGCCCTGGACCCTGAGGCCCCCAGCCCCAACACTACACCCTAATACTCCATCTCACAGACTGACTGACTGATCCCCCAAAACTACCCAACTGACCTACTTAAGCCAGAGCCTTCAGCAGGTCAGCAAAACAAGCTATTGTTTGATAACAATTCCAGCCTACTCACACAACATACCCAATACTTCCTCCTTACACAATCTTGACTTCCCTCTTGCATATTTAACTACAGAATTATTATAATAAACTAACTAACTCACTTCCCCTCCATTACATCCCCCTCGCTCGGTGAGACGATGTCCTCAGCGTCTCTCTTACATGCCCCATAAAACAAAGAAAAAATAAAGACAATAATATTGGAAAATTAAATGTTACCAACATCCATCAACAATTAAAACTCATTAGCAACCAACAAAAATAAAAATGAAGGAAAGGAAAGAAAATAGGATAGAAAGGACTGACCAATCCCACAAAGATGCGGCTCCTCGGATGAAGATGAACCTCTCCCAGTCGTAGTCAATCCCAATGAATCCCAATCCAAATATTGAAAGCTCAGGACACGATGTCCACATCCCTGTGGAAGTTCTATGGCACGGAGAAGTCCACTGGCCAAAGCAGAGACTGATGTTGGCAGAGTGTGACGAGCCCAGGCAAAAGGAAATCCACACCATCTCCTTGAAGAACCATTGACGCTCTCCCCATAACTGTCCAGACAGCATGAGTAAACCTTCCTCCTGGTGCGAGTCTTCAAATGTTTGACCCAGAAGACGGTGAAGTCCAGTAGTGTAAAACAGAGTCCAGATCCAAGAGGTTGATGAAGTGGAGATCAAGTCGTGGAGATCACGCAATCTGTTGCTCCAGGGTTGCCGCAGAAGATCCCTATGTTGAAGGAGTGAAACTTCCACTGATGTATCGGGTTGGCCGTTAGGTCAGGGAAAGGTCGAAGAAATGGAAAGTCTATAAAATATTCCATATAAAAATTAAGAAAACAATTACATACATAAAACCATAAAATGCAATTAAAAAACCACAATTATTGTTTGCAAGAGGGATAAACGTTACATTACATACAATCAACTAATCTTGAAAACAGAAGAAGTATTTGGCAAGTGTTACCCCAAAAATATTCTCAATAAAACAAAGGAGATAGATAATAAATAGATAATAAATTTGATGAAACTTTATATAAATCTCATGACACAAACACAAATCTTTATAATGTTGATGCTAGTTCTTTTAGTTCAAACATTTAATTCCATTATCCAACAAATATTCCAAACAAATTTGAAACTAACTAATCTTTTAAATTGTCAGATCACCTCATAAGACCTAAATGTTGCATTCAACGACTCTAATAGTTTTGCTTCTTCACAATAACATATCGTTTGTATGACACAAAATTACTACATAGTGTTAAAACAAATTGCTTGGTGAGTTAATTGCTGGACACCATTCAATTTCATAAATATTCAATTCTATAAAAAAACCTTTTCTGAGAAATTAAGAAAATAAATAATTTAATAATAAATGTTATATTAGGTCTATTATTTTGATGCACACTTTAATATTGAAAATAAAACTCCCCATTACAATTTACCTTTAAAAGTCAATACAAAATCATTAGTTTACTTGGCTTAAATTGTCATGTCACTTAAACAAAAAACTTACTTTCTTCACAGAGCAAAAATAATTTTGCACCCCTTTTAAAAGGCAAAACTACTGCCAAAACACCAAATAAAATAAACATAACTAATTATCACAGCTATCCAATAAAGATTTAAAGATATGAATAAAATTAATATGATTTGGGCCCAAATCAGTTACATCCAGATTAATAAATTTGAAAAAATTCTTTAAAACTTAAGCTTTGTAAACAAAAACCTTTGATTATCCCAGCATAACTAAGCTATATACAAACCAGAATCGTTAGTCTTTAAAATCAAGCATTTTAAACCATGCATGCACAAGCATCTTCCTGAATGACTTAAGCAATATATCCAGCCCAAACCAAACATTTGCAAATCTCATCACTATGTTAGACAACTCTGTCAGCTAGGTCGGGTCAACTCCCACAGCAACTCAGCATTCCTTAACCTGAAACAAATGCTAACAGCAGCTACTTCCGCACTCTAGTCCGCTTCTTCACACTTAGCTATTTCACTCCTTCTACAAACTATTTCACCCTGCAGACAAATAAGTAAACCTTTAATTAAATAAATAACAAGTAATTACCACAAAATAACAAAAATACTCAAACTATTTTACCCATAAAACCCCAAGATGCCATACTACTGTCTACAAACATTTAATTAACTCTATTTCTCCTCAAGATCTGCTTCCTCTCAGTGGTCAGCTCTATTACAGAGAATAGGCTCTCACTGGCTCCTGAAAAAACCGGTTAAAATAAACACCATGGAAACTCGATTCCCAAGCTCTTTATCCACAGACGTACAACCTGAAATATTAAACGGTCACACATTCCTGATAAACAAATTTTCACAGACTCCCACAGATCTGTTCCGCTGGCACGCAAGAAACCAAAACTCCTCTGTAAAACAACCAAGCGTGCAAAAACAGTTAAACTCATAAAGCAACCATGTGGGGTCAACACACTCCCGACATAAACATAATAACGCAACCATGTCGGGGACAACACACTCTCGACATAAACATAATAAAGCAACCATGTCGGAGTCAACACACTCCCGACATAAACATAATAACGCAACCATGTCGGGGACAACACACTCTCAACATAAACATAATAAAGCAACCATGTCGGAGATAACACACTCCCGTCATAAACATAATAATTCACCATACACTCGCGGCACAATACCTCGCGATGTCACAATAAAAATTTGTACCCTCGAGGCACGACACATGGCAGTCAATACACAAAACTCCACGCAGATTTGCCTAGCGACACAAAACTAATAAACGGCAACGATCAACAATCATGTCACTTATCGTATTAATAGACTTGCACAACTCTAAACCACTAACCAATATCTTAGTCTAGCAATAAATTTTGAAAATAGTTACCAGACATTTATTAAACTATACATACAAATTCTATATGTCTCTTCTATTTTAATCAAATGTAGAAAAAACTCCTTTAAATTTTGAAAAAAAACTGGTTTAAAAAACTGTAAACTCAAAAAAAAACCAAAACTACAGCCAATTTAAGCAAAAGGTACCAGAACCAACGTTTTGTAAAACAAAACGACCGGCGGCTCCATCACTTGTGGCGGACAAGCAAGCTTATCTGCTGGCCAAACAGTATAAACCCACTTGCCACCACGAGGACGTAGCTCAATAAATTAAAGAGACATGTAATGTAATAATATAACTTTTATTAAACAAAGAATTAAACTCTACATTTTACAAATGGTGATTAAACGGTAAAATATCAATGTGATGACAATGAAAATACTTTAATATATTAACAACTAATTATCTAGATTCAAGGGCGAGTAGCCTGGAAAGTATAAATATTAATTTAGAAAAGACTAGTGACTATAAAACTTACTTGGATCCGTGACCTAACAGGCCCTGGACCCTGAGGCCCCCAGCCCCAACACTACACCCTAATACTCCATCTCACAGACTGACTGACTGACCCCCCAAAACTACCCAACTGACTTACTTAAGCCAGAGCCTTCAGCAGGTCAGCAAAACAAGCTATTGTTTGATAACAATTCCAGCCTACTCACACAACATACCCAATACTTCCTCCTTACACAATCTTGACTTCCCTCTTGCATATTTAACTACATAATTATTATAATAAACTAACTAACTCACTTCCCCTCCATTACACATCCGAAGGGGGGTGTTTGGGGGTTTGTACCCCAAAAATGGGTTTTTTGGGGTTTCCACATGTCATTTTTATTTTAATCAAATTTTAATTTTTACCATTGAATTCAGCTTAAAAAAAACAAACAATTTGGTATTTTTATCATTGCCCTACGTCAATTGGTTACTTTGATATTGAAAGTGCTAAACACAGTACGTTGTCTAATGTTATTCTTATGGAGAAAAAGAACAATTTTATATCTCGCTTATTTATGAACATAAACTGATGAAATTTGGTATATGGCTTCATCTGGTTGTAGTTTATTGTTGATTGCACAAAAAAAAATTTTCGATTTTGGTTTGCATAGCAGCAAACCTAGGTACTTTGTCCCCATGTTATTCTTATAGGAAATAATTCAAATGCTATATATCGCTTATTTATGAATGTATACGGATGAAACTTGGTATGTGACTTCACTAAGATGAGTTATATCGACATTCGCATATAAACCCATTCTTTTATGTTTCTTGTTGCAGCAAACCTGCGTACTCATCCCCAATGTTATTCTTATAGAGAATAATTAATATTTTAAATATAGCTTGTTTGTAAATATATTTCTTATGGATCCTGTTAAGTGTTTTAATGTGTTAAGTTATATATTCATTGGAAATTCGCTGAGTTTACAGGTATGCTGCGATGGGGTATTTTTTAATTTATATTATCGTTATAAAACCTTAACATATTGCATATCAAAACGATCGTTAGAATTGCTACATGTGTCCAAATTCTGTAAATTACTTCAGAGCTTTGTCCCACTGGCCCTACAAGTTTCTATGTTTATATTTGACAGGCGGTAATTTTATTTGGCCAAGTGATTATATATTTATATTTTATATCTTCCCAGTGTAACTGGGATTGTCTAGACTAGTTTTTAAATTTATTATCGATTTATCTACATAGTGTTCACTTGCTAATTGGAGGATTTTCCTTATCTCCTGAAATTTAGTGTTTTAAACGCTTGAAGCAACAGGTAAAGTCTAAATAAATCAATAACAAAATTCAAACCCTTGCTACTATGAGTTTCAATAATGCAGTCGGTAGTTTTTTTATGTCAGTAGCAATTTTTCATATGCCAACTCTCCTTATGAACCCACGACTTTGGACTTCGCCTGTGTACGGTATGCTTAACCTCTTGGAATTTTAAAGATTGTGTTTCGCATGTTAGGTTTTCGCAGTCGATATTTGTATTCGGTGTGTAACATATTTGATATTGATGATAATCTGTATTTACTCAGCATCTGCAATTCAACTCAAATCAATCCGAAATAATGTTTAATGATATAAATTATATTACGTCAAATTAATACCAATAAACAAAAATAAATTAAAATCCTTCCCTAGGTTAGTCTTAAGTGAAGAAACAAACTCTTAAGGAAAAATTATCAAAAAATAAAAACCTGTATGCGCATCTATGAATCAGAGGGCAAACTTCTTGATAATCGTTTAAATCGGTTCAAAAAATACAGAAGTTCTCTTAAGAAAAAATCACCTTAGGTCATTAATATAAAAGATATAGGAACGGCATACTTGAATTTTTTGTTTTGATTTTTTTTACTTGGTTAAGTTTTATTGATCCCATCCCTACTTTTACACTTGACTGAAATTTACAGCCAGTACTGCACAATATTCTACTATTGGAGACTGCAGATACCAGGTCAACATATGGAACCAGGTACATGAGAATTGCCCAAATACAGATTTCATAAAAGAATGGTACGGTTTTGACTTTTTAAATCTATATAAATAAAGCAGAGTTCGTGTCTATGTGTGGATCGCCATACGGTTAAACTACAAGGAGTTAAGGCATTAAATTTCCAAGGTAGGTTCCTTTAGGTTACAGCTATTGTACCTGACTCAGTTTCCTCTAAATCCTCTAGGGCTACTCCCCGTGAAATATCCAAAATTCCAATGTTAATCAAATGAGTTAATCAAATACAGTTACAGTTTTCTGCTATTTATTTAATGTTATTCAAATTAACAGCTGACATTAGTAATTTACTTTGAGAGAAAAAACAGCTGATCGTACAAGAACAAATATTCCAAATACTAGCCAAATGTATTCCGCAGGAATAGTATTATGACAAATGGTATTGTGAACTTCCCCTCCAACGATGATCCCCCCCCACTCTTCTGCTGGCATCCCCTACTCAAGCTTCACGAAGATCCGCACGAGGTCTGCCTCGGTGAAACCAGTATAATCAGTATAATTAATATAAGGATTTCAACAAAATAATTTTGTTTAGAACTTTTTGGGTTGTTTGGTGTTTAATGTAAAAATAGAACTATTATTTTATGAAAGCCATGTATAGTGGGTCAAATTTCCTTTAAAATTTTGTTTTAATGGTGTGTTTATTATTTCCTTTCCGTGTGTTCGTTTTATCGTCATACTATTAGTTTTGAAATAAAAAATTTTTTCCCACACATCAGTGAGCTGTATTGAAAATTTGTAGTTTTTATACTTCATATTGTTAAATAAGTTACCTAGTAACAGTAACACAACATTTTTTAAAATTATTTCAGAAGTTTGATGGTATAAATCCTGCTCTCCATTTATAAGAACTGTGCTGGGAACGACGGTTGTGAGTAAAACACCAAATTAAATATATGGATATTAGAATCATTAAAGCATACTAGTTAGGACTTTGAATCTCTCATGCACACTTTGATTCATATAAAAAAAATATGTTTGAATGTACTGTGATGCAAATATGTATGATGCATGAATGGGATTGCTTGAGTTTTCTAGTTTCTGACTAGGCCCACACAAGTCCAGGACTACCTTAAAACTGGTCTATACCAGTTTTGAGGCTGACATTGGGTACAGCAAATGAACTTGTCATTACACATGGTAAGTCTTTTGGCTGCCCATTATGACAAACTTCCCTTTCACCTTTGGTCCCTCCATTTGCAGCGGCTAGGGACAGAATCTCCGAGTTTGGTCCCCAACCTGCCAACCTGAGAATGGATGGTCCCTGGCTGTTATACATGGATACCATGTCAGTTGAGTTGACCAGTTGGAGGGCAGAATGCAGGTCCCCTGTTTGAGGGCCTCACCCCAGCTGTCACAGGGGTACAGGAGTTGGCCCTCTGAAGGGTCGATTTGGCTGCCGTCCCAACCCAAACTTTCCTTTCCTGCTATATCCTATCTTTCCGGTAACCTGCGCAATATTCCCCCTTGTGGAAGATGTGACTAGATTAGGTTTCCTAAACCGCAACAATGATGATGATGATAGGCCCACACAATTCCAGCACATTAGTAATTCCAGGAGCCAGGATCATTAATTAGTGTTAGCGACCAATATAAATCGAGAATTACATAAGTTACAGTTAAATAAGGAAAGCCATATTACTCCAGATTTTGGTCTGGCCATTACAAAAATCACACATTTAAACATTATTAAATTTATAGTTGAATGACTTTGTCTCCCAATACACATTATACAATGGGCATCGTCTTAATAATTTAGTAAATAATACTACTAATAACTCATGCGCACTTTGATTCCTATAAAAGAAAATATGTATGATGCATGAGTGGGATGTCTTGAGCTTTCTAGTTACTGACTAGGCCCACACAATTCCAGCACATTAGTAATTCCAGGAGCCAGGATCATTAATTAGTGATAGCGTTATACCAATATGAATTGAGTGACTTAAGTTACAGTTAAATGTGGAAGGCCCTACTGCTCCAGATTTTGGTCTGGCCATTACATAAATCAAGTAGAATAACTTTGTCTTTTAATATCCACATTATACAATATATAATGATTATCGTTAACAACCATTAATGGCACCATCAGTTATCCCACTCTAACCACACTGTATGGCACATTTCATCCCTAATGTTGTGAAGGCTGAGCTAGTTCTTATGCTTAGTGCTTGAACATCTGAAATTCTGAGTTACAAACTAGGTTTTTAACAGAAACCCCATATGAAATCCCATGGTTCTGAGATCCGGAGACTGTGGGAGACAGAATATGGAGCTGTGTGAGCACTCATATCACCTGCCTTTATTGCAGTTTATGTTTTAAGGTTTTTTTAAGTTTTAAGTAACAGCTATGACTCAGCTGATCTTGGGAAATAACGTTAAAAGAACCATTATCAGATTTACTACCGTATAACCATCTTTCAAATTATATAAAGTTGCTTTACCGTAGATTATACAGTATCAAAAGTTCAGATTTGTTGAGACACCCAGGATACCTCTTAAAGGCTACATTTATTGTAACATGAAACCACTTTTGAAACATTTCAACTTCTTTTTGGTAAAGACCTTTACTTTAGAGTCTAGAATTTATTTAGGTGGGTGGAAGTGACAATTTACTTAAATTATAGGAAAGTTTGCCTTGAGCACGCAAAGCCGTGAAAATAGTTTATGTATGCTTCTTCTCTTTTAAGGGAAACCCTTATGTGACCATATCAAAATCTGTTTTTAAACTGCATTTTTAGTTTTGTTTAAATTGGTAGTGTTGACAATATATTTCCTGACCTATAAACTATGATCTAGATTAGATTTCAATATTTCATAGTTTTTAAGATCTTGTAATGTCCAAAGAAATAATATGGGGCGACTCTGAACCCAAAATACATTTTCCATTTGGAAAAATACTTTCCAAAAACTATTTGATATGGTCTTTCCATTTATACATTTTACTTCTATGCATTTGAATGATTATAATTATGTAACAAATTCCAAACTGCTAGTATTAAGCATTTAGAACAATAGCATAAAAAGCGTTGGTCTCTACATGTGTTTTTCAGGTAAGTCAATTTCACAATTATATAAATTAGAAATGTAGTTTAAGCTGGACTTTTATAAATTGGCAAATGAGTCCAAGATTTTCTTGCACTTTCGCTTCTTTAGCTTTAGCCTTTGGTAAGCACATTATACCACCTCTACACTCTGGCTAAATGTTTGTGTTGAGACACTCGGGTGACACTTGATTTAAATATAAATTTGGCAAAAATAAACATAAATTCATTATACCCCCTCTAATTCGATCTCGGATGGTTTGATTACTAACTTAGTCATACTGTGCCGCTATCAGTGTTTGTACATATCCGACGCATGGCTCCTTTCGGTAGGAACCATCATTGATAACCATCAATAGTATTAAATCTATAAATACATTTCAATATTCTCAGTTTAAACCACAGTTTATAATGTTTTCATGTAAACATGGTTGCCGTATGTCATGTTATTATGGTTTCCAGTTCACCATTTTAGTCACTTAATGATGGGTGTGTTAATGCATTCAGCCAATAAAAGTAAATGAAAAACATAAAAATCTTAAAATATTTATTCCAAGATTTACTTAAGCTATCCTGTTTTTTTTTATTTATTTTTTCACTAACCGCTAAATAACTTTATAAAAATGGTGTTGTAGAAAAATTTTAGTGGTAGTACCCACAGAGTATGAGGCTATTTTATAGACTTTGATTTATTTTTTTATAAGACTTTGTTGTTAAAATTTGAAGTTTATAATATGCATTTCCTTACAAATCTTAAAATATAAAAATAATCCCTATTTCCCTTGGTCACGCCATAACTTGAGAATGAGGGCACCAAATTGAATAATTCTTTTTCTGTTGTGATCGTTAATGTCAGGACAAGGTTTTTAGCAAAGAAAGTTGTTAATCCAACCTAAGGGTTCTGTCCCACTGGCCTTCAAAGTTCCCATTGATTTGATCAAAGTTCAGTTAGTTACGATGAAAGGCATAAAAATATGTTCATTATGGAAATAATGGCAACTCTAACTCTTTTAGAAGCGACTACGTACACGTCCGACGTAAGCCGCTACCGCTTAGTTAGGTTAGGTTAGGAGGTTTTCGTTATGTGTCACTGGCTCTCAATCTGTTTTAAAAATCACAGGAAAAGTAATGTACGGTGCATTATTTGGAACGGAAGTGAACAGTAGCGGCTCATGTCGGACGTGTACGTAGCCTCTGCCAACTCTTTTTTCTATGCCGAAGTTAGCACTATATAAGAATAGGCGAGTCAGCGTAGCAAACAAGCTCATCCAGGAGACGAGTGAGCGAAGCGAACGAGCTCATCTTGAAAATGAACGAGTATTTGACATAAAACAAATTCAATGACATTAGGGCAGGACATGGTCTGTCGGGCCAGCTAGTAAAGATTTAGGCCTACAAATTTAATCTATGATAGATTTATACCTCAGACTGCTTTCATGTGTTTGTTTTCTCATTTGTTGCAGGTGACCTCCAGGAGAGACTCCCCTCTATTTCAAGAACCAACTTTCACTTTGTATGGGCTTAACCCACTACTCATAACCCACACACCAAGGTGGCCCAAAAGGTAATTTTTCAGGACTCTATAATAAGGCTTGTAAAAGAACCTATTCCAGTCCCTTTAAACAAATCAACTTTACCATTAAAAGGTTGAAAGTATAGTAATGCTTCAAATCCATCGTGACCATTCTAATTTTTTATGTATTTTAGGTAATTATTCCTCCCTTAAAATCTCCTTTAAATGCTATAGCAATATTTCATATCATTAAGAACAACTATTCCACATATTTTTTCTAACTCAATATATCCTATCATCTCCTAAATATCTTCATTCTCCCAGCCCCTAGTTTCCAGGCCACCTTGTCCCCCTGCTCCTGAATCCCACCCCTGTGACACTGTCACCGCGACATTCTTGTAGGATAATTGGACGAAAGTGCACTGACCAGATCCCACGAGGTATGGTTATCGAGACTTTTGATCCCTACACCTTAGAAGTCCAAGTTAGAATTGTTCACTCCTCGTGGGTGAACCGAACCCTTCTAGGTGTCCAACGAGGCGACTCACAGTTCACTCTCCGCTCACATTTACATTTGGAAGTGATTCTGCAACAATCGGCTTTCATCCTCTGAAGCCGATACACTCTGAGAATCGTCTTTCCTGGACTACTGAAGGGAGAAACTCCACAACTCTCTCATCTGCTTCTCCACCCGTGATCCTACCCTTGTGCTGACTGTGGGAGAACAGCCTGTCCAGTCCAAAGATCCACCAGCTGCTTCTACTACCCATTTGTGGTTAGTATTAATTTTTTAAATCATTATATTTTAGCTAAAATCCTCGTTTGAAAGATTAGTGTTTTGGGTAAGTACATGTATTTGTAGAAAAACAGTTTGGAATTTGTTACATTGTATTGGTTAAAATTAAAATTATTATAAAGATATTTTCATTACTCATTCTACTATGGTAATAAATCCCAGCACTTTAAAAAAATAATCACTATCAAGAAACTGACACATACTTGCTCCTGACTTTCCAAATTCAATGAATAAATTTATTTTTATTTACTAAATATAAAATATTAGCTGCCATCATTCCTGGTTTCACCCGGGAATACGACAGTTGTGTGTGCTGCATTCTGTGGTTGAAATTTTCATCAGCTCAAACCAAAGTGAATGTCCATAAGAATAACACAGGATTGGAACTTTGAAGCCCCGTGGGGCATAGCCCTATGGGAATTTCTTAAAATCCCTTCTTAGTAGGTGCCTTTATGCTATAAGAGGAGTCTACATGAAAAATTTCATGCTTCTAGGTGCAATGGTTTGGCTTGGGCGTTGATCGGAATTTCGTATTTATAGATATAGATTAAGTATGGTACTTAAAATTTACTATGAAATTAAAATTTAACAACTTTATGATTTGCATGATAAATATGTTTTTACAACTGCAGGATATAATTAAAAACAACACTTCAAATTATATTTACACTTAGTACTCTTCTTGCAAACAAGGCAGTTCAAAGATGTAATACACCCGTCGCAGCAAACCTGCATACTCAGCGAATTTCCAATGAATATATAACATAACAAATTAACACTTAATGGGATTCATAAGAAATATATTCACAAACAAGCAATATTAAAAATATTAATTATTCTCCATAAGAATAACATTGGGGATGAGTACGCAGGTTTGCTGCAACAAGGAAATTAAAAATAATGGGGTTGTATGCAATTATCATTAGAACTCATCTAAGTAAAGTCCCATCCCAAGTTTCATTCATATACATTTATAAGTAAGCGATATATAACATTTTAATTATTCTCCATAAGAATAACATGGGGACCGATTACCTAGGTTTGCTGCTACGGTAACCATAAGTGAAAATTTTGTATTTTGTGCAAACAATGATAAACCCCAACCAGATGAAGCCATATACCAAATTTTGTCAGTTTATGTTCATAAATCAGCGAGATATACAATTTTTCTTTTTCTCCATAAGAATAACATTAGACAACGTACTGTGTTTAGCACTTTCAATATCTCAGGAACCAATTGACGTAGAGCAATGATAAAAATATCAAATTGTTTGTTTTTTTATGATGAATTAAATGGTAAAAATTAAAATTTGATTTAAATAACAATTACATGAGGAAACCCCCAAAAACCCATTTTTGGGGTACAAAACCCCCCTTTGGATGGTGTGATTCATCTGGTTTTCGAACTCGTTCAAATAAATGATGCTTTACACATTTGTACCAAATTTCATTAAGATCGGACCTTTTTTACGAGAGTTATCGTGCTTACAGACACACACACACACATATATATATATATATATATATATATATATATATATATATATATATATATATACATATATAAAAATTTGAACGAATGGTGTTTTTGGCATCTGGGGACCTCACAATGAAAAGTTATTATGGTCTCGGGCTTAAGTCTTACCATGAGACCTATGGAAATAGCTTCTTCCCTATAGGGGAAATTCGCTAAAAACAGAAAAGTTATCCAACAAACAATTTCTGGATGTACTTTAAAGAGGGGGGGAGAGAGGGAATTGAAAATACACACGTCGCAGCAAACCTGCATACTCAGCGAATTTCCAATGAATTATAACATAACACATTAAGCCACTTAACAAGATTCATAAGAAATATATTCACAAACTAGCGATATTTAAAATATGAATTATTCTCCATAAGAATAACATTGGGGATGAGTACGCAGGTTTGCTGCAACAAGGAACACAAAATAATGGGTTTTTATGCAAATATCAATAGAACTCAGCTAAGTGAAGTCACATACCAAGTTTCATCTATATACATTAATAAATAAGCGATATATAACATTTGAATTATTTTCCATAAGAATAACATGGGGACCGAGTACCTAGGTTTGCTGCTACGGGAACTATAGGCGAAAAATTTGTTTTTTTGTGCAAACAACAATAAACCACAACCAGATGAAGCCATATACCAAATTTTGTCAGTTTATTTTCATAAATAAGCGAGATATACATTTTTTCTTTTTCTCCATAAGAATAACGTTAGACAACGTACTGTGTTTAGCACTTTCAATATCTCAGTAACCAATTGACGTAGAGCAATGATCAAGATACCAAATTGTTTGTTTTTTTATGCTGAATTCAATGGTCAAAAATTAAAATTTGATTTAAATAAAAATTACATGTGGAAACCCCAAAAAACCCATTTTTGGGGTACAAAACCCCCCTTTGGATGGTGCGATTCGTCTGGTTTTCGAACTCGTTCAAATAAATGGTACTTTACACGTTTGTACCAAATTTCATTAAGATCGGACCTTTTTTACGAGAGTTATCATGCTTACGGACACATATATGTATATATATATATATATATATATATATATATATACATATATATATACATATATCAAAATTTGAACGAATGGTGTTTTTGGCATCTGGGGACCTCAAAATAAAAAGTTATCATGGTCTCGGGCTTAAGTCTTACCATGAGACCTACGGTAATAGCTTCTTCCCTATAGGGTAAATTCGCTAAAAGAAATAATGGTAGTCTACAAAGCTTAATAGAAAGCAAATTACAAGTTGTGATCACCCTGATGGTACAGCTCGCTTAACAGCCTGTAGACGTAGGAAGGAGCGTGACCCCCCCCCCCTGAAAAATAAATATAAAGTAGATTACTTTACTTATAAAATCACATTAAATTTACAATTAGTTTTGTTTTCACTAAACCTATAAAACGAGTTCGCATGCAGCACGCTGATGTGAGAGAAGTAAATTTCCACTTAAAAAACTTAATCAAAAACAAAATCAGAGTTAAAACATACATTTATTCCAATTTGTATCTAAATCTGAAAACATTTATTTTTTTGGCTGTTCTGTTGCTCCTGGTTCCATTTACCTGCAATGCTGGGAATACAATATTGCACATTATAAGGTTAGGAGAAGGTCCAGTCAGGATTTAAAGTAGGCGTGAGGTTGCTGGGGATGATAAATACCCCCGTCGCAGCAAACCTGCATACTCAGCGAATTTCCAATGAATATATAACATAACACATTATAACACTTAACAGGATTCATAAGAAATGTATTCACAAACAAGCGATATTTAAAATATTAATTATCCTCCATAAGAATAACATTGGGGATGAGTACACAGGTTTGCTGCAACAAGGCACACAAAATAATGGGTTTTTATGCAAATATCAATAGAACTCATTTAGTGAAGTCACATCCCAAGTTTCATCCATATACCTTCATAAATAAGCGATATATAACATTTTAAGTACTTTCCATAAGAATAAAATGGGGACGAAGTACCTAGGTTTGCTGCTACAGGAGCCATAGGCGAAATATTGTTTTTTTTGTGCAAACAACAATAAACCATAACCAGATCAAGCCATATACCAAATTTCGCCAGTTTATGTTCATAAATAAGCGAGATATACAATTTTTCTTTTTCTCCATCAGAATAACATTAGACAACGTACTGTGTTTAGCACTTTCAATATCTCAGGAACCAATTGACGTAGAGCAATGATAAAAATATCAAATTGTTTGTTTTTTTATGATGAATTAAATGGTAAAAATTTAAATTTGATTTAAATAAAAATTACATGAGGAAACCCCAAAAAACCCATTTTTGGGGTACAAAACCCCCCAAAACCCCCCTTTGGATGGTGTGATTCATCTGGTTTTCGAACTCTTTCAAATAAATGATGCTTTACACATTTGTACCAAATTTCATTAAGATCGGACCTTTTTTACGAGAGTTATCGTGCTTACGGACACATATATATATATATATATATATATATATATATATATATATATTTATATATACATACATATATAAAAATTTGAACGAATGGTGTTTTTGGCATCTGGGGACCTCAAAATGAAAAGTTATCATGGTCTCGGGCTTAAGTCTTACCATGATACGGTAATAGCTTCTTCCCTATAGGGGAAATTCGCTAAAATAAACCAAAAAATGAATAACAGGTTTTTCTAATGGAGAACTCCCATAAGCAATGTACTGTCTTTAGTCGATGTACATTTTCTTTAATAACTCGTTAAATATTTTTGCTATAAAGATGACAGAGGCCTTAAATCTTTCGCCTTACTTATCTCCTACTTTTTACATGCAATTATTTTACATCCGGGGCTTTTCTGACCCTTTTTGCGCCCAAAAACTCAAAATTTCAAAGAATAATCCTCATAAAAGTCGGTTAGAGTTATCTGATTGTTTTGGCCAACAATCTTGTCCAATTCATTGAAGAAAGGAATGTCTCTACCAAATTTAAAGTAAATCGGACAAAAGATGTGACCGCTAGAGTGCAAACACATATATACATATAATTTTGAACGACCCCAATAACGTGTTCAGGGGGTCACGTCAGGAGCTTCTATGGTGGTTCCGGGCTTAAGTTTCACTGTGCGGGTTATGCTAATAGTTAACTTTTCCATAGGAAATTCACTAATAAATTGTTTTACATATATTTTACAGTCATTTAAATTTGTAATAATACACTGATTACAATTGATCTAGCGTGTGATCTAGTGTTTTGCATTAGTGAAATCCAGTTTTGTTTAATTGATGCTAAAACGGAGTTCAGTTTTAACGCCCTATATACGCTACATGCAAACTTTGTAAACATTAAGGCTTTTGTTTTAAGACTTATCCCCACATATTATATAGTAAAAAGTGCGTCTAGGTGTGCAGTTGTGCAAACTGCTTTTGGATTTTTGATTTAGGCCTCAGGGCTTTGTTCCACGGGACTTCCAAGTCCCAATGATATTCAAATGGAGGAGAGTTTTATTTCGTTTGTGTCACGTGTTAGTTCTTATTTCAATTCAAATAAATAAACAGCTGTTATAAGGCTTATATCCAACTAAAGACTGTCATTGTTTTGTTTACTGCAGGTCAATTATTTAGACGGTGACCTGCGCGAAAATATTTCGCGCTTGTAGGGGAGGAAAAAACAACCTCCCACCAATTCTCCCTTGAGCCACGAGAAGGGTCAGGGGGAGTGAGACCCCATCCACCATTCATACACAACAGTTGGCAAAGAACTTAGTAATGACTAACTTGTTATTTTTTGGGGAACAGTTGCAACTATTAAAACTCCGCCTTACAATTAAGTATTATTTTAAATGTTTTTAGCTTTATAAAACTGATATGATCTTGATTTAGATCAGCTGGAAAATATGTTAACTACATAAACAAACGTCACGGGATTCTATATTTCATGCCTAATAAATACCTACAGTTGAATTAAGTTTACCATTTATTGTTCGTTAAATATTAATCCTGAACTAAGTCATATGATGAGTTGGCTACCTAATCTAGCAAACTTACCTAGTTGTCATCCCTCATAACTGCTTTAAGAGAGCCTAAATATTTTTAAGAACATTAAACCATTGACTATAAATACTGAAGTTATTTTTATATATATATATTTTTTTATTGAAATCAGCTTTAAAAAACGCACAATTTGGTGTTTTGATCTTTGCTCTACGTCAAATGGTTACAGAGATATTGAAAATGCTAAACACAGTACGTTGTCCAATGTTATTCTTATGGAGGATAAGAAAAATTGTATATCTCGCTTATTTATCAACTTTTCCTGATGAAACTTGGTATATTGCTTCATATCTTTGTGATCTGTTGATATTTGCACTAAAAAATATTTTTTGTCCGATATTTCCCTTAGCAGTAAACCTGCGTACTCAGCCCCCATGTTATTCTTGTGGAAAATAAGTAATGTATATTCTCCCTCAATTATGAACATAAATTAATAAAATTTGGTATGTGGCTTTACCTACTCGGGTTATATTGATATTTGTATAAAACCCCATTTTTTGTGTTCCTTGCTTCAGCAAACCTGCATACTCAGCTGCCATTTTATTCTTATGGAGAATTAAAATGTCATAAATCGTTTATTTATGAATGTATATTGATGAAACTTGGTATGTGGCTTATGTGGTATTAAGATACATATGCATTGGAAATTTGCTGAGTACGCAGGTTTGCTGCTACGGGGGTATTTAATTGTGCCTTGTGTGTCATTGTACTATATGTGTTCGTGTTTCAATTTTAAATTTACATGACAAATCTTGAAGATGCTGCCTAAGGATGTGGTCGTTGCCACAAAACATGTAGTATAGTTGTGTATATGTTATATATTGTATATTGTATATTAGTATAGTATATATATATATTAGAAAATAAAAATTTGTTTTATAATATATATATATATATATACTTGCTGTTACCCGCAGCTTCGCTTACGACAAATTAAAACACATTAACCAACCAGAAACTGACCAGAACTATCAAATCTTTGTTTAGTTTTACCATATGACTTTTGCCCTAACCGACAAACAACTACAGCAGGTAATTTTATAAACGAGATCGCACGCAGCACTCTGAAGTGAGGGAAGTGAATTTACGCATTAAAACCTTAAAAAAAATAGTTGCAACACAACAGGATATTGAAAGGTAACAAGTTTATTTTATTACTGATTTAAACATCAATATCCAGAAGTAGGAAAATTAATTCAGATTAAATCTATTATTTTACTGTCAACTGTATACTTTTTATTATACACAAGTCAAGTCAGTTGGAGTGTTTATATTCAGTGACGACAAGTACAACTTTAAAGTTTTTAGTGAAATAGAAAGTTTAATGTGCCAGACACATAGTGGAAACATTGATAAAGTGTAAATCTCATGACTGAATAATCAAGTTTAATTTTATTCTGTATATAACATTTGTTTTCAAATAATCAAGTACTCACATCTCAGCATGAAGAAAATCGCATGTACTTGTTCAATATTTAAACATTGATAACGTTTGTTCAATATTTAAACATTGATAACGTAACTAATGGCATAATACTTTAGAAACACTTATGAAAAATTAAAATGGTATTCCATTTTGTATGAATTTAAAGACTTCATGAATTTACTCTGCTGCGATATAGCAAGTGGAAAGTTGTACAAATATAACCAGTTGACCAGTTTTGAACAGTGCAGTATTTCCTGTTTGAGGATTCATAACCCACCACTCACGGCTAACTACATAGGTGAACTACATACGTAAAAAATATAATTTAAAAACAAATTAAATTTGTCAAATAGTTTAAGTACAGATCACAATTAATCATGATAGGATAATCGGATATGGATAACCAAAGAAATTAATTTAATCCTAATATCAATGTACTAAGCAATTCTACAAGACACTTTTTGTAAATTTGTAACACTCCTCAGCCGCTCATCAGTCTAACCTTTTTTAGTCAGGGTTTGAAGGAATTTTTTTCCCTGAATTTGTTCTTTGATTCGGAATGAGATGATATAACAAGTGAATTATGAAAATGTAAAACTGCTGCTTAGAAATACAATATAAAACAAAACAAATAATTACCTCCGCCATACTTAGCGAATTTCCAATGAATAAACAAATTTCCAATGTCTTAATAACAAATTAATTCACTTACCAGGATTCATAAGAAATATATTCACAAATAAGCGATATTTAAAATAGTAATTATTCTCAATAAGAATACCATTGGGGATGAGTATACAGGTTTGCTGCAACAAGGAACTCAAAATACAGTAATGGGTTTTTGTGCAAATGTCAATAGAGCTTATCTAAGTGAAGTCACATACCAAGTTGCAACCATATACATTCATAAATAAGCGATATATATATATATAACATTTTAATTATTCTCCATAAGATTAACATGTGGACTGAGTATCTAGGTTTGCTGCTTCGGGAACCATAGGAGAAAAATTTTTTATTTGTGCAAACAACAATAAACCACAATCAGATGAAGCCGAGTGAACAGGAATTGGTTTAGCGAATTTCCTATAGGGAAGAAGCTATTACCGTAGTCGGCATGGAAAGACCTAGGCCCGGGACAATGATAACTTTTTGTTTGGATGGTGTCCCCAGATGCCAAAAACACCATTCGTTCAAATTTGTATATATATATATGTATATTATATATATATTTTATATATATATATATATATATATATATATATATATATATATATAATAGTATTAACATTTAAAAAAATTTTAAAAAATCAGCAGCCCTAATCAATCAGAAATATTCAATATATATTGAATATTTCTGATTGATTAGGGCTGCTGATTTTTAAAAATTTTTTAAAATGTTAATACTATTATATATATATATACAAATTTGAACGATACCAACCAAACAAAAAGTTATCATTGTCCCGGGCCTAGGTCTTTCCATATATATATACTAGCTGTTACCCGCAGCTTCGCTTACGACAAATTAAAACACATTAACCAACCAGAAACTGACCAGAACTATCAAATCTTTGTTTAGTTTTACTATATGACTTTTGCCCTAACCGACAAACAACTACAGCTGGTAATTTTATAAACGAGATCGCATGCAGCACTCTGAAGTGAGGGAAGTGAATTTACGCATTAAAACCTTAAAAAAAAAATTAATAAAGGGTTTCAAACAACTCTGGTAACATTTTTTTAAAAATTGAAAAATGTTATTTTTGGCTGTTCTGATGCTCCTGGTTATATTTAAACTGACTTTTAGGATGGCAATGTTGTATATTATAAGGTTAGTAGGAGGTATATTCAGGATAAAAAGTTGGTACCGGTATAGGGGTATTGGGGGTGATAAAACTACATAAATATATGAAAAACAGCCTTATCCAGTGTAAAATCCCCATAAGACAACGTACTGTGTTAAGACAATTAATATTTTTTTAATAACTCGGTAAATATTTGTGCTAGAATGATGAAGGAGGGCTTAAAATTGTTGGCCTTTTAAGTACAATAATTTGATATGCAATAATGTTAAATTCGGGGCTTTTCTGAGCGTTTTTGGGCCCAAAAACTCAAAATTTGAAAAAGTAAATCCCCTAAAAAGGGGATTAGAGTTGTCCGATTGTTTTGCCCAACAAACTTGTCCACCCATTTACAGAAGGCAAGGTTCCTACCAAGTTTCAAGTAAATCGGACAAAAATTGCAACCGCTGGAGTGCGAACTCATATATATATAAAGTTTTTAGCGACCCCCCAAAATGTGTTCAGGGGGTCACGTTAGGAACATCTATGGTGGTCCCGGGCTTAAGTTTTACCGTGCTAAACATACTAATAGTTCACTTTTCCATAGGAAATTCACTAATAAATTATTTCCTTCCATAAGATTTGCATTAGAACTTACAGGACCCGTGGGGAGGAGTCCTAAGGTTGGATGCGGTCATTATCAGGTCTGTATGTTAATGTGATATGTAAGCTATATTCATGCAAAATTTCAGCTTAATCGGTCTGGTAATTTAGCCGTGATGGAACTCCAAATATCCATACGTGCATCCAAACAAACATCCAAACTTTCACATTTATAATATTAAGTAGGATATATATGTGTCCGTAAGCACAATAACTCTCATAAAAAAGGTCTGATCTTAATGAAATTTGGTTCAAATGTGTAAAGTACCATTTATTTTAACGAGTTCGAAATCTAGACGAATCACACCATCCAAAGGGGGATTTTGGGGGGGTTTTGTACCCCAAAAATGTTTTTTTTTGGGGTTTTCTCATGTAATTTTTATTTTAATCTAATTTTAATTTTTACTGTTCAATTCAGCTTAAAAAAACAAACAATTTGGTATTTTGATCATACTCTACGTCAATTGGTTACTGAGATATTGAAAGTGCTAAACACAGAACGTTGTCCAATGTTACTCTTATGGAGAAAAATAACAATTTAATATCTCGCTTATTTATGAACATAAACTGACAAAACTTGGTATACGGCTTCATCTGATTGTGGTTTAATGTTGTTTGAACAAAAAAAATTTTTGACTATAGTCCCGTAGCAGCAAACCTAGGTCCTCACTCCCCATGTTATTCTTATGGAGGATAATTAAAATGTTATATATTGATTATTTATGAATGTATATGGATGAAACTTTGTGTGTGACTTCACTTAGAAAAGCTCTATTGATATTTGCATAACAACCCATGATTTTGTGTTCCTTGTGGTAGCAAACCTGAATAGTCATCCCCAAAGTTATTCTTATGGAGAATAATTAATTAGTATAAATAGTATCCCTTATTTTTGAATATTTGAATTTTTTATTTTTGAATTTTTTAAAAAGCTATATGATATGTAATTCTTAGTCTCCTTGCTTTCAGGAAATCTGTTTCAAAATCAGCAGTAAAAGTAGTCACTTTGCCTATTCACGTTTTCTCTGTTATTCATTTTGTTTATAGATTTGAATATAGCAAATTTTCAGTGAAAAATCATCATACTTTATCTTGGTTTATTCCAAACTGAATGATGGGAGACGGCTTAAATTAAAAGTCTTGATCCCAAGGACTCAGGAAAAATAGCAGTATTTCTAAAAAATTACCAGCAAACGAGAAATAACGTGAAACATCCCCCATAAGAAAAGCATGGGGATATAAAAACGTCTGCTTGGTTTACATTCAAACATGGGATTACTTGCCTACTTTGTTTACAAACTGACATGTTCTTACTTATTTAGTTTTAATAAAAAAGTAAAACAATCAGATGAGGCAGAGTATTAGAGCAAGGTTATGAACTTTGGCCCCTTCAATCCACAAGTATATGTTTATGTCCGTAAACATATACTATAACTATATACTATATTACATATACTATATACTATATACCATATACATATAACATATACTATATTTTGTTTGTTGGTTATGTGGCTTAAGAGGGGGGCTCCAGTCCTCTGCTACCTGCTTCTCCCATAATACCCAATGTTAACTCTCAGAGTCTGTCCCTCCTCAGAGGATTAACCGAAATAGTTGATTTATGGTTCATTTTATGAGCAAAAAGTACATACCGGTAGCGATTTCAGTGAGGAGAATTTTTATATCACAAATAGTACACACATAACAAATTTTTTAAAACACCGTAGTTTATCTAAATTTCTTTCAATGATTATTATTTGTGATACCGAAATGTTGCTCAATATAATTGCTAGATGTTTTTTGGCTCCTTAAAATGACCCACACATCAACGATAGCAGATAATCCGTTGAGAGGAGGGATGGGCTTTGAATGTTAACATTGGCCTTGTGGGGGAAGCAGGTAGAATCGCCAAAAGTTTCATGACTGGAGCGCCCTTTTGTTAAATATATCATTTTACTCAAATAAGTTCCTACTTATCCTAATTTTTGAGGCCGAATATCTCCTTCTTTTCCCCAAAAACCTCCTACTTTTCCTATTAGCGAATTTCCCCTATAGGGAAGAAGCTATTACCGTAGTCGGCATGGTAAGACCTAGGCCCGGGACCATGATAACCTTTTCGTTTTGAGGTCCCCAGACCCCAAAAACACGTTTCGTTCGATACTGTATATATATATATATATATATGTGTCCGTGAGCACGATAACTCTCGTAAAAATGATCCGATTTTGACGAAAATTGGTATAAACATGTAAAGCAGCATTTATGACTTTAAGTTCGAAAACCAGACAGATCGACCTATCCGAAAGGGTATTTTGGGGGGGTTTTGTACCCCAAAAATGGGTTTTTTGAATTTTTTATATATAATTTTTGAAAAAGTCAAATTTTAGTTTTAACCATTCGATTCAGCTTAAAAAAACACACAATTTGGTATTTCGATCATTCCTCTACGTCAATTGGTTACCGAGATATTGAAAGTGCTAAACACAGTACGTTGTCTAATGTTATTCTTATGGAGGAAAAGAAAATTTTTTATCTCGCTTATTAATGAACGTATACTGACGAAACTTGGTATACAGCTTCATCTCGTTGAGGTCTATTGATATTTGCTCCAAAAAATCTTTTTTGCATAACTCTCCCGTAGCAGCAAACCTGCGTACTCAGCCCCCATGTTATTCTTATGGATGATAATTAAATGCTCTGTCTCCCTTAATTATGAACATAAATGAATAAAAACTGGTATACGACTTCACCTAGTTGAGTTATATTGATATTAGCATGAAAACCCATTTTTTGTGTTCCTTGTTGCAGCAAATCTGCGTACTCAGCCACAATGTTATTCATATGGAGAATAATTAAAATTGTATATATCGCTTATTTGTGAATATATTTTTATGAAACTTGGTAAGTGGCTTTATGTAGTGTTAAGACATTTATATCTCCATTGGAAATTCGCTGAGTATGCAGGTTTGCTGCGACGGGGGTATTTTTTAGGTATAAAATGTCAAAATGAACCCTGCAATTGACGTAGAGCAATGATCAAAATGCCAAATTGTTTGTTTTTTAAGCTTAATTAAATAGTAAAAGTTAAAATTAGATTTAAACAAGTTTGCACGCAGCACACAGATGTGAGGGAAGTGAATTTCCACATAACAAGTTTTAAAACACAAAATCAGTGTAAAAGCATATGTTATTCCAATTTTTATTAAAATCTGAGCACAGTGATTTTTTGGCTGTTCTGATGCTCCTGGTGGGAGGTGTTCTGATACCTGCAAAGTTGGGAATACAATTTTGCGCATTATAATGTTAGGTCCAGACAGACTTGAAAGTATGCGTGAGGTTGCTGGGGATGATAAAAGTACTCTAACAAAGGAATAACAGGCTTTTTTAGTGTAAAACCCCCATAAGACAACGTACTGTGTTTAGTCAAAACACATTTTCTTTAATAACTCGGTTAACATGTATGCTAGAATGACGAGGGAGGGCTTAAAACGTTTGCCTCACTAATTCCCATCTTTCTACATGCATTAATTGTACATACTGTACGGGGCTTTTCTGACCCTTTTTGGGCCCAAAAACTCTAAATTTGAACGATTAATCCCCAAAAAAAGGTTTAGAGTTTTCCAATTGTTTTGACCAACGAACTTGTCCAACTGATTACAGAAATAAATGTCCCTATCAAATTTTAAGTAAATCGGACAAAAAATGTGCTACAGTACAAACACACACACACACACACACACACACACACACACACATATATATATGTGTGTGTGTGTGTGTGTGTGTGTGTGTGTGTGTGTGTGTGTGTGTGTGTGTGTGTGTGTGTGTGTGTGTGTGTGTGTGTGTGTGTGTTTGTGTTTGTATGTGTTTGTACTGTAGCACATTTTTTGTCCGATTTACTTAAAATTTGATAGGGACATTTATTTCTGTAATCAGTTGGACAAGTATATATATATATATATATACAATTTTGAGCGACCCCCCATAACGTGTTCAGGGGGACACATTAGGAACGTCTATGGTGGTTCCGGGCTTAAGTTTCACCGTGCGGGTCATGCTAATATTCACTTTCCAAAGGAAATTCAGTAATAAAAATTACATGTGAAAACCCAAAAAAAAGTTTGGGGTACAAAATCCCCCTTTGGATAGTGCGATTTGTCTGGTTTTCGAACTCGTACCAATAAATGGTACTTTACACATTTGTACCAAATTTCATTAAGATCCGACCTTTTTTTACAAGAGTTATAATGCCTACGGACACATAAATATATATCAAATCTCATAGATTGTGTTCAACATGGTTTTCGTTCTAATAAATCGGTGACTACTGCTGCTGTGGGCTTTGTTGAATATATTATTGAATCAGTTGATAAAGGAGAAGTTTGTGTGGGAATTTTCATGGATTTGTCAAAAGTATTTGGCACTGTCCATCATCTTACACTCTTACATAAACTATAAAGACACTTGGTGTTCATGGAACTGCCTTGAAGTGATTCGAGTCATACCTGTTGGGAAGATTTCAGTTTGTTGAATTAAGTCATAAGGAATTTAATAAAGTTTCAAAAGAAAAATCAAATTTAAAATTAATAGCACATGGGAGTCCCCCAGGGATCTGTTTTAGGTCCACTCCTCTTTGTCTGCTATGTAAAAAGTATTGCACAAACTCTTCAAAAAATACTACAAGACAACTTGGTGTTTATGCAGATGATTCAAATCTGAAAGTGTCAGCAAAAACCGTTGAAGATGTTGACATTTTATCTTTCCTGGAATTGGCAAATGTAATAGACTTTAAAAAAATCATAAATTAAAATTAAATTCATCAAAAACTAATTTTGTTTCCTTCAAGACTGCTCAGTGCAGTAGAAAGCTTGAACCAACAATTGCAATCGATTCTAGGCTAATAGAAATAAAAAAGTTTACTACATTTTTGGAGCTGGATATAGATGAGAATTTGAGTTGGAATTGTCATGTGGAAATAAAAGGGTTTTTTGAAAATTAACTCAGGAATTTACGTTATACAAAGGATGTCATTTGTATGCACTGATATAAGTGTGTTACAAATGAAAACCAAACCCATATTCACTCCCATATTTCATTTGGCTTGGCTTTATATGGTCAACAACAAAATAAAACTTAAATTAAATTTTGAAGACACAAAAGAAAGCTGTCAGAATAATTTTCAATTTGAGACCTGATCATTCTGCAAAAGAATATTTCAAAACTTTAAAAATATTAACTGTATATGGACAGTATATTTATGATATGGTATTTAGCAATTCAAATCCTTTAAAACAGAAATATGTTCAGTCTCACCAATATGATACTCTAAATAAAAATACCATCATACCCATTCACCATAGATTAGCATTTTATGAAAAAAACCTTTATATAATGGATCAAAATTCTTATATAGACTTCCTATTTTGTTAAAAACTGAAAATTAAAATGTTAAAAAATTATCTATTTGAAAAACCATTATACTCATTTGAGGAGTTTTATAACACTTTTAGCCTTTAGTTTTCAGTTTTGAATTTGACACTATTCTCATGTATTATGGATACATATTTTGAAAAAATTGATGTGATTTGATATATATATATATATATATATATATATATATATATATATATATATATATACACATATAATACCCCTGTCGCAGCAAACCTACTCCAATGAATTTCCAATGAATATATATGCCTCAATAACACATTAAGCCATTTACCAAGATTCATAAGAAATATATTCACAAATAAGTGATATTTAAAATACAAGTTATATTCTCTATAAGAATAACATTGGGGATGAGTACGCAAGTTTGCTGCAACAAGGAACACAAAATAATGTGTTTTTATGAAAATATCATTAGAACTCATCTAAGTGATGTCGCATACCAAGTTTCATCTATATACATTCCTAAATAAGCGATATATAATATTTGAATCATTCTCTATAAGAATAATACGGGAACCAAGTACCTAGGTTTGCTGCTAAGGGAACCTAAGGCGAAAAAAATTGTTTTTTTGTGCAAACAAAAAGAAACCACAACCAGATGAAGCCATATACCAAGTTTTGTCCGTTTATGTCCATAAATAAGCGGGATATAAAATTGTTCTTTTTCTCCATAAGAATATCATTAGACAACATTCTGTGTTTAACACTTTCAATATCTCAGTAACCAATTCACGTATAGCAACTATCAAAACACCAAACTATTTGTTTGTCAAGCTGAATTCAATGGTGAAAATTAAAATTTGATTTAAATAAAAATTACACGTGACAACCCCCAAAAAAAAACATTTTTGGGGTACAAAACCCCCAAAAATCTCCCTTTGGATGTGCAATTCGTCTGTTTTCAAACTCGTTCAAATAAATGGTACTTATTTACACCTTTGTACCAAATTTCATTAAGATCGGACCTTTTTTTACGAGAGTTATCGTCCTTACAGATATATATATAAATAAATAAGTAAATAAATATATATATATATACATTTAAACAAATTTGAACGAATGGTGTTTTTGGCATCTGGGTTCCTCTAAACGTAAGTTATCATGGTCCTGGGCCTAGGTCTTACCATGCCGACTACGGTAATAGCTTCTTCCCTACTGGGGAAATTCACTAAATAGTTAAAAAACAAACTTCCCTGGATTTTGTTTGGTTCTGTATAGTTTTGTGATTTGAAATTAAGATTTCATCTGCCATTTTTCCAATATGGCGGCCAACTTTACTTTTTCTTATAAAATGTCCATAGTTTTATTATTTAATCAGGTAGAAGATATAATTTTAAAACGTTTTTATTTTTTGTATTTTTTTGCTAAACCCAACCGTTAAGTGATTTCTATTGTTTTTAACAATAAGTATCTCACCTGATGAGTAGCTCTGGAGGCTAAACAGTTAGGTTTACGAAATAAACACCAAGAACAAAAACGTTTTAAAATTACACTTTCTACCCCATTTATTAATAAAATTAGGGTAATTTCATAAGAAAAATTTAAATTGGTAGACATATTGGAAAAATGGTGGGGAAATGTTTGAAACTAGATATGTCAATTCCACAAACAAAATATTTCTATCTATTTTAGTTTAAAAAATACATATTTGTTTCAATACATAATTTATACACTGTATACAGTTTCGAACAAATGGTGTTTTTGGGGTCTGGGGACCTCAACACAAAAAGTTATCATGATCCCGGGCCTAAGTCTTACCATGCCGGACTACGGTAATAGCTTCTTCCCTAGCTATAGGGGAAATTCGCTAAAATTCCGCCCCACACATCAGTGTGCTGCATAGAAAATTTGTTTCTAGTTTTCACAAGACTCTATAGAGAGGAAATTGCACCCCCCACTCCGTCGTATCTGAACGTTCTCGAGTTTTGACGATGACACCCGAACGAAGAACGTTTTGTTCTTATGTTTTGGCTACTTTTTTAAAGTTTAAAAAAGTAATCTACCAACACATTTTCAAAATGAAAACCATAGCTAGGCTATCATACCGGCCGATTTCGGGGCCTTTTATGTCAATTACAAAAGGAAACCCCTGTAAATTGATATTATTATAATCAACTATACGTAAATTTAAATTAATAAAAAAACTATTGTTATTTTGGTTAAAACAAAAAAAAATATTATTACTAACAATTTTCCATCTTCAAAAAGATAAACCATAATGTGCAGTCTCAAACTGGGAACCTCCAACGTATCAAACTAACGTCATAACCACTGAGCTATTTCGCCATGTCTGCTAATGTTAATTTTATTACAAATGAAGCAATAGCACTTACTCTTAACCAACAGCTGTTTTATGTCGTCGCTAGACGAGAGTGGGGGGTGCAATTTCCTGTCTGTAGAATCTTTTCTAGTTTTCATACTTCATATTGTTGAATACGTTACCTAGTAACAATAACACAACATTCTAAAATTATTTCAAAAATTTTTTAGCTTAAATCCTGCTCTCCATTTAAAAGAACTATGCTGGGAACGACGGTTGTGAGTAAAACATAGATTAAAAATGTGGATATTAGAATCATGAATTCGTTCTAGTTTTAGGACTCTTAACCACTAATGCACACTTTGATTCATATGAAAGCAAATATGTATGATGCACGAGTGGGATTCCTGGAGTTTTCTAGTTACTGACTAGGACGGTCCTATAGTAGGACCACACAATTACAGCACATTAGTAATTCCAGGAGCCAGGGTCAATTATTAGAAGAAGAGTTGTCAATATAGATCAAGTGGCTTAAGTAACAGATACATGTGGAAAACCACTACTCCAGATATAGGTCTGGATATATAACTTAGATAGTCATTACATAAATCTAACATTTTCATTAAATGTACCATAGAATAGAGTAACTTTATCTTTCAAATGGATTACAATCATAATAATTTAATCAATAATACTAGTAAATACCAGCAAAAATTTAATTTCTTCCAAATTTTCTTAAACAAGTTTGTAAATTATTTTAAAAGAAATATTTTATCATCCAAGGAAAAAATGTTATCAACTTAAAAACTTTAACGTTTTTTAAAGCACTTAATTCTAGTTGGGCAAATCAAATGGCAGTTTATTTTAGTCTAAGACAATAGCAATCTTTTGCAACCTTGGTCAAGAAATGTTGAGGTCTTCAGGTAGTCTGGTTCCATTACCATGAAATTCATAAAAATTCATCTAGATTTTCTTTAAAATGTTGAAGGTACTGAAACGAGTTTACTTTGAAGTGTCAAAATACCAAAATGTTTGAACCAGGATTCCCAGCTATCTATACCACATTTACCATTGTACACAAGGCCTTCTTTTGCCACAATAAAGGAAAAACCATTTGTTTTCATATACATAGTGATAATTTGAACTTTAATTCCAATTGTTTGCAAAAGTATGAGCATTTCAGTTATCCCACTCTGACCACACTGTATGGCACATTTCATCCCTAATTTTGTGAAGGCTGAGCTAGTTATTATTCTTAGTTCTTGAAGATTGGAGACGTTAAAACTTATAAACTCGGGTTTTAACCAAAACCCATATGATATCCCATAGTTTTGAGATCCGGAGACAGAATATGGAGCTGTCTGAGCGTTCATAGCACCTGCCTTCAGTGCAGGTTATTTTTTTAGTTTAACATAACAGTAATGAATCAGTTGATCTTTGAAAATAACTTTAAAATCTATATATTAATACGCTAGGGGTTTTTCTTCACTGCCACAACTCGATAATGGCTGGACGGTTTTTAACGTTTTGAGGTGACAAATTAAATGTATTTTACATATATTTGCCAATACGTCTCAGAATTTTAAGAAAGGGCATCACTTAAATACAGTAAAGGGCTGAATTTTAGGAACAGTGGCGCTATCCGACGGCGGAAGTCTAAACTAAGTGTTGATTATCATCCGTTTGAATATCAGATGTTTTGTTATGTTTGTTTACAACTGAAGTAACTTTTCATTGGGTACAGACTTGCTCGGATTTGAGCAACAGGACCATTATCAGTTTTACTGCCACACATCTTTAAAATTATCTAAATTATCAATTGTGATTATAGAGTATAAAAGTCCAGATTTTTCTTAGATACCCAGTATTCTTCTTAAAGGCTATATTTTAAAGGATTTACTGATCAAATCATGTTTTAAGTTATTTAAAGTACCGCGAACATATTTTTAATTTTTGGCAGTGTTACTAAAAGAACTAAAAATAAGATATTTTTTCTGGAAACACCCTATTATGCTTTTCAAGGACATTTGTGACAAAAAATACATATTTAGCTAATGCTATCATTATCAATTATAATAAATGGTCATTTGTACCTTGCATAAACACCATGGCATGATAATTTAAAACAAACTTATTTCCCATGCAGTCTTGAAACAAATTAAACTTGTTTTTGGTAAAATATTTACTTTGGAGGCTAAAATTTATTTGGGTGGGTGGAGGTGATAACTTAATTATATTATACTAAGATTTGTCTTGAGCCCCCAAAGCTATGAAAATAGGTAACATCTAAAATAGTTTCATACATTATGGTTTTTCCTTATAAATTGTGACCCTCATGTGACTAACATACCTATTAAAATCTGTTTTTAAACTACTAGTACATGATTAGTTTTGTTTATATAGTGTTTGTTGGCAATATCTTTCCTGACCAAAACTATGATCTAGTTTAGATTTCAATAGTTCATAGTTTTGAAATCGTGTGATGCCCAAAGAAATAATACATAATGGGACCACTCTGAACACAAAATATTATTTCCATGGGGAAAAATACTTTTGCAAAAACAATTTGATACAACCCTTTTATTTATTTTTCTTGTATGTATTACAATGAGTATAATTATTATATAACAAATTCCAAACTGCTAGTATTAAGCATTTAGCATAAAAAGCATTGGTGTCTACACTTGTTCTTCAGGTAAGTCAATTTCTTCTTATTTATATAAATTAGAAATGTAATTAAAGCTAGCCTTTTTTAAATTGGCAAAAATAAGATGTTCTTACTTTGTTTTACTTACTTCAGCTTCTTTAGCTTTGGCCTTTGGTTAGGACCACATTATACCACCTCCACACTCGGGCTAAATGCTGTCATTGAGTCACTCGGGTGAGCGACACAGCGAGTGACTCGGGACTCCGCTGATCTTTTGTAGCAAAAACGACTTGGGGATTATGTTAATCACCAAGAGTACTTACCTACGTTTAAAGCGGTATACAGAGTTCAAGTTTCTCGTGATTTGAACATATTTTTATTGAAAAGGATAATACAGATTGTGTTCCCAAACATCATAGTCATTATAACCTAAGTATAAATTAAATTTATAAGAAGTTGTTAGGTCACCATATATTAATTACTTGATTATATTGTGTAACTTGAGACATTCTGTTCTGTCTAAACACTAATTTTAAATTCTTAAAAGATTTATTCTAAGGATTTTTTTAAGCTGTCCCATTTTTTCTCTTACTCTACTTAAGAAATGTATGGAAATATTTTGTGGTGACACCCACAGAGTGCAAGGTCATTTTAGGAATTTCAAACTCACTGCTCCTAAAATATTTTGATATTTATCCAAAATAATATCAGATATGCAAAATTGGTTCATTAAACAAATTAATGTAAACTTCCTCACACTGTCTATAGCAATGCATAACGCTAAATATTAAACTCCCTCTAACAAAGAAGTTAGTCTGATCTGAAAGAAGATAGGTCTGATCTGAAATCTCTCTAAAAAGCTCATTACTAATTCAATCAACCACTCATTTTAAATAACCAAACAAACATAACTTAAATTTAAAAATATTAGTCTGCACTTATAATAATAATAGAGTTAAACAATCATGAGTTAATATTCCTTCTGAGATTAAGTTGACTTTGACTTGCTGTTGATACACAACACGAACAAGTGTTGAGCATGGCGAGATGACACATTCCGACCATCAACGAAACTTGCTGACCGCATTCTCGTGTTCGACTTTGCCCACTTATACTCGGCCAGAGTGCAGGGAAGGCATTACGGTTTTAAAACACATCAATACTGGGCAAGAAAATTGGTACCTTTGGAAATATTTAAAAGTCATATCTGAAAAATCCAATAAAATAAGTATTAGTGGCTGTGGTTGAAGACTTTTTCTCAAGGCCTTTTTTTAGTAGCTATGAATCTTAAGACAAGAAGCTGGAAAGTAGGATACAGCTGAAAAATGTTTGATCAAATTATATTTAAATATTGATTTTAGAAATTTGGGTAGGTTGAGTGAGAGAGAAGTGTTACTGTTGGTTGTAGGTTGAATTCAAATATAGAAAATACCCCAGTCTTTTTGGTAGGCCTAAAGAGATCTTTTCCATAACAAAAGAATAAGGTTATTCTTTAAAAGGTACGGTTGAGTCTAACGTAGATATTTCAATACTATCAGTTATAATTTGTAAATATTAATACTATTTTTTTCTGTAAAAGACTTTATTGATAAAGTTTTAAAAGTTATGTTCTTAAAAATAAGAAATAAAATTTCCAGCTTTTATGGTTTCCTAAGAAAATAGCTTCATGTGTTTGTTTTCTCTTTTGTTGCAGACCTCCAGGAGAGACTCCCCTATTTCAAGAACCAACTTTCACTTAAAATTGGCTTAACACACTATTCATAACCCGCACACCAAGGTGGCCCATAAGGTAATTTTTCAGGACTCTAAGGAAGCCTGTAAAATAACCTATTCCAGTCCCTTTAAACATTAAAATTACGAATAACAAGATTAAAAGCAGTAATGTGTAAAATCCATCATGATCAATCCAATTTTGTATGTATATTAGGCTTTTCCCTCCCTTAAATTTTCCTCTAAAAGATATAGTAATATTTCAAATCATTAAGAAAAACTATTCCACATGTTTTGTCTAACTCAATCCTCTTATCTCCTAAATATCTTCATTCTCCCAGCCCCAAGTTTCCAAGCCACCTTGTCTCCCTGCCCCTGAATCCCACCCCTTTGACACTGTCACCGCGACATTCTTGTAGGATAATTGGACGAAAGTGCACTGACCAGATCCCACGAGGTATGGTTATCGAGACTTTTGATCCCTACACCTTAGAAGTCCAAGTTAGAATCGTTCACTCCTCGTGGGTGAACCGAACCCTTCTAGGTGTCCAACGAGGCGACTCACAGTTCACTCTCCGCTCACATTTACACTTGGAAATGATTCTGCAACAGTCGGCTTTCATCCTCTGAAGCCGATACACTCTGAGATTCGTCTTTCCTGGACTACTGAAGGGAGAAACTCCACAACTCTCTCATCTGCTTCTCCACCCGTGATCCTACCCTTGTGCTGACTGTGGGAGAACAGCCTGTCCAGTCCAAAGATCCACCAGCTGCTTCTACTACCCATTTGTGGTTAGTATTAATTTATTAAATCATTATAATTTAGCTAACATCCTCTTAGAAAAGATATTGTGTTTTGGGTAAGTACATACCTATATTTGTAGTAAAACAGTTTGGAATTTGTTAAATTGTATTGGTTACATTTAAAGTTAATGTAAAGATATTGTCAATACTCGTTCTATTATGGCAATAAAACCCACTACTCTTACAAAATAACATAAAACAACTTCTGTCTTTTCATTTACTTTAAATTTACTATGAAGTTAAATGAATTTTTGGTTTGTATCATAAATATTGTTACAAATGCATGACGTACCTAATTAAAAATATCTTGCATCTTTTAAAAATTTATTTTTACACTTACTACTGTTCTCACATACAAGAAGGTTCAAGAATGTAAAATTAGAAAAGTTATGCAACAAACATTTTCTGCATGTACTTTAAATGGGGGGGAGAGAGGGAATTCAAAACAATAGTAATGATAACCAAACAATCATATAATAGAAAAAAATTATAAGTTGTGATCATCCGGATGGTACAGCTCGCTTAACAGCCTGTAGACGTAGAAGGAGCATGACCCCCGCTGGAAAATCAATACAGTATAAAGTATCTTACTTTTCTCATTAAATCACATTCAATTAACAATTAGTTTTGTTTTAACTCAAACCTATAAAAATAACTGATGAAGGGAATAAACGTTTAAGAGATTATCAAGTCAGGGAGGCTCATAATTTAAAATAAAAAGTAGTCTTTATTTAGTTTTTTGTTAAAGTGACAAAATCTATTGACATAATCATAAGGTGTCAAAAGTCAGGGGGGAAAAATATATCCGATCCCAAGATTTAGGATTGAGAAATTTCCCGATTATTGGAGGTGCAGTTAAAAAAAACTTGGAACGAGTTTTCCCATTGATTTGTGGTAGAATAACAAAGAAAAAAAGCTGCTGAAATAGTGAAATCAGCAATTGTATAAATTTGGCCGTTAAAGATGATCCAACCGAATTATATTGGCCGACTAGCATCCCACCACATCAATCACTCATCAACTTAAGTGTTTGATATAAATAAGGTGACCAATTCCCAGTGAACGTAGTCGAAGACAGGGTTGTAAACATACACTTTGTTGAGGATATTACCGTCGTAATAGTTGAGAACTCCCTCTGGCAAGATGAAGCTGTTGAAGTCTTGATCGAAAAAGCACAGATACTGGGGGTACAACTTGTACATTGGCGCCAATACTATCACCTGAAAACACTTGCCAAACTCAACATGTATTGATATGAGGTTGGGTTTTAGCAAATACTTGTTAAACCTAACTCTTTAGACTGCTCAGCCACCTGATCGGCTAGCAGTTGTATCGGACCGTGTATACGCATCAAATCACAAATTTGCCCTAGATATGATACTTTAATATTTACTAGCAAGTTTCCAGCTGTGTACCCGTCCTTTGTACGGGTTGTATATAAATGGTAGATTAACTAAAGCAAATAACAATCCACATGATTTTACAATATCAAAATTACATTTTACACGTTTAATTTACAATTAAATCAAAGTTAACGAAATATACTGGCAGATAGTTCGGGTACTGTTGCTAAGTCGAGGAACTCTGTTGGTTAGTAAACGGCGTGTGGTTTCCGACTCCAAATCGGTACATGTAACAATTGGATTCGTTTTTAGAAATAAAAGAACTCAAGAACAAAAAAAATATCGGGTTGGAGGGAGAGGGGCCATAAATATAAAATCGGGGGGTCATTAAGATAGGGGGGGGAGCACGCAGAGTTCCCCAATATCCCCTACTCTCGCCTATCGGAAAAAGAGTTTGAGTTGCCATTCAAGTAGTTTTTAATTTCCATTATGAGAGTTGCCATTCTAGTAGGTTTTTTATATCCATAATGATAGACAGCTGTTTACAATTTTTTAAGTTGTAGATATAACTATTTAGTCATCATCTGGTTCAATATAAATAAATACTTTGTCCTTAAAAATAACATAGGATCTTTAAAACCCCATAGGGCAGAGTCCTAAGGTGATTTCCAAAAATCCAATTAACCTAAAACCTTCTAACGCACATATAGAACATAGAAAAAAGTTTCATCGAAACAAGTGCACCTTTTTCCCTGTGAAAAGCGAACAAAATATGTCCAAAATCGCACGAAATAACGTTTTTGAGCGGCCGCGATTATTTTTCCAAGAGGCGTATGCCAGTTTAAAGTGGCCTAAAACCTTCTCACGCATGTATAGAACAAAGAAACAAAGTTTCATCAACGTCAGTGCACCCGTTTTCCCGTGAAAAGTGAACAAAAACCCGTCCTTGAACGTCAGCGACAGACAGTCAGACAGAAATTGAGATAAGAAGTGTTTTTGCTTTCCTATGGTATGAAGCGTAAAAATATGCAAAAATTTCATTCCAAGCAAGGTACAGACAAAACTTTAATTTTATTTATATAGATTTGCAAAGTACTGTATAAAGTTTATCCATGTAAACATAGTTGAGTTATTTTGGTGACAGACACAGGATTTTCTCACTATAAGCATTAAGTTGGGTATGAGGATAATTTCACATTGTTTCGACTATCCCATTATTGTTATGTTAATTTTCACCGCAAATTTGCTCTTCTTATTCTCATTCTTCCTTCTAAGGCACATACCGTCTTAACTCTTTTGAGTGCTAAGCTTGTGGATGGAGTGGTTAAATCTAATTTGTTTTGATGATTTTTTTAGTATATTATGTCTAAAAACTTGAACTGAAAAAATGTGCTTCTTGTGATTACACACACAGTTAAGATTGATAAAATGTAGCAAAACACCTGATCAAGTGTGCAACTCGCAAACAAATTCACCCGTTCCATCAGCTTGGACACGTGCCATCCACCATGGAAACAGCTCAATTCTAAATTGATTCAGCTGGGAACCCGTTCGGTTATTATTGTTTTGCACCTGAATTTGTTCAGTGCCCCACCCAACAGCTATGAGTAATGTATTAACAAACCACACCCTCATTCTCACTCTGTTCATAACAGCAGCAGTTCTGCTACCGTAACTTAATCATCGAGTGTACACTTATGAGACACTAGGGAAACAATCGTATTGTGTACAGCAATTATAATAACATACCCTAACCAATCTCCACACGGCACTGTGTGAGTTTTTAGTTTGGTATAAACTGTGATTTTTTCTTTTCATACAAATTTCAATATTTTATTCAATCCACACATTGCATCTTCAATTAATAGAAAACAAAACAAAGGCAAACCTTAGAAATACAAAACTAATAATTACATTTAAACTAAAACACATGAATTCAGGTAAGTTTGCAAGTTTTTTCAAAAAACTTTTATTCAATCCCGCTTTACAGTTTACAAGTTCATGAAATAATGAATGTTTTCTATCAAGCAATCAATGAATTTAACAGTATTAAATTATATTTACAAAGTACCAACAATGGCAAGATTCATATTTATAAGTTGTATTTTATGAGCATTTTTATTATGTGGCGAAATCACTAATGAGCAACTAATGAGCTGTTATTGGTCAGAGGGTATGGTCCGTCGGTATAATACATGTGGCTGCAGGACATGTGGCTGCAGGACATGTGGCTGCAGGGGGCGTGTACTGAACGAATTCTGGCAAGAAACATTAATAACTGAACGGGTTTCCCTCTGGGTCAATTCCTGACAACCAATTCTACCACCACTAAGAGGGTTATGTGAAATGTAACTAAGAGGGTTAGGTAAATGTTAGCCACTCGAGTAACTTTAGATCAAGATAGTTGTGTAGTTACCTGGACGGAGTAGTGTTTGGCGGCCAGTGCAAGCGTGTTGGCGCCACACATGACCCTGAAACCGCCTGGCCATCAAGGTCTGAATGCCGATGATCACTTTGTTGACCTGAGACATGAATCAAGAATCAAGAATAAGAAACTTTATTCTCTTCATATTACAGTGCTGTACATTGAGATTCAGTCGATATTAAACTTTAACTTATTCTTAATTTACAGAAAACACAGAAAAAAAACTTATCTCAAAAACACAATAATCAATATCTATTTTCTAAGATAATTAACAAAAATATTTCTTAATTTTGTACTAATATTTATCATTTCCAACAGCCATTGATTGAATTTTAACAAGCACTTGATAGTAGCAATACATTGTTTCATCAACAAATTCTCTCAAGGAGTAAAATGGTTTTTAAAAGGAATTTCTTAAAGGCTTAATGGTTTATCAAGTAAGACATGTGGATTATGCTTTAAGATTTTGTTAATCACTTTCCTGGTGTTATAATCAAAAGATCTTCGTAAGATTCATGATCCCGAATATGGCAGAGTCGGGGATCAGCGTGGTCTGGATCTTGCTCTTGGCCAAACCTAGCCGCCAGCTAGAAAACATTTCTTTTTTTTACTCAAAAGTTTCAAACAAAAAATTATACAAAAATTTAAATATTTATAAATGTTATGAATGACACAGGGTGATTCACGAAGATATGCAGAAACTTCAGAAGCTTATTCTACATGCAAAGGAAAGAAAAAAAGGTTATATAAACATAGGACAGGAAATGCTTTGTTAGTGAGTTACAGCTAGCAAAAGATTTTGCCCATAATTTAGTACCTTGGGTGGAATGAAGACTAGCTGGAATTTTGGGAATGTAAATTATAAGGGGCGAAATTAGTGGTTTCTGCTTTTGGTTTTGTACCTGAACAATCTGATGAAATATGACGCAGAACTGTATCTCCCTTAGTTTTTAAGATTATCTCATCTCGAACCTAAAAAAGAGGGATCGAGAAACAACTTTTTCTATGTTTTACCTGCAATAACTTTGTAAAATCAGGTTACACACCAAATTTAAAATAAAACTTGTAGAAAATTAAATTTTGACCAAAGCGGCACAAATAAAGTATATACTGAAAGTGAATAGATGTTCGATTAAATTAACATTACATTACGATTACATTCATAACAAAACAACATGTTTTAAATTTGGCTGACAATAACTCAAAGTAAACTCCTGCGAGAAGCGCTACTTGCCCGTATTAAAAAAGCTTTCATACAGTTAAAGGACAACCCTGCTGAACTGCACAAAGCAACAAGATCAATTGTTAAACGTACAGAAAAATGCATTGAAGTTGAATTTGAGTGAGAATTTAGAGTAATTTTATTGAATAGGTAAATAAATAGGTGACACACGTTTTTCAGTCAAATTTTACTTTGCACGGTACTAAATAAAGTTCATTTAATTGAACATATATTATTTTTCTGTATATTTTATTTGCACCATTTTGTTCAAAATTTAATTTTGTACAAGTTTTGTGCTAAAGTCGTGTGTGTCTAACCTAAGTTAAAACAGTTACTTTAAGTCAAACGTAAAAAAGTTATTTCTCAATCCCTCTTACTTAGGATCCATGTGGGATAATCTTAAAAACTAAGGGAGTTGCAGTTCTGCGACATGTTTCACTCGATTTTTCAGATCCAAAATCATAAGAAACCACTGAATTTGCGCCTTAATTTACCTTCGCAGAATTACAGCAAGTCTTGATTTCACCCAGGGTACTAAATTATGGGCGAAATCTTTCGCTAGCCGTAACTCGCTAACGAAGCATTTTTGGACCTATGTTTATATTATTTTTTTCTTTACTGTGTACATGTAGCATGAGCTCCCAAAGATTCTGCATAACTTTTTGAATCACCCTGTATACATTTTACATGTAATTTGAAATTTTGTAACAGTTACTTCATATTTTTTATGGCATGTGAATCACTACTAATGATATTTTAGATTTCTCAGATGTAAACAAATAGATCTTGTTTCATTTTTGATATTCAAAACTTGTACAAGTTATGATTTTAAAACAAAAGACTCAAATGTCTGTGGCCAAAGTTCTAACATTTATCTAAAATGATTGAATCTAAAAAATATTACATTTATCAAAATTATGTTAAACTATCTGGCCCGACAAACGTAGTCCTGTCCTAATGTAATTGAATTCAGTTTATGTCAAATACTTGTTCATTTTCAAGATGAGCTCGTTTGCTTCGCTCACTCGCCTCCCGGATAAGCTCGTTCCCTACGCTCACTCGCCTATCGAAAAAAGAGTTTGAGTGGCCATTCAAGTAGTTTTTTATTTTAAATAATGAACTTACGTTTTTGCCTTTCAAGTATGTTTAGATATAATCCTAGTTAACAGCCGTTTGGTGTAACTAACTGAACTATGATCAAATCAATGGGAACTTTGAAGGCCAGTGGGACAGAGCGCTTAGGTCGGATTAAAAATTGTCTTTTATAAGAACCTTGTCCTGGCATTAATGAACACAAAAAAAACAATTATTCAATTTGGTATACTCATTCTCAAGTTATAGAATGACAAAGGGGCATAGGGATTCATTTTTATATATTTAGATGTTGTGCATTCAAAAGTTGTAAAAAGTATAATTTTTTTTTATAAAGGGTTTTTTACGACGTTCACTGTGTTACAATGTCCTGAGGTCTCGTACCATAACCTATATTTGGTGCGCTTGCATAATACGATATTCTTCCCTCAGCTACGGTGTCGATAATTCTGTGTAAATTGACATAGACAAATAAGATATAATATTTAAAGTTATGTCCATAAAGCTTGTTGATTGCTGGATCGTTTGGTAAGCTTGACAACACACGAGATCTACAGATCTCTTAACACACAGAATAATAAATGATTACTTTTATACGACACGAGATCCCCGGACCTCGCAACGAAGCTTAGTTGCTCAGAGAGCTGCTTGGGGCTCTTGAGTAAGTTCCGTTCACAACATTGCGCCAAAATTTGTTTGTTGTTATTGCAATAACCTAAATTGATTTGAGGTGTTTTGGTGTGCTTTTTCTCGTAAATGTGCAGTACGGATCTCAGTGCCTCGTACTATTGTGTCATATTCAAATCCTGAGTAGACTGTAGTGTGCTAGTTCACAAAATACATCACAGAGTGCTCTGTTTCTATTCGTTTCAATGCTATGATGTGCTAAAAATCGTCTACGCAACGAGATCTAGAGGTCTCGTATCGGACAGCCGTAATCACACCAAACTAGAATCATAGGTATCGTAACGCACCACTATAATCATGCACAAATTTGCTGTAACGCAGTGAATGTTTTCTGAAAATTTTGAATGTCATATAATGAACATGTGTTAGACTGAAATTTGCATTGATAAAAAGTATTACTTCTTTTAATTCATAAGAATCAAAATAAGGGGTGCTAATGTATGTCACACAAGCCTTATTCTCACAACAAGTAAGGCTCCATCCCCGAAAAACATTCCACTTTTAAAACCTTGTGATATAAATTCCATCTGTCTGTGAAACCATTGATTTCTAATACAGAATAGATGAACCGAGCTTATGGCCCATCTGTAACCAGAAAAATTCACCATGAAACTAGTGCTACACCATCTCAAGAGAAGGTGCTGGCAACCAGGATTTCGATTTGCGGGATTTTTATCCTGATTCCGGGATTTTCGAAACTTCCGCGGGATTAAAACGGGATGCGGGATAAAAACATCAATATTACTGATATCGCCGATCATATAATGTGAAAATTGACCTGTTTGAGGTATAAATGTTTAGTATTAGGTTGTTTACATGGGGTTAATTATTGTTATTTACTAAAAATTTATAAATTACGGTAAATTAATAGTTGTATATTTATTTCATCAAAACCCTTTCTTTTTTTGCTCAGCCTAGTTGGTTACCTAGTTATTATTTTCCCCGTAATATAGCAATATTTGCAGGTTAAGAAGACCATTATTGTTTTATATAATCGTATACAACTATAAAATGTAAAAAAAGGCTTTAAAGCAGCAAACATCACAAACACGGTTACGCCCATTCCTAAACATGTGCGACCAAATCGCCACGTTTTTGTCGCACGTAGAATGGGCCTTATAAGTGCCTCTTTGGCATGAGCGTGCGATGTGACATTGTGACAGTGTAGAATGAATGAGAAAACGTCGTTGCCGTTGTAATTTGTTGTTGAGAATAGTTTTTTGACACTGTTTTCGTCGCCGGCAGAAGCGACATCACTCGTATCACCGACAGAAGTTTTGTCGCACAGCTAGAACGGAGCCTGAGGAGCAGTGTAGAACGAAGCAGAAATACTTAGTTTAACCACAGAGAAGAATAAATTCTTTCTCTGAATTCTCATTTACTCTGAAAGAAATCATTCTTTCTTTTCTGTGGTTCAACTTAAACGTAATTAGTTTTAAAAACCCTCATCGCAATTAATTTCTGTTAGTATAATTTCCTGAAGTTGTATTTCAAGAATACAAACATATAGAAGAGCTGGTTAAAGTAAATAGAAAACTATTTTATGCTGCAAGCAGGAAACGTAATAAAGTTTTCTGATCAAAAGTGGGATGAAAAGTGATTTTTGAAGAAGATTTAACAGGATAAAACAGGATTTATTTCATCTGAAGAACGGGATTGTTATATTTGTTTTGATTTGATTTTGAGTGGGCTGATTAGTGGACCAGCTGATCCGTTTTTATGGCTTCAAAAATTAACCAGTCTCGGGATATCTATTCTGTTATTCAAAATCAATGGTGAAACTCAAGGTTTGACTGGATATAGTCAGTTGCATGGGTGAGAAGCGAACTTTTTTATCTTCTTCTATATCAATAAACGCTAAGTCGTTTTTTGTGAACAGAACTCCTCCATTACTTTTGAACCAATTTTGATGATTAAGGTGTCAAAAAAATGGCCCAGATTCGTAGTTGTGCAAGTGGTTTTCAATATACAATACTGTTTTGCTTAAGGGCACAGTACACCCTCAAAGTTCAATCTTTCCCATAAATATAACATGTAGAGTAGTTTGAATTCAGTTGCATTCTAAAACAGGCGATGATACAGTAAAACACAGGTAAACCGTAAGAACAGCTGATAGTTGATATAAACAATAAAAGATAGTTTAGCTCGATTTAGAGCAACAGGTCCACTAGTTTTTATATATTAGACATTGTTAAATCAGTTACCTAGGAACACATAATTTCAAATTAAATGTTTCTGAACAACCAGTATTCCAACTCAGTGGATATATACATCAAGAGACCAGTTCCAGTGTCGTGAGTAATAAAATATAAACAAAATTTATATAGATAAAGCAAGGAAAATGACAATGGTAGATTTAAACAAAATTAGTTACTCTAGATCTCTATTCAAAAACGGTTATTTCACAATATAAAAGTGATAACACGTAAAACTCACAACAAAGCAACCCTCATACAAAAAATAAACTAAACATGTGAATCGCTTCACTTACATACTTCATACTTGCATTTTTATAGGCTTTTGTATTTTTTTTGTATATGGGGTTTGTGGGCTGTGATAAGTCGACAAAATCAAAACTGATTTTACTAATTTCAATGTTACCTTAAACGTATTAAACTCAATTAGGTATTGAAAAAATCAGATGAAAAATGAATCCTGGCCAAATGTAAATTTGAAAATCCTTCCACACAGTGTTCTAACTCCTTTTTTAATATAGAGAAAACTATGTGTGTTTTCAGAATCCTGGAAAGATATTTTAGAAATGAGTGGTTTCATAACGTTTTAGTTGAAGATACAGTCAATAATTCGTTAAAAGCCACATTGATGACTTTTTGATATTCTTGCTTATGATTAGAAATAAACATAGAAATAATGAGAAAGTTATTGACACATACTTTTAGCGAATTTCCCCTATAGGGAAGAAGCTATTACCGTAGTCGGCATGGTAAGACCTAGGCCCGGGACCATGATAACTTTTCGTTTTGAGGTCCCCAGATGCCAAAAACACCATTCATTCAATACCGTATATATATATAAATGTATGTATATGTGTCCGTAGGTACGATAACCTTTGTAAAAATGGTCCAATATTGTTTAAATTTCGTTAAAACGTGTAAAGCAACAATTATGACTTTAAGTTCGAAAACCAGACAGATCGCTTTATCCGAAGGGTTATTTTAGAGGGGTTTTGAACCCTAAAAATGGGTTTTTAGAGTTTTTACATATATTATTTTAATGAATCAAATTTTAGTTTTTACCATTGGATTTGGCTTAAAAAGACGAAAAATTTGGTGTTTTGATCATTTTTCTACGTCAATTTGTTACCGAGATATTGAAAGTGCTAAACACAGTACGTTGTCCAATGTTATTCTTATGGAGAATAAGAAAAATTGTATATGTCGCTTATTTATAAACGAATCCGGACGAAACTTGGTATTTGGCTTCATTTCGTTGTGGTCTATTGATAATTTTCTAAAAAACAATATTTTGCCGGTGGTTCCCGTAGCAGCAAACCTACGTACTCAGCGCCCATGTTATTCTTATGGAGAATAAGACAAATGTTTTGCCTCACTTCATTATGAACATAAATTAATATAACTTGGTATGTAGCTTCACCTAGTTGAGTTACATTAATATTTATATAAAAATCCATAATTTGTGTTCCTTGTTGCAGCAAACCTGCGTACTCAGCCCCCATGTTATTCTTAAGGTGAATAATTAAAATTGTATAAATTGCTTATTTATAATTGGATACAGATGAAAGTTATTATGTGGCTTCACCTGGTCGTCGTCTGTTGATATTTGCATTAAAACCTAATATTTTCTGTTCCTTGTTGCAGCAAATCTGAATAATCAATCCCCATGTTATTCTTATGGAGAGAAATTAAAATTGAATATACGGCTCATTTTTTAATATGTATCTATGAAACTTTTTAAGTGGCTGTATATGGTATATATATGCAATGAAAATTTGCTGAGTATGCAGGTTTGCTGCAACGGGGGTATATTTTTCTATTTAACACCCTATATACAAACTCACTACTTTTAGATAATGTTTGTTTTCTCAATATTTAACTGGTTGTATGCTAGTTTGTGGGGCAATAATTTTGTGGTGCAAGCTTAACTCACTTGCACTTTTGTTTTCTACAAAAAGGGGCTAACTAACTTGGCTGGTCATCCTCTCTTTTGCTTTCAGCTAATTGTCACTTGCTTTGCTCAGTCGCTCTCCTAATCACATTTCTGTGTTCAAGGTCAGTTTTTCAGCGCCTGTACAAAGACCAAACTTGCTGCCCCCCATCACACAAACCTACCTCTCCATAGCTCTGAGATAAGTCTGACACACTTGTTGCCAACATATCACAGTATACTTCTTTCCTTAAAACAAATAATAATAAAAACAAACCTCAAAACTGAGTAGGAAGGGAATACACTGATAATAGTATACCTGTTATGAGCCTTGAGATTGAACCTTTCACTCAAATTAGTTCTCTTCTTCAGTGGTTTGTTGAAAATCTGCAGTAAATACCGAAAAGACAAAGGTCATTGAATTTAAACTGAGAAATTCAGTGGAAAATCCATCTAGTGTTTTCGTAGGTGAGTGTGTATTGAGTGTGAGTGAGTTGATTCTCAGCTGGTTTTTTCCGATCATGTTACCAAGGTAAAGCTTAAAATCTACAGTGGTTTGTTCATCCGTCGTAGACACTCTAAATTTGCGAATACAAATGTTCTTCTTGCAGCTTATTTTCGGTGCATTTATCCTCACATAAATTATGGCATAGCAGTTTGGGGTGCTGAATCATCGCAAAGGCAATTTTCCGTTTGCAAAAGCTAGCTGTTAGATTGGTTTTTAGAATGAAGAAGACTGATTCTTGTAGAGGTGTTTTTGCCTCAGATATAATTTGCTCACGTTTTGTTGTTTATTATATTTATGAATGTCTTTCTTTTTTCATAAAAAATAAGAACTTTTTTCAGTTTCGCAGTCATTACAAGCTCAGACATAACTTTACATTAACAATACCACAACATAATACAACTTAAAAAAAAACACTCATATTAGAACATTATCAAATTCTTCAATGCTCTCCCCACAGAAATAAAAACAGAGACAGACAGTAAACGATTCAGAGCCAGACTTAGATCTTTTCTGATAGCTAAGGAGTATTACTGTGTTAAGGAGTTTTTTAGGGAAAATAAATATTTTTAGAAAGAAGTTTAGTTTGTTTTCTTAGGTTATTTATTTCTTGTTCATAAAGTATAACACTTGACAATTTTTAGTCACTTTAGAGTTTTAGTCACACTCTCCAATACCAATCAGAATGCCTTGAAGTTGTCACAAAACGATAGAGGTCAAAACAAGTTCTCGATTTGAAATAGAGGAGAGCGGAAGTTGTGTTATCTGATATATAAATTTAATGTTTACGTATAATGAAGGTGCAACATGGTGAATGCACAACTTTCTTCCGAATAATGTCTATCAAAACTTAATATCAAATCTAATCAATCAACATTTCTATAAAGGGACAAAGAAATCAAAGAAAAACATAACATTATTTATTCTAGGAAATATTCCCACATAGGCAAAGCCTGTGCGTGGGGAATGAGTTCAAAATTTAGTCCACTTTTATTTTTTAGGAACACTCTCACTATCACTTTTGACTTATAAATAACACAAAATATAAATTACAGAGAAATATTTAATACATAGAAAAGGTAGCCTACTGAAAATGACAGTTAAAACAATATATAATAGCATGATTCACAACTCAAGAGATTAGTTTTTAAAGCAAAAGAGACAAAAAACAAGAAACAAAGAAGATACACAAAAATTACAAAATCATTCGGGTTTATTTATATTTACAAATACTTCATTTTAGTACTACGGACTACAACCCCCACCCCACACCCCACAACCCATCATGAGCGCCAATTGCCCCTCCAAAAGCGTTGTGCCCGGCGCGCCCTGTGCTGGAGCAAGGCTCGCACTGCCCTAGAGCCAGTACTACCCGTGTTAAATAAATTAATTTAGACTATTTTTCACAAAGTTCCATTCAAAAGTATCTTATAAAGTATCAAAGATTCAAAAGTATCATATAAAGCCACATACCAAGTTTCATTAATATATATGTTCATTAATAAGCGAGATATAAAATTTTACTTATTCTCCATAAGATTAACATTGGACAACGTAATGTGTTTAGCTCTCTCAATATCTCGGTAACCAATTGACGTAGAGCGATGAACAAAATACCAAATCGTTTGTTTTTTTAAGCTTAATTTAATGATGTAAATCAAAATTTGGGTTTAACAATAATTATATGTAAAAAGTTCAAATACCCATTTTTGGGGTACAAAACCCCCCTTAGAGTAGAGCGATCAGTCTGGTTCGCAAACTCATGAAAGTAGATGCTGCCTTACACGTTTATAGCAAACTTCATCAAGATCGGACCATTTTTACTAAAGTTATCGTGCCTATGGACACATATATATGAATTTGAACGAATAGTGTTTTTGGCATCTGGGGGCCTCAAAACTAAAAGTTATCATGGTCCCGGGCCTAGGTCTTACCATGAGACCTACGGCAATAGCTTCTTCTCTATAGGGTAAATTTGCTAAAACCTATTACATTGAGTTTGTTGCTATCTTTTTATGTTTTTATTTAATAGGAGTGTTGTAAATTGTTTTTCTAATGACTTAACAATTTTATTTGTAACCATTCTCTTTCAGGACAATGCCAAGCAACTATAAGATATGTAGTTTAAGTAATCTGTTTGTTATAAGTTTATTGCTTAGATAAATTTTTAAAAACATTATTTCATCTTTCAAGTTGCCCCAGACAATACTAACTTGCAATATAATCATTTTAACATGTATTTTTGTATTGCATTTCAAGTTACCCCTTCCCATAACTTGAAACCCTTTTTTTACTAAACTAAATTTTAAAAAATAAATTTAATTAGTGCAGTACTTAGACCTAAGCAAGGCCAAAGTTTTGGTAGAAAAAACAGCAATTTACATTAGCAAATTTAGGAATAACTTAACTTTGAACTTGAAAACTGTTTCAAGTTAGCCCAGTTTATGGTAACAAATAGAACCTGCTGAACAAACTCGAGCAGATGTTTTTCTGATGCTTCTGAATTTGAATCACCCCTCATAACATATAAGCATACTGCAATTTCATTGCAGTAGTCACTAATTATATCATGTCTGTAGTAATCTTCCATAAGATTTACAATGAAGGACGCAATGAATTTGAAGACCTGTGGATCACAGGTCTAAAGATATTGGAAATTATAAGAAAAATCGAATAAGCTTACCTCAACCTCTTTAATTTGATATATCGAGCATAAAAATGTGTTTATTAGAACCTAAATTAGATCTCGCTCTTCTAAAATACCTGCTTGTGATACATACCGGTACAGAGAGATTTGCAATAGGGAATTTTCTCACAAGACCCCTCAAAGTATAATTTAGGAGTTCTTAATAATTTATAAATGCCAGATTAAGGCTCCAGTCTCCGTCTACCATAAGGCATATTGCAAGGGTTTGCTGGTTTCACTTTACAGTGGCTACATAAACCCTTTGATTAAAGTTAAAGAGTGATATTAAATAGAATTATGCATACTTTCTCCCTTTCAGCCCAACTTAAATGAATAAATTACTTTTTATTACTAAATATATAATACAAAGCACGGTCGAATTTACAGAAAATCTTTTAAAGAAGTTGTTTTCAAATCTTCCACCCAAATCCCTGTTTTGGAGGCACTAGAGAATCCACTGCTAAACACGTGGTTTTAAGAGGGGAAATTCCCCCTATTCCCCCCCCCCCCGCGGGGGTTATTAAGGGGCGAGTTATTTTGAATTTCCTCTGTTGGTCAATGCTAACATGACAAGTATATCAAGTTTGAATTAAATTGATCAGTAAAAAAGAGAGAAATAGTAATTTTTGTATTCCTCATAAGAATAACATTGGACAACGTACTGTGTTTACTGCAAAATGAAAATTTAAATTTTTTCTGCAACCAGCAATTGTAGGATAGTAATTCAAAATACTAAATTATTTAGTTTTTTTAGCTCTTTATTGGTGAATAGTAGTATTTTTTTATTATTATGTTTTTTATGAAAAATTAAAAAATCATAATCTTGAAGTTTTAAGTCCTGTAATATGTGAACCCAAATTTTTACAGAAATTCGGGTTTGGTCATTTTGTTGGAAAACTAAAGCTCTACAAACGACTAGTTTAGTTAAAATCGTTAGAGCCGTTTTTGAGAGATTTTGACGTTTTTGGGGGATAATTACCCTTAAAAATTAAAAATTTAAAAAATTTAAAAACCGCCTTGAGATATTGTGGATTAGTGCCTATATACAAAATTTCATAAAAATCGGACCATTGGTTAGGGCTCTAGCTCTGTACACATCCAGACAGACAGACATCACGTAAAAGTCACTTTTTTGGGTTCAGGGAGCACCAAAACAAATATTTCCACTAACAACTCAAATTCAAAAATTTTGATGAAAACAATACTTTCTCCATATACTATGTATAAGGGGAGTAAGTAAAAATATATACTTTTATCTTTTAACCTTTTTACATTTTAGCGAATTCCCCCTATAGGGAAGAAGCTATTACCGTAGGTCTCATGGTAAGACATAAGCCCGAGACCATCATAACTTTTCATTTTGAGGTCCCCAGATGCCAAAATCACCATTTGTTCAAATTTGTATATATATATATATGTGTCCGTAAGCACGATAACTCTCGTAAAAAGGTCCGAGCTTAATGAAATTTGGTACAAATGTGTAAAGTACCATTTATTTGAACGAGTTCGAAAATCAGGCGAATCGCACCATCTGTGGCGGACAAGCAAGCTTATCTGCTGGCCAAACAGTATAAACCCACTTGCCACCACGAGGACGTAGCTCAATAAATTAAAGAGACATGTAATGTAATAATATAACTTTTATTAAACAAAGAATTAAACTCTACATTTTACAAATGGTGATTAAACGGTAAAATATCAATGTGATGACAATGAAAATACTTTAATATATTAACAACTAATTATCTAGATTCAAGGGCGAGTAGCCTGGAAAGTATAAATATTAATTTAGAAAAGACTAGTGACTATAAAACTTACTTGGATCCGTGACCTAACAGGCCCTGGACCCTGAGGCCCCCAGCCCCAACACTACACCCTAATACTCCATCTCACAGACTGACTGACTGACCCCCCAAAACTACCCAACTGACCTACTTAAGCCAGAGCCTTCAGCAGGTCAGCAAAACAAGCTATTGTTTGATAACAATTCCAGCCTACTCACACAACATACCCAATACTTCCTCCTTACACAATCTTGACTTCCCTCTTGCATATTTAACTACAGAATTATTATAATAAACTAACTAACTCACTTCCCCTCCATTACACATCCGAAGGGGGGTGTTTGGGGGTTTGTACCCCAAAAATGGGTTTTTTGGGGTTTCCACATGTCATTTTTATTTTAATCAAATTTTAATTTTTACCATTGAATTCAGCTTAAAAAAAAAAAAAACAATTTGGTATTTTTATCATTGCCCTACGTCAATTTACTTTGATATTGAAAGTGCTAAACACAGTACGTTGTCTAATGTTATTCTTATGGAGAAAAAGAACAATTTTATATCTCGCTTATTTATGAACATAAACTGATGAAATTTGGTATATGGCTTCATCTGGTTGTAGTTTATTGTTGATTGCACAAAAAAAATTTTTCGATTTTGGTTTGCATAGCAGCAAACCTAGGTACTTTGTCCCCATGTTATTCTTATGGAAAATAATTCAAATGCTATATATCGCTTATTTATGAATGTATACGGATGAAACTTGGTATGTGACTTCACTAAGATGAGTTATATCGACATTCGCATATAAACCCATTCTTTTATGTTTCTTGTTGCAGCAAACCTGCGTACTCATCCCCAATGTTATTCTTATAGAGAATAATTAATATTTTAAATATAGCTTGTTTGTAAATATATTTCTTATGGATCCTGTTAAGTGTTTTAATGTGTTAAGTTATATATTCATTGGAAATTCGCTGAGTTTACAGGTATGCTGCGATGGGGTATTTTTTAATTTATATTATCGTTATAAAACCTTAACATATTGCATATCAAAACGATCGTTAGAATTGCTACATGTGTCCAAATTCTGTAAATTACTTCAGAGCTTTGTCCCACTGGCCCTACAAGTTTCTATGTTTATATTTGACAGGCGGTAATTTTATTTGGCCAAGTGATTATATATTTATATTTTATATCTTCCCAGTGTAACTGGGATTGTCTAGACTAGTTTTTAAATTTATTATCGATTTATCTACATAGTGTTCACTTGCTAATTGGAGGAGTTTCCTTATCTCCTGAAATTTAGTGTTTTAAACGCTTGAAGCAACAGGTAAAGTCTAAATAAATTAATAACAAAATTCAAATCCATCACTATTATGAGTTTCAATAATGCAGTAGGTAGTTTTTTTATGTCAGTAGCAATTTTTCATATGCCAACTCTCCTTATGAACCCACGACTTTGGACTTCGCCTGTGTACGGTATGCTTAACCTCTTGGAATTTTAAAGATTGTGTTTCGCATGTTAGGTTTTCGCAGTTGATATTTGTATTCGGTGTGTAACATATTTGATATTGATGATAATCTGTATTTACTCAGCATCTGCAATTCAACTCAAATCAATCCGAAATAATGTTTAATGATATAAATTATATTACGTCAAATTAATACCAATAAACAAAAATAAATTAAAATCCTTCCCTAGGTTAGTCTTAAGTGAAGAAACAAACTCTTAAGGAAAAATTATCAAAAAATAAAAACCTGTATGCGCATCTATGAATCAGAGGGCAAACTTCTTGATAATCGTTTAAATCGGTTCAAAAAATACAGAAGTTCTCTTAAGAAAAAATCACCTCAGGTCATTAATATAAAAGATATAGGAACGGCATACTTGAATTTTTTGTTTTGATTTTTTTTACTTGGTTAAGTTTTATTGATCCCATCCCTACTTTTACACTTGACTGAAATTTACAGCCAGTACTGCACAATATTCTACTATTGGAGACTGCAGATACCAGGTCAACATATGCAACCAGGTACATGAGAATTGCCCAAATACAGATTTCATAAAAGAATGGTACGGTTTTGACTTTTTAAATCTATATAAATAAAGCAGAGTTCGTGTCTATGTGTGGATCGCCATACGGTTAAACTACGAGGAGTTAAGGCATTAAATTTCCAAGGTAGGTTCCTTTAGGTTACAGCTATTGTACCTGACTCAGTTTCCTCTAAATCCTCTAGGGCTACTCCCCGTGGGATATCCAAAATTCCAATGTTAATCAAATGAGTCCATACAGTTACAGTTTTCTGCTATTTATTTAATGTTATTCAAATTAACAGCTGACATTAGTAATTTACTTTGAGAGAAAAAACAGCTGATCGTACAAGAACAAATATTCCAAATACTAGCCAAATGTATTCCGCAGGAATAGTATTATGACAAATGGTATTGTGAACTTCCCCTCCAACGATGATCCCCCCCCACTCTTCTGCTGGCATCCCCTACTCAAGCTTCACGAAGATCCGCACGAGGTCTGCCTCGGTGAAACCAGTATAATCAGCTAGTAATTAATATAAGGATTTCAACAAAATAATTTTGTTTAGAACTTTTTGTGTTGTTTGTTGTTTAATGTAAAAATAGAACTATTATTTTATGAAAGCCATGTATAGTGGGTCAAATTTCCTTTAAAATTTTGTTTTAATGGTGTGTTTATTATTTCCTTTCCGTGTGTTCGTTTTATCGTCATACTATTAGTTTTGAAATAAAAAATTTTTTCCCACACATCAGTGAGCTGCATTGAAAATTTGTAGTTTTTATACTTCATATTGTTAAATAAGTTACCTAGTAACAGTAACACAACATTTTTTTTAATTATTTCAGAAGTTTGATGGTATAAATCCTGCTCTCCATTTATAAGAACTGTGCTGGGAACGACGGTTGTGAGTAAAACACCAAATTAAATATATGGATATTAGAATCATTAAAGCATACTAGTTAGGACTTTGAATCTCTCATGCACACTTTGATTCATATAAAAGAAAATATGTTTGAATGTACTGTGATGCAAATATGTATGATGCATGAATGGGATTGCTTGAGTTTTCTAGTTTCTGACTAGGCCCACACAAGTCCAGGACTACCTTAAAACTGGTCTATACCAGTTTTGAGGCTGACATTGGGTACAGAAAATGAACTTGTCATTACACATGGTAAGTCTTTTGGCTGCCCATTATGACAAACTTCCCTTTCACCTTTGGTCCCTCCATTTGCAGCGGCTAGGGACAGAATCTCCGGGTTTGGTCCCCAACCTGCCAACCTGAGAATGGATGGTCCCTGGCTGTTATACATGGATACCATGTCAGTTGAGTTGACCAGTTGGAGGGCAGAATGCAGGTCCCCTGTTTGAGGGCCTCACCCCAGCTGTCACAGGGGTACAGGAGTTGGCCCTCTGAAGGGTCGATTTGGCTGCCGTCCCAACCCAAACTTTCCTTTCCTGCTATATCCTATCTTTCCGGTAACCTGCGCAATATTCCCCCTTGTGGAAGATGTGACTAGATTAGGTTTCCTAAACCGCAACAATGATGATGATGATAGGCCCACACAATTCCAGCACATTAGTAATTCCAGGAGCCAGGATCATTAATTAGTGTTAGCGACCAATATAAATCGAGAATTACATAAGTTACAGTTAAATAAGGAAAGCCATATTACTCCAGATTTTGGTCTGGCCATTACAAAAATCACACATTTAAACATTATTAAATTTATAGTTGAATGACTTTGTCTCCCAATACACATTATACAATGGGCATCGTCTTAATAATTTAGTAAATAATACTACTAATAACTCATGCGCACTTTGATTCCTATAAAAGAAAATATGTATGATGCATGAGTGGGATCGCTTGAGCTTTCTAGTTACTGACTAGGCCCACACAATTCCAGCACATTAGTAATTCCAGGAGCCAGGATCATTAATTAGTGTTAGCGTTATACCAATATGAATTGAGTGACTTAAGTTACAGTTAAATGTGGAAGGCCCTATTGCTCCAGATTTTGGTCTGGCCATTACATAAATCAAGTAGAATAACTTTGTCTTTTAATATCCACATTATACAATATATAATGATTATCGTTAACAACCATTAATGGCACCATCAGTTATCCCACTCTGACCACACTGTATGGCACATTTCATCCCTAATGTTGTGAAGGCTGAGCTAGTTCTTATGCTTAGTGCTTGAACATCTGAAATTCTGAGTTACAAACTAGGTTTTTAACAGAAACCCCATATGAAATCCCATGGTTCTGAGATCCGGAGACTGTGGGAGACAGAATATGGAGCTGTGTGAGCACTCATATCACCTGCCTTTATTGCAGTTTATGTTTTAAGGTTTTTTTAAGTTTTAAGTAACAGCTATGACTCAGCTGATCTTGGGAAATAACGTTAAAAGAACCATTATCAGATTTACTACCATATAACCATCTTTCAAATTATATAAAGTTGCTTTACCGTAGATTATACAGTATCAAAAGTTCAGATTTGTTGAGACACCCAGGATACCTCTTAAAGGCTACATTTATTGTAACATGAAACAACTTTTGAAAACATTTCAACTTCTTTTTGGTAAAGACCTTTACTTTAGAGTCTAGAATTTATTTAGGTGGGTGGAAGTGACAATTTACTTAAATTATAGGAAAGTTTGCCTTGAGCACGCAAAGCCGTGAAAATAGTTTATGTATGCTTCTTCTCTTTTAAGGGAAACCCTTATGTGACCATATCAAAATCTGTTTTTAAACTGCATTTTTAGTTTTGTTTAAATTGGTAGTGTTGACAATATATTTCCTGACCTATAAACTATGATCTAGATTAGATTTCAATATTTCATAGTTTTAAAGATCTTGTAATGTCCAAAGAAATAATATGGGGCGACTCTGAACCCAAAATACATTTTCCATTTGGAAAAATACTTTCCAAAAACTATTTGATATGGTCTTTCCATTTATACATTTTACTTCTATGCATTTGAATGATTATAATTAATTATGTAACAAATTCCAAACTGCTAGTATTAAGCATTTAGAACAATAGCATAAAAAGCGTTGGTCTCTACATGTGTTTTTCAGGTAAGTCAATTTCACAATTATATAAATTATAAATGTAGTTTAAGCTGGACTTTTATAAATTGGCAAATGAGTCCAAGATTTTCTTGCACTTTCGCTTCTTTAGCTTTAGCCTTTGGTAAGCACATTATACCACCTCTACACTCTGGCTAAATGTTTGTGTTGAGACACTCGGGTGACACTTGATTTAAATATAAATTTGGCAAAAATAAACATAAATTCATTATACCCCCTCTAATTCGATCTCGGATGGTTTGATTACTAACTTAGTCACACTGTGCCGCTATCAGTGTTTGTACATATCCGACGCATGGCTCCTTTCGGTAGGAACCATCATTGATAACCATCAATAGTATTAAATCTATAAATACATTTCAATATTCTCAGTTTAAACCACAGTTTATAATGTTTTCATGTAAACATGGTTGACGTATGTCATGTTATTATGGTTTCCAGTTCACCATTTTAGTCACTTAATGATGGGTGTGTTAATGCATTCAGCCAATAAAAGTAAATGAAAAACATAAAAATCTTAAAATATTTATTCCAAGATTTACTTAAGCTATCCTGTTTTTTTTTATTTATTTTTTCACTAACCGCTAAATAACTTTATAAAAATGGTGTTGTAGAAAAATTTTAGTGGTAGTACCCACAGAGTATGAGGCTATTTTATAGACTTTGATTTATTTTTTTATAAGACTTTGTTGTTAAAATTTGAAGTTTATAATATGCATTTCCTTACAAATCTTAAAATATAAAAATAATCCCTATTTCCCTTGGTCATGCCATAACTTGAGAATGAGGGCACCAAATTGAATAATTCTTTTTCTGTTGTGATCGTTAATGTCAGGACAAGGTTTTTAGCAAAGAAAGTTGTTAATCCAACCTAAGGGTTCTGTCCCACTGGCCTTCAAAGTTCCCATTGATTTGATCAAAGTTCAGTTAGTTACGATGAAAGGCATAAAAATATGTTCATTATGGAAATAATGGCAACTCTAACTCTTTTAGAAGCGACTACGTACACGTCCGACGTAAGCCGCTACCGCTGAGTTAGGTTAGGTTAGGAGGTTTTCGTTATGTGTCACTGGCTCTCAATCTGTTTTAAAAATCACAGGAAAAGTAATGTACGGTGCATTATTTGGAACGGAAGTGAACAGTAGCGGCTCATGTCGGACGTGTACGTAGCCTCTGCCAACTCTTTTTTCTATGCCGAAGTTAGCACTATATAAGAATAGGCGAGTCAGCGTAGCAAACAAGCTCATCCAGGAGACGAGTGAGCGAAGCGAACGAGCTCATCTTGAAAATGAACGAGTATTTGACATAAAACAAATTCAATGACATTAGGGCAGGACATGGTCTGTCGGGCCAGCTAGTAAAGATTTAGGTCTACAAATTTAATCTATGATAGATTTATACCTCAGACTGCTTTCATGTGTTTGTTTTCTCATTTGTTGCAGGTGACCTCCAGGAGAGACTCCCCTCTATTTCAAGAACCAACTTTCACTTTGTATGGGCTTAACCCACTACTCATAACCCACACACCAAGGTGGCCCAAAAGGTAATATTTCAGGACTCTATAATGAGGCTTGTAAAAGAACCTATTCCAGTCCCTTTAAACAAATCAACTTTACCATTAAAAGGTTGAAAGTATAGTAATGCTTCAAATCCATCGTGACCATTCTAATTTTTTATGTATTTTAGGTAATTATTCCTCCCTTAAAATCTCCTTTAAATGCTATAGCAATATTTCATATCATTAAGAACAACTATTCCACATATTTTTTCTAACTCAATATATCCTATCATCTCCTAAATATCTTCATTCTCCCAGCCCCTAGTTTCCAGGCCACCTTGTCCCCCTGCTCCTGAATCCCACCCCTGTGACACTGTCACCGCGACATTCTTGTAGGATAATTGGACGAAAGTGCACTGACCAGATCCCACGAGGTATGGTTATCGAGACTTTTGATCCCTACACCTTAGAAGTCCAAGTTAGAATTGTTCACTCCTCGTGGGTGAACCGAACCCTTCTAGGTGTCCAACGAGGCGACTCACAGTTCACTCTCCGCTCACATTTACATTTGGAAGTGATTCTGCAACAATCGGCTTTCATCCTCTGAAGCCGATACACTCTGAGAATCGTCTTTCCTGGACTACTGAAGGGAGAAACTCCACAACTCTCTCATCTGCTTCTCCACCCGTGATCCTACCCTTGTGCTGACTGTGGGAGAACAGCCTGTCCAGTCCAAAGATCCACCAGCTGCTTCTACTACCCATTTGTGGTTAGTATTAATTTTTTAAATCATTATATTTTAGCTAAAATCCTCGTTTGAAAGATTAGTGTTTTGGGTAAGTACATGTATTTGTAGAAAAACAGTTTGGAATTTGTTACATTGTATTGGTTAAAATTAAAATTATTATAAAGATATTTTCATTACTCATTCTACTATGGTAATAAATCCCAGCACTTTAAAAAAATAATCACTATCAAGAAACTGACACATACTTGCTCTTGACTTTCCAAATTCAATGAATAAATTTATTTTTATTTACTAAATATAAAATATTAGCTGCCATCGTTCCTGGTTTCACCCGGGAATACGACAGTTGTGTGTGCTGCATTCTGTGGTTGAAATTTTCATCAGCTCAAACCAAAGTGAATGTCCATAAGAATAACACAGGATTGGAACTTTGAAGCCCCGTGGGGCAGAGCCCTATGGGAATTTCTTAAAATCCCTTCTTAGTAGGTGCCTATATGCTATAAGAGGAGTCTACATGAAAAATTTCATGCTTCTAGGTGCAATGGTTTGGCCTGGGCGTTGATCGGAATTTTGTATTTATAGATATAGATTAAGTATGGTACTTAAAATTTACTATGAAATTAAAATTTAACAACTTTATGATTTGCATGATAAATATGTTTTTACAACTGCAGGATATAATTAAAAACAACGCTTCAAATTATATTTACACTTACTACTCTTCTTGCAAACAAGGCAGTTCAAAGATGTAATACACCCGTCGCAGCAAACCTGCATACTCAGCGAATTTCCAATGAATATATAACATAACAAATTAACACTTAATGGGATTCATAAGAAATATATTCACAAACAAGCAATATTAAAAATATTAATTATTCTCCATAAGAATAACATTGGGGATGAGTACGCAGGTTTGCTGCAACAAGGAAATTAAAAATAATGGGGTTGTATGCAATTATCATTAGAACTCATCTAAGTAAAGTCACATCCCAAGTTTCATTCATATACATTTATAAGTAAGCGATATATAACATTTTAATTATTCTCCATAAGAATAACATGGGGACCGATTACCTAGGTTTGCTGCTACGGTAACCATAAGTGAAAATTTTGTATTTTGTGCAAACAATGATAAACCCCAACCAGATGAAGCCAAATACCAAATTTTGTCAGTTTATGTTCATAAATAAGCGAGATATACAATTTTTCTTTTTCTCCATAAGAATAACATTAGACAACGTACTGTGTTTAGCACTTTCATTATCTCAGGAACCAATTGACGTAGAGCAATGATAAAAATATCAAATTGTTTGTTTTTTTATGATGAATTAAATGGTAAAAATTAAAATTTGATTTAAATAACAATTACATGAGGAAACCCCCAAAAACCCATTTTTGGGGTACAAAACCCCCCTTTGGATGGTGTGATTCATCTGGTTTTCGAACTCGTTCAAATAAATGATGCTTTACACATTTGTACCAAATTTCATTAAGATCGGACCTTTTTTACGAGAGTTATCGTGCTTACAGACACACACAAACACATATATATTTATATTTATACATATATAAAAATTTGAACGAATGGTGTTTTTGGCATCTGGGGACCTCACAATGAAAAGTTATTATGGTCTCGGGCTTAAGTCTTACCATGAGACCTATGGTAATAGCTTCTTCCCTATAGGGGAAATTTGTAAAAACAGAAAAGTTATCCAACAAACAATTTCTGGATGTACTTTAAAGAGGGGGGGAGAGAGGGAATTGAAAATACACCCGTCGCAGCAAACCTGCATACTCAGCGAATTTCCAATGAATTATAACATAACACATTAAGCCACTTAACAAGATTCATAAGAAATATATTCACAAACTAGCGATATTTAAAATATGAATTATTCTCCATAAGAATAACATTGGGGATGAGTACGCAGGTTTGCTGCAACAAGGAACACAAAATAATGGGTTTTTATGCAAATATCAATAGAACTCAGCTAAGTGAAGTCACATACCAAGTTTCATCTATATACATTAATAAATAAGCGATATATAACATTTGAATTATTTTCCATAAGAATAACATGGGGACCGAGTACCTAGGTTTGCTGCTACGGGAACTATAGGCGAAAAATTTGTTTTTTTGTGCAAACAACAATAAACCACAACCAGATGAAGCCATATACCAAATTTTGTCAGTTTATTTTCATAAATAAGCGAGATATACATTTTTTCTTTTTCTCCATAAGAATAACGTTAGACAACGTACTGTGTTTAGCACTTTCAATATCTCAGTAACCAATTGACGTAGAGCAATGATCAAGATACCAAATTGTTTGTTTTTTTATGCTGAATTCAATAGTCAAAAATTAAAATTTGATTTAAATAAAAATTACATGTGGAAACCCCAAAAAACCCATTTTTGGGGTACAAAACCCCCCTTTGGATGGTGCGATTCGTCTGGTTTTCAAACTCGTTCAAATAAATGGTACTTTACACGTTTGTACCAAATTTCATTAAGATCGGACCTTTTTTACGAGAGTTATCATGCTTACGGACACATATATGTATATATATATATATATATATATATATACACATATATATATACATATATCAAAATTTGAACGAATGGTGTTTTTGGCATCTGGGGACCTCAAAATAAAAAGTTATCATGGTCTCGGGCTTAAGTCTTACCATGAGACCTACGGTAATAGCTTCTTCCCTATAGGGTAAATTCGCTAAAAGAAATAATGGTAGTCTACAAAGCTTAATAGAAAGCAAATTACAAGTTGTGATCACCCTGATGGTACAGCTCGCTTAACAGCCTGTAGACGTAGGAAGGAGCGTGACCCCCCCCCCTGAAAAATAAATATAAAGTAGATTACTTTACTTATAAAATCACATTAAATTTACAATTAGTTTTGTTTTCACTAAACCTATAAAACGAGTTCGCATGCAGCACGCTGATGTGAGAGAAGTAAATTTCCACTTAAAAAACTTAATCAAAAACAAAATCAGAGTTAAAACATACATTTATTCCAATTTGTATCTAAATCTGAAAACATTTATTTTTTGGCTGTTCTGTTGCTCCTGGTTCCATTTACCTGCAATGCTGGGAATACAATATTGCACATTATAAGGTTAGGAGAAGGTCCAGTCAGGATTTAAAGTAGGCGTGATGTTGCTGGGGATGATAAATACCCCCGTCGCAGCAAACCTGCATAATCAGCAAATTTCCAATGAATATATAACATAACACATTATAACACTTAACAGGATTCATAAGAAATGTATTCACAAACAAGCGATATTTAAAATATTAATTATCCTCCATAAGAATAACATTGGGGATGAGTACACAGGTTTGCTGCAACAAGGCACACAAAATAATGGGTTTTTATGCAAATATCAATAGAACTCATTTAGTGAAGTCACATCCCAAGTTTCATCCATATACCTTCATAAATAAGCGATATATAACATTTTAAATACTTTCCATAAGAATAAAATGGGGACGAAGTACCTAGGTTTGCTGCTACAGGAGCCATAGGCGAAAAATTGTTTTTTTTGTGCAAACAACAATAAACCATAACCAGATCAAGCCATATACCAAATTTCGCCAGTTTATGTTCATAAATAAGCGAGATATACAATTTTTCTTTTTCTCCATAAGAATAACATTAGACAACGTACTGTGTTTAGCACTTTCAATATCTCAGGAACCAATTGACGTAGAGCAATGATAAAAATATCAAATTTTTTGTTTTTTTATGATGAATTAAATGGTAAAAATTTAAATTTGATTTAAATAAAAATTACATGAGGAAACCCCAAAAAACCCATTTTTGGGGTACAAAACCCCCCAAAAACCCCCCTTTGGATGGTGTGATTCATCTGGTTTTCGAACTCGTTCAAATAAATGATGCTTTACACATTTGTACCAAATTTCATTAAGATCGGACCTTTTTTACGAGAGTTATCGTGCTTACGGACATATATATATATATATATATATATATATATATATATATATACATACATATATAAAAATTTGAACGAATGGTGTTTTTGGCATCTGGGGACCTCAAAATGAAAAGTTATCATGGTCTCGGGCTTAAGTCTTACCATGAGACCTACGGTAATAGCTTCTTCCCTATAGGGGAAATTCGCTAAAATAAACCAAAAAATGAATAACAGGTTTTTCTAATGGAGAACTCCCATAAGCAATGTACTGTCTTTAGTCGATGTACATTTTCTTTAATAACTCGTTAAATATTTTTGCTATAAAGATGACAGAGGCCTTAAATCTTTCACCTTACTTATCTCCTACTTTTTACATGCAATTATTTTACATCCGGGGCTTTTCCGACCCTTTTTGCGCCCAAAAACTCAAAATTTCAAAGAATAATCCTCATAAAAGTCGGTTAGAGTTATCTGATTGTTTTGGCCAACAATCTTGTCCAATTCATTGAAGAAAGGAATGTCTCTACCAAATTTAAAGTAAATCGGACAAAAGATGTGACCGCTAGAGTGCAAACACATATATACATATAATTTTGAACGACCCCAATAACGTGTTCAGGGGGTCACGTCAGGAACTTCTATGGTGGTTCCGGGCTTAAGTTTCACTGTGCGGGTCATGCTAATAGTTAACTTTTCCATAGGAAATTCACTAATAAATTGTTTTACATATATTTTACAGTCATTTAAATTTGTAATAATACACTGATTACAATTGATCTAGCGTTAGTTTTGAAGTGTTTTGCATTAGTGAAATCCAGTTTTGTTTAATTGATTCTAAAACGGAGTTCAGTTTTAACGCCCTATATACGCTACATGCAAACTTTGTAAACATTAAGGCTTTTGTTTTAAGACTTATCCCCACATATTATATAGTAAAAAGTGCGTCTAGGTGTGCAGTTGTGCAAACTGCTTTTGGATTTTTGATTTAGGCCTCAGGGCTTTGTTCCACGGGACTTCCAAGTCCCAATGATATTCAAATGGAGGAGAGTTTTATTTCGTTTGTGTCACGTGTTAGTTCTTATTTCAATTCAAATAAATAAACAGCTGTTATAAGGCTTATATCCAACTAAAGACTGTCATTGTTTTGTTTACTGCAGGTCAATTATTTAGACGGTGACCTGCGCGAAAATATTTCGCGCTTGTAGGGGAGGAAAAAACAACCTCCCACCAATTCTCCCTCGAGCCACGAGAAGGGTCAGGGGGAGTGAGACCCCATCCACCATTCATACACAACAGTTGGCAAAGAACTTAGTAATGACTAACTTGTTATTTTTTGGGGAACGGTTGCAACTATTAAAACTCCGCCTTACAATTAAGTATTATTTTAAATGTTTTTAGCTTTATAAAACTGATATGATCTTGATTTAGATCAGCTGGAAAATATGTTAACTACATAAACAAACGTCACGGGATTCTATATTTCATGCCTAATAAATACCTACAGTTGAATTAAGTTTACCATTTATTGTTCGTTAAATATTAATCCTGAACTAAGTCATATGATGAGTTGGCTACCTAATCTAGCAAACTTACCTAGTTGTCATCCCTCATAACTGCTTTAAGAGAGCCTAAATATTTTTAAGAACATTAAACCATTGACTATAAATACTGAAGTTATTTTTATATATATATTTTTTTTTATTGAAATCAGCTTTAAAAACGCACAATTTGGTGTTTTGATCTTTGCTCTACGTCAAATGGTTACAGAGATATTGAAAATGCTAAACACAGTACGTTGTCCAATGTTATTCTTATGGAGGATAAGAAAAATTGTATATCTCGCTTATTTATCAACTTTTCCTGATGAAACTTGGTATATTGCTTCATATCTTTGTGATCTGTTGGTATTTGCACTAAAAAATATTTTTTGTCCGATATTTCCCTTAGTAGCAAACCTGCATACTCAGCCCCCATGTTATTCTTGTGGAAAATAAGTAATGTATATTCTCCCGTAATTATGAACATAAATTAATAAAATTTGGTATGTGGCTTTACCTACTCGGGTTATATTGATATTTGTATAAAACCCCATTTTTTGTGTTCCTTGCTTCAGCAAACCTGCATACTCAGCTGCCATTTTATTCTTATGGAGAATTAAAATGTCATAAATCGTTTATTTATGAATGTATATTGATGAAACTTGGTATGTGGCTTATGTGGTATTAAGATACATATGCATTGGAAATTTGCTGAGTACGCAGGTTTGCTGCTACGGGGGTATTTAATTGTGCCTTGTGTGTCATTGTACTATATGTGTTCGTGTTTCAATTTTAAATTTACATGACAAATCTTGAAGATGCTGCCTAAGGATGTGGTCGTTGCCACAAAACATGTAGTATAGTTGTGTATATGTTATATATTGTATATTGTATATTAGTATAGTATATATATATATTAGAAAATAAAAATTTGTTTTATAATATATATATATATATACTTGCTGTTACCCGCAGCTTCGCTTACGACAAATTAAAACACATTAACCAACCAGAAACTGACCAGAACTATCAAATCTTTGTTTAGTTTTACCATATGACTTTTGCCCTAACCGACAAACAACTACAGCAGGTAATTTTATAAACGAGATCGCACGCAGCACTCTGAAGTGAGGGAAGTGAATTTACGCATTAAAACCTTAAAAAAAATAGTTGCAACACAACAGGATATTGAAAGGTAACAAGTTTATTTTATTACTGATTTAAACATCAATATCCAGAAGTAGGAAAATTAATTCAGATTAAATCTATTATTTTACTGTCAACTGTATACTTTTTATTATACACAAGTCAAGTCAGTTGGAGTGTTTATATTCAGTGACGACAAGTACAACTTTAATGTTTTTAGTGAAATAGAAAGTTTAATGTGCCAGACACATAGTGGAAACATTGGTAAAGCGTAAATCTCATGACTGAATAATCAAGTTTAATTTTATTCTGTATATTAACATTTGTTTTCAAATAATCAAGTACTCACATCTCAGCATGAAGAAAATCGCATGTACTTGTTCAATATTTAAACATTGATAACGTAACTAATGGCATAATACTTTAGAAACACTTATGAAAAATTAAAATGGTATTCCATTTTGTATGAATTTAAAGACTTCATGAATTTACTCTGCTGCGATATAGCAAGTGGAAAGTTGTACAAATATAACCAGTTGACCAGTTTTGAACAGTGCAGTATTTCCTGTTTGAGGATTCATAACCCACCACTCACGGCTAACTACATAGGTGAACTACATACGTAAAAAATATAATTTAAAAACAAATTAAATTTGTCAAATAGTTTAAGTACAGATCACAATTAATCATGATAGGATAATCGGATATGGATAACCAAAGAAATTAATTTAATCCTAATATCAATGTACTAAGCAATTCTACAAGACACTTTTTGTAAATTTGTAACACTCCTCAGCCGCTCATCAGTCTAACCTTTTTTAGTCAGGGTTTGAAGGAATTTTTTTCCCTGAATTTGTTCTTTGATTCGGAATGAGATGATATAACAAGTGAATTATGAAAATGTAAAACTGCTGCTTAGAAATACAATATAAAACAAAACAAATAATTACCTCCGCCATACTTAGCGAATTTCCAATGAATAAACAAATTTCCAATGTCTTAATAACAAATTAATTCACTTACCAGGATTCATAAGAAATATATTCACAAATAAGCGATATTTAAAATAGTAATTATTCTCAATAAGAATAACATTACTCAACAAGGAACACAAAATAGAGTAATGGGTTTTTGTGCAAATATCAATAGAGCTTATCTAAGTGAAGTCACATACCAAGTTGCAACCATATACATTCATAAATAAGCGATATATATATATATAACATTTTAATTATTCTCCATAAGATTAACATGTGGACTGAGTATCTAGGTTTGCTGCTTCGGGAACCATAGGAGAAAAATTGTTTATTTGTGCAAATAACAATAAACCACAATCAGATGAAGCTGAGTGAACAGGAATTGTTTTAGCGAATTTCCTATAGGGAAGAAGCTATTACCGTAGTCGGCATGGAAAGACCTAGGCCCGGGACAATGATAACTTTTTGTTTGGATGGTGTCCCCAGATGCCAAAAACACCATTCGTTCAAATTTGTATATATATATATTATATATATATTTATATATATATATATATATATATATATATATATATATATATATATATATATAATAGTATTAACATTTAAAAAATTTTAAAAAATCAGCAGCCCTAATCAATCAGAAATATTCAATATATATATATATATATATATATATATACAAATTTGAACGAATGGTGTTTTTGGCATCTGGGGACACCAACCAAACAAAAAGTTATCATTGTCCCAGGCCTAGGTCTTTCCATATATATATACTAGCTGTTACCCGCAGCTTCGCTTACGACAAATTAAAACACATTAACCAACCAGAAACTGACCAGAACTATCAAATCTTTGTTTAGTTTTACCATATGACTTTTGCCCTAACCGACAAACAACTACAGCTGGTAATTTTATAAACGAGATTGCATGCAGCACTCTGAAGTGAGGGAAGTGAATTTACGCATTAAAACCTTAAAAAAAAATTAATAAAGGGTTTCAAACAACTCTGGTAACATTTTTTTTTAAATTGAAAAATGTTATTTTTGGCTGTTCTGATGCTCCTGGTTATATTTAAACTGACTTTTAGGATGGCAATGTTGTATATTATAAGGTTAGTAGGAGGTATATTCAGGATAAAAAGTTGGTACCGGTATAGGGGTATTGGGGGTGATAAAACTACATAAATATATGAAAAACAGCCTTATCCAGTGTAAAATCCCCATAAGACAACGTACTGTGTTAAGACAATTAATATTTTTTTAATAACTCGGTAAATATTTGTGCTAGAATGATGAAGGAGGGCTTAAAATTTTTGGCCTTTTAAGTACAATAAGTTGATATGCAATAATGTTAAATTCGGGGCTTTTCTGAGTGTTTTTGGGCCCAAAAACTCAAAATTTGAAAAAGTAAATCCCCTAAAAAGGGGATTAGAGTTGTCCGATTGTTTTGCCCAACAAACTTGTCCACCCATTTACAGAAGGCAAGGTTCCTACCAAGTTTCAAGTAAATCGGACAAAAATTGCAACCGCTGGAGTGCGAACTCATATATATATAAAGTTTTTAGCGACCCCCCAAAATGTGTTCAGGGGGTCACGTTAGGAACATCTATGGTGGTCCCGGGCTTAAGTTTTACCGTGCTAAACATACTAATAGTTCACTTTTCCATAGGAAATTCACTAATAAATTATTTCCTTCCATAAGATTTGCATTAGAACTTACAGGACCCGTGGGGAGGAGTCCTAAGGTTGGATGCGGTCATTATCAGGTCTGTATGTTAATGTGATATGTAAGCTATATTCATGCAAAATTTCAGCTTAATCGGTCTGGTAATTTAGCCGTGATGGAACTCCAAATATCCATACGTGCATCCAAACAAACATCCAAACTTTCACATTTATAATATTAAGTAGGATATATATGTGTCCGTAAGCACAATAACTCTCATAAATAAACGGTATCAGGAAACTGACACATACTTTCTCCCTTTTAGCCAAACTTTAATGACAAAAATATTTGTTATTTACTAAATATAGAATATGAAGTATAGATAAATGTACAGAAAATTGTCTAAAATAGTTGTTTTCAGAAATATCCACCCAAATTGCTATTTTGGAGGCACTATAGAGTCCGTTGCTACACACAGTAGTTTTGAGAGGGGAAATGCCCCCTTGCCCCCCCCAGGGTTAAATAGCAACACATTTCGAACATCATCTGTTGGTCAATGCTAACTTGACCTGCATATCAAATGAAATTGATCAGTAAATAAGAGAGAAATAGTTATTTTTGTATTCCCCATAAGAATAACATTGGACAACGTACTGTGTTTACCGCTAAATGAAAATTTCAATTTTCTCCGCAACTAGCAATCGTAGAATAGTAATTTAAAATACTAATTTATTTAGTTTTTTGAGCTCTTTTTAATGGTGAATAGTAATCTTTTTTAACATTTATGATTTTTTATGAAAAATCCAAAAAACTGAATTTTTGATGTTTTAAGTCCTGTAATTTCTGAACCCGCATTTTTCCAGAAATGCGGGTGGTGTCATTTTGTTGGAAACCTAAAGTTCTACAAACCACGAAAGTTTAATCAAAATCGTTAGAGCCGTTTTTGAGAAATTTGGATTTTTCATGTTTTTTGGCGGTTTTTGGGGGATAATTACCCTTAAAAATCAAAAATTCAAAAAAATGAAAAAAACGCCTGGAGATATCGTGGATTAGTACCTACACGCCAAATTTCATAAAAATCAGCCCATAGGTTAGGGCTCTAGCTCTGTACACATCCACACAGACACACACACACACACACACACACACACACACACACGGACACACACACACACACACAGACAGACATCACGTAAAAAGCACTTTTTTGGGTTCAGGGAGCACCAAAACGAATATTTCCACTGACAACTCAAATTCGAAAATTTTTACGAAAACAATACTTTCTCCATATACTATGTATAGGGGGAGAAAGTAAAAAGGTCTGATCTTAATGAAATTTGGTTCAAATGTGTAAAGTTCCATTTATTTTAACGAGTTCGAAATCTAGACGAATCACACCATCCGAAAGGGGATTTTGGGGGGGTTTTGTACCCCAAAAATGTTTTTTTGGGGTTTTCTCATGTAATTTTTATTTTAATCTAATTTTAATTTTTACTGTTCAATTCAGCTTAAAAAAACAAACAATTTGGTATTTTGATCATACTCTACGTCAATTGGTTACTGAGATATTGAAAGTGCTAAACACAGTACGTTGTCCAATGTTACTCTTATGGAGAAAAATAACAATTTAATATCTCGCTTATTTATGAACATAAACTGACAAAACTTGGTATACGGCTTCATCTGATTGTGGTTTAATGTTGTTTGAACAAAAAAAATTTTTGACTATAGTCCCGTAGCAGCAAACCTAGGTCCTCACTCCCCATGTTATTCTTATGGAGGATAATTAAAATGTTATATATTGATTATTTATGAATGTATATGGATGAAACTTTGTGTGTGACTTCACTTAGAAAAGCTCTATTGATATTTGCATAACAACCCATGATTTCGTGTTCCTTGTGGTAGCAAACCTGAATAGTCATCCCCAATGTTATTCTTATAGAGAATAATTAATTAGTATAAATAGTATCCCTTATTTTTTAATATTTGAATTTTTTATTTTTGAATTTTTTAAAAAGCTATATGATATGTAATTCTTAGTCTCCTTGCTTTCAGGAAATCTGTTTCAAAATCAGCAGTAAAAGTAGTCACTTTGCCTATTCACGTTTTCTCTGTTATTCATTTTGTTTATAGATTTGAATATAGCAAATTTTCAGTGAAAAATCATCATACTTTATCTTGGTTTATTCCAAACTGAATGATGGGAGACGGCTTAAATTAAAAGTCTTGATCCCAAGGACTCGGGAAAAATAGCAGTATTTCTAAAAAATTACCAGCAAACGAGAAATAACATGAAACATCCCCCATAAGAAAAGCATGGGGATATAAAAACGTCTGCTTGGTTTACATTCAAACATGGGATTACTTGCCTACTTTGTTTACGAACTGACATGTTCTTACTTATTTAGTTTTAATAAAAAATTAAAACAATCAGATGAGGCAGAGTATTAGAGCAAGGTTATGAACTTTGGCCCCTTCAAGCCACAAGTATATGTTTATGTCCGTTAACATATACTATAACTATATACTATATTACATATACTATATACTATATACTATATACATATAACATATACTATATTTTTTTTGTTGGTTATGTGGCTTAAGAGGGGGGCTCCAGTCCTCTGCTACCTGCTTCTCCCATAATACCCAATGTTAACTCTCAGAGTCTGTCCCTCCTCAGAGGATTAACCGAAATAGTTGATTTATGGTTCATTTTATGAGCAAAAAGTACATACCGGTAGCGATTTCAGTGAGGAGAATTTTTATATCACAAATAGTACACACATAACAAATTTTTTAAAACACCGTAGTTTATCTAAATTTCTTTCAATGATTATTATTATTTGTGATACCAAAATGTTGCTCAATATAATTGCTAGATGTTTTTTGGCTCCTTAAAATGACCCACACATCAACGATAGCAGATAATCCGTTGAGAGGAGGGATGGGCTTTGAATGTTAACATTGGCCTTGTGGGGGAAGCAGGTAGAATCGCCAAAAGTTTCATGACTGGAGCGCCCTTTTGTTAAATATATCATTTTACTCAAATAAGTTCCTACTTATCCTAATTTTTGAGGCCGAATATCTCCTTCTTTTCCCCAAAAACCTCCTACTTTTCCTATTAGCGAATTTCCCCTATAGGGAAGAAGCTATTACCGTAGTCGGCATGGTAAGACCTAGGCCCGGGACCATGATAACCTTTTCGTTTTGAGGTCCCCAGACCCCAAAAACACGTTTCGTTCGATACTGTATATATATATCTCTATATATAATTCCGTAAGTCAAATTTTTGTAAAGAAATTGTGAGTGACTGGATGGCCGTAGAAGGATGGGAGGGGTATCATTTTAAAGGTCTTGACGTGAATTTTGAGGGAAAACTATTCATTTTTCTTATTTTTTTACCATAAAGTCGCAACAGAATAAAACTTTTCTCATTAAAACAACATGGGGTTTAATTTGTTTACATCTTTTGAAATTAAAACAGCTGTGCTACAGAGTTAAATTAGCCTTTGATATTGATACCAGCTGTACTTATTCAGTTTGTTTACTTTTAAACTACAGCAATGTATAATGAAGGTTGATAAAAAATTTATGTATTTTGGTTTTTTAGGGGCTTTTGCCCCTTCAAGCCACTAGTATATATATATATATATATATATATATGTGTCCGTGAGCACGATAACTCTCGTAAAAATGATCCGATTTTGACGAAATTTAGTATAAACATGTAAAGCAGCATTTATGACTTTAAGTTCGAAAACCAGACAGATCGACCTATCCGAAAGGGTATTTTGGGGGGGTTTTGTACCCCAAAAATGGGTTTTTTGAATTTTTTATATATAATTTTTGAAAAAGTCAAATTTTAGTTTTAACCATTCGATTCAGCTTAAAAAACCACACAATTTGGTATTTCGATCATTCCTCTACGTCAATTGGTTATCGAGATATTGAAAGTGCTAAACACAGTACGTTGTCTAATGTTATTCTTATGGAGGAAAAGAAAATTTTTGTATCTCGCTTATTAATGAACGTATACTGACGAAACTTGGTATACAGCTTCATCTCGTTGAGGTCTATTGATATTTGCTCCAAAAAATCTTTTTTGCATAACTCTCCCGTAGCAGCAAACCTGCGTACTCAGCCCCCATGTTATTCTTATGGATAATAATTAAATGCTCTGTCTCCCTTAATTATGAACATAAATGAATAAAAACTGGTATACGACTTCTTATTTTTCTATTTTCTACTTAATTAGTGTATTACTTAATTATAATTCTAAATTGTTTACTCTTAACTAATAGTTTGCTCGGATGTGCTCAGTAAAAGTGGATACAAACAGTGATGCTATCGGGATCTGAGGGCAATGGCTGCCACGTGCTAAGCCTAGCTTCTCTTTACAAAAATCAGTGTTGTTGTTTACAAAATTCCCTAGGCTATTTAAATATAGCTCACAAATGATCTTCTTTGATTTGATAATAAATATACTTGTACTTTTGGTCTCCTTTACTTTATTGTAGTGAGTAGAATGTGTTTGGTATTTACTCTGGATGTCAACAAAAGGTAGGTGTACAATTTCGAAGATTTCTTTACTATTTGAATAAAATACAAAGTTACAGAGGAACAATACAATATTTATTTATTTATTCGTACAAATATGTTTCAAAAGGTTCTCAATTAAAGGGATTTACAATAATATACAACTCAGGGGGAACAGTTACAATGTGTGGCCTAGCCTAGAAGGTAAATGACAAATAAACTGGTAGGCCTAAAACTAAATGTTCATATTTTGGGTTCTAAATGAGGTTTCTTTACAAATGAGGGCTCTTTTTCTCAGGGGGGAAGTATCGTGCTGACTTGAATAACGTTTGGATGATTTGAAAGAATATTAAGTCCAATTAAGCTGATGTGTTGAAAAATTACAACAATGGAAATTTTGGTTGTTGTCCAAAAGGAGAGTCCAATGATTCACTGACTTTATGAATGGTTAAAATACTCAAAATTAAATTTGGAAAGATAGTTCAATATAAAAAAAATACTCTCTTGAGGTTGCTTTAACTTTTAGAACATTAGGCTTGTTCTATTTAAATGTCTGTATTCTTTCCAGTCCCTAAATAGAATACAATGGAAGGAGTTTACCAATCTGCTTACAAATGTTCTTCGCTCAAATACCAGTTTTTGGGGGAAATCAAATAAAAAGGAGTGAATTTAAAGATGGTATTAATTGAGCAGTAAGTCCCTAATAAAATGAGTTCCAAGCAATGCAAAACTTAGGCCATACTGGGAAATTTAAAATAGGAACTGTGTCCTTCACAGATTCTAGGTCTTAACACTAGGGCATCTGGAGCAAGAAGAAAGATCTAGGAGAGATGAGGTCTGGAAGCATGGTCCATTGTTGAGAAGCACATGTTCACACAATTGTTGACACTGGTCACTGTAATTTAGATTCCTTAAGGACTATTTTTGAAAAGTATATTATATTAAATTTTAATTTTATTGCAATCCTCTCACATAAATTATATCTAAAATATTATTATTAACAAACATATTAAATTAAGTGAGTAGGCTATTATATGGGGATAGGCTATGAATAATTATTGGTGATTAAATTGATGAAATACATATTATTATACAATTGCACAGATAAATAAACATTAAATACATAGAGGGGAATGGCTTTCTGAGGAGTGATGATAATGGTGATTATTTATTAGGCATAGACATGGGACAATTAACACAAATAACACATTTAGGGGAAATTAATTAATTAGTACATTTATATGGAAACTTAAATATAAAATAATACATAATAGGAAAATTATTACTAAATGATGAATGAATGACATGTAATACTATAATTATCTCCTCAGAAATCTGTATGATATGAAATTAGAGACAGATTTCGATCAAGTATGAAATGGAATACATGAATTATTTAGTATGAAATATATTTACAGCTAGTTATGAGGTACATTAAATGATTGATGTTGGTTGGTGATAATACACTTATTATTCTAAATTTACATAAACATAGGAACAATACATAAACGGGGAAATATGGGATGAGGGATTAAGATAGTTCATGACCGCACAGGGGAAATTGGGATTAAGGGAACATTTAATATAACAATTGTTTATTGGCAAGGGGATGAAGTTCTTCACTCGCATAAAAACACTTTGGTTTATACATTGTTTGTTATAAGGGCAAAATTCACTGTTTATAATCATCGCATTGATAAATAAATTGTTATTCAACACTGTTTTGGGGAATAATCACACTGTTCACTTGGGGAATAGGGAAGGGGTACGCACTCGCGGTTAAGGTTCATGGCGATCTCCTCATTTAAAATGATTACACTTGATGGATGATGATGATGATGGACTATTTACACTGTTTTAAGAGTTTATGTTGTCAGGGTCTTCTTCACTATTTACATTATCCTCTTCTATTATCGGTTCTATGTATCTTTTTAATGCAGATATGTGGTATGGTCCAAATAAGATGTCTTCGTTTTCTCTGGTTACATGAAAAGTAGATTTTCCTAATATTTGCTTGATGACGAATGGTCCTTCGTAAACCTCGAAAAGCTTTGCAGTTTCTCCATAAATAGCTCGGGAGAGGGGATGTGATTTTATTAGCACTTTATCGTTTATCTTTAATGTTTGTGGTTTTCGATTCTGATTTAACTTTGCTGATCTTTTAATTCGTTTGGCATCTAACCTGCGTTTAGCGATGAGTAACTTCTGTTCTATTGGAGTATCAATTATGAATGGATTTTCAGACAAGTATTTTTCCCAAAAGCGGTGGTCTCGAACGCCGAATTGTAGTTCGTTAGGAGTGAATCCGGTCGATTCATGATATAATTCATTGAGGCATGCATTAATATCAGGAATATATTTCGCCCACTTCTTGTGTTGACGGGAGCAATAGGTGCGTAGACATCTCTTAACTTCTCGAATAGGTCTCTCGGCAAGGTTGTAGCATGGGTGGTACACTGGATTGAAGATTAATTCGATATTATTCTGCTCCATCTTCTGGATGTATTCTCCGCTCTTGAATTGTGTTCCATTATCAGACTGGATTCTTTTAGGGTATCCATAATTTGGGAAATGTTGAGTGAATAATTTATTTAATATTGTTTTAGTGGTGGCTTTTTGCATAGGGTATAACTTGATGAATTTGGTGAAGATATCGATGACAATAAGTATATATTTAACGTTTGACACACTGGTAGGAAGAGGTCCGATGATATCAATGGCTAGCTGTTCGTTCTTTCCTGTACATAGCACTCCTTTCGCTGTGGCCACCAGCGGTCGGTTGCTTATCTTACATTTCTGGCAGGTATCGCACGTAGATAAATATTTCCTTATGGTTCGATTCATGTTTCGAAATATGAAGGTTTCTTGTAATAATTGAAAGCATTTCTTGGCTCCGCAATGTAGGTAGAATAGGTGACATTCCCAAATGAGGTCTTGAATCATGCAGTGGGGTACAGCAATTAACCATTTATTTTTCAGTTTTTTATAAAGGGTATTGTTATGGATGCGGAAATTATATGATAACTTTTGTGCGACTTCTGAATCTGGTTGTTCTTCTAATGTTTCAATGATGGGTTGGAGTTTGGTGTCTTCTCGCTGGAGTTGGGGTAAGTTTCTTAATGCGCTCTTCAGATTTTGATCGGGGATATTCTCAATGTAATGGATAGTTAATTCTCTTGGATTGTTGTATGAAATAGCGGATTGATCGATGGAGATGCGACTTAGCGTGTCTGCAGTGATGTTATCTGTACCTTTACAGTGGACAATTTTGAAGTTATATTCCTGTATGGTGAGTATCCATCTTGCCAAGCGATTATTCAATAATCGGCACGTTTTTAAGAATGTGAGTGCGTGGTTATCTGTTATTATGGTTAATTTCGTTCCCAGGACAATGTATCGAGACTTTTGTAGACAATAAATGATGGCAAGGAGTTCCTTTTCGGTGGTGGTGTACCTTTGTTCGACTGGTTGTAACGTTCTCGACATAAACATTATGGCAGCTTTCTCACCATTTTCTCGTAATTGATACAAATGTCCGCCTATAGCATAGTCAGAAGCGTCAGTTTGTAAGAAGAATTCTTTAGATGGGTCTGGGTGTTTTAAGACGTTGGTTTCCAGAAATAGTTGTTTAATCTTCCTAAAGGTGACATCATCTTCTTTAGTCCAGATAAATTTGTTCTTCTTTGAAGTTAATCGCATTAATGGTTGTGTGGTTGCAGAGAATTTATCTATGAATTTATTATAATAATTTATGCTGCCAAGGAAAGCTTTAAGTTGAGTTCTGTTTTTTGGTGTAGGGAAATTTAGTATCGGTTCTACTTTGCTCTGGTCCATGTGGAGTCCATCGTTAGTTAAGGTGTATCCCAGAAATGGTACAGAATTTTGGCAAAACTTTGATTTGTTAAATCGAATGGTCATGTTGGCTTCTTCTAATTTGCTGAATATGTACTCTAGATGTTTCATGTGAGACTCGAAATCGGGTGAAATTATACAGATGTCGTCAACGTAGATTGCAGTAAAATTCTCAGCTTCAGAATCGAATACATTGTCTAGCGCTCGAACTAAAGCAGCTTGTGATGTAGAGATACCAAATGGTGTCACAGTGTACTGGTATATTTTACCTCTGAATTGGAATGCCGTATATTGTTTGGAATTTTCTGTTAATGGTATTTGCCAATATGATGCTGTCAGGTCGATACTACTTATAAATTTTGCATTTTTGCATTTTCCAAGGATTTCATTTACACTTCTGTTACATTCAAAATCAGGTATTATAATTTCGTTTGCTTTTCGGGCGTCAAGGCATAATCGTATTTCTCCCGTCTTCTTAATGACTGGAATTATCGGATTGATAAAAGTGCTTTTACTCCTCTCAATTACACCTAAGGATTCCATTCTGTCGATCTCTTGTTGTACTGCATCTTGATATTGTTGTGGTACAGGATAAGTTGTGCTTTTAAAATGTTGTGGATTATCTACTCGTAACTCATGAGAATATTTGTTGCATATGCCTGGTTGTTCGGAAAAAACATATTTATACTTATTTAATAACTGACTTAAAATTGTTTGTTCTTCTTTCTTGATATAATCATTTGATGCTAAAGATGTATTAATTTCTTCTTGTGTCAATGTGCTGTCGTTTGTTGGATTTGTTTGTAACTCATTGAAGTTGTATGCTGTGCTATCATATTTATCATATATTACATCATCATTGTACTCATCGTACATCATATTATCAAAATTATTATTCATATTATTATTTGGCCTATGGCTATTATTAATTATTATTTGACATAACTGTCCTTCATGATGACACATATTAAACTTCATTGTAACATTATCATTATTGATTTTCATATTTATTTCGTTTGTGTTGAAATTTAAATCCATTTTGAGGGCAGATAGAACATCGACTCCGAGAATTATGGGTTTTATTAAATGTGGCACTATCAAATATTCAATTAGCATCGTATGTTTATCAATGGTGGTGGGGACATATATTGTGCGGGAAACACGTTTAGACTTTTCTCCAACAGCTGTTTTGATAACGGTGTTATTCACTGGTAATTCTTCAAATGGTTGTAACTTCATTTTATTTTCGTTGAACCAAGCTTCGGCTATACAAGTTACAGAAGAACCGGAATCAATTAAGGCATTAGTGCTGATATTGTTTAATATTATATTGATTTCTGGACAGTTAATTTGTGTATAATTTAAATTGACATCATTTTCGTACTCATCTTCTAACAGGAAATTTTTATCACATATTATGTTGTTGGACTGCATAAGATTTATAGAGTGATTGATAGTTTGACCGAGGATAGTGTAAGTAGGCGCTGTATTTGATGGGTGATCGCATGACAACATAACCCTTTCTCGGCCGTGGTCTACAGCGCCGAGTCGTTTCCCTGTCTCGTTTGAGACGGTGAGGAACGTGGACTAGCAGTGTTGTTGTTACTTGAATGAGGGCTCATTGGAGATACAGTTGGAGCATTAGGTGGATTGGGATTCTGTCTAAATATGGCGCAGAGTTGATTCTGTTCGTTGGTAGGGTGTTGACGATCATTTTTGTAGTTTTGTTCATAGTTTCTGGGATGATATTGCTCACGTTGATACGGCTTGTTGTCATGATGACTTCGATGGTATTGCTGGTTGTTGTTACCATTGTTCCTGTAATTTTGTTGATTTCGATACGAAGAGTTGTTTGGAGGGTATTTATTCTGTTGATAATTGTGGTAGTTGTTCATCTTTGGTTGGTAGGCCCGTTGGTTAGCATATCGATCGTTGTAATTCTGTTGGTTCGAAGTGGTTGGACTGGCTGGTCGGTTGCTTTGCTGGTTGTTGTGGTTCCTGGCTTTCTTAGGTCCATCTTTTATGTCTTCTTTCTGCAGTAGTCTTTCCATCGCTCGGATCGTAGTGATGTTCTGTACGCTTATGCTGTCTTGGATTATTGCGTCAAATCGCTCCGCCATAAGAGTCACTATCTCCTCTTCACTTAGGCTGGGTGTCATTGATTGTAGTAGCAATACTCTTTCTGTCAAGTACTCCGTCCGGCTTAACGTTCCGTTGGCTCTATACTTCTCCGATTCGATTTTTGCTTTAATTCCTCGTTGGACTGCCTGGCTCCAGTATTTGAGTTCGAATTCTCTCGCAAAATGTTCCCAATCAATAATTTCACTTTTTATCAGCTGTAGCCATCGTGATGCTGGTCCTTCGAATGATGTCTCAAGCAGGTCTTTCAGGTACTCAGTTGAGTCGCAACATTGATTCCTTTCGATTCCTCGTTCGTAATACCTTCTCAATTTGTATAAATATTCATTTGGATTGCCGCTCCGTCCATTAAATTTCGGCATTAGACGATCATTGGCTTCGCTTCCACTGCATATTACTTTGATTTGTCCGGCCATTCCGTTTAATTGGTTTGCTTGCTTCAGATTGGTTACTTCAGTTTCACATTTGTTCAAATTTTGATTCAAGGTTTGGATTTCAATTTGTTGTGCCTCAATTAGTTTTGTTTGCAAGCTAATTTTGGGGATAACTTCATTTTTAAGTGCCGTTAGGTTTGCTTTTGAATTCCGTTCATTATCCAATTGCGTTTTGACAGTTAATTCTTCCATTTTTAGATCAAAATTTTGCTTATGCTCTTCCAGATGAGTTTTGACAGTAGATATAATATTTTCCTGATATTGTTTATTTTCAAATTCGGCAGCGGTTTGTTGTTGTGAGATACTGTCCAGCACGAATTGTCTCATTTGAGTTTGTGAATTTTCAATTCTAAGTATCAATTTGTCAGTTAATTTTGCAGTTTCTTCAGATTGGGCATTTTGGGTCATTTTGATGGCATTAATTTCTGATCGAATTTCGATTTGGTTTTCTCTTGTTTCTTGTATCTGGGATTCGAAGGCATTTCGACAGGCTTGGATTTCCTGTTGAGTTTCATTGGTCTTATCGTGGATAATTTTGGTCAATTCGGTCTTGGTTTGATTTATTTGTTGTTGGAAATTTGCATTAATCGTCTGGATTCCAGATTTAGTTTCTTGTATTTCGGATTTTAATTCGAATTTTAATTCAGCATTATTTTGTTCAATTTTGGCGCTGGTCTGTTCAATCTTCGTATTGGTCTGTTCAATTTTTGTATTGATTGATTGCTCAATTTTGTTTCCTAAATTTGTCATAAGGGTCACTAACATATTTATATCGATTGCAGGTGTCGGTGCGGTCGGGTTTGTAACATTTAATCCGCTAGTTGCGTCGTCTGTGTGTGTATCAGTCATCGAGCGCGAGGAATGAATGAGCGTCGACTTATTCAATGAGCTAGCGATACGTCCTCGTTCATTCTGATCAATGAATCCAGTTCGGGAGCCTTCGGGTGTGTCCGTCAGCGTTCGGGTCGGTCGGCTGGCGATTTTTCGTTCTGGTGTTGAGAAAGCAGAGTTAGCGTCTACGGGCAGGCTGAGAGAGAAATCTCGCGTAGAGGTTACGAAATCGACGTTCTCTGATTGGCTGATGGGGTCAGTGTAGGTTTGGTGGTCTTTGCTTTTGACAGTTTCTTCTTCGTTCTGTACAACATGGCGGCTGCTGATTTCATCGTCGCTCGAATCGGCGTCTGCTGCGGGGTAGTTTCGTGTTTTCCGTAGATTGTACTTGTTTTCGGCCATTGTGTGTTCGTTTTATTATAATATGCGAGATTATTAAATATGCGGTACCTTTTATACACAGTTATTATTGGTGGGGAGGGAAACAATTACGGGAACTTAATATTAAATATGGTCTTATTCTAGGCTTACTCTAGTTGAGGATTGCAATGTTTATCAACTGTTATTCAAGCCAGTACGTTGGGTCGCCAATTCTTATTTTTCTATTTTCTACTTAATTAGTGTATTACTTAATTATAATTCTAAATTGTTTACTCTTAACTAATAGTTTGCTCGGATGTGTTCAGTAAAAGTGGATACAAACAGTGATGTTATCGGGATCTGAGGGCAATGGCTGCCACGTGCTAAGCCTAGCTTCTCTTTACAAAAATCAGTGTTGTTGTTTACAAAATTCCCTAGGCTATTTAAATATAGCTCACAAATGATCTTCTTTGATTTGATAATAAATATACTTGTACTTTTGGTCTCCTTTACTTTATTGTAGTGAGTAGAATGTGTTTGGTATTTACTCTGGATGTCAACAAAAGGTAGGTGTACAATTTCGAAGATTTCTTTACTATTTGAATAAAATACAAAGTTACAGAGGAACAATACAATATTTATTTATTTATTCGTACAAATATGTTTCAAAAGGTTCTCAATTAAAGGGATTTACAATAATATACAACTCAGGGGGAACAGTTACAATGTGTGGCCTAGCCTAGAAGGTAAATGACAAATAAACTGGTAGGCCTAAAACTAAATGTTCATATTTTGGGTTCTAAATGAGGTTTCTTTACAAATGAGGGCTCTTTTTCTCAGGGGGGAAGTATCGTGCTGACTTGAATAACGTTTGGATGATTTGAAAGAATATTAAGTCCAATTAAGCTGATGTGTTGAAAAATTACAACAATGGAAATTTTGGTTGTTGTCCAAAAGGAGAGTCCAATGATTCACTGACTTTATGAATGGTTAAAATACTCAAAATTAAATTTGGAAAGATAGTTCAATATAAAAAAAATACTCTCTTGAGGTTGCTTTAACTTTTAGAACATTAGGCTTGTTCTATTTAAATGTCTGTATTCTTTCCAGTCCCTAAATAGAATACAATGGAAGGAGTTTACCAATCTGCTTACAAATGTTCTTCGCTCAAATACCAGTTTTTGGGGGAAATCAAATAAAAAGGAGTGAATTTAAAGATGGTATTAATTGAGCAGTAAGTCCCTAATAAAATGAGTTCCAAGCAATGCAAAACTTAGGCCATACTGGGAAATTTAAAATAGGAACTGTGTCCTTCACAGATTCTAGGTCTTAACACTAGGGCATCTGGAGCAAGAAGAAAGATCTAGGAGAGATGAGGTCTGGAAGCATGGTCCATTGTTGAGAAGCACATGTTCACACAATTGTTGACACTGGTCACTGTAATTTAGATTCCTTAAGGACTATTTTTGAAAAGTATATTATATTAAATTTTAATTTTATTGCAATCCTCTCACATAAATTATATCTAAAATATTATTATTAACAAACATATTAAATTAAGTGAGTAGGCTATTATATGGGGATAGGCTATGAATAATTATTGGTGATTAAATTGATGAAATACATATTATTATACAATTGCACAGATAAATAAACATTAAATACATAGAGGGGAATGGCTTTCTGAGGAGTGATGATAATGGTGATTATTTATTAGGCATAGACATGGGACAATTAACACAAATAACACATTTAGGGGAAATTAATTAATTAGTACATTTATATGGAAACTTAAATATAAAATAATACATAATAGGAAAATTATTACTAAATGATGAATGAATGACATGTAATACTATAGACTTCACCTAGTTGAGTTATATTGATATTAGCATGAAAACCCATTTTTTGTGTTCCTTGTTGCAGCAAATCTGCGTACTCAGCCACAATGTTATTCTTATGGAGAATAATTAAAATTGTATATATCGCTTATTTGTGAATATATTTTTATGAAACTTGGTAAGTGGCTTTATGTAGTGTTAAGACATTTATATCTCCATTGGAAATTCGCTGAGTATGCAGGTTTGCTGCGACGGGGGTATTTTTTAGGTATAAAATGTCAAAATGAACCCTGCAATTGACGTAGAGCAATGATCAAAATGCCAAATTGTTTGTTTTTTAAGCTTAATTAAATAGTAAAAGTTAAAATTAGATTTAAACAAGTTTGCACGCAGCACACAGATGTGAGGGAAGTGAATTTCCACATAACAAGTTTTAAAACACAAAATCAGTGTAAAAACATATGTTTATTCCAATTTTTATTAAAATCTGAGCACAGTGATTTTTTGGCTGTTCTGATGCTCCTGGTGGGAGGTGTTCTGATACCTGCAAAGTTGGGAATACAATTTTGCGCATTATAATGTTAGGTCCAGACAGACTTGAAAGTATGCGTGAGGTTACTGGGGATGATAAAAGTACTCTAACAAAGGAATAACAGGCTTTTTTAGTGTAAAACCCCCATAAGACAACGTACTGTGTTTAGTCAAAACACATTTTCTTTAATAACTCGGTTAACATGTATGCTAGAATGACGAGGGAGGGCTTAAAACGTTTGCCTCACTAATTCCCATCTTTCTACATGCATTAATTGTACATACTGTACGGGGCTTTTCTGACCCTTTTTGGGCCCAAAAACTCTAAATTTGAACGATTAATCCCCAAAAAAAGGTTTAGAGTTTTCCAATTGTTTTGACCAATGAACTTGTCCAACTGATTACAGAAATAAATGTCCCTATCAAATTTTAAGTAAATCGGACAAAAAATGTGCTACAGTACAAACACACACACACACACACACACACACACACACACACACACACACATATATATATATGTGTGTGTGTGTGTGTGTGTGTGTGTGTGTGTGTGTATGTGTGTGTGTGTGTGTGTGTGTGTGTTTGTGTTTGTGTGTGTTTGTACTGTAGCACATTTTTTGTCCGATTTACTTAAAATTTGATAGGGACATTTATTTCTGTAATCAGTTGGACAAGTATATATATATATATATATATATATATATATATATATATATATACAATTTTGAGCGACCCCCTATAACGTGTTCAGGGGGACACATTAGGAACGTCTATCACCGTGCGGGTCATGCTAATATTCACTTTCCAAAGGAAATTCAGTAATAAAAATTACATGTGAAAACCCAAAAAAAATGTTTGGGGTACAAAATCCCCCTTTGGATAGTGCGATTTGTCTGGTTTTCGAACTCGTACCAATAAATGGTACTTTACACATTTGTACCAAATTTCATTAAGATCCGACCTTTTTTTACAAGAGTTATAATGCCTACGGACACATAAATATATATCAAATCTCATAGATTGTGTTCAACATGGTTTTCGTTCTAATAAATCGGTGACTACTGCTGCTGTGGGCTTTGTTGAATATATTATTGAATCAGTTGATAAAGGAGAAGTTTGTGTGGGAATTTTCATGGATTTGTCAAAAGTATTTGGCACTGTCCATCATCTTACACTCTTACATAAACTATAAAGACACTTGGTGTTCATGGAACTGCCTTGAAGTGATTCGAGTCATACCTGTTGGGAAGATTTCAGTTTGTTGAATTAAGTCATAAGGAATTTAATAAAGTTTCAAAAGAAAAATCAAATTTAAAATTAATAGCACATGGGAGTCCCCCAGGGATCTGTTTTAGGTCCACTCCTCTTTGTCTGCTATGTAAAAAATATTGCACAAACTCTTCAAAAAATACTACAAGACAACTTGGTGTTTATGCAGATGATTCAAATCTGAAAGTGTCAGCAAAAACCGTTGAAGATGTTGAAATTTTATCTTTCCTGGAATTGGCAAATGTAATAGACTTTAAAAAAATCATAAATTAAAATTAAATTCATCAAAAACTAATTTTGTTTCCTTCAAGACTGCTCAGTGCAGTAGAAAGCTTGAACCAACAATTGCAATCGATTCTAGGCTAATAGAAATAAAAAAGTTTACTAAATTTTTGGAGCTGGATATAGATGAGAATTTGAGTTGGAATTGTCATGTGGAAATAAAAGGGTTTTTTGAAAATTAACTCAGGAATTTACGTTATACAAAGGATGTCATTTGTATGCACTGATATAAGTGTGTTACAAATGAAAACCAAACCCATATTCACTCCCATATTTCATTTGGCTTGGCTTTATATGGTCAACAACAAAATAAAACTTAAATTAAATTTTGAAGACACAAAAGAAAGCTGTCAGAATAATTTTCAATTTGAGACCTGATCATTCTGCAAAAGAATATTTCAAAACTTTAAAAATATTAACTGTATATGGACAGTATATTTATGATATGGTATTTAGCAATTCAAATCCTTTAAAACAGAAATATGTTCAGTCTCACCAATATGATACTCTAAATAAAAATACCATCATACCCATTCACCATAGATTAGCATTTTATGAAAAAAAACCTTTATATAATGGATCAAAATTCTTATATAGACTTCCTATTTTGTTAAAAACTGAAAATTAAAATGTTAAAAAATTATCTATTTGAAAAACCATTATACTCATTTGAGGAGTTTTATAACACTTTTAGCCTTTAGTTTTCAGTTTGGAATTTGACACTATTCTCATGTATTATGGATACATATTTTGAAAAAATTGATGTGATTTGATATATATATATATATATATATATACACACACACACATATAATACCCCTGTTGCAGCAAACCTACTACAATGAAATTCCAATGAATATATATGCCTCAATAACACATTAAGCCATTTACCAAGATTCATAAGAAATATATTCACAAATAAGCGATATTTAAAATACAAGTTATATTCTCTATAAGAATAACATTGGGGATGAGTACGCAAGTTTGCTGCAACAAGGAACACAAAATAATGTGTTTTTATGCAAATATCATTAGAACTTATCTAAGTGATGTCGCATACCAAGTTTCATCTATATACATTCCTAAATAAGCGATATATAATATTTGAATCATTCTCTATAAGAATAATACGGGAACCAAGTACCTAGGTTTGCTGCTAAGGGAACCTAAGGCGAAAAAAAATTGTTTTTTTGTGCAAACAAAAAGAAACCACAACCAGATGAAGCCATATACCAAGTTTTGTCCGTTTATGTCCATAAATAAGCGGGATATAAAATTGTTCTTTTTCTCCATAAGAATATCATTAGACAACATTCTGTGTTTAACACTTTCAATATCTCAGTAACCAATTCACGTATAGCAACTATCAAAACACCAAACTATTTGTTTGTCAAGCTGAATTCAATGGTGAAAATTAAAATTTGATTTAAATAAAAATTACATGTGACAACCCCCAAAAAAAAACATTTTTGGGGTACAAAACCCCCAAAAATCTCCCTTTGGATGTGCAATTCGTCTGTTTTCAAACTCGTTCAAATAAATGGTACTTATTTACACCTTTGTACCAAATTTCATTAAGATCGGACCTTTTTTTACGAGAGTTATCGTCCTTACAGATATATATATAAATAAATAAGTAAATAAATATATATATATATACATTTAAACAAATTTGAACGAATGGTGTTTTTGGCATCTGGGTTCCTCTAAACGTAAGTTATCATGGTCCCGGGCCTAGGTCTTACCATGCCGACTACGGTAATAGCTTCTTCCCTACTGGGGAAATTCACTAAATAGTTAAAAAACAAACTTCCCTGGATTTTGTTTGGTTCTGTATAATTTTGTGATTTTGAAATTAAGATTTCATCTGCCATTTTTCCAATATGACGGCCAACTTTACTTTTTCTTATAAAATGTCCATAGTTTTATTATTGAATCAGGTAGAAGATATAATTTTAAAACGTTTTTATTCTTTGTATTTTTTTGCTAAACCCAACCGTTAAGTGATTTCTATTGTTTTTAACAATAAGTATCTCACCTTATGAGTAGCTCTGGAGGCTAAACAGTTAGGTTTACGAAATAAACACCAAGAACAAAAACGTTTTAAAATTACACTTTCTACCCCATTTATTAATAAAATTAGGGTAATTTCATAAGAAAAATTTAAATTGGTAGACATATTGGAAAAATGGTGGGGAAATGTTTGAAACTAGATATGTCAATTCCACAAACAAAATATTTCTATCTATTTTAGTTTAAAAAATACATATTTGTTTCAATACATAATTTATACACTGTATACAGTTTCGAACAAATGGTGTTTTTGGGGTCTGGGGACCTCAACACAAAAAGTTATCATGATCCCGGGCCTAAGTCTTACCATGCCGGACTACGGTAATAGCTTCTTCCCTAGCTATAGGGGAAATTCGCTAAAATTCCGCCCCACACATCAGTGTGCTGCATAGAAAATTTGTTTCTAGTTTTCACAAGACTCTATAGAGAGGAAATTGCACCCCCCACTCCGTCGTATCTGAACGTTCTCGAGTTTTGACGATTACACCCGAACGAAGAACGTTTTGTTCTTATGTTTTGGCTACTTTTTTAAAGTTTAAAAAAGTAATCTACCAACACATTTTCAAAATGAAAACCATAGCTAGGCTATCATACCGGCCGATTTCGGGGCCTTTTATGTCAATTACAAAAGGAAACCCCTGTAAATTGATATTATTATAATCAACTATACGTAAATTTAAATTAATAAAAAAACTATTGTTATTTTGGTTAAAACAAAAAAATTATTATTACTAACAATTTTCCATCTTCAAAAAGATAAACCATAATGTGCAGTCTCAAACTGGGAACCTCCAACGTATCAAACTAACGTCATAACCACTGAGCTATTTCGCCATGTCTGCTAATGTTAATTTTATTACAAATGAAGCAATAGCACTTACTCTAAACCAACAGCTGTTTTATGTCGTCACTAGACGAGAGTGGGGGGTGCAATTTCCTGTCTGTAGAATCTTTTCTAGTTTTCATACTTCATATTGTTGAATAAGTTACCTAGTAACAGTAACACAACATTCTAAAATTATTTCAAAAATTTGTTAGCTTAAATCCTGCTCTCCATTTAAAAGAACTATGCTGGGAACGACGGTTGTGAGTAAAACATAGATTAAAAAATGTGGATATTAGAATCATGAATTCGTACTAGTTTTAGGACTCTTAACCACTAATGCACACTTTGATTCATATGAAAGCAAATATGTATGATGCACGAGTGGGATTCCTGGAGTTTTCTAGTTACTGACTAGGACGGTCCTATAGTAGGACCACACAATTACAGCACATTAGTAATTCCAGGAGCCAGGGTCAATTATTAGAAGAAGAGTTGTCAATATAGATCAAGTGGCTTAAGTAACAGATACATGTGGAAAACCACTACTCCAGATATAGGTCTGGATATATAACTTAGATAGTCATTACATAAATCTAACATTTTCATTAAATGTACCATAGAATAGAGTAACTTTATCTTTCAAATGGATTACAATCGTAATAATTTAATCAATAATACTAGTAAATACCAGCAAAAAATTAATTTCTTCCAAATTTTCTTAAACAAGTTTGTAAATTATTTTAAAAGAAATATTTTATCATCCAAGGAAAAAATATTATCAACTTAAAAACTTTAACGTTTTTTAAAGCACTTAATTCTAGTTGGGCAAATCAAATGGCAGTTTATTTTAGTCTAAGACAATACCAATCTTTTGCAACCTCGGTCAAGAAATGTTGAGGTCTTCAGGTAGTCTGGTTCCATTACCATGAACTTCATAAGAATTCATCTAGATTTTCTTTAAAATGTTGAAGGTACTGAAACGAGTTTACTTTGAAGTGTCAAAATACCAAAATGTTTGAACCAGGATTCCCAGCTATCTATACCACATTTACCAGTGTACACAAGGCCTTCTTTTGCCACAATAAAGGAAAAACCATTTGTTTTCATATACATAGTGATAATTTGAACTTTAATTCCAATTGTTTGCAAAAGTATGAGCATTTCAGTTATCCCACTCTGACCACACTGTATGGCACATTTCATCCCTAATTTTGTGAAGGCTGAGCTAGTTATTATTCTTAGTTCTTGAAGATTGGAGACGTTAAAACTTATAAACTCGGGTTTTAACCAAAACCCATATGATATCCCATAGTTTTGAGATCCGGAGACAGAATATGTAGCTGTTTGAGCGTTCATAGCACCTGCCTTCAGTGCAGGTTTTTTTTTAGTTTAACATAACAGTAATGAATCAGTTGATCTTTGAAAATAACTTTAAAATCTATATATTAATACGCTAGGGGTTTTTCTTCACTGCCACAACTCGATAATGGCTGGACGGTTTTTAACGTTTGAGGTGACAAATTAAATGTATTTTACATATATTTGCCAATACGTCTCAGAATTTTAAGAAAGGGCATCACTTAAATACAGTAAAGGGCTGAATTTTAGGAACAGTGGCGCTATCCGACGGCGGAAGTCTAAACTAAGTGTTGATTATCATCCGTTTGAATATCAGATGTTTTGTTATGTTTGTTTACAACTGAAGTAACTTTTCATTGGGTACAGACTTGCTCGGATTTGAGCAACAGGACCATTATCAGTTTTACTGCCACACATCTTTAAAATTATCTAAATTATCAATTGTGATTATAGAGTCTAAAAGTCCAGATTTTTCTTAGATACCCAGTATTCTTCTTAAAGGCTATATTTGTAAAGGACTTACTGATCAAATCATGTTTTAAGTTATTTAAAGTACCACGAACATATTTTTAATTTTTGGCAGTGTTATTAAAAGAACTACAAATAAGATATTTTTTCTGGAAACACCCTATTATGCTTTTCAAGGACATTTGTGACAAAAAATACATATTTAGCTAATGTTATCATTATCAATTATAATAAATGGTCATTTGTACCTTGCATAAACACCATGGCATGATACTTTAAAACAAACTTATTTCCCATGCAGTCTTGAAACAAATTAAACTTGTTTTTGGTAAAATATTTACTTTGGAGGCTAAAATTTATTTGGGTGGGTGGAGGTGATAACTTAATTATATTATACTAAGATTTGTCTTGAGCCCCCAAAGCTATGAAAATAGGTAACATCTAAAATAGTTTCATACATTATGGTTTTTTCCTTATAAATTGTGACCCTCATGCAAAATACCAATTCAAAACATACCTATTAAAATCTGTTTTTAAACTACTAGTACATGATTAGTTTTGTTTATATAGTGTTTGTTGGCAATATCTTTCCTGACCAAAACTATGATCTAGTTTAGATTTCAATAGTTCATAGTTTTGAAATCGTGTGATGACCAAAGAAATAATACATAATGGGACCACTCTGAACACAAAATATTATTTCCATGGGGAAAAATACTTTTGCAAAAACAATTTGATACAACCCTTTTATTTATTTTTCTTGTATGTATTACAATGAGTATAATTATTATATAACAAATTCCAAACTGCTAGTATTAAGCATTTAGCATAAAAAGCATTGGTGTCTACACTTGTTCTTCAGGTAAGTCAATTTCTTCTTATTTATATAAATTAGAAATGTAATTAAAGCTAGCCTTTTTTAAATTGGCAAAAATAAGATGTTCTTACTTTGTTTTACTTACTTCAGCTTCTTTAGCTTTGGCCTTTGGTTAGGTCCACATTATACCGCCTCCACACTCGGGCTAAATGCTGTCATTGAGTCACTCAGATGAGCGACACAGCGAGTGACTCGGGACTCCGCTGATCTTTTGTAGCAAAAACGACTTGGGGATTATGTTAATCACCAAGAGTACTTACCTACGTTTAAAGCGGTATACAGAGTTCAAGTTTCTCGTGATTTGAACATATTTTTATTGAAAAGGATAATACAGATTGTGTTCCCAAACATCATAGTCATTATAACCTAAGTATAAATTAAATTTATAAGAAGTTGTTAGGTCACCATATATTAATTACTTGATTATATTGTGTAACTTGAGACATTCTGTTCTGTCTAAACACTAATTTTAAATTCTTAAAAGATTTATTCTAAGGATTTTTTTAAGCTGTCCCATTTTTTCTCTTACTCTACTTAAGAAATGTATAGAAATATTTTGTGGTGACACCCACAGAGTGCAAGGTCATTTTAGGAATTTCAAACTCACTGCTCCTAAAATATTTTGATATTTATCCAAAATAATATCAGATATGCAAAATTGGTTCATTAAACAAATTAATGTAAACTGTCTCACACTGTCTATTGCAATGCATAACGCTAAATATTAAACTCCCTCTAACAAAGAAGTTAGTCTGATCTGAAAGAAGATAGGTCTAATCTGAAATCTCTCTAAAAAGCTCATTACTAATTCAATCAACCACTCATTTTAAATAACCAAACAAACATAACTTAAATTTAAAAATATTAGTCTGCACTTATAATAATAATACAGTTAAACAATCATGAGTTAATATTCCTTCTGAGATTAAATTGACTTTGACTTGCTGTTGATACACAACACGAACAAGTGTTGAGCATGGCGAGATGACACATTCCGACCATCAACGAAACTTGCTGACCGCATTCTCGTGTTCGACTTTGCCCACTTATACTCGGCCAGAGTGCAGGGAAGGCATTACGGTTTTAAAACACATCAATACTGGGCAAGAAAATTGGTACCTTTGGAAATATTTAAAAGTCATATCTGAAAAATCCAATAAAATAAGTATTTTTAGTGGCTGTGGTTGAAGACTTTTTCTCAAGGCCTTTTTTTAGTAGCTATGAATCTTAAGACAAGAAGCTGGAAAGTAGGATACAGCTGAAAAATGTTTGATCAAATTATATTTAAATATTGGTTTTAGAAATTTGGGTAGGTTGAGTGAGAGAGAAGTGTCACTGTTGGTTGTAGGTTGAATTCAAATATAGAAAATACCCCAGTCTTTTTGGTAGGCCTAAAGAGATCTTTTCCATAACAAAAGAATAAGGTTATTCTTTAAAAGGTACGGTTGAGTCTAACGTAGATATTTCAATACTATCAGTTATAATTTGTAAATATTAATACTATTTTTTTCTGTAAAAGACTTTATTGATAAAGTTTTAAAAGTTATGTTCTTAAAAATAAGAAATAAAATTTCCAGCTTTTATGGTTTCCTAAGAAAATAGCTTCATGTGTTTGTTTTCTCTTTTGTTGCAGACCTCCAGGAGAGACTCCCCTCTATTTCAAGAACCAATTTTCACTTAAAATTGGCTTAACACACTATTCATAACCCGCACACCAAGGTGGCCCATAAGGTAATTTTTCAGGACTCTAAGGAAGCCTGTAAAATAACCTATTCCAGTCCCTTTAAACATTAAAATTACGAATAACAAGATTAAAAGCAGTAATGTGTAAAATCCATCATGATCAATCCAATTTTGTATGTATATTAGGCTTTTTCCTCCCTTAAATTTTCCTCTAAAAGATATAGTAATATTTCAAATTATTAAGAAAAACTATTCCACATGTTTTGTCTAACTCAATCCTCTTATCTCCTAAATAGCTTCATTCTCCCAGCCCCAAGTTTCCAAGCCACCTTGTCTCCCTGCCCCTGAATCCCACCCCTTTGACACTGTCACCGCGACATTCTTGTAGGATAATTGGACGAAAGTGCACTGACCAGATCCCACGAGGTATGGTTATCGAGACTTTTGATCCCTACACCTTAGAAGTCCAAGTTAGAATCGTTCACTCCTCGTGGGTGAACCGAACCCTTCTAGGTGTCCAACGAGGCGACTCACAGTTCACTCTCCGCTCACATTTACATTTGGAAATGATTCTGCAACAATCGGCTTTCATCCTCTGAAGCCGATACACTCTGACATTCGTCTTTCCTGGACTACTGAAGGGAGAAACTCCACAACTCTCTCTCTCATCTGCTTCTCCACCCATGATCCTACCCTTTTGCTGACTGTGGGAGAACAGCCTGTCCAGTCCAAAGATCCACCAGCTGCTTCTACTACCCATTTCTGGTTAGTATTAATTTATTAAATCATTATAATTTAGCTAACATCCTCTTAGAAAACATTGTGTTTTGGGTAAGTACGTACCTATATTTGTAGTAAAACAGTTTGGAATTTGTTAAATTGTATTGGTTACAATTAAAGTTAATGTAAAGATGTTGTCAATACTCATTCTATTATGGCAATAAAACCCACTACTCTTACAAAATAACATATTACAACTTGTGTCTTTTCATTTACTTTAAATTTACTATGAAGTTAAAAAATTTTTGGTTTATATCATAAATATTGTTACAACTGCATGAGGTAAATAAAAATATCTTGCATCTCTTAAAAAATTATGTTTACACTTACTACTGTTCTCACATACAAGAAGGTTCAAGAATGTAAAATTAGAAAAGTTATGCAACAAACATTTTCTGCATGTACTTTAAATGGGGGGGAGAGAGGGAATTCAAAACAATAGTAATGATAACCAAACAATCATATAATAGACAAAAATTACAAGTTGTGATTATCCGGATGGTACAGCTCGCTTAACAGCCTGTAGACGTAGAAGGAGCATGACCCCCGCTGGAAAATCAATACAGTATAAAGTATCTTACTTTTCTCATTAAATCACATTCAATTAACAATTAGTTTTGTTTTAACTCAAACCTATAAAAATAACTGATGAAGGGAATAAACATTTAAGAGATTATCAAGTCAGGGAGGGTCATAATTTAAAATAAAAAGTAGTCTTTATTTAGTTTTTTGTTAAAGTGACAAAATCTATTGACATAATCATAAGGTGTCAAAAGTCGGGGGGAAAAAATATATCCGATCCCAAGATTTAGGATTGAGAAATTTCCCGATTATTAGGGGTGCAGTTAAAAAAAACTTGGAACGAGTTTTCCCATTGATTTGTGGTAGAATAACAAAGAAAAAAAGCTGCTGAAATAGTGAAATCAGAAATTGTACAAAGTTGGCCGTTAAAGATGATCCAACCGAATTATATTGGCCGACTAGCATCCCACCACATCAATCACTCATCAACTTAAGTGTTTGATATAAATAAGGTGACCAATTCCCAGTGAACGTAGTCGAAGACAGGGTTGTAAACATACACTTTGTTGAGGATATCACCGTCGTAATAGTTGAGAACTCCCTCTGGCAAGATGAAGCTGTTGAAGAAGTCTTGATCGAAGGAGCACAGATACTGGGGGTACAACTTGTACATTGGCGCCAATACTATCACCTGAAAACACTTGCCAAACTCAACATGTATTGATATGAGGTTGGGTTTTAGCAAATACTTGTTAAACCTAACTCTTTAGACCGCTCAGCCACCTGATCGGCTAGCAGTTGTATCGGACCGTGTATACGCATCAAATCACAAATTTGCCCTAGATATGATACTTTAATATTTACTAGCAAGTTTCCAGCTGTGTACCCGTCCTTTGTACGGGTTGTATATAAATGGTAGATTAACTAAAGCAAATAACAATCCACATGATTTTACAATATCAAAATTACATTTTACACGTTTAATTTACAATTAAATCAAAGTTAACGAAATATACTGGCTGATAGTTCGGGTACTGTTGCTAAGTTGAGGAACTCTGTTGGTTAGTAAACGGCGTGTGGTTTCCGACTCCAAATCGGTACATGTAACATTTGGATTCGTTTTTAGAAATAAAAGAACTCAAGAACAAAAAAAATATCGGGTTGGAGGGAGAGGGGCTATAAATATAAAATCGGGGGGTCATTAAGATAGGGGGGGGGGAGCACGCAGAGTTCCCCAATATCCCCTACTCTCGCCTATCGGAAAAAGAGTTTGAGTTGCCATTCAAGTAGTTTTTAATTTCCATTATGAGAGTTGCCATTCTAGTAGGTTTTTTATATCCATAATGATAGACAGCTGTTTACAATTTTTTAAGTTGTAGATATAACTATTTAGTCATCATCTGGTTCAATATAAATAAATACTTTGTCCTTAAAAATAACATAGGATCTTTAAAACTCCATAGGGCAGAGTCCTAAGGTGATTTCCAAAAATCCAATTAACCTAAAACCTTCTAACGCACATATAGAACATAGAAAAAAGTTTCATCGAAACAAGTGCACCTTTTTCCCTGTGAAAAGCGAACAAAATGTGTCCAAAATCGCACGAAATAACGTTTTTGAGCGGCCGCGATTATTTTTCCAAGAGGCGTATGCCAGTTTAAAGTGGCCTAAAACCTTCTCACGCATGTATAGAACAAAGAAACAAAGTTTCATCAATGTCAGTGCACCCGTTTTCCCGTGAAAAGTGAACAAAAACCCGTCCTTGAACGTCAGCGACAGACAGTCAGACAGAAATTGAGATAAGAAGTGTTTTTGCTTTCCTATGGTATGAAGCGTAAAAATAAGCAAAAATTTCATTCCAAGCAAGGTACAGACAAAACTTTAATTTTATTTATATAGATTTGCAAAGTACTGTATAAAGTTTATCCATGTAAACATAGTTGAGTTATTTTGGTGACAGACACAGGACTTTCTCACTATAAGCATTAAGTTGGGTATGAGGATAATTTCACATTGTTTCGACTATCCCATTATTGTTATGTTAATTTTCACCGCAAATTTGCTCTTCTTATTATCATTCTTCCTTCTAAGGCACATACCGTCTTAACTCTTTTGAGTGCTAAGCTTGTGGATGGAGTGGTTAAATCTAATTTGTTTTGATGATTTTTTTAGTATATTATGTCTAAAAACTTGAACTGAAAAAAATGTGCTTCTTGTGATTACACACACAGTTAAGATTGATAAAATGTAGCAAAACACCTGATCAAGTGTGCAACTCGCAAACAAATTCACCCGTTCCATCAGCTTGGACACGTGCCATCCACCATGGAAACAGCTCAATTCTAAATTGATTCAGCTGGGAACCCGTTCGGTTATTATTGTTTTGCACCTGAATTTGTTCAGTGCCCCACCCAACAGCTATGAGTAATGTATTAACAAACCACACCCTCATTCTCACTCTGTTCATAACAGCAGCAGTTCTGCTAACTTAATCATCGAGTGTACACTTATGAGACACTAGGAAAACAATCGTATTGTGTACAGCAATTATAATAACATACCCTAACCAATCTCCACACGGCACTGTGTGAGTTTTTAGTTTGGTATAAACTGTGATTTTTTCTTTTCATACAAATTTCAATATTTTATTCAATCCACACATTGCATCTTCAATTAATAGGAGAAAACAAAACAAAGGCAAACCTTAGAAATACAAAACTAATAATTACATTTAAACTAAAACACATGAATTCAGGTAAGTTTGCAAGTTTTTTTCAAAAAACTTTTATTCAATCCCGCTTTACAGTTTACAAGTTCATGAAATAATGAATGTTTTCTATCAAGCAATCAATGAATTAACAGTATTAAATTATATTTACAAAGTACCAACAATGGCAAGATTCACATTTTTAAGTTGTATTTTATGAGCATTTTTATTATGTGGCGACATCACTAATGAGCAACTAAACTGTTGATGAGCTGTTATTGGTCAGAGGGTATGGTCCGTCGGTATAATACATGTGGCTACAGGACATGTGGCTGCAGGGGGCGTGTACTGAACGAATTCTGGCAAGAAACATTAATAACTGAACGGGTTTCCCTCTGGGTCAATTCCTGACAACCAATTCTACCACCACTAAGAGGGTTAGGTAAAATGTTTAGCCACTCGAGTAACTTTAGATCAAGATAGTTGTGTAGTTACCTGGACGGAGTAGTGTTTGGCGGCCAGTGCAAGCGTGTTGGCGCCACACATGACCCTGAAACCGCCTGTCCATCAAGGTCTGAATGCCGATGATCACTTTGTTGACCTGAGACATGAATCAAGAATCAAGAATAAGAAACTTTATTCTCTTCATATTACAGTGCTGTACATTGAGATTCAGTCGATATTAAACTTTAACTTATTCTTAATTTACAGAAAACACAGAAAAAAAACTTATCTCAAAAACACAATAATCAATATCTATTTTCTAAGATAATTAACAAAAATATTTCTTAATTTTGTACTAATATTTATCATTTCCATCAGCCATTGATTGAATTTTAACAAGCACTTGATAGTAGCAATACATTGTTTCATCAACAAATTCTCTCAAGGAGTAAAATGGTTTTTAAAAGGAATTTCTTAAAGGCTTAATGGTTTATCAAGTAAGACATGTGGATTATGCTTTAAGATTTTGTTAATCACTTTTCTGGTGTTATAATCAAAAGATCTTCGTAAGATTCATGATCCCGAATATGGCAGAGTCGGGGATCAGCGTGGTCTGGATCTTGCTCTTGGCCAAACCTAGCCGCCAGCTAGAAAACATTTCTTTTTTTTACTCAAAAGTTTCAAACAAAAAATTATACAAAAATTTAAATATTTATAAATGTTATGAATGACACAGGGTGATTCACGAAGATATGCAGAAACTTCAGGAGCTTATTCTACATGCAAAGGAAAGAAAAAAAGGTTATATAAACATAGGACAGGAAATGCTTTGTTAGTGAGTTACAGCTAGCAAAAGATTTTGCCCATAATTTAGTACCTTGGGTGGAATGAAGACTAGCTGGAATTTTGGGAATGTAAATTATAAGGGGCGAAATTAGTGGTTTCTGCTTTTGGTTTTGTACCTGAACAATCTGATAAAATATGTCGCAGAACTGTATCTCCCTTAGTTTTTAAGATTATCTCATCTCGAACCTAAAAAAGAGGGATCGAGAAACAACTTTTTCTATGTTTTACCTGCAATAACTTTGTAAAATCAGGTTACACACCAAATTTAAAATAAAACTTGTAGAAAATTAAATTTTGACCAAAGCGGCACAAATAAAGTATATACTGAAAGTGAATAGATGTTCGATTAAATTAACATTACATAACGATTACATTCATAACAAAACAACATGTTTTAAATTTGGCTGACAATAACTCAAAGTAAACTCCCGCGAGAAGCGCTACTTGCCCGTATTAAAAAAGCTTTCATACAGTTAAAGGACAACCCTGCTGAACTGCACAAAGCAACAAGATCAATTGTTAAACGTACAGAAAAATGCATTGAAGTTGAATTTGAGTAAGAATTTAGAGTAATTTTATTGAATAGGTAAATAAATAGGTGACACGTTTTTCAGTCAAATTTTACTTTGCACGGTACTAAATAAAGTTCATTTAATTGAACATATATTATTTTTCTGTATATTTTATTTGCACCATTTTGTTCAAAATTTAATTTTGTACAAGTTTTGTGCTAAAGTCGTGTGTGTCTAACCTAAGTTAAAACAGTTACTTTAAGTCAAACGTAAAAAAGTTATTTCTCAATCCCTCTTACTTAGGATCCATGTGGGATAATCTTAAAAACTAAGGGAGTTGCAGTTCTGCGACATGTTTCACTCGATTTTTCAGATCCAAAATCATAAGCAACCACTGAATTTGCGCCTTAATTTACCTTCGCAGAATTACAGCAAGTCTTGATTTCACCCAGGGTACTAAATTATGGGCGAAATCTTTCGCTAGCCGTAACTCGCTAACGAAGCATTTTTGGACCTATGTTTATATTATTTTTTTCTTTACTGTGTACATGTAGCATGAGCTCCCAAAGATTCTGCATAACTTTTTGAATCACCCTGTATACATTTTACGTGTAATTTGAAATTTTGTAACAGTTACTTCATATTTTTTATGGCATGTGAATCACTACTAATGATATTTTAGATTTCTCAGATGTAAACAAATAGATCTTGTTTCATTTTTGATATTCAAAACTTGTACAAGTTATGATTTTAAAACAAAAGACTCAAATGTCTGTGGCCAAAGTTCTAACATTTATCTAAAATGATTGAATCTAAAAAATATTACATTTATCAAAATTATGTTAAACTATCTGGCCCGACAAACGTAGTCCTGTCCTAATGTAATTGAATTCAGTTTATGTCAAATACTTGTTCATTTTCAAGATGAGCTCGTTTGCTTCGCTCACTCGCCTCCCGGATAAGCTCGTTCCCTACGCTCACTCGCCTATCGAAAAAAGAGTTTGAGTGGCCATTCAAGTAGTTTTTTATTTTAAATAATGAACTTACGTTTTTGCCTTTCAAGTATGTTTAGATATAATCCTAGTTAACAGCCGTTTGGTGTAATTAACTGAACTATGATCAAATCAATGGGAACTTTGAAGGCCAGTGGGACAGAGCGCTTAGGTCGGATTAAAAATTGTCTTTTATAAGAACCTTGTCCTGGCATTAATGAGCACAAAAAAAACAATTATTCAATTTGGTATACTCATTCTCAAGTTATAGAATGACAAAGGGGCATAGGGATTCATTTTTATATATTTAGATGTTGTGCATTCAAAAGTTGTAAAAAGTATAATTTTTTTAATAAAGGGTTTTTTACGACGTTCTCTGTGTTACAATGTCCTGAGGTCTCGTACCATAACCTATATTTGGTGCGCTTGCATAATACGATATTCTTCCCTCAGCTACGGTGTCGATAATTCTGTGTAAATTGACATAGACAAATAAGATATAATATTTAAAGTTATGTCCATAAAGCTTGTTGATTGCTGGATCGTTTGGTAACCTTGACAACACACGAGATCTACAGATCTCTTAACATACAGAATAATAAATGATTACTTTTATACGACACGAGATCCCCGGACCTCGCAACGAAGCTTAGTTGCTCAGAGAGCTGCTTGGGGCTCTTGAGTAAGTTCCGTTCACAACATTGCGCCAAAAGTTGTTTGTTGTTATTGCAATAACCTAATTTGATTTGAGGTGTTTTGGTGTGCTTTTTCTCGTAAATGTGCAGTACGGATCTCAGTGCCTCGTACTACTGTGTCATATTCAAATCCTGAGTAGACTGTAGTGTGCTAGTTCACAAAATACATCACAGAGTGCTCTGTTTCTATTCGTTTCAATGCTATGATGTGCTAAAAATCGTCTACGCAACGAGATCTCAAGGTCTCGTATCGGACAGCCGTAATCACACCAAACTAGAATCATAGGTATCGTAACGCACCACTATAATCATGCACAAATTTGCTGTAACGCAGTGAATGTTTTCTGAAAATTTTGAATGTCATATAATGAACATGTGTTAGACTGAAATTTGCATTGATAAAAAGTATTACTTCTTTTAATTCATAAGAATCACAATAAGGGGTGCTAATGTATGTCACACAAGCCTTATTCTCACAACAAGTAAGGCTCCATCCCCGAAAAACATTCCACTTTTAAAACCTTGTGATATAAATTCCATCTGTCTGTGAAACCATTGATTTCTAATACAGAATAGATGAACCGAGCTTATGGCCCATCTGTAACCAGAAAAATTCACCATGAAACTAGTGCTACACCATCTCAAGAGAAGGTGCTGGCAACCAGGATTTCGATTTGCGGGATTTTTATCCTGATTCCGGGATTTTCGAAACTTCCGCGGGATTAAAACGGGATGCGGGATAAAAACATCAATATTACTGATATCGCCGATCATATAATGTGAAAATTGACCTGTTTGAGGTATAAATGTTTAGTATTAGGTTGTTTACATGGGGTTAATTATTGTTATTTACTAAAAATTTATAAATTACGGTAAATTAATAGTTGTATATTTATTTCATCAAAACCCTTTCTTTTTTTGCTCAGCCTAGTTGGTTACCTAGTTATTATTTTCCCCGTAATATAGCAATATTTGCAGGTTAAGAAGACCATTATTGTTTTATATAATCGTATACAACTATAAAATGTAAAACAAGGCTTTAAAGCAGCAAACATCACAAACACGGTTACGCCCATTCCTAAACATGTGCGACCAAATCGCCACGTTTTTGTCGCACGTAGAATGGGCCTTATAAGTGCCTCTTTGGCATGAGCGTGCGATGTGACATTGTGACAGTGTAGAATGAATGAGAAAACGTCGTTGCCGTTGTAATTTGTTGTTGAGAATAGTTTTTTGACACTGTTTTCGTCGCCGGCAGAAGCGACATCACTCGTATCACCGACAGAAGTTTTGTCGCACAGCTAGAACGGAGCCTGAGGAGCAGTGTAGAACGAAGCAGAAATACTTAGTTTAACCACAGAGAAGAACAAATTCTTTCTCTGAATTCTCATTTTCTCTGAAAGAAATCATTCTTTCTTTTCTGTGGTTCAACTTAAACGTAATTAGTTTTAAAAACCCTCATCGCAATTAATTTCTGTTAGTATAATTTCCTGAAGTTGTATTTCAAGAATACAAACATATAGAAGAGCTGGTAAAAGTAAATAGAAAACTATTTTATGCTGCAAGCAGGAAACGTAATAAAGTTTTCTGATCAAAAGTGGGATGAAAAGTGATTTTTGAAGAAGATTTAACGGGATAAAACAGGATTTATTTCATCTGAAGAACGGGATTGTTATATTTGTTTTGATTTGATTTTGAGTGGGCTGATTAGTGGACCAGCTGATCCGTTTTTATGGCTTCAAAAATTAACCAGTCTCGGGATATCTATTCTGTTATTCAAAATCAATGGTGAAATTCAAGGTTTGACTGGATATAGTCAGTTGCCTGGGTGAGAAGCGAACTTTTTTATCTTCTTCTATATCAATAAACGCTAAGTCGTTTTTTGTGAACAGAACTCCTCCATTACTTTTGAACCAATTTTGATGATTAAGGTGTCAAAAAAATGGCCCAGATTCGTAGTTGTGCAAGTGGTTTTCAATATCCAATACTGTTTTGCTTAAGGGCACAGTACACCCTCAAAGTTCAATCTTTCCCATAAATATAACATGTAGAGTAGTTTGAATTCAGTTGCATTCTAAAACAGGCGATGATACAGTAAAACACAGGTAAACCGTAAGAACAGCTGATAGTTGATATAAACAATAAAAGATAGTTTAGCTCGATTTAGAGCAACAGGTCCACTAGTTTTTATATATTAGACATTGTTAAATCAGTTACCTAGGAACACATAATTTCAAATTAAATGTTTCTGAACAACCAGTATTCCAACTCAGTGGATATATACATCAAGAGACCAGTTCCAGTGTCGTGAGTAATAAAATATAAACAAAATTTATATAGATAAAGCAAGGAAAATGACAATGGTAGATTTAAACAAAATTAGTTACTCTAGATCCCTATTCAAAAACGGTTATTTCACAATATAAAAGAGACACACGCCAGTTCCTTGTGTTACAGTTGCTCCTGCGTCTAGAGTCCATCCAATGCGGCTACGACACATGCGTCCGTGATCGCCCTTGGAGGAAACACGGCCACCTGATTGCATGACCAGTTCCCAATGCTCACCTTGGAGGCATGCGGTAATCTCTATGAGAATATCGTACTGGTGCCTGTGTAGCATTCTAGGAGGAATCGTGCAGTTTTTGGTTTCCGTGTCATGTTCCCGTCGACAAAGACGTGTGGGTAGCCACAGCTGTGTCGTCACGTGCCCCTGTCGGTAGGTGGGGGTAACGGCTCTCCCCCCTCCACTGCCGCTAGCCACTAGTCTAGTGTGCGGTTTGGTTGTGGATGGACGTGAGCCCGTTTCCCGTGTTTGCCCGTCAGCTTGGAGGCCACGATGCAGAACAGGTAATGTATTGTCAGTTTTTCATTTGTTCGTATATATAAATGTTGTGTTAGTGTATTGTATTCGATTTTTTGTATATATATTTGTTATCTTTCTGTTAGTCAAATTAAATTGTAAAGGAAAATATTAAAAAAATGTAGGTTAGTTAGGTGTGTATATAAATTTTGTGTTAGTGTATTGTATTTGATTTTTTGTTATCTTTGTGTTAGTGTAAATTAAAATGTAAAAGAAAAATAATAAAAAAAATCCAAAAAAATGTAGGTTAGTTAGGTGTAAGAGTTTGATATTTAGATGTAAGTAGGGTTCACTTGATAACGGGAGGAGTTTCCTTACCTCCCGAAACGTAGTGTAGTTTTAAACACTAGAAGCGATAGGTAAAGTCCAAATAAATCAAAAAATAAATATAAAAGTGATAACACGTAAAACTCACAACAAAGCAACCCTCATACAAAAAATAAACTAAACATGTGAATCGCTTCACTTACATACTTCATACTTGCATTTTTATAGGCTTTTGTATTTTTTTTGTATATGGGGTTTGTGGGCTGTGATAAGTCGACAAAATCAAAACTGATTTTACTAATTTCAATGTTACCTTAAACGTATTAAACTCAATTAGGTATTGAAAAAATCAGATGAAAAATGAATCCTGGCCAAATGTAAATTTGAAAATCCTTCCACACAGTGTTCTAACTCCTTTTTTAATATAGAGAAAACTATGTGTGTTTTCAGAATCCTGGAAAGATATTTTAGAAATGAGTGGTTTCATAACGTTTTAGTTGAAGATACAGTCAATAATTCGTTAAAAGCCACATTGATGACTTTTTGATATTCTTGCTTATGATTAGAAATAAACATAGAAATAATGAGAAAGTTATTGACACATACTTTTAGCGAATTTCCCCTATAGGGAAGAAGCTATTACCGTAGTCGGCATGGTAAGACCTAGGCCCGGGACCATGATAACTTTTCGTTTTGAGGTCCCCAGATGCCAAAAACACCATTCATTCAATACCGTATATATATATAAATGTATGTATATGTGTCCGTAGGTACGATAACCTTTGTAAAAATGGTCCAATATTGTTTAAATTTCGTTAAAACGTGTAAAGCAACAATTATGACTTAAAGTTCGAAAACCAGACAGATCGCTTTATCCGAAGGGTTATTTTAGAGGGGTTTTGAACCCTAAAAATGGGTTTTTAGAGTTTTTACATATATTATTTTAATGAATCAAATTTTAGTTTTTACCATTGGATTTGGCTTAAAAAGACGAAAAATTTGGTGTTTTGATCATTTTTCTACGTCAATTTGTTACCGAGATATTGAAAGTGCTAAACACAGTACGTTGTCCAATGTTATTCTTATGGAGAATAAGAAAAATTGTATATGTCGCTTATTTATAAACGAATCCGGACGAAACTTGGTATTTGGCTTCATTTCGTTGTGGTCTATTGATAATTGTCTAAAAAACAATATTTTGCCGGTGGTTCCCGTAGCAGCAAACCTACGTACTCAGCGCCCATGTTATTCTTATGGAGAATAAGACAAATGTTTTGCCTCACTTCATTATGAACATAAATTAATATAACTTGGTATGTAGCTTCACCTAGTTGAGTTACATTAATATTTATATAAAAATCCATAATTTGTGTTCCTTGTTGCAGCAAACCTGCGTACTCAGCCCCCATGTTATTCTTATGGTGAATAATTAAAATTGTATAAATTGCTTATTTATAATTGGATACAGATGAAAGTTATTATGTGGCTTCACCTGGTCGTCGTCTGTTGATATTTGCATTAAAACCTAATATTTTCTGTTCCTTGTTGCAGCAAACCTGAATAATCAATCCCCATGTTATTCTTATGGAGAGAAATTAAAATTGAATATACGGCTCATTTTTTAATATGTATCTATGAAACTTTTTAAGTGGCTGTATATGGTATATATATGCAATGAAAATTTGCTGAGTATGCAGGTTTGCTGCAACGGGGGTATATTTTTCTATTTAACACCCTATATACAAACTCACTACTTTTAGATAATGTTTGTTTTCTCAATATTTAACTGGTTGTATGCTAGTTTGTGGGGCAATAATTTTGTGGTGCAAGCTTAACTCACTTGCACTTTTGTTTTCTACAAAAAGGGGCTAACTAACTTGGCTGGTCATCCTCTCTTTTGCTTTCAGCTAATTGTCACTTGCTTTGCTCAGTCGCTCTCCTAATCACATTTCTGTGTTCAAGGACAGTTTTTCAGCGCCTGTACAAAGACCAAACTTGCTGCCCCCCATCACACAAACCTACCTCTCCATAGCTCTGAGATAAGTCTGACACACTTGTTGCCAACATATCACAGTATACTTCTTTCTTTAAAACAAATAATAATAAAAACAAACCTCAAAACTGAGTAGGAAGGGAATACACTGATAATAGTATACCTGTTATGAGCCTTGAGATTGAACCTTTCACTCAAATTAGTTCTCTTCTTCAGTGGTTTGTTGAAAATCTGCAGTAAATACCGAAAAGACAAAGGTCATTGAATTTAAACTGAGAAATTCAGTGGAAAATCCATCTAGTGTTTTCGTAGGTGAGTGTTTATTGAGTGTGAGTGAGTTGATTCTCAGCTGGTTTTTTCCGATCATGTTACCAAGGTAAAGCTTAAAATCTACAGTGGTTTGTTCATCCGTCGTAGACACTCTAAATTTGCGAATACAAATGTTCTTCTTGCAGCTTATTTTCGGTGCATTTATCCTCACATAAATTATGGCATAGCAGTTTGGGGTGCTGAATCATCGCAAAGGCAATTTTCCGTTTGCAAAAGCTAGCTGTTAGATTGGTTTTTGGAATGAAGAAGACTGATTCTTGTAGAGGTGTTTTCGCCTCAGATATAATTTGCTCACGTTTTGTTGTTTATTATATTTATGAATGTCTTTCTTTTTTCATAAGAAATAAGAACTTTTTTCAGTTTCGCAGTCATTACAAGCTCAGACATAACTCTACATTAACAATACCACAACATAATACAACTTAAAAAAAAACACTCATATTAGAACATTATCAAATTCTTCAATGCTCTCCCCACAGAAATAAAAACAGAGACAGACAGTAAACGATTCAGAGCCAGACTTAGATCTTTTCTGATAGCTAAGGAGTATTACTGTGTTAAGGAGTTTTTTAGGGAAAATAAATATTTTTAGAAAGAAGTTTAGTTTGTTTTCTTAGGTTATTTATTTCTTGTTCATAAAGTATAACACTTGACAATTTTTAGTCACTTTAGAGTTTTAGTCACACTCTCCAATACCAATCAGAATGCCTTGAAGTTGTCACAAAACGATAGAGGTCAAAACAAGTTCTCGATTTGAAATAGAGGAGAGCGGAAGTTGTGTTATCTGATATATAAATTTAATGTTTACGTATAATGAAGGTGCAACATGGTGAATGCACAACTTTCTTCCGAATAATGTCTATCAAAACTTAATATCAAATCTAATCAATCAACATTTCTATAAAGGGACAAAGAAATCAAAGAAAAACATAACATTATTTATTCTAGGAAATATTCCCACATAGGCAAAGCCTGTGCGTGGGGAATGAGTTCAAAATTTAGTCCACTTTTATTTTTTAGGAACACTCTCACTATCACTTTTGACTTATAAATAACACAAAATATAAATTACAGAGAAATATTTAATACATAGAAAAGGTAGCCTACTGAAAATGACAGTTAAAACAATATATAATAGCATGATTCACAACTCAAGAGATTAGTTTTTAAAGCAAAAGAGACAAAAAACAAGAAACAAAGAAGATACACAAAAATTACAAAATCATTCGGGTTTATTTATATTTACAAATACTTCATTTTAGTACTACGGACTACAACCCCCACCCCACACCCCACAACCCATCATGAGCGCCAATTGCCCCTCCAAAAGCGTTGTGCCCGGCGTGCCCTGTGCTGGAGCAAGGCTCGCACTGCCCTAGAGCCAGTACTACCCGTGTTAAATAAATAAATTTAGACTATTTTTCACAAAGTTCCATTCAAAAGTATCTTATAAAGTATCAAAGATTCAAAAGTATCATATAAAGCCACATACCAAGTTTCATTAATATATATGTTCATTAATAAGCGAGATATAAAATTTTACTTATTCTCCATAAGATTAACATTGGACAACGTAATGTGTTTAGCTCTCTCAATATCTCGGTAACCAATTGACGTAGAGCGATGATCAAAATACCAAATCGTTTGTTTTTTTAAGCTTAATTTAATGATGTAAATCAAAATTTGGGTTTAACAATAATTATATGTAAAAAGTTCAAATACCCATTTTTGGGGTACAAAACCCACCTTAGAGTAGAGCGATCAGTCTGGTTCGCAAACTCATGAAAGTAGATGCTGCCTTACACGTTTATAGCAAACTTCATCAAGATCGGACCATTTTTACTAAAGTTATCGTGCCTATGGACACATATATATGAATTTGAACGAATAGTGTTTTTGTCATCTGGGGGCCTCAAAACTAAAAGTTATCATGGTCCCGGGCCTAGGTCTTACCATGAGACCTACGGCAATAGCTTCTTCTCTATAGGGTAAATTTGCTAAAACCTATTACATTGAGTTTGTTGCTATCTTTTTATGTTTTTATTTAATAGGAGTGTTGTAAATTGTTTTTCTAATGACTTAACGATTTTATTTGTAACCATTCTCTTTCAGGACAATGCCAAGCAACTATAAGATATGTAGTTTAAGTAATCTGTTTGTTATAAGTTTATTGCTTAGATAAATTTTTAAAAACATTATTTCATCTTTCAAGTTGCCCCAGACAATACTAACTTGCAATATAATCATTTTAACATGTATTTTTGTATTGCATTTCAAGTTACCCCTTCCCATAACTTGAAACCCTTTTTTTACTAAACAAAATTTTAAAAAATAAATTTAATTAGTGCAGTACTTAGACCTAAGCAAGGCCAAAGTTTTGGTAGAAAAAACAGCAATTTACATTAGCAAATTTAGGAATAACTTAACTTTGAACTTGAAAACTGTTTCAAGTTAGCCCAGTTTATGGTAACAAATAGAACCTGCTGAACAAACTCGAGCAGATGTTTTTCTGATGCTTCTGAATTTGAATCACCCCTCATAACATATAAGCATACTGCAATTTCATTGCAGTAGTCACTAATTATATCATGTCTGTAGTAATCTTCCATAAGATTTACAATGAAGGACGCAATGAATTTGAAGACCTGTGGATCACAGGCCTAAAGATATTGGAAATTATAAGAACAATCGAATAAGCTTACCTCAACCTCTTTAATTTGATATATCGAGCATAAAAATGTGTTTATTATAACCTAAATTAGATCTCGCTCTTCTAAAATACCTGCTTGTGATACATACCGGTACAGAGAGATTTGTAATAGGGAATTTTCTCACAAGACCCCTCAAAGTATAATTTAGTGAGTTCTTAATAATTTTTAAATGCCAGATTAAGGCTCCAGTCTCCGTCTACCATAAGGCACATTGCAAGGGTTTGCTGGTTTCACTTTACAGTGGCTACATAAACCCTTTGATTAAAGTTAAAGAGTGATATTAAATAGAATTACGCATACTTTCTCCCTTTCAGCCCAACTTTAATGAATAAATTACTTCTTATTTAGTGAATATATAATACAAAGCACGGTCAAATTTACAGAAAATCTTTTAAAGAAGTTGTTTTCAAATCATCCACCCAAATCCCTGTTTTGGAGGCACTAGAGAATCCACTGCTAAACACGTGGTTTTAAGAGGGGAAATTCCCCCTATTCCCCCCCCCCGCGGGGGTTATTAAGGGGCGAGTTATTTTGAATTTCCTCTGTTGGTCAATGCTAACATGACAAGTATATCAAGTTTGAATTAAATTGATCAGTAAAAAAGAGAGAAATAGTAATTTTTGTATTCCTCATAAGAATAACATTGGACAACGTACTGTGTTTACTGCAAAATGAAAATTTAAATTTTTTCTGCAACCAGCAATTGTAGGATAGTAATTCAAAATACTAAATTATTTAGTTTTTAGCGAATTTCCCCTATAGGGAAGAAGCTATTACCGTAGTCGGCATGGTAAGACCTAGGCCCGGGACCATGATAACTTTTCGTTTTGAGGTCCCCAGACCCCAAAAATACCATTCGTTCGAAACTGTATATATATATATATATGTGTCCGTGAGCACGATAACTCTCGTAAAAATTATCCGATTTTGATGAAATTTGGTATACACGTGTAAAGCAACATTTATGACTTTAAGTTCGAAAACCAGCCAGATCGCTCTATCCTAAGGGGTATTTTGGGGGGGTTTTGTACCCCAAAAATGGGTTTTTTGAATTTTTTACATATAATTTTGGAAATAGTCAGATTTTATTTTTTCCCATTGGATTCAGCTTAAAAAAACACACAATTTGGTATTTTTATCATTTCTCTACGTCAATTGGTTACCGAGATATTGAAAGTGCTAAACACAGTACGTTGTCTAATGTTATTCTTATGGAGGAAAATAAAAATTTTATATCTCGCTTATTTATGAACATATACTGACGAAACTTGGTATACGGCTTTATCTGGTTGTGGACCATTGATATTTCCTCAAAAAAACAATTTTTTGACAAAGGCTCCCATAGCAGCAAACCTGCGTACTCAGCCCCATGTTATCCTTATGGAGAATAAGTAACGTGTTATTTCCCTTAATTATGAAAATAAATTAATGAAATTTGGTAAGTGACTTCACCTAGTTGAGTTATATTGATATAAGCATAAAACCCCATTTTTTTGTGTTCCTTGCTTCAGCAAACCTGCATACTCAGCCGCCATGTTATTCTTATGGAGAATAATTAAAATGTCATAAATTGTTTATTTATGAATGTATATTGATGAAACTTGGTATGTAGCTTTATGTGGCATTAAGATAAATATATATGCATTGGAAATTCGCTAAGTATGCAGGTTTGCTGCTACGGGGGTATTTTAGCTCTTTATTGGTGAATAGTAGTATTTTTTTATTATTATGTTTTTTATGAAAAATTAAAAAATCATAATCTTGAAGTTTTAAGTCCTGTAATATGTGAACCCAAATTTTTACAGAAATTCGGGTTTGGTCATTTTGTTGGAAAACTAAAGCTCTACAAACGACTAGTTTAGTTAAAATCGTTAGAGCCGTTTTTGAGAAATTTTGACGTTTTTGGGGGATAATTACCCTTAAAAATTAAAAATTTAAAAAATTTAAAAACCGCCTTGAGATATTGTGGATTAGTGCCTATATACAAAATTTCATAAAAATCGGACCATTGGTTAGGGCTCTAGCTCTGTACACATCCAGACAGACAGACATCACGTAAAAGTCACTTTTTTGGGTTCAGGGAGCACCAAAACAAATATTTCCACTAACAACTCAAATTCAAAAATTTTGATGAAAACAATACTTTCTCCATATACTATGTATAAGGGGAGTAAGTAAAAATATATACTTTTATCTTTTAACCTTTTTACATTTTAGCGAATTCCCCCTATTGGGAAGAAGCTATTACCGTAGGTCTCATGGTAAGACATAAGCCCGAGACCATCATAACTTTTCATTTTGAGGTCCCCAGATGCCAAAATCACCATTTGTTCAAATTTGTATATATATATATATATATATATATGTGTCCGTAAGCACGATAACTCTCGTAAAAAGGTCCGAGCTTAATGAAATTTGGTACAAATGTGTTAAGTTCCATTTATTTGAACGAGTTCGAAAATCAGGCGAATCGCACCATCTGTGGCGGACAAGCAAGCTTATCTGCTGGCCAAACAGTATAAACCTACTTACCACCACGAGGACGTAGCTCAATAAATTAAAGAGACATGTAATGTAATAATATAACTTTTATTAAACAAAGAATTAAACTCTACATTTTACAAATGGTGATTAAACGGTAAAATATCAATGTGATGACAATGAAAATACTTTAATATATTAACAACTAATTATCTAGATTCAAGGGCGAGTAGCCTGGAAAGTATAAATATTAATTTAGAAAAGACTAGTGACTATAAAACTTACTTGGATCCGTGACCTAACAGGCCCTGGACCCTGAGGCCCCCAGCCCCAACACTACACCCTAATACTCCATCTCACAGACTGACTGACTGATCCCCCAAAACTACCCAACTGACCTACTTAAGCCAGAGCCTTCAGCAGGTCAGCAAAACAAGCTATTGTTTGATAACAATTCCAGCCTACTCACACAACATACCCAATACTTCCTCCTTACACAATCTTGACTTCCCTCTTGCATATTTAACTACAGAATTATTATAATAAACTAACTAACTCACTTCACCTCCATTACATCCCCCTCGCTCGGTGAGACGATGTCCTCAGCGTCTCTCTTACATGCCCCATAAAACAAAGAAAAAATAAAGACAATAATATTGGAAAATTAAATGTTACCAACATCCATCAACAATTAAAACTCATTAGCAACCAACAAAAATAAAAATGAAGGAAAGGAAAGAAAATAGGATAGAAAGGACTGACCAATCCCACAAAGATGCGGCTCCTCGGATGAAGATGAACCTCTCCCAGTTGTAGTCAATCCCAATGAATCCCAATCCAAATATTGAAAGCTCAGGACACGATGTCCACATCCCTGTGGAAGTTCTATGGCACGGAGAAGTCCACTGGCCAAAGCAGAGACTGATGTTGGCAGAGTGTGACGAGCCCAGGCAAAAGGAAATCCACACCAACTCCTTGAAGAACCATTGACGCTCTCCCCATAACTGTCCAGACAGCATGAGTAAACCTTCCTCCTGGTGCGAGTCTTCAAATGTTTGACCCAGAAGACGGTGAAGTCCAGTAGTGTAAAACAGAGTCCAGATCCAAGAGGTTGATGAAGTGGAGATCAAGTCGTGGAGATCACGCAATCTGTTGCTCCAGGGTTGCCGCAGAAGATCCCTATGTTGAAGGAGTGAAACTTCCACTGATGTATCGGGTTGGCCGTTAGGTCAGGGAAAGGTCGAAGAAATGGAAAGTCTATAAAATATTCCATATAAAAATTAAGAAAACAATTACATACATAAAACCATAAAATGCAATTAAAAAACCACAATTATTGTTTGCAAGAGGGATAAACGTTACATTACATACAATCAACTAATCTTGAAAACAGAAGAAGTATTTGGCAAGTGTTACCCCAAAAATATTCTCAATAAAACAAAGGAGATAGATAATAAATAGATAATAAATTTGATGAAACTTTATATAAATCTCATGACACAAACACAAATCTTTATAATGTTGATGCTAGTTCTTTTAGTTCAAACATTTAATTCCATTATCCAACAAATATTCCAAACAAATTTGAAACTAACTAATCTTTTAAATTGTCAGATCACCTCATAAGACCTAAATGTTGCATTCAACGACTCTAATAGTTTTGCTTCTTCACAATAACATATCGTTTGTGTGACACAAAATTACTACATAGTGTTAAAACAAATTGCTTGGTGAGTTAATTGCTGGACACCATTCAATTTCATAAATATTCAATTCTATAAAAAAACCTTTTCTGAGAAATTAAGAAAATAAATAATTTAATAATAAATGTTATATTAGGTCTATTATTTTGATGCACACTTTAATATTGAAAATAAAACTCCCCATTACAATTTACCTTTAAAAGTCAATACAAAATCATTAGTTTACTTGGCTTAAATTGTCATGTCACTTAAACAAAAAACTTACTTTCTTCACAGAGCAAAAATAATTTTGCACCCCTTTTAAAAGGCAAAACTACTGCCACAACACCAAATAAAATAAACATAACTAATTATCACAGCTATCCAATAAAGATTTAAAGATATGAATAAAATTAATATGATTTGGGCCCAAATCAGTTACATCCAGATTAATAAATTTGAAAAAATTCTTTAAAACTTAAGCTTTGTAAACAAAAACCTTTGATTATCCCAGCATAACTAAGCTATATACAAACCAGAATCGTTAGTCTTTAAAATCAAGCATTTTAAACCATGCATGCACAAGCATCTTCCTGAATGACTTAAGCAATATATCCAGCCCAAACCAAACATTTGCAAATCTCATCACTATGTTAGACAACTCTGTCAGCAAGGTCGGGTCAACTCCCACAGCAACTCAGCATTCCTTAACCTGAAACAAATGCTAACAGCAGCAACTTCCGCACTCTAGTCCGCTTCTTCACACTTAGCTATTTCACTCCTTCTACAAACTATTTCACCCTGCAGACAAATAAGTAAACCTTTAATTAAATAAATAACAAGTAATTACCACAAAATAACAAAAATACTCAAACTATTTTACCCATAAAACCCCAAGATGCCATACTACTGTCTACAAACATTTAATTAACTCTATTTCGCCTCAAGATCTGCTTCCTCTCAGTGGTCAGCTCTATTACAGAGAATAGGCTCTCACTGGCTCCTGAAAAAACCGGTTAAAATAAACACCATGGAAACTCGATTCCCAAGCTCTTTATCCACAGACGTACAACCTGAAATATTAAACGGTCACACATTCCTGATAAACAAATTTTCACAGACTCCCACAGATCTGTTCCGCTGGCACGCAAGAAACCAAAACTCCTCTGTAAAACAACCAAGCGTGCAAAAACAGTTAAACTCATAAAGCAACCATGTGGGGTCAACACACTCCCGACATAAACATAATAACGCAACCATGTCGGGGACAACACACTCTCGACATAAACATAATAAAGCAACCATGTCGGAGTCAACACACTCCCGACATAAACATAATAACGCAACCATGTCGGGGACAACACACTCTCGACATAAACATAATAAAGCAACCATGTCGGAGATAACACACTCCCGTCATAAACATAATAATTCACCATACACTCGCGGCACAATACCTCGCGATGTCACAATAAAAATTTGTACCCTCGAGGCACGACACATGGCAGTCAATACACAAAACTCCACGCAGATTTGCCTAGCGACACAAAACTAATAAACGGCAACGATCAACAATCATGTCACTTATCGTATTAATAGACTTGCACAACTCTAAACCACTAACCAATATCTTAGTCTAGCAATAAATTTTGAAAATAGTTACCAGACATTTATTAAACTATACATACAAATTCTATATGTCTCTTCTATTTTAATCAAATGTAGAAAAAACTCCTTTAAATTTTGAAAAAAAACTGGTTTAAAAAACTGTAAACTCAAAAAAAAACCAAAACTACAGCCAATTTAAGCAAAAGGTACCAGAACCAACGTTTTGTAAAACAAAACGACCGGCGGCTCCATCACTTGTGGCGGACAAGCAAGCTTATCTGCTGGCCAAACAGTATAAACCCACTTGACACCACGAGGACGTAGCTCAATAAATTAAAGAGACATGTAATGTAATAATATAACTTTTATTAAACAAAGAATTAAACTCTACATTTTACAAATGGTGATTAAACGGTAAAATATCAATGTGATGACAATGAAAATACTTTAATATATTAACAACTAATTATCTAGATTCAAGAGCGAGTAGCCTGGAAAGTATAAATATTAATTTAGAAAAGACTAGTGACTATAAAACTTACTTGGATCCGTGACCTAACAGGCCCTGGACCCTGAGGCCCCCAGCCCCAACACTACACCCTAATACTCCATCTCACAGACTGACTGACTGACCCCCCAAAACTACCCAACTGACTTACTTAAGCCAGAGCCTTCAGCAGGTCAGCAAAACAAGCTATTGTTTGATAACAATTCCAGCCTACTCACACAACATACCCAATACTTCCTCCTTACACAATCTTGACTTCCCTCTTGCATATTTAACTACAGAATTATTATAATAAACTAACTAACTCACTTCCCCTCCATTACACATCCGAAGGGGGGTGTTTGGGGGTTTGTACCCCAAAAATGGTTTTTTTGGGGTTTCCACATGTCATTTTTATTTTAATCAAATTTTAATTTTTACCATTGAATTCAGCTTAAAAAAAAACAAACAATTTGGTATTTTTATCATTGCCCTACGTCAATTGGTTACTTTGATATTGAAAGTGCTAAACACAGTACGTTGTCTAATGTTATTCTTATGGAGAAAAAGAACAATTTTATATCTCGCTTATTTATGAACATAAACTGATGAAATTTGGTATATGGCTTCATCTGGTTGTAGTTTATTGTTGATTGCACAAAAAAAAATTTTTCGATTTTGGTTTGCATAGCAGCAAACCTAGGTACTTTGTCCCCATGTTATTCTTATAGGAAATAATTCAAATGCTATATATCGCTTATTTATGAATGTATACGGATGAAACTTGGTATGTGACTTCACTAAGATGAGTTATATCGACATTCGCATATAAACCCATTCTTTTATGTTTCTTGTTGCAGCAAACCTGCGTACTCATCCCCAATGTTATTCTTATAGAGAATAATTAATATTTTAAATATAGCTTGTTTGTAAATATATTTCTTATGGATCCTGTTAAGTGTTTTAATGTGTTAAGTTATATATTCATTGGAAATTCGCTGAGTTTACAGGTATGCTGCGATGGGGTATTTTTTAATTTATATTATCGTTATAAAACCTTAACATATTGCATATCAAAACGATCTTTAGAATTGCTACATGTGTCCAAATTCTGTAAATTACTTCAGAGCTTTGTCCCACTGGCCCTACAAGTTTCTATGTTTATATTTGACAGGCGGTAATTTTATTTGGCCAAGTGATTATATATTTATATTTTATATCTTCCCAGTGTAACTGGGATTGTCTAGACTAGTTTTTAAATTTATTATCGATTTATCTACATAGTGTTCACTTGCTAATTGGAGGATTTTCCTTATCTCCTGAAATTTAGTGTTTTAAACGCTTGAAGCAACAGGTAAAGTCTAAATAAATCAATAACAAAATTCAAATCCATCGCTACTATGAGTTTCAATAATGCAGTCGGTAGTTTTTTTATGTCAGTAGCAATTTTTCATATGCCAACTCTCCTTATGAACCCACGACTTTGGACTTTGCCTGTGTACGGTATGCTTAACCTCTTGGAATTTTAAAGATTGTGTTTCGCATGTTAGGTTTTCGCAGTTGATATTTGTATTCGGTGTGTAACATATTTTATATTGATGATAATCTGTATTTACTCAGCATCTGCAATTCAACTCAAATCAATCCGAAATAATGTTTAATGATATAAATTATATTACGTCAAATTAATACCAATAAACAAAAATAAATTAAAATCCTTCCCTAGGTTAGTCTTAAGTGAAGAAACAAACTCTTAAGGAAAAATTATCAAAAAATAAAAACCTGTATGCGCATCTATGAATCAGAGGGCAAACTTCTTGATAATCGTTTAAATCGGTTCAAAAAATACAGAAGTTCTCTTAAGAAAAAATCACCTTAGGTCATTAATATAAAAGATATAGGAACGGCATACTTGAATTTTTTGTTTTGATTTTTTTTACTTGGTTAAGTTTTATTGATCCCATCCCTACTTTTACACTTGACTGAAATTTACAGCCAGTACTGCACAATATTCTACTATTGGAGACTGCAGATACCAGGTCAACATATGGAACCAGGTACATGAGAATTGCCCAAATACAGATTTCATAAAAGAATGGTACGGTTTTGACTTTTTAAATCTATATAAATAAAGCAGAGTTCGTGTCTATGTGTGGATCGCCATACGGTTAAACTACGAGGAGTTAAGGCATTAAATTTCCAAGGTAGGTTCCTTTAGGTTACAGCTATTGTACCTGACTCAGTTTCCTCTAAATCCTCTAGGGCTACTCCCCGTGGGATATCCAAAATTCCAATGTTAATCAAATGAGTCCATACAGTTACAGTTTTCTGCTATTTATTTAATGTTATTCAAATTAACAGCTGACATTAGTAATTTACTTTGAGAGAAAAACAGCTGATCGTACAAGAACAAATATTCCAAATACTAGCCAAATGTATTCCGCAGGAATAGTATTATGACAAATGGTATTGTGAACTTCCCCTCCAACGATGATCCCCCCTCACTCTTCTGCTGGCATCCCCTACTCAAGCTTCACGAAGATCCGCACGAGGTCTGCCTCGGTGAAACCAGTATAATCAGCTAGTAATTAATATAAGGATTTCAACAAAATAATTTTGTTTAGAACTTTTTGGGTTGTTTGGTGTTTAATGTAAAAATAGAACTATTATTTTATGAAAGCCATGTATAGTCGGTCAAATTTCCTTTAAAATTTTGTTTTAATGGTGTGTTTATTATTTCCTTTCCGTGTGTTCGTTTTATCGTCATACTATTAGTTTTGAAATAAAAAATTTTTTCCCACACATCAGTGAGCTGTATTGAAAATTTGTAGTTTTTATACTTCATATTGTTAAATAAGTTACCTAGTAACAGTAACACAACATTTTTTAAAATTATTTCAGAAGTTTGATGGTATAAATCCTGCTCTCCATTTATAAGAACTGTGCTGGGAACGACGGTTGTGAGTAAAACACCAAATTAAATATATGGATATTAGAATCATTAAAGCATACTAGTTAGGACTTTGAATCTCTCATGCACACTTTGATTCATATAAAAAAAATATGTTTGAATGTACTGTGATGCAAATATGTATGATGCATGAATGGGATTGCTTGAGTTTTCTAGTTTCTGACTAGGCCCACACAAGTCCAGGACTACCTTAAAACTGGTCTATACCAGTTTTGAGGCTGACATTGGGTACAGCAAATGAACTTGTCATTACACATGGTAAGTCTTTTGGCTGCCCATTATGACAAACTTCCCTTTCACCTTTGGTCCCTCCATTTGCAGCGGCTAGGGACAGAATCTCCGGGTTTGGTCCCCAACCTGCCAACCTGAGAATGGATGGTCCCTGGCTGTTATACATGGATACCATGTCAGTTGAGTTGACCAGTTGGAGGGCAGAATGCAGGTCCCCTGTTTGAGGGCCTCACCCCAGCTGTCACAGGGGTACAGGAGTTGGCCCTCTGAAGGGTCGATTTGGCTGCCGTCCCAACCCAAACTTTCCTTTCCTGCTATATCCTATCTTTCCGGTAACCTGCGCAATATTCCCCCTTGTGGAAGATGTGACTAGATTAGGTTTCCTAAACCGCAACAATGATGATGATGATAGGCCCACACAATTCCAGCACATTAGTAATTCCAGGAGCCAGGATCATTAATTAGTGTTAGCGACCAATATAAATCGAGAATTACATAAGTTACAGTTAAATAAGGAAAGCCATATTACTCCAGATTTTGGTCTGGCCATTACAAAAATCACACATTTAAACATTATTAAATTTATAGTTGAATGACTTTGTCTCCCAATACACATTATACAATGGGCATCGTCTTAATAATTTAGTAAATAATACTACTAATAACTCATGCGCACTTTGATTCCTATAAAAGAAAATATGTATGATGCATGAGTGGGATGTCTTGAGCTTTCTAGTTACTGACTAGGCCCACACAATTCCAGCACATTAGTAATTCCAGGAGCCAGGATCATTAATTAGTGATAGCGTTATACCAATATGAATTGAGTGACTTAAGTTACAGTTAAATGTGGAAGGCCCTACTGCTCCAGATTTTGGTCTGGCCATTACATAAATCAAGTAGAATAACTTTGTCTTTTAATATCCACATTATACAATATATAATGATTATCGTTAACAACCATTAATGGCACCATCAGTTATCCCACTCTAACCACACTGTATGGCACATTTCATCCCTAATGTTGTGAAGGCTGAGCTAGTTCTTATGCTTAGTGCTTGAACATCTGAAATTCTGAGTTACAAACTAGGTTTTTAACAGAAACCCCATATGAAATCCCATGGTTCTGAGATCCGGAGACTGTGGGAGACAGAATATGGAGCTGTGTGAGCACTCATATCACCTGCCTTTATTGCAGTTTATGTTTTAAGGTTTTTTTAAGTTTTAAGTAACAGCTATGACTCAGCTGATCTTGGGAAATAACGTTAAAAGAACCATTATCAGATTTACTACCGTATAACCATCTTTCAAATTATATAAAGTTGCTTTACCGTAGATTATACAGTATCAAAAGTTCAGATTTGTTGAGACACCCAGGATACCTCTTAAAGGCTACATTTATTGTAACATGAAACAACTTTTGAAAACATTTCAACTTCTTTTTGGTAAAGACCTTTACTTTAGAGTCTAGAATTTATTTAGGTGGGTGGAAGTGACAATTTACTTAAATTATAGGAAAGTTTGCCTTGAGCACGCAAAGCCGTGAAAATAGTTTATGTATGCTTCTTCTCTTTTAAGGGAAACCCTTATGTGACCATATCAAAATCTGTTTTTAAACTGCATTTTTAGTTTTGTTTAAATTGGTAGTGTTGACAATATATTTCCTGACCTATAAACTATGATCTAGATTAGATTTCAATATTTCATAGTTTTTAAGATCTTGTAATGTCCAAAGAAATAATATGGGGCGACTCTGAACCCAAAATACATTTTCCATTTGGAAAAATACTTTCCAAAAACTATTTGATATGGTCTTTCCATTTATACATTTTACTTCTATGCATTTGAATGATTATAATTATGTAACAAAATCCAAACTGCTAGTATTAAGCATTTAGAACAATAGCATAAAAAGCGTTGGTCTCTACATGTGTTTTTCAGGTAAGTCAATTTCACAATTATATAAATTAGAAATGTAGTTTAAGCTGGACTTTTATAAATTGGCAAATGAGTCCAAGATTTTCTTGCACTTTCGCTTCTTTAGCTTTAGCCTTTGGTAAGCACATTATACCACCTCTACACTCGGGCTAAATGTTTGTGTTGAGACACTCGGGTGACACTTGATTTAAATATAAATTTGGCAAAAAACATAAATTCATTATACCCCCTCTAATTCGATCTCGGATGGTTTGATTACTAACTTAGTCACACTGTGCCGCTATCAGTGTTTGTACATATCCGACGCATGGCTCCTTTCGGTAGGAACCATCATTGATAACCATCAATAGTATTAAATCTATAAATACATTTCAATATTCTCAGTTTAAACCACAGTTTATAATGTTTTCATGTAAACATGGTTGCCGTATGTCATGTTATTATGGTTTCCAGTTCACCATTTTAGTCACTTAATGATGGGTGTGTTAATGCATTCAGCCAATAAAAGTAAATGAAAAACATAAAAATCTTAAAATATTTATTCCAAGATTTACTTAAGCTATCCTGTTTTTTTTTATTTATTTTTTCACTAACCGCTAAATAACTTTATAAAAATGGTGTTGTAGAAAAATTTTAGTGGTAGTACCCACAGAGTATGAGGCTATTTTATAGACTTTGATTTATTTTTGTATAAGACTTTGTTGTTAAAATTTGAAGTTTATAATATGCATTTCCTTACAAATCTTAAAATATAAAAATAATCCCTATTTCCCTTGGTCACGCCATAACTTGAGAATGAGGGCACCAAATTGAATAATTCTTTTTCTGTTGTGATCGTTAATGTCAGGACAAGGTTTTTAGCAAAGAAAGTTGTTAATCCAACCTAAGGGTTCTGTCCCACTGGCCTTCAAAGTTCCCATTGATTTGATCAAAGTTCAGTTAGTTACGATGAAAGGCATAAAAATATGTTCATTATGGAAATAATGGCAACTCTAACTCTTTTAGAAGCGACTACGTACACGTCCGACGTAAGCCGCTACCGCTTAGTTAGGTTAGGTTAGGAGGTTTTCGTTATGTGTCACTGGCTCTCAATCTGTTTTAAAAATCACAGGAAAAGTAATGTACGGTGCATTATTTGGAACGGAAGTGAACAGTAGCGGCTCATGTCGGACGTGTATGTAGCCTCTGCCAACTCTTTTTTCTATGCCGAAGTTAGCACTATATAAAAATAGGCGAGTCAGCGTAGCAAACAAGCTCATCCAGGAGACGAGTGAGCGAAGCGAACGAGCTCATCTTGAAAATGAACGAGTATTTGACATAAAACAAATTCAATGACATTAGGGCAGGACATGGTCTGTCGGGCCAGCTAGTAAAGATTTAGGCCTACAAATTTAATCTATGATAGATTTATACCTCAGACTGCTTTCATGTGTTTGTTTTCTCATTTGTTGCAGGTGACCTCCAGGAGAGACTCCCCTCTATTTCAAGAACCAACTTTCACTTTGTATGGGCTTAACCCACTACTCATAACCCACACACCAAGGTGGCCCAAAAGGTAATTTTTCAGGACTCTATAATAAGGCTTGTAAAAGAACCTATTCCAGTCCCTTTAAACAAATCAACTTTACCATTAAAAGGTTGAAAGTATAGTAATGCTTCAAATCCATCGTGACTATTCTAATTTTTTATGTATTTTAGGTAATTATTCCTCCCTTAAAATCTCCTTTAAATGCTATAGCAATATTTCATATCATTAAGAACAACTATTCCACATATTTTTTCTAACTCAATATATCCTATCATCTCCTAAATATCTTCATTCTCCCAGCCCCTAGTTTCCAGGCCACCTTGTCCCCCTGCTCCTGAATCCCACCCCTGTGACACTGTCACCGCGACATTCTTGTAGGATAATTGGACGAAAGTGCACTGACCAGATCCCACGAGGTATGGTTATCGAGACTTTTGATCCCTACACCTTAGAAGTCCAAGTTAGAATTGTTCACTCCTCGTGGGTGAACCGAACCCTTCTAGGTGTCCAACGAGGCGACTCACAGTTCACTCTCCGCTCACATTTACATTTGGAAGTGATTCTGCAACAATCGGCTTTCATCCTCTGAAGCCGATACACTCTGAGAATCGTCTTTCCTGGACTACTGAAGGGAGAAACTCCACAACTCTCTCATCTGCTTCTCCACCCGTGATCCTACCCTTGTGCTGACTGTGGGAGAACAGCCTGTCCAGTCCAAAGATCCACCAGCTGCTTCTACTACCCATTTGTGGTTAGTATTAATTTTTTAAATCATTATATTTTAGCTAAAATCCTCGTTTGAAAGATTAGTGTTTTGGGTAAGTACATGTATTTGTAGAAAAACAGTTTGGAATTTGTTACATTGTATTGGTTAAAATTAAAATTATTATAAAGATATTTTCATTACTCATTCTACTATGGTAATAAATCCCAGCACTTAAAAAAAATAATCACTATCAAGAAACTGACACATACTTGCTCCTGACTTTCCAAATTCAATGAATAAATTTATTTTTATTTACTAAATATAAAATATTAGCTGCCATCGTTCCTGGTTTCACCCGGGAATACGACAGTTGTGTGTGCTGCATTCTGTGGTTGAAATTTTCATCAGCTCAAACCAAAGTGAATGTCCATAAGAATATCACAGGATTGGAACTTTGAAGCCCCGTGGGGCATAGCCCTATGGGAATTTCTTAAAATCCCTTCTTAGTAGGTGCCTATATGCTATAAGAGGAGTCTACATGAAAAATTTCATGCTTCTAGGTGCAATGGTTTGGCCTGGGCGTTGATCGGAATTTCGTATTTATAGATATAGATTAAGTATGGTACTTAAAATTTACTATGAAATTAAAATTTAACAACTTTATGATTTGCATGATAAATATGTTTTTACAACTGCAGGATATAATTAAAAACAACACTTCAAATTATATTTACACTTACTACTCTTCTTGCAAACAAGGCAGTTCAAAGATGTAATACACCCGTCGCAGCAAACCTGCATACTCAGCGAATTTCCAATGAATATATAACATAACAAATTAACACTTAATGGGATTCATAAGAAATATATTCACAAACAAGCAATATTAAAAATATTAATTATTCTCCATAAGAATAACATTGGGGATGAGTACGCAGGTTTGCTGCAACAAGGAAATTAAAAATAATGGGGTTGTATGCAATTATCATTAGAACTCATCTAAGTAAAGTCACATCCCAAGTCTCATTCATATACATTTATAAGTAAGCGATATATAAGATTTTAATTATTCTCCATAAGAATAACATGGGGACCGATTACCCGATTACCGATTACGTTTGTACCAAATTTCATTAAGATCGGACCTTTTTTACGAGAGTTATCATGCTTACGGACACATATATGTATATATATATATATATATACATATATATATACATATATCAAAATTTGAACGAATGGTGTTTTTGGCATCTGGGGACCTCAAAATAAAAAGTTATCATGGTCTCGGGCTTAAGTCTTACCATGAGACCTACGGTAATAGCTTCTTCCCTATAGGGTAAATTCGCTAAAAGAAATAATGGTAGTCTACAAAGCTTAATAGAAAGCAAATTACAAGTTGTGATCACCCTGATGGTACAGCTCGCTTAACAGCCTGTAGACGTAGGAAGGAGCGTGACCCCCCCCCCCTGAAAAATAAATATAAAGTAGATTACTTTACTTATAAAATCACATTCAATTTACAATTAGTTTTGTTTTCACTAAACCTATAAAACGAGTTCGCATGCAGCACGCTGATGTGAGAGAAGTAAATTTCCACTTAAAAAACTTAATCAAAAACAAAATCAGAGTTAAAACATACATTTATTCCAATTTGTATCTAAATCTGAAAACATTTATTTTTTTGGCTGTTCTGTTGCTCCTGGTTCCATTTACCTGCAATGCTGGGAATACAATATTGCACATTATAAGGTTAGGAGAAGGTCCAGTCAGGATTTAAAGTAGGCGTGAGGTTGCTGGGGATGATAAATACCCCCGTCGCAGCAAACCTGCATACTCAGCGAATTTCCAATGAATATATAACATAACACATTATAACACTTAACAGGATTCATAAGAAATGTATTCACAAACAAGCGATATTTAAAATATTAATTATCCTCCATAAGAATAACATTGGGGATGAGTACACAGGTTTGCTGCAACAAGGCACACAAAATAATGGGTTTTTATGCAAATATCAATAGAACTCATTTAGTGAAGTCACATCCCAAGTTTCATCCATATACCTTCATAAATAAGCGATATATAAATTTTAAATACTTTCCATAAGAATAAAATGGGGACGAAGTACCTAGGTTTGCTGCTACAGGAGCCATAGGCGAAAAATTGTTTTTTTTGTGCAAACAACAATAAACCATAACCAGATCAAGCCATATACCAAATTTTGCCAGTTTATGTTCATAAATAAGCGAGATATACAATTTTTCTTTTTCTCCATAAGAATAACATTAGACAACGTACTGTGTTTAGCACTTTCAATATCTCAGGAACCAATTGACGTAGAGCAATGATAAAAATATCAAATTGTTTGTTTTTTTATGATGAATTAAATGGTAAAAATTTAAATTTGATTTAAATAAAAATTACATGAGGAAACCCCAAAAAACCCATTTTTGGGGTACAAAACCCCCCAAAAACCCCCCTTTGGATGGTGTGATTCATCTGGTTTTCGAACTCTTTCAAATAAATGATGCTTTACACATTTGTACCAAATTTCATTATGATCGGACCTTTTTTACGAGAGTTATCGTGCTTACGGACACACACATATATATATATATATATATATATATATATTTATATATACATACATATATAAAAATTTGAACGAATGGTGTTTTTGGCATCTGGGGACCTCAAAATGAAAAGTTATCATGGTCTCGGGCTTAAGTCTTACCATGAGACCTACGGTAATAGCTTCTTCCCTATAGGGGAAATTCGCTAAAATAAACCAAAAAATGAATAACAGGTTTTTCTAATGGAGAACTCCCATAAGCAATGTACTGTCTTTAGTCGATGTACATTTTCTTTAATAACTCGTTAAATATTTTTGCTATAAAGATGACAGAGGCCTTAAATCTTTCGCCTTACTTATCTCCTACTTTTTACATGCAATTATTTTACATCCGGGGCTTTTCTGACCCTTTTTGCGCCCAAAAACTCAAAATTTCAAAGAATAATCCTCATAAAAGTCGGTTAGAGTTATCTGATTGTTTTGGCCAACAATCTTGTCCAATTCATTGAAGAAAGGAATGTCTCTACCAAATTTAAAGTAAATCGGACAAAAGATGTGACCGCTAGAGTGCAAACACATATATACATATAATTTTGAACGACCCCAATAACGTGTTCAGGGGGTCACGTCAGGAACTTCTATGGTGGTTCCGGGCTTAAGTTTCACTGTGCGGGTTATGCTAATAGTTAACTTTTCCATAGGAAATTCACTAATAAATTGTTTTACATATATTTTACAGTCATTTAAATTTGTAATAATACACTGATTACAATTGATCTAGCGTTAGTTTTGAAGTGTTTTGCATTAGTGAAATCCAGTTTTGTTTTATTGATGCTAAAACGGAGTTCAGTTTTAACGCCCTATATACGCTACATGCAAACTTTGTAAACATTAAGGCTTTTGTTTTAAGACTTATCCCCACATATTATATAGTAAAAAGTGCGTCTAGGTGTGCAGTTGTGCAAACTGCTTTTGGATTTTTGATTTAGGCCTCAGGGCTTTGTTCCACGGGACTTCCAAGTCCCAATGATATTCAAATGGAGGAGAGTTTTATTTCGTTTGTGTCACGTGTTAGTTCTTATTTCAATTCAAATAAATAAACAGCTGTTATAAGGCTTATATCCAACTAAAGACTGTCATTGTTTTGTTTACTGCAGGTCAATTATTTAGACGGTGACCTGCGCGAAAATATTTCGCGCTTGTAGGGGAGGAAAAAACAACCTCCCACCAATTCTCCCTCGAGCCACGAGAAGGGTCAGGGGGAGTGAGACCCCATCCACCATTCATACACAACAGTTGGCAAAGAACTTAGTAATGACTAACTTGTTATTTTTTGGGGAACGGTTGCAACTATTAAAACTCCGCCTTACAATTAAGTATTATTTTAAATGTTTTTAGCTTTATAAAACTGATATGATCTTGATTTAGATCAGCTGGAAAATATGTTAACTACATAAACAAACGTCACGGGATTCTATATTTCATGCCTAATAAATACCTACAGTTGAATTAAGTTTACCATTTATTGTTCGTTAAATATTAATCCTGAACTAAGTCATATGATGAGTTGGCTACCTAATCTAGCAAACTTACCTAGTTGTCATCCCTCATAACTGCTTTAAGAGAGCCTAAATATTTTTAAGAACACTAAACCATTGACTATAAATACTGAAGTTATTTTTATATATATATTTTTTTTTATTGAAATCAGCTTTAAAAAACGCACAATTTGGTGTTTTGATCTTTGCTCTACGTCAAATGGTTACAGAGATATTGAAAATGCTAAACACAGTACGTTGTCCAATGTTATTCTTATGGAGGATAAGAAAAATTGTATATCTCGCTTATTTATCAACTTTTCCTGATGAAACTTGGTATATTGCTTCATATCTTTGTGATCTGTTGATATTTGCACTAAAAGATATTTTTTGTCCGATATTTCCCTTAGCAGCAAACCTGTGTACTCAGCCCCCATGTTATTCTTGTGGAAAATAAGTAATGTATATTCTCCCTTAATTATGAACATAAATTAATAAAATTTGGTATGTGGCTTTACCTACTCGGGTTATATTGATATTTGTATAAAACCCCATTTTTTGTGTTCCTTGCTTCAGCAAACCTGCGTACTCAGCTGCCATTTTATTCTTATGGAGAATTAAAATGTCATAAATCGTTTATTTATGAATGTATATTGATGAAACTTGGTATGTGGCTTATGTGGTATTAAGATACATATGCATTGGAAATTTGCTGAGTACGCAGGTTTGCTGCTACGGGGGTATTTAATTGTGCCTTGTGTGTCATTGTACTATATGTGTTCGTGTTTCAATTTTAAATTTACATGACAAATCTTGAAGATGCTGCCTAAGGATGTGGTCGTTGCCACAAAACATGTAGTATAGTTGTGTATATGTTATATATTGTATATTGTATATTAGTATAGTATATATATATATATATTAGAAAATAAAAATTTGTTTTATAATATATATATATATATATATATATATATATACTTGCTGTTACCCGCAGCTTCGCTTACGACAAATTAAAACACATTAACCAACCAGAAACTGACCAGAACTATCAAATCTTTGTTTAGTTTTACCATATGACTTTTGCCCTAACCGACAAACAACTACAGCAGGTAATTTTATAAACGAGATCGCACGCAGCACTCTGAAGTGAGGGAAGTGAATTTACGCATTAAAACCTTAAAAAAAATAGTTGCAACACAACAGGATATTGAAAGGTAACAAGTTTATTTTATTACTGATTTAAATATCAATATCCAGAAGTAGGAAAATTAATTCAGATTAAATCTATTATTTTACTGTCAACTGTATACTTGTTATTATACATACACAAGTCAAGTCAGTTGGAGTGTTAACATTCAGTGACGACAAGTACAACTTTAAAGTTTTTAGTGAAATAGAAAGTTTAATGTGCCAGACACATAGTGGAAACATTGATAAAGTGTAAATCTCATGACTGAATAATCAAGTTTAATTTTATTCTGTATATAACATTTGTTTTCAAATAATCAAGTACTCACATCTCAGCATGAAGAAAATCGCATGTACTTGTTCAATATTTAAACATTGATAACGTAACTAATGGCATAATACTTTAGAAACACTTATGAAAAATTAAAATGGTATTCCATTTTGTATGAATTTAAAGACTTCATGAATTTACTCTGCTGCGATATAGCAAGTGGAAAGTTGTACAAATATAACCAGTTGACCAGTTTTGAACAGTGCAGTATTTCCTGTTTGAGGATTCATAACCCACCACTCACGGCTAACTACATAGGTGAACTACATACGTAAAAAATATAATTTAAAAACAAATTAAATTTGTCAAATAGTTTAAGTACAGTTCACAATTAATCATGATAGGATAATCGGATATGGATAACCAAAGAAATTAATTTAATCCTAATATCAATGTACTAAGCAATTCTACAAGACACTTTTTGTAAATTTGTAACACTCCTCAGCCGCTCATCAGTCTAACCTTTTTTAGTCAGGGTTTGAAGGAATTTTTTTCCCTGAATTTGTTCTTTGATTCGGAATGAGATGATATAACAAGTGAATTATGAAAATGTAAAACTGCTGCTTAGAAATACAATATAAAACAAAACAAATAATTACCTCCGCCATACTTAGCGAATTTCCAATGAATAAACAAATTTCCAATGTCTTAATAACAAATTAATTCACTTACCAGGATTCATAAGAAATATATTCACAAATAAGCGATATTTAAAATAGTAATTATTCTCAATAAGAATACCATTGGGGATGAGTATACAGGTTTGCTGCAACAAGGAACTCAAAATACAGTAATGGGTTTTTGTGCAAATGTCAATAGAGCTTATCTAAGTGAAGTCACATACCAAGTTGCAACCATATACATTCATAAATAAGCGATATATATATAACATTTTAATTATTCTCCATAAGATTAACATGTGGACTGAGTATCTAGGTTTCCTGCTTCGGGAACCATAGGAGAAAAATTGTTTATTTGTGCAAACAACAATAAACCACAATCAGATGAAGCCGAGTGAACAGGAATTGTTTTAGCGAATTTCCTATAGGGAAGAAGCTATTACCGTAGTCGGCATGGAAAGACCTAGGCCCGGGACAATGATAACTTTTTGTTTGGATGGTGTCCCCAGATGCCAAAAACACCATTTGTTCAAATTTGTATATATATATATGTATATTATATATATACAAATTTGAACGAATGGTGTTTTTGGCATCTGGGGACACCAACCAAACAAAAAGTTATCATTGTCCCGGGCCTAGGTCTTTCCATATATATATACTAGCTGTTACCCGCAGCTTCGCTTACGACAAATTAAAACACATTAACCAACCAGAAACTGACCAGAACTATCAAATCTTTGTTTAGTTTTACCATATGACTTTTGCCCTAACCGACAAACAACTACAGCTGGTAATTTTATAAACGAGATCGCATGCAGCACTCTGAAGTGAGGGAAGTGAATTTACGCATTAAAACCTTAAAAAAAAAATTAATAAAGGGTTTCAAACAACTCTGGTAACATTTTTTTTTTAAATTGAAAAATGTTATTTTTGGCTGTTCTGATGCTCCTGGTTATATTTAAACTGACTTTTAGGATGGCAATGTTGTATATTATAAGGTTAGTAGGAGGTATATTCAGGATAAAAAGTTGGTACCGGTATAGGGGTATTGGGGGTGATAAAACTACATAAATATATGAAAAACAGCCTTATCCAGTGTAAAATCCCCATAAGACAATGTACTGTGTTAAGACAATTAATATTTTTTTAATAACTCGGTAAATATTTGTGCTAGAATGATGAAGGAGGGCTTAAAATTTTTGGCCTTTTAAGTACAATAATTTGATATGCAATAATGTTAAATTCGGGGCTTTTCTGAGCGTTTTTGGGCCCAAAAACTCAAAATTTGAAAAAGTAAATCCCCTAAAAAGGGGATTAGAGTTGTCCGATTGTTTTGCCCAACAAACTTGTCCACCCATTTACAGAAGGCAAGGTTCCTACCAAGTTTCAAGTAAATCGGACAAAAATTGCAACCGCTGGAGTGCGAACTCATATATATATAAAGTTTTTAGCGACCCCCCAAAATGTGTTCAGGGGGTCACGTTAGGAACATCTATGGTGGTCCCGGGCTTAAGTTTTACCGTGCTAAACATACTAATAGTTCACTTTTCCATAGGAAATTCACTAATAAATTATTTCCTTCCATAAGATTTGCATTAGAACTTACAGGACCCGTGGGGAGGAGTCCTAAGGTTGGATGCGGTCATTATCAGGTCTGTATGTTAATGTGATATGTAAGCTATATTCATGCAAAATTTCAGCTTAATCGGTCTGGTAATTTAGCCGTGATGGAACTCCAAATATCCATACGTGCATCCAAACAAACATCCAAACTTTCACATTTATAATATTAAGTAGGATATATATGTGTCCGTAAGCACAATAACTCTCATAAAAAAGGTCTGATCTTAATGAAATTTGGTTCAATTGTGTAAAGTACCATTTATTTTAACGAGTTCGAAATCTAGACGAATCACACCATCCGAAGGGGGATTTTGGGGGGGTTTTGTACCCCAAAAATTTTTTTTTGGGGTTTTCTCATGTAATTTTTATTTTAATCTAATTTTAATTTTTACTGTTCAATTCAGCTTAAAAAAACAAACAATTTGGTATTTTGATCATACTCTACGTCAATTGGTTACTGAGATATTGAAAGTGCTAAACACAGTACGTTGTCCAATGTTACTCTTATGGAGAAAAATAACAATTTAATATCTCGCTTATTTATGAACATAAACTGACAAAACTTGGTATACGGCTTCATCTGATTGTGGTTTAATGTTGTTTGAACAAAAACAATTTTTGACTATAGTCCCGTAGCAGCAAACCTAGGTCCTCACTCCCCATGTTATTCTTATGGAGGATAATTAAAATGTTATATATTGATTATTTATGAATGTATATGGATGAAACTTTGTGTGTGACTTCACTTAGAAAAGCTCTATTGATATTTGCATAACAACCCATGATTTTGTGTTCCTTGTGGTAGCAAACCTGAATAGTCATCCCCAAAGTTATTCTTATGGAGAATAATTAATTAGTATAAATAGTATCCCTTATTTTTGAATATTTGAATTTTTTATTTTTGAATTTTTTAAAAAGCTATATGATATGTAATTCTTAGTCTCCTTGCTTTCAGGAAATCTGTTTCAAAATCAGCAGTAAAAGTAGTCACTTTGCCTATTCACGTTTTCTCTGTTATTCATTTTGTTTATAGATTTGAATATAGCAAATTTTCAGTGAAAAATCATCATACTTTATCTTGGTTTATTCCAAACTGAATGATGGGAGACGGCTTAAATTAAAAGTCTTGATCCCAAGGACTCGGGAAAAATAGCAGTATTTCTAAAAAATTACCAGCAAACGAGAAATAACGTGAAACATCCCCCATAAGAAAAGCATGGGGATATAAAAACGTCTGCTTGGTTTACATTCAAACATGGGATTACTTGCCTACTTTGTTTACGAACTGACATGTTCTTACTTATTTAGTTTTAATAAAAAAGTAAAACAATCAGATGAGGCAGAGTATTAGAGCAAGGTTATGAACTTTGGCCCCTTCAAGCCACAAGTATATGTTTATGTCCGTAAACATATACTATAACTATATACTATATTACATATACTATATACTATATACCATATACATATAACATATACTATATTTTGTTTGTTGGTTATGTGGCTTAAGAGGGGGGCTCCAGTCCTCTGCTACCTGCTTCTCCCATAATACCCAATGTTAACTCTCAGAGTCTGTCCCTCCTCAGAGGATTAACCGAAATAGTTGATTTATGGTTCATTTTATGAGCAAAAAGTACATACCGGTGGCGATTTCAGTGAGGAGAATTTTTAAATCACAAATAGTACACACATAACAAATTTTTTAAAACACCGTAGTTTATCTAAATTTCTTTCAATGATTATTATTTGTGATACCGAAATGTTGCTCAATATAATTGCTAGATGTTTTTTGGCTCCTTAAAATGACCCACACATCAACGATAGCAGATAATCCGTTGAGAGGAGGGATGGGCTTTGAATGTTAACATTGGCCTTGTGGGGGAAGCAGCTAGAATCGCCAAAAGTTTCATGACTGGAGCGCCTTTTTGTTAAATATATCATTTTACTCAAATAAGTTCCTACTTATCCTAATTTTTGAGGCCGAATATCTCCTTCTTTTCCCCAAAAACCTCCTACTTTTCCTATTAGCGAATTTCCCCTATAGGGAAGAAGCTATTACCGTAGTCGGCATGGTAAGACCTAGGCCCGGGACCATGATAACCTTTTCGTTTTGAGGTCCCCAGACCCCAAAAACACGTTTCGTTCGATACTGTATATATATATATATATATATATATATATGTGTCCGTGAGCACGATAACTCTCGTAAAAATGATCCGATTTTGACGAAATTTGGTATAAACATGTAAAGCAGCATTTATGACTTTAAGTTCGAAAACCAGACAGATCGACCTATCCGAAAGGGTATTTTGGGGGGGTTTTGTACCCCAAAAATGGGTTTTTTGAATTTTTTATATATAATTTTTGAAAAAGTCAAATTTTAGTTTTAACCATTCCATTCAGCTTAAAAAAACACACAATTTGGTATTTCGATCATTCCTCTACGTCAATTGGTTACCGAGATATTGAAAGTGCTAAACACAGTATGTTGTCTAATGTTATTCTTATGGAGGAAAAGAAAATTTTTTTATCTCGCTTATTAATGAACGTATACTGACGAAACTTGGTATACAGCTTCATCTCGTTGAGGTCTATTGATATTTGCTCCAAAAAATCTTTTTTGCATAACTCTCCCGTAGCAGCAAACCTGCGTACTCAGCCCCCATGTTATTCTTATGGATAATAATTAAATGCTCTGTCTCCCTTAATTATGAACATAAATGAATAAAAACTGGTATACGACTTCACCTAGTTGAGTTATATTGATATTAGCATGAAAACCCATTTTTTGTGTTCCTTGTTGCAGCAAATCTGCGTACTCAGCCACAACGTTATTCTTATGGAGAATAATTAAAATTGTATATATCGCTTATTTGTGAATATATTTTTATGAAACTTGGTAAGTGGCTTTATGTAGTGTTAAGACATTTATATCTCCATTGGAAATTCGCTGAGTATGCAGGTTTGCTGCGACGGGGGTATTTTTTAGGTATAAAATGTCAAAATGAACCCTGCAATTGACGTAGAGCAATGATCAAAATGCCAAATTGTTTGTTTTTTAAGCTTAATTAAATAGTAAAAGTTAAAATTAGATTTAAACAAGTTTGCACGCAGCACACAGATGTGAGGGAAGTGAATTTCCACATAACAAGTTTTAAAACACAAAATCAGTGTAAAAACATATGTTTATTCCAATTTTTATTAAAATCTGAGCACAGTGATTTTTTGGCTGTTCTGATGCTCCTGGTGGGAGGTGTTCTGATACTTGCAAAGTTGGGAATACAATTTTGCGCATTATAATGTTAGGTCCAGACAGACTTGAAAGTATGCGTGAGGTTGCTGGGGATGATAAAAGTACTCTAACAAAGGAATAACAGGCTTTTTTAGTGTAAAACCCCCATAAGACAACGTACTGTGTTTAGTCAAAACACATTTTCTTTAATAACTCGGTTAACATGTATGCTAGAATGACGAGGGAGGGCTTAAAACGTTTGCCTCACTAATTCCCATCTTTCTACATGCATTAATTGTACATACTGTACGGGGCTTTTCTGACCCTTTTTGGGCCCAAAAACTCTAAATTTGAACGATTAATCCCCAAAAAAAGGTTTAGAGTTTTCCAATTGTTTTGACCAACGAACTTGTCCAACTGATTACAGAAATAAATGTCCCTATCAAATTTTAAGTAAATCGGACAAAAAATGTGCTACAGTACAAACACACACACACACACACACACACACACACATATATATATATGTGTTTGTGTGTGTGTGTGTGTGTGTGTGTGTGTGTGTGTTTGTGCTTGTGTGTGTTTGTACTGTAGCACATTTTTTGTCCGATTTACTTAAAATTTGATAGGGACATTTATTTCTGTAATCAGTTGGACAAGTATATATATATATATATATATATATATATATATATATATATATATATATATATATATATACAATTTTGAGCGACCCCCCATAACGTGTTCAGGGGGACACATTAGGAACGTCTATGGTGGTTCCGGGCTTAAGTTTCACCGTGCGGGTCATGCTAATATTCACTTTCCAAAGGAAATTCAGTAATAAAAATTACATGTGAAAACCCAAAAAAAATGTTTGGGGTACAAAATCCCCCTTTGGATAGTGCGATTTGTCTGGTTTTCGAACTCGTACCAATAAATGGTACTTTACACATTTGTACCAAATTTCATTAAGATCCGACCTTTTTTTACAAGAGTTATAATGCCTACGGACACATAAATATATATCAAATCTCATAGATTGTGTTCAACATGGTTTTCGTTCTAATAAATCGGTGACTACTGCTGCTGTGGGCTTTGTTGAATATATTATTGAATCAGTTGATAAAGGAGAAGTTTGTGTGGGAATTTTCATGGATTTGTCAAAAGTATTTGGCACTGTCCATCATCTTACACTCTTACATAAACTATAAAGACACTTGGTGTTCATGGAACTGCCTTGAAGTGATTCGAGTCATACCTGTTGGGAAGATTTCAGTTTGTTGAATTAAGTCATAAGGAATTTAATAAAGTTTCAAAAGAAAAATCAAATTTAAAATTAATAGCACATGGGAGTCCCCCAGGGATCTGTTTTAGGTCCACTCCTCTTTGTCTGCTATGTAAAAAATATTGCACAAACTCTTCAAAAAATACTACAAGACAACTTGGTGTTTATGCAGATGATTCAAATCTGAAAGTGTCAGCAAAAACCGTTGAAGATGTTGACATTTTATCTTTCCTGGAATTGGCAAATGTAATAGACTTTAAAAAAATCATAAATTAAAATTAAATTCATCAAAAACTAATTTTGTTTCCTTCAAGACTGCTCAGTGCAGTAGAAAGCTTGAACCAACAATTGCAATCGATTCTAGGCTAATAGAAATAAAAAAGTTTACTAAATTTTTGGAGCTGGATATAGATGAGAATTTGAGTTGGAATTGTCATGTGGAAATAAAAGGGTTTTTTGAAAATTAACTCAGGAATTTACGTTATACAAAGGATGTCATTTGTATGCACTGATATAAGTGTGTTACAAATGAAAACCAAACCCATATTAACTCCCATATTTCATTTGGCTTGGCTTTATATGGTCAACAACAAAATAAAACTTAAATTAAATTTTGAAGACACAAAAGAAAGCTGTCAGAATAATTTTCAATTTGAGACCTGATCATTCTGCAAAAGAATATTTCAAAACTTTAAAAATATTAACTGTAAATGGACAGTATATTTATGATATGGTATTTAGCAATTCAAATCCTTTAAAACAGAAATATGTTCAGTCTCACCAATATGACACTCTAAATAAAAATACCATCATACCCATTCACCATAGATTAGCATTTTATGAAAAAAAAAACCTTTATATAATGGATCAAAATTCTTATATAGACTTCCTATTTTGTTAAAAACTGAAAATTAAAATTTTAAAAAAATATCTATTTGAAAAACCATTATACTCATTTGAGGAGTTTTATAACACTTTTAGCCTTTAGTTTTCAGTTTTGAATTTGACACTATTCTCATGTATTATGGATACATATTTTGAAAAAATTGATGTGATTTGATATATATATATACATATAATACCCCTGTCGCAGCAAACCTACTCAAATGAATTTCCAATGAATATATATGCCTCAATAACACATTAAGCCATTTACCAAGATTCATAAGAAATATATTCACAAATAAGTGATATTTAAAATACAAGTTATATTCTCTATAAGAATAACATTGGGGATGAGTACGCAAGTTTGCTGCAACAAGGAACACAAAATAATGTGTTTTTATGCAAATATCATTAGAACTCATCTAAGTGATGTCGCATACCAAGTTTCATCTATATACATTCCTAAATAAGCGATATATAATATTTGAATCATTCTCTATAAGAATAATACGGGAACCAAGTACCTAGGTTTGCTGCTAAGGGAACCTAAGGCGAAAAAAATTGTTTTTTTGTGCAAACAAAAAGAAACCACAACCAGATGAAGCCATATACCAAGTTTTGTCCGTTTATGTCCATAAATAAGCGGGATATAAAATTGTTCTTTTTCTCCATAAGAATATCATTAGACAACATTCTGTGTTTAACACTTTCAATATCTCAGTAACCAATTCATGTATAGCAACTATCAAAACACCAAACTATTTGTTTGTCAAGCTGAATTCAATGGTGAAAATTAAAATTTGATTTAAATAAAAATTACATGTGACAACCCCCAAAAAAAAACATTTTTGGGGTACAAAACCCCCAAAAATCTCCCTTTGGATGTGCAATTCGTCTGTTTTCAAACTCGTTCAAATAAATGGTACTTATTTACACCTTTGTACCAAATTTCATTAAGATCGGACCTTTTTTTACGAGAGTTATCGTCCTTACAGATATATATATAAATAAATAAGTAAATAAATATATATATATATATGTATACATTTAAACAAATTTCAACGAATGGTGTTTTTGGCATCTGGGTTCCTCTAAACGTAAGTTATCATGGTCCCGGGCCTAGGTCTTACCATGCCGACTACGGTAATAGCTTCTTCCCTACTGGGGAAATTCACTAAATAGTTAAAAAACAAACTTCCCTGGATTTTGTTTGGTTCTGTATAATTTTGTGATTTGAAATTAAGATTTCATCTGCCATTTTTCCAATATGGCGGCCAACTTTACTTTTTTTTATAAAATGTCCAAAGTTTTATTATTGAATCAGGTAGAAGATATAATTTTAAAACGTTTTTATTCTTCGTATTTTTTTGCTAAACCCAACCGTTAAGTGATTTCTATTGTTTTTAACAATAAGTATCTCACCTTATGAGTAGCTCTGGAGGCTAAACAGTTAGGTTTACGAAATAAACACCAAGAACAAAAACGTTTTAAAATTACACTTTCTACCCCATTTATTAATAAAATTAGGGTAATTTCATAAGAAAAATTTAAATTGGTAGACATATTGGAAAAATGGTGGGGAAATGTTTGAAACTAGATATGTCAATTCCACAAACAAAATATTTCTATCTATTTTAGTTTAAAAAATACATATTTGTTTCAATACATAATTTATACACTGTATACAGTTTCGAACAAATGGTGTTTTTGGGGTCTGGGGACCTCAACACAAAAAGTTATCATGATCCCGGGCCTAAGTCTTACCATGCCGGACTACGGTAATAGCTTCTTCCCTAGCTATAGGGGAAATTCGCTAAATTCCGCCCCACACATCAGTGTGCTGCATAGAAAATTTGTTTCTAGTTTTCACAAGACTCTATAGAGAGGAAATTGCACCCCCCACTCCGTCGTATCTGAACGTTCTCGAGTTTTGACGATGACACCCGAACGAAGAACGTTTTGTTCTTATGTTTTGGCTACTTTTTTAAAGTTTAAAAAAGTAATCTACCAACACATTTTCAAAATAAAAACCATAGCTAGGCTATCATACCGGCCGATTTCGGGGCCTTTTATGTCAATTACAAAAGGAAACCCCTGTAAATTGATATTATTATAATCAACTATACGTAAATTTAAATTAATAAAAAAACTATTGTTATTTTGGTTAAAACAAAAAAATTATTATTACTAACAATTTTCCATCTTCAAAAAGATAAACCATAATGTGCAGTCTCAAACTGGGAACCTCCAACGTATCAAACTAACGTCATAACCACTGAGCTATTTCGCCATGTCTGCTAATGTTAATTTTATTACAAATGAAGCAATAGCACTTACTCTAAACCAACAGCTGTTTTATGTCGTCGCTAGACGAGAGTGGGGGGTGCAATTTCCTGTCTGTAGAATCTTTTCTAGTTTTCATACTTCATATTGTTGAATAAGTTACCTAGTAACAGTAACACAACATTCTAAAATTATTTCAAAAATTGTTTAGCTTAAATCCTGCTCTCCATTTAAAAGAACTATGCTGGGAACGACGGTTGTGAGTAAAACATAGATTAAAAATGTGGATATTAGAATCATGAATTCGTACTAGTTTTAGGACTCTTAACCACTAATGCACACTTTGATTCATATGAAAGCAAATATGTATGATGCACGAGTGGGATTCCTGGAGTTTTCTAGTTACTGACTAGGACGGTCCTATAGTAGGACCACACAATTACAGCACATTAGTAATTCCAGGAGCCAGGGTCAATTATTCGAAGAAGAGTTGTCAATATAGATCAAGTGGCTTAAGTAACAGATACATGTGGAAAACCACTACTCCAGATATAGGTCTGGATATATAACTTAGATAGTCATTACATAAATCTAACATTTTCATTAAATGTACCATAGAATAGAGTAACTTTATCTTTCAAATGGATTACAATCGTAATAATTTAATCAATAATACTAGTAAATACCAGCAAAAAATTAATTTCTTCCAAATTTTCTTAAACAAGTTTGTAAATTATTTTAAAAGAAATATTTTATCATCCAAGGAAAAAATGTTATCAACTTAAAAACTTTAACGTTTTTTAAAGCACTTAATTCTAGTTGGGCAAATCAAATGGCAGTTTATTTTAGTCTAAGACAATAGCAATCTTTTGCAACCTTGGTCAAGAAATGTTGAGGTCTTCAGGTAGTCTGGTTCCATTACCATGAACTTCATAAGAATTCATCTAGATTTTCTTTAAAATGTTGAAGGTACTGAAACGAGTTTACTTTGAAGTGTCAAAATACCAAAATGTTTGAACCAGGATTCCCAGCTATCTATACCACATTTACCATTGTACACAAGGCCTTCTTTTGCCACAATAAAGGAAAAACCATTTGTTTTCATATACATAGTGATAATTTGAACTTTAATTCCAATTGTTTGCAAAAGTATGAGCATTTCAGTTATCCCACTCTGACCACACTGTATGGCACATTTCATCCCTAATTTTGTGAAGGCTGAGCTAGTTATTATTCTTAGTTCTTGAAGATTGGAGACGTTAAAACTTATAAACTCGGGTTTTAACCAAAACCCATATGATATCCCATAGTTTTGAGATCCGGAGACAGAATATGGAGCTGTCTGAGCGTTCATAGCACCTGCCTTCAGTGCAGGTTATTTTTTTAGTTTAACATAACAGTAATGAATCAGTTGATCTTTGAAAATAACTTTAAAATCTATATATTAATACGCTAGGGGTTTTTCTTCACTGCCATAACTCGATAATGGCTGGACGGTTTTTAACGTTTGAGGTGACAAATTAAATGTATTTTACATATATTTGCCAATACGTCTCAGAATTTTAAGAAAGGGCATCACTTAAATACAGTAAAGGGCTGAATTTTAGGAACAGTGGCGCTATCCGACGGCGGAAGTCTAAACTAAGTGTTGATTATCATCCGTTTGAATATCAGATGTTTTGTTATGTTTGTTTACAACTGAAGTAACTTTTCATTGGGTACAGACTTGCTCGGATTTGAGCAACAGGACCATTATCAGTTTTACTGCCACACATCTTTAAAATTATCTAAATTATCAATTGTGATTATAGAGTCTAAAAGTCCAGATTTTTCTTAGATACCCAGTATTCTTCTTAAAGGCTATATTTGTAAAGGATTTACTGATCAAATCATGTTTTAAGTTATTTAAAGTACCGCGAACATATTTTTAATTTTTGGCAGTGTTATTAAAAGAACTACAAATAAGATATTTTTTCTGGAAACACCCTATTATGCTTTTCAAGGACATTTGTGACAAAAAATACATATTTAGCTAATGCTATCATTATCAATTATAATAAATGGTCATTTGTACCTTGCATAAACACCATGGCATGATACTTTAAAACAAACTTATTTCCCATGCAGTCTTGAAACAAATTGAACTTGTTTTTGGTAAAATATTTACTTTGGAGGCTAAAATTTATTTGGGTGGGTGGAGGTGATAACTTAATTATATTATACTAAGATTTGTCTTGAGCCCCCAAAGCTATGAAAATAGGTAACATCTAAAATAGTTTCATACATTATGGTTTTTTCCTTATAAATTGTGACCCTCATGTGACTAACATACCTATTAAAATCTGTTTTTAAACTACGAGTACATGATTAGTTTTGTTTATATAGTGTTTGTTGGCAATATCTTTCCTGACCAAAACTATGATCTAGTTTAGATTTCAATAGTTCATAGTTTTGAAATCGTGTGATGCCCAAAGAAATAATACATAATGGGACCACTCTGAACACAAAATATTATTTCCATGGGGAAAAATACTTTTGCAAAAACAATTTGATACAACCCTTTTATTTATTTTTCTTGTATGTATTACAATGAGTATAATTATTATATAACAAATTCCAAACTGCTAGTATTAAGCATTTAGCATAAAAAGCATTGGTGTCTACACTTGTTCTTCAGGTAAGTCAATTTCTTCTTATTTATATAAATTAGAAATGTAATTAAAGCTAGCCTTTTTTAAATTGGCAAAAATAAGATGTTCTTACTTTGTTTTACTTACTTCAGCTTCTTTAGCTTTGGCCTTTGGTTAGGACCACATTATACCGCCTCCACACTCGGGCTAAATGCTGTCATTGAGTCACTCGGGTGAGCGACACAGCGAGTGACTCGGGACTCCGCTGATCTTTTGTCGCAAAACCAACTTGGGGATTATGTTAATCACCAAGAGTACTTACCTACGTTTAAAGCGGTATACAGAGTTCAAGTTTCTCGTGATTTGAACATATTTTTATTGAAAAGGATAATACAGATTGTGTTCCCAAACATCATAGTCATTATAACCTAAGTATAAATTAAATTTATAAGAAGTTGTTAGGTCACCATATATTAATTACTTGATTATATTGTGTAACTTGAGACATTCTGTTCTGTCTAAACACTAATTTTAAATTCTTAAAAGATTTATTCTAAGGATTTTTTTAAGCTGTCCCATTTTTTCTCTTACTCTACTTAAGAAATGTATAGAAATATTTTGTGGTGACACCCACAGAGTGCAAGGTCATTTTAGGAATTTCAAACTCACTGCTCCTAAAATATTTTGATATTTAGGCCCTATACAAAATAATATCAGATATGCAAAATTGGTTCATTAAACAAATTAATGTAAACTGTCTCACACTGTCTATTGCAATGCATAACGCTAAATATTAAACTCCCTCTAACAAAGAAGTTAGTCTGATCTGAAAGAAGATAGGTCTAATCTGAAATCTCTCTAAAAAGCTCATTACTAATTCAATCAACCACTCATTTTAAATAACCAAACAAACATAACTTAAATTTAAAAATATTATTCTGCACTTATAATAATAATACAGTTAAACAATCATGAGTTAATATTCCTTCTGAGATTAAATTGACTTTGACTTGCTGTTGATACACAACACGAACAAGTGTTGAGCATGGCGAGATGACACATTCCGACCATCAACGAAACTTGCTGACCGCATTCTCGTGTTCGACTTTGCCCACTTATACTCGGCCAGAGTGCAGGGAAGGCATTACGGTTTTAAAACACATCAATACTGGGCAAGAAAATTGGTACCTTTGGAAATATTTAAAAGTCATATCTGAAAAATCCAATAAAATAAGTCTTTTTAGTGGCTGTGGTTGAAGACTTTTTCTTAAGGCCTTTTTTTAGTAGCTATGAATCTTAAGACAAGAAGCTGGAAAGTAGGATACAGCTGAAAAATGTTTGATCAAATTATATTTAAATATTGATTTTAGAAATTTGGGTAGGTTGAGTGAGAGAGAAGTGTTACTGTTGGTTGTAGGTTGAATTCAAATATAGAAAATACCCCAGTCTTTTTGGTAGGCCTAAAGAGATCTTTTCCATAACAAAAGAATAAGGTTATTCTTTAAAAGGTACGGTTGAGTCTAACGTAGATATTTCAATACTATCAGTTATAATTTGTAAATATTAATACTATTTTTTTCTGTAAAAGACTTTATTGATAAAGTTTTAAAAGTTATGTTCTTAAAAATAAGAAATAAAATTTCCAGCTTTTATGGTTTCCTAAGAAAATAGCTTCATGTGTTTGTTTTCTCTTTTGTTGCAGACCTCCAGGAGAGACTCCCCTATTTCAAGAACCAACTTTCACTTAAAATTGGCTTAACACACTATTCATAACCCGCACACCAAGGTGGCCCATAAGGTAATTTTTCAGGACTCTAAGGAAGCCTGTAAAATAACCTATTCCAGTCCCTTTAAACATTAAAATTACGAATAACAAGATTAAAAGCAGTAATGTGTAAAATCCATCATGATCAATCCAATTTTGTATGTATATTAGGCTTTTCTCTCCCTTAAATTTTCCTCTAAAAGATATAGTAATATTTCAAATCATTAAGAAAAACTATTCCACATGTTTTGTCTAACTCAATCCTCTTATCTCCTAAATATCTTCATTCTCCCAGCCCCAAGTTTCCAAGCCACCTTGTCTCCCTGCCCCTGAATCCCACCCCTTTGACACTGTCACCGCGACATTCTTGTAGGATAATTGGACGAAAGTGCACTGACCAGATCCCACGAGGTATGGTTATCGAGACTTTTGATCCCTACACCTTAGAAGTCCAAGTTAGAATCGTTCACTCCTCGTGGGTGAACCGAACCCTTCTAGGTGTCCAACGAGGCGACTCACAGTTCACTCTCCGCTCACATTTACACTTGGAAATGATTCTGCAACAGTCGGCTTTCATCCTCTGAAGCCGATACACTCTGAGATTCGTCTTTCCTGGACTACTGAAGGGAGAAACTCCACAACTCTCTCATCTGCTTCTCCACCCGTGATCCTACCCTTGTGCTGACTGTGGGAGAACAGCCTGTCCAGTCCAAAGATCCACCAGCTGCTTCTACTACCCATTTGTGGTTAGTATTAATTTATTAAATCATTATAATTTAGCTAACATCCTCTTAGAAAAGATATTTTGTTTTGGGTAAGTACATACCTATATTTGTAGTAAAACAGTTTGGAATTTGTTAAATTGTATTGGTTACATTTAAAGTTAATGTAAAGATATTGTCAATACTCGTTCTATTATGGCAATAAAACCCACTACTCTTACAAAATAACATAAAACAACTTCTGTCTTTTCATTTACTTTAAATTTACTATGAAGTTAAATGAATTTTTGGTTTGTATCATAAATATTGTTACAAATGCATGACGTACCTAATTAAAAATATCTTGCATCTTTTAAAAATTTATTTTTACACTTACTACTGTTCTCACATACAAGAAGGTTCAAGAATGTAAAATTAGAAAAGTTATGCAACAAACATTTTCTGCATGTACTTTAAATGGGGGGGAGAGAGGGAATTCAAAACAATAGTAATGATAACCAAACAATCATATAATAGAAAAAAAATTATAAGTTGTGATCATCCGGATGGTACAGCTCACTTAACAGCCTGTAGACGTAGAAGGAGCATGACTCCCGCTGGAAAATCAATACAGTATAAAGTATCTTACTTTTCTCATTAAATCACATTCAATTAACAATTAGTTTTGTTTTAACTCAAACCTATAAAAATAACTGATGAAGGGAATAAACGTTTAAGAGATTATCAAGTCAGGGAGGCTCATAATTTAAAATAAAAAGTAGTCTTTATTTAGTTTTTTGTTAAAGTGACAAAATCTATTGACATAATCATAAGGTGTCAAAAGTCAGGGGGGAAAAATATATCCGATCCCAAGATTTAGGATTGAGAAATTTCCCGATTATTGGAGGTGCAGTTAAAAAAAAACTTGGAACGAGTTTTCCCATTGATTTGTGGTAGAATAACAAAGAAAAGAAGCTGCTGAAATAGTGAAATCAGCAATTGTATAAATTTGGCCGTTAAAGATGATCCAACCGAATTATATTGGCCGACTAGCATCCCACCACATCAATCACTCATCAACTTAAGTGTTTGATATAAATAAGGTGACCAATTCCCAGTGAACGTAGTCGAAGACAGGGTTGTAAACATACACTTTGTTGAGGATATCACCGTCGTAATAGTTGAGAACTCCCTCTGGCAAGATGAAGCTGTTGAAGAAGTCTTGATCGAAGGAGCACAGATACTGGGGGTACAACTTGTACATTGGCGCCAATACTATGACCTGAAATACTTGCCAAACTCAACATGTATTGATATGAGGTTGGGTTTTAGCAAATACTTGTTAAACATAACTCTTAGACCGCTCAGCCACCTGATCGGCTAGCAGTTGTATCGGACCGTTTATACGCATCAAATCACAAATTTGCCCTAGATATGATACTTTAATATTTACTAGCAAGTTTCCAGCTGTGTACCCGTCCTTTGTACGGGTTGTATATAAATGGTAGATTAACTAAAGCAAATAACAATCCACATGATTTTACAATATCAAAATTACATTTTACACGTTTAATTTACAATTAAATCAAAGTTAACGAAATATACTGGCAGATAGTTCGGGTACTGTTGCTAAGTCGAGGAACTCTGTTGGTTAGTAAACGGCGTGTGGTTTCCGACTCCAAATCGGTACATGTAACAATTGGATTCGTTTTTAGAAATAAAAGAACTCAAGAACAAAAAAAAATATCGGGTTGGAGGGAGAGGGGCCATAAATATAAAATCGGGGGGGGTCATTAAGATAGGGGGGGGGAGCACGCAGAGTTCCCCAATATCCCCTACTCTCGCCTATCGGAAAAAGAGTTTGAGTTGCCATTCAAGTAGTTTATAATTTCCATTATGAGAGTTGCCATTCTAGTAGGTTTTTTATATCCATAATGATAGACAGCTGTTTACAATTTTTTAAGTTGTAGATATAACTATTTAGTCATCATCTGGTTCAATATAAATAAATACTTTGTCCTTAAAAATAACATAGGATCTTTAAAACCCCATAGGGCAGAGTCCTAAGGTGATTTCCAAAAATCCAATTAACCTAAAACCTTCTAACGCACATATAGAACATAGAAAAAAGTTTCATCGAAACAAGTGCACCTTTTTCCCTGTGAAAAGCGAACAAAATGTGTCCAAAATCGCATGAAATAACGTTTTTGAGCGGCCGCGATTATTTTTCCAAGAGGCGTATGCCAGTTTAAAGTGGCCTAAAACCTTTTCACGCATGTATAGAACAAAGAAACAAAATTTCATCAATGTCAGTGCACCCGTTTTCCCGTGAAAAGTGAACAAAAACCCGTCCTTGAACGTCAGCGACAGACAGTCAGACAGAAATTGAGATAAGAAGTGTTTTTGCTTTCCTATGGTATGAAGCGTAAAAATATGCAAAAATTTCATTCCAAGCAAGGTACAGAGAAAACTTTAATTTTATTTATATAGATTTGCAAAGTACTGTATAAAGTTTATCCATGTAAACATAGTTGAGTTATTTTGGTGACAGACACAGGATTTTCTCACTATAAGCATTAAGTTGGGTATGAGGATAATTTCACATTGTTTCGACTATCCCATTATTGTTATGTTAATTTTCACCGCAAATTTGCTCTTCTTATTCTCATTCTTCCTTCTAAGGCACATACCGTCTTAACTCTTTTGAGTGCTAAGCTTGTGGATGGAGTGGTTAAATCTACTTTGTTTTGATGATTTTTTTAGTATATTATGTCTAAAAACTTGAACTGACAAAATGTGCTTCTTGTGATTACACACACAGTTATGATTGATAAAATGTAGCAAAACACCTGATCAAGTGTGCAACTCGCAAACAAATTCACCCGTTCCATCAGCTTGGACACTTGCGATCCACCATGGAAACAGCTCAATTCTAAATTGATTCAGCTGGGAACCCGTTCGGTTATTATTGTTTTGCACCTGAATTTGTTCAGTGCCCCACCCAACAGCTATGAGTAATGTATTAACAAACCACACCCTCATTCTCACTCTGTTCATAACAGCAGCAGTTCTGCTACCGTAACTTAATCATCGAGTGTACACTTATGAGACACTAGGGAAACAATCGTATTGTGTACAGCAATTATAATAACATACCCTAACCAATCTCCACACGGCACTGTGTGAGTTTTTAGTTTGGTATAAACTGTGATTTTTTCTTTTCATACAAATTTCAATATTTTATTCAATCCACACATTGCATCTTCAATTAATAGGAGAAAACAAAACAAAGGCAAACCTTAGAAATACAAAACTAATAATTACATTTAAACTAAAACACATGAATTCAGGTAAGTTTGCAAGTTTTTTCAAAAAACTTTTATTCAATCCCGCTTTACAGTTTACAAGTTCATGAAATAATGAATGTTTTCTATCAAGCAATCAATGAATTTAACAGTATTAAATTATATTTACAAAGTACCAACAATGGCAAGATTCATATTTTTAAGTTGTATTTTATGAGCATTTTTATTATGTGGCGAAATCACTAATGAGCAACTAAACTGTTGATGAGCTGTTATTTGTCAGAGGGTATGGTCCGTCGGTATAATACATGTGGCTACAGGACATGTGGCTGCAGGGGGCGTGTACTGAACGAATTCTGGCAAGAAACATTAATAACTGAACAGGTTTCCCTCTGGGTCAATTCCTGACAACCAATTCTACCACCACTAAGAGGGTTAGGTGAAATGTAACTAAGAGGGTTAGGTAAATGTTAGCCACTCGAGTAACTTTAGATCAAGATAGTTGTGTAGTTACCTGGACGGAGTAGTGTTTGGCGGCCAGTGCAAGCGTGTTGGCGCCACACATGACCCTGAAACCGCCTGGCCATCAAGGTCTGAATGCCGATGATCACTTTGTTGACCTGAGACATGAATCAAGAATCAAGAATAAGAAACTTTATTCTCTTCATATTACAGTGCTGTACATTGAGATTCAGTCGATATTAAACTTTAACTTATTCTTAATTTACAGAAAACACAGAAAAAAAACTTATCTCAAAAACACAATAATCAATATCTATTTTCTAAGATAATTAACAAAAATATTTCTTAATTTTGTACTAATATTTATAATTTCCATCAGCCATTGATTGAATTTTAACAAGCACTTGATAGTAGCAATACATTGTTTCATCAACAAATTCTCTCAAGGAGTAAAATGGTTTTTAAAAGGAATTTCTTAAAGGCTTAATGGTTTATCAAGTAAGACATGTGGCTTATGCTTTAAGATTTTGTTAATCACTTTCCTGGTGTTATAATCAGATGATCTTCGTAAGATTCATGATCCCGAATATGGCAGAGTCGGGGATCAGCGTGGTCTGGATCTTGCTCTTGGCCAAACCTAGCCGCCAGCTAGAAAACATTTCTTTTTTTTACTCAAAAGTTTCAAACAAAAAATTATACAAAAATTTAAATATTTATAAATGTTATGAATGACACAGGGTGATTCACGAAGATATGCAGAAACTTCAGGAGCTTATTCTACATGTAAAGGAAAGAAAAAAAGGTTATATAAACATAGGACAGGAAATGCTTTATTAGTGAGTTAAAGCTAGCAAAAGATTTTGCCCATAATTTAGTACCTTGGGTGGAATGAAGACTAGCTGGAATTTTGGGAATGTAAATTATAAGGGGCAAAATTATAGTGGTTTCTGCTTTTGGTTTTGTACCTGAACAATCTGATGAAATATGTCGCAGAACTGTATCTCCCTCAGTTTTTAAGATTATCTCATCTCGAACCTAAAAAAGAGGGATCGAGAAACAACTTTTTCTATGTTTTACCTGCAATAACTTTGTAAAATTAGGTTACACACCAAATTTAAAATAAAACTTGTAGAAAATTAAATTTTGACCAAAGCATCACAAATAAAGTATATACTGAAAGTGAATAGATGTTCGATTAAATTAACATTACATTACGATTACATTCATAACAAAACAACATGTTTTAAATTTGGCTGACAATAACTCAAAGTAAACTCCCGCGAGAAGCGCTACTTGCCCGTATTAAAAAAGCTTTCATACAGTTAAAGGACAACCCTGCTGAACTACACAAAGCAACAAGATCAATTGTTAAACGTACAGAAAAATGCATTGAAGTTGAATTTGAGTGAGAATTTAGAGTAATTTTATTGAATAGGTAAATAAATAGGTGACACACGTTTTTCAGTCAAATTTTACTTTGCACGGTACTAAATAAAGTTCATTTAATTGAACATATATTATTTTTCTGTATATTTTATTTGCACCATTTTGTTCAAAATTAAATTTTGTACAAGTTTTGTGCTAAAGTCGTGTGTGTCTAACCTAAGTTAAAACAGTTACTTTAAGTCAAACGTAAAAAAGTTATTTCTCAATCCCTCTTACTTAGGATCCATGTGGGATAATCTTAAAAACTAAGGGAGTTGCAGTTCTGCGACATGTTTCACTCGATTTTTCAGATCCAAAATCATAAGAAACCACTGAATTTGCGCCTTAATTTACCTTCGCAGAATTACAGCAAGTCTTGATTTCACCCAGGGTACTAAATTATGGGCGAAATCTTTCGCTAGCCGTAACTCGCTAACGAAGCATTTTTGGACCTATGTTTATATTATTTTTTTCTTTACTGTATACATGTAGCATGAGCTCCCAAAGATTCTGCATAACTTTTTGAATTGAATGACTCGTTTCATTTTTGATATTCAAAACTTGTACAAGTTATGATTTTAAAACAAAAGACTCAAATGTCTGTGGCCAAAGTTCTAACATTTATCTAAAATGATTGAATCTAAAAAATATTACATTTATCAAAATTATGTTAAACTATCTGGCCCGACAAACGTAGTCCTGTCCTAATGTAATTGAATTCAGTTTATGTCAAATACTTGTTCATTTTCAAGATGAGCTCGTTTGCTTCGCTCACTCGCCTCCCGGATAAGCTCGTTCCCTACGCTCACTCGCCTATCGAAAAAAGAGTTTGAGTGGCCATTCAAGTAGTTTTTTATTTTAAATAATGAACTTACGTTTTTGCCTTTCAAGTATGTTTAGATATAATCCTAGTTAACAGCCGTTTGGTGTAACTAACTGAACTATGATCAAATCAATGGGAACTTTGAAGGCCAGTGGGACAGAGCGCTTAGGTTGGATTAAAAATTGTCTTTTATAAGAACCTTGTCCTGGCATTAATGAACACAAAAAAAAAATTATTCAATTTGGTATACTCATTCTCAAGTTATAGAATGACAAAGGGGCGTAGGGATTCATTTTTATATATTTAGATGTTGTGCATTCAAAAGTTGTAAAAGGTATAATTTTTTTAATAAAGGGTTTTTTATGACGTTCACTGAGTTTATGACTGAATGTCCTGAGGTCTCGTACAATAACCTATATTTGGTGCGCTTGCATAATACGATATTCTTCCCTCAGCTACGGTGTCGATAATTCTGTGTAAATTGACATAGACAAATAAGATATAATATTTAACCCTTTGCGATCGGAATGCATATTTGCCGTTATTCCTCAGCGGCCACCGCCATTAGCACGTGGAAGTCGGATTTTTTTCCACAGCAGTTGTCCTTTGCGATCGGACGGCCAGCGGTGCTGGCCAACATGAAATCCAACGAACGCTCGGGCGTCCAGCAGGACTGGCTGACAACAATGTTTTCGTTTGTAATATTCCAACTGTGGTATAATGCCTGTAGAGTGCTGCAACCTAGTGAGGAATTGTTAAACTAAACGATCAGCAGGCTTGCAACATTATATCGTAAGAATTGTGGTGTAAACAACTAAAATAAACACCTGTTGTTCTGGCACAAGTGCTGTCATAATCATCATTGTTTTGATTCAGTTTTATGTGATTTTAACTGTGTTTTGGTGATTTTCTCGAGAGATTTGTGTTTATTTGTATTTTTAATTAAGTTTTAAGTTTTAATGTACATGATTAAAAGAACACTTGTACGTTTACGTATAGGCCTACACTTATATTATAATTAGGCCTACAATAAAATTGTTTTATCCCGTATAAACATTTATTAGTAAGAATGGGGTTATGTTTTTTTCCCCCCGTATATTTAACTAAGTAATAATGAACGATCGTTAAAGATAAGACGAATTGAGAGACGTTTTATCAAAATTTAAATCCCCTATGCTAACATTGAAGGTTTTCAGTGAAAATAATTCCGAGCTGCGGGGAGCGAGCCGCCATGATAAATGCCGAGGTGATGCGTATTGGGACGTGGCCAGTACAGCTGGCCGTCCGACCGTCGGAACCAAGTTAGTACGGAAAGAATTCCGACTGGCTGCCGACTGCGTTGTGGCTGCTGGCCTTCCGATCACAAAGGGTTAAAGATATGTCCATAAAGCTTGTTGATTGCTGGATCGTTTGGTAACCTTGACAACACACGAGATCTACAGATCTCTTAACACACAGAATAATAAATGATTACTTTTATACGACACGAGATCCCCGGACCTCGCAACGAAGCTTAGTTGCTCAGAGCGCCGCTTGGGGCTCTTGAGTAAGTTCCGTTCACAACATTGCGCCAAAAGTTGTTTGTTGTTATTGCAATAACCTAAATTGATTTGAGGTGTGTTTTGGTGTGCTTTTTCTCGTAAATGTGCAGTACGGATCTCAGTGCCTCGTACTATTGTGTCATATTCAAATCCTGAGCAGACTGTAGGTTGGCAACAGTGTGCTAGTTCACAAAATACATCACAGAGTGCTCTGTTTCTATTCGTTTCAATGCTATGATGTGCTAAAAATCGTCTACGCAACGAGATCTCAAGGTCTCGTATCGGACAGCCGTAATCACACCAAACTAGAATCATAGGTATCGTAACGCACCACTATAATCATGCACAAATTTGCTGTAACGCAGTGAATGTTTTCTGAAAATTTTGAATGTCATATAATGAACATGTGTTAGACTGAAATTTGCATTGATAAAAAGTATTACTTCTTTTAATTCATAAGAATCACAATAAGGGGTGCTAATGTATATCACACAAGCCTTATTCTCACAACAAGTAAGGCTCCATCCCCGAAAAACATTCCACTTTTAAAACCTTGTGATATAAATTCCATCTGTCTGTGAAACCATTGATTTCTAATACAGAATAGATGAACCGAGCTTATGGCCCATCTGTAACCAGAAAAATTCACCATGAAACTAGTGCTACACCATCTCAAGAGAAGGTGCTGGCAACCAGGATTTCGATTTGCGGGATTTTTATCCTGATCCCGGGATTTTCGAAACTTCCGCGGGATTAAAACGGGATGCGGGATAAAAACATCAATATTACTGATATCGCCGATCATATAATGTGAAAATTGACCTGTTTGAGGTATAAATGTTTAGTGTTAGGTTGTTTACATGGGGTTAATTATTGTTATTTACTAAAAATTTATAAATTACGGTAAATTAATAGTTGTATATTTATTTCATCAAAACCCTTTCTTTTTTTGCTCAGCCTAGTTGGTTACCTAGTTATTATTTTCCCCGTAAAATAGCAATATTTGCAGGTTAAGAAGACCATTAATTATTGTTTTATATAATCGTATACAACTATAAAATGTAAAAAAAGGCTTTAAAGCAGCAAACATCACAAACACGGTTACGCCCATTCCTAAACATGTGCGACCAAATCGCCACGTTTTTGTCGCACGTAGAATGGGCCTTATAAGTACCTCTTTGGCGTGAGCGTGCGATGTGATATTGTGACAGTGTAGAATGAATGAGAAAACGTCGTTGCCGTTGTAATTTGTTGTTGAGAATAGTTTTTTGACACTGTTTTCGTCGCCGGCAGAAGCGACATCACTCGTATCACCGACAGAAGTTTTGTCGCACAGCTAGAACGGAGCCTTAGGAGCAGAGTAGAAAGGTGCAGAAATACTTAGTTTAACCACATAGAAGAACAAATTCTTTCTCTGAATTCTCTTTTTCTCTGAAAGAAATCATTCTTTCTTTTCTGTGGTTCAACTTAAACGTAATTAGTTTTAAAAACCCTCATCGCAATTAATTTCTGTTAGTATAATTTCCTGAAGTTGTATTTGAAGAATACAAACATATAGAAGAGCTGGTAAAAGTAAATAGAAAACTATTTTATGCTGCAAGCAGGAAACGTAATAAAGTTTTCTGATCAAAAGTGGGATGAAAAGTGATTTTTGAAGAAGATTTAACGGGATAAAACAGGATTTATTTAATCTGAAGAACGGGATTGTTATATTTTTTTTGATTTGATTTTGAGTGGGCTGATTAGTGGACCAGCTGATCCGTTTTTATGGCTTCAAAAATTAACCAGTCTCGGGATATCTATTCTGATATTTAAAATCAATGGTGAAACTCAAGGTTTGACTGGATATAGTCAGTTGCATGGGTAAGAAGCGAACTTTTTTATCTTCTTCTATATCAATAAACGCTAAGTCGTTTTTTTGAACAGAACTCCTCCATTACTTTTGAACCAATTTCGATGATTAAGGTGTCAAAAAAATGGCCCAGATTCGTAGTTGTGCAAGTGGTTTTCAATATCCAATACTGTTTTGCTTAAGGGCACAGGACACCCTCAAAGTTCAATCTTTCCCATAAATATAACATGTAGAGTAGTTTGGATTCAGTTGCATTCTAAAACAGGCGATGATACAGTAAAACACAGGTAAACCGTAAGAACAGCTGATAGTTGATATAAACAATAAAAGATAGTTTAGCTCGATTTAGAGCAACAGGTCCACTAGTTTTTATATATTAGACATTGTTAAATCAGTTACCTAGGAACACATAATTTCAAATTAAATGTTTCTGAACAACCAGTATTCCAACTCAGTGGATATATACATCAAGAGACCAGTTCCAGTGTCGTGAGTAATAAAATATAAACAAAATTTATATAGATAAAGCAAGGAAAATGACAATGGTAGATTTAAACAAAATTAGTTACTCTAGATCCCTATTCAAAAACGGTTATTTCACAATATAAAAGTGATAACACGTAAAACTCACAACAAAGCAACCCTCATACAAAAAATAAACTAAACATGTGAATCGCTTCACTTACATACTTCATACTTGCATTTTTATAGGCTTTTGTATTTTTTTTGTATATGGGGTTTGTGGGCTGTGATAAGTCGACAAAATCAAAACTGATTTTACTAATTTCAATGTTACCTTAAACGTATTAAACTCAATTAGGTATTGAAAAAATCAGATGAAAAATGAATCCTGGCCAAATGTAAATTTGAAAATCCTTCACACAGTGTTCTAACTCCTTTTTTAATATAGAGAAAACTATGTGTGTTTTCAGAATCCTGGAAAGATATTTTAGAAATGAGTGGTTTCATAACGTTTTAGTTGAAGATACAGTCAATAATTCGTTAAAAGCCATATTGATGACTTTTTGATATTCTTGCTTATGATTAGAAATAAACATAGAAATAATGAGAAAGTTATTGACATACTTTTAGCGAATTTCCCCTATAGGGAAGAAGCTATTACCGTAGTCGGCATGGTAAGACCTAGGCCCGGGACCATGATAACTTTTCGTTTTGAGGTCCCCAGATGCCAAAAACACCATTCATTCAATACCGTATATATATATATATATAAATGTATGTACGGTCCGTAGGTACGATAACTTTTGTAAAAATGGTCCAATATTGTTTAAATTTGGTTAAAACGTGTAAAGCAACAATTATGACTTTAAGTTCGAAAACCAGACAGATCGCTTTATCCGAAGGGTTATTTTAGAGGGGTTTTGAACCCTAAAAATGGGTTTTTAGAGTTTTTACATATATTATTTTAATGAATCAAATTTTAGTTTTAGCGAATTTCCCTATAGGGAATTAGCGAATTTCCCTATAGGGAAGAAGCTATTACCGTAGTCGTCATGGTAAGACCTAGGCCCGGGACCATGATAACTTTTCGTTTTGAGGTCCCCAAACCCCAAAAACACCATTCGTTTTAAACTGTATATATATATATATATATCTATATATATCTATATATATATCTATATATGTGTCCGTGGGTGCGATAACTCTCGTAAGAAAGGTCCGATTTTGATGAAATTTGGTACAAACGTGTAAAGCAGCATTTATGAAGTTCGAAAACCAGACAGATTGACCTATCCGAAGGGGTATTTTGGGGGGGTTTTGTACCCCAAAAATGGGTTTTTTGAGTTTTTTACACATACTTTTTGAAAAAGTGAAATTTTATTTTTGTCCATTGGAATCAGCTTAAAAAGACACACAATTTGGTGTTTTAATCATTGCTCTACGTCAATTGGTTACTGAGATATTGAAAGTGCTAAACACAGTACGTTGTCCAATGCTAGTCTTATGGAGGATAAGAAAAATTGTATATCTCGCTTATTTATCTACTTATCCTGACGAAACTTGGTATATTGCTTCATTTCTTCGTGTTCTATTGATATTTTCACAAAAACCCATTTTTTGGCCGATAGTTCCCGTAGCAGCAAACCTGCATACTCAGCCCCATGTTATTCTTATGGAGAATAATTAAAATGTCATAAATCGTTTATTTATCAATGTATATTGATGAAACTTGGTATGTGGCTTTGTGTGGTATTAAGATAATATTATATGCATTGGAAATTCGCTGAGTATGCAGGTTTGCTGCTACGGGGGTATTTACCATTGGATTTGGCTTAAAAAGACGAAAAATTTGGTGTTTTGATCATTTTTCTACGTCAATTTGTTACCGAGATATTGAAAGTGCTAAACACAGTACGTTGTCCAATGTTATTCTTATGGAGAATAAGAAAAATTTTATATGTCGCTTATTTATAAATGTATCCGGACGAAACTTGGTATTTGGCTTCATTTCATTGTGGTCTATTGATAATTGTCTAAAAAACAATATTTTGCCGATGGTTCCCGTAGCAGCAAACCTACGTACTCAGCGCCCATGTTATTCTTATGGAGAATAAGAAAAATGTTTTGCCTCACTTCATTATGAACATAAATTAATATAACTTGGTATGTAGCTTCACCTAGTTGAGTTACATTGATATTTGTATAAAAATCCATAATTTGTGTTCCTTGTTGCAGCAAACCTGCGTACTCAGCCCCCCATGTTATTCTTATGGTGAATAATTAAAATTGTATAAATTGCTTATTTATAATTGGATACAGATGAAAGTTATTATGTGGCTTCACCTGGTCGTCGTCTGTTGATATTTGCATTAAAACCTAATATTTTCTGTTCCTTGTTGCAGCAAACCTGAATAATCAATCACCATGTTATTCTTATGGAGAGAAATTAAAATTGAATATACGGCTCATTTTTAGCGAATTTCCCCTATAGGGAAGAAGCTATTACCGTAGTCGGCATGGTAAGACCTAGGCCCGGGACCATGATAACTTTTCGTTTTGAGGTCCCCAGACCCCAAAAACACCATTCGTTCGATACTGTATATATATATATATATATATATATATATATATATATATATATATGTATATGTATATATATGTGTCCGTGAGCACGATAACTCTCGTAAAAATTATCCGATTTTGATGAAATTTGGTATACACGTGTAAAGCAACATTTATGACTTTAAGTTTGATAACCAGCCATATCGCTCTATCCGAAGGGGTATTTTGGGGGGGTTTTGTACCCCAAAAATGGGTTTTTTGAATTTGTTATATATCATTTTGGAAATAGTCAAATTTTAGTTTTTACCATTGGATTCAGCTTAAAAAAATACACAATTTGGTATTTTGATCATTTCTCTACGTCAATTGGTTACCGAGATATTGAAAGTGCTAAATAACAGTACGTTGTCTAATGTTATTCTTATGGAGGAAAAGAAAAATTTTATATCTCGCTTATTTATGAACGTATACTGACGAAACTTGGTATACGGCTTCATCTGGTTGTGGACCATTGATATTTGCTCAAAAAAACATTTTTTTGCCAAAGGCTCCCTTAGCAGCAAACCTGCGTACTCAGCCCCATGTTATTCTTATGGAGAATAAGTAACGTGTTATCTCCCTTAATTATGAAAATAAATTAATGAAATTTGGTATGTGGCTTTACCTAAATGAGTTATATTGATATTTGTATAAAACCCCATTTTTTGTGTTCCTTCCTTCAGCAAACCTGCATACTCAGCCGCCATGTTATTCTTATGGAGAATAATTAAAATGTCATAAATCGTTTATTTATGAATGTATAATGATGAAACTTGGTATGTGGCTTTATGTGGTATTAAGATACATATATATGCCTTGGAAATTCGCTGAGTACGCAGGTTTGCTGCTACGGGGGTATTTAATATGTATCTATGAAACTTTTTAAGTGGCTGTATATGGTATATATATGCAATGAAAATTTGCTGAGTATGCAGGTTTGCTGCAACGGGGGTATATTTTTCTATTTAAACACCATATGTACAAACTAACTACTTTTAGATAATGTTTGTTTTCTCAATATTTAACTGGTTGTATGCTAGTTTGTGGGGCAATAATTTTGTGGTGCAAGCTTAACTCACTTGCACTTTTGTTTTCTACAAAAAGGGGCTAACTAACTTGGCTGGTCATCCTCTCTTTTTCTTTCAGCTAATTGTCACTTGCTTTGCTCAGTCGCTCTCCTAATCACATTTCTGTGTTCAAGGTCAGTTTTTCAGCGCCTGTACAAAGACCAAACTTGCCGCCCCCCATCACACAAACCTACCTCTCCATAGCTCTGAGATAAGTCTGACACACTTGTTGCCAACATATCACAGTACACTTCTTTCTTTAAAACAAATAATAATAAAAACAAACCTCAAAACTGAGTAGGAAGGGAATACACTGATAATAGTACACCTGTTATGAGCCTTGAGATTGAACCTTTCACTCAAATTAGTTCTCTTCTTCAGTGGTTTGTTGAAAATCTGCAGTAAATACCGAAAAGACAAAGGTCATTGAATTTAAACTGAGAAATTCAGTGGAAAATCCATCTAGTGTTTTCGTAGGTGAGTGAGTTGATTCTCAGCTGGTTTTTTCCGATCATGTTACCAAGGTAAAGCTTAAAATCTACAGTGGTTTGTTCATCCGTCGTAGACACTCTAAATTTGCGAATACAAATGTTCTTCTTGCAGCTTATTTTCGGTGCATTTATCCTCACATAAATTATGGCATAGCAGTTTGGGGTGCTGAATCATCGCAAAGGCAATTTTCCGTTTGCAAAAGCTAGCTGTTAGATTGGTTTTTGGAATGAAGAAGACTGATTCTTGTAGAGGTGTTTTTGCCTCAGATATAATTTGCTCACGTTTTGTTGTTTATTATATTTATGAATGTCTTTCTTTTTTCATAAGAAATAAGAACTTTTTCAGTTTCGCAGTCATTACAAGCTCAGACATAACTCTACATTGACAATACCACAACATAATACAACTTAAAAAAAACACTCATATTAGAACATTATCAAATTCTTCAATGCTCTCCCCACAGAAATAAAAACAGAGACAGACAGTAAACGATTCAGAGCCAGACTTAGATCTTTTCTGATAGCTAAGGAGTATTACTGTGTTAAGGAGTTTTTTAGGGAAAATAAAGAAGTTTAGTTTGTTTTCTTAGGTTATTTATTTCTTGTTCATAAAGTATAACACTTGACAATTTTTAGTCACTTTAGAGTTTTAGTCACACTCTCCAATACCAATCAGAATGCCTTGAAGTTGTCACAAAACGATAGAGGTCAAAACAACTTCTCGATTTGAAATAGAGGAGAGCGGAAGTTGTGTTATCTGATATATAAATTTAATGTTTACATATAATGAAGGTGCAACATGGTGAATGCACAACTTTCTTCCGAATAATGTCTATCAAAACTTATTATCAAATCTAATCAATCAACATTTCTATAAGAAATCAAAGAAAAACATAACATTATTTATTCTAGGAAATATTCCCACATAGGCAAAGCCTGTGCGTGGGGAATGAGTTCAACATTTAGTCCACTTTTATTTTTTAGGAACACTCTCACTATCACTTTTGACTTATAAATAACACAAAATATAAATTACAGAGAAATATTTAATACATAGAAAAGGTAGCCTACTGAAAATGACAGTTAAAACAATATATAATAGCATGATTCACAACTCAAGAGATTAGTTTTTAAAGCAAAAGAGACAAAAAACAAGAAACAAAGAAGATACACAAAAATTACAAAATCATTCGGGTTTATTTATATTTACAAATACTTCATTTTAGTACTACGGACTACAACCCCCACCCCACACCCCACAACCCATCACGAGCGCCAATTGCCCCTCCAAAAGCGTTGTGCCCGGCGCGCCCTGTGCTGGAGCAAGGCTCGCACTGCCCTAGAGCCAGTACTACCCGTGTTAAATAAATTAATTTAGACTATTTTTCACAAAGTTCCATTCAAAAGTATCTTATAAAGTATCAAAGATTCAAAAGTATCATATAAAGCCACACACCAAGTTTCATTAATATATATTCATTAATAAGCGAGATATAAAATTTTACTTATTCTCCATAAGATTAACATTGGACAACGTAATGTGTTTAGCACTCTCAATATCTCGGTAACCAATTGACGTAGATCGATGATCAAAATACCAAATCGTTTGTTTTTTTAAGCTTAATTTAATGATGTAAATCAAAATTTGGGTTTAACAATAATTATATGTTAAAAGTTCAAATACCCATTTTTGGGGTACAAAACCCCCCTTAGAGTAGAGCGATCAGTCTGGTTTGCAAACTCATGAAAGTAGATGCTGCCTTACACGTTTATAGCAAATTTCATCAAGATCGGACCATTTTTACTAAAGTTATCGTGCCTATGGACACATATATATGAATTTGAATGAATAGTGTGTTTGGCATCTGGGGGCCTCAAAACTAAAAGTTATCATGGTCCCGGGCCTAGGTCTTACCATGAGACCTACGGCAATAGCTTCTTCTCTATAGGGTAAATTTGCTAAAACCTATTACATTGAGTTTGTTGCTATCTTTTTATGTTTTTATTTAATAGGAGTTTTGTAAATTGTTTTTCTAATGACTTAACGATTTTATTTGTAACTATTCTCTTTTAGGACAATGCCAAGCAACTATAAGATATGTAGTTTAAGTAATCTGTTTGTTATAAGTTTATTGCTTAGATAAATTTTTAAAAACATTATTTCATCTTTCAAGTTGCCCCAGACAATACTAACTTGCAATATAATCATTTTAACGTGTAGTTTTGTATTGCATTTCAAGTTACCCCTTCCCATAACTTGAAACCCTTTTTTTACTAAACTAAATTTAAAAAAATAAATTTAATTAGTGCAGTACTTAGACCTAAGCAAGGCCAAAGTTTTGGTAGAAAAAACAGCAATTTACATTAGCAAATTTAGGAATAACTTAACTTTGAACTTGAAAACTGTTTCAAGTTACCCCAGTTTATGGTAACAAATAGAACCTGCTGAACAAACTCGAGCAGATGTTTTTCTGATGCTTCTGAATTTGAATCACCCCTCATAACATGTAAGCATACTGCAATTTCATTGCAGTAGTCACTAATTATATAATGTCTGTAGTAATCTTCCATAAGATTTACAATGAAGGACGCAATGAATTTGAAGACCTGTGGATCACAGGTCTAAAGATATTGGAAATTATAAGAACAATCGAATAAGCTTACCTCAACCTCTTTAATGTGATATATCGAGCATAAAAATGTGTTTATTAGAACCTAAATTAGATCTCGCTCTTCTAAAATACCTGCTTGTGTTACATACCGGTACAGAGAGATTTGCAATAGGGAATTTTCTCACAAGACCCCTCAAAGTATAATTTAGTGAGTTCTTAATAATTTATAAATGCCAGATTAAGGCTCCAGTCTCCGTCTACCATAAGGCATATTGCAAGGGTTTGCTGGTTTCACTTTACAGTGGCTACATAAACCCTTTGATTAAAGTTAAAGAGTGATATTAAATAGAATTATGCATACTTTCTCCCTTTCAGCCCAACTTAAATGAATAAATTACTTTTTATTTACTAAATATATAATACAAAGCACGGTCGAATTTACAGAAAATCTTTTAAACAAGTTGTTTTCAAATCATCTACCCAAATCCCTGTTTTGGAGGCACTAGAGAATCCACTGCTAAACACGTGGTTTTAAGAGGGGAAATTCCCCCTATTCCCCCCCCCCCGCGGGGGTTATTAAGGGGCGAGTTATTTTGAATTTCCTCTGTTGGTCAATGCTAACTTGACAAGCATATCAAGTTTGAATTAAATTGATCAGTAAAAAAGAGAGAAATAGTAATTTTTGTATTCCTCATAAGAATAACATTGGACAATGTACTGCGTTTACCGCAAAATGAAAATTAAAATTTTTTCACAATCAGCAATTGTAGGATAGTTATTCAAAATACTAAATTATTTAGTTTTTTTAGCTCTTTTTATTGGTGAATAGTATTATTTTTTTACTATGTTTTTTATGAAAAATCAAAAAATCATAATCTTGATGTTTTAAGTCCTGTAATTTCTGAACCCAAATTTTTACAGAAATGCGGGTGGGGTAATTTTGTTGGAAAACTAAAGCTCTACAAACGACAAGTTTAATTAAAATCGTTACAGCCGTTTGTTGAGAAATTTTGTCGTTTTTGGGGAGTAATTACCCTTAAAATTAAAAAACTGCCTCAAGATATTGTAGATTAGTAACTACATACAAAATTTCATAAAAATCGGACCATTGGTTAGGGCTCTAGCTCTGTACACATCCAGACAGACAGACATCAGGTAAAAGTCACTTTTTTGGGTTCAGGGAGCACCAAAACAAATATTTCCACTAACCACTCAAATTCTAAATTTTGATGAAAACAATACTTTCTCCATATACTATGTATAAGGAGAGTAAGTAAAAATATATACTTTTATCTTTTAACCTTTTCACATTTTAGCAAATTTCCCCTATAGGGAAGAAGCTATTACCGAAGGTCTCATGGTAAGACTTAAACCCGAGACCATGATAACTTTTCATCTTGAGGTCCCCAGATGCCAAAAACACCATTCGTTCAAATTTTTATATATGTATATATATACATATATATATGTGTGTTGTGTTTGTGTGTGTGTGTGTCCGTAAGCACGATAACTCTCGTAAAAAAGGTCCGAGCTTAATGAAATTTGGTACAAATGTATAAAGTACCATTTATTTGAACGAGTTTGAAAACCAGACGAATCGCACCATCTGAAGGGGGTTTTTGGGGGGTTTTGTACCCCAAAAATGTTTTTTTTGGGGTTTCCACATGTAATTTTTATTTAAATCAAATTTTAATTTTCACCATTGAATTCAGCATAAAAAACAAACAATTTGGTATTTTGATCATTGCTCTACGGTAATTGGTTACTGAGGTATTGAAAGTGCAAAACACAGTATGTTGTCTAATGTTATTCTTACAGAGAAAAAGAACAATTTTATATCTCGCTCATTTATGAACACAAACTGATGAAATTTGGTATATGACTTCATCTGGTTGTGGTTTGTTGTTATTTGCACAAAAAAACAATTTTTTCGCCTTTGGTTCCCGTAGCAGCAAACCTAGGTACTTGGTCCTCATGTTATTCTTATGGAAAATAATTCAAATGTTATGTATCGCTTATTTATGAATGTATATGGATGAAACTTGGTATCTGACTTCACTAAGATGAGTTCTATTGATATTCGCATAAAAACCCATTCTTTTGTGTTCCTTGTAGCAGCAAACCTGTGTACTCATCCCCAATGTTATTCTTATAGAGAATAATTAATATTTTAAATATAGCTTGTTTGTAATTATATTTCTTATGAATACTGTTAATTGTTTTAATGTATTATGTTATATATTCATTGGAAATTTGCTGAGTGTGCAGGTATGCTGCGATGGGGTATTTTTTAATTTATGTTATCGTTATAAAAACCTTAACATATTGCATATTAAAACGATCGTTAGAATTGCTACATGTGTCCAAATTCTGTAAATTATTTCAGAGATTTGTCCCACTAGCCCTACAGGTTTCTATGTTTATATTTGACAGGTGGTAATTTTATTTGGCCAAGTGATTATATATTTATATTTTATATCTTCCCAGTGTAACTGGGATTGTCTAGACTAGTTTTTAAATTTATTATCGATTTATCTACATAGTGTTCACTTGCTAATTGGAGGATTTTCCTTATCTCCTGAAATTTAGTGTTTTAAACGCTTGAAGCAACAGGTAAAGTCTAAATAAATCAATAACAAAATTCAAATCCATCGCTACTATGAGTTTCAATAATGCAGTCGGTAGTTTTTTTATGTCAGTAGCAATTTTTCATATGCTAACTCTCCTTATGAACCCACGACTTTGGACTTCGCCTGTGTACGGTATGCTTAACTTCTTGGAATTTTAAAGATTGTGTTTCGCATGTTACCCTCGACAGTGCGCAACATAGAAAATGTACCCGAAAAACACGAAAAGTCTACAAGAGCTCAAAAACTTTGATTTTTTAGGTGTTTAAGATACTTAATCTGGGCGTGGGAGTATTGCTTGGTACTAATTGTAATGTAGGAATACTATGTGATAAGTATTAGGCCTCTAAGTCCTATATTAGAGTGACAAACCGTTAAATACAAACAAAAAAATCTACGAAGAAAGTTTAAATTTAAAAAATCTTGCGCTATCTAAGGGTGAAGGGGGTGAGATACGGCAAAATGTCATAGGACTAAAGTTGTAGTTCGTCTAAAATCCGTGGCACATGGTGGTCTTCGTTTTTAGATAGGACAACCCGTTAGGCCGCTAGATCTCAAATAAAAAAATACTACATTTTTATTTTTGTATTCATAATTATTTATTTTGTTGAGATAGTTCAAACTAAAAATGGTAGGATTTGGGAAGAAAAGGTGCAAGGCACATGCATGCCAAATCTCACGTCTCTAGCTCAAGTATTATTGGTGTCACGTGTATGTCCAACAATACAAATTGGCACAGAACCCCCAATACACCACTACTTATACTATGAAAAAGGACATATCTAAAGATATTTAGTTTTTCATTTTTCGACAGGTCTATTTAATAAAAACTGGTCATATTTCTGCTGCTATTTACTAAGTGTGATGTAGACATACTGCGCGCCCAATATTAGACATCCATCAAGTATATTAACGTGATAGGAAATAAAAAGCCGCCACAAAATCTCAAAATTTGAAAAAATCTAGAGCTATCTAAGGGTGAAGGAGACGAGATAAAGACAAAAAGTCATAGGACCAAAGTTGTAGATCTTGCAAAATCCGTGGCACGTGGTGGTGTCCATTTTTTGATAGGACCATCCCTTCGGCCGCTAGAGCTCAAAAACTGGAGTTTTAAAATAAGCCTTTTTTGGGGGAAATTAACTATTTTTTAGGGGGGTTAAAATGAAAAATTGTCAAATTTGGCAATTTTCCTGGGGGTTACAAGGTAAAAGCTACCTTCGTGCCAAATTTCAGGTTTCTAGCTCGTCTAAATTTAGTGCTCCCCAAATTTTTGTATGGCCAAAAAAAAAAATTTGAGGGCGGCCTATGCCCTTTAGATTTGGGGAAAAATTAAAATTAAAAATTGAAAACCACTTTGCACAACTTCGGATCAAGACCATTTATTTGATACTACCTCAATCGCCGAAATTGGTTCAGAAATTCAGGAGTTTCACAGAATCGCCTTATTGTATTATAGGTAAAGAACATTTAGACAAATAAACTGTAAAAAAGTGATACTTTGTTAAGGGTATCAGTCGAATTTTTCACTAAAATTTCAATATTACCGACCTAAGTTTAGTAACTTTACTATTTACTGATTACAAAATTTGTAAACTCAAATCAAAGCATACACTGCTTAAAAATACATAGATTTTATCGTACTCTTTATTTATTTTTCAAAAATATTAAAAAGCTATATGATATGTAATTCTTAGTCTCCTTGCTTTCAGGAAATCTGTTTCAAAATCAGCAGTAAAAGTAGTCACTTTGCCTATTCTGGTTTTCTCTGTTATTCATTTTGTTCATAGCAAATTTTCAGTGAAAAATCATCATACTTTATCTTGGTTTATTCCAAACTGAATGATGGGAGACGGCTTAAATTAAAAGTCTTGATCCCAAGGACTCGGGAAAAATAGCAGTATTTCTAAAAAATTACCAGCAAACGAGAAATAACGTGAAACATCCCCTATAAGAAAAGCATGGGGATATGTCTGCTTGGTTTACATTAAAACATGAGATTACTTGCCTACTTTGTTTACGAACTGACATGTTCTTACTTATTTAGTTTTAATAAAAAAGTAAAACAATCAGATGAGGCAGAGTATTGGAGCAAGGTTATGAACTTTGGCCCCTTCAAGCCACAAGTATATGTTTATGTCCGTAAACAAAATTTATAATATGCCTTAAGAGGGGGGCTCCAGTCCTCTACTACCTGCTTCTCCCATAATACCTAGTGTTAACTCTCAAAGTCTGTCCCTCCTCAGTGGATTAACCGAAATAGTTGATACATGGTTCATTTTAATGAGCAAAAATTACATACCGGTGGCGATTTCAGTGAGGAGAATTCTTATATCACAAATAGTACACACATAACAAATTTTTAAAAACACCGTAGTTTATCTAAATTTATTTCAATGATTATTATTTGTGATACCAAAATGTTGCTCAATATAATTGCTAGATGTTTTTTGGCTCCTTAAAATGACCCACACAACAACGATAGCAGATAATCCGTTGAGAGGAGGGATGGGCTTTGAATGTTAACATTGGCCTTGTGGGGGAAGCAGGTAGAATCGCCAAAAGTTTCATGACTGGAGCGCCCTTTTGTTAAATATATCATTTTACTCAAATAAGTTCCTACTTCTCCTAATTTTTGAGCCCGAAAATCTCCTACTTTCTCCTACTTTTCCCCAAAAACCTCCTACTTTTTCTATTTTTTAGGTATCAAATGTCAAAATGAACCCTGCAATTGACGTAGAGCAATGATCAATACACCAAATTGTTTGTTTTTTAAGCTTAATTAAATAGTAAAAGTTAAAATTGGATTAAAATGAGTTTGCACGCAGCACACAGACGTGAGGGAAGTGAATTTCCACATAACAACTTTTAAAACTCAAAATCAGTGTAAAAACATATGTTTATTCCAATTTTTATTAAAATCTGAACACAGTGATTTTTTGGCTGTTCTGATGCTCCTGGTGTCACATACCCGCAAAGTTGGGAATACAATTTTGCGCATTATAATGTTAGGAGAAGGTCCAGACAGACTTGAAAGTATGCGTGAGGTTGCTGGGGATGATAAAAGTACTCTAACAAAGGTATAACAGGCTTTTCTAGTGTAAAACCCCCGTAAGACAACGTACTGTGTTTAGTCAAAACACATTTTCTTTAATAACTCGGTTAACATGAATGCTAGAATGACGAGAGAGGGCTTAAAACTTTTGCCTCACTAATTCCCATCTTTCTACATGCATTAATTGTAAATACTGTACGGGGCTTTTCTGACCCTTTTTGGGCCCAAAAACTCTAAATTTGAACGATTAATCCCCAAAAAAGGGGTTTAGAGTTTTCCAATTGTTTTGACCAACGAACTTGTCCAACTGATTACAGAAATAAATGTCCCTACCAAATTTTAAGTAAATCGGACAAAAAATGTGACCGCTACAGTACAAACACACACACACATATATATATATATATATACACAATTTTGAGCGACCCCCAAAACGTGTTCAGGGGGACACATTAGGAACGTCTATGGTGGTTCTGGGCTTAAGTTTCACCGTGCGGGTCATGCTAATATTCACTTTCCAAAGGAAATTCAGTAATAAAAATTACATGTGAAAACCCAACAAAATTTTTGGGGTACAAAATCCCCCTTTGGATAGTGTGATTTGTCTGGTTTTCAAACTCGTACAAATAAATGGTACTTTACACATTTGTAACAAATTTCATTAAGATCGGACCTTGTTTTACGAGAGTTATCATGCCTACGGACACATAAATATATATCAAATCTCATAGATAGTGTTCAACATGGTTTTCGTTCTAATAAATCGGTGACTACTGCTGCTGTGGGCTTTTTTGAATATTTTATTGAATCAGTTGATAAAGGAGAAGTTTGTGTGGGAAGTTTCATGGATTTGTCAAAGGTATTTGGCACTGTCCATCATCTTACACTCTTACATAAACTATAAAGACACTTGGTGTTCATGGAACTGCCTTGAAGTGGTTCGAGTCATACCTGTTGGGAAGATTTCAGTTTGTTGAATTAACTCATAAGGAATTTAATAAAGTTTAAAAAGAAAAATCAAATTTAAAATTAATAGCACATGGAGTCCCCCAGGGATCTGTTTTAGGTCCACTCCTCTTTGTCTGCTATGTAAAAAATATTGCACAAACTCTTCAAAAAATACTACAAGACAACTTGGTGTTTATGCAGATGATTCAAATCTGAAAATGTCAGCAAAAACCGTTGATGTTGACATTTTATCTTTCCTGGAATTGGCAAATGTAATAGACTTAAAAAAATCATAAATTAAAATTAAATTCATCAAAAACTAATTTTGTTTCCTTCATGACTGCTCAGTGCAGTAGAAAGCTTGAACCAACAATTGCAATCGATTCTAGGCTAATAGAAATAAAAAAGTTTACTACATTTTTGGAGCTGGATATAGATGTTAATTTGAGTTGGAATTGTCATGTGCAAATAAAAGGTTTTTTTTTTTAATTAACTCAGGAATTTACGTTATACAAAGGATGTCATTTGTATGCACTGATATAAGTGTGTTACAAATGGTAACCAAACCCATATTCACTCCCATATTTCATTTGGCTTGGCTTTATATGGTCAACAAAAAAATAAAACTTAAATTAAATTTTGAAGACATAAAAGAAAGCTGTCAGAATAATTTTCAAATTGAGACCTGATCACTCTGCAAAAGAATATTTCAAAACTTTAAAAATATTAACTGTATATGGACAGTATATTTATGATACGGTATTATTTAGCAATTCAGATTCTTTAAAACAGAAATATGTTCAGTCTCACCAATATGATACTCAAAATAATAAACGGTATCAGGAAACTGACACATACTTTCTCCCTTTTAGCCAAACTTTAATGACAAAAATATTTGTTATTTACTAAATATAGAATATGAAGTATAGATAAATGTACAGAAAATTGTCTAAAATAGTTGTTTTCAGAAATATCCACCCAAATCCCTTTTTGGGAGGCACTATAGAGTCCGTTGCTACACACAGTGGTTTTGAGAGGGGAAATGCCCCCTTGCCCCCCCAGGGTTAAATAGCAACACATTTCGAACATCATCTGTTGGTCAATGCTAACTTGACCTGCATATCAAATTTTAATGAAATTGATCAGTAAATAAGAGAGAAATAGTTATATTTGTATTCGCCATAAGAATAACATTGGACAACGTACTGTGTTTACCGCTAAATGAAAATTTCAATTTTCTCCGTAACTAGCAATCGTAGAATAGTAATTTAAAATACTAATTTATTTAGTTTTTTAAGCTCTTTTTAATGGTGAATAGTAATCTTTTTTAACATTTATGATTTTTTATGAAAAATCCAAAAAACTGAATTTTTGATGTTTTAAGTCCTGTAATTTCTGAACCCGAATTTTTTCAGAAATGCGGGTGGTGTCATTTTGTTGGAAACCTAAAGTTCTACAAACCACGAAAGTTTAATCAAAATCGTTAGAGCCGTTTTTGAGAAATTTAGATTTTTCATGTTTTTTGGCGGTTTTTGGGGGATAATTACCCTTAAAAATCAAAAGTTCAAAAAAATGAAAAAAATGCCTGGAGATATCGTGGATTAGTACCTACATACCAAATTTCATAAAAATCGGCCCATAGGTTAGGGCTCTAGCTCTGTACACATCCACACAGACACACACACACACACACACACGGACACACACACACACACACAGACAGACATCCCGTAAAAACCACTTTTTTGGGTTCAGGGAGCACCAAAACAAATATTTCCACTAACAACTCAAATTCGAAAATTTTTACGAAAACAATACTTTCTCCATATACTATGTATAGGGGGAGAAAGTAAAAATACCATCATACCAATTGACCATAGATTAGCATTTTATGAAAAAAACCTTCATATGTTGGATCAAAATTCTTATATAGACTACCTATTTTGTTAAAAACTGAAAATTATATCAGTAAACTTGTTAAAAAATTATCTATTTGAAAAACCATTTTACTCATTTGAGGAGTTTTATAACACTTTTAGCCTTTAGTTTTCAGTTTGGAATTTGACACTATTCTCATGTATTATGGATACACATTTTGAAAAAATTGATGTGATTTGATATATATATACATATAATACCCCTGTCGCAGCAAACCTACTCTAATGAATTTTCAATGAATATATATGCCTCAATAACACATTAAGCCATTTACCAGGATTCATAAGAAATATATTCACAAATAAGCGATATTTAAAATACAAGTTATATTCTCTATAAGAATAACATTGGGGATGAGTACGCAAGTTTGCTGCAACAAGGAACACAAAAAATGTGTTTTTATGCAAATATCAATAGAACTCATCTAAGTGATGTCGCATACCAAGTTTCATCTATATACATTCATAAATAAGCGATATATAATATTTGAATCATTCTCTATAAGAATAATATGAGGACCGAGTACCTAGGTTTGCTGCTAAGGGAACCTAAGGCGAACATTTTTTTTGTGCAAACAAGAAACCACAACCAGATGAAGCCATATACCAAGTTTTGTCCGTTTATGTCCATAAGTAAGCGGGATATGAAATTGTTCTTTTTCTCCATAAGAATATCATTAGACAACATTCTGTGTTTAAGATCTCAGTAACCAATTCACGTATAGCATCTATCAAAACACCAAATTATTTGTTTGTCAAGCTGAATTCAATGGTGAAAAATAAAATTTGATTTAAATAAAAATTACATGTGAAAACCCCCAAAAAACCCATTTTTGGGGTACAAAACCCCCAAAAATCTCCCTTTGGATGTGCAATTCGTCTGTTTTCGAACTCGTTCAAATAAATAGTACTTATTTAAACCTTGTACCAAATTTCATTAAGATCGGACCTTTTTTTACGAGAGTTATCGTGCTTACAGATATATATATAATTAAATAAGTAAATAAATATATATACATTTAAACAAATTTGAACGAATGGTGTTTTTGGCATCTGGGTTCCTCTAAACGAAAAGTTATCATGGTCCCGGGCCTAGGTCTTACCATGCCGGACTACAGTAATAGCTTATTCCCTAGCTATAGGGGAAATTCGCTAAAATTCCACCCCACACATCAGTGCATTGCATAGAAAATTTGTTTCTAGTTTTCACAAGACTCTATAGAGAGGAAATCACACCCCCCACTCCGTTGTAAGCGAACGTTCTCGAGTTTTGACGATGACACCCGAACGAAGAATGTTTTGTTCTTATGTTTTGGCTACGTTTTTTAAAGTTTTAAAAAGTAATCTACCAACACATTTTAAGTCACGCTCTTTTTAAAATGAAAACCATAGCTAGGCTATCATACCAGCCGATTTCGGGGCCTTTTATGTCAATTACAAAAGGAAACCCCTGTAAACTGATATTATTATAATCAACTATATGTAAATTTAAATTAATAAAAAAACTATTAGTATTTTGGTTAAAACAAAAAAAAAATATGATTATTAACAATTTTACATCTTCAAAAAGATAACCATAATGTGCAGTCTCAAACTGGGAACCTCCAACGTATCAAACTAACGTCACTGAGCCATTTCGCCATGTCTGCTAATGTTAATTTTATTGAAAATGAAGCGATAGTGCTTACTCTAAACCAACAGCTGTTTTATGTCGTCACTAGAGGAGAGTGGGGGGTGCAATTTCCTGTCTGTAGAATCTTTTCTAGTTTTCATACTTCATATTGTTGAATAAGTTACCTAGTAACAGTAACACAACATTCTAAAATTATTTCACAAGTTTGTTGGTTTAAATTCTGCTCTCCATTTAAAAGAACTATGCTGAAAACGACGGTTGTGAGTAAAACATAGATTAAAAAAATGTGGATATTAGAATCATGAATTCGTACTAGTTTTAGGACTCTTAACCACTAATGCACACTTTGATTCATATGAAAGCAAATATGTATGAATGTACTGTGATACAATATGTATGAACGTACTGTGATGCAAATATCTATGAATGTACTGTGATGCAAATATGTATGAATGTACTGTGATGAAAATATGTATGATGCACGAGTGGGATTCCTGGAGTTTTCTAGTTACTGACTAGGACGGTCCTGGTAGGACCACACAATTACAGCACATTAGTAATTCCAGGAGCCAGGGTCAATTATTAGAAGAAGAGTTGTCAATATGGATCAAGTGGCTTAAATTACAGTTAAATGTGGAAAACCACTACTCTACATTTAGCTCTGGATATTAGTGATGTGTCAAAACCAAAACTCAAATCTCAAAACCACCAAAACTTTGGAAAAGTTTTGGTTTCGAGATTCGATCGGCGAGTTTCGAGAATCAAAACTCAAACCTGCCGAGATTTTTTGTGTCTTAATTTAACAGAAATCACGCCCGAGTGTTGATTAATGATGTGAAGGTCAAAAGCCTACTGTCATCGGTCGTCTACCTTCACCTTTTGTGGATTATTGATTTTTTATTTGTGAAAGAACAACTCTAACCAAAGTTTATAATTAAGCTACAAATAATTGGTTCACTAGTAGTTCTGAAACTAATATTTTTCTACGATACTTTGATAATGGCAGTAAGTTAACTGGTTTCTTTGGAGTAACTGGATTTATTTTTCATAACCAAAACCAGGCAAGTAAATAGGATTTTGGAATTTGACTTTCGAGTTTCGAGATTCGATTTTTTAAGTTTTGGTTTCGGTTTCGAGATTTGAAATTTCTGGTTTTGACCATCACTACTGGATATATATATATATATATATATATATATATATATATATATATATATATATATATATATATATATATATTATATATATTATATATATATATTATATATATATATTATATATATATATTATATATATAAAACTTAGATAGTCATTACATAAATCTAACGTTTTCATTGAATGTACCATATAATAGAATAACTTTATCTTTCAAATGGATTACAATCATCGTAATAATTTAATAAATAGTACTAGTAAATACCAGCAAAAAATTCATTTCTTTTAAATTTTCTGAAACAAGTTTGTGCATTATTTTAAAAGAAATTTTTGATCATCCAAGGAATAAATATTATCAATTTAAAAACTTTAACGTTTTTTAAAGCACTTAATTCTAGTTAAGAAAATCAAATGGCAGTTTATTTTAGTCTAAGACAATAGCAATCTTTTGCAACCTCGGTCAAGAAATGTTGAGGTCTTCAGGTAGTCTGGTTCCATTACCATGAACTTCATAAGAATTCATCTAGATTTTCTTTAAAATGTTGAAGGTACTGAAACAAGTTTACTTTGAAGTGTCAAAATACCAAAATGTTTGAACCAGGATTCCCAGCTATCTATACCACATTTACCATTGTACACAAGCAGGCCTTTTTTTGCCACAATGAAGGAAAAACCATTTGTTTTTATATACATAATGATAATTTGAACTTTAATTCCAATCGTTTGCGAAAGTATAAGCATTTCAGTTATCAGTCTCTGAACACATTGTATGGAACATGTCATCCCTAATGTTGTGAAGGCTGAGCTAGTTCTTATTCTTAGTTCTTGAAGATTGGAGACGTTAAGACTTATAAACTCGGGTTTTAACCGAAACCCATATGAAATCCCATAGTTTTGAGATCCGGAGACAGAATATGTAGCTGTTTGAGCGTTCATAGCACCTGCCTTCAGTGCAGGTTATTTTTTAAGGTTTTTTTTAGTTTAACATAACGACAATGAATCAGCTGATCTTTGAAAATAATGTTAAAATCTATATATTAATACGTTCGGGGTTTTTTCTTCACAGCCAAAACTCGATAACAGCTGGATGGTTTTTAACCTTTGAGGTGTCAAATTAAATGTATTTTACATATATTTGCCAATACGTCTCAGAATTTTAAGAAAGGGCATCACTTAAATACAGTAAAGGGCTGAATTTTAGGAACAGTGGCGCTATCCGACGGCGGAAGTTTAAACTAAGTGTTGATTATCATCCGTTTGAATATCAGATGTTTTGTTATGTTTGTTTACAACTGAACTAACTTTTCATTGGGTACAGACTTGCTCGGATTTGAGCAACAGGACCATTATCAGTTTTACTGCCACACATCTTTAAAATTATCTAAATTATCAATTGTGATTATAGAGTCTAAAAGTCCAGATTTTTCTTAGATAACCAGTATTCTTCTTAAAGGCTATATTTGTAAAGGACTTACTGATCAAATCATGTTTTAAGTTATTTAAAGTACCGCGAACATATTTTTAATTTTTGGCAGTGTTATTAAAAGAACTACAAATAAGATATTTTTTCTGGAAACACCCTATTATGCTTTTCAAGGACATTTGTGACAAAAAATACATATTTAGCTAATGCTATCATTATCAATTATAATAAATGGTCATTTGTACCTTGCATAAACACCATGGCATGATACTTTAAAACAAACTTATTTCCCATGCAGTCTTGAAACAAATTAAACTTGTTTTTGGTAAAATATTTACTTTGGAGGCTAAAATTTATTTGGGTGGGTGGAGGTGATAACTTAATTAATTATACTAAGATTTGTCTTGAGCCCCCAAAGTTATGAAAATAGGTAACATCTAAAATAGTTTCATACATTATGGTTTTTTCCTTATAAATTGTGACCCTCATGTGACTAACATACCTATTAAAATCTGTTTTTAAACTACGAGTACATGATTAGTTTTGTTTATATAGTGTTTGTTGGCAATATCTTTCCTGACCAAAACTATGATCTATTTTAGATTTCAATAGTTCATAGTTTTGAAATCGTGTGATGCCCAAAGAAATAATACATAATGGGACCACTCTGAACACAAAATATTATTTCCATGGGGAAAAATACTTTTGCAAAAACAATTTGATACAACCCTTTTATTTATTTTTCTTGTATGTATTACAATGAGTATAATTATTATATAACAAATTCCAAACTGCTAGTATTAAGCATTTAGCATAAAAAGCATTGGTGTCTACACTTGTTCTTCAGGTAAGTCAATTTCTTCTTATTTATATAAATTAGAAATGTAATTAAAGCTAGCCTTTTTTAAATTGGCAAAAATAAGATGTTCTTACTTTGTTTTACTTACTTCAGCTTCTTTAGCTTTGGCCTTTGGTTAGGTCCACATTATACCGCCTCCACACTCGGGCTAAATGCTCTCATTGAGACACTCGGGTGAGCGACACAGCGAGTGACTCGGGACTCTGCTGATCTTTTGTAGCAAAAACGACTTGGGGATTATGTTAATCACCAAGAGTACTTACCTACGTTTAAAGCGGTATACAGAGTTCAAGTTTCTCGTGATTTGAACATATTTTTATTGAAAAGGATAATACAGATTGTGTTCTCAAACATCATAGTCATTTTAACCTAAGTATAAATTAAATTTATAAGAAGTTGTTAGGTCACCATATATTAATTACTTGATTATATTGTGTAACTTGAGACATTCTGTTCTGTCTAAACACTAATTTTAAATTCTTAAAAGGTTTATTCCAAGGATTTTTTTAAGCTGTCCCATTTTTTCTCTTACTCTACTTAAGAAATGTATGGAAATATTTTGTGGTGACACCCACAGAGTGCAAGGTCATTTTAGGAATTTCAAACTCACTGCTCCTAAAATATTTTGATATTTATCCAAAATAATATCAGATATGCAAAATTGGTTCATTAAACAAATTAATGTAAACTGCCTCACACTGTCTATAGCAATGCATAACGCTAAATATTAAACTCCCTCTAACAAAGAAGTTAGTCTGATCTGAAATAAGATAGGTCTGATCTGAAATCTCTCTAAAAAGCTCATTACTAATTCAATCAACCACTCATTTTAAATAACCAAACATAACTTAAATTTAAAAATATTAGTCTGCACTTATAATAATAATACAGTTAAACAATCATGAGTTAACATTCCTTCTGAGATTAAAATTGACTTTGACTTGCTGTTGATACACAACACGAACAAGTGTTGAGCATGGCGAGATGACACATTCCGACCATCAACGAAACTTGCTGACCGCATTCTCGTGTTCGACTTTGCCCACTTATACTCGCCCAGAGTGCAGGGAAGGCATTACAGTTTTAAAACACATCAATACTGGGCAAGAAAATTGGTACCTTTGGAAATCCAATAAAATAAGTCTTTTTAGTGGCTGTGGTTGAAGTCTTTTTCTCAAGGCCTTTTTTTAGTAGCTATGAAGCTTAAGACAAGAAGCTGGAAAGTAGGATACAGCTGAAAAATGTTTAATCAAATTATATTTAAATATTAATTTTAGAAATTTTGGTAGGTTGAGTGAGAGAGTAGTGTTACTGTTGGTTGTAGGTGGAATTCAAATATAGAAAATACTCCAGTATTTTTGGTAGGCCTAAAGAGATTTTTTCCATAACAAAAGAATAAGGTTATTCTTTAAAAGGTACGGTTGAGTCTAACGTAGATATTTCAATACTATCAGTTATAATTTGTAAATATTAATACTATTTTTTTCTGTAAAAGACTTTATTGATAAAGTTTTAAAAGTTATGTTCTTGAAAATAAGAAATACAATTTCCAGCTTTTATGGTTTCCTAAGAAAATAGCTTCATGTGGTTGTTTTCTCTTTTGTTGCAGACCTCCAGGAGAGACTCCCCTATTTCAAGAACCAATTTTCACTTAAAATTGGCTTAACACACTATTCATAACCCGCACACCAAGGTGGCCCAAAAGGTAATTTTTCAGGACTCTAATGAAGCCTGTAAAATAACCTATTCCAGTCCCTTTAAACAAATCAACTTTACCATTAAAAGGTTGAAAGTATAGTAATGCTTCAAATCCATCGTGACCATTCTAATTTTGTATGTATTTTAGGTAATTATTCCTCCCTTAAAATCTCCTTTAAATGCTATAGCAATATTTCATATCATTAAGAACAACTATTCCACATATAATTTCTAACTCTATATCCTATCATCTCATAAATATCTTCATTCTCCCAGCCCCAAGTTTCCAGGCCACCTTGTCCCCCTGCTCCTGAATCCCACCCCTGTGACACTGTCACCGCGACATTTTTGTAGGATAATTGGACAAAAGTGCACTGACCAGATCCCACGAGGTATGGTTATCGAGACTTTTGATCCCTACACCTTAGAAGTCCAAGTTAGAATCGTTCACTCCTCGTGGGTGAACCGAACCCTTCTAGGTGTCCAACAAGGCGACTCACAGTTCACTCTCCGCTCACATTTACACTTGGAAATGATTCTGCAACAGTCGGCTTTCATCCTCTGAAGCCGATACACTCTGAGATTCGTCTTTCCTGGACTACTGAAGGGAGAAACTCCACAACTCTCTCATCTGCTTCTCCACCCGTGATCCTACCCTTGTGCTGACTGTGGGAGAACAGCCTGTCCAGTCCAAAGATCCACCAGCTGCTTCTACTACCCATTTGTGGTTAGTATTAATTTATTAAATCATTATAATTTAGCTAAGATCCTCTTAGAAAAGATTGTGTTTTGGGTAAGTACATACCTATATTTGTAGTAAAACAGTTTGGAATTTGTTAAATTGTATTGGTTACATTTAAAGTTAATGTAAAGATATTGTCAATACTCGTTCTATTATGGCAATAAAACCCACTACTCTTACAAAATAACATAAAACAACTTCTGTCTTTTCATTTACTTTAAATTTACTATGAAGTTAAATGAATTTTTGGTTTGTATCATAAATATTGTTACAACTGCATGACGTACCTAATTAAAAATATCTTGCATCTCTTAAAAATTTATGTTTACACTTACTACTGTTCTCACATACAAGAAGGTTCAAGAATGTAAAATTAGAAAAGTTATGCAACAAACATTTTCTGCATGTACTTTAAATGGGGGGGAGAGAGGGAATTCAAAACAATAGTAATGATAACCAAACAATCATTTAATAGAAAAAAATTACAAGTTGTGATCATCCGGATGGTACAGCTCGCTTAACAGCCTGTAGACGTAGAATGACCCCCGCTGGAAAATCAATACAGTATAAAGTATCTTTCTTTTCTCATTAAATCACATTCAATTAACAATTAGTTTTGTTTTAACTCAAACCTATAAAAATAACTGATGAAGGGAATAAAATTTAAGAGATTATCAAGTCAGGGAGGGTCATAATTTAAAATAAAAAGTAGTCTTTATTTAGTTTTTTGTTAAAGTGACAAAATCTATTGACATAATCATAAGGTGTCAAAAGTCAGGGGGAAAAAATATATCCGATCCCAAGATTTAGGATTGAGAAATTTCCCGATTATTAGGGGTGCAGTTAAAAAAAACTTGGAACGAGTTTTCCCATTGATTTGTGGTAGAATAACAAAGAAAAAAAGCTGCTGAAATAGTGAAATCAGAAATTGTACAAAGTTGGCCGTTAAAGATGATCCAACCGAATTATATTGGCCGACTAGCATCCCACCACATCAATCACTCATCAACTTAAGTGTTTGATATAAATAAGGTGACCAATTCCCAGTGAACGTAGTCGAAGACAGGGTTGTAAACATACACTTTGTTGAGGATATCACCGTCGTAATAGTTGAGAACTCCCTCTGGCAAGATGAAGCTGTTGAAGAAGTCTTGATCGAAGGAGCACAGATACTGGGGGTACAACTTGTACATTGGCGCCAATACTATGACCTGAAATACTTGCCAAACTCAACATGTATTGATATGAGGTTGGGTTTTAGCAAATACTTGTTAAACATAACTCTTTAGACTGCTCAGCCACCTGATCGGCTAGCAGTTGTATCGGACCGTGTATACGCATCAAATCACAAATTTGCCCTAGATATGATACTTTAATATTTACTAGCAAGTTTCCAGCTGTGTACCCGTCCTTTGTACGGGTTGTATATAAATGGTAGATTAACTAAAGCAAATAACAATCCACATGATTTTACAATATCAAAATTACATTTTACACGTTTAATTTACAATTAAATCAAAGTTAACGAAATATACTGGCAGATAGTTCGGGTACTGTTGCTAAGTCGAGGAACTCTGTTGGTTAGTAAACGGCGTGTGGTTTCCGACTCCAAATCGGTATATGTAACATTTGGATTCGTTTTTAGAAATAAAAGAACTCAAGAACAAAAAAAAATATCGGGTTGGAGGGAGAGGGGCCATAAATATAAAATCGGGGGGTCATTAAGATAGGGGGGGGGGGAGCACGCAGAGTTCCCCAATATCCCCTACTCTCGCCTATCGGAAAAAGAGTTTGAGTTGCCATTCAAGTAGTTTTTAATTTCCATTATGAGAGTTGCCATTCTTGTAGGTTTTTTATATCCATAATGATAGACAGCTGTTTACAATTTTTTAAGTTGTAGATATAACTATTTAGTCATCATCTGGTTCAATATAAATAAATACTTTGTCCTTAAAAATAACATAGGATCTTTAAAACCCCATAGGGCAGAGTCCTAAGGTGATTTCCAAAAATCCAATTAACCTAAAACCTTCTAACGCACATATAGAACATAGAAAAAAGTTTCATCGAAACAAGTGCACCTTTTTCCCTGTGAAAAGCGAACAAAATGTGTCCAAAATCGCACGAAATAACGTTTTTGAGCGGCCGCGATTATTTTTCCAAGAGGCGTATGCCAGTTTAAAGTGGCCTAAAACCTTCTCACGCATGTATAGAACAAAGAAACAAAGTTTCATCAATGTCAGTGCACCCGTTTTCCCGTGAAAAGTGAACAAAAACCCGCCCTTGAGCGTCAGCGACAGACAGTCAGACAGAAATTGAGATAAGAAGTGTTTTTGCTTTCCTATGGTATGAAGCGTAAAAATATGCAAAAATTTCATTCCAAGCAAGGTACAGACAAAACTTTAATTTTATTTATATAGATTTGCAAAGTACTGTATAAAGTTTATCCATGTAAACATAGTTGAGTTATTTTGGTGACAGACACAGGATTTTCTCACTATAAGCATTAAGTTGGGTATGAGGATAATTTCACATTGTTTCGACTATCCCATTATTGTTATGTTAATTTTCACCGCAAATTTGCTCTTCTTATTCTCATTCTTCCTTCTAAGGCACATACCGTCTTAACTCTTTTGAGTGCTAAGCTTGTGGATGGAGTGGTTAAATCTAATTTGTTTTGATGATTTTTTTAGTATATTATGTCTAAAAACTTGAACTGAAAAAAATGTGCTTCTTGTGATTACACACACAGTTAAGATTGATAAAATGTAGCAAAACACCTGATCAAGTGTGCAACTCGCAAACAAATTCACCCGTTCCATCAGCTTGGACACGTGCCATCCACCATGGAAACAGCTCAATTCTAAATTGATTCAGCTGGGAACCCGTTCGGTTATTATTGTTTTGCACCTGAATTTGTTCAGTGCCCCACCCAACAGCTATGAGTAATGTATTAACAAACCACACCCTCATTCTCACTCTGTTCATAACAGCAGCAGTTCTGCTAACTTAATCATCGAGTGTACACTTATGAGACACTAGGGAAACAATCGTATTGTGTACAGCATTTATAATAACATACCCTAACCAATCTCCACACGGCACTGTGTGAGTTTTTAGTTTGGTATAAACTGTGATTTTTTCTTTTCATACAAATTTCAATATTTTATTCAATCCACACATTGCATCTTCAATTAATAGGAGAAAACAAAACAAAGGCAAACCTTAGAAATACAAAACTAATAATTACATTTAAACTAAAACACATGAATTCAGGTAAGTTTGCAAGTTTTTTCAAAAAACTTTTATTCAATACCGCTTTACAGTTTACAAGTTCATGAAATAATGAATGTTTTCTATCAAGCAATCAATGAATTAACAGTATTAAATTATATTTACAAAGTACCAACAATGGCAAGATTCATATTTTTAAGTTGTATTTTATGAGCATTTTTATTATGTGGCGACATCACTAATGAGCAACTAAACTGTTGATGAGCTGTTATTGGTCAGAGGGTATGGTCCGTCGGTATAATACATGTGGCTGCAGGGGGCGTGTACTGAACGAATTCTGGCAAGAAACATTAATAACTGAACGGGTTTCCCTCTGGGTCAATTCCTGACAACCAATTCTACCACCACTAAGAGGGTTAGGTAAAATGTTTAGCCACTCGAGTAACTTTAGATCAAGATAGTTGTGTAGTTACCTGGACGGAGTAGTGTTTGGCGGCCAGTGCAAGCGTGTTGGCGCCACACATGACCCTGAAACCGCCTGGCCATCAAGGTCTGAATGCCGATGATCACTTTGTTGACCTGAGACATGAATCAAGAATCAAGAATAAGAAACTTTATTCTCTTCATATTACAGTGCTGTACATTGAAATTCAGTCGATATTAAACTTTAACTTATTCTTAATTTACAGAAAACACAGAAAAAAAACTTATCTCAAAAACACAATAATCAATATCTATTTTCTAAGATAATTAACAAAAATATTTCTTAATTTTGTACTAATATTTATCATTTCCATCAGCCATTGATTGAATTTTAACAAGCACTTGATAGTAGCAATACATTGTTTCATCAACAAATTCTCTCAAGGAGTAAAATGGTTTTTAAAAGGAATTTCTTAAAGGCTTAATGGTTTATCAAGTAAGACATGTGGATTATGCTTTAAGATTTTGTTAATCACTTTCCTGGTGTTATAATCAGAAGATCTTCGTAAGATTCATGATCCCGAATATTGCAGAGTCGGGGATCAGCGTGGTCTGGATCTTGCTCTTGGCCAAACCTAGCCGCCAGCTAGAAAACATTTCTTTTTTTTACTCAAAAGTTTCAAACAACAAATTATACAAAAATTTAAATATTTATAAATGTTATGAATGACACAGGGTGATTCACGAAGATATGCAGAAACTTCAGGAGCTTATTCTACATGTAAAGGAAAGAAAAAAAGGTTATATAAACATAGGACAGGAAATGCTTTGTTAGTGAGTTACAGCTAGCAAATGATTTTGCCCATAATTTAGTACCTTGGGTGGAATGAAGACTAGCTGGAATTTTGGGAATGTAAATTATAAGGGGCGAAATTAGTGGTTTCTGCTTTTGGTTTTGTACCTGAACAATCTGATGAAATATGTCGCAGAATGTATCTCCCTTAGTTTTTAAGATTATCTCATGTGGAACCTAAAAAAGAGGGATCGAGAAACAACTTTTTCTATGTTTTACCTGCAATAACTTTGTAAAATTAGGTTACACACCAAATTTAAAATAAAACTTGTAGAAAATTAAATTTTGACCAAAGCGGCACAAATAAAGTATATACTGAAAGTGAATAGATGTTCGATTAAATTAACATTACATTACGATTACATTCATAACAAAACAACATGTTTTAAATTTGGCTGACAATAACTCAAAGTAAACTCCCGTGAGAAGCGCTACTTGCCCGTATTAAAAAAGCTTTCATACAGTTAAAGGACAACCCTGCTGAACTACACAAAGCAACAAGATCAATTGTTAAACGTACAGAAAAATGCATTGAAGTTGAATTTGAGTGAGAATTTAGAGTAATTTTATTGAATAGGTAAATAAATAGGTGACACACGTTTTTCAGTCAAATTTTACTTTGCACGGTACTAAATAAAGTTCATTTAATTGAACATATATTATTTTTCTGTATATTTTATTTGCACCATTTTGTTCAAAATTAAATTTTGTACAAGTTTTGTGCTAAAGTCGTGTGTGTCTAACCTAAGTTAAAACAGTTACTTTAAGTCAAACGTAAAAAAGTTATTTCTCAATCCCTCTTACTTAGGATCCATGTGGTATAATCTTAAAAACTAAGAGAGTTGCAGTTCTGCGACATGTTTCACTCGATTTTTCAGATCCAAAATCATAAGAAACCACTGAATTTGCGCCTTAATTTACCTTCGCAGAATTACAGCAAGTCTTGATTTCACCCAGGGTACTAAATTATGGGCGAAATCTTTCGCTAGCCGTAACTCGCTAACGAAGCATTTTTGGACCTATGTTTATATTATTTTTTTCTTTACTGTATACATGTAGCATGAGCTCCCAAAGATTCTGCATAACTTTTTGAATCACCCTGTATACATTTTACGTGTAATTTGAAATTTTGTAACAATTACTTCATATTTTTTATGGCATGTCACTACTCATGATATTTTAGATTTCTCAGATGTAAACAAATAGATCTTGTTTCATTTTTGATATTCAAAACTTGTACAAGTTATGATTTTAAAACAAAAGACTCAAATGTCTGTGGCCAAAGTTCTAACATTTATCTAAAATGATTGAATCTAAAAAATATTACATTTATCAAAATTATGTTAAACTATCTGGCCCGACAAACGTAGTCCTGTCCTAATGTAATTGAATTCAGTTTATGTCAAATACTTGTTCATTTTCAAGATGAGCTCGTTTGCTTCGCTCACTCGCCTCCCGAATAAGCTCGTTCCCTACGCTCACTCGCCTATCGAAAAAAGAGTTTGAGTGGCCATTCAAGTAGTTTTTTATTTTAAATAATGAACTTACGTTTTTTCCTTTCAAGTATGTTTAGATATAATCCTAGTTAACAGCCGTTTGGTGTAACTAACTGAACTATGATCAAATCAATGGGAACTTTGAAGGCCAGTGGGACAGAGCGCTTAGGTCGGATTAAAAATGGTCTTTTATAAGAACCTTGTCCTGGCATTAATGAACACAAAAAAAAACAATTATTCAATTTGGTATACTCATTCTCAAGTTATAGAATGACAAAGGGAAATAGGGATTCATTTTTATATATTTAGATGTTGTGCATTCAAAAGTTGTAAAAGGTATAATTTTTTTAATAAAGGGTTTTTTACGACGTTCACTGTGTTACAATGTCCTGAGGTCTCGTACAATAACCTATATTTGGTGCGCTTGCATAATACGATATTCTTCCCTCAGCTACGGTGTCGATAATTCTGTGTAAATTGACATAGACAAATAAGATATAATATTTAACCCTTTGCGATCGGAATGCATATTTGCCGTTATTCCTCAGCGGTCGCGCGGCCAGCTCTACTGGCCCCCGCCATTAGCACGTGGAAGTCGGATTTTTTTCCTCAGCAGTTGTCCTTTGCGATCGGACGGCCAGCGGTGCTGGCCAACATGAAATCCAACGAACGCTCGGGCGTCCAGCAGGACTGGCTGACAACAATGTTTTCGTTTGTAATATTCAAACTGTGGTATAATGCCTGTAGAGTGCTGCAACCTAGTGAGGAATTGTTAAACTAAACGATCAGCAGGCTTGCAACATTATATCGTAAGAATTGTGGTGTAAACAACTAAAATAAACACCTGTTGTTCTGGCACAAGTGCTGTCATAATCATCATTGTTTTGATTCAGTTTTATGTGATTTTAACTGTGTTTTGGTGATTTTCTCGAGAGATTTGTGTTTATTTGTATTTTTAATTAAGTTTTATATTTTAATGTACATGATTATAAGAACACTTGTACGTTTACGTATAGGCCTACACTTATATTATAATTAGGCCTACAATAAAATTGTTTTATCCCGTATAAACATTTATTAGTAAGAATGGGGTTATGTTTTTTTCCCCCCGTATATTTAACTAAGTAATAATGAACGATCGTTAAAGATAAGAGGAATTGAGAGACGTTTTATCAAAATTTAAATCCCATATGCTAACATTGAAGGTTTTCAGTGAAAATAATTCCGAGCTGCGGGGAGCGAGCCGCCATGATAAATGCCGAGGTGATGCGTAGTGGGACGGGGCCAGTACAGCTGGCCGTCCGACCGTCGGAACCAAGTTAGTACGGAAAGAACTCCGACTGGCTGCCGACTGCGTTGTGGCCACTCCTACTGGCCTTCCGATCGCAAAGGGTTAAAGATATGTCCATAAAGCTTGTTGATTGCTGGATCGTTTGGTAACCTTGACAACACACGAGATCTACAGATCTCTTAACACACAGAATAATAAATGATTACTTTTATACGACACGAGATCCCCGGACCTCGCAACGAAGCTTAGTTGCTCAGAGCGCCGCTTGGGGCTCTTGAGTAAGTTCCGTTCACAACATTGCGCAAAAGTTGTTTGTTGTAATTGCAATAACCTAAATTGATTTGAGGTGTGTTTTGGTGTGCTTTTTCTCGTAAATGTGCAGTACGGATCTCAGTGCCTCGTACTATTGTGTCATATTCAAATCCTGAGCAGACTGTAGGTTGGCAACAGTGTGCTAGTTCACAAAATACATCACAGAGTGCTCTGTTTCTATTCGTTTCAATGCTATGATGTGCTAAAAATCGTCTACGCAACGAGATCTCAAGGTCTCGTATCGGACAGCCGTAATCACACCAAACTAGAATCATATGTATCGTAACGCACCACTATAATCATGCACAAATTTGCTGTAACGCAGTGAATGTTTTCTGAAAATTTTGAATGTCATATAATGAACATGTGTTAGACTGAAATTTGCATTGATAAAAAGTATTACTTCTTTTAATTCATAAGAATCACAATAAGGGGTGCTAATGTATGTCACACAAGCCTTATTCTCACAACAAGTAAGGCTCCATCCCCGAAAAACATTCCACTTTTAAAACCTTGTGATATAAATTCCATCTGTCTGTGAAACCATTGATTTCTAATACAGAATAGATGAACCGAGCTTATGGCCCATCTGTAACCAGAAAAATTCACCATGAAACTAGTGCTACACCATCTCAAGAGAAGGTGCTGGCAACCAGGATTTCGATTTTCGGGATTTTTATCCTGATTCCGGGATTTTCGAAACTTCCGTGGGATTAAAACGGGATGCGGGATAAAAACATCAATATTACTGATATCGCCGATCATATAATGTGAAAATTGACCTGTTTGAGGTATAAATGTTTAGTATTGGGTTGTTTACATGGTGTTAATTATTGTTATTTACTAAAAATTTATAAATTACGGTAAATTAATAGTTGTATATTTATTTCATCAAAACCCATTCTTTTTTTGCTCAGCCTAGTTGGTTACCTAGTTATTATTTTCCCCGTAATATAGCAATATTTGCAGGTTAAGAAGACCATTATTGTTTTATATAATCGTATACAACTATAAAATGTAAAAAAAGGCTTTAAAGCAGCAAACATCACAAACACGGTTACGCCCATTCCTAAACATGTGCGACCAAATCGCCACGTTTTTGTCGCACGTAGAATGGGCCTTATAAGTGCCTCTTTGGCGTGAGGGTGCGATGTGACATTGCGACAGTGTAGAATGAATGGGAAAACGTCGTCGCCATTGTAATTTGTTGTTGAGAATAGTTTTTTGACACTGTTTTCGTCGCCGGCAGAAGCGACATCACTCGTATCACCGACAGAAGTTTTGTCGCACAGCTAGAACGGAGCCTTAGGAGCAGAGTAGAATGAAGCAGAAATACATAGTTTAACCACAGAGAAGAACAAATTCTTTCTCTGAATTCTCTTTTTCTCTGAAAGAAATCATTCTTTCTTTTCTGTGGTTCAACTTAAACGTAATTAGTTTTAAAAACCCTCATCGCAATTAATTTCTGTTAGTATAATTTCCTGAAGTTGTATTTCAAGAATACAAACATATAGAAGAGCTGGTAAAAGTAAATAGAAAACTATTTTATGCTGCAAGCAGGAAACGTAATAAAGTTTTCTGATCAAAAGTGGGATGAAAAGTGATTTTTGAAGAAGATTTAACGGGATAAAACAGGATTTATTTCATCTGAAGAACGGGATTGTTATATTTGTTTTGATTTGATTTTGAGTGGGCTGATTAGTGGACCAGCTTATCCGTTTTTATGGCTTCAAAAATTAACCAGTCTCGGGATATCTATTCTGATATTCAAAATCAATGGTGAAACTCAAGGTTTGACTGGATATATAGTCAGTTGCATGGGTGAGAAGCGAACTTTTTTATCTTCTTCTATATCAATAATACGCTAAGTCGTTTTTTGTAAACAGAACTCCTCCATTACTTTTGAACCAATTTCGATGATTAAGGTGTCAAAAAAATGGCCCAGATTCGTAGTTGTGCAAGTGATTTTCAATATCCAATACTGTTTTGCTTAAGGGCACAGGACACCCTCAAAGTTCAATCTTTCCCATAAATATAACATGTAGAGTAGTTTGAATTCAGTTGCATTCTAAAACAGGCGATGTTACAGTAAAACACAGGTAAACCGTAAGAACAGCTGATAGTTGATATAAACAATAAAAGATAGTTTAGCTCGATTTAGAGCAACAGGTCCACTAGTTTTTATATATTAGACATTGTTAAATCAGTTACCTAGGAACACATAATTTCAATTTAAATGTTTCTGAACAACCAGTATTCCAACTCAGTGGATATATATATCAAGAGACCAGTTCCAGTGTTGTGAGTAATAAAATATAAACAAAATTTATATAGATAAAGCAAGGAAAATGGCAATGGTAGATTTAAACAAAATTAGTTACTCTAGATCCCTATTCAAAAACGGTTATTTCACAATATAAAAGTGATAACACGTAAAACTCACAACAAAGCAACCCTCATACAAAAAATAAACTAAACATGTGAATCGCTTCACTTACATACTTCATACTTGCATTTTTATAGGCTTTTGTATTTTTTTTGTATATGGGGTTTGTGGGCTGTAAGTCGACAAAATCAAAACTGATTTTACTAATTTCAATGTTACCTTAAACGTATTAAACTCAATTAGGTATTGAAAAAATCAGATGAAAAATGAATCCTGGCCAAATGTAAATTTGAAAATCCTTCCCACAGTGTTCTAACTCCTTTTTTAATATAGAGAAAACTATGTGTGTTTTCAGAATCCTGGAAAGATATTTTAGAAATGAGTGGTTTCATAACGTTTTAGTTGTAGATACAGTCAATAATTCGTTAAAAGCCACATTGATGACTTTTTGGTATTCTTGCTTATGATTAGAAATAAACATAGAAATAATGAGAAAGTTATTGACACATACTTTTAGCGAATTTCCCCTATAGGGAAGAAGCTATTACCGTAGTCGGCATGGTAAGACCTAGGCCCGGGACCATGATAACTTTTCGTTTTGAGGTCCCCAGATGCCAAAAACACCATTCGTTCAATACCGTATATATATAAATATATGTATATGTGTCCGTAGGTACGATAACCTTTGTAAAAATGGTCCAATATTGTTTAAATTTGGTTAAAACGTGTAAAGCAACAATTATGACTTAAAGTTCGAAAACCAGACAGATCGCTTTATCCGAAGGGTTATTTTAGAGGGGTTTTGAACCCTAAAAATGGGTTTTTAGAGTTTTTACATATATTATTTTAATGAATCAAATTTTAGTTTTTACCACTGGATTAGGCTTAAAAAGACAAAAAATTTGGTGTTTTGATCATTTTTCTACGTCAATTTGTTACCGAGATATTGAAAGTGCTAAACACAGTACGTTGTCCAATGTTATTCTTATGGAGAACAAGAAAAATTTTATATGTCGCTTATTTATAAACGTATCCGGACGAAACTTGGTATTTCGCTTCATTTCGTTGTGGTCTATTGATAATTGTCTAAAAAAACAATATTTTGCCGATAGTTCCCGTAGCAGCAAACCTATGTACTCAGCGCCCATGTTATTCTTATGGAGAATAAGACAAATGTTTTGCCTCACTTCATTATGAACATAAATTAATATAACTTGGTATGTAGCTTCACCTAGTTGAGTTACATTGATATTTGTATAAAAATCCATAATTTGTGTTCCTTGTTGCAGCAAACCTGCGTACTCAGCCCCCCATGTTATTCTTATGGTGAATAATTAAAATTGTATAAATTGCTTATTTATAATTGGATACAGATGAAAGTTATTATGTGGCTTCACCTGGTCGTCGTCTGTTGATATTTGCATTAAAACCTAATATTTTCTGTTCCTTGTTGCAGCAAACCTGAATAATCAATCCCCATGTTATTCTTATGGAGAGAAATTAAAATTGAATATACGGCTCATTTTTTAATATGTATCTATGAAACTTTTTAAGTGGCTGTATATGGTATATATATGCAATGAAAATTTGCTGAGTATGCAGGTTTGCTGCAACGGGGGTATATTTTTCTATTTAAACACCATATGTACAAACTCACTACTTTTAGATAATGTTTGTTTTCTCAATATTTAACTGGTTGTATGCTAGATTGTGGGGCAATAATTTTGTGGTGCAAGCTTAACTCACTTGCACTTTTGTTTTCTACAAAAAGGGGCTAACTAATTTGGCTGGTCATCCTCTCTTTTGCTTTCAGCTAATTGTCACTTGCTTTGCTCAGTCGCTCTCTTAATCACATTTCTGTGTTCAAGGTCAGTTTGTCAGAGCCTGTACAAAGACCAAACTTGCTGCCCCCCATCACACAAACCTACCTCTCCATAGCTCTGAGATAAGTCTGACAAACTTGTTGCCAACATATCACAGTACACTTCTTTCTTTAAAACAAATAATAATAAAAACAAACCTCAAAACTGAGTAGAAAGAGAATACACTGATAATAGTACACCTGTTATGAGCCTTGAGATTGAACCTTTCACTCAAATTAGTTCTCTTCTTCAGTGGTTTGTTGATAATCTGCAGTAAATACCGAAAAGACAAGGTCATTGCATTTAAACTGAGAAATTCAGTGGAAAATCCATCTAGTGTTTTCGTAGGTGAGTGTGTATTGAGTGTGAGTGAGTTGATTCTCAGCTGGTTTTTTCGGATCATGTTACCAAGGTAAAGCTTAAAATCTACAGTGGTTTGTTCATCCGTCGTAGACACTCTAAATTTGCAAATACAAATGTTCTTCTTGCAGCTTATTTTCGGTGCATTTATCCTCACATAAATTATGGCATAGCAGTTTGGGGTGCTGAATCATCGCAATGGCAATTTTCCGTTTGCAAAAGCTAGCTGTTAGATTGGTTTTTGTAATGAAGAAGACTGATTCTTGTAGAGGTGTTTTTGCCTTAGATATAATTTGCTCACGTGTTGTTGTTTATTATATTTATGAATGTCTTTCGTTTTTCATAAGAAATAAGAACTTTTTCAGTTTCGCAGTCATTACAAGCTCAGACATAACTCTACATTGACAATACCACAACATAATACAACTTAAAAAAAACACTCATATTAGAACATTATCAAATTCTTCAATGCTCTCCCCACAGAAATAAAAACAGAGACAGACAGTAAACGATTCAGAGCCAGACTTAGATCTTTTCTGATAGCTAAGGAGTATTACTGTGTTAAGGAGTTTTTTAGGGAAAATAAAGAAGTTTAGTTTGTTTTCTTAGGTTATTTATTTCTTGTTCATAAAGTATAACACTTGACAATTTTTAGTCACTTTAGAGTTTTAGTCACACTCTCCAATACCAATCAGAATGCCTTGAAGTTGTCACAAAACGATAGAGGTCAAAACAACTTCTCGATTTGAAATAGAGGAGAGCGGAAGTTGTGTTATCTGATATATAAATTTAATGTTTACGTATAATGAAGGTGCAACATGGTGAATGCACAACTTTCTTCCGAATAATGTCTATCAAAACTTATTATCAAATCTAATCAATCAACATTTCTATAAAGGGACAAAGAAATCAATGAAAAACATAAGATTATTTATTCTAGGAAATATTCCCACATAGGCAAAGCCTGTGCGTGGGGAATGAGTTCAACATTTAGTCCACTTTCATTTTTTAGGAACGCTCTCACTATCACTTTTGACTTATAAATAACACAAAATATAAATTACAGAGAAATATTTAATACATAGAAAAGGTAGCCTACTGAAAATGACAGTTAAAACAATATATAATAGCATGATTCACAACTCAAGAGATTAGTTTTTAAAGCAAAAGAGACAAAAAACAAGAAACAAAGAAGATACTAATATACACAAAAATTACAAATCATTCGGGTTTATTTATATTTACAAATACCTCATTTTAGTACTACGGACTACAACCCCCACCCCACACCCCACAACCCATCACGAGCGCCAATTGCCCCTCCAAAAGCGTTGTGCCCGGCGCGCCCTGTGCTGGAGCAAGGCTTGCACTGCCCTACAGCCAGTACTACCCGTGTAAAATAAATTAATTTAGACTATTTTTCACAAAGTTCCGTTCAAAAGTATCTTATAAAGTATCAAAGATTCAAAAGTATCATATAAAGCCACATACCAAGTTTCATTAATATATGTTCATTAATAAGCGAGATATACAATTTTACTTATTCTCCATAAGATTAACATTGGACAACGTAATGTGTTTAGCACTCTCAATATCTCGGTAACCAATTGACGTAGAGCGATGATCAAAATACCAAATTATTTGTTTTTTTAAGCTTAATTTAATGACGTAAATCAAAATTTGGGTTTAAAAATAATGATATGTAAAAAGTTCAAATACCCATTTTTGGGGTACAAAACCCACCTTAGAGTAGAGCGATCGGTCTGGTTCGCAAACTCATGAAAGCAGATGCTGCCTTACACGTTTATACCAAATTTCATCAAAATCGGACCATTTTTACTAAAGTTATCGTGCCTATGGACACGTATATGAATTTGAACGAATGGTGTTTTTGGCATCTGGGGGCCTCAAAACTAAAAGTTATTATGGTCTTGGGCCTAGGTCTTACCATGAGACCTACGGTAATAGCTTCTTCTCTAAAGGGGAAATTTGATAAAACCTATTACATTGAGTTTGTTGCTATCTTTTAATGTTTTTATTTAATAGGAGTGTTGTAAATTGTTTTTCTAATGAGTTAACAATTTTATTTGTAACTATTCTCTTTCAGGACAATGCCAAGGAACTATAAGATATGTAGTTTAAGTAATCTGTTTATTATAAGTTTATTGCTTAGATAAATTTGTAAAAACATTATTTCATCTTTCAAGTTGCCCCAGACAATACTAACTTGCAATATAATCATTTTAACATGTTTTTTTGTATTGCATTTCAAGTTACCCCTTCCCATAACTTGAAACCCTTTTTTTACTAAACTAAATTTTAAAAAATAAATTTAATTAGTGCAGTACTTAGACCTAAGCAAGGCCAAAGTTTTGGTAGAAAAAACAGCAATTTACATCAGCAAATTTAGGAATAACTTAACTTTGAACTTGAAAACTGTTTCAAGTTACCCCAGTTTATGGTAACAAATAGAACCTGCTGAACAAACTCGAGCAGATGTTTTTCTCATGTTTCTGAATTTGAATCTCCCCTCATAACATATAAGCATACTGCAATTTCATTGCAGTAGTCACTAATTATATCATGTCTGTAGTAAATCTTCCATAAGATTTATAATGAAGGACGCAATGAATTTGAAGACCTGTGGATCACAGGCCTAAAGATATTGGAAATTATAAGAACAATCAAATAAGCTTACATCAACCTCTTTAATTTGATATATCGAGCATAAAAATGTGTTTATTAGAACCTAAATTAGATCTCGCTCTTCTAAAATACCTGCTTGTGATACATACCGGTACAGAGAGATTTGCAATAGGGAATTTTCTCACAAGACCCCTCAAAGTATAATTTAGTGAGTTCTTAATAATTTATAAATGCCAGATTAAGGCTCCAGTCTCCGTCTACCATAAGGCACATTGCAAGGGTTTGCTGGTTTCACTTCACAGTGGCTACATAAACCCTTTGATTAAAGTTAAAGAGTAATATTAAATAGAACTAAAAGGTATCAGGAAACTGACACATACTTTCTCCCTTTTAGCCCAACTTTAATGAATAAATGACTTACTAAATATAGAATACAAAGCACAGTCGAATTTACAGAAAATCTTTTAAACAAGTTGTTTTCAAATCATCCACCCAAATCCCTGTTTTGGAGGCACTAGAGAATCCACTGCTAAACACGTGGTTATAAGAGGGGAAATTCCCCCTATTCCCCCCCCCCCCGCGGGGGTTATTAAGGGGCGAGTTATTTTGAATTTCCTCTGTTGGTCAATGCTAACTTGACAAGCATATCATGTTTGAATTAAATTGATCAGTAAAAAAGAGAGAAATAGTAATTTTTGTATTCCTCATAAGAATAACATTGGACAACGTACTGTGTTTTCCGCAAAATGAAAATTTAAATTTTTTCTGCAACCAGCAATTGTAGGATAGTAATTCAAAATACTAAATTATTTAGTTTTTTTTAGCTCTTTTTATTGGTAAATAGTAGTATTTTTTTTATTATTATGTTTTTTATGAAAAATCAAAAAATCATAATCTTGAAGTTTTAAGTCCTGTAATATGTGAACCCAAATTTTTACAGAAATTCGGGTTTGGTCATTTTGTTGGAAAACTAAAGCTCTACAAACGACTAGTTTAGTTAAAATCGTTAGAGCCATTTTTGAGAAATTTTGACGTTTTTGGGGGATAATTACCCTTAAAAATAAGAATTAAAAAATTTTAAAAACCGCCTTGAGATATCGTGGATTAGTACCTACATACAAAATTTCATAAAAATCAGACCATTGGTTAGGGCTCTAGCTTTGTACACATCCAGACAGACAGACATCATGTAAAAGTCACTTTTTTGGGTTCAGGGAGCACCAAAACAAATATTTCCACTAACAACTCAAATTCAAAAATTTTGATGAAAACAATACTTTCTCCATATACTATGAATAAGGGGAGTAAGTAAAAATATATACTTTTATCTTTTAACCTTTTTACATTTTAGCGAAGTCTCCCTATAGGGAAGAAGCTATTACCGTAGGGTCTCATGGTAAGACATAAGCCCGAGACCATCATAACTTTTCATTCCAAAAAAATCTGTGAATCTTTTTTTTATTAATCTTTTCTGGGATCTTTTGGTCCCAGATGCCAAAATCACCATTTGTTCAAATTTTTATATATTTATATATATAAGTATATATATATGTGTGTCCATAAACACGATAACTCTCGTAAAAAGGTCTGAGCTTAATGAAATTTGGTACAAATGTGTAAAGTACGATTTATTTGAACGAGTTCGAAAATCAGGCGAATCGCACCATCCAAAGGGGGGTTTTTGGGGGTTTGTACCCCAGAAATGGGATTTTGGGATTTCCGCATGTAATTTTTATTTTAATCAAATTTTAATTTTTACCATTGAATTCAAAACAATTTGGTATTTTGATCATTGCCCTACGTCAATTGGTTACTTTGATATTGAAAGTGCTAAACACAGTACCTTGGCTAATGTTATTCTTATGTAGAAAAAGAACAATTTTATATCTCGCTTATTTATGAACATAAACTGATGAAATTTGGTATATGGCTTCATCTGGTTGTAGTTTATTGTTGATTGCACAAAAAAAACATTTTTCGACTTTGTTTTGCATAGCAGCAAACCTAGGTACTTTGTCCCCATGTTATTCTTATGAAAAATAATTCAAATGCTATATCGCTTATTTATGAATGTATACGGATGAAACTTGGTATGTGACTTCACTAAGATGAGTTATATCGATATTCGCATATAAACCCATTCTTTTGTGTTTCTTTTTGCAGCAAACCTGCGTACTCATCCCCAATGTTATTCTTATAGAGAATAATTAATATTTTAAATATAGCTTGTTTGTAAATATATTTCTTATGGATCCTGTTAAGTGTTTTAATGTGTTATGTTATATATTTATTGGAAATTCGCTGAGTGTACAGGTATGCTCCGACGGGGTATTTTTTAATTTATATTATCGTTATAAAAACCTTAACATATTGCATATCAAAACGATCGTTAGAATTGCTACATGTGTCCAAATTCTGTAAATTACTTCAGAGCTTTGTCCCACTGGCCCTACAAGTTTCTATGTTTATATTTGACAGGCGGTAATTTTATTTGGCCAAGTGATCATATATTTATATTTTATATCTTCCCAGTGTAACTGGGATTGTCTAGACTAGTTTTTAAATTTATTATCGATTTATCTACATAGTGTTCACTTGCTAATTGGAGGAGTTTCCTTATCTCCTGAAATTTAGTGTTTTAAACGCTTGAAGCAACAGGTAAAGTCTAAATAAATCAATAACAAAATTCAAATCCATCGCTACTATGAGTTTCAATAATGCAGTCGGTAGTTTTTTTATGTCAGTAGCAATTTTTCATATGCCAACTCTCCTTATGAACCCACGACTTTGGACTTCGCCTGTGTACGGTATGCTTAACCTCTTGGAATTTTAAAGATTGTGTTTCGCATGTTAGGTTTTTGCAGTTGATATTTGTATTCGGTGTGTAACATATTTGATATTGATGATAATCTGTATTGACTCAGCATCTGCAATTCAACTCAAATCAATCCGAAATAATGTTTAATGATATAAATTATATTACGTCAAATTAATACCAATAAACAAAAATAAATTAAAATCCTTCCCTAGGTTAGTCTTAAGTGAAGAAACAAACTCTTAAGGAAAAATTATCAAAAAATAAAAACCTGTATGCGCATCTATGAATCAGAGGGCAAACTTCTTGATAATCGTTTAAATCGGTTCAAAAAATTCAGAAGTTCTCTTAAAAAAAAATCACCTTAGGTCATTAATATAAAAAATATAGGAACGGCATACTTGAATTTTTTGTTTTGATTTTTTTTACTTGGTGAAGTTTTATTGATCCCATCCCTACTTTTACACTTGACTGAAATTTACAGCCAGTACTGCACAATATTCTACTATTGGAGACTGCAGATACCAGGTCAACATATGGAACCAGGTACATGAGAATTTCCCAAATACAGATTTCATAAAAGAATGGTACGGTTTTGACTTTTTAAATCTATATAAATAAAGCAGAGTTTGTGTCTATGTGTGGATCGCCATACGGCTAAACTACAAGGAGTTAAGACATTAAATTTCCAAGGTAGGTTCCTTTAGGTTACAGCTATTGTACCTGACTCAGTTTCTTCTAAATCCTCTAGGGCTACTCCCCGTGGGATATCCAAAATTCCAATGTTAATCAAATGAGTCCATACAGTTACAGTTTTCTGCTATTTATTTAATGTTATTCAAATTAACAGCTGACATTAGTAATTTACTTTGAGAGAAAAAACAGCTGATCGTACAAGAACAAATATTCCAAATACTAGCCAAATGTATTCCGCAGGAATAGTATTATGACAAATGGTATTGTGAACTTCCCCTCCAACGATGATCCCCCCCACTCTTCTGCTGGCATCCCCTACTCAAGCTTCACGAAGATCCGCACGAGGTCTACCTCGGTGAAACCAGTATAATCAGCTAGTAATTAATATGAGGATTTCAACAAAATAATTTTGTTTTGAACTTTTTGGGTTGTTTGGTGTTTAACCCATTGGCATAGACATACGAGCTGGTCTCGTTCCTTACTTGTAATTTTATTAACCTGTGAATTGGAGTGTAAAAATTGGTGTTTTAAAATGGATTAATGGCGTATTTTAATTAAAATATTGTATTCTTTCAGTTTAGAGAGTCGCACTGGCACACACACAGTAGACATAAGTAAAAGTTAGCAAAATCAGTGTTGACCATGTGCAAGTCTCAAAGAATTAACCGATCCCGTCAACTTCCAAGCAAGCCTGCCACCGTTAGTTTTACTTGGGCCCTCCCACCAACGTTGCCACAGACCGGTTAACTCATTGAGAGTTGCACAACTGGTCAGTTTTGGTCGTGTGCGGGAATCGAACCCACGAACATCGTATCACCACCTGGCCAAGGTGTTTCCACGACGTAGCCAACTCAGCTAACACGACCAAAGGCCTGGCGGCGATATTAAGGTTTTTCAGCCAGTCCGCGCCCCTAGCGGATAGAACCGTAGACGCCCGCGGTCATTAGTTACATATTTTGCTACTAGAGTGTAGCACCAATCAATTCCCGTTATAGGCTACTGCAAATAGAATAAAACTACTACCTCAATGGGTTAATGTAAAAATAGTACTATTATTTTATGAAAGACATGTATAGTGGGCCAAATTTCCTTTAAAATTTTGTTTTAATGGTGTGTTTATTATTTCCTTTCCGTGTGTTCGTTTTATCGTCATACTATTAGTTTTGAAATAAAAAATTCCTTCCCACACATCAGTGAGCTGCATTGAAAATTTGTAGTTTTTATACTTCATATTGTTAAATAAGTTACCTAGTAACATTAACACAATATTTTTTAAAATTATTTCACAAGTTTGATGGTTTAAATCCTGCTCTCCATTTATAAGAACTGTGCTGGGAACGACGGTTGTGAGTAAAACACCGATTTAAAAATATGGATATTAGAATCATTAAAGCATACTAGTTAGGACTTTGAATCTCTTATGCACACTTTGATTCATATAAAAGAAAATATGTTTGAATGTACTGTGATGCAAATATGCATGAAATGGGATTGCTTGAGTTTTCTAGTTTCTGACTAGGCCCACACAAGTCCAGGACTACCTTAAAACTGGTCTATACCAGTTTTGAGGCTGACATTGGGTATAGCAAATGAACTTGTCATTACACATGGTAAGTCTTTTGGCTGCCCATTATGACAAACTTCCCTTTCACCTTTGGTCCCTCCATTTGCAGCGGCTAGGGACAGAATCTCCGGGTTTGGTCCCCAACCTGCCAACCTGAGAATGGATGGTCCCTGGCTGTTATACATGGATACCCTGTCAGTTGAGTTGACCAGTTGGAGGGCAGAATGCAGGTCCCCTGTTTGAGGGCCTCACCCCAGCTGTCACAGGGGTACAGGAGTTGGCCCTCTGAAGGGTCGATTTGGCTGCCGTCCCAACCCACACTTTCCTTTCCTGCTATATCCTATCTTTCCGGTAACCTGCGCAATATTCCCCCTTGTGGAAGATGTAACTAGATTAGGTTTCCTAAACCGCAACAATGATGATGATGATAGGCCCACACAATTCCAGCACATTAGTAATTCCAGGAGCCAGGATCATTAATTAGTGTTAGGGACCAATATAAATCGAGAATTACATAAGTTACAGTTAAATAAGGAAAGCCATATTACTCCAGATTTTGGTCTGGCCGTTACAAAAATCACACATTTAAACATTATTAAATTTATGGTTGAATGACTTTGTCTTCCAATACACATTATACAATGGGCATCGTCTTAATAATTTAGTAAACTAGGGGCTTGTAGGGGCAAAAGCCCCTAAAAAACCAAAATACATAAATTTTTTATCAACCTTCATTGGTCATTTATAAATAAGCACTGATTTTCTAGCATTATAATATAATATTATTATACTGTCTTATGTTTTTAATAAAATGTCCATTCCTAAACAACTATACATTGCTGTAGTTTAAAAGTAAACAAACTGAATAAGTACAGCTGGTATCAATATCAAAGGCTAATTTAACTCTGTGGCACAGCTGTTTTAATTTCAAAAGATGTAAACAAATTAAACCCCATGTTGTTTTAATGGGAAAAGTTTTATTCTGTTGCGAATTTATGGTAAAAAAATAAGAAAAATGAATAGTTTTCCCTCAAAATTCACGTCAAGACCTTTAAAATGATACCCCTCCCATCCTTCTACGGCCATCCAGTCACTCACAATTTCTTTACAAAAATTTGACTTACGGAATTATATATAGAGATAATACTACTAATAACTCATGCACACTTTGATTCCTATAAAAGAAAATATGTATGATGCATGAGTGGGATCTCTTGAGCTTTCTAGTTACTGACTAGGCCCGCACAATTCCAGCACATTAGTAATTCCAGGAGCCGGGATCATTAATTAGTGATAGCGTTATACCAATATGAATTGAGTGACTTAAGTTACAGTTAAATGTGGAAGGCCCTATTGCTCCAGATTTTGGTCTGGCCGTTACATAAATCAAGTAGAATAAGTTTGTCTTTTAATATCCACATTATACAATATATAATGGTTATCGTTAATAACCATTAATAACACCAACAGTTATCCCACTCTGACCACACTGTATGGCACAATTCATCCCTAATGTTGTGAAGGCTGAGCTAGTTCTTATGCTTAGTGCTTGAACATCTGAGATTCTGAGTTACAAACTAGGTTTTTAACAGAAACCCCATATGAAATCCCATGGTTCTGAGATCCGGAGACTGTGGGAGGCAGAATATGGAGATGTGTGAGCACTCATATCACCTACCTTTATTGCAGTTTATGTTTTAAGGTTTTTTTTAAGTTTTAAGTAACATCTATGACTCAGCTGATCTTGGGAAATAACGTTAGAAGAACCATTATCAGATTACTACCGTATAGCCATCTTTCAAATTATATAAATTTGCTTGACCGTAGATTATACAGTATCAAAAGTTCAGATTTGTTGAGACACCCAGGATACCTCTTAAAGGCTACATTTATTGTAACATGAAACAACTTTTGAAAACATTTCAACTTCTTTTTGGTAAAGACCTTTACTTTAGAGTCTAGAATTTATTTAGGTGGGTGGAAGTGACAATTTACTTAAATTATAGGAAAGTTGGCCTTGAGCACGCAAAGCCGTGAAAATAGTTTATGTATGCTTCTTCTCTTTTAAGGGAAACCCTTATGTGACCATATCAAAATCTGTTTTAAACTGCATTTTTAGTTTTGTTTAAATTGGTAGTGTTGACAATATATTTCCTGACCTATAAACCATGATCTAGATTAGATTTCAATATTTCATAGTTTTTAAGATCTTGTAATGTCCAAAGAAATAATATTGGGCGACTCTGAACCCAAAATACATTTTCCATTGGGAAAAAATACTTTCCAAAAACTATTTGATATGGTCTTTCCATTTATACATTTTACTTCTATGCATTTGAATGATTATAATTATGTAACAAATTCCAAACTGCTAGTATTAAGCATTTAGCACAAAAAGCGTTGGTCTCTACATGTGTTTTTTAGGTAAGTAAATTTCACAATTATATAAATTAGAAATGTAGTTTAAGCTGGACTTTTATAAATTGGCAAATGAGTCCAAGATTTTCTTGCATTTTCGCTTCTTTAGCTTTAGCCTTTGGTTAGCACATTATACCACCTCTACACTCGGGCTAAATGTTTGTGTTGAGACACTCGGGTGAGTCACTCAGCGAGTTACTCGGGATTCTGCTGATCTTTTGTCGCAAAAGCCACATGGGATTATGCTAATCACCAAGTATATAGTTAACTTTAAAGTACTACAAAGAGTTACAATTTCTGGCTGTATGATGATATAAATATATCAATAGCTTGATTATTGATGAAAATGAAAATAACAGATTGTGTTCCCAAACAGCATAGTTACTGTAACTTTGATATAAATATAAATTTGGCAAAAATAAACATAAATTCATTATACCCCCTCTAATCCAATCTCGGATGGTTTGATTACTGACTTAGTCGCACTGTGCCGCTATCAGTGTTTGAACATATCCTACGCATGGTTCTTTTCGGTAGGAACCATCATTGATAACCATCAATAATATTAAATCTATAAATACATTTCAATATTCTCAGTTTAAACTACAGTTTATCATGTTTTCATGTAAATATGGTTGCCGTATGTCCTGTTATTATGGTTTCCAGTTCACCATATTAGTCACTTAATGATGGGTGTGTTAATGCATTCAGCCAATAAAAGTAAATTAAAAACATAAAAATCTTAAAAGATTTATTCAAAGATTTACTTAAGCTATCCTGTTTTTTTTTTATTTATTTTTTCACTAACCGCTAAATAACTTTATAAAAATGGTGTAGAAAAATTGTAGTGGTAGTACCACAGAGTATGAGGCTATTTTATAGACTTTGATTTATTTTTTTATAAGACTGTTGTTAAAATTTGAAGTTTATAATATGCATTTCCTTACAAATCTTAAAATATAAAAATAATCCCTATTTCCCTTGGTCACGCCATAACTTGAGAATGAGGGCACCAAATTGAATAATTCTTTTTCTGTTGTGATCGTTAATGTCAGGACAAGGTTTTTAGCAAAGAAAGTTGTTAATCCAACCTAAGGGCTCTGTCCCACTGGCCTTCAAAGTTCCCATTGATTTGATCAAAGTTCAGTTAGTTACGATGAAAGGCATAAAAATATGTTCACTATGGAAATAATGGCAACTCTAACTCTTTTCAAAGTGACTATGTACACGTCCGACGTAAGCCGCTACCGCTTAGTTAGGTTAGGTTAGGAGGTTTTCGTTACGTGTCACTGGCTCTCAATCTGTTTTAAAAATCACAGGAAAAGTAATGTACGGTGCATTATTTGGAACGGAAGTGAACAGTAGCGGCTCACGTCGGACGTGTACGTAGCCTCTGCCAACTCTTTTTTCTATGCCGAAGTTAGCACTATATAAGAATAGGTGAGTGAGCGTAGCAAACAAGCTCATCCAGGAGGCGAGTGAGCGAAGCGAACGAGCTCATCTTGAAAATGAACGAGTATTTGACATAAAACAAATTCAATGACATTAGGGCAGGACATGGTCTGTCGGGCCAGCTAGTAAAGATTTAGGCCTACAAATTTAATCTACGATAGATTTCTACCTCAGACTGCTTCATGTGTTTGTTTTCTCTTTTGTTGCAGGTGACCTCCAGGAGAGACTCCCCTATTTCAAGAACCAACTTTCACTTTGTATGGGCTTAACCCACTACTCATAGCCCACACACCAAGGTGGCCCAAAAGGTAATTTTTCAGGAATCTAATGAGGCCTGTAAAATAACCTATTCCAGTCCCTTTAAACAAATCAACTTTACCATTAAAAGGTTGAAGTATAGTAATGCTTCAAATCCATCGTGACCATTCTAATTTTTTATATATTTTAGGTAATTATTACTCCCTTAAAATCTCCTTTAAATGCTATAGCAATATTTCATATAATTAAGACAACAACACATTCCACATATTTTTTCTAACTCAATATATCCTATCATCTAAATATCTTCATTCTCCCAGCCCCAAGTTTCCAGGCCAACTTGTCCCCCTGCTCCTGAATCCCACCCCTTTGACACTGTCACCGCGACATTCTTGTAGGATAATTGGACGAAAGTGCACTGACCAGATCCCACGAGGTATGGTTATCGAGACTTTTGATCCCTACACCTTAGAAGTCCAAGTTAGAATCGTTCACTCCTCGTGGGTGAACCGAACCCTTCTAGGTGTCCAACGAGGCGACTCACAGTTCACTCTCCGCTCACATTTACATTTGGAAATGATTCTGCAACAATCGGCTTTCATCCTCTGAAGCCGATACACTCTGAGATTCGTCTTTCCTGGACTACTGAATAGAGAAACTCCACAACTCTCTCATCTGCTTCTCCACCCGTGATCCTACCCTTGTGCTGACTGTGGGAGAACAGCCTGTCAAGTCCAAAGATCCACCAGCTGCTTCTACTACCCATTTGTGGTTAGTATTAATTTTTAAATCATTATATTTTAGCTAAAATCCTCGTTTGAAAGATTAGTGTTTTGGGTAAGTACATGTATTTGTAGAAAAACAGTTTGGAATTTGTTACATTGAATTGGTTAAAATACAAACTATTATAAAGATGTTTAATACTCATTCTATTATGGTAATAAATCCCAGCACACTTAAAAAATAATCACTATCAGGAAACTAACACATACTTGCTCCTGACTTTCCAAATTCAATGAATGAATTTATTTTTATTTACTAAATATAATATATTAGCTGCCATCGTTCCCGGTTTCACCCGGGAATACCACAGTTGTGTGTGCTGCATTCTGTGGTTGAAATTTTCATCAGCTCAAACCAAAGTGAATGTCCATAAGAATAACACAGGATTGAAACTTTAAGCCCCGTGGGGCATAGCCCTATGGGAATTTCTTAAAATCCCTTCTTAGTGGGTGCCTATATGCTATAAGAGGAGTCTACATGAAAAATTTCATGCTTCTAGGTGCAATGGTTTGGCCTGGGCGTTGATCGGAATTTCGTATTTATAGATATAGATGAAGTATATGGTACTTAAAATTTACTATGAAATTAAAATTTAACAACTTTATGATTTGCATGATAAATATGTTGTTACAACTGCAGGATATAATTAAAAACAACACTTCAAATTATATTTACACATACTACTCTTCTTGCATACAGCGCAGGTCAAAGATGTAAAAACAGAAAAGTTATCCAACAAACATTTTCTGCATGTACTTTAAAGACCCCCTCTTTCACCCGGATGGTACAGCTCGCTTAACAGCCTGTAGACGTAGGAAGGAGCGTGACCCCTGCTGAAAAATAAATATAAAGTAGATTACTTTTCTTATCAAATCACATTAAACCAACAATTAGTTTTGTTTTCACTAAACCTATAAAACGAGTTCGCACGCAGCACGCTGACGTGAGAGAAGTGAATTTCCACTTAAAAAACTTAATCAAAAACAAAATCAGTGTTAAAACATATATTTATTCCAATTTGTATCTAAATCAGAAAACGCTGACGTGAGAGAAGTGAATTTCCACTTAAAAAACTTAATCAAAAACAAAATCAGTGTTAAAACATATATTTATTCCAATTTGTATCTAAATCAGAAAACATTTATTTTTTTGGCTGTTCTGATGCTCCTGGTTCCATTTACCTGCAATGTTGGGAATACAATATTGCACATTATAAGGTTAGGAGAAGGTCCAGTCAGGATTTAAAGTAGACGTGAGGTTGCTGGGGATGATAAAAATAAACCAAAAAATGAATAACAGGCTTTTCTAATGGAAAACTCCCATAAGCAATGTACTGTGTTTAGTCGATGTACATTTTCTTTAATAACCCGGTAAATATTTGTGCTAGAAAGATGACAGAGGGCTTAAATCTTTTGCCTTACTTATCTCCTACTTTTTACATGCAATTATTTTACATCCAGGGCTTTTCTGACCCTTTTTTGCGCCCAAAAACTCAAAATTTTAAATAATAATCCTCAAAAAAGGGGGTTAGAGTTATCTGATTGTTTTGGCCAACAATCTTGTCCAATTCATTGTAGAAAGGAATGTCTCTACCAAATTTGAAGTAAATCGGACAAAATATGTGACCGCTAGAGTGCAAACACACACACACACACACACACACACACACACACACACACACACACACACATATATATATATATAATTTTGAACGACCCCAATAACGTGTTCAGGGGGTCTCGTTAGGAACTTCTATATTGGTTCCGGGCTTAAGTTTCACCGTGCAGGTCATGCTAATAGTTCACTTTTCCATAGGAAATTCACTAATAAATTGTTTTACATTGGTATAAACATGTAAAGCAGCATTTATGGTGACCCCTTCCCGCCCCGCCGGACAGTGCAGTGACGTCACTGCGCTGACAGCCGCTAACCACGCGCTTGGCGCAAATGCTAAATGAATACTTTTTCCCAACAAATTTCTACGAATCTGTATGTCTAAATCTATTGTCCAAGGGCCCTTCCATTCACTCGTTTCCTCTCATACACGTGTACTGATCTATTTTTGAATATTCTCAAATATAATCTTGGTATTTGGCTCAGAAAGTGGTAAGTGTTTGCTTACTAAGCACAGTGAGCTTGATCAGTTTATTTACTTCTTGTTTTGTTTGTAGTGTTGTAGTATCATGCGTGTACAGTACTTGTGATTGCCATGAGTTGTTTTAATCATTGCTCTACGTCAATTGGTTACTGAGATATTGAAAGTGCTAAACACAGTACGTTGTCCAATGCTAGTCTTATGGAGGATAAGAAAAATTGTATATCTCGCTTATTTATCTACTTATCCTGACGAAACTTGGTATATTGCTTCATTTCTTCGTGTTCTATTGATATTTTCACAAAAACCCATTTTTTGGCCGATAGTTCCCGTAGCAGCAAACCTGCATACTCAGCCCCATGTTATTCTTATGGAGAATAATTAAAATGTCATAAATCGTTTATTTATCAATGTATATTGATGAAACTTGGTATGTGGCTTTGTGTGGTATTAAGATAATATTATATGCATTGGAAATTCGCTGAGTATGCAGGTTTGCTGCTACGGGGGTATTTACCATTGGATTTGGCTTAAAAAGACGAAAAATTTGGTGTTTTGATCATTTTTCTACGTCAATTTGTTACCGAGATATTGAAAGTGCTAAACACAGTACGTTGTCCAATGTTATTCTTATGGAGAATAAGAAAAATTTTATATGTCGCTTATTTATAAATGTATCCGGACGAAACTTGGTATTTGGCTTCATTTCATTGTGGTCTATTGATAATTGTCTAAAAAACAATATTTTGCCGATGGTTCCCGTAGCAGCAAACCTACGTACTCAGCGCCCATGTTATTCTTATGGAGAATAAGAAAAATGTTTTGCCTCACTTCATTATGAACATAAATTAATATAACTTGGTATGTAGCTTCACCTAGTTGAGTTACATTGATATTTGTATAAAAATCCATAATTTGTGTTCCTTGTTGCAGCAAACCTGCGTACTCAGCCCCCCATGTTATTCTTATGGTGAATAATTAAAATTGTATAAATTGCTTATTTATAATTGGATACAGATGAAAGTTATTATGTGGCTTCACCTGGTCGTCGTCTGTTGATATTTGCATTAAAACCTAATATTTTCTGTTCCTTGTTGCAGCAAACCTGAATAATCAATCACCATGTTATTCTTATGGAGAGAAATTAAAATTGAATATACGGCTCATTTTTAGCGAATTTCCCCTATAGGGAAGAAGCTATTACCGTAGTCGGCATGGTAAGACCTAGGCCCGGGACCATGATAACTTTTCGTTTTGAGGTCCCCAGACCCCAAAAACACCATTCGTTCGATACTGTATATATATATATATATATATATATATATATGTATATGTATATATATGTGTCCGTGAGCACGATAACTCTCGTAAAAATTATCCGATTTTGATGAAATTTGGTATACACGTGTAAAGCAACATTTATGACTTTAAGTTTGATAACCAGCCATATCGCTCTATCCGAAGGGGTATTTTGGGGGGGTTTTGTACCCCAAAAATGGGTTTTTTGAATTTGTTATATATCATTTTGGAAATAGTCAAATTTTAGTTTTTACCATTGGATTCAGCTTAAAAAAATACACAATTTGGTATTTTGATCATTTCTCTACGTCAATTGGTTACCGAGATATTGAAAGTGCTAAATAACAGTACGTTGTCTAATGTTATTCTTATGGAGGAAAAGAAAAATTTTATATCTCGCTTATTTATGAACGTATACTGACGAAACTTGGTATACGGCTTCATCTGGTTGTGGACCATTGATATTTGCTCAAAAAAACATTTTTTTGCCAAAGGCTCCCTTAGCAGCAAACCTGCGTACTCAGCCCCATGTTATTCTTATGGAGAATAAGTAACGTGTTATCTCCCTTAATTATGAAAATAAATTAATGAAATTTGGTATGTGGCTTTACCTAAATGAGTTATATTGATATTTGTATAAAACCCCATTTTTTGTGTTCCTTCCTTCAGCAAACCTGCATACTCAGCCGCCATGTTATTCTTATGGAGAATAATTAAAATGTCATAAATCGTTTATTTATGAATGTATAATGATGAAACTTGGTATGTGGCTTTATGTGGTATTAAGATACATATATATGCCTTGGAAATTCGCTGAGTACGCAGGTTTGCTGCTACGGGGGTATTTAATATGTATCTATGAAACTTTTTAAGTGGCTGTATATGGTATATATATGCAATGAAAATTTGCTGAGTATGCAGGTTTGCTGCAACGGGGGTATATTTTTCTATTTAAACACCATATGTACAAACTAACTACTTTTAGATAATGTTTGTTTTCTCAATATTTAACTGGTTGTATGCTAGTTTGTGGGGCAATAATTTTGTGGTGCAAGCTTAACTCACTTGCACTTTTGTTTTCTACAAAAAGGGGCTAACTAACTTGGCTGGTCATCCTCTCTTTTTCTTTCAGCTAATTGTCACTTGCTTTGCTCAGTCGCTCTCCTAATCACATTTCTGTGTTCAAGGTCAGTTTTTCAGCGCCTGTACAAAGACCAAACTTGCCGCCCCCCATCACACAAACCTACCTCTCCATAGCTCTGAGATAAGTCTGACACACTTGTTGCCAACATATCACAGTACACTTCTTTCTTTAAAACAAATAATAATAAAAACAAACCTCAAAACTGAGTAGGAAGGGAATACACTGATAATAGTACACCTGTTATGAGCCTTGAGATTGAACCTTTCACTCAAATTAGTTCTCTTCTTCAGTGGTTTGTTGAAAATCTGCAGTAAATACCGAAAAGACAAAGGTCATTGAATTTAAACTGAGAAATTCAGTGGAAAATCCATCTAGTGTTTTCGTAGGTGAGTGAGTTGATTCTCAGCTGGTTTTTTCCGATCATGTTACCAAGGTAAAGCTTAAAATCTACAGTGGTTTGTTCATCCGTCGTAGACACTCTAAATTTGCGAATACAAATGTTCTTCTTGCAGCTTATTTTCGGTGCATTTATCCTCACATAAATTATGGCATAGCAGTTTGGGGTGCTGAATCATCGCAAAGGCAATTTTCCGTTTGCAAAAGCTAGCTGTTAGATTGGTTTTTGGAATGAAGAAGACTGATTCTTGTAGAGGTGTTTTTGCCTCAGATATAATTTGCTCACGTTTTGTTGTTTATTATATTTATGAATGTCTTTCTTTTTTCATAAGAAATAAGAACTTTTTCAGTTTCGCAGTCATTACAAGCTCAGACATAACTCTACATTGACAATACCACAACATAATACAACTTAAAAAAAACACTCATATTAGAACATTATCAAATTCTTCAATGCTCTCCCCACAGAAATAAAAACAGAGACAGACAGTAAACGATTCAGAGCCAGACTTAGATCTTTTCTGATAGCTAAGGAGTATTACTGTGTTAAGGAGTTTTTTAGGGAAAATAAAGAAGTTTAGTTTGTTTTCTTAGGTTATTTATTTCTTGTTCATAAAGTATAACACTTGACAATTTTTAGTCACTTTAGAGTTTTAGTCACACTCTCCAATACCAATCAGAATGCCTTGAAGTTGTCACAAAACGATAGAGGTCAAAACAACTTCTCGATTTGAAATAGAGGAGAGCGGAAGTTGTGTTATCTGATATATAAATTTAATGTTTACATATAATGAAGGTGCAACATGGTGAATGCACAACTTTCTTCCGAATAATGTCTATCAAAACTTATTATCAAATCTAATCAATCAACATTTCTATAAGAAATCAAAGAAAAACATAACATTATTTATTCTAGGAAATATTCCCACATAGGCAAAGCCTGTGCGTGGGGAATGAGTTCAACATTTAGTCCACTTTTATTTTTTAGGAACACTCTCACTATCACTTTTGACTTATAAATAACACAAAATATAAATTACAGAGAAATATTTAATACATAGAAAAGGTAGCCTACTGAAAATGACAGTTAAAACAATATATAATAGCATGATTCACAACTCAAGAGATTAGTTTTTAAAGCAAAAGAGACAAAAAACAAGAAACAAAGAAGATACACAAAAATTACAAAATCATTCGGGTTTATTTATATTTACAAATACTTCATTTTAGTACTACGGACTACAACCCCCACCCCACACCCCACAACCCATCACGAGCGCCAATTGCCCCTCCAAAAGCGTTGTGCCCGGCGCGCCCTGTGCTGGAGCAAGGCTCGCACTGCCCTAGAGCCAGTACTACCCGTGTTAAATAAATTAATTTAGACTATTTTTCACAAAGTTCCATTCAAAAGTATCTTATAAAGTATCAAAGATTCAAAAGTATCATATAAAGCCACACACCAAGTTTCATTAATATATATTCATTAATAAGCGAGATATAAAATTTTACTTATTCTCCATAAGATTAACATTGGACAACGTAATGTGTTTAGCACTCTCAATATCTCGGTAACCAATTGACGTAGATCGATGATCAAAATACCAAATCGTTTGTTTTTTTAAGCTTAATTTAATGATGTAAATCAAAATTTGGGTTTAACAATAATTTTATGTTAAAAGTTCAAATACCCATTTTTGGGGTACAAAACCCCCCTTAGAGTAGAGCGATCAGTCTGGTTTGCAAACTCATGAAAGTAGATGCTGCCTTACACGTTTATAGCAAATTTCATCAAGATCGGACCATTTTTACTAAAGTTATCGTGCCTATGGACACATATATATGAATTTGAATGAATAGTGTGTTTGGCATCTGGGGGCCTCAAAACTAAAAGTTATCATGGTCCCGGGCCTAGGTCTTACCATGAGACCTACGGCAATAGCTTCTTCTCTATAGGGTAAATTTGCTAAAACCTATTACATTGAGTTTGTTGCTATCTTTTTATGTTTTTATTTAATAGGAGTGTTGTAAATTGTTTTTCTAATGACTTAACGATTTTATTTGTAACTATTCTCTTTTAGGACAATGCCAAGCAACTATAAGATATGTAGTTTAAGTAATCTGTTTGTTATAAGTTTATTGCTTGGATAAATTTTTAAAAACATTATTTCATCTTTCAAGTTGCCCCAGACAATACTAACTTGCAATATAATCATTTTAACGTGTAGTTTTGTATTGCATTTCAAGTTACCCCTTCCCATAACTTGAAACCCTTTTTTTACTAAACTAAATTTTAAAAAATAAATTTAATTAGTGCAGTACTTAGACCTAAGCAAGGCCAAAGTTTTGGTAGAAAAAACAGCAATTTACATTAGCAAATTTAGGAATAACTTAACTTTGAACTTGAAAACTGTTTCAAGTTACCCCAGTTTATGGTAACAAATAGAACCTGCTGAACAAACTCGAGCAGATGTTTTTCTGATGCTTCTGAATTTGAATCACCCCTCATAACATGTAAGCATACTGCAATTTCATTGCAGTAGTCACTAATTATATAATGTCTGTAGTAATCTTCCATAAGATTTACAATGAAGGACGCAATGAATTTGAAGACCTGTGGATCACAGGTCTAAAGATATTGGAAATTATAAGAACAATCGAATAAGCTTACCTCAACCTCTTTAATGTGATATATCGAGCATAAAAATGTGTTTATTAGAACCTAAATTAGATCTCGCTCTTCTAAAATACCTGCTTGTGTTACATACCGGTACAGAGAGATTTGCAATAGGGAATTTTCTCACAAGACCCCTCAAAGTATAATTTAGTGAGTTCTTAATAATTTATAAATGCCAGATTAAGGCTCCAGTCTCCGTCTACCATAAGGCATATTGCAAGGGTTTGCTGGTTTCACTTTACAGTGGCTACATAAACCCTTTGATTAAAGTTAAAGAGTGATATTAAATAGAATTATGCATACTTTCTCCCTTTCAGCCCAACTTAAATGAATAAATTACTTTTTATTTACTAAATATATAATACAAAGCACGGTCGAATTTACAGAAAATCTTTTAAACAAGTTGTTTTCAAATCATCTACCCAAATCCCTGTTTTGGAGGCACTAGAGAATCCACTGCTAAACACGTGGTTTTAAGAGGGGAAATTCCCCCTATTCCCCCCCCCCCCCCCGCGGGGGTTATTAAGGGGCGAGTTATTTTGAATTTCCTCTGTTGGTCAATGCTAACTTGACAAGCATATCAAGTTTGAATTAAATTGATCAGTAAAAAAGAGAGAAATAGTAATTTTTGTATTCCTCATAAGAATAACATTGGACAACGTACTGCGTTTACCGCAAAATGAAAATTTAAATTTTTTTACAATCAGCAATTGTAGGATAGTTATTCAAAATACTAAATTATTTAGTTTTTTTAGCTCTTTTTATTGGTGAATAGTATTATTTTTTTACTATGTTTTTTATGAAAAATCAAAAAATCATAATCTTGATGTTTTAAGTCCTGTAATTTCTGAACCCAAATTTTTACAGAAATGCGGGTGGGGTAATTTTGTTGGAAAACTAAAGCTCTACAAACGACAAGTTTAATTAAAATCGTTACAGCCGTTTGTTGAGAAATTTTGTCGTTTTTGGGGAGTAATTACCCTTAAAATTAAAAAACTGCCTCAAGATATTGTAGATTAGTAACTACATACAAAATTTCATAAAAATCGGACCATTGGTTAGGGCTCTAGCTCTGTACACATCCAGACAGACAGACATCAGGTAAAAGTCACTTTTTTGGGTTCAGGGAGCACCAAAACAAATATTTCCACTAACCACTCAAATTCTAAATTTTGATGAAAACAATACTTTCTCCATATACTATGTATAAGGAGAGTAAGTAAAAATATATACTTTTATCTTTTAACCTTTTCACATTTTAGCAAATTTCCCCTATAGGGAAGAAGCTATTACCGAAGGTCTCATGGTAAGACTTAAACCCGAGACCATGATAACTTTTCATCTTGAGGTCCCCAGATGCCAAAAACACCATTCGTTCAAATTTTTATATATGTATATATATACATATATATATGTGTGTTGTGTTTGTGTGTGTGTGTGTCCGTAAGCACGATAACTCTCGTAAAAAAGGTCCGAGCTTAATGAAATTTGGTACAAATGTATAAAGTACCATTTATTTGAACGAGTTTGAAAACCAGACGAATCGCACCATCTGAAGGGGGTTTTTGGGGGGTTTTGTACCCCAAAAATGTTTTTTTTGGGGTTTCCACATGTAATTTTTATTTAAATCAAATTTTAATTTTCACCATTGAATTCAGCATAAAAAACAAACAATTTGGTATTTTGATCATTGCTCTACGGTAATTGGTTACTGAGGTATTGAAAGTGCAAAACACAGTATGTTGTCTAATGTTATTCTTACAGAGAAAAAGAACAATTTTATATCTCGCTCATTTATGAACACAAACTGATGAAATTTGGTATATGACTTCATCTGGTTGTGGTTTGTTGTTATTTGCACAAAAAAACAATTTTTTCGCCTTTGGTTCCCGTAGCAGCAAACCTAGGTACTTGGTCCTCATGTTATTCTTATGGAAAATAATTCAAATGTTATGTATCGCTTATTTATGAATGTATATGGATGAAACTTGGTATCTGACTTCACTAAGATGAGTTCTATTGATATTCGCATAAAAACCCATTCTTTTGTGTTCCTTGTAGCAGCAAACCTGTGTACTCATCCCCAATGTTATTCTTATAGAGAATAATTAATATTTTAAATATAGCTTGTTTGTAATTATATTTCTTATGAATACTGTTAATTGTTTTAATGTATTATGTTATATATTCATTGGAAATTTGCTGAGTGTGCAGGTATGCTGCGATGGGGTATTTTTTAATTTATGTTATCGTTATAAAAACCTTAACATATTGCATATTAAAACGATCGTTAGAATTGCTACATGTGTCCAAATTCTGTAAATTATTTCAGAGATTTGTCCCACTAGCCCTACAGGTTTCTATGTTTATATTTGACAGGTGGTAATTTTATTTGGCCAAGTGATTATATATTTATATTTTATATCTTCCCAGTGTAACTGGGATTGTCTAGACTAGTTTTTAAATTTATTATCGATTTATCTACATAGTGTTCACTTGCTAATTGGAGGATTTTCCTTATCTCCTGAAATTTAGTGTTTTAAACGCTTGAAGCAACAGGTAAAGTCTAAATAAATCAATAACAAAATTCAAATCCATCGCTACTATGAGTTTCAATAATGCAGTCGGTAGTTTTTTTATGTCAGTAGCAATTTTTCATATGCTAACTCTCCTTATGAACCCACGACTTTGGACTTCGCCTGTGTACGGTATGCTTAACTTCTTGGAATTTTAAAGATTGTGTTTCGCATGTTACCCTCGACAGTGCGCAACATAGAAAATGTACCCGAAAAACACGAAAAGTCTACAAGAGCTCAAAAACTTTGATTTTTTAGGTGTTTAAGATACTTAATCTGGGCGTGGGAGTATTGCTTGGTACTAATTGTAATGTAGGAATACTATGTGATAAGTATTAGGCCTCTAAGTCCTATATTAGAGCGACAAACCGTTAAATACAAACAAAAAAATCTACGAAGAAAGTTTAAATTTAAAAAATCTTGCGCTATCTAAGGGTGAAGGGGGTGAGATACGGCAAAATGTCATAGGACTAAAGTTGTAGTTCGTCTAAAATCCGTGGCACATGGTGGTCTTCGTTTTTAGATAGGACAACCCGTTAGGCCGCTAGATCTCAAATAAAAAAATACTACATTTTTATTTTTGTATTCATAATTATTTATTTTGTTGAGATAGTTCAAACTAAAAATGGTAGGATTTGGGAAGAAAAGGTGCAAGGCACATGCATGCCAAATCTCACGTCTCTAGCTCAAGTATTATTGGTGTCACGTGTATGTCCAACAATACAAATTGGCACAGAACCCCCAATACACCACTACTTATACTATGAAAAAGGACATATCTAAAGATATTTAGTTTTTCATTTTTCGACAGGTCTATTTAATAAAAACTGGTCATATTTCTGCTGCTATTTACTAAGTGTGATGTAGACATACTGCGCGCCCAATATTAGACATCCATCAAGTATATTAACGTGATAGGAAATAAAAAGCCGCCACAAAATCTCAAAATTTGAAAAAATCTAGAGCTATCTAAGGGTGAAGGAGACGAGATAAAGACAAAAAGTCATAGGACCAAAGTTGTAGATCTTGCAAAATCCGTGGCACGTGGTGGTGTCCATTTTTTGATAGGACCATCCCTTCGGCCGCTAGAGCTCAAAAACTGGAGTTTTAAAATAAGCCTTTTTTGGGGGAAATTAACTATTTTTTAGGGGGGTTAAAATGAAAAATTGTCAAATTTGGCAATTTTCCTGGGGGTTACAAGGTAAAAGCTACCTTCGTGCCAAATTTCAGGTTTCTAGCTCGTCTAAATTTAGTGCTCCCCAAATTTTTGTATGGCCAAAAAAAAAAATTTGAGGGCGGCCTATGCCCTTTAGATTTGGGGAAAAATTAAAATTAAAAATTGAAAACCACTTTGCACAACTTCGGATCAAGACCATTTATTTGATACTACCTCAATCGCCGAAATTGGTTCAGAAATTCAGGAGTTTCACAGAATCGCCTTATTGTATTATAGGTAAAGAACATTTAGACAAATAAACTGTAAAAAAGTGATACTTTGTTAAGGGTATCAGTCGAATTTTTCACTAAAATTTCAATATTACCGACCTAAGTTTAGTAACTTTACTATTTACTGATTACAAAATTTGTAAACTCAAATCAAAGCATACACTGCTTAAAAATACATAGATTTTATCGTACTCTTTATTTATTTTTCAAAAATATTAAAAAGCTATATGATATGTAATTCTTAGTCTCCTTGCTTTCAGGAAATCTGTTTCAAAATCAGCAGTAAAAGTAGTCACTTTGCCTATTCTGGTTTTCTCTGTTATTCATTTTGTTCATAGCAAATTTTCAGTGAAAAATCATCATACTTTATCTTGGTTTATTCCAAACTGAATGATGGGAGACGGCTTAAATTAAAAGTCTTGATCCCAAGGACTCGGGAAAAATAGCAGTATTTCTAAAAAATTACCAGCAAACGAGAAATAACGTGAAACATCCCCTATAAGAAAAGCATGGGGATATGTCTGCTTGGTTTACATTAAAACATGAGATTACTTGCCTACTTTGTTTACGAACTGACATGTTCTTACTTATTTAGTTTTAATAAAAAAGTAAAACAATCAGATGAGGCAGAGTATTGGAGCAAGGTTATGAACTTTGGCCCCTTCAAGCCACAAGTATATGTTTATGTCCGTAAACAAAATTTATAATATGCCTTAAGAGGGGGGCTCCAGTCCTCTACTACCTGCTTCTCCCATAATACCTAGTGTTAACTCTCAAAGTCTGTCCCTCCTCAGTGGATTAACCGAAATAGTTGATACATGGTTCATTTTAATGAGCAAAAATTACATACCGGTGGCGATTTCAGTGAGGAGAATTCTTATATCACAAATAGTACACACATAACAAATTTTTAAAAACACCGTAGTTTATCTAAATTTCTTTCAATGATTATTATTTGTGATACCAAAATGTTGCTCAATATAATTGCTAGATGTTTTTTGGCTCCTTAAAATGACCCACACAACAACGATAGCAGATAATCCGTTGAGAGGAGGGATGGGCTTTGAATGTTAACATTGGCCTTGTGGGGGAAGCAGGTAGAATCGCCAAAAGTTTCATGACTGGAGCGCCCTTTTGTTAAATATATCATTTTACTCAAATAAGTTCCTACTTCTCCTAATTTTTGAGCCCGAAAATCTCCTACTTTCTCCTACTTTTCCCCAAAAACCTCCTACTTTTTCTATTTTTTAGGTATCAAATGTCAAAATGAACCCTGCAATTGACGTAGAGCAATGATCAATACACCAAATTGTTTGTTTTTTAAGCTTAATTAAATAGTAAAAGTTAAAATTGGATTAAAATGAGTTTGCACGCAGCACACAGACGTGAGGGAAGTGAATTTCCACATAACAACTTTTAAAACTCAAAATCAGTGTAAAAACATATGTTTATTCCAATTTTTATTAAAATCTGAACACAGTGATTTTTTGGCTGTTCTGATGCTCCTGGTGTCACATACCCGCAAAGTTGGGAATACAATTTTGCGCATTATAATGTTAGGAGAAGGTCCAGACAGACTTGAAAGTATGCGTGAGGTTGCTGGGGATGATAAAAGTACTCTAACAAAGGTATAACAGGCTTTTCTAGTGTAAAACCCCCGTAAGACAACGTACTGTGTTTAGTCAAAACACATTTTCTTTAATAACTCGGTTAACATGAATGCTAGAATGACGAGAGAGGGCTTAAAACTTTTGCCTCACTAATTCCCATCTTTCTACATGCATTAATTGTAAATACTGTACGGGGCTTTTCTGACCCTTTTTGGGCCCAAAAACTCTAAATTTGAACGATTAATCCCCAAAAAAGGGGTTTAGAGTTTTCCAATTGTTTTGACCAACGAACTTGTCCAACTGATTACAGAAATAAATGTCCCTACCAAATTTTAAGTAAATCGGACAAAAAATGTGACCGCTACAGTACAAACACACACACACATATATATATATATATATACACAATTTTGAGCGACCCCCAAAACGTGTTCAGGGGGACACATTAGGAACGTCTATGGTGGTTCTGGGCTTAAGTTTCACCGTGCGGGTCATGCTAATATTCACTTTCCAAAGGAAATTCAGTAATAAAAATTACATGTGAAAACCCAACAAAATTTTTGGGGTACAAAATCCCCCTTTGGATAGTGTGATTTGTCTGGTTTTCAAACTCGTACAAATAAATGGTACTTTACACATTTGTAACAAATTTCATTAAGATCGGACCTTGTTTTACGAGAGTTATCATGCCTACGGACACATAAATATATATCAAATCTCATAGATAGTGTTCAACATGGTTTTCGTTCTAATAAATCGGTGACTACTGCTGCTGTGGGCTTTTTTGAATATTTTATTGAATCAGTTGATAAAGGAGAAGTTTGTGTGGGAAGTTTCATGGATTTGTCAAAGGTATTTGGCACTGTCCATCATCTTACACTCTTACATAAACTATAAAGACACTTGGTGTTCATGGAACTGCCTTGAAGTGGTTCGAGTCATACCTGTTGGGAAGATTTCAGTTTGTTGAATTAACTCATAAGGAATTTAATAAAGTTTAAAAAGAAAAATCAAATTTAAAATTAATAGCACATGGAGTCCCCCAGGGATCTGTTTTAGGTCCACTCCTCTTTGTCTGCTATGTAAAAAATATTGCACAAACTCTTCAAAAAATACTACAAGACAACTTGGTGTTTATGCAGATGATTCAAATCTGAAAATGTCAGCAAAAACCGTTGATGTTGACATTTTATCTTTCCTGGAATTGGCAAATGTAATAGACTTAAAAAAATCATAAATTAAAATTAAATTCATCAAAAACTAATTTTGTTTCCTTCATGACTGCTCAGTGCAGTAGAAAGCTTGAACCAACAATTGCAATCGATTATAGGCTAATAGAAATAAAAAAGTTTACTACATTTTTGGAGCTGGATATAGATGTTAATTTGAGTTGGAATTGTCATGTGCAAATAAAAGGTTTTTTTTTTTAATTAACTCAGGAATTTACGTTATACAAAGGATGTCATTTGTATGCACTGATATAAGTGTGTTACAAATGGTAACCAAACCCATATTCACTCCCATATTTCATTTGGCTTGGCTTTATATGGTCAACAAAAAAATAAAACTTAAATTAAATTTTGAAGACATAAAAGAAAGCTGTCAGAATAATTTTCAAATTGAGACCTGATCACTCTGCAAAAGAATATTTCAAAACTTTAAAAATATTAACTGTATATGGACAGTATATTTATGATACGGTATTATTTAGCAATTCAGATTCTTTAAAACAGAAATATGTTCAGTCTCACCAATATGATACTCAAAATAATAAACGGTATCAGGAAACTGACACATACTTTCTCCCTTTTAGCCAAACTTTAATGACAAAAATATTTGTTATTTACTAAATATAGAATATGAAGTATAGATAAATGTACAGAAAATTGTCTAAAATAGTTGTTTTCAGAAATATCCACCCAAATCCCTTTTTGGGAGGCACTATAGAGTCCGTTGCTACACACAGTGGTTTTGAGAGGGGAAATGCCCCCTTGCCCCCCCAGGGTTAAATAGCAACACATTTCGAACATCATCTGTTGGTCAATGCTAACTTGACCTGCATATCAAATTTTAATGAAATTGATCAGTAAATAAGAGAGAAATAGTTATATTTGTATTCGCCATAAGAATAACATTGGACAACGTACTGTGTTTACCGCTAAATGAAAATTTCAATTTTCTCCGTAACTAGCAATCGTAGAATAGTAATTTAAAATACTAATTTATTTAGTTTTTTAAGCTCTTTTTAATGGTGAATAGTAATCTTTTTTAACATTTATGATTTTTTATGAAAAATCCAAAAAACTGAATTTTTGATGTTTTAAGTCCTGTAATTTCTGAACCCGAATTTTTTCAGAAATGCGGGTGGTGTCATTTTGTTGGAAACCTAAAGTTCTACAAACCACGAAAGTTTAATCAAAATCGTTAGAGCCGTTTTTGAGAAATTTAGATTTTTCATGTTTTTTGGCGGTTTTTGGGGGATAATTACCCTTAAAAATCAAAAGTTCAAAAAAATGAAAAAAATGCCTGGAGATATCGTGGATTAGTACCTACATACCAAATTTCATAAAAATCGGCCCATAGGTTAGGGCTCTAGCTCTGTACACATCCACACAGACACACACACACACACACACACGGACACACACACACACACACAGACAGACATCCCGTAAAAACCACTTTTTTGGGTTCAGGGAGCACCAAAACAAATATTTCCACTAACAACTCAAATTCGAAAATTTTTACGAAAACAATACTTTCTCCATATACTATGTATAGGGGGAGAAAGTAAAAATACCATCATACCAATTGACCATAGATTAGCATTTTATGAAAAAAACCTTCATATGTTGGATCAAAATTCTTATATAGACTACCTATTTTGTTAAAAACTGAAAATTATATCAGTAAACTTGTTAAAAAATTATCTATTTGAAAAACCATTTTACTCATTTGAGGAGTTTTATAACACTTTTAGCCTTTAGTTTTCAGTTTGGAATTTGACACTATTCTCATGTATTATGGATACACATTTTGAAAAAATTGATGTGATTTGATATATATATATATATATATATACATATAATACCCCTGTCGCAGCAAACCTACTCTAATGAATTTTCAATGAATATATATGCCTCAATAACACATTAAGCCATTTACCAGGATTCATAAGAAATATATTCACAAATAAGCGATATTTAAAATACAAGTTATATTCTCTATAAGAATAACATTGGGGATGAGTACGCAAGTTTGCTGCAACAAGGAACACAAAAAATGTGTTTTTATGCAAATATCAATAGAACTCATCTAAGTGATGTCGCATACCAAGTTTCATCTATATACATTCATAAATAAGCGATATATAATATTTGAATCATTCTCTATAAGAATAATATGAGGACCGAGTACCTAGGTTTGCTGCTAAGGGAACCTAAGGCGAACATTTTTTTTGTGCAAACAAGAAACCACAACCAGATGAAGCCATATACCAAGTTTTGTCCGTTTATGTCCATAAGTAAGCGGGATATGAAATTGTTCTTTTTCTCCATAAGAATATCATTAGACAACATTCTGTGTTTAAGATCTCAGTAACCAATTCACGTATAGCATCTATCAAAACACCAAATTATTTGTTTGTCAAGCTGAATTCAATGGTGAAAAATAAAATTTGATTTAAATAAAAATTACATGTGAAAACCCCCAAAAAACCCATTTTTGGGGTACAAAACCCCCAAAAATCTCCCTTTGGATGTGCAATTCGTCTGTTTTCGAACTCGTTCAAATAAATGGTACTTATTTAAACCTTTGTACCAAATTTCATTAAGATCGGACCTTTTTTTACGAGAGTTATCGTGCTTACAGATATATATATAATTAAATAAGTAAATAAATATATATACATTTAAACAAATTTGAACGAATGGTGTTTTTGGCATCTGGGTTCCTCTAAACGAAAAGTTATCATGGTCCCGGGCCTAGGTCTTACCATGCCGGACTACAGTAATAGCTTATTCCCTAGCTATAGGGGAAATTCGCTAAAATTCCACCCCACACATCAGTGCACTGCATAGAAAATTTGTTTCTAGTTTTCACAAGACTCTATAGAGAGGAAATCACACCCCCCACTCCGTTGTAAGCGAACGTTCTCGAGTTTTGACGATGACACCCGAACGAAGAATGTTTTGTTCTTATGTTTTGGCTACGTTTTTTAAAGTTTTAAAAAGTAATCTACCAACACATTTTAAGTCACGCTCTTTTTAAAATGAAAACCATAGCTAGGCTATCATACCAGCCGATTTCGGGGCCTTTTATGTCAATTACAAAAGGAAACCCCTGTAAACTGATATTATTATAATCAACTATATGTAAATTTAAATTAATAAAAAAACTATTAGTATTTTGGTTAAAACAAAAAAAAATATGATTATTAACAATTTTACATCTTCAAAAAGATAACCATAATGTGCAGTCTCAAACTGGGAACCTCCAACGTATCAAACTAACGTCACTGAGCCATTTCGCCATGTCTGCTAATGTTAATTTTATTGAAAATGAAGCGATAGTGCTTACTCTAAACCAACAGCTGTTTTATGTCGTCACTAGAGGAGAGTGGGGGGTGCAATTTCCTGTCTGTAGAATCTTTTCTAGTTTTCATACTTCATATTGTTGAATAAGTTACCTAGTAACAGTAACACAACATTCTAAAATTATTTCACAAGTTTGTTGGTTTAAATTCTGCTCTCCATTTAAAAGAACTATGCTGAAAACGACGGTTGTGAGTAAAACATAGATTAAAAAAATGTGGATATTAGAATCATGAATTCGTACTAGTTTTAGGACTCTTAACCACTAATGCACACTTTGATTCATATGAAAGCAAATATGTATGAATGTACTGTGATACAATATGTATGAACGTACTGTGATGCAAATATCTATGAATGTACTGTGATGCAAATATGTATGAATGTACTGTGATGAAAATATGTATGATGCACGAGTGGGATTCCTGGAGTTTTCTAGTTACTGACTAGGACGGTCCTGGTAGGACCACACAATTACAGCACATTAGTAATTCCAGGAGCCAGGGTCAATTATTAGAAGAAGAGTTGTCAATATGGATCAAGTGGCTTAAATTACAGTTAAATGTGGAAAACCACTACTCTACATTTAGCTCTGGATATTAGTGATGTGTCAAAACCAAAACTCAAATCTCAAAACCACCAAAACTTTGGAAAAGTTTTGGTTTCGAGATTCGATCGGCGAGTTTCGAGAATCAAAACTCAAACCTGCCGAGATTTTTTGTGTCTTAATTTAACAGAAATCACGCCCGAGTGTTGATTAATGATGTGAAGGTCAAAAGCCTACTGTCATCGGTCGTCTACCTTCACCTTTTGTGGATTATTGATTTTTTATTTGTGAAAGAACAACTCTAACCAAAGTTTATAATTAAGCTACAAATAATTGGTTCACTAGTAGTTCTGAAACTAATATTTTTCTACGATACTTTGATAATGGCAGTAAGTTAACTGGTTTCTTTGGAGTAACTGGATTTATTTTTCATAACCAAAACCAGGCAAGTAAATAGGATTTTGGAATTTGACTTTCGAGTTTCGAGATTCGATTTTTTAAGTTTTGGTTTCGGTTTCGAGATTTGAAATTTCTGGTTTTGACCATCACTACTGGATATATATATATATATATATATATATATATATATATATATATATATTATATATATTATATATATATATATTATATATATATATATTATATATATAAAACTTAGATAGTCATTACATAAATCTAACGTTTTCATTGAATGTACCATATAATAGAATAACTTTATCTTTCAAATGGATTACAATCATCGTAATAATTTAATAAATAGTACTAGTAAATACCAGCAAAAAATTCATTTCTTTTAAATTTTCTGAAACAAGTTTGTGCATTATTTTAAAAGAAATTTTTGATCATCCAAGGAATAAATATTATCAATTTAAAAACTTTAACGTTTTTTAAAGCACTTAATTCTAGTTAAGAAAATCAAATGGCAGTTTATTTTAGTCTAAGACAATAGCAATCTTTTGCAACCTCGGTCAAGAAATGTTGAGGTCTTCAGGTAGTCTGGTTCCATTACCATGAACTTCATAAGAATTCATCTAGATTTTCTTTAAAATGTTGAAGGTACTGAAACAAGTTTACTTTGAAGTGTCAAAATACCAAAATGTTTGAACCAGGATTCCCAGCTATCTATACCACATTTACCATTGTACACAAGCAGGCCTTTTTTTGCCACAATGAAGGAAAAACCATTTGTTTTTATATACATAATGATAATTTGAACTTTAATTCCAATCGTTTGCGAAAGTATAAGCATTTCAGTTATCAGTCTCTGAACACATTGTATGGAACATGTCATCCCTAATGTTGTGAAGGCTGAGCTAGTTCTTATTCTTAGTTCTTGAAGATTGGAGACGTTAAGACTTATAAACTCGGGTTTTAACCGAAACCCATATGAAATCCCATAGTTTTGAGATCCGGAGACAGAATATGTAGCTGTTTGAGCGTTCATAGCACCTGCCTTCAGTGCAGGTTATTTTTTAAGGTTTTTTTTAGTTTAACATAACGACAATGAATCAGCTGATCTTTGAAAATAATGTTAAAATCTATATATTAATACGTTCGGGGTTTTTTCTTCACAGCCAAAACTCGATAACAGCTGGATGGTTTTTAACCTTTGAGGTGTCAAATTAAATGTATTTTACATATATTTGCCAATACGTCTCAGAATTTTAAGAAAGGGCATCACTTAAATACAGTAAAGGGCTGAATTTTAGGAACAGTGGCGCTATCCGACGGCGGAAGTTTAAACTAAGTGTTGATTATCATCCGTTTGAATATCAGATGTTTTGTTATGTTTGTTTACAACTGAAGTAACTTTTCATTGGGTACAGACTTGCTCGGATTTGAGCAACAGGACCATTATCAGTTTTACTGCCACACATCTTTAAAATTATCTAAATTATCAATTGTGATTATAGAGTCTAAAAGTCCAGATTTTTCTTAGATAACCAGTATTCTTCTTAAAGGCTATATTTGTAAAGGACTTACTGATCAAATCATGTTTTAAGTTATTTAAAGTACCGCGAACATATTTTTAATTTTTGGCAGTGTTATTAAAAGAACTACAAATAAGATATTTTTTCTGGAAACACCCTATTATGCTTTTCAAGGACATTTGTGACAAAAAATACATATTTAGCTAATGCTATCATTATCAATTATAATAAATGGTCATTTGTACCTTGCATAAACACCATGGCATGATACTTTAAAACAAACTTATTTCCCATGCAGTCTTGAAACAAATTAAACTTGTTTTTGGTAAAATATTTACTTTGGAGGCTAAAATTTATTTGGGTGGGTGAAGGTGATAACTTAATTAATTATACTAAGATTTGTCTTGAGCCCCCAAAGTTATGAAAATAGGTAACATCTAAAATAGTTTCATACATTATGGTTTTTTCCTTATAAATTGTGACCCTCATGTGACTAACATACCTATTAAAATCTGTTTTTAAACTACGAGTACATGATTAGTTTTGTTTATATAGTGTTTGTTGGCAATATCTTTCCTGACCAAAACTATGATCTATTTTAGATTTCAATAGTTCATAGTTTTGAAATCGTGTGATGCCCAAAGAAATAATACATAATGGGACCACTCTGAACACAAAATATTATTTCCATGGGGAAAAATACTTTTGCAAAAACAATTTGATACAACCCTTTTATTTATTTTTCTTGTATGTATTACAATGAGTATAATTATTATATAACAAATTCCAAACTGCTAGTATTAAGCATTTAGCATAAAAAGCATTGGTGTCTACACTTGTTCTTCAGGTAAGTCAATTTCTTCTTATTTATATAAATTAGAAATGTAATTAAAGCTAGCCTTTTTTAAATTGGCAAAAATAAGATGTTCTTACTTTGTTTTACTTACTTCAGCTTCTTTAGCTTTGGCCTTTGGTTAGGTCCACATTATACCGCCTCCACACTCGGGCTAAATGCTCTCATTGAGACACTCGGGTGAGCGACACAGCGAGTGACTCGGGACTCTGCTGATCTTTTGTAGCAAAAACGACTTGGGGATTATGTTAATCACCAAGAGTACTTACCTACGTTTAAAGCGGTATACAGAGTTCAAGTTTCTCGTGATTTGAACATATTTTTATTGAAAAGGATAATACAGATTGTGTTCTCAAACATCATAGTCATTTTAACCTAAGTATAAATTAAATTTATAAGAAGTTGTTAGGTCACCATATATTAATTACTTGATTATATTGTGTAACTTGAGACATTCTGTTCTGTCTAAACACTAATTTTAAATTCTTAAAAGGTTTATTCCAAGGATTTTTTTAAGCTGTCCCATTTTTTCTCTTACTCTACTTAAGAAATGTATGGAAATATTTTGTGGTGACACCCACAGAGTGCAAGGTCATTTTAGGAATTTCAAACTCACTGCTCCTAAAATATTTTGATATTTATCCAAAATAATATCAGATATGCAAAATTGGTTCATTAAACAAATTAATGTAAACTGCCTCACACTGTCTATAGCAATGCATAACGCTAAATATTAAACTCCCTCTAACAAAGAAGTTAGTCTGATCTGAAATAAGATAGGTCTGATCTGAAATCTCTCTAAAAAGCTCATTACTAATTCAATCAACCACTCATTTTAAATAACCAAACATAACTTAAATTTAAAAATATTAGTCTGCACTTATAATAATAATACAGTTAAACAATCATGAGTTAACATTCCTTCTGAGATTAAAATTGACTTTGACTTGCTGTTGATACACAACACGAACAAGTGTTGAGCATGGCGAGATGACACATTCCGACCATCAACGAAACTTGCTGACCGCATTCTCGTGTTCGACTTTGCCCACTTATACTCGCCCAGAGTGCAGGGAAGGCATCTCTTCTGGGGTTTTTCTCTTTCTTTTAAAACACATCAATACTGGGCAAGAAAATTGGTACCTTTGGAAATATTTAAAAGTCATATCTGAAAAATCCAATAAAATAAGTCTTTTTAGTGGCTGTGGTTGAAGTCTTTTTCTCAAGGCCTTTTTTTAGTAGCTATGAAGCTTAAGACAAGAAGCTGGAAAGTAGGATACAGCTGAAAAATGTTTAATCAAATTATATTTAAATATTAATTTTAGAAATTTTGGTAGGTTGAGTGAGAGAGTAGTGTTACTGTTGGTTGTAGGTGGAATTCAAATATAGAAAATACTCCAGTATTTTTGGTAGGCCTAAAGAGATCTTTTCCATAACAAAAGAATAAGGTTATTCTTTAAAAGGTACGGTTGAGTCTAACGTAGATATTTCAATACTATCAGTTATAATTTGTAAATATTAATACTATTTTTTTCTGTAAAAGACTTTATTGATAAAGTTTTAAAAGTTATGTTCTTGAAAATAAGAAATATAATTTCCAGCTTTTATGGTTTCCTAAGAAAATAGCTTCATGTGGTTGTTTTCTCTTTTGTTGCAGACCTCCAGGAGAGACTCCCCTATTTCAAGAACCAATTTTCACTTAAAATTGGCTTAACACACTATTCATAACCCGCACACCAAGGTGGCCCAAAAGGTAATTTTTCAGGACTCTAATGAAGCCTGTAAAATAACCTATTCCAGTCCCTTTAAACAAATCAACTTTACCATTAAAAGGTTGAAAGTATAGTAATGCTTCAAATCCATCGTGACCATTCTAATTTTGTATGTATTTTAGGTAATTATTCCTCCCTTAAAATCTCCTTTAAATGCTATAGCAATATTTCATATCATTAAGAACAACTATTCCACATATAATTTCTAACTCTATATCCTATCATCTCATAAATATCTTCATTCTCCCAGCCCCAAGTTTCCAGGCCACCTTGTCCCCCTGCTCCTGAATCCCACCCCTGTGACACTGTCACCGCGACATTTTTGTAGGATAATTGGACAAAAGTGCACTGACCAGATCCCACGAGGTATGGTTATCGAGACTTTTGATCCCTACACCTTAGAAGTCCAAGTTAGAATCGTTCACTCCTCGTGGGTGAACCGAACCCTTCTAGGTGTCCAACGAGGCGACTCACAGTTCACTCTCCGCTCACATTTACACTTGGAAATGATTCTGCAACAGTCGGCTTTCATCCTCTGAAGCCGATACACTCTGAGATTCGTCTTTCCTGGACTACTGAAGGGAGAAACTCCACAACTCTCTCATCTGCTTCTCCACCCGTGATCCTACCCTTGTGCTGACTGTGGGAGAACAGCCTGTCCAGTCCAAAGATCCACCAGCTGCTTCTACTACCCATTTGTGGTTAGTATTAATTTATTAAATCATTATAATTTAGCTAAGATCCTCTTAGAAAAGATTGTGTTTTGGGTAAGTACATACCTATATTTGTAGTAAAACAGTTTGGAATTTGTTAAATTGTATTGGTTACATTTAAAGTTAATGTAAAGATATTGTCAATACTCGTTCTATTATGGCAATAAAACCCACTACTCTTACAAAATAACATAAAACAACTTCTGTCTTTTCATTTACTTTAAATTTACTATGAAGTTAAATGAATTTTTGGTTTGTATCATAAATATTGTTACAACTGCATGACGTACCTAATTAAAAATATCTTGCATCTCTTAAAAATTTATGTTTACACTTACTACTGTTCTCACATACAAGAAGGTTCAAGAATGTAAAATTAGAAAAGTTATGCAACAAACATTTTCTGCATGTACTTTAAATGGGGGGGAGAGAGGGAATTCAAAACAATAGTAATGATAACCAAACAATCATTTAATAGAAAAAAATTACAAGTTGTGATCATCCGGATGGTACAGCTCGCTTAACAGCCTGTAGACGTAGAATGACCCCCGCTGGAAAATCAATACAGTATAAAGTATCTTTCTTTTCTCATTAAATCACATTCAATTAACAATTAGTTTTGTTTTAACTCAAACCTATAAAAATAACTGATGAAGGGAATAAAATTTAAGAGATTATCAAGTCAGGGAGGGTCATAATTTAAAATAAAAAGTAGTCTTTATTTAGTTTTTTGTTAAAGTGACAAAATCTATTGACATAATCATAAGGTGTCAAAAGTCAGGGGGAAAAAATATATCCGATCCCAAGATTTAGGATTGAGAAATTTCCCGATTATTAGGGGTGCAGTTAAAAAAAACTTGGAACGAGTTTTCCCATTGATTTGTGGTAGAATAACAAAGAAAAAAAGCTGCTGAAATAGTGAAATCAGAAATTGTACAAAGTTGGCCGTTAAAGATGATCCAACCGAATTATATTGGCCGACTAGCATCCCACCACATCAATCACTCATCAACTTAAGTGTTTGATATAAATAAGGTGACCAATTCCCAGTGAACGTAGTCGAAGACAGGGTTGTAAACATACACTTTGTTGAGGATATCACCGTCGTAATAGTTGAGAACTCCCTCTGGCAAGATGAAGCTGTTGAAGAAGTCTTGATCGAAGGAGCACAGATACTGGGGGTACAACTTGTACATTGGCGCCAATACTATGACCTGAAATACTTGCCAAACTCAACATGTATTGATATGAGGTTGGGTTTTAGCAAATACTTGTTAAACATAACTCTTTAGACTGCTCAGCCACCTGATCGGCTAGCAGTTGTATCGGACAGTGTATACGCATCAAATCACAAATTTGCCCTAGATATGATACTTTAATATTTACTAGCAAGTTTCCAGCTGTGTACCCGTCCTTTGTACGGGTTGTATATAAATGGTAGATTAACTAAAGCAAATAACAATCCACATGATTTTACAATATCAAAATTACATTTTACACGTTTAATTTACAATTAAATCAAAGTTAACGAAATATACTGGCAGATAGTTCGGGTACTGTTGCTAAGTCGAGGAACTCTGTTGGTTAGTAAACGGCGTGTGGTTTCCGACTCCAAATCGGTACATGTAACATTTGGATTCGTTTTTAGAAATAAAAGAACTCAAGAACAAAAAAAAATATCGGGTTGGAGGGAGAGGGGCCATAAATATAAAATCGGGGGGTCATTAAGATAGGGGGGGGGAGCACGCAGAGTTCCCCAATATCCCCTACTCTCGCCTATCGGAAAAAGAGTTTGAGTTGCCATTCAAGTAGTTTTTAATTTCCATTATGAGAGTTGCCATTCTTGTAGGTTTTTTATATCCATAATGATAGACAGCTGGTTACAATTTTTTAAGTTGTAGATATAACTATTTAGTCATCATCTGGTTCAATATAAATAAATACTTTGTCCTTAAAAATAACATAGGATCTTTAAAACCCCATAGGGCAGAGTCCTAAGGTGATTTCCAAAAATCCAATTAACCTAAAACCTTCTAACGCACATATAGAACATAGAAAAAAGTTTCATCGAAACAAGTGCACCTTTTTCCCTGTGAAAAGCGAACAAAATGTGTCCAAAATCGCACGAAATAACGTTTTTGAGCGGCCGCGATTATTTTTCCAAGAGGCGTATGCCAGTTTAAAGTGGCCTAAAACCTTCTCACGCATGTATAGAACAAAGAAACAAAGTTTCATCAATGTCAGTGCACCCGTTTTCCCGTGAAAAGTGAACAAAAACCCGCCCTTGAGCGTCAGCGACAGACAGTCAGACAGAAATTGAGATAAGAAGTGTTTTTGCTTTCCTATGGTATGAAGCGTAAAAATATGCAAAAATTTCATTCCAAGCAAGGTACAGACAAAACTTTAATTTTATTTATATAGATTTGCAAAGTACTGTATAAAGTTTATCCATGTAAACATAGTTGAGTTATTTTGGTGACAGACACAGGATTTTCTCACTATAAGCATTAAGTTGGGTATGAGGATAATTTCACATTGTTTCGACTATCCCATTATTGTTATGTTAATTTTCACCGCAAATTTGCTCTTCTTATTCTCATTCTTCCTTCTAAGGCACATACCGTCTTAACTCTTTTGAGTGCTAAGCTTGTGGATGGAGTGGTTAAATCTAATTTGTTTTGATGATTTTTTTAGTATATTATGTCTAAAAACTTGAACTGAAAAAAATGTGCTTCTTGTGATTACACACACAGTTAAGATTGATAAAATGTAGCAAAACACCTGATCAAGTGTGCAACTCGCAAACAAATTCACCCGTTCCATCAGCTTGGACACGTGCCATCCACCATGGAAACAGCTCAATTCTAAATTGATTCAGCTGGGAACCCGTTCGGTTATTATTGTTTTGCACCTGAATTTGTTCAGTGCCCCACCCAACAGCTATGAGTAATGTATTAACAAACCACACCCTCATTCTCACTCTGTTCATAACAGCAGCAGTTCTGCTAACTTAATCATCGAGTGTACACTTATGAGACACTAGGGAAACAATCGTATTGTGTACAGCATTTATAATAACATACCCTAACCAATCTCCACACGGCACTGTGTGAGTTTTTAGTTTGGTATAAACTGTGATTTTTTCTTTTCATACAAATTTCAATATTTTATTCAATCCACACATTGCATCTTCAATTAATAGGAGAAAACAAAACAAAGGCAAACCTTAGAAATACAAAACTAATAATTACATTTAAACTAAAACACATGAATTCAGGTAAGTTTGCAAGTTTTTTCAAAAAACTTTTATTCAATACCGCTTTACAGTTTACAAGTTCATGAAATAATGAATGTTTTCTATCAAGCAATCAATGAATTAACAGTATTAAATTATATTTACAAAGTACCAACAATGGCAAGATTCATATTTTTAAGTTGTATTTTATGAGCATTTTTATTATGTGGCGACATCACTAATGAGCAACTAAACTGTTGATGAGCTGTTATTGGTCAGAGGGTATGGTCCGTCGGTATAATACATGTGGCTGCAGGGGGCGTGTACTGAACGAATTCTGGCAAGAAACATTAATAACTGAACGGGTTTCCCTCTGGGTCAATTCCTGACAACCAATTCTACCACCACTAAGAGGGTTAGGTAAAATGTTTAGCCACTCGAGTAACTTTAGATCAAGATAGTTGTGTAGTTACCTGGACGGAGTAGTGTTTGGCGGCCAGTGCAAGCGTGTTGGCGCCACACATGACCCTGAAACCGCCTGGCCATCAAGGTCTGAATGCCGATGATCACTTTGTTGACCTGAGACATGAATCAAGAATCAAGAATAAGAAACTTTATTCTCTTCATATTACAGTGCTGTACATTGAAATTCAGTCGATATTAAACTTTAACTTATTCTTAATTTACAGAAAACACAGAAAAAAAACTTATCTCAAAAACACAATAATCAATATCTATTTTCTAAGATAATTAACAAAAATATTTCTTAATTTTGTACTAATATTTATCATTTCCATCAGCCATTGATTGAATTTTAACAAGCACTTGATAGTAGCAATACATTGTTTCATCAACAAATTCTCTCAAGGAGTAAAATGGTTTTTAAAAGGAATTTCTTAAAGGCTTAATGGTTTATCAAGTAAGACATGTGGATTATGCTTTAAGATTTTGTTAATCACTTTCCTGGTGTTATAATCAGAAGATCTTCGTAAGATTCATGATCCCGAATATTGCAGAGTCGGGGATCAGCGTGGTCTGGATCTTGCTCTTGGCCAAACCTAGCCGCCAGCTAGAAAACATTTCTTTTTTTTACTCAAAAGTTTCAAACAACAAATTATACAAAAATTTAAATATTTATAAATGTTATGAATGACACAGGGTGATTCACGAAGATATGCAGAAACTTCAGGAGCTTATTCTACATGTAAAGGAAAGAAAAAAAGGTTATATAAACATAGGACAGGAAATGCTTTGTTAGTGAGTTACAGCTAGCAAATGATTTTGCCCATAATTTAGTACCTTGGGTGGAATGAAGACTAGCTGGAATTTTGGGAATGTAAATTATAAGGGGCGAAATTAGTGGTTTCTGCTTTTGGTTTTGTACCTGAACAATCTGATGAAATATGTCGCAGAATGTATCTCCCTTAGTTTTTAAGATTATCTCATGTGGAACCTAAAAAAGAGGGATCGAGAAACAACTTTTTCTATGTTTTACCTGCAATAACTTTGTAAAATTAGGTTACACACCAAATTTAAAATAAAACTTGTAGAAAATTAAATTTTGACCAAAGCGGCACAAATAAAGTATATACTGAAAGTGAATAGATGTTCGATTAAATTAACATTACATTACGATTACATTCATAACAAAACAACATGTTTTAAATTTGGCTGACAATAACTCAAAGTAAACTCCCGTGAGAAGCGCTACTTGCCCGTATTAAAAAAGCTTTCATACAGTTAAAGGACAACCCTGCTGAACTACACAAAGCAACAAGATCAATTGTTAAACGTACAGAAAAATGCATTGAAGTTGAATTTGAGTGAGAATTTAGAGTAATTTTATTGAATAGGTAAATAAATAGGTGACACACGTTTTTCAGTCAAATTTTACTTTGCACGGTACTAAATAAAGTTCATTTAATTGAACATATATTATTTTTCTGTATATTTTATTTGCACCATTTTGTTCAAAATTAAATTTTGTACAAGTTTTGTGCTAAAGTCGTGTGTGTCTAACCTAAGTTAAAACAGTTACTTTAAGTCAAACGTAAAAAAGTTATTTCTCAATCCCTCTTACTTAGGATCCATGTGGTATAATCTTAAAAACTAAGAGAGTTGCAGTTCTGCGACATGTTTCACTCGATTTTTCAGATCCAAAATCATAAGAAACCACTGAATTTGCGCCTTAATTTACCTTCGCAGAATTACAGCAAGTCTTGATTTCACCCAGGGTACTAAATTATGGGCGAAATCTTTCGCTAACCGTAACTCGCTAACGAAGCATTTTTGGACCTATGTTTATATTATTTTTTTCTTTACTGTATACATGTAGCATGAGCTCCCAAAGATTCTGCATAACTTTTTGAATCACCCTGTATACATTTTACGTGTAATTTGAAATTTTGTAACAATTACTTCATATTTTTTATGGCATGTCACTACTCATGATATTTTAGATTTCTCAGATGTAAACAAATAGATCTTGTTTCATTTTTGATATTCAAAACTTGTACAAGTTATGATTTTAAAACAAAAGACTCAAATGTCTGTGGCCAAAGTTCTAACATTTATCTAAAATGATTGAATCTAAAAAATATTACATTTATCAAAATTATGTTAAACTATCTGGCCCGACAAACGTAGTCCTGTCCTAATGTAATTGAATTCAGTTTATGTCAAATACTTGTTCATTTTCAAGATGAGCTCGTTTGCTTCGCTCACTCGCCTCCCGAATAAGCTCGTTCCCTACGCTCACTCGCCTATCGAAAAAAGAGTTTGAGTGGCCATTCAAGTAGTTTTTTATTTTAAATAATGAACTTACGTTTTTTCCTTTCAAGTATGTTTAGATATAATCCTAGTTAACAGCCGTTTGGTGTAACTAACTGAACTATGATCAAATCAATGGGAACTTTGAAGGCCAGTGGGACAGAGCGCTTAGGTCGGATTAAAAATGGTCTTTTATAAGAACCTTGTCCTGGCATTAATGAACACAAAAAAAAACAATTATTCAATTTGGTATACTCATTCTCAAGTTATAGAATGACAAAGGGAAATAGGGATTCATTTTTATATATTTAGATGTTGTGCATTCAAAAGTTGTAAAAGGTATAATTTTTTTAATAAAGGGTTTTTTACGACGTTCACTGTGTTACAATGTCCTGAGGTCTCGTACAATAACCTATATTTGGTGCGCTTGCATAATACGATATTCTTCCCTCAGCTACGGTGTCGATAATTCTGTGTAAATTGACATAGACAAATAAGATATAATATTTAACCCTTTGCGATCGGAATGCATATTTGCCGTTATTCCTCAGCGGTCGCGCGGCCAGCTCTACTGGCCCCCGCCATTAGCACGTGGAAGTCGGATTTTTTTCCTCAGCAGTTGTCCTTTGCGATCGGACGGCCAGCGGTGCTGGCCAACATGAAATCCAACGAACGCTCGGGCGTCCAGCAGGACTGGCTGACAACAATGTTTTCGTTTGTAATATTCAAACTGTGGTATAATGCCTGTAGAGTGCTGCAACCTAGTGAGGAATTGTTAAACTAAACGATCAGCAGGCTTGCAACATTATATCGTAAGAATTGTGGTGTAAACAACTAAAATAAACACCTGTTGTTCTGGCACAAGTGCTGTCATAATCATCATTGTTTTGATTCAGTTTTATGTGATTTTAACTGTGTTTTGGTGATTTTCTCGAGAGATTTGTGTTTATTTGTATTTTTAATTAAGTTTTATATTTTAATGTACATGATTATAAGAACACTTGTACGTTTACGTATAGGCCTACACTTATATTATAATTAGGCCTACAATAAAATTGTTTTATCCCGTATAAACATTTATTAGTAAGAATGGGGTTATGTTTTTTTCCCCCCGTATATTTAACTAAGTAATAATGAACGATCGTTAAAGATAAGAGGAATTGAGAGACGTTTTATCAAAATTTAAATCCCATATGCTAACATTGAAGGTTTTCAGTGAAAATAATTCCGAGCTGCGGGGAGCGAGCCGCCATGATAAATGCCGAGGTGATGCGTAGTGGGACGGGGCCAGTACAGCTGGCCGTCCGACCGTCGGAACCAAGTTAGTACGGAAAGAACTCCGACTGGCTGCCGACTGCGTTGTGGCCACTCCTACTGGCCTTCCGATCGCAAAGGGTTAAAGATATGTCCATAAAGCTTGTTGATTGCTGGATCGTTTGGTAACCTTGACAACACACGAGATCTACAGATCTCTTAACACACAGAATAATAAATGATTACTTTTATACGACACGAGATCCCCGGACCTCGCAACGAAGCTTAGTTGCTCAGAGCGCCGCTTGGGGCTCTTGAGTAAGTTCCGTTCACAACATTGCGCAAAAGTTGTTTGTTGTAATTGCAATAACCTAAATTGATTTGAGGTGTGTTTTGGTGTGCTTTTTCTCGTAAATGTGCAGTACGGATCTCAGTGCCTCGTACTATTGTGTCATATTCAAATCCTGAGCAGACTGTAGGTTGGCAACAGTGTGCTAGTTCACAAAATACATCACAGAGTGCTCTGTTTCTATTCGTTTCAATGCTATGATGTGCTAAAAATCGTCTACGCAACGAGATCTCAAGGTCTCGTATCGGACAGCCGTAATCACACCAAACTAGAATCATATGTATCGTAACGCACCACTATAATCATGCACAAATTTGCTGTAACGCAGTGAATGTTTTCTGAAAATTTTGAATGTCATATAATGAACATGTGTTAGACTGAAATTTGCATTGATAAAAAGTATTACTTCTTTTAATTCATAAGAAACACAATAAGGGGTGCTAATGTATGTCACACAAGCCTTATTCTCACAACAAGTAAGGCTCCATCCCCGAAAAACATTCCACTTTTAAAACCTTGTGATATAAATTCCATCTGTCTGTGAAACCATTGATTTCTAATACAGAATAGATGAACCGAGCTTATGGCCCATCTGTAACCAGAAAAATTCACCATGAAACTAGTGCTACACCATCTCAAGAGAAGGTGCTGGCAACCAGGATTTCGATTTTCGGGATTTTTATCCTGATTCCGGGATTTTCGAAACTTCCGTGGGATTAAAACGGGATGCGGGATAAAAACATCAATATTACTGATATCGCCGATCATATAATGTGAAAATTGACCTGTTTGAGGTATAAATGTTTAGTATTAGGTTGTTTACATGGTGTTAATTATTGTTATTTACTAAAAATTTATAAATTACGGTAAATTAATAGTTGTATATTTATTTCATCAAAACCCATTCTTTTTTTGCTCAGCCTAGTTGGTTACCTAGTTATTATTTTCCCCGTAATATAGCAATATTTGCAGGTTAAGAAGACCATTATTGTTTTATATAATCGTATACAACTATAAAATGTAAAAAAAGGCTTTAAAGCAGCAAACATCACAAACACGGTTACGCCCATTCCTAAACATGTGCGACCAAATCGCCACGTTTTTGTCGCACGTAGAATGGGCCTTATAAGTGCCTCTTTGGCGTGAGGGTGCGATGTGACATTGCGACAGTGTAGAATGAATGGGAAAACGTCGTCGCCATTGTAATTTGTTGTTGAGAATAGTTTTTTGACACTGTTTTCGTCGCCGGCAGAAGCGACATCACTCGTATCACCGACAGAAGTTTTGTCGCACAGCTAGAACGGAGCCTTAGGAGCAGAGTAGAATGAAGCAGAAATACATAGTTTAACCACAGAGAAGAACAAATTCTTTCTCTGAATTCTCTTTTTCTCTGAAAGAAATCATTCTTTCTTTTCTGTGGTTCAACTTAAACGTAATTAGTTTTAAAAACCCTCATCGCAATTAATTTCTGTTAGTATAATTTCCTGAAGTTGTATTTCAAGAATACAAACATATAGAAGAGCTGGTAAAAGTAAATAGAAAACTATTTTATGCTGCAAGCAGGAAACGTAATAAAGTTTTCTGATCAAAAGTGGGATGAAAAGTGATTTTTGAAGAAGATTTAACGGGATAAAACAGGATTTATTTCATCTGAAGAACGGGATTGTTATATTTGTTTTGATTTGATTTTGAGTGGGCTGATTAGTGGACCAGCTTATCCGTTTTTATGGCTTCAAAAATTAACCAGTCTCGGGATATCTATTCTGATATTCAAAATCAATGGTGAAACTCAAGGTTTGACTGGATATATAGTCAGTTGCATGGGTGAGAAGCGAACTTTTTTATCTTCTTCTATATCAATAATACGCTAAGTCGTTTTTTGTAAACAGAACTCCTCCATTACTTTTGAACCAATTTCGATGATTAAGGTGTCAAAAAAATGGCCCAGATTCGTAGTTGTGCAAGTGATTTTCAATATCCAATACTGTTTTGCTTAAGGGCACAGGACACCCTCAAAGTTCAATCTTTCCCATAAATATAACATGTAGAGTAGTTTGAATTCAGTTGCATTCTAAAACAGGCGATGTTACAGTAAAACACAGGTAAACCGTAAGAACAGCTGATAGTTGATATAAACAATAAAAGATAGTTTAGCTCGATTTAGAGCAACAGGTCCACTAGTTTTTATATATTAGACATTGTTAAATCAGTTACCTAGGAACACATAATTTCAATTTAAATGTTTCTGAACAACCAGTATTCCAACTCAGTGGATATATATATCAAGAGACCAGTTCCAGTGTTGTGAGTAATAAAATATAAACAAAATTTATATAGATAAAGCAAGGAAAATGGCAATGGTAGATTTAAACAAAATTAGTTACTCTAGATCCCTATTCAAAAACGGTTATTTCACAATATAAAAGTGATAACACGTAAAACTCACAACAAAGCAACCCTCATACAAAAAATAAACTAAACATGTGAATCGCTTCACTTACATACTTCATACTTGCATTTTTATAGGCTTTTGTATTTTTTTTGTATATGGGGTTTGTGGGCTGTAAGTCGACAAAATCAAAACTGATTTTACTAATTTCAATGTTACCTTAAACGTATTAAACTCAATTAGGTATTGAAAAAATCAGATGAAAAATGAATCCTGGCCAAATGTAAATTTGAAAATCCTTCCCACAGTGTTCTAACTCCTTTTTTAATATAGAGAAAACTATGTGTGTTTTCAGAATCCTGGAAAGATATTTTAGAAATGAGTGGTTTCATAACGTTTTAGTTGTAGATACAGTCAATAATTCGTTAAAAGCCACATTGATGACTTTTTGGTATTCTTGCTTATGATTAGAAATAAACATAGAAATAATGAGAAAGTTATTGACACATACTTTTAGCGAATTTCCCCTATAGGGAAGAAGCTATTACCGTAGTCGGCATGGTAAGACCTAGGCCCGGGACCATGATAACTTTTCGTTTTGAGGTCCCCAGATGCCAAAAACACCATTCGTTCAATACCGTATATATATAAATATATGTATATGTGTCCGTAGGTACGATAACCTTTGTAAAAATGGTCCAATATTGTTTAAATTTGGTTAAAACGTGTAAAGCAACAATTATGACTTAAAGTTCGAAAACCAGACAGATCGCTTTATCCGAAGGGTTATTTTAGAGGGGTTTTGAACCCTAAAAATGGGTTTTTAGAGTTTTTACATATATTATTTTAATGAATCAAATTTTAGTTTTTACCACTGGATTAGGCTTAAAAAGACAAAAAATTTGGTGTTTTGATCATTTTTCTACGTCAATTTGTTACCGAGATATTGAAAGTGCTAAACACAGTACGTTGTCCAATGTTATTCTTATGGAGAACAAGAAAAATTTTATATGTCGCTTATTTATAAACGTATCCGGACGAAACTTGGTATTTCGCTTCATTTCGTTGTGGTCTATTGATAATTGTCTAAAAAAACAATATTTTGCCGATAGTTCCCGTAGCAGCAAACCTATGTACTCAGCGCCCATGTTATTCTTATGGAGAATAAGACAAATGTTTTGCCTCACTTCATTATGAACATAAATTAATATAACTTGGTATGTAGCTTCACCTAGTTGAGTTACATTGATATTTGTATAAAAATCCATAATTTGTGTTCCTTGTTGCAGCAAACCTGCGTACTCAGCCCCCCATGTTATTCTTATGGTGAATAATTAAAATTGTATAAATTGCTTATTTATAATTGGATACAGATGAAAGTTATTATGTGGCTTCACCTGGTCGTCGTCTGTTGATATTTGCATTAAAACCTAATATTTTCTGTTCCTTGTTGCAGCAAACCTGAATAATCAATCCCCATGTTATTCTTATGGAGAGAAATTAAAATTGAATATACGGCTCATTTTTTAATATGTATCTATGAAACTTTTTAAGTGGCTGTATATGGTATATATATGCAATGAAAATTTGCTGAGTATGCAGGTTTGCTGCAACGGGGGTATATTTTTCTATTTAAACACCATATGTACAAACTCACTACTTTTAGATAATGTTTGTTTTCTCAATATTTAACTGGTTGTATGCTAGATTGTGGGGCAATAATTTTGTGGTGCAAGCTTAACTCACTTGCACTTTTGTTTTCTACAAAAAGGGGCTAACTAATTTGGCTGGTCATCCTCTCTTTTGCTTTCAGCTAATTGTCACTTGCTTTGCTCAGTCGCTCTCTTAATCACATTTCTGTGTTCAAGGTCAGTTTGTCAGCGCCTGTACAAAGACCAAACTTGCTGCCCCCCATCACACAAACCTACCTCTCCATAGCTCTGAGATAAGTCTGACAAACTTGTTGCCAACATATCACAGTACACTTCTTTCTTTAAAACAAATAATAATAAAAACAAACCTCAAAACTGAGTAGAAAGAGAATACACTGATAATAGTACACCTGTTATGAGCCTTGAGATTGAACCTTTCACTCAAATTAGTTCTCTTCTTCAGTGGTTTGTTGATAATCTGCAGTAAATACCGAAAAGACAAGGTCATTGCATTTAAACTGAGAAATTCAGTGGAAAATCCATCTAGTGTTTTCGTAGGTGAGTGTGTATTGAGTGTGAGTGAGTTGATTCTCAGCTGGTTTTTTCGGATCATGTTACCAAGGTAAAGCTTAAAATCTACAGTGGTTTGTTCATCCGTCGTAGACACTCTAAATTTGCAAATACAAATGTTCTTCTTGCAGCTTATTTTCGGTGCATTTATCCTCACATAAATTATGGCATAGCAGTTTGGGGTGCTGAATCATCGCAATGGCAATTTTCCGTTTGCAAAAGCTAGCTGTTAGATTGGTTTTTGGAATGAAGAAGACTGATTCTTGTAGAGGTGTTTTTGCCTTAGATATAATTTGCTCACGTGTTGTTGTTTATTATATTTATGAATGTCTTTCGTTTTTCATAAGAAATAAGAACTTTTTCAGTTTCGCAGTCATTACAAGCTCAGACATAACTCTACATTGACAATACCACAACATAATACAACTTAAAAAAAACACTCATATTAGAACATTATCAAATTCTTCAATGCTCTCCCCACAGAAATAAAAACAGAGACAGACAGTAAACGATTCAGAGCCAGACTTAGATCTTTTCTGATAGCTAAGGAGTATTACTGTGTTAAGGAGTTTTTTAGGGAAAATAAAGAAGTTTAGTTTGTTTTCTTAGGTTATTTATTTCTTGTTCATAAAGTATAACACTTGACAATTTTTATTCACTTTAGAGTTTTAGTCACACTCTCCAATACCAATCAGAATGCCTTGAAGTTGTCACAAAACGATAGAGGTCAAAACAACTTCTCGATTTGAAATAGAGGAGAGCGGAAGTTGTGTTATCTGATATATAAATTTAATGTTTACGTATAATGAAGGTGCAACATGGTGAATGCACAACTTTCTTCCGAATAATGTCTATCAAAACTTATTATCAAATCTAATCAATCAACATTTCTATAAAGGGACAAAGAAATCAATGAAAAACATAAGATTATTTATTCTAGGAAATATTCCCACATAGGCAAAGCCTGTGCGTGGGGAATGAGTTCAACATTTAGTCCACTTTCATTTTTTAGGAACGCTCTCACTATCACTTTTGACTTATAAATAACACAAAATATAAATTACAGAGAAATATTTAATACATAGAAAAGGTAGCCTACTGAAAATGACAGTTAAAACAATATATAATAGCATGATTCACAACTCAAGAGATTAGTTTTTAAAGCAAAAGAGACAAAAAACAAGAAACAAAGAAGATACTAATATACACAAAAATTACAAATCATTCGGGTTTATTTATATTTACAAATACCTCATTTTAGTACTACGGACTACAACCCCCACCCCACACCCCACAACCCATCACGAGCGCCAATTGCCCCTCCAAAAGCGTTGTGCCCGGCGCGCCCTGTGCTGGAGCAAGGCTTGCACTGCCCTACAGCCAGTACTACCCGTGTAAAATAAATTAATTTAGACTATTTTTCACAAAGTTCCGTTCAAAAGTATCTTATAAAGTATCAAAGATTCAAAAGTATCATATAAAGCCACATACCAAGTTTCATTAATATATGTTCATTAATAAGCGAGATATACAATTTTACTTATTCTCCATAAGATTAACATTGGACAACGTAATGTGTTTAGCACTCTCAATATCTCGGTAACCAATTGACGTAGAGCGATGATCAAAATACCAAATTATTTGTTTTTTTAAGCTTAATTTAATGACGTAAATCAAAATTTGGGTTTAAAAATAATGATATGTAAAAAGTTCAAATACCCATTTTTGGGGTACAAAACCCACCTTAGAGTAGAGCGATCGGTCTGGTTCGCAAACTCATGAAAGCAGATGCTGCCTTACACGTTTATACCAAATTTCATCAAAATCGGACCATTTTTACTAAAGTTATCGTGCCTATGGACACGTATATGAATTTGAACGAATGGTGTTTTTGGCATCTGGGGGCCTCAAAACTAAAAGTTATTATGGTCTTGGGCCTAGGTCTTACCATGAGACCTACGGTAATAGCTTCTTCTCTAAAGGGGAAATTTGATAAAACCTATTACATTGAGTTTGTTGCTATCTTTTAATGTTTTTATTTAATAGGAGTGTTGTAAATTGTTTTTCTAATGAGTTAACAATTTTATTTGTAACTATTCTCTTTCAGGACAATGCCAAGGAACTATAAGATATGTAGTTTAAGTAATCTGTTTATTATAAGTTTATTGCTTAGATAAATTTGTAAAAACATTATTTCATCTTTCAAGTTGCCCCAGACAATACTAACTTGCAATATAATCATTTTAACATGTTTTTTTGTATTGCATTTCAAGTTACCCCTTCCCATAACTTGAAACCCTTTTTTTACTAAACTAAATTTTAAAAAATAAATTTAATTAGTGCAGTACTTAGACCTAAGCAAGGCCAAAGTTTTGGTAGAAAAAACAGCAATTTACATCAGCAAATTTAGGAATAACTTAACTTTGAACTTGAAAACTGTTTCAAGTTACCCCAGTTTATGGTAACAAATAGAACCTGCTGAACAAACTCGAGCAGATGTTTTTCTCATGTTTCTGAATTTGAATCACCCCTCATAACATATAAGCATACTGCAATTTCATTGCAGTAGTCACTAATTATATCATGTCTGTAGTAAATCTTCCATAAGATTTATAATGAAGGACGCAATGAATTTGAAGACCTGTGGATCACAGGCCTAAAGATATTGGAAATTATAAGAACAATCAAATAAGCTTACATCAACCTCTTTAATTTGATATATCGAGCATAAAAATGTGTTTATTAGAACCTAAATTAGATCTCGCTCTTCTAAAATACCTGCTTGTGATACATACCGGTACAGAGAGATTTGCAATAGGGAATTTTCTCACAAGACCCCTCAAAGTATAATTTAGTGAGTTCTTAATAATTTATAAATGCCAGATTAAGGCTCCAGTCTCCGTCTACCATAAGGCACATTGCAAGGGTTTGCTGGTTTCACTTCACAGTGGCTACATAAACCCTTTGATTAAAGTTAAAGAGTAATATTAAATAGAACTAAAAGGTATCAGGAAACTGACACATACTTTCTCCCTTTTAGCCCAACTTTAATGAATAAATGACTTACTAAATATAGAATACAAAGCACAGTCGAATTTACAGAAAATCTTTTAAACAAGTTGTTTTCAAATCATCCACCCAAATCCCTGTTTTGGAGGCACTAGAGAATCCACTGCTAAACACGTGGTTATAAGAGGGGAAATTCCCCCTATTCCCCCCCCCCGCGGGGGTTATTAAGGGGCGAGTTATTTTGAATTTCCTCTGTTGGTCAATGCTAACTTGACAAGCATATCATGTTTGAATTAAATTGATCAGTAAAAAAGAGAGAAATAGTAATTTTTGTATTCCTCATAAGAATAACATTGGACAACGTACTGTGTTTTCCGCAAAATGAAAATTTAAATTTTTTCTGCAACCAGCAATTGTAGGATAGTAATTCAAAATACTAAATTATTTAGTTTTTTTTAGCTCTTTTTATTGGTAAATAGTAGTATTTTTTTTATTATTATGTTTTTTATGAAAAATCAAAAAATCATAATCTTGAAGTTTTAAGTCCTGTAATATGTGAACCCAAATTTTTACAGAAATTCGGGTTTGGTCATTTTGTTGGAAAACTAAAGCTCTACAAACGACTAGTTTAGTTAAAATCGTTAGAGCCATTTTTGAGAAATTTTGACGTTTTTGGGGGATAATTACCCTTAAAAATAAGAATTAAAAAATTTTAAAAACCGCCTTGAGATATCGTGGATTAGTACCTACATACAAAATTTCATAAAAATCAGACCATTGGTTAGGGCTCTAGCTTTGTACACATCCAGACAGACAGACATCATGTAAAAGTCACTTTTTTGGGTTCAGGGAGCACCAAAACAAATATTTCCACTAACAACTCAAATTCAAAAATTTTGATGAAAACAATACTTTCTCCATATACTATGTATAAGGGGAGTAAGTAAAAATATATACTTTTATCTTTTAACCTTTTTACATTTTAGCGAAGTCTCCCTATAGGGAAGAAGCTATTACCGTAGGGTCTCATGGTAAGACATAAGCCCGAGACCATCATAACTTTTCATTCCAAAAAAATCTGGGAATCTTTTTTTTATTAATCTTTTCTGGGATCTTTTGGTCCCAGATGCCAAAATCACCATTTGTTCAAATTTTTATATATTTATATATATAAGTATATATATATGTGTGTCCATAAACACGATAACTCTCGTAAAAAGGTCTGAGCTTAATGAAATTTGGTACAAATGTGTAAAGTACGATTTATTTGAACGAGTTCGAAAATCAGGCGAATCGCACCATCCAAAGGGGGGTTTTTGGGGGTTTGTACCCCAGAAATGGGATTTTGGGATTTCCGCATGTAATTTTTATTTTAATCAAATTTTAATTTTTACCATTGAATTCAAAACAATTTGGTATTTTGATCATTGCCCTACGTCAATTGGTTACTTTGATATTGAAAGTGCTAAACACAGTACCTTGGCTAATGTTATTCTTATGTAGAAAAAGAACAATTTTATATCTCGCTTATTTATGAACATAAACTGATGAAATTTGGTATATGGCTTCATCTGGTTGTAGTTTATTGTTGATTGCACAAAAAAAACATTTTTCGACTTTGTTTTGCATAGCAGCAAACCTAGGTACTTTGTCCCCATGTTATTCTTATGAAAAATAATTCAAATGCTATATCGCTTATTTATGAATGTATACGGATGAAACTTGGTATGTGACTTCACTAAGATGAGTTATATCGATATTCGCATATAAACCCATTCTTTTGTGTTTCTTTTTGCAGCAAACCTGCGTACTCATCCCCAATGTTATTCTTATAGAGAATAATTAATATTTTAAATATAGCTTGTTTGTAAATATATTTCTTATGGATCCTGTTAAGTGTTTTAATGTGTTATGTTATATATTTATTGGAAATTCGCTGAGTGTACAGGTATGCTCCGACGGGGTATTTTTTAATTTATATTATCGTTATAAAAACCTTAACATATTGCATATCAAAACGATCGTTAGAATTGCTACATGTGTCCAAATTCTGTAAATTACTTCAGAGCTTTGTCCCACTGGCCCTACAAGTTTCTATGTTTATATTTGACAGGCGGTAATTTTATTTGGCCAAGTGATCATATATTTATATTTTATATCTTCCCAGTGTAACTGGGATTGTCTAGACTAGTTTTTAAATTTATTATCGATTTATCTACATAGTGTTCACTTGCTAATTGGAGGAGTTTCCTTATCTCCTGAAATTTAGTGTTTTAAACGCTTGAAGCAACAGGTAAAGTCTAAATAAATCAATAACAAAATTCAAATCCATCGCTACTATGAGTTTCAATAATGCAGTCGGTAGTTTTTTTATGTCAGTAGCAATTTTTCATATGCCAACTCTCCTTATGAACCCACGACTTTGGACTTCGCCTGTGTACGGTATGCTTAACCTCTTGGAATTTTAAAGATTGTGTTTCGCATGTTAGGTTTTTGCAGTTGATATTTGTATTCGGTGTGTAACATATTTGATATTGATGATAATCTGTATTGACTCAGCATCTGCAATTCAACTCAAATCAATCCGAAATAATGTTTAATGATATAAATTATATTACGTCAAATTAATACCAATAAACAAAAATAAATTAAAATCCTTCCCTAGGTTAGTCTTAAGTGAAGAAACAAACTCTTAAGGAAAAATTATCAAAAAATAAAAACCTGTATGCGCATCTATGAATCAGAGGGCAAACTTCTTGATAATCGTTTAAATCGGTTCAAAAAATTCAGAAGTTCTCTTAAAAAAAAATCACCTTAGGTCATTAATATAAAAAATATAGGAACGGCATACTTGAATTTTTTGTTTTGATTTTTTTTACTTGGTGAAGTTTTATTGATCCCATCCCTACTTTTACACTTGACTGAAATTTACAGCCAGTACTGCACAATATTCTACTATTGGAGACTGCAGATACCAGGTCAACATATGGAACCAGGTACATGAGAATTGCCCAAATACAGATTTCATAAAAGAATGGTACGGTTTTGACTTTTTAAATCTATATAAATAAAGCAGAGTTTGTGTCTATGTGTGGATCGCCATACGGCTAAACTACAAGGAGTTAAGACATTAAATTTCCAAGGTAGGTTCCTTTAGGTTACAGCTATTGTACCTGACTCAGTTTCTTCTAAATCCTCTAGGGCTACTCCCCGTGGGATATCCAAAATTCCAATGTTAATCAAATGAGTCCATACAGTTACAGTTTTCTGCTATTTATTTAATGTTATTCAAATTAACAGCTGACATTAGTAATTTACTTTGAGAGAAAAAACAGCTGATCGTACAAGAACAAATATTCCAAATACTAGCCAAATGTATTCCGCAGGAATAGTATTATGACAAATGGTATTGTGAACTTCCCCTCCAACGATGATCCCCCCCACTCTTCTGCTGGCATCCCCTACTCAAGCTTCACGAAGATCCGCACGAGGTCTACCTCGGTGAAACCAGTATAATCAGCTAGTAATTAATATGAGGATTTCAACAAAATAATTTTGTTTTGAACTTTTTGGGTTGTTTGGTGTTTAACCCATTGGCATAGACATACGAGCTGGTCTCGTTCCTTACTTGTAATTTTATTAACCTGTGAATTGGAGTGTAAAAATTGGTGTTTTAAAATGGATTAATGGCGTATTTTAATTAAAATATTGTATTCTTTCAGTTTAGAGAGTCGCACTGGCACACACACAGTAGACATAAGTAAAAGTTAGCAAAATCAGTGTTGACCATGTGCAAGTCTCAAAGAATTAACCGATCCCGTCAACTTCCAAGCAAGCCTGCCACCGTTAGTTTTACTTGGCCCCTCCCACCAACGTTGCCACAGACCGGTTAACTCATTGAGAGTTGCACAACTGGTCAGTTTTGGTCGTGTGCGGGAATCGAACCCACGAACATCGTATCACCACCTGGCCAAGGTGTTTCCACGACGTAGCCAACTCAGCTAACACGACCAAAGGCCTGGCGGCGATATTAAGGTTTTTCAGCCAGTCCGCGCCCCTAGCGGATAGAACCGTAGACGCCCGCGGTCATTAGTTACATATTTTGCTACTAGAGTGTAGCACCAATCAATTCCCGTTATAGGCTACTGCAAATAGAATAAAACTACTACCTCAATGGGTTAATGTAAAAATAGTACTATTATTTTATGAAAGACATGTATAGTGGGCCAAATTTCCTTTAAAATTTTGTTTTAATGGTGTGTTTATTATTTCCTTTCCGTGTGTTCGTTTTATCGTCATACTATTAGTTTTGAAATAAAAAATTCCTTCCCACACATCAGTGAGCTGCATTGAAAATTTGTAGTTTTTATACTTCATATTGTTAAATAAGTTACCTAGTAACATTAACACAATATTTTTTAAAATTATTTCACAAGTTTGATGGTTTAAATCCTGCTCTCCATTTATAAGAACTGTGCTGGGAACGACGGTTGTGAGTAAAACACCGATTTAAAAATATGGATATTAGAATCATTAAAGCATACTAGTTAGGACTTTGAATCTCTTATGCACACTTTGATTCATATAAAAGAAAATATGTTTGAATGTACTGTGATGCAAATATGCATGAAATGGGATTGCTTGAGTTTTCTAGTTTCTGACTAGGCCCACACAAGTCCAGGACTACCTTAAAACTGGTCTATACCAGTTTTGAGGCTGACATTGGGTATAGCAAATGAACTTGTCATTACACATGGTAAGTCTTTTGGCTGCCCATTATGACAAACTTCCCTTTCACCTTTGGTCCCTCCATTTGCAGCGGCTAGGGACAGAATCTCCGGGTTTGGTCCCCAACCTGCCAACCTGAGAATGGATGGTCCCTGGCTGTTATACATGGATACCCTGTCAGTTGAGTTGACCAGTTGGAGGGCAGAATGCAGGTCCCCTGTTTGAGGGCCTCACCCCAGCTGTCACAGGGGTACAGGAGTTGGCCCTCTGAAGGGTCGATTTGGCTGCCGTCCCAACCCACACTTTCCTTTCCTGCTATATCCTATCTTTCCGGTAACCTGCGCAATATTCCCCCTTGTGGAAGATGTAACTAGATTAGGTTTCCTAAACCGCAACAATGATGATGATGATAGGCCCACACAATTCCAGCACATTAGTAATTCCAGGAGCCAGGATCATTAATTAGTGTTAGGGACCAATATAAATCGAGAATTACATAAGTTACAGTTAAATAAGGAAAGCCATATTACTCCAGATTTTGGTCTGGCCGTTACAAAAATCACACATTTAAACATTATTAAATTTATGGTTGAATGACTTTGTCTTCCAATACACATTATACAATGGGCATCGTCTTAATAATTTAGTAAACTAGGGGCTTGTAGGGGCAAAAGCCCCTAAAAAACCAAAATACATAAATTTTTTATCAACCTTCATTGGTCATTTATAAATAAGCACTGATTTTCTAGCATTATAATATAATATTATTATACTGTCTTATGTTTTTAATAAAATGTCCATTCCTAAACAACTATACATTGCTGTAGTTTAAAAGTAAACAAACTGAATAAGTACAGCTGGTATCAATATCAAAGGCTAATTTAACTCTGTGGCACAGCTGTTTTAATTTCAAAAGATGTAAACAAATTAAACCCCATGTTGTTTTAATGGGAAAAGTTTTATTCTGTTGCGAATTTATGGTAAAAAAATAAGAAAAATGAATAGTTTTCCCTCAAAATTCACGTCAAGACCTTTAAAATGATACCCCTCCCATCCTTCTACGGCCATCCAGTCACTCACAATTTCTTTACAAAAATTTGACTTACGGAATTATATATAGAGATAATACTACTAATAACTCATGCACACTTTGATTCCTATAAAAGAAAATATGTATGATGCATGAGTGGGATCTCTTGAGCTTTCTAGTTACTGACTAGGCCCGCACAATTCCAGCACATTAGTAATTCCAGGAGCCGGGATCATTAATTAGTGATAGCGTTATACCAATATGAATTGAGTGACTTAAGTTACAGTTAAATGTGGAAGGCCCTATTGCTCCAGATTTTGGTCTGGCCGTTACATAAATCAAGTAGAATAAGTTTGTCTTTTAATATCCACATTATACAATATATAATGGTTATCGTTAATAACCATTAATAACACCAACAGTTATCCCACTCTGACCACACTGTATGGCACAATTCATCCCTAATGTTGTGAAGGCTGAGCTAGTTCTTATGCTTAGTGCTTGAACATCTGAGATTCTGAGTTACAAACTAGGTTTTTAACAGAAACCCCATATGAAATCCCATGGTTCTGAGATCCGGAGACTGTGGGAGGCAGAATATGGAGATGTGTGAGCACTCATATCACCTACCTTTATTGCAGTTTATGTTTTAAGGTTTTTTTTAAGTTTTAAGTAACATCTATGACTCAGCTGATCTTGGGAAATAACGTTAGAAGAACCATTATCAGATTACTACCGTATAGCCATCTTTCAAATTATATAAATTTGCTTGACCGTAGATTATACAGTATCAAAAGTTCAGATTTGTTGAGACACCCAGGATACCTCTTAAAGGCTACATTTATTGTAACATGAAACAACTTTTGAAAACATTTCAACTTCTTTTTGGTAAAGACCTTTACTTTAGAGTCTAGAATTTATTTAGGTGGGTGGAAGTGACAATTTACTTAAATTATAGGAAAGTTGGCCTTGAGCACGCAAAGCCGTGAAAATAGTTTATGTATGCTTCTTCTCTTTTAAGGGAAACCCTTATGTGACCATATCAAAATCTGTTTTAAACTGCATTTTTAGTTTTGTTTAAATTGGTAGTGTTGACAATATATTTCCTGACCTATAAACCATGATCTAGATTAGATTTCAATATTTCATAGTTTTTAAGATCTTGTAATGTCCAAAGAAATAATATTGGGCGACTCTGAACCCAAAATACATTTTCCATTGGGAAAAAATACTTTCCAAAAACTATTTGATATGGTCTTTCCATTTATACATTTTACTTCTATGCATTTGAATGATTATAATTATGTAACAAATTCCAAACTGCTAGTATTAAGCATTTAGCACAAAAAGCGTTGGTCTCTACATGTGTTTTTCAGGTAAGTAAATTTCACAATTATATAAATTAGAAATGTAGTTTAAGCTGGACTTTTATAAATTGGCAAATGAGTCCAAGATTTTCTTGCATTTTCGCTTCTTTAGCTTTAGCCTTTGGTTAGCACATTATACCACCTCTACACTCGGGCTAAATGTTTGTGTTGAGACACTCGGGTGAGTCACTCAGCGAGTTACTCGGGATTCTGCTGATCTTTTGTCGCAAAAGCCACATGGGATTATGCTAATCACCAAGTATATAGTTAACTTTAAAGTACTACAAAGAGTTACAATTTCTGGCTGTATGATGATATAAATATATCAATAGCTTGATTATTGATGAAAATGAAAATAACAGATTGTGTTCCCAAACAGCATAGTTACTGTAACTTTGATATAAATATAAATTTGTCAAAAATAAACATAAATTCATTATACCCCCTCTAATCCAATCTCGGATGGTTTGATTACTGACTTAGTCGCACTGTGCCGCTATCAGTGTTTGAACATATCCTACGCATGGTTCTTTTCGGTAGGAACCATCATTGATAACCATCAATAATATTAAATCTATAAATACATTTCAATATTCTCAGTTTAAACTACAGTTTATCATGTTTTCATGTAAATATGGTTGCCGTATGTCCTGTTATTATGGTTTCCAGTTCACCATATTAGTCACTTAATGATGGGTGTGTTAATGCATTCAGCCAATAAAAGTAAATTAAAAACATAAAAATCTTAAAAGATTTATTCAAAGATTTACTTAAGCTATCCTGTTTTTTTTTTATTTATTTTTTCACTAACCGCTAAATAACTTTATAAAAATGGTGTAGAAAAATTGTAGTGGTAGTACCACAGAGTATGAGGCTATTTTATAGACTTTGATTTATTTTTTTATAAGACTGTTGTTAAAATTTGAAGTTTATAATATGCATTTCCTTACAAATCTTAAAATATAAAAATAATCCCTATTTCCCTTGGTCACGCCATAACTTGAGAATGAGGGCACCAAATTGAATAATTCTTTTTCTGTTGTGATCGTTAATGTCAGGACAAGGTTTTTAGCAAAGAAAGTTGTTAATCCAACCTAAGGGCTCTGTCCCACTGGCCTTCAAAGTTCCCATTGATTTGATCAAAGTTCAGTTAGTTACGATGAAAGGCATAAAAATATGTTCACTATGGAAATAATGGCAACTCTAACTCTTTTCAAAGTGACTATGTACACGTCCGACGTAAGCCGCTACCGCTTAGTTAGGTTAGGTTAGGAGGTTTTCGTTACGTGTCACTGGCTCTCAATCTGTTTTAAAAATCACAGGAAAAGTAATGTACGGTGCATTATTTGGAACGGAAGTGAACAGTAGCGGCTCACGTCGGACGTGTACGTAGCCTCTGCCAACTCTTTTTTCTATGCCGAAGTTAGCACTATATAAGAATAGGTGAGTGAGCGTAGCAAACAAGCTCATCCAGGAGGCGAGTGAGCGAAGCGAACGAGCTCATCTTGAAAATGAACGAGTATTTGACATAAAACAAATTCAATGACATTAGGGCAGGACATGGTCTGTCGGGCCAGCTAGTAAAGATTTAGGCCTACAAATTTAATCTACGATAGATTTCTACCTCAGACTGCTTCATGTGTTTGTTTTCTCTTTTGTTGCAGGTGACCTCCAGGAGAGACTCCCCTATTTCAAGAACCAACTTTCACTTTGTATGGGCTTAACCCACTACTCATAGCCCACACACCAAGGTGGCCCAAAAGGTAATTTTTCAGGAATCTAATGAGGCCTGTAAAATAACCTATTCCAGTCCCTTTAAACAAATCAACTTTACCATTAAAAGGTTGAAGTATAGTAATGCTTCAAATCCATCGTGACCATTCTAATTTTTTATATATTTTAGGTAATTATTACTCCCTTAAAATCTCCTTTAAATGCTATAGCAATATTTCATATAATTAAGAACAACATTCCACATATTTTTTCTAACTCAATATATCCTATCATCTAAATATCTTCATTCTCCCAGCCCCAAGTTTCCAGGCCACCTTGTCCCCCTGCTCCTGAATCCCACCCCTTTGACACTGTCACCGCGACATTCTTGTAGGATAATTGGACGAAAGTGCACTGACCAGATCCCACGAGGTATGGTTATCGAGACTTTTGATCCCTACACCTTAGAAGTCCAAGTTAGAATCGTTCACTCCTCGTGGGTGAACCGAACCCTTCTAGGTGTCCAACGAGGCGACTCACAGTTCACTCTCCGCTCACATTTACATTTGGAAATGATTCTGCAACAATCGGCTTTCATCCTCTGAAGCCGATACACTCTGAGATTCGTCTTTCCTGGACTACTGAATAGAGAAACTCCACAACTCTCTCATCTGCTTCTCCACCCGTGATCCTACCCTTGTGCTGACTGTGGGAGAACAGCCTGTCAAGTCCAAAGATCCACCAGCTGCTTCTACTACCCATTTGTGGTTAGTATTAATTTTTAAATCATTATATTTTAGCTAAAATCCTCGTTTGAAAGATTAGTGTTTTGGGTAAGTACATGTATTTGTAGAAAAACAGTTTGGAATTTGTTACATTGAATTGGTTAAAATACAAACTATTATAAAGATGTTTAATACTCATTCTATTATGGTAATAAATCCCAGCACACTTAAAAAATAATCACTATCAGGAAACTAACACATACTTGCTCCTGACTTTCCAAATTCAATGAATGAATTTATTTTTATTTACTAAATATAATATATTAGCTGCCATCGTTCCCGGTTTCACCCGGGAATACCACAGTTGTGTGTGCTGCATTCTGTGGTTGAAATTTTCATCAGCTCAAACCAAAGTGAATGTCCATAAGAATAACACAGGATTGAAACTTTAAGCCCCGTGGGGCATAGCCCTATGGGAATTTCTTAAAATCCCTTCTTAGTGGGTGCCTATATGCTATAAGAGGAGTCTACATGAAAAATTTCATGCTTCTAGGTGCAATGGTTTGGCCTGGGCGTTGATCGGAATTTCGTATTTATAGATATAGATGAAGTATATGGTACTTAAAATTTACTATGAAATTAAAATTTAACAACTTTATGATTTGCATGATAAATATGTTGTTACAACTGCAGGATATAATTAAAAACAACACTTCAAATTATATTTACACATACTACTCTTCTTGCATACAGCGCAGGTCAAAGATGTAAAAACAGAAAAGTTATCCAACAAACATTTTCTGCATGTACTTTAAAGACCCCCTCTTTCACCCGGATGGTACAGCTCGCTTAACAGCCTGTAGACGTAGGAAGGAGCGTGACCCCTGCTGAAAAATAAATATAAAGTAGATTACTTTTCTTATCAAATCACATTAAACCAACAATTAGTTTTGTTTTCACTAAACCTATAAAACGAGTTCGCACGCAGCACGCTGACGTGAGAGAAGTGAATTTCCACTTAAAAAACTTAATCAAAAACAAAATCAGTGTTAAAACATATATTTATTCCAATTTGTATCTAAATCAGAAAACGCTGACGTGAGAGAAGTGAATTTCCACTTAAAAAACTTAATCAAAAACAAAATCAGTGTTAAAACATATATTTATTCCAATTTGTATCTAAATCAGAAAACATTTATTTTTTTGGCTGTTCTGATGCTCCTGGTTCCATTTACCTGCAATGTTGGGAATACAATATTGCACATTATAAGGTTAGGAGAAGGTCCAGTCAGGATTTAAAGTAGACGTGAGGTTGCTGGGGATGATAAAAATAAACCAAAAAATGAATAACAGGCTTTTCTAATGGAAAACTCCCATAAGCAATGTACTGTGTTTAGTCGATGTACATTTTCTTTAATAACCCGGTAAATATTTGTGCTAGAAAGATGACAGAGGGCTTAAATCTTTTGCCTTACTTATCTCCTACTTTTTACATGCAATTATTTTACATCCAGGGCTTTTCTGACCCTTTTTTGCGCCCAAAAACTCAAAATTTTAAATAATAATCCTCAAAAAAGGGGGTTAGAGTTATCTGATTGTTTTGGCCAACAATCTTGTCCAATTCATTGTAGAAAGGAATGTCTCTACCAAATTTGAAGTAAATCGGACAAAATATGTGACCGCTAGAGTGCAAACACACACACACACACACACACACACACACACACACACACACACACACACATATATATATATATAATTTTGAACGACCCCAATAACGTGTTCAGGGGGTCTCGTTAGGAACTTCAATATTGGTTCCGGGCTTAAGTTTCACCGTGCAGGTCATGCTAATAGTTCACTTTTCCATAGGAAATTCACTAATAAATTGTTTTACATTGGTATAAACATGTAAAGCAGCATTTATGGTGACCCCTTCCCGCCCCGCCGGACAGTGCAGTGACGTCACTGCGCTGACAGCCGCTAACCACGCGCTTGGCGCAAATGCTAAATGAATACTTTTTCCCAACAAATTTCTACGAATCTGTATGTCTAAATCTATTGTCCAAGGGCCCTTCCATTCACTCGTTTCCTCTCGTACACGTGTACTGATCTATTTTTGAATATTCTCAAATATAATCTTGGTATTTGGCTCAGAAAGTGGTAAGTGTTTGCTTACTAAGCACAGTGAGCTTGATCAGTTTATTTACTTCTTGTTTTGTTTGTAGTGTTGTAGTATCATGCGTGTACAGTACTTGTGATTGCCATGAGTTTAATTATTTGTTGTTATTGATTTAGTTTTCACCACTATTGTTTGTAAGACTAGTTTTTAAAAAGCCCTGGAAATTATTAATGAATTCCTCAATTATTTTAGTAAATATTTATGTATAATTAACAAATATTATTTGTACATACTAGGTATGACGAGCATCTAAATATGGGACATAGGGCGCATTACTGATACATACAATAAAATTGCCTTATGAAATAATTAATACATTTTTAATTATTATTAAACTACGTTTATGTTTATTTAGACTAAATGTGTGTTGGATATAAGTCTGTTTTATCTATAGCAATCAAAGTGCTAAACATCTCAAAAGTTTTTACAAACAGTACTTTTATAAAGTTTAATCGTTTAATCATACATAAAACTATTCTTGTGGGAAAAAGCGTGACTGTGGGAGGTATGGTCACCGTGCCTATATCGTGTTTTGTGACATCACAGCAAATACAGGGTGTTTAAGAGTGCACAGTACTAATATTGTATAAGCTTCTTTCTGACACAATTTACAGTAAAAACGTTCCGGTTGTGGTCTATTTATATTTGCATTAAACCCCTTTTCTAGTCGGCCTCATTACAACAAACCTGTGTAATCAATCAGTCATCCTCCATAATCTTATCGGTATCATAATCTGTACCTATATAAATGTATATAAAAAAAACTATAACAGGTGAGTGCTTATTTTTCATTATCTAAGCGCTTTATTTTTCTTAAGCAAAGTTGTTTCTTAAATTCCCGCATGACTCCGCTGCCGCTAAAGGAGGATTTTTGCTGTTTTCAAAAACATAATGTGACTTTAACTACTTTCCTTTATTTTTAAATTGATCAAAATCATTCTTCTGATCATAGTATTTAAATTTTATTTTTATAAACCGATAAAAAACTAATGGTTTTTCAACGTGATTCCATTTAATGTAATACAAATCTCTATTTCTTACTAAATCGTTTATAAATAGTTCAGCTGCTTTTGAAAATTATATTGCAATAAAGCCTGATTCATCTACAAAATAAGGGTGAAGTCATGTAATCACGGTGTCTAATAGAACACAAGATTCAGCCGTGGAAGTTTTAGGGATAAAGCACTGGTAGCGCGGTACTTCGAGCCGGCTGTCAGCGCGGTGACGTAGCGGGTCGCGTGACAGAGGGGGTCAGCTCACAGGCGAAATGTTACGGCCCTTCTTACATGGCCCTGCGAGTATCTAGGTTTGCTGCTTCGGGAATCATAGGAGAAAAATTTTTTTGTGCAAACGACAATAAACCACAATCAGATGAAGCCAAGTGAACAGGAATTGTTTTAGCGAATTTCCTCTATAGGGAAGAGGTTATTACCGTAGTCGGCATGGTAAGACCTAGGCCCGGGACCATGATAACTTTTCATTTGGTTGGTGTCCCCAGATTCCAAAAACACCATTCGTTCAGATTTATGTATATATATATATATATATAAAATAGCTGTTTCCCGCAGCTTCGCTTGCGCCAAATTAAAACATATTAACCAACTAGAAACTGACCAGAACTATCAAATCTTTGTTTAGTTTTACCATATGACTTCTTTTGCCCTAACCGACAAACAACTACAGCTGGTAATTTTATAAACGAGTTCGCACGCAGCACACGCTGATGTGAGGGAAGTGAAGTTCTGCATTAAAACCTTTAAAAAATGTAATAAAGGGTTTGAAACAACTCTGGTAACATTTTTTTTAATTGGAAAATGTTATTTTTTGGCTGTTCTGATGCTCCTGGTTATATTTAAATTGACTATTAGGATGGCAATATTGTATATTATAATGTTAGTAGGAGGTATAGTCAGGATAACAAGTTGGTATAGGGGTATTGGGGGTGATAAAACTACATAAATATATGAAAAATAGCCTTTTCCAGTGTAAAATCCCCATAAGACAACGTACTGTGTTAAGACAATTAATAATTTCTTTAATAACTCGGTAAATATTTATGCTAGAATGATGAAGAAAGTCTTAAAATTTTTGGAATTTTACGTACAATAATTTGATATGCAATAATGTTAAATTCGGGGCTTTTCTGACCATTTTTGGGCCCAAAAAATCAAAATTTGGAAAAATAAATTCCCCAAAAAGGGGATTAGGGTTGTCCGATTGTTTTGCCCAACAAACTTGTCCACCCGTTTACAGAAGGCAAGGTTCCTACCAAATTTCAAGTAAATCGGACAAAAATTGCAACCCTGGAGTGCGAACACATATATAAAAAGTTTTTAGCGACCCCCCAAAACGTGTTCAGGGGGTCACGTTAGGAATATCTATGGTGGTCCCAGGCTTAAGTTTTACCATGCGGGTTATGCTAATAGTTCACTTTTCCATAGGAAATTCACTAATAAATGATTTCCTTCCATTAGATTTGCATTAGAACTTACAGGACCCGTGGGGAGGAGTCCTAAGGTTGGATGCGGTCATTATCAGGTCTGTATGTTAATGTGATATGTAAGCTATATTCATGCAAAATTTCAGCTTAATCGGTCTGGTAATTTAGCCGTGATGGAACTCCAAATATCCATACGTGCATCCAAACAAACATCCTAACTTTCACATTTATAATATTAAGTAGGATATATATGTGTCCGTAAGCACAATAACTTATAAGCACTATAAACATGTAAAGCAGCATTTATGACTTTAAGTTTGAAAACCAGACAGATCGACCTATCCGAAGGGGTATTTTGGGGGGGTTTTGTACCCCAAAAATGGGTTTTTTGAATTTTTTACATATAATTTTTGAAAAAGTCAAATTTTAGTTTTAACCATTCGATTCAACTTAAAAAAACACACAATTTGGTATTTCGATCATTCCTCTACGTCAATTGGTTACCGAGATATTGAAAGTGCTAAACACAGTACGTTGTCTAATGTTATTCTTATGGATGAAAAGAAAATTTTTTTATCTCGCTTATTTATGAACGTATACTGACGAAACTTGGTATACAGCTTCATCTCGTTGAGGTCTATTGATATTTGCTCCAAAAAATTTTTTTTGCATAACTCTCCCGTAGCAGCAAACCTGCGTACTCAGCCCCCATGTTATTCTTATGGATAATAATTAAATGCTCTGTCTCCCTTAATTATGAACATAAATGAATAAAAACTGGTATACGACTTCACCTAGTTGAGTTATATTAGCATGAAAACCCATTTTTTGTGTTCCTTGTTGCAGCAAACCTGCGTACTCAGCCCCAATATTATTCTTATGGAGAATAATTAAAATTGTATATATCGCTTATTTGTGAATATATTTTTATCAAACTTGGTAAGTGGCTTTATGTAGTGTTAAGACATTTATATCTCCATTGGAAATTCGCTGAGTATGCAGGTTTGCTGCGACGGGGGTATTTTTAAGGTATCACATGTCAAAATGAACCCTGCAATTGAAGTAGAGCAATGATCAAAATACCAAATTGTTTGTTTTTTAAGCTTAATTAAATAGTAAAAGTTAAAATTAGATTAAAACGAGTTTGCACGCAGCACACAGATGTGAGGGAAGTGAATTTCCACATAACAACTTTTAAAACTCAAAATCAGTGTAAAAACATATGTTTATTCCAATTTTTATTAAAATCTGAACACAGTGATTTTTTGGCTGTTCTGATGCTTCTGGTGTCATTTACCTGCAAAGTTTGGAATACAATTTTGCGCATTATAATGTTAGGAGAAGGTCCAGACAGACTTGAAAGTATGCGTGAGGTTGCTGGGGATGATAAAAGTACTCTAACAAAGGTATAACAGGCTTTTCTAGTGTAAAACCCCCATAAGACAACGTACTGTGTTTAGTCAAAACACATTTTCTTTAATAACTCGGTTAACATGTTGCTAGAATGACGAGGGAGGGCTTAAAACGTTTGCCTCACAATTCCCATCTTTCTACATGCATTAATTGTACATACTGTACAGGGCTTTTCTGACCCTTTTTGGGCCCAAAAACTCTAAATTTGAACGATTAATCCCCAAAAAAGGGGTTTAGAGTTTTCCAATTGTTTTGACCAACGAACTTGTCCAACTGATTACAGAAATAAATGTCCCTATCAAATTTTAAGTAAATCGGACAAAAAATGTGACCGCTACAGTACAAAAACACACACACACACACACACACACACATATATATATATATATATACAATTTTGAGCGACCCCCCATAACGTGTTCAGGGGGACACATTAGGAACGTCTATGGTGGTTCCGGGCTTAAGTTTCACCGTGCGGGTCATGCTAATATTCACTTTCCAAAGGAAATTCAGTAATAAAAATTACATGTGAAAACCCAAAAAAAATTTTTGGGGTACAAAATCCCCCTTGGGATAGTGCGATTTGTCTGGTTTTCGAACTCGTACCAATAAATGGTACTTTACACATTTGTACCACATTCCATTAAGATCAGACCTTTTTTTACAAGAGTTATAATGCCTACGGACACATAAATATATATCAAATCTCATAGATAGTGTTCAACATGGTTTTCGTTCAAATAAATCGGTGACTACTGCTACTGTGGGCTTTGTTGAATATATTATTGAATCAGTTGATAAAGGAGAAGTTTGTGTGGGAATTTTCATGGATTTGTCAAAAGTATTTGGCACTGTCCATCATCTTACACTCTTACATAAACTATAAGACACTTGGTGTTCATGGAACTGCCTTGAAGTGATTCGAGTCATACCTGTTGGGAAGATTTCAGTTTGTTGAATTAAGTCATAAGGAATTTAATAAAGTTTCAAAAGAAAAATCAAATTTAAAATTAATAGCACATGGGAGTCCCCCAGGGATCTGTTTTAGGTTCACTCCTCTTTGTCTGCTATGTAAAAAATATTGCACAAACTCTTCAAAAAATACTACAAGACAACTTGGTGTTTATGCAGATGATTCAAATCTGAAAGTGTCAGCAAAAACCGTTGAAGATGTTGACATTTTATCTTTCCTGGAATTGGCAAATGTAATAGACTTTAAAAAAATCATAAATTAAAATTAAATTCATCAAAAATTAATTTTGTTTCCTTCAAGACTGTTCAGTGCAGTAGAAAGCTTGAACCAACAATTGCAATCGATTCTAGGCTAATAGAAATAAAAAAGTTTACTAAATTTTTGGAGCTGGATATAGATGAGAATTTGAGTTGGAATTGTCATGTGGAAATAAAAGGGTTTTTTGAAAATTAACTCAGGAATTTACGTTATACAAAGGATGTCATTTGTATGCACTGATATAAGTGTGTTACAAATGAAAACCAAACCCATATTCACTCCCATATTTCATTTGGCTTGGCTTTATATGGTCAACAACAAAATAAAACTGAAATTAAATTTTGAAGACACAAAAGAAAGCTGTCAGAATAATTTTCAATTTGAGACCTGATCATTCTGCAAAAGAATATTTCAAAACTTTAAAAATATTAACTGTATATATGGACAGTATATTTATGATATGGTATTTAGCAATTCAAATCCTTTAAAACAGAAATATGTTCAGTCTCACCAATATGATACTCAAAATAAAAATACCATCATACCCATTCACCATAGATTAGCATTTTATGAAAAAAAACCTTCATATATTGGATCAAAATTCTTATATAGACTTCCTATTTTGTTAAAAACTGAAAATTAAGATGTTAAAAAATTATTTATTTGAAAAACCATTATACTCATTTGAGGAGTTTTATAACACTTTTAGCCTTTAGTTTTCAGTTTGGAATTTGACACTATTCTCATGTATTATGGATACATATTTTGAAAAAATTGATGTGATTTGATATATATATATATATATATATATATATATATATATATACATATAATACCCCTGTCGCAGCAAACCTACTCCAATGAAATTCCAATGAATATATATGCCTCAATAACACATTAAGCCCTTTTCCCAAGATTCATAAGAAATATATTCACAAATAAGCGATATTTAAAATACAAGTTATATTCTCTATAAGAATAACATTGGGGATGAGTACGCAAGTTTGCTGCAACAAGGAACACAAAATAATGTGTTTTTATGCAAATATAATTAGAACTCATCTAAGTGATGTCGCATACCAAGTTTCATCTATATACATTCCTAAATAAGCGATATATAATATTTGAATCATTCTCTATAAGAATAATATGGGGACCGAGTACCTAGGTTTACTGCTAAGGGAACCTAAGGCGAAAAAATTGTTTTTTTGTGCAAACAACAAGAAACCACAACCAGATGAAGCCATATACCAAGTTTTGTCTGTTTATGTCCATAAATAAGCGGGATATAAAATTGTTCTTTTTCTCCATAAGAATATCATTAGACAACATTCTGTGTTTAACATTTTCAATATCTCAGTAACCAATTCACGTATAGCAACTGTCAAAATACCAAATTATTTGTTTGTCAAGCTGAATTCAATGGTGAAAATTAAAATTTGATTTAAATAAAAATTACATGTGACAACCCCAAAAAACCCATTTTTGGGGTACAAAACCCCCAAAAATCTCCCTTTGGATGTGCAATTCGTCTGTTTTCGAACTCGTTCAAATAAATGGTACTTATTTACACCTTTGTACCAAATTTCATTAAGATCGGACCTTTTTTTACGAGAGTTGTCGTCCTTACAGATATATATATATATATATATATAAATAAATAAGTAAATAAATATAAATATATATATATATATATATATATATATACATTTAAACAAATTTGAACGAATGGTGTTTTTGGCATCTGGGTTCCTCTAAACGAAAAGTTATCATGGTCCCGAGCCTAGGTCTTACCATGCCGACTACGATAATAGCTTCTTCCCTACTGGGGAAATTCACTAAATAGTTAAATACCCCCGTCGCAGCAAACCTACATACTCAGCGAATTTCCAATGAATATATAACATAACACATTAAAACACTTAACAGGATTCATAAGAAATGTATTCACAAACAAGCGATATTTAAAATATTAATTATTCTCCATAAGAATAACATTGGGCATGAGTACGCAGGTTTGCTGCAACAAGGCACACAAAATAATGGGTTTTTATGCAAATATCAATATAACTCATCTTAGTGAAGTCACATACCAAGTTTCATCCATGTACATTCATAAATAAGCGATATATAACATTTTAAGTATTTTCCATAAGAATAACATGGGGACCAAGTACCTAGGTTTGCTGCTACAGGAACCATAGGTGAAAAATTGTTTTTTTGTGCAAACAACAATAAACCACAACTAGATCAAGCCATATACCAAATTTCGCCAGTTTATGTTCATAAATAAGCGAGATATACAATTTTTCCTTTTCTCCATAAGAATAACATTAGACAACGTACTGTGTTTAGCACTTTCAATATCTCGGTAACCAATTGACGTAGAGCAATGATCAAAATACCAAATTGTTTTTTTTTTAAGCTGAATTCAATGGTATAAATTAAAATTTGATTTATATTAAAACTACATGTGAAAACCCCAAAAAACACATTTTTGGGGTACAAAACCCCCCAAAAACCCCTCTTCGGATGGTGCGATTCATCTGGTTTTCGAACTCGTTCAAATAAATGGTACTTTACACATTTGTACTAAATTTCATTTAGATCGGACCTTTTTTACAAGAGTTATCGTGCTTACGGACACATATATATATATATATATAAATATATATAAATATATATATATAAATATAAATATAAATATATATATATATATATATATATATATATATATATATATATATATATATATATATATACATATATAAAAATTTGAACGAATGGTGTTTTTTGCATCTGGGGACATCAAAATGAAAAGTTATCATGGTCTCGGGCTTAAGTCTTACCATGAGACCTACGGTAATAGCTTCTTCCCTATAGGGGAAATTCGCTAAAAACAAACTTCCCTGGATTTTGTTTGGTTCTGTATAATTTTGTGATTTTTAAATTAAGATTTCATCTGCCATTTTTCTAATATGGCGGCCAACTTTACTTTTTCTTCTAAAATGCCCATAGTTTTATTATTGAATCAGGTAGAATATATAATTTTAAAACATTTTTATTCTTTGTATTTTTTCGCTAAACCCAACCGTTAGGTGATTTCTATTGTTTATAACAATAAGTATCTCACCTTATGAGTAGCTCTGGAGGCTATACAGTTAGGTTTAGGAAATAAACACCAAGAACAAACACGTTTAAAATTTCACTTTCTAACCCATTTATTAATAAAATTAGGGTAATTTCATAAGACAAAATTAAATTGGTAGCCATATTGGAAAAATGGCGGGGAAATGTTTGAAACTCGATATGTCAATTCCACAAACAAAATATTTCTATCTATTTTAGTTTAAAAAATACATATTTGTTTCAATACATAATTTATACACTGTATACAGTTTCGAACAAATGGTGTTTTTGGGATCTGGAGACCTCAACACAAAAAGTTATCATGATCCCGGGCCTAGGTCTTACCATACCGGACTACGGTAATAGCTTCTTCCCTAGCTATGGGGGAAATTCGCTAAAATTCCGCCCCACACATCAGTGCGCTGCATAGAAAATTTGTTTCTAGTTTTCACAAGACTCTATAGAGAGGAAATCACACCCCCCACTCAGTTGTAACCGAACATTCTCGAGTTTTGACGATGACACCCGAACGAAAAATGTTTTGTTCTTATGTTTTGGCTACGTTTTTTAAAGTTTTAAAAAGTAATCTACCAACCCATTTTAACTCACGCTCTTTTTAAAATGAAAACCATAGCTAGGCTATCATACCGGCCGATTTCGGGGCCTTTTATCTCAATTACAAAAGGAAACCCCTGTAAATTGATATTATTATAATCAACTATACGTAAATTTAAATTAATAAAAAAACTATTAGTATTTTGGTTAAAACAAAAAACATATGATTATTAACAATTTTACATCTTCAAAAAGATAACCATAATGTGCAGTCTCAAACTGGGAACCTCCAAAGTATCAAACTAACGTCACTGAGCCATTTCGCCATGTCTGCTAATGTTAATTTTATTGAAAATGAAGCGATAGCACTTACTATAAACACAGCTGTTTTATGTCGTCACTAGAGGAGAGTGGGGGGTGCAATTTCCTGTCTGTAGAATCTTTTTTTTCATACTTCATATTGTTGAATAAGTTACCTAGTAACAGTCACACAACATTCTAAAATTATTTCACAAGTTTGTTGGTTTAAATCCTGCTCTCCATTTAAACAAACTATGCTGGGAATGACGGTTGTGAGTAAAAAATAGATTAAAAAATGTGGATATTAGAATCATGAATTCGTACTAGTTTTAAGACTCTTAACCACTAATGCACACTTTGATTCATATAAAAGCAAATATGTATGAATGTACTGTGATGCAAATATGTATGAATGTACTGTGATACAAATATGTATAAATGTACTGTGATACAAATATGTGTGAATGTACTGTGATACAAATATGTATGAATGTACTGTGATGCAAATATGTATGAATGTACTGTGATGCAAATATGTATGATACACGAGGGGGATTCCTGGAGTTTTCTAGTTACTGACTAGGACGGTCCTATAGTAGGACCACACAATTACAGCACATTAGTAATTCCAGGAGCCAGGGACAATTATTAGAAGAAGAGTTGTCAATATAGATCAAGTGGCTTAAGTAACAGATACATGTGGAAAACCACTACTCCAGATATAGGTCTGGATATATAACTTAGATAGTCATTACATAAACCTAACGTTTTCATTAAATGTACCATATAATAGAATAACTTTATCTTTCAAATGGATTACAATCGTCGTAATAATTTAATAAATAGTACTAGTTAATACCAGCAAAAAATTCATTTCTTTCAAATTTTCTAAAACAAGTTTGTACATTATTTTAAAAGAAATTTTTGATCATCCAAGGAATAAATATTATCAATTAAAAACTTTACGTTTTTTAAAGCACTTAATTCTAGTTAAGAAAATCAAATGGCAGTTTATTTTAGTCTAAGACAATAGCAATCTTTTGCAACCTTGGTCAAGAAATGTTGAGGTCTTCAGGTAGTCTGGTTCCATTACCATGAACTTCATAAGAATTCATCTAGATTTTCTTTAAAATGTTGAAGGTACTGAAACAAGTTTACTTTGAAGTGTCAAAATACCAAAATGTTTGAACCAGGATTCCCAGCTATCTATACCACATTTACCATTGTACACAAGGCCTTCTTTTTCCACAATGAAGGGAAAACCATTTGTTTTTATATACATAATAATAATTTGAACTTTAATTCCAATCGTTTGCGAAAGTATAAGCATTTCAGTTATCCCACTCTGAACACATTGTATGGCACATGTCATCCCTAATGTTGTGAAGGCTGAGCTAGTTCTTATGCTTAGTTCTTGAAGATTGGAGACGTTAAGACTTAACCGAAACTCGGGTAAACTTAAAGATAAACTCGGGTTTTAACCGAAACCCATATGAAATCCTATAGTTTTGAGATCCGGAGACAGAGTATGGAGCTGTTTGAGCGTTCATAGCACCTGCCTTCAGTGCAGGTTATTTTTTAAGGTTTTTTTAGTTTAATATAATGGCAATGAATCAGCTGATCTTTGAAAATAACGTTAAAATCTATATATTAATACGCTAGGGGTTTTTTCTTCACAGCCAAAACTCGATAACGGCTGAGGTGTCAAATTAAATGTATTTTTACGTATATTTGCCAATACGTCTCAGAATTTTAAGAAAGGGCATCACTTAAATACAGTAGAGGGCTGAATTTGCGGAACAGTGGCGCTATACGACGGCGGAAGTCTAAACTACGTGTTGATTATCATCCGTTTGAATATCAGATGTTTTGTTATGTTTGTTTACAACTGAAGTAACTTTTCATTGGGTAAAGACTTGCTCGGAATCAACAACAGGACAACTAGTAACCATTATCTGTTTTACTGCCAAATATCTTTAAAATTATCTAAATGTGCCCAATTGTGATTATAGAGTCTAAAAAGTCCAGATTTTTCTTAGATACCCAGTGTTCTTCTTAAACGCTATATTTGTAAAGGACTTACTGATCAAATAATGTTTCAAGTTATTTAAAGTACTGCGAACATGTTTTTAATTTTTGACAGTGTTATTAAAATAACTACAAATAAGATATTTTTTCTGGAAACACCCCATAGTATATTATGCTTTTCAAGGACATTTCTGACAAAAAATACATATTTAGCTAATGCTATCATCAATTATAATAAATGGTAATTTTTACCTTGCATAAACTCCATGGCATGATACTTTAAAACAAACTTATTTCCCATGCAGTCTTGAAAAAAATTAAACTTGTTTTTGGTAAAATCGTTATTTTGGAGGCTAAAATTTATTTGTGTGGGTGGAGGTGATAACTTAATTGCATTATACTAAGATTTGCCTTGAGCCCCCAAAACTATGAAAATAGGTAACATCCAAAATAGTTTCATACATTATGCTTTTTTTCTCATAAATTGTGACCCTCATGTAACTAACATACCTATTAAAATCTGTTTTAAACTACTAGTACATGACTAGTTTTGTTTATATAGTGTTTGTTAGCAATATCTTTCTTGACCAAAACTATGATCTAGTTTAGATTTCAATAGTTCATAGTTTTGAAATCGTGTGATGCCCAAAGAAATAATACATAATGGGACCACTCTGAACACAAAATATTATTTCCATGGGGAAAAATACTTTTGTAAACACAATTTGATACAGCCCATTTATTTATTTTACTTGTATGTATTACAATGAGTATAATTATTATATAACAAATTCCAAACTGCTAGTATTAAGCATGCATTTAGCATAAAAAGCATTGGTGTCTACACTTGTTCTTCAGGTAAGTCAATTTCTTCTTATTTATATAAATTACAAATGTAATTAAAGCTATAGCCTTTTTTAAATTGGCAAAAATAAGATTTTCTTACTTTGTTTTACTTACTTCAGCTTCTTTAGCTTTGGCCTTTGGTTAGGTCCACATTATACCGCCTCCACACTCTGGCTAAAAGCTGTCATTGAGACACTCAGATGAGCGACACAGCGAGTGACTCGGGACTCTGCTGATCTTTTGTCGCAAAAGCGACTTGGGAATTATGTTAATCACCAAGAGTACTTACCTACGTTTAAAGCAGTATATAGAGTTAAAGTTTCTCGCGATTTGAACATATTTTTATTGAAAAGGATAATACAGATTGCGTTCCCAAACATCATAGTTATTATAACCTAAATATAAATTAAATTTGTAAGAAGTTGCTAGGTCACCATGTATTAATTACTTGATTATATTGTGTAACTTGAGACAATCTGTTCCGTCTAAACTCTTAATTTGAAATTCTTAAAAGATTTATTCTAGGGATTTTTTTAAGCTGTCCCATTTTTTCTCTTACTCTACTTAAAAAATGAATGGAAATATTTTGTGGTGACACCCACAGAGTGCAAGGTCATTTTAGGAATTCCAAACTCACTGCTTCCAAAATATTTTGATATTTATCCAAAATTATAACATCAGATATGCAAAATTGGTTCTTTAAACAAATTAATGTAAACTGTCTCACACTGTCTATAGCAATGCATAACGCTTAATATTAAACTCCCTCTAACAAAGAAGTTAGTCTGATCTGAAAGAAGATAGGTCTGATCTGATATCTCTCAAAAAGCTCATTACTAATTCAATCAACCACTCATTTTAAATAACCAAACAAACATAACCTAAATTTAAAAACATTAGTCTGCATTTATAATAATAATACAGTTAAACAATCATGAGTTAATACTCCTTCTGAGATTAAAATTGATTTGATGTTGATACACAACACGAACGAACGAGTGTTGAGCATGGCGAGATGATACATTCCGACCATCAACGAACTTGCTGACCACATTCTCGTGTTCGACTTTGCCCACTTATACTTGGCCAGAGTGGGGAGAAGGCATTACGGTTTTAAAACACATCAATACTGGGCAAGAAAATTGGTACCTTTGGAAATATTTAAAAGCCATATCTGGAAAATCCAATAAAATAAGTGTTTTTTAGTGGCTGTGGTTGAAGACTTTTTCTCAAGGCATTTTTTTAGTAGCTATGAATCTTAAGACAAGAAGCTGGAAAGTAGGATACAGCTGAAAAATGTTTGATCAAATTACATTTAAATATTAATTTTAGAAATTTGGGTGAGAGAGAAGAGTTACTGTTGGTTGTAGGTGGAATTCAAATATAGAAAATACCCCAGTCTTTTTGGTAGGTAGGCCTAAAGAGATCTTTTTCATAACAAAAAAAAAAGGTTATTCTTTGAAAGGTACGGTTGAGTCTAACATAGATATTTCAATACTAACATTTAAAATTTATCAATATTAATACTATTTTTTCTCTAAAAGACTTTATTGTTAAAGTTTTAAAAGTTATGTTCTTAAAAATAAGAAATACAATTTCCAGCTTTTATGGTTTTCTAAGCAAATAGCTTCATGTGTTTGTTTTCTCTTTTGTTGCAGGTGACCTCCAGGAGAGACTCCCCTACTTCATGAACCAACTTTCACTTTGTATGGGCTTAACCCACTACTCATAACCCACACACCAAGGTGGCCCAAAAGGTAATTTTTCAGGACTCTAATGAGGCCTGTAAAATAACCAATTCCATTCCCTTTAAACAAATCAACTTTACCATTAAAAAGTTGAAAGTATAGTAATGCTTCAAATCCATCGTGACCATTCTAATTTTTTATGTATTTTAGGTAATTATTCCTCCCTTAAAATCTCCTTTAAATGCTATATCAATATTTCATATCATTAAGAACAACTATTCCACATATTTTTTCTAACTCAATATATCCTATCATCTCCTAAATATCTTCATTCTCCCAGCCCCAAGTTTCCAGGCCACTTTGTCCCCCTGCTCCTGAATCCCACCCCTGTGACACTGTCACCGCGACATTCTTGTAGGATAATTGGACGAAAGTGCACTGACCAGATCCCACGAGGTATGGTTATCGAGACTTTTGATCCCTACACCTTAGAAGTCCAAGTTAGAATCGTTCACTCCTCGTGGGTGAACTGAACCCTTCTAGGTGTCCAACGAGGCAACTCACAGTTCACTCTCCGCTCACATTTACATTTGGAAATGATTCTGCAACAATCGGCTTTCATCCTCTGAAGCCGATACACTCTGAGATTCGTCTTTCCTGGACTACTGAAGGGAGAAACTCCACAACTCTCTCATCTGCTTTTCCACCCGTGATCCTACCCTTGTGCTGACTGTGGGAGAACAGCCTGTCCAATCCAAAGATCCACCAGCTGCTTCTACTATCCATTTTTGGTTAGTATTAATTTATTAAATCATTATAATTTAGCTAACATCCTCTTAGAAAACATTGTGTTTTGGGTAAGTACGTACCTATATTTGTAGTAAAACAGTTTGGAATTTGTTAAATTGTATTGGTTACAATTAAAGTTAATGGAAGGATGTTGTCAATACTCATTCTATTATGATAATAAAACCCACTACTCTTACAAAATAACATATTACAACTTGTGTCTTTTCATTTACTTTAAATTTACTATGAAATTAAACAAATTTTTGGTTTGTATCATAAATATTGTTACAACTGCATGATGTAATTAAAAATATCTTGCATCTCTTAAAAATGTATGTTTACACTTACTACTGTTCTCACATACAAGAAGGTTCAAGAATGTAAAATTAGAAAAGTTATGCAACAAACATTTTCTGCATGTACTTTAAATGGGGGGGAGAGAGGGAATTCAAAACAATAGTAATGATAACCAAACAATCATATAATAGAAAAAAATTACAAGTTGTGATCATCCGGATGGTACAGCTCGCTTAACAGCCTGTAGACGTAGAAGGAGTATGACCCCCGCTGGAAAACCAATACAGTATAAAGTATCTTACTTTTCTCATTAAATCACATTCAATTAACAATTAGTTTTGTTTTAACTCAAACCTATAAAAATAACTGATGAAGGGAATAAACGTTTAAGAGATTATCAAGTCAGGGAGGGTCATAATTTAAAATAAAACGTAGTCTTTATTTAGTTTTTTGTTAAAGGGACAAAAACTGTTGACATAATCATAAGGTGTCAAAAGTCAGGGGGAAAAATATATCCGATCCCAAGATTTAGGATTGAGAAATTTCCCGATTATTAGGGGTGCAGTTAAAAAAAAAACTTGGAACGAGTTTTCCCATTGATTTGTGGTAGAATAACAAAGAAAACAAGCTGCTGAAATAGTGAAATCAGCAATTGTATAAAGTTGGCCGTTAAAGATGATTCAACCAAATTATATTGGCCGACTAGCATCCCACCACATTAATCACTCATCAACTTAATTGTTTGATATAAATAAGGTGACCAATTCCCAGTGAACGTAGTCGAAGACAGGGTTGTAAACATACACTTTGTTGAGGATATCACCGTCGTAATAGTTGAGAACTCCCTCTGGCGAGATGAAGCTGTTGAAGAAGTCTTGATCGAAGGAGCACAGATACTGGGGGTACAACTTGTACATTGGCGCCAATACTATGACCTGAAATACTTGCCAAACTCAACATGTATTGATATGAGGTTGGGTTTTAGCAAATACTTGTTAAACATAACTTTTAGACCGCTCAGCCACCTGATCGGCTAGCAGTTGTATCGGACCGTGTATACGCATCAAATCACAAATTTTCCCTAGATATGATACTTTAATATTTACTAGCAAATTTCCAGCTGTGTACCCGTCCTTTTTACGGGTTGTATATAAATGGTAGATTAACTGAAGCAAATAACAATCCACATGATTTTACAATATCAAAATTACATTTTACACGTTTAACTTACAATTAAATCAAAGTTAACGAAATATACTGGCAGATAGTTCGGGTACTGTTGCTAAGTCAAGGAACTCTGTCGGTCAGTAAACGGCGTGTGGTTTCCGACTCCAAATCGGTACATGTAACATTTGGATTCGTTTTTAGAAATAAAAGAACTCAAGAACAAAAAAAAAATATCGGGTTGGAGGGAGAGGGGCCATAAATATAAAATCGGGGGGTCATTAAGATAGGGGGGGGGGAGCGCGCAGAGTTACCCAATATCCCCTACTCTCGCCTATCGGAAAAAGAGTTTGAGTTGCCATTCAAGTAGTTTTTAATTTCCATTATGAGAGTTGCCATTCAAGTAGGTTTTTATTTCCATAATGATAGACAGCTGTTTAAAATTTTTTAAGTTATAGATATAACTATTTAGTCATCATCTGGTTCAATACAAATTTAAATACTTTGTCCTTGAGAATAACATAGGATCTTTAAAACCCCATAGGGCAGAGTCCTAAGGTGATTTCCAAAAATCCAATTAACCTAAAACCTTCTAACGCACATATAGAACATAGAAAAAAGTTTCATCGAAACAAGTGCACCTTTTTCCCTGTGAAAAGCGAACAAAATGTGTCCAAAATCGCACGAAATAACGTTTTTGAGCGGCCGCGGTTATTTTTCCAAGAGGCGTATGCCGGTTTAAAGTAGCCTAAAACCTTTTCACGCATGTATGGAACAAAGAAACAAAGTTTCATCAATGTCAGTGCACCCGTTTTCCCGTGAAAAGTGAACAAAAACCCGTCCTTGAGCGTTACCGACAGTCAAACAGACAGAAATTGAGATAAGACGTGTTTTTGCTTTCCTATGCTATGAAGCGTAAAAATATGCAAAAATTTCATTCCAAGCAAGGTACAGACAAAACTTTAATTTTATTTATATAGATTTGCAAAATACTGTATAAAGTTTATCCATGTAAACATAGTTGAGTTATTTTGGTGACAGACACAGGATTTTCTCACTATAAGCATTAAGTAGGGTATGAGGATAATTTCACATTGTTTCGACTATCCCATTATTGTTATGTTAATTTTCACCGCAAATTTGCTCTTCTTATTCTCATTCTTCCTTCTAAGGCACATACCGTCTTAATTAACTCTTTTGAGTGCCAAGCTTGTGGATGGAGTGGTTAAATCTATTTTGTTTTGATGATTTTTTTAGTATATTATGTCTAAAAACTTGAACTGAAAAAAATGTGCTTCTTGTAGTCACACACACAGTTAAGATCGATAAAATGTAGCAAAACACCTGATCAGGTGTGCAACTCGCAAACAAATTCACCCGTTCCATCAGCTTGGACACGTGCCATCCACTATGGAAACAGCTCAATTCTAAATTGATTCAGCTGGGAACCCGTTCGGTTATTATTGTTTTGCACCTGAATTTGTTCAGTGCCCCACCCAACAGCTATGAGTAATGTATTAACAAACCACATCCTCATTCCCACTCTGTTCATAACAGCAGCAGTTCTGCTACCGTAACTTAATCATCGAGTGTACACTTATGAGACACTATGAAACAATCGTGTTGTGTACAGCAATTATAATAACATACCCTAACCAATCTCCACACGGCACTGCGTGAGTTTTTAGTTCGGTATAAACTGTGATATTTTCTTTTCATACAAATTTCAATATTTTATTCAATCCACACGTTGCATCTTAAATTAATAGGGGGAAAAACAAAGGCAAACCTTAGAAATACAAAACTAATAATTACGTTTAAACTAAAACACATAAATTCAGGTAAGTTTGCAAGTTTTTTTCAAAAAACATTTATTCAATCCCGCTTTACAGTTTACAAGTTTATGAAATAATGAATGTTTTCTATCAAGCAATCAATGAATTAACAGTATTAAATTATATTTACAACGTACCAACAATGGCAAGATTCATGTTTTTAAGTTGTATTTTATGAGCATTTTTATTATGTGGCGACATCACTAATGAGCAACTAAACTGTTGATGAGCTGTTATTGGTCAGAGGGTATGATCCCTCGGTATAATACATGTGGCTACAGGACATGTGGCTGCAGGGGGCGTGTACTGAACGAATTCTGGCAAGAAACATTAATAACTGAACGGCCCTCTGGGTCAATTCCTGACAACCAATTCTACCACCACTAAGAAGGTTAGGTAAAATGTTTAGCCACTCGAGTAACTTTAGATCAAGATAGTTGTGTAGTTACCTGGACGGAGTAGTGTTTGGCGGCCAGTGCAAGCGTGTTGGCGCCACACATGGCCCTGAGACCGCCGTTGGCCATCACGGTCTGAATGCCGATTATCACTTTGTTGACCTGAGACATGAATCAAGAATCAAGAATAAGAAACTGTATTCTCTTCATAATACAGTGCTGTACATTGAGAATCAGTCGATAAACTCAACTTATTCTTAATTTACAGAAAACACAGAAAAAAAAACTTATCTCAAAAACACAATAATCAATATCTATTTTCTATGATAATTAACAAAAATGTTTCTTAATTTTGTACTAATATTTATCATTTCCATCAGCCATTGATTGAATTTTAACAAGCACTTGATAGTAGCAATACATTGTTTCATCAACAAATTCTCTCAAGGAGTAAAATGGTTTTTAAAAGGAATTTCTGAAAGGCTTAATGGTTTATCAAGTAAGACATGTGGATTATGCTTTAAGATTTTGTTAATCACTTTCCTGGTGTTATAATCAGAAGATCTTCGTTAGATTCATGATCCCGAATATGGCAGAGTCGGGGATCAGCGTGGTCTGGATCTTGCTCTTGGCCAAACCTAGCCGCCAGCTAGAAAACATTTCTTTTTTTTAATCAAAAGTTTCAAACAAAAATTATACAAAAATTTAAATATTTATAAATGTTATGAATGACACAGGGTGATTCACAAAGATATGCAGAAACTTCAGGAGCTTATTCAACATGTAAAGGAAAGAAAAAAAGTTATATAAACAGAGGACAGGAAATGCTTTGTTAGTGAGTTACAGCTAGCAAAAGATTTTGCCCATGATTTATTATCCTGGGTGGAATGAAGACTAGCTGGAATTTTGGGAATGTAAATTATAAGGGGCGAAATTAGTAGTTTCTGCTTTTGGGTTTGGACCTGAACAATCTGATGAAATATGTCGCAGAACTGTATCTCCCTTAGTTTTTAAGATTATCTCATGTGAAACCTAAAAAAGAGGGATCGAGAAACAACTTTTTCTACGTTTTACCTGCAATAACTTTGTAAAATTAGGTTACACACCAAATTTTAAATCAAACTTGTAGAAAATTAAATTTTGACCAAAGCGGCACAAATAAAGTATATACTGAAAGTGAATAGATGTTCGATTAAATTAACATTACATTATGATTAAATTCATAACAAAACAACACGTTTTAAATTTGGCTGACAATAAGGGTGCAGTTCCGTATCTGGGCTACCATACTATCGAATGAAAATATCAAAAGTTTTAACAGTCGATGTATCGATTGCTTTTATTCTTCAAATTTTCTGTCGATATAGCAAAAGCAGACCTCTCTACAAAACGACATCGAATCAGCGATAGTTTTCCTGCTGGTTTTAGATGTTGATGTGCTTGTTTCTCTTATTAAAAAATCATAATTTACAACAAATTAAACTAAAGTTAAAATGTTAATCAATCCAAACTTGGCATTTTCGGAAAAAGTGTATTCTAAAGCGTTCTTTCTTACATTGTGTTCGTCATTGACCTTTTTTTGGCACCAAAATTTAACCAAATTTTCACCACATATTAGTGTTTTACTTTCTCCCCCTATACATAGTATATGGAGAAAGTATTGTTTTCGTAAAAATTTTCGAATTTGAGTTGTCAGTGGAAATATTCGTTTTGGTGCTCCCTGAACCCAAAAAAGTGGTTTTTACGTGATGTCTGTCTGTGTGTGTGTGTGTGTGTGTGTGTCCGTGTGTGTGTGTGTGTGTGTGTGTCTGTGTGGATGTGTACAGAGCTAGAGCCCTAACCTATGGGCCGATTTTTATGAAATTTGGCGTGTAGGTACTAATCCACGATATCTCCAGGCGTTTTTTTCATTTTTTTGAATTTTTGATTTTTAAGGGTAATTATCCCCCAAAAACCGCCAAAAAACATGAAAAATCCAAATTTCTCAAAAACGGCTCTAACGATTTTGATTAAACTTTCGTGGTTTGTAGAACTTTAGGTTTCCAACAAAATGACACCACCCGAATTTCTGGAAAAATGCGGGTTCAGAAATTACAGGACTTAAAACATCAAAAATTCAGTTTTTTGGATTTTTCATAAAAAATCATAAATGTTAAAAAAGATTACTATTCACCATTAAAAAGAGCTCAAAAAACTAAATAAATTAGTATTTTAAATTACTATTCTACGATTGCTAGTTGCGGAGAAAATTGAAATTTTCATTTAGCGGTAAACACAGTACGTTGTCCAATGTTATTCTTATGGGGAATACAAAAATAACTATTTCTCTCTTATTTACTGATCAATTTCATTTGATATGCAGGTCAAGTTAGCATTGACCAACAGATGATGTTCGAAATGTGTTGCTATTTAACCCTGGGGGGGGGCAAGGGGGCATTTCCCCTCTCAAAACTACTGTGTGTAGCAACGGACTCTATAGTGCCTCCAAAAAAGCAATTTGGGTGGATATTTCTGAAAACAACTATTTTAGACAATTTTCTGTACATTTATCTATACTTCATATTCTATATTTAGTAAATAACAAATATTTTTGTCATTAAAGTTTGGCTAAAAGGGAGAAAGTATGTGTCAGTTTCCTGATACCGTTTATTTTGTTTTGCCTCCACACACATCACAATTTGGATTATTAGGTATAAGTTCTTTGTCTTGAAGAAAACTAACACATTTTTCTATTGGATTAAACACATGTTTACAGAAACATGTAAACTTCACAAAATCACAATCACTTTCTACTTCTATTTTTATTTACTTTATTGTAAAATGTAAATAAACAATTTTAATTCAAAATGTTTAAAAACATCTGATTATTAAAAATCGAATACAGTTTAATTATTCGATATATATATCGATTGTTAAAACTTCGATATTTTCATTCGATAGTATGATAGCCCAGATAAGGAACTGCACCCGACAATAACTCAAAGTAAACTCCCGCGAGAAGCGCTACTTGCCCGTATTAAAAAAGCTTTCATACAGTTAAAGGACAACCCTGCTGAACTACACAAAGCAACAAGATCAATTGTTAAACGTACAAAAAAATGCATTGAAGTTGAATTTGAGTGAGAATTTAGAGTAATTTTATTGAATAGGTAAATAAATAGGTGACACAAGTTTTTCAGTTCAATTTTACTTTGCACGGTACTAAATAAAATTCATTTAATTGAACGTATATTATTTTTATGTATATTTTATTTGCACCATTTTGTTCAGGATTAAATTTTGTACAAGTTTTGTGCTAAAGTTGTGTGTGTCTAACCTAAGTTAATAAAGTTACTTTAAGTCAAACGGAGTCAAACACAAAAAAGTTATTTCTCAATCCCTCTTACTTAGGATCCATGTGGGATAATCTTAAAAACTAAGGGAGTTGCAGTTCTGCGACATGTTTCACTCGATTTTTCAGATCCAAAATCATAAGAAACCACTGAATTTGCGCCTTAATTTACCTTCGCAGGATTACAGCAAGTCTTCATTTTACCCAGAGTACTAAATTATGGGCGAAATCTTTTGCTAGCCGTAACTCGCTACCGAAGCATTTTTGGACCTATGTTTATATGATTTTCTTCTTTACTGTGTGCATGTAGCAAGAGCTCCCAAAGTTTCTGCATAATTTTTTGAATCACCCTGTATACATTTTACGTGTAATTTGAAATTTTGTAACAGTTACTTCATATTTTTTATGGCATGTGAATCACTACTCATGATATTTTAGATTTCTCAGATGTAAACAAATAGATCTTGTTTAATTTTTGATATTCAAAACTTGTACAAGTTATGATTTTAAAACAAAAGTCTCAAATGTCTGTGGCCAAAGTTCTAACATTTATCTAAAATGATTGAATCTAAAAATATTACATTTATCAAAATTATGTTAAACTATCTGGCCCGACAAACGTAGTCCTGTCCTAATGTCATTGAATTCAGTTTATGTCAAACACTTGTTCATTTTCAACATGAGCTCGTTCGCTTCACTCACTCGCCTCACGGATAAGCTCGTTCGCTACGCTCACTCGCCTATCGAAAAAAGAGTTTGAGTGGCCATTCTAGTAGTTTTTTATTTTAAATAATGAACTTACGTTTCTGCCTTTCAAGTATGTTAATTTAGATATAATCCTAGTGAACAGCCGTTTGGTGTACTTAACTGAACTATAATCAAATCAATGGGAACTTTGAAGGCCAGTGGGACAGAGGGCTTAGGTCGGATTAAAAATTGTCTTTTATAAGAACCTTGTCCTGGCATTAATGAACACAAAAAAACAATTATTCAATTTGGTATACTCATTCTCAAGTTATAGAATGACAAAGGAATAGGGATTCATTTTTATATATTTAAGATGTTGTGCATTCAAAAGTTGTAAAAGGTATAATTTTTTTAATAAAGGGTTTTTTAAGACGTTCACTGTGTTACAAGGTCCTGAGGTCTCGTACCATAACCTATATTTGGTGCACTTGCATAATACGATATTCTTCCCTCAGCTAAGGTGTCGATAATTCTGTGTAAATTGACATAGACTTAATAAGATATAATATTTAAAGATATGTCCATAAAGCTTGTTGATTGCTGGATCGTTTGGTAACCATGACAACAAACGAGATCTACAGATCTCGTAACACAGAATAATAAATGATTACTTTTGTGCGACACAAGATCCCCGGACCTCGCAACGAAGCTTAGTTGCTCAGAGCGCTGCTTGGGGCTCTTGAGTAAGTTCCGTTCACAACATTGCGCAAAAATTGTTTGTTGTAATTGCAATAACCTAAATTGATTTGAGGTGTGTTTTGGTGTACTTTTTCTTGTAAATGTGCAGTACGAAATCTCAGTGCCTCGTACTATTGTGTCATATTCAAATCCTGAGCAGGCTGTAGGTTGGCAACAGTGTGCTAGTTCACAAAATACATCACAGAGTGCTCTGTTTCTATTCGTTTCAATGCTATGATGTGCTAAAAATCGTCTACGCAACGAGATCTCAAGGTCTCGTATCGGACAGCCGTAATCACACCAAACTAGAATCATAGGTCTCGTAACGCACCACTATAATCATACACAAATTTGCTGTAACGCAGTGAACATTTTCTGAAAATTTCGAATGTCATATAATGAACATGTGTCAGACTGAAATTTGCATTGATAAAAGTTTTACTTCTTTTAATTCATAGGAATCACAATAAGGGGTGCTAATGTATGTCACACAAGTCTTATTCTCACAACAAGCAAGGCTCCATCCCCGAAAAACATTCCACTTTTAAAACCTTGTGATATAAATTCCATCTGTCTGTGAAACCATTGATTTCTAATACAGAATAGATGAACCGAGCTTATGGCCCATCTGTAACTAGAAAAATACACCATGAAACTATAGTGCTACACCATCTCAAGAGAAGGTGCTGGAAACCAGGGTTTTGATTTGCAGGATTTTTATCCCGTTTCCGGGATTTTCGAAACTTCTGCGGGATTAAAACGGGATGCGGGATAAAAACATCAATATTACTGATATCGACGATCATATAATGTGAAAATTGACCTGTTTGAGGTATAAATGTTTAGTGTTAGGTTGTTTACATGGTGTTAATTATTGTTATTTACTAAAAATTTATAAATTACGGTAAATTAATAGTTATATATTTATTTCATCAAAACCCTTTCTTTTTTTGCTCAGTCTAGTTGGTTACCTAGTTATTATTTTTCCCATAATATAGCAATATTTGCAGGTTAAGAAGAACATTATTGTTTTATATAATCGTATACAACTATAAAATGTAAAAAAGGCTTTAAAGCAGCAAACATCACAAACACACGGTTAGGCCTATTCCTAAACATGTGCGACCAAATCGCCACGTTTTTGTCGCACGTAGAATGGCCCTTATAAGTGCCTCTTTGGTGTGAGCGTGCGATGTGACATTGCGACAGTGTAGAATGAATGAGAAAACGTCGTCGCCATTGTAATTTGTTGTTGAGAATAGTTTGGACACTGTTTTCGTCGCCGGCAGAAGCGACATCACTCGTATCACCGACAGAAGTTTTGTCGCACAGCTAGAACGGAGCCTTAGGAGCAGAGTAGAATGAAGCAGAAATACATAGTTTAACCACAGAGAAGAACAAATTCTTTCTCTGAATAATCTTTTTCTCTGAAAGAAATTATTCTTTCTTTTCTGTGGTTCAACTTAAAGGTAATTAGTTTTAAAAACCCTCATCGCAATTAATTTCTGTTAGTATACTTTCCTGAAGTTGTATTTCACGAATACAAACATATAGAAGAGCTGGTAAAAGTAAATAGAAAACTATTTTATGCTGCAAGCGGGAAACATAATAAAGTTTTCTGATCAAAAGTGGGATGAAAAGTGATTTTTGAAGAAGATTTAACAGGATAAAACAGGATTTATTTCATCTGAAGAACGGGATTGTTGATGAACGAAGTGAATCACTGTATTGATGAAGAAGTTTCAGTGGCCGTGTGTGTGTGTGTGGGTGGGTGTGTTATCGAAATACTAAATAACTGTAAAACATTTCTTAATGAAATTTTGAAGGAGTCATTTGGGATACCAAAGGGATGTTTTAACACAGCATTTGTATTTTATTTTGGATTATTAATAATTATTAAACCTAATTTTAATGTTTGATATTCAGTATGGTTGTCTTTAAAATGTCAGCTGTGATTTATCTGTGTTTCACTTGAGGGATTTTTATCCCCTATATGGGATATTTTGACTGCTTGTGGGATAAAATGGGATTGTGGGATAAAGTGGGATTTTTTTGAAATTGGCATTACGTCTGCTAGTTTGCTTACAACTTACGACCAGAGCACCTTAGCAGTAGCACTTCTAGTGGATTTTCTCGCCGTACTGGCAGTTGCGGGGTTTCCCATTTTTTAACCTCGCTGTCCGCACCTATTATGATTTTATAAACGTCACAGAACGAACACTGAATCATGTCAATTTCGCTGGCCGAGCCATGTTGGAATTAACAACACTATTTGCCATTATTTAGTACCTACTTCGTGCTCTTTAGTACTACCATTAAAAATATTAGTACCTCTCACGTAAATAAATTATTTAATTTAGTTAATTCACCGTATCATTTGACCTATGTCGCATTGCTCAAAATCCTTTGAGGTACTAAAATGTAAAATACCTATAGGTAATTAGTAGATCTAAATAAGCTCTATCTAACGGTATAAATATTGTACTAATACATTATTCAATAATCATATAATATTTAACATTAATTGTGTTGCAATGTTTAACAAATCAGTGGGAAAGTGTGGGATATGACGAGGGATACTATAAGGGAGAGTCTGGGATAAAGTGGGATTTTTTGTATCAGTGCGTGGCATATTTTTACCGTAGAGTGGAAACACTGCATATTTGTTTATAAATCACAAAAAATTTAAACACGTTTTCAACTATGAAGTTAGGTTATGTTTTGTTCCGTACATTTTGTTATTTTGAAATAATTTAAAATGTGAGTGTTATGTAAATTGGTAGTGTTTTGTCGTGTTTAAAACAATACTTAGCCTATATCTATTTAGATTTATTATTAGTTTATTTTTTACTGGAAAACTTCGATGTAAAAGCTAAGTGTTTGGACTAGTGATGATAAATTAATACAATAGGTTTTGGAATTTTTGAATTACTCGGACAGTATAACTCTGTAACACGACTGACTGTGATTGATAATCAAGCGTGTTGTAGACCTATAGTAGTTTCTTTACATTGTGAACAAATTACTTGATGGCAGACTTACTAAACGACCATACGTGCAAACTATCTTTATTACATGTAATGTACCAAATAAGCCTCACTGTCACCTAATGACATGGGATTAAAGTTTTGTAATCTACCGGTCAGTAAAATAGTCTGGTTACAGTTTATATTTGTTTGCATTTTCTGTGGTTAATATTGATTTTCATACAAAATCAAGATGTCCAAAACTCCTTAGTCCCAACCGTCTACATTGTTCAACTAATTACGATGTAGACAGATTGCCCTCCTGAAAAATTGTCATTAATGTAGATGTTGGATTTTGCTCTTAAATATCTCGTGCTGCGATTTCAGTAGCTTGTGTATTTAAATCCAAACTAACATATATTAATGATGTAAACATTTTTAAATTTAAGGTATGAATTTTATAAGATACTGTTATATAAATAAATCATTGAATACATTTGTTTACATTAAATGGGTTCTAAACAAGTATACTTCTGTATTATTAACCCCCTGATTTTGGAACTGGAAATTAATAGGTGTAATAATAATTGGCAACTTTTCCCTCAGGTTATATATTTAAAACTCGTCGAAAACCATCCGGTGTCAAAAATATATTAGTCATTGGCCGAGTCATAAAAAAGCGTGAACAGGAGCTAGGACCTGTGACCAAATAAACGCAATCAGTTCAATCTAATTTGCTAGGTACACACAGTGGTTTTAAGAGGTTAATTGCTCCACCTCACCCTCCAGGGTTAGATGGAAACGTATTCCGCATATTCTCTATTCATTGTTGCTAGATTAGGAAACCCCAGCATAGCTGTATAGGCACGTTTTCCACAAGCAGGAATTTTGCGCAGGTTACCAGAAGGTTAGGATATAGCAGGAAAGGAAAGGGTAGGATGGGACAGGCAGCCAAATTGGCCTTTCAGAGTACCAACTCACGTGCCTTGTGACAACTGTGATCAGGCTCAATGTGGACCCGCTCTGCCCTCCAACTGGCCAACTCAACGGATGGGGTATCCATGTAAAACAGCCAGGGACCATACATTCTCAGGTTGGGGACCAACCCCTGAGTTTCCGCCCCGAGCCGCTGCAAGTGGAGGGACCAAAGGTGAAAGGGAAGTTTGTCATAATGGACATCCAAAAAACTTCATATGTAATGACAATTTCATTTGCTGTACCCAATGTCAGCATCCAAACTGGTATAGACCAGTTTTAAGGTTGTCCTAGGACGAATATTCTCTATTGGTCAATGCTAACCCACCAAGTTTTAATAAAATTAATCAGTATACAAGAGATATATGTTTTTTATTTCTTATAAGAATAACATCGGACAATATACTTAGTTTACTGCTGAATGGAAATTTAAATATTCTCCACAACCATTAGCCGAATAGCCTACTAACGAAATACTAATTTAACCGTCTGTGGATTGGAGTACTAATTTTTAATCTTTTAGAGCTTTTTATGGCAATGAGATAAAACTGTTGAAATCTGCTAAAAATATTTAAAGTTTATAAGAAAGGTAAAAAAACTGAAGTTTGGGATCTCTTAAGCCCTGTAATTTCTGAACCCAAATTTTTCTAAAAAATCAGGTGGTATATTTTATTAGAAACCTAATATAAACCACCAAATAAAAAATCCAAAGATTTCGAAAGCGGCTCCTCAAAACTGCTCCAGACCTATATACTACGTTGTTGGGTACCAAAATATTATGGATACCTCTTTGTTCTTCCCTCAGGGCTCTGCCTTTACTATCACTCCCAACTTTTAATTTTAACGTATGATTCGTTGGATTTATTTTGTTAAAGCAGCATCTCCTGAAAGATGTCCCCACGTTTGATACGCCACCCTACTCAACCATAGACCTCCACCGCACAGGAAAATTGTCTATGTTATTATTTACGCCTTTATTAGTAATTTTAGAAAATTTTCAATTATACAAAAAATTGTTGTTATTTTCTTTTAACTCCGACCTTAGAGCTCCGCCTCGCTGGCTTTAAAAGTTGCCTTGTTAAATTTATAGAGGAAAGATGATCCTTGGGTAAGCGTTCGGGAGTTCGGGTCAGCGTTCGGGTTGAGTACTACTAGCTGGTCAGACAGACATTATTCTGTCCTAATGTCACTGAATTTGTTTTATGTCAAAAATTCTCGTTCTTTTTCATGATGAGCTCGTTAGCTACGCTCACTTGCCTATGTTTATATAGAGCTTGCTTCGGTATTGAAAATGAGTTGCTATTCAAATAGATTTATTATTTCTATAATAAACATATGTTTATATGCTTTTCAAGTATGTTTAGATATCATCCTTATAACAGCTGTTTGATGAAACTAAATAACTAACATACAATCCCGACTTTGTTTTATGTATTTAGATAATGAAAATCACTTAATAATATCTTGCCATGACAACGTTAATATACACTAGGCAGAAATACGGATTTTAGCAATTCGAAATTTAAGTAATTGCACAACGCCATCTGTAGAGCCTGATATAAGTGTAGGTTATATTATATAAATCAAACAGGAAAGTTGGCCGGGCTGGTAAGGGCCCTCACTTGCATTTAGGGTGTAGACCAGAGCCTGTACAGACCTAAATTCAGCCCTGGCCGTCTGTATGCAGAACTTCAAGCATGCTAGAATCCAGAATCATTGTCCCTGTCTCGTGTACATTCTATGTGCCTAAGAGTAAAAATATGTTATAGTCAATCAATACAAATGCTGAATTATTTTGACTCAATCCTATCCTACACTATAATATGAGTAAGGTTTGCATGCTCGCTTGCTTGGTTGATTGCTTGCAACTCTGATCTCAAAAACGGCTCCAACGATTTTCTTGAAAAATAGCTAATGTGTCCTTCCAACTACTTGTGTTGTAAAACCTGATATCTGGGTTAAAAATAAGTTCTAGACATGTCCCATCCCCAAAAAAATCAAATAATGTAAAAAGCCGCTATGGAAAATTGAAAAAATCACATTGGGCTTTTAGAGATTAAAATAAAAGCAAAAGAGTCATAACAGCTGTTCAAAATCTTTCAGCGAACTCTCAAAGTTATACTCATATAGTTTAAGTACTACCTGGGGCTGAGATTTTCTAGGGAAAGGTCAATCTTGTTTATGACTTGGAGTTGTTTTTCACTATGTACCCTACTAAAGAGCATTTTTGAGGTCACAACAGTTGTTATTATAATGCACCTTTGAGTCATTCTGGATATGACCACTCTACATGTAATCTTCATTCAAAGGATTTATTATCTGATTTTATGGAACCACATGGAACTCATGTTGTTTATGATTATTAACATGTGGTTTCCTGAGAGCAGAGATTAAAAGATTTGAGAGAAGATTACATATATAGAGTAGTAAAATAAATCAAAGGGATATTGAGCTATAAATAACAACTGGAGTGACCTTAAAAATGTAGAAAAGAGGCAAATCAGTTATACAAATCTGATTATCAGTAGGGGGAAGTGGTGAAATATGCTCCAAGTCATCTAAACAAACTGACTGGCCTTCCCCCGAGCAAAGTTAGGTACCCAGGTATCATATACTCTAATATGAGTAAGGTTTGCTTGTATGTTTGCTTGCTTGCGACACTGATCTCAAAAACGGCTCCAACGATTTCCTTCAAATGTTCAAAATAACTAATTTCTGGGATAAAAATAAGTTCTAGACAGGCCTCATTCCCAGGAAATATCAAATAATGTAAAAAACTAAAATGATAGGTTAAAAAAATTAATATTGGGCTTATGGAGTTTTAAATCAACACAGAAGAATTTTATCAGCTGTTCATAATCAACCAGGGAATTGTCAAAGTAATACTCATGTTTTTTATGATTATTAACATGTGGTTTCCTGAGAACAGAGATTAAAAGATTTGAGTGAAGATTATATATATATAGAGTAGTAAAATAAATGAAAGGGACTTTGAGCTATAAATAACAACTGGAGGAACCTTAAAAATGTAGAAAAGAGGCAGATGAGTTATACAAATCTGATTATCAGTAGGGGAAAGTGATGAAATATTACTCCAAGTCATCTAAACTGATTGACTGGCCCTCCCCCGAGCAAAGCTGGGCCCCCCCAGGTACTCTCGTGTTAAAACGGATATGAGAAAGGTGTTACCACTCCAGTAGTCAGTAGTATTTGTTATTTACATTAGTCCTAAATTATCTGTTCTTGCCGTTGTGGAGTTAAAACGGATATGGGAATGGTGTTACCATTCCATTAGTAAAATATTTGGCTTATTAATTATCTTTTCTTGCTGTTGTGGAGTTAAAACGGATAACAGAAGAGTGTTACCAATCCAGTACCTGCCTACATATATTTAAAAATTCAGTCTTCGTTCATCCTCTTACGGGAAGAATGAGCGTACACCTAGTTATATTTGTTTTGGCCAGCAGCTGATTTGATTTTGAGTGGGCTGATTAGTGGACCAGCTGATCCGTTTTTATGGCTTCAAAAATTAACCAGTCTCGGGATATCTATTCTGATATTCAAAATCAATGGAGGAACTAAAGGTTTGACTGGATATAGTCAGTTGCATGGGTGAGAAGCGAACTTTTTTATCTTCTTCTATATCAATAATACGCTAAGTCGTTTTTTGTGAACAGAACTCCTCCATTACTTTTGAACCAATTTCGATGATTAAAAGTGTCAAAAAAATGGCCCAGATTCGTAGTTGTGCAAGTGGTTTTCAATATACAATACTGTTTTGCTTAAGGGCACAGTACACCCTCAAAGTTCAATCTTTCCCATAAATATAACATGTAGGGTAGTTTGAATTCAGTTGCATTCTAAAACAGGCGATGATACAGTAAAACACAGGTAAACAGTAAGAACAGCTGATAGCTGATATAAACAATAAAAGTTAGTTTAGCTCGATTTAGAGCAACAGGTCCACTAGTTTTTATATATTAGACATTGTTAAATCAGTTACCTAGGAACACATAATTTCAAATTAAATGTTTCTGAACAACCAGTATTCCAACTCAGTGAATATATACATCAAGAGATCAGTTCCAGTGTCGTGAGTAATAAAATAGAAACAAAATTTATATAGATAAAGCAAGGAAAATGACAGTGGTAGATTTAAACAAAATTGGGTACTCTAGATCCCTATTCAAAAACGGTTATTTCATAATATAAAAGTGATAGCACGTAAAACTCACAACAAAGCCACCCTCATACAAAAAATAAACTAAACATGTGAATCGCTTCACTAACATACTTCATACTTGCATTTTTATAGGCTTGTGTATTTTTTTTGTATATGGGGTTTGTGGGCTGTGATAAGTCGACAAAATCAAAACTGATTTTACTAATTTCAATGTTACCTTAAACGTATTAAACTTAATTAGGTATTGAAGAAATCAGATGAAAAATGAATCCTGGCCAAATGTAAATTTGAAAATCCTTCACACAGTGTTCTAACTCCTTTTTTAATATAGAGAAAACTATGTGTGTTTTCAGAATCCTGGAAAGATATTTTAGAAATGAGTGGTTTCATAACGTTTTAGTTGTAGATACAGTCAATAATTCGTTAAAAGCCACATTGATGACTTTTTGATATTCTTGCTTATGATTAGAAATAAACATAGAAATAATGAGAAAGTTATTGACACATACTTTTAGCGAATTTCCCCTATAGGGAAGAAGCTATTACCGTAGTCGGCATGGTAAGACCTAGGCCCGGGACCATGATATCTTTTCGTTTTGAGGTCCCCAGATGCCAAAAACACCATTCGTTCAATACCGTATATATATAAATATATGTATATGTGTCCGTAGGTACGATAACCTTTGTAAAAATGGTCCAATATTGTTTAAATTTGGTTAAAACGTGTAAAGCAACAATTATGACTTAAAGTTCGAAAACCAGACAGATCGCTTTATCCGAAGGGTTATTTTAGAGGGGTTTTGAACCCTAAAAATGGGTTTTTAGAGTTTTTACATATATTATTTTTATGAATCAAATTTTAGTTTTTACCACTGGATTTGGCTTAAAAAGACAAAAAATTTGGTGTTTTGATCATTTTTCTACGTCAATTTGTTACCGAGATATTGAAAGTGCTAAACACAGTACGTTGTCCAATGTTATTCTTATGGAGAACAAGAAAAATTTTATATGTCGCTTATTTATAAACGTATCCGGACGAAACTTGGTATTTGGCTTTATTTCGTTGTGGTCTATTGATAATTGTCTAAAAAACAATATTTTGCCGATGGTTCCCGTAGCAGCAAACCTACGTACTCAGCGCCCATGTTATTCTTATGGAGAATAAGAAAAATGTTTTGCCTCACTTCATTATGAACATAAATTAATATAACTTGGTATGTAGCTTCACCTAGTTGAGTTACATTGATATTTGTATAAAAATCCATAATTTGTGTTCCTTGTTGCAGCAAACCTGCGTACTCAGCCCCCATGTTATTCTTATGGTGAATAATTAAAATTGTATAAATTGCTTATTTATAATTGAATACAGATGAAAGTTATTATGTGGCTTCACCTGGTCGTCGTCTGTTGATATTTGCATTAAAACCTAATATTTTCTGTTCCTTGTTGCAGCAAACCTGAATAATCAATCCCCATGTTATTCTTATGGAGAGAAATTAAAATTTAATATACGGCTCATTTTTTAATATGTATCTATGAAACTTTTTAAGTGGCTGTATATGGTATATATATGCAATGAAAATTTGCTGAGTATGCAGGTTTGCTGCAACGGGGGTATATTTTTCTATTTAAACACCATATGTACAAACTCACTACTTTTAGATAATGTTTGTTTTCTCAATATTTAACTGGTTGTATGCTAGTTTGTGGGGCAATAATTTTGAGGTGCAAGCTTAACTCACTTGCACTTTTGTTTTCTACAAAAAGGGGCTAACTAACTTGGCTGGTCATCCTCTCTTTTGCTTTCAGCTAATTGTCACTTGCTTTGCTCAGTCGCTCTCCTAATCACATTTCTGTGTTCAAGGTCAGTTTTTCAGCGCCTGTACAAAGACCAAACTTGCCACCCCCCATCACACAAACCTACCTCTCCATAGCTCTGAGATAAGTCTGACAAACTTGTTGCCAACATATCACAGTACACTTCTTTCTTTAAAACAAATAATAATAAAAACAAACCTCAAAACTGAGTAGGAAGGGAATACACTGATAATAGTACACCTGTTATGAGCCTTGAGATTGAACCTTTCACTCAAATTAGTTCTCTTCTTCAGTGGTTTGTTGACAATCTGCAGTAAATACCGAAAAGACAAGGTCATTGAATTTAAACTGAGAAATTCAGTGGAAAATCCATCTAGTGTTTTCGTAGGTGAGTGTGTATTGCGTGTGAGTGAGTTGATTCTCAGCTGGTTTTTTCCGATCATGTTACCAAGGTAAAGCTTAAAATCAACAGTGGTTTGTTCATCCGTCGTAGACACTCTAAATTTGCGAATACAAATGTTCTTCTTGCAGCTTATTTTCGGTGCATTTATCCTCACATAAATTATGGCATAGCAGTTTGGGGTGCTGAATCATCGCAAACAAAGGCAATTTTCCGTTTGCAAAAGCTAGCTGTTAGATTGGTTTTTGGAATGAAGAAGACTGATTCTTGTAGAGGTGTTTTTGCCTTAGTTATAATTTGCTCACGTTTTGTTGTTTATTATATTTATGAATGTCTTTCGTTTTTCATAAGAAATAAGAACTTTTTCAGTTTCGCAGTCATTACAAGCTCAGACATAACTCTACATTAACAATACCACAACATAATACAACTTAAAAAAAACACTCATATTAGAACATTATCAAATTCTTCAATGCTCTCCCCACAGAAATAAAAACAGAGACAGACAGTAAACGATTCAGAGCCAGACTTAGATCTTTTCTGATAGCTAAGGAGTATTACTGTGTTAAGGAGTTTTTTAGGGAAAATAAAGAAGTTTAGTTTGTTTTCTTAGGTTATTTATTTCTTGTTCATAAAGTATAACACTTGACAATTTTTAGTCACTTTAGAGTTTTAGTCACACTCTCCAGTACCAATCAGAATGCCTTGAAGTTGTCACAAAACGATAGAGGTCAAAACAACTTCTCGATTTGAAATAGAGGAGAGCGGAAGTTGTGTTATCTGATATATAAATTTAATGTTTACGTATAATGAAGGTGCAACATGGTGAATGCACAACTTTCTTCCCAATAATGTCTATCAAAGCTTATAATCAAATCAAATCAATCAAAATTTCTATAAAGGGACAAAGAAATCAAAGAAAAACATAACATTATTTATTCTAGGTTATTCTAAATATTCCCACATAGGCAAAGCCTGTGCGTGGGGAATGAGTTCAACATTTAGTCCACTTTCATTTTTTAGGAACGCTCTCACTATCACTTTTGACTTATAAATAACACAAAATATAAATTACAGAGAAATATTTAATACATAGAAAAGGTAGCCTACTGAAAATGACAGTTAAAACAATATATAATAGCACGATTCACAAGTCAAGAGATTAGTTTTTAAAGCAAAAGAGACAAAAAACAAGAAACAAAGAAGATACTAATATACACAAAAATTACAAAATCATTCGGGTTTATTTATATTTACAAATACCTTATTTTAGTACTACAGACTACAACCCCCACCCCACACCCCACAACCCATCACGAGCGCCAATTGCCCCTCCAAAAGCGTTGTGCCCGGCGCGCCCTGTGCTGGAGCAAGGCTTGCACTGCCCTACAGCAGTACTACCCTTGTAAAATAAATTAATTTAGACTATTTTTCACAAAGTTCCGTTCAAAAGTATCTTATAAAGTATCAAAGATTCAAAAGTATCATATAAAGCCACATACCAAGTTTCATTAATATATGTTCATTAATAAGCGAGATATACAATTTTACTTATTCTCCATAAGATTAACATTGGACAACGTAATGTGTTTAGCACTCTCAATATCTCGGTAACCAATTGACGTAGAGCGATGATCAAAATACCAAATTGTTTGTTTTTTTAAGCTTAATTTAATGATGTAAATCAAAATTTGGGTTTAAAAATAATTATATGTAAAAAGTTCAAATACCCATTTTTGGGGTACAAAACCCACCTTAGAGTAGAGCGATCGGTCTGGTTCGCAAACTCATGAAAGTAGATGCTGCCTTACACGTTTATACCAAATTTCATCAAGATCGGACCATTTTTACTAAAGTTATCGTGCCTATGGACACGTATATGAATTTGAACGAATGGTGTTTTTGGCATCTGGGGGCTTAAAAACTAAAAGTTATTATGGTCTTGGGCCTAGGTCTTACCATGAGACCTACGGTAATAGCTTCTTCTCTAAAGGGGAAATTTGATAAAACCTATTACATTGAGTTTGTTGCTATCTTTTAATGTTTTTATTTAATAGGAGTGTTGTAAATTGTTTTTCTAATGAGTTAACAATTTTATTTGTAACTATTCTCTTTCAGGACAATGCCAAGCAACTATAAGATATGTAGTTTAAGTAATCTGTTTATTATAAGTTTATTGCTTAGATAAATTTGTAAAAACATTATTTCATCTTTCAAGTTGCCCCAGACAATACTAACTTGCAATATAATCATTTTAACATGTATTTTTGTATTGCATTTCAAGTTACCCCTTCCCATAACTTGAAACCCTTTTTTTACTAAACTAAATTTTAAAAAATAAATTTAATTAGTGCAGTACTTAGACCTAAGCAAGGCCAAAGTTTTGGTAGAAAAAACAGCAATTTACATCAGCAAATTTAGGAATAACTTAACTTTGAACTTGAAAACTGTTTCAAGTTACCCCAGTTTATGGTAACAAATAGAACCTGCTGAACAAACTCGAGCAGATGTTTTTCTCATGCTTCTGAATTTGAATCACCCCTCATAACATATAAGCATACTGCAATTTCATTGCAGTAGTCACTAATTATATCATGTCTGTAGTAAATCTTCCATAAGATTTACAATGAAGGACACAATGAATTTGAAGACCTGTGGATCACAGGCCTAAAGATATTGGAAATTATAAGAACAATCAAATAAGCTTACCTCAACCTCTTTAATTTGATATATCGAGCATAAAAATGTGTTTATTAGAACCTAAATTAGATCTCGCTCTTCTAAAATACCTGCTTGTGATACATACCGGTACAGAGAGATTTGCAATAGGGAATTTTCTCACAAGACCCCTCAAAGTATAATTTAGTGAGTTCTTAATAATTTATAAATGCCAGATTAAGGCTCCAGTCTCCGTCTACCATAAGGCACATTGCAAGGGTTTGCTGGTTTCACTTCACAGTGGCTACATAAACCCTTTGATTAAAGTTAAAGAGTAATATTAAATAGAACTAAAAGGTATCAGGAAACTGACACATACTTTCTCCCTTTTAGCCCAACTTTAATGAATAAATGACTTACTAAATATAGAATACAAAGCACAGTCGAATTTACAGAAAATCTTTTAAACAAGTTGTTTTCAAATCATCCACCCAAATCCCTGTTTTGGAGGCACTAGAGAATCCACTGCTAAACACGTGGTTATAAGAGGGGAAATTCCCCCTATTCCCCCCCCCCCCCCGCGGGGGTTATTAAGGGGCGTGTTATTTTGAATTTCCTCTGTTGGTCAATGCTAACTTGACAAGCATATCATGTTTGAATTAAATTGATCAGTAAAAAAGAGAGAAATAGTAATTTTTGTATTCCTCATAAGAATAACATTGGACAACGTACTGTGTTTTCCGCAAAATGAAAATTTAAATTTTTTCTGCAACCAGCAATTGTAGGATAGTACTTCAAAATACTAAATTATTTAGTTTTTTTTAGCTCTTTTTATTGGTAAATAGTAGTATTTTTTTATTATTATGTTTTTTATGAAAAATCAAAAAATCATAATCTTGAAGTTTTAAGTCCTGTAATATGTGAACCCAAATTTTTACAGAAATTCGGGTTTGGTCATTTTGTTGGAAAACTAAAGCTCTACAAACGACTAGTTTAGTTAAAATCGTTAGAGCCATTTTTGAGAAATTTTGACGTTTTTGGGGGATAATTACCCTTAAAAATAAGAATTAAAAAATTTTAAAAACCGCCTTGAGATATCGTGGATTAGTACCTACATACAAAATTTCATAAAAATCAGACCATTGGTTAGGGCTCTAGCTTTGTACACATCCAGACAGACAGACATCATGTAAAAGTCACTTTTTTGGGTTCAGGGAGCACCAAAACAAATATTTCCACTAACAACTCAAATTCAAAAATTTTGATGAAAACAATACTTTTTCCATATACTATGTATAAGGGGAGTAAGTAAAAATATATACTTTTATCTTTTAACCTTTTTACATTTTAGCGAAGTCTCCCTATAGGGAAGAAGCTATTACCGTAGGGTCTCATGGTAAGACATAAGCCCGAGACCATCATAACTTTTCATTCCAAAAAAATCTGGGAATCTTTTTTTTATTAATCTTTTCTGGGATCTTTTGGTCCCAGATGCCAAAATCACCATTTGTTCAAATTTGTATATATTTATATATATAAGTATATATATATGTGTGTCCGTAAGCACGATAACTCTCGTAAAAAGGTCCGAGCTTAATGAAATTTGGTACAAATGTGTAAAGTACGATTTATTTGAACGAGTTCGAAAATCAGGCGAATCGCACCATCCAAAGGGGGGTTTTTGGGGGTTTGTACCCCAGAAATGGGTTTTTTGGGATTTCCGCATGTCATTTTTATTTTAATCAAATTTTAATTTTTATCATTGAATTCAGCTTAAAAAAAAACAAACAATTTGGTATTTTGATCATTGCCCTACGTCAATTGGTTACTTTGATATTGAAAGTGCTAAACACAGTACCTTGTCTAATGTTATTCTTATGTAGAAAAAGAACAATTTTATATCTCGCTTATTTATGAACATAAACTGATGAAATTTGGTATATGGTTTCATCTGGTTGTAGTTTATTGTTGATTGCACAAAAAAACCATTTTTCGACTTTGTTTTGCATAGCAGCAAACCTAGGTACTTTGTCTCCATGTTATTCTTATGAAAAATAATTCAAATGCTATAATATATCGCTTATTTATGAATGTATACGGATGAAACTTGGTATGTGACTTCACTAAGATGAGTTATATCGATATTCGCATATAAACCCATTCTTTTGTGTTTATTGTTGCAGCAAACCTGCGTACTCATCCCCAATGTTATTCTTATAGAGAATAATTAATATTTTAAATATAGCTTGTTTGTAAATATATTTCTTATGGATCCTGTTAAGTGTTTTAATGTGTTATGTTATATATTTATTGGAAATTCGCTGAGTGTACAGGTATGCTGCGACGGGGTATTTTTTAATTTATATTATCGTTATAAAAACCTTAACATATTGCATATCAAAACGATCGTTAGAATTGCTACAAGTGTCCAAATTCTGTAAATTACTTCAGAGCTTTGTCTCACTGGCCTTACAAATTTCTATGTTTATATTTGACAGGCGGTAATTTTATTTGGCCAAGTGATTATATATTTATATTTTATATTTAGACTAGTTTTTAAAATTATTATTGATTTATCTACATAGCGTTCACTTGCTAATGGGAGGAGTTTCCTTATCTCCTAAAATGTAGTGTTTTAAACGCTTGAAGTAACAGGTAAAGTCTAAATAAATCAATAACAAAATTCAAATCCATCACTATTATGAGTTTCAATAATGCAGTCGGTAGTTTTTTTATGTCAGTAGCATTTTTTCATATGCTAACTCTCCTTATGAACCCACGACTTTGGACTTCGCCTGTGTACGGTATGCTTAACCTCTTGGAATTTTAAAGATTGTGTTTCGCATGTTAGGTTTTTGCAGTTGATATTTGTATTCGGTGTGTAACATATTTGATATTGATGATAATCTGTATTGACTCAGCATCTGCAATTCAACTCAAATCAATCCGAAATAATGTTTAATGATATAAATTATATTACGTCAAATTAATACCAATAAACAAAAATAAATTAAAATCCTTCCCTAGGTTAGTCTTAAGTGAAGAAACAAACTCTTAAGGAAAAATTATCAAAAAATAAAAACCTGTATGCGCATCTATGAATCAGAGGGCAAACTTCTTGATAATCGTTTAAATCGGTTCAAAAAATTCAGAAGTTCTCTTAAAAAAAAATCACCTTAGGTCATTAATATAAAAGATATAGGAACGGCATACTTGAATTTTTTGTTTTGATTTTTTTTACTTGGTGAAGTTTTATTGATCCCATCCCTACTTTTACACTTGACTGAAATTTACAGCCAGTACTGCACAATATTCTACTATTGGAGACTGCAGATACCAGGTCAACATATGGAACCAGGTACATGAGAATTGCCCAAATACAGATTTCATAAAAGAATGGTACGGTTTTGACTTTTTAAATCTATATAAATAAAGCAGAGTTTGTGTCTATGTGTGGATCGCCATACGGCTAAACTACAAGGAGTTAAGACATTAAATTTCCAAGGTAGGTTCCTTTAGGTTACAGCTATTGTACCTGACTCAGTTTCTTCTAAATCCTCTAGGGCTACTCCCCGTGGGATATCCAAAATTCCAATGTTAATCAAATGAGTCCATACAGTTACAGTTTTCTGCTATTTATTTAATGTTATTCAAATTAACAGCTGACATTAGTAATTTACTTTGAGAGAAAAAACAGCTGATCGTACAAGAACAAATATTCCAAATACTAGCCAAATGTATTCCGCAGGAATAGTATTATGACAAATGGTATTGTGAACTTCCCCTCCAACGATGATCCCCCCCACTCTTCTGCTGGCATCCCCTACTCAAGCTTCACGAAGATCCGCAAGAGGTCTACCTCGGTGAAACCAGTATAATCAGCTAGTAATTAATATGAGGATTTCAACAAAATAATTTTGTTTAGAACTTTTTGGGTTGTTTGTTGTTTAATGTAAAAATAGTACTATTATTTTATGAAAGACATGTATAGTGGGTCAAATTTCCTTTAAAATTTTGTTTTAATGGTGTGTTTATTATTTCCTTTCCGTGTGTTCGTTTTATCGTCATACTATTAGTTTTGAAATAAAAAATTCCTTCCCACACATCAGTGAGCTGCATTGAAAATTTGTAGTTTTTATACTTCATATTGTTAAATAAGTTACCTAGTAACATTAACACAACATTTTTTTAAATTATTTCACAAGTTTGATGGTTTAAATCCTGCTCTCCATTTATAAGAACTGTGCTGGGAACGACGGTTGTGAGTAAAACACCGAATTAAAAATATGGATATTAGAATCATTAAAGCATACTAGTTAGGACTTTGAATCTCTTATGCACACTTTGATTCATATAAAAGAAAATAAGTTTGAATGTAATGTGATGCAAATATGCATGAAATGGGATTGCTTGAGTTTTCTAGTTTCTGACTAGGCCCACACAAGTCCAGGACTACCTTAAAACTGGTCTATACCAGTTTTGAGGCTGACATTGGGTACAGCAAATGAACTTGTCATTACACATGGTAAGTCTTTTGGCTGCCCATTATGACAAACTTCCCTTTCACCTTTGGTCCCTCCATTTGCAGCGGCTAGGGACAGAATCTCTGGGTTTGGTCCCCAACCTGCCAACCTGATAATGGATGGTCCCTGGCTGTTATACATGGATACCCTGTCAGTTGAGTTGACCAGTTGGAGGGCAGAATGCAGGTCCCCTGTTTGAGGGCCTCACCCCAGCTGTCACAGGGGTACAGGAGTTGGCCCTCTGAAGGGTCGATTTGGCTGCCGTCCCAACCCACACTTTCCTTTCCTGCTATATCCTATCTTTCCGGTAACCTGCGCAATATTCCCCCTTGTGGAAGATGTGACTAGATTAGGTTTCCTAAACCGCAACAATGATGATGATGATAGGCCCACACAATTCCAGCACATTAGTAATTCCAGGAGCCAGGATCATTAATTAGTGTTAGGGACCAATATAAATCGAGAATTACATAAGTTACAGTTAAATAAGGAAAGCCATATTACTCCAGATTTTGGTCTGGCCGTTACAAAAATCACACATTTAAACATTATTAAATTTATGGTTGAATGACTTTGTCTTCCAATACACATTATACAATGGGCATCGTCTTAATAATTTAGTAAATAATACTACTAATAACTCATGCACACTTTGATTCCTATAAAAGAAAATATGTATGATGCATGAGTGGAATCTCTTGAGCTTTCTAGTTACTGACTAGGCCCACACAATTCCAGCACATTAGTAATTCCAGGAGCCAGGATCAATAATTAGTGATAGCGTTATACCAATATGAATTGAGTGACTTAAGTTACAGTTAAATGTGGAAGGCCCTATTGCTCCAGATTTTGGTCTGGCCGTTACATAAATCAAGTAGAATAAGTTTGTCTTTTAATATCCACATTATACAATATATAATGGTTATCGTTAATAACCATTAATAGCACCAACAGTTATCCCACTCTGACCACACTGTATGGCACAATTCATCCCTAATGTTGTGAAGGCTGAGCTAGTTCTTATGCTTAGTGCTTGAACATCTGAGATTCTGAGTTACAAACTAGGTTTTTAACAGAAACCCCATATGAAATCCCATGGTTCTGAGATCCGGAGACTGTGGGAGGCAGAATATGGAGATGTGTGAGCACTCATATCACCTACCTTTATTGCAGTTTATGTTTTAAGGTTTTTTTTTAAGTTTTAAGTAACAGCTATGACTCAGCTGATCTTGGGAAATAACGTTAGAAGAACCATTATCAGATTACTACCGTATAGCCATCTTTCAAATTATATAAATTTGCTTGACCGTAGATTATACAGTATCAAAAGTTCAGATTTGTTGAGACACCCAGGATACCTCTTAAAGGCTACATTTATTGTAACATGAAACAACTTTTGAAAACATTTCAACTTCTTTTTGGTAAAGACCTTTACTTTAGAGTCTAGAATTTATTTAGGTGGGTGGAAGTGACAATTTACTTAAATTATAGGAAAGTTTGCCTTGAGCACGCAAAGCCGTGAAAATAGTTTATGTATGCTTCTTCTCTTTTAAGGGAAACCCTTATGTGACCATATCAAAATCTGTTTTTAAACTGCATTTTTAGTTTTGTTTAAATTGGTAGTGTTGACAATATATTTCCTGACCTATAAACCATGATCTAGATTAGATTTAAATATTTCATAGTTTTTAAGATCTTGTAATGTCCAAAGAAATAATATTGGGCGACTCTGAACCCAAAATACATTTTCCATTGGGAAAAAATACTTTCCAAAAACTATTTGATATGGTCTTTCCATTTATACATTTTACTTCTATGCATTTGAATGATTATAATTATGTAACAAATTCCAAACTGCTAGTATTAAGCATTTAGCACAAAAAGCGTTGGTCTCTACATGTGTTTTTCAGGTAAGTAAATTTCACAATTATATAAATTAGAAATGTAGTTTAAGCTGGACTTTTATAAATTGGCAAATGAGTCCAAGATTTTCTTGCATTTTCGCTTCTTTAGCTTTAGCCTTTGGTTAGCACATTATACCACCTCTACACTCGGGCTAAATGTTTGTGTTGAGACACTCGGGTGAGTCACTCAGCGAGTTACTCGGGATTCTGCTGATCTTTTGTCGCAAAAGCCACATGGGATTATGCTAATCACCAAGTATATAGTTAACTTTAAAGTACTACAAAGAGTTACAATTTCTGGCTGTATGATGATATAAATATATCAATAGCTTGATTATTGATGAAAATGAAAATAACAGATTGTGTTCCCAAACAGCATAGTTACTGTAACTTTGATATAAATATAAATTTGGCAAAAATAAACATAAATTCATTATACCCCCTCTAATCCGATCTCGGATGGTTTGATTACTGACTTAGTCGCACTGTGCCGCTATCAGTGTTTGAACATATCCTACGCATGGTTCTTTTCGGTAGGAACCATCATTGATAACCATCAATAATATTAAATCTATAATTACATTTCAATATTCTCAGTTTAAACTACAGTTTATCATGTTTTCATGTAAATATGGTTGCCGTATGTCCTGTTATTATGGTTTCCAGTTCACCATATTAGTCACTTAATGGTGGGTGTGTTAATGCATTCAGCCAATAAAAGTAAATTAAAAACATAAAAATCTTAAAAGATTTATTCAAAGATTTACTTAAGCTATCCTGTTTTTTTTTTATTTATTTTTTCACTAACCGCTAAATAACTTTATAAAAATGGTGTAGAAAAATTGTAGTGGTAGTACCACAGAGTATGAGGCTATTTTATAGACTTTGATTTATTTTTTTATAAGACTGTTGTTAAAATTTGAAGTTTATAATATGCATTTCCTTACAAATCTTAAAATATAAAAATAATCCCTATTTCCCTTGGTCACGCCATAACTTGAGAATGAGGGCACCAAATTGAATAATTCTTTTTCTGTTGTGATCGTTAATGTCAGGACAAGGTTTTTAGCAAAGAAAGTTGTTAATCCAACCTAAGGGCTCTGTCCCACTGGCCTTCAAAGTTCCCATTGATTTGATCAAAGTTCAGTTAGTTACGATGAAAGGCATAAAAATATGTTCACTATGGAAATAATGGCAACTCTAACTCTTTTCAAAGTGACTATGTACACGTCCGACGTAAGCCGCTACCGCTTAGTTAGGTTAGGTTAGGAGGTTTTCGTTACGTGTCACTGGCTCTCAATCTGTTTTAAAAATCACAGGAAAAGTAATGTACGGTGCATTATTTGGAACGGAAGTGAACAGTAGCGGCTCACGTCGGACGTGTACGTAGCCTCTGCCAACTCTTTTTTCTATGCCGAAGTTAGCACTATATAAGAATAGGTGAGTGAGCGTAGCAAACAAGCTCATCCAGGAGGCGAGTGAGCGAAGCGAACGAGCTCATCTTGAAAATGAACGAGTATTTGACATAAAACAAATTCAATGACATTAGGGCAGGACATGGTCTGTCGGGCCAGCTAGTAAAGATTTAGGCCTACAAATTTAATCTACGATAGATTTCTACCTCAGACTGCTTCATGTGTTTGTTTTCTCTTTTGTTGCAGGTGACCTCCAGGAGAGACTCCCCTATTTCAAGAACCAACTTTCACTTTGTATGGGCTTAACCCACTACTCATAGCCCACACACCAAGGTGGCCCAAAAGGTAATTTTTCAGGAATCTAATGAGGCCTGTAAAATAACCTATTCCAGTCCCTTTAAACAAATCAACTTTACCATTAAAAGGTTGAAGTATAGTAATGCTTCAAATCCATCGTGACCATTCTAATTTTTTATATATTTTAGGTAATTATTACTCCCTTAAAATCTCCTTTAAATGCTATAGCAATATTTCATATAATTAAGAACAACATTCCACATATTTTTTCTAACTCAATATATCCTATCATCTAAATATCTTCATTCTCCCAGCCCTAAGTTTCCAGGCCACCTTGTCCCCCTGCTCCTGAATCCCACCCCTTTGACACTGTCACCGCGACATTCTTGTAGGATAATTGGACGAAAGTGCACTGACCAGATCCCACGAGGTATGGTTATCGAGACTTTTGATCCCTACACCTTAGAAGTCCAAGTTAGAATCGTTCACTCCTCGTGGGTGAACCGAACCCTTCTAGGTGTCCAACGAGGCGACTCACAGTTCACTCTCCGCTCACATTTACATTTGGAAATGATTCTGCAACAATCGGCTTTCATCCTCTGAAGCCGATACACTCTGAGATTCGTCTTTCCTGGACTACTGAATAGAGAAACTCCACAACTCTCTCATCTGCTTCTCCACCCGTGATCCTACCCTTGTGCTGACTGTGGGAGAACAGCCTGTCAAGTCCAAAGATCCACCAGCTGCTTCTACTACCCATTTGTGGTTAGTATTAATTTTTAAATCATTATATTTTAGCTAAAATCCTCGTTTGAAAGATTAGTGTTTTGGGTAAGTACATGTATTTGTAGAAAAACAGTTTGGAATTTGTTACATTGAATTGGTTAAAATACAAACTATTATAAAGATGTTTAATACTCATTCTATTATGGTAATAAATCCCAGCACACTTAAAAAATAATCACTATCAGGAAACTAACACATACTTGCTCCTGACTTTCCAAATTCAATGAATGAATTTATTTTTATTTACTAAATATAATATATTAGCTGCCATCGTTCCCGGTTTCACCCGGGAATACCACAGTTGTGTGTGCTGCATTCTGTGGTTGAAATTTTCATCAGCTCAAACCAAAGTGAATGTCCATAAGAATAACACAGGATTGAAACTTTAAGCCCCGTGGGGCATAGCCCTATGGGAATTTCTTAAAATCCCTTCTTAGTGGGTGCCTATATGCTATAAGAGGAGTCTACATGAAAAATTTCATGCTTCTAGGTGCAATGGTTTGGCCTGGGCGTTGATCGGAATTTCGTATTTATAGATATAGATGAAGTATATGGTACTTAAAATTTACTATGAAATTAAAATTTAACAACTTTATGATTTGCATGATAAATATGTTGTTACAACTGCAGGATATAATTAAAAACAACACTTCAAATTATATTTACACATACTACTCTTCTTGCATACAGCGCAGGTCAAAGATGTAAAAACAGAAAAGTTATCCAACAAACATTTTCTGCATGTACTTTAAAGACCCCCTCTTTCACCCGGATGGTACAGCTCGCTTAACAGCCTGTAGACGTAGGAAGGAGCGTGACCCCTGCTGAAAAATAAATATAAAGTAGATTACTTTTCTTATCAAATCACATTAAACCAACAATTAGTTTTGTTTTCACTAAACCTATAAAACGAGTTCGCACGCAGCACGCTGACGTGAGAGAAGTGAATTTCCACTTAAAAAACTTAATCAAAAACAAAATCAGTGTTAAAACATATATTTATTCCAATTTGTATCTAAATCAGAAAACGCTGACGTGAGAGAAGTGAATTTCCACTTAAAAAACTTAATCAAAAACAAAATCAGTGTTAAAACATATATTTATTCCAATTTGTATCTAAATCAGAAAACATTTATTTTTTTGGCTGTTCTGATGCTCCTGGTTCCATTTACCTGCAATGTTGGGAATACAATATTGCACATTATAAGGTTAGGAGAAGGTCCAGTCAGGATTTAAAGTAGACGGGAGGTTGCTGGGGATGATAAAAATAAACCAAAAAATGAATAACAGGCTTTTCTAATGGAAAACTCCCATAAGCAATGTACTGTGTTTAGTCGATGTACATTTTCTTTAATAACCCGGTAAATATTTGTGCTAGAAAGATGACAGAGGGCTTAAATCTTTTGCCTTACTTATCTCCTACTTTTTACATGCAATTATTTTACATCCAGGGCTTTTCTGACCCTTTTTTGCGCCCAAAAACTCAAAATTTTAAATAATAATCCTCAAAAAAGGGGGTTAGAGTTATCTGATTGTTTTGGCCAACAATCTTGTCCAATTCATTGTAGAAAGGAATGTCTCTACCAAATTTGAAGTAAATCGGACAAAATATGTGACCGCTAGAGTGCAAACACACACACACACACACACACACACACACACACACACACACACACACACACACATATATATATATATAATTTTGAACGACCCCAATAACGTGTTCAGGGGGTCACGTTAGGAACTTCTATATTGGTTCCGGGCTTAAGTTTCACCGTGCGGGTCATGCTAATAGTTCACTTTTCCATAGGAAATTCACTAATAAATTGTTTTACATTGGTATAAACATGTAAAGCAGCATTTATGGTGACCCCTTCCCGCCCCGCCGGACAGTGCAGTGACGTCACTGCGCTGACAGCCGCTAACCACGCGCTTGGCGCAAATGCTAAATGAATACTTTTTCCCAACAAATTTCTACGAATCTGTATGTCTAAATCTATTGTCCAAGGGCCCTTCCATTCACTCGTTTCCTCTCGTACACGTGTACTGATCTATTTTTGAATATTCTCAAATATAATCTTGGTATTTGGCTCAGAAAGTGGTAAGTGTTTGCTTACTAAGCACAGTGAGCTTGATCAGTTTATTTACTTCTTGTTTTGTTTGTAGTGTTGTAGTATCATGCGTGTACAGTACTTGTGATTGCCATGAGTTTAATTATTTGTTGTTATTGATTTAGTTTTCACCACTATTGTTTGTAAGACTAGTTTTTAAAAAGCCCTGGAAATTATTAATGAATTCCTCAATTATTTTAGTAAATATTTATGTATAATTAACAAATATTATTTGTACATACTAGGTATGACGAGCATCTAAATATGGGACATAGGGCGCATTACTGATACATACAATAAAATTGCCTTATGAAATAATTAATACATTTTTAATTATTATTAAACTACGTTTATGTTTATTTAGACTAAATGTGTGTTGGATATAAGTCTGTTTTATCTATAGCAATCAAAGTGCTAAACATCTCAAAAGTTTTTACAAACAGTACTTTTATAAAGTTTAATCGTTTAATCATACATAAAACTATTCTTGTGGGAAAAAGCGTGACTGTGGGAGGTATGGTCACCGTGCCTATATCGTGTTTTGTGACATCACAGCAAATACAGGGTGTTTAAGAGTGCACAGTACTAATATTGTATAAGCTTCTTTCTGACACAATTTACAGTAAAAACGTTCCGGTTGTGGTCTATTTATATTTGCATTAAACCCCTTTTCTAGTCGGCCTCATTACAACAAACCTGTGTAATCAATCAGTCATCCTCCATAATCTTATCGGTATCATAATCTGTACCTATATAAATGTATATAAAAAAAACTATAACAGGTGAGTGCTTATTTTTCATTATCTAAGCGCTTTATTTTTCTTAAGCAAAGTTGTTTCTTAAATTCCCGCATGACTCCGCTGCCGCTAAAGGAGGATTTTTGCTGTTTTCAAAAACATAATGTGACTTTAACTACTTTCCTTTATTTTTAAATTGATCAAAATCATTCTTCTGATCATAGTATTTAAATTTTATTTTTATAAACCGATAAAAAACTAATGGTTTTTCAACGTGATTCCATTTAATGTAATACAAATCTCTATTTCTTACTAAATCGTTTATAAATAGTTCAGCTGCTTTTGAAAATTATATTGCAATAAAGCCTGATTCATCTACAAAATAAGGGTGAAGTCATGTAATCACGGTGTCTAATAGAACACAAGATTCAGCCGTGGAAGTTTTAGGGATAAAGCACTGGTAGCGCGGTACTTCGAGCCGGCTGTCAGCGCGGTGACGTAGCGGGTCGCGTGACAGAGGGGGTCAGCTCACAGGCGAAATGTTACGGCCCTTCTTACATGGCCCTGCGAGTATCTAGGTTTGCTGCTTCGGGAATCATAGGAGAAAAATTTTTTTGTGCAAACGACAATAAACCACAATCAGATGAAGCCAAGTGAACAGGAATTGTTTTAGCGAATTTCCTCTATAGGGAAGAGGTTATTACCGTAGTCGGCATGGTAAGACCTAGGCCCGGGACCATGATAACTTTTCATTTGGTTGGTGTCCCCAGATTCCAAAAACACCATTCGTTCAGATTTATGTATATATATATATATATATATATAAAATAGCTGTTTCCCGCAGCTTCGCTTGCGCCAAATTAAAACATATTAACCAACTAGAAACTGACCAGAACTATCAAATCTTTGTTTAGTTTTACCATATGACTTCTTTTGCCCTAACCGACAAACAACTACAGCTGGTAATTTTATAAACGAGTTCGCACGCAGCACACGCTGATGTGAGGGAAGTGAAGTTCTGCATTAAAACCTTTAAAAAATGTAATAAAGGGTTTGAAACAACTCTGGTAACATTTTTTTTAATTGGAAAATGTTATTTTTTGGCTGTTCTGATGCTCCTGGTTATATTTAAATTGACTATTAGGATGGCAATATTGTATATTATAATGTTAGTAGGAGGTATAGTCAGGTTAACAAGTTGGTATAGGGGTATTGGGGGTGATAAAACTACATAAATATATGAAAAATAGCCTTTTCCAGTGTAAAATCCCCATAAGACAACGTACTGTGTTAAGACAATTAATAATTTCTTTAATAACTCGGTAAATATTTATGCTAGAATGATGAAGAAAGTCTTAAAATTTTTGGAATTTTACGTACAATAATTTGATATGCAATAATGTTAAATTCGGGGCTTTTCTGACCATTTTTGGGCCCAAAAAATCAAAATTTGGAAAAATAAATTCCCCAAAAAGGGGATTAGGGTTGTCCGATTGTTTTGCCCAACAAACTTGTCCACCCGTTTACAGAAGGCAAGGTTCCTACCAAATTTCAAGTAAATCGGACAAAAATTGCAACCCTGGAGTGCGAACACATATATATAAAGTTTTTAGCGACCCCCCAAAACGTGTTCAGGGGGTCACGTTAGGAATATCTATGGTGGTCCCAGGCTTAAGTTTTACCATGCGGGTTATGCTAATAGTTCACTTTTCCATAGGAAATTCACTAATAAATGATTTCCTTCCATTAGATTTGCATTAGAACTTACAGGACCCGTGGGGAGGAGTCCTAAGGTTGGATGCGGTCATTATCAGGTCTGTATGTTAATGTGATATGTAAGCTATATTCATGCAAAATTTCAGCTTAATCGGTCTGGTAATTTAGCCGTGATGGAACTCCAAATATCCATACGTGCATCCAAACAAACATCCTAACTTTCACATTTATAATATTAAGTAGGATATATATGTGTCCGTAAGAACAATAACTTATAAGCACTATAAACATGTAAAGCAGCATTTATGACTTTAAGTTTGAAAACCAGACAGATCGACCTATCCGAAGGGGTATTTTGGGGGGGTTTTGTACCCCAAAAATGGGTTTTTTGAATTTTTTACATATAATTTTTGAAAAAGTCAAATTTTAGTTTTAACCATTCGATTCAGCTTAAAAAAACACACAATTTGGTATTTCGATCATTCCTCTACGTCAATTGGTTACCGAGATATTGAAAGTGCTAAACACAGTACGTTGTCTAATGTTATTCTTATGGAGGAAAAGAAAATTTTTTTATCTCGCTTATTTATGAACGTATACTGACGAAACTTGGTATACAGCTTCATATCGTTGAGGTCTATTGATATTTGCTCCAAAAAATCTTTTTTGCATAACTCTCCCGTAGCAGCAAACCTGCGTACTCAGCCCCCATGTTATTCTTATGGATAATAATTAAATGCTCTGTCTCCCTTAATTATGAACATAAATGAATAAAAACTGGTATACGACTTCACCTAGTTGAGTTATATTAGCATGAAAACCCATTTTTTGTGTTCCTTGTTGCAGCAAACCTGCGTACTCAGCCCCAATATTATTCTTATGGAGAATAATTAAAATTGTATATATCGCTTATTTGTGAATATATTTTTATGAAACTTGGTAAGTGGCTTTATGTAGTGTTAAGACATTTATATCTCCATTGGAAATTCGCTGAGTATGCAGGTTTGCTGCGACGGGGGTATTTTTAAGGTATCACATGTCAAAATGAACCCTGCAATTGAAGTAGAGCAATGATCAAAATACCAAATTGTTTGTTTTTTAAGCTTAATTAAATAGTAAAAGTTAAAATTAGATTAAAACGAGTTTGCACGCAGCACACAGATGTGAGGGAAGTGAATTTCCACATAACAACTTTTAAAACTCAAAATCAGTGTAAAAACATATGTTTATTCCAATTTTTATTAAAATCTGAACACAGTGATTTTTTGGCTGTTCTGATGCTTCTGGTGTCATTTACCTGCAAAGTTTGGAATACAATTTTGCGCATTATAATGTTAGGAGAAGGTCCAGACAGACTTGAAAGTATGCGTGAGGTTGCTGGGGATGATAAAAGTACTCTAACAAAGGTATAACAGGCTTTTCTAGTGTAAAACCCCCATAAGACAACGTACTGTGTTTAGTCAAAACACATTTTCTTTAATAACTCGGTTAACATGTATGCTAGAATGACGAGGGAGGGCTTAAAACGTTTGCCTCACAATTCCCATCTTTCTACATGCATTAATTGTACATACTGTACAGGGCTTTTCTGACCCTTTTTGGGCCCAAAAACTCTAAATTTGAACGATTAATCCCCAAAAAAGGGGTTTAGAGTTTTCCAATTGTTTTGACCAACGAACTTGTCCAACTGATTACAGAAATAAATGTCCCTATCAAATTTTAAGTAAATCGGACAAAAAATGTGACCGCTACAGTACAAAAACACACACACACACACACACACATATATATATATATATATATACAATTTTGAGCGACCCCCCATAACGTGTTCAGGGGGACACATTAGGAACGTCTATGGTGGTTCCGGGCTTAAGTTTCACCGTGCGGGTCATGCTAATATTCACTTTCCAAAGGAAATTCAGTAATAAAAATTACATGTGAAAACCCAAAAAAAATTTTTGGGGTACAAAATCCCCCTTGGGATAGTGCGATTTGTCTGGTTTTCGAACTCGTACCAATAAATGGTACTTTACACATTTGTACCACATTCCATTAAGATCGGACCTTTTTTTACAAGAGTTATAATGCCTACGGACACATAAATATATATCAAATCTCATAGATAGTGTTCAACATGGTTTTCGTTCAAATAAATCGGTGACTACTGCTACTGTGGGCTTTGTTGAATATATTATTGAATCAGTTGATAAAGGAGAAGTTTGTGTGGGAATTTTCATGGATTTGTCAAAAGTATTTGGCACTGTCCATCATCTTACACTCTTACATAAACTATAAAGACACTTGGTGTTCATGGAACTGCCTTGAAGTGATTCGAGTCATACCTGTTGGGAAGATTTCAGTTTGTTGAATTAAGTCATAAGGAGTTTAATAAAGTTTCAAAAGAAAAATCAAATTTAAAATTAATAGCACATGGGAGTCCCCCAGGGATCTGTTTTAGGTTCACTCCTCTTTGTCTGCTATGTAAAAAATATTGCACAAACTCTTCAAAAAATACTACAAGACAACTTGGTGTTTATGCAGATGATTCAAATCTGAAAGTGTCAGCAAAAACCGTTGAAGATGTTGACATTTTATCTTTCCTGGAATTGGCAAATGTAATAGACTTTAAAAAAATCATAAATTAAAATTAAATTCATCAAAAATTAATTTTGTTTCCTTCAAGACTGTTCAGTGCAGTAGAAAGCTTGAACCAACAATTGCAATCGATTCTAGGCTAATAGAAATAAAAAAGTTTACTAAATTTTTGGAGCTGGATATAGATGAGAATTTGAGTTGGAATTGTCATGTGGAAATAAAAGGGTTTTTTGAAAATTAACTCAGGAATTTACGTTATACAAAGGATGTCATTTGTATGCACTGATATAAGTGTGTTACAAATGAAAACCAAACCCATATTCACTCCCATATTTCATTTGGCTTGGCTTTATATGGTCAACAACAAAATAAAACTGAAATTAAATTTTGAAGACACGAAAGAAAGCTGTCAGAATAATTTTCAATTTGAGACCTGATCATTCTGCAAAAGAATATTTCAAAACTTTAAAAATATTAACTGTATATATGGACAGTATATTTATGATATGGTATTTAGCAATTCAAATCCTTTAAAACAGAAATATGTTCAGTCTCACCAATATGATACTCAAAATAAAAATACCATTATACCCATTCACCATAGATTAGCATTTTATGAAAAAAAACCTTCATATATTGGATCAAAATTCTTATATAGACTTCCTATTTTGTTAAAAACTGAAAATTAAGATGTTAAAAAATTATTTATTTGAAAAACCATTATACTCATTTGAGGAGTTTTATAACACTTTTAGCCTTTAGTTTTCAGTTTGGAATTTGACACTATTCTCATGTATTATGGATACATATTTTGAAAAAATTGATGTGATTTGATATATATATATATATATATATATATATATATATATATATATATATATATATATATATATATATATACATATAATACCCCTGTCGCAGCAAACCTACTCCAATGAAATTCCAATGAATATATATGCCTCAATAACACATTAAGCCCTTTTCCCAAGATTCATAAGAAATATATTCACAAATAAGCGATATTTAAAATACAAGTTATATTCTCTATAAGAATAACATTGGGGATGAGTACGCAAGTTTGCTGCAACAAGGAACACAAAATAATGTGTTTTTATGCAAATATCATTAGAACTCATCTAAGTGATGTCGCATACCAAGTTTCATCTATATACATTCCTAAATAAGCGATATATAATATTTGAATCATTCTCTATAAGAATAATATGGGGACCGAGTACCTAGGTTTACTGCTAAGGGAACCTAAGGCGAAAAAATTGTTTTTTTGTGCAAACAACAAGAAACCACAACCAGATGAAGCCATATACCAAGTTTTGTCTGTTTATGTCCATAAATAAGCGGGATATAAAATTGTTCTTTTTCTCCATAAGAATATCATTAGACAACATTCTGTGTTTAACATTTTCAATATCTCAGTAACCAATTCACGTATAGCAACTGTCAAAATACCAAATTATTTGTTTGTCAAGCTGAATTCAATGGTGAAAATTAAAATTTGATTTAAATAAAAATTACATGTGACAACCCCAAAAAACCCATTTTTGGGGTACAAAACCCCCAAAAATCTCCCTTTGGATGTGCAATTCGTCTGTTTTCGAACTCGTTCAAATAAATGGTACTTATTTACACCTTTGTACCAAATTTCATTAAGATCGGACCTTTTTTTACGAGAGTTGTCGTCCTTACAGATATATATATATATATATATATATATATATATATATAAATAAATAAGTAAATAAATATAAATATATATATATATATATATATATACATTTAAACAAATTTGAATGAATGGTGTTTTTGGCATCTGGGTTCCTCTAAACGAAAAGTTATCATGGTCCCGAGCCTAGGTCTTACCATGCCGACTACGATAATAGCTTCTTCCCTACTGGGGAAATTCACTAAATAGTTAAATACCCCCGTCGCAGCAAACCTGCATACTCAGCGAATTTCCAATGAATATATAACATAACACATTAAAACACTTAACAGGATTCATAAGAAATGTATTCACAAACAAGCGATATTTAAAATATTAATTATTCTCCATAAGAATAACATTGGGCATGAGTACGCAGGTTTGCTGCAACAAGGCACACAAAATAATGGGTTTTTATGCAAATATCAATATAACTCATCTTAGTGAAGTCACATACTAAGTTTCATCCATGTACATTCATAAATAAGCGATATATAACATTTTAAGTATTTTCCATAAGAATAACATGGGGACCAAGTACCTAGGTTTGCTGCTACAGGAACCATAGGTGAAAAATTGTTTTTTGTGCAAACAACAATAAACCACAACTAGATCAAGCCATATACCAAATTTCGCCAGTTTATGTTCATAAATAAGCGAGATATACAATTTTTCCTTTTCTCCATAAGAATAACATTAGACAACGTACTGTGTTTAGCACTTTCAATATCTCGGTAACCAATTGACGTAGAGCAATGATCAAAATACCAAATTGTTTGTTTTTTTAAGCTGAATTCAATGGTCAAAAAAATTTGATTTATATTAAAACTATATGTGAAAACCCCAAAAAACACATTTTTGGGGTACAAAACCCCCCAAAAACCCCTCTTCGGATGGTGCGATTCATCTGGTTTTCGAACTCGTTCAAATAAATGGTACTTTACACATTTGTACTAAATTTCATTTAGATCGGACCTTTTTTACGAGAGTTATCGTGCTTACGGACACATATATATATATATTTATATATATATAAATATATATATAAATATATATATATATATACATATATAAAAATTTGAACGAATGGTGTTTTTTGCATCTGGGGACATCAAAATGAAAAGTTATCATGGTCTCGGGCTTAAGTCTTACCATGAGACCGTAATATTACCATGATATTACCGTAATATTACCGTAATATTACCATGATATGTGTAATATATATATTACACATATTTATATATATATATTTATATATATAAATATATATATATATATATATACATATATAAAAATTTGAACGAATGGTGTTTTTTGCATCTGGGGACATCAAAATGAAAAGTTATCATGGTCTCGGGCTTAAGTCTTACCATGAGACCTACGGTAATAGCTTCTTCCCTATAGGGGAAATTCGCTAAAAACAAACTTCCCTGGATTTTGTTTGGTTCTGTATAATTTTGTGATTTTTAAATTAAGATTTCATCTGCCATTTTTCCAATATGGCGGCCAACTTTACTTTTTCTTCTAAAATGCCCATAGTTTTATTATTGAATCAGGTAGAATATATAATTTTAAAACATTTTTATTCTTTGTATTTTTTTGCTAAACCCAACCGTTAGGTGATTTCTATTGTTTATAACAATAAGTATCTCACCTTATGAGTAGCTCTGGAGGCTATACAGTTAGGTTTAGGAAATAAACACCAAGAACAAACACGTTTTAAAATTTCACTTTCTAACCCATTTATTAATAAAATTAGGGTAGTTTCATAAGACAAAATTAAATTGGTAGCCATATTGGAAAAATGGCGGGGAAATGTTTGAAACTCGATATGTCAATTCCACAAACAAAATATTTCTATCTATTTTAGTTTAAAAAATACATATTTGTTTCAATACATAATTTATACACTGTATACAGTTTCGAACAAATGGTGTTTTTGGGATCTGGAGACCTCAACACAAAAAGTTATCATGATCCCGGGCCTAGGTCTTACCATGCCGGACTACGGTAATAGCTTCTTCCCTAGCTATGGGGGAAATTCGCTAAAATTCCGCCCCACACATCAGTGCGCTGCATAGAAAATTTGTTTCTAGTTTTCACAAGACTCTATAGAGAGGAAATCACACCCCCCACTCAGTTGTAACCGAACATTCTCGAGTTTTGACGATGACACCCGAACGAAAAATGTTTTGTTCTTATGTTTTGGCTACGTTTTTTAAAGTTTTAAAAAGTAATCTACCAACCCATTTTAACTCACGCTCTTTTTAAAATGAAAACCATAGCTAGGCTATCATACCGGCCGATTTCGGGGCCTTTTATGTCAATTACAAAAGGAAACCCCTGTAAATTGATATTATTATAATCAACTATACGTAAATTTAAATTAATAAAAAAACTATTAGTATTTTGGTTAAAACAACAAAAATATGATTATTAACAATTTTACATCTTCAAAAAGATAACCATAATGTGCAGTCTCAAACTGGGAACCTCCAAAGTATCTAACTAACGTCACTGAGCCATTTCGCCATGTCTGCTAATGTTAATTTTATTGAAAATGAAGCGATAGCACTTACTATAAACACAGCTGTTTTATGTCGTCACTAGAGGAGAGTGGGGGGTGCAATTTCCTGTCTGTAGAATCTTTTTTTTCATACTTCATATTGTTGAATAAGTTACCTAGTAACAGTCACACAACATTCTAAAATTATTTCACAAGTTTGTTGGTTTAAATCCTGCTCTCCATTTAAACAAACTATGCTGGGAATGACGGTTGTGAGTAAAACATAGATTAAAAAATGTGGATATTAGAATCATGAATTCGTACTAGTTTTAAGACTCTTAACCACTAATGCACACTTTGATTCATATAAAAGCAAATATGTATGAATGTACTGTGATGCAAATATGTATGAATGTACTGTGATACAAATATGTATGAATGTAATGTGATACAAATATGTGTGAATGTACTGTGATACAAATATGTATGAATGTGCTGTGATGCAAATATGTATGAATGTACTGTGATGCAAATATGTATGATACACGAGGGGGATTCCTGGAGTTTTCTAGTTACTGACTAGGACGGTCCTATAGTAGGACCACACAATTACAGCACATTAGTAATTCCAGGAGCCAGGGACAATTATTAGAAGAAGAGTTGTCAATATAGATCAAGTGGCTTAAGTAACAGATACATGTGGAAAACCACTACTCCAGATATAGGTCTGGATATATAACTTAGATAGTCATTACATAAACCTAACGTTTTCATTAAATGTACCATATAATAGAATAACTTTATCTTTCAAATGGATTACAATCGTCGTAATAATTTAATAAATAGTACTAGTTAATACCAGCAAAAAATTCATTTCTTTCAAATTTTCTAAAACAAGTTTGTACATTATTTTAAAAGAAATTTTTGATCATCCAAGGAATAAATATTATCAATTAAAAACTTTACGTTTTTTAAAGCACTTAATTCTAGTTAAGAAAATCAAATGGCAGTTTATTTTAGTCTAAGACAATAGCAATCTTTTGCAACCTTGGTCAAGAAATGTTGAGGTCTTCAGGTAGTCTGGTTCCATTACCATGAACTTCATAAGAATTCATCTAGATTTTCTTTAAAATGTTGAAGGTACCGAAACGAGTTTACTTTGAAGTGTCAAAATACCAAAATGTTTGAACCAGGATTCCCAGCTATCTATACCACATTTACCATTGTACACAAGGCCTTCTTTTTCCACAATGAAGGAAAAATCATTTGTTTTTATATACATAATAATAATTTGAACTTTAATTCCAATCGTTTGCGAAAGTATAAGCATTTCAGTTATCCCACTCTGAACACATTGTATGGCACATGTCATCCCTAATGTTGTGAAGGCTGAGCTAGTTCTTATGCTTAGTTCTTGAAGATTGGAGACGTTAAGACTTAACCGAAACTCGGGTAAACTTAACGATAAACTCGGGTTTTAACCGAAACCCATATGAAATCCTATAGTTTTGAGATCCGGAGACAGAGTATGGAGCTGTTTGAGCGTTCATAGCACCTGCCTTCAGTGCAGGTTATTTTTTAAGGTTTTTTTAGTTTAATATAATGGCAATGAATCAGCTGATCTTTGAAAATAACGTTAAAATCTATATATTAATACGCTAGGGGTTTTTTCTTCACAGCCAAAACTCGATAACGGCTGAGGTGTCAAATTAAATGTATTTTTACGTATATTTGCCAATACGTCTCAGAATTTTAAGAAAGGGCATCACTTAAATACAGTAAAGGGCTGAATTTGCGGAACAGTGGCGCTATACGACGGCGGAAGTCTAAACTACGTGTTGATTATCATCCGTTTGAATATCAGATGTTTTGTTATGTTTGTTTACAACTGAAGTAACTTTTCATTGGGTAAAGACTTGCTCGGATTCAACAACAGGACAACTAGTAACCATTATCTGTTTTACTGCCAAATATCTTTAAAATTATCTAAATGTGCCCAATTGTGATTATAGAGTCTAAAAAGTCCAGATTTTTCTTAGATACCCAGTGTTCTTCTTAAACGCTATATTTGTAAAGGACTTACTGATCAAATAATGTTTCAAGTTATTTAAAGTACTGCGAACATGTTTTTAATTTTTGACAGTGTTATTAAAATAACTACAAATAAGATATTTTTTCTGGAAACACCCCATAGTATATTATGCTTTTCAAGGACATTTCTGACAAAAAATACATATTTAGCTAATGCTATCATCAATTATAATAAATGGTAATTTTTACCTTGCATAAACTCCATGGCATGATACTTTAAAACAAACTTATTTCCCATGCAGTCTTGAAAAAAATTCAACTTGTTTTTGGTAAAATCGTTATTTTGGAGGCTAAAATTTATTTGTGTGGGTGGAGGTGATAACTTAATTGCATTATACTAAGATTTGCCTTGAGCCCCCAAAGCTATGAAAATAGGTAACATCCAAAATAGTTTCATATATTATGCTTTTTTTCTCATAAATTGCGACCCTCATGTGACTAACATACCTATTAAAATCTGTTTTTAAACTACTAGTACATGACTATTAGTTTTGTTTATATAGTGTTTGTTAGCAATATCTTTCTTTACCAAAACTATGATCTAGTTTAGATTTCAATAGTTCATAGTTTTGAAATCGTGTGATGCCCAAAGAAATAATACATAATGGGACCACTCTGAACACAAAATATTATTTCCATGGGGAAAAATACTTTTGTAAACACAATTTGATACAGCCCATTTATTTATTTTACCTGTATGTATTACAATGAGTATAATTATTATATAACAAATTCCAAACTGCTAGTATTAAGCATGCATTTAGCATAAAAAGCATTGGTGTCTACACTTGTTCTTCAGGTAAGTCAATTTCTTCTTATTTATATAAATTAGAAATGTAATTAAAGCTAGCCTTTTTTAAATTGGCAAAAATAAGATTTTCTTACTTTGTTTTACTTACTTCAGCTTCTTTAGCTTTGGCCTTTGGTTAGGACCACATTATACCGCTTCCACACTCGGGCTAAATGCTGTCATTGAGTCACTCGGGTGAGCGACACAGCGAGTGACTCGGGACTCTGCTGATCTTTTGTCGCAAAAACGACTTGGGGATTATGTTAATCACCAAGAGTACTTACCTACGTTTAAAGCAGTATATAGAGTTAAAGTTTCTCGCGATTTGAACATATTTTTATTGAATAGGATAATACAGATTTCGTTCCCAAACATCATAGTTATTATAACCTAAATACAAATTAAATTTGTAAGAAGTTGCTAGGTCACCATATATTAATTACTTGATTATATTGTGTAACTTGAGACAATCTGTTCCGTCTACACTCTTAATTTGAAATTCTTAAAAGATTTATTCTAGGGATTTTTTAAGCTGTCCCATTTTTTCTCTTACTCTACTTAAAAAATGAATGGAAATATTTTGTGGTGACACCCACAGAGTGCAAGGTCATTTTAGGAATTCCAAACTCACTGCTTCCAAAATATTTTGATATTTATCCAAAATAATAACATCAGATATGCAAAATTGGTTCTTTAAACAAATTAATGTTAACTGTCTCACACTGTCTATAGCAATGCATAACGCTAAATATTAAACTCCCTCTAACAAAGAAGTTAGTCTGATCTGAAAGAAGATAGGTCTGATCTGATATCTCTCTAAAAAGCTCATTACTAATTCAATCAACCACTCATTTTAAATAACCAAACAAACATAACCTAAATTTAAAAACATTAGTCTGCACTTATAATAATAATACAGTTAAACAATCATGAGTTAATACTCCTTCTGAGATTAAAATTGATTTCATGTTGATACACAACACGAACGAACGAGTGTTGAGCATGGCGAGATGATACATTCTGACCATCAACGAACTTGCTGACCACATTCTCGTGTTCGACTTTGCCCACTTATACTTGGCCAGAGTGGGGAGAAGGCATTACGGTTTTAAAACACATCAATACTGGGCAAGAAAATTGGTACCTTTGGAAATATTTAAAAGCCATATCTGGAAAATCCAATAAAATAAGCGTTTTTTAGTGGCTGTGGTTGAATACTTTTTCTCAAGGCATTTTTTTAGTAGCTATGAATCTTAAGACAAGAAGCTGGAAAGTAGGATACAGCTGAAAAATGTTTGATCAAATTACATTTAAATATTAATTTTAGAAATTTGGGTGAGAGAGAAGAGTTACTGTTGGTTGTAGGTGGAATTCAAATATAGAAAATACCCCAGTCATTTTGGTAGGTAGGCCTAAAGAGATCTTTTTCATAACAAAAAAAAGGTTATTCTTTGAAAGGTACGGTTGAGTCTAACATAGATATTTCAATACTAACATTTAAAATTTATCAATATTAATACTATTTTTTCTCTAAAAGACTTTATTGTTAAAGTTTTAAAAGTTATGTTCTTAAAAATAAGAAATACAATTTCCAGCTTTTATGGTTTTCTAAGCAAATAGCTTCATGTGTTTGTTTTCTCTTTTGTTGCAGGTGACCTCCAGGAGAGACTCCCCTATTTCAAGAACCAACTTTCACTTTGTATGGGCTTAACCCACTACTCATAACCCACACACCAAGGTGGCCCAAAAGGTAATTTTTCAGGACTCTAATGAGGCCTGTAAAATAACCTATTCCAGTCCCTTTAAACAAATCAACTTTACCATTAAAAAGTTGAAAGTATAGTAATGCTTCAAATCCATCGTGACCATTCTAATTTTTTATGTATTTTAGGTAATTATTCCTCCCTTAAAATCTCCTTTAAATGCTATAGCAATATTTCATATCATTAAGAACAACTATTCCACACATTTTTTCTAACTCAATATATCCTATCATCTCCTAAATATCTTCATTCTCCCAGCCCCTAGTTTCCAGGCCACCTTGTCCCCCTGCTCCTGAATCCCACCCCTGTGACACTGTCACCGCGACATTCTTGTAGGATAATTGGACGAAAGTGCACTGACCAGATCCCACGAGGTATGGTTATCGAGACTTTTGATCCCTACACCTTAGAAGTCCAAGTTAGAATTGTTCACTCCTCGTGGGTGAACCGAACCCTTCTAGGTGTCCAACGAGGCGACTCACAGTTCACTCTCCGCTCACATTTACATTTGGAAGTGATTCTGCAACAATCGGCTTTCATCCTCTGAAGCCGATACACTCTGAGAATCGTCTTTCCTGGACTACTGAAGGGAGAAACTCCACAACTCTCTCATCTGCTTCTCCACCCGTGATCCTACCCTTGTGCTGACTGTGGGAGAACAGCCTGTCCAGTCCAAAGATCCACCAGCTGCTTCTACTACCCATTTGTGGTTAGTATTAATTTTTTAAATCATTATATTTTAGCTAAAATCCTTGTTTGAAAGATTAGTGTTTTGGGTAAGTACATGTATTTGTAGAAAAACAGTTTGGAATTTGTTACATTGTATTGGTTAAAATTAAAATTATTATAAAGATATTTTCATTACTCATTCTACTATGGTAATAAATCCCAGCACTTAAAAAAAATAATCACTATCAAGAAACTGACACATACTTGCTCCTGACTTTCCAAATTCAATGAATAAATTTATTTTTATTTACTAAATATAAAATATTAGCTGCCATCGTTCCTGGTTTCACCCGGGAATACGACAGTTGTGTGTGCTGCATTCTGTGGTTGAAATTTTCATCAGCTCAAACCAAAGTGAATGTCCATAAGAATAACACAGGATTGGAACTTTGAAGCCCCGTGGAGCATAGCCCTATGGGAATTTCTTAAAATCCCTTCTTAGTAGGTGCCTATATGCTATAAGAGGAGTCTACATGAAAAATTTCATGCTTCTAGGTGCAATGGTTTGGCCTGGGCGTTGATCGGAATTTCGTATTTATAGATATAGATTAAGTATGGTACTTAAAATTTACTATGAAATTAAAATTTAACAACTTTTTGATTTGCATGATAAATATGTTTTTACAACTGCAGGATATAATTAAAAACAACACTTCAAATTATATTTACACTTACTACTCTTCTAGCAAACAAGGCAGTTCAAAGATGTAATACACCCATCGCAGCAAACCTGCATACTCAGCGAATTTCCAATGAATATATAACATAACAAATTAACACTTAATGGGATTCATAAGAAATATATTCACAAACAAGCAATATTAAAAATATTAATTATTCTCCATAAGAATAACATTGAAGATGAGTACGCAGGTTTGCTGCAACAAGGAAATTAAAAATAATGGGGTTGTATGCAATTATCATTAGAACTCATCTAAGTAAAGTCACATCCCAAGTTTCATTCATATACATTTATAAGTAAGCGATATATAACATTTTAATTATTCTCCATAAGAATAACATGGGGACCGATTACCTAGGTTTGCTGCTACGGTAACCATAAGTGAAAATTTTGTATTTTGTGCAAACAATGATAAACCCCAACCAGATGAAGCCATATACCAAATTTTGTCAGTTTATGTTCATAAATAAGCGAGATATACAATTTTTCTTTTTCTCCATAAGAATAACATTAGACAACGTACTGTGTTTAGCACTTTCAATATCTCAGGAACCAATTGACGTAGAGCAATGATAAAAATATCAAATTGTTTGTTTTTTTATGATGAATTAAATGGTAAAAATTTAAATTTGATTTAAATAACAATTACATGAGGAAACCCCCAAAAACCCATTTTTGGGGTACAAAACCCCCCTTTGGATGGTGTGATTCATCTGGTTTTCGAACTCGTTCAAATAAATGATGCTTTACACATTTGTACCAAATTTCATTAAGATCGGACCTTTTTTACGAGAGTTATCGTGCTTACAGACACACACACACACACACACATATATATATATATATATATATATACATATATAAAAATTTGAACGTATGGTGTTTTTGGCATCTGGGGACCTCACAATGAAAAGTTATTATGGTCTCGGGCTTAAGTCTTACCATGAGACCTATGGTAATAGCTTCTTCCCTATAGGGGAAATTCGCTAAAAACAGAAAAGTTATCCAACAAACAATTTCTGGATGTACTTTAAAGAGGGGGGGAGAGAGGGAATTGAAAATACACCCGTCGCAGCAAACCTGCATACTCAGCGAATTTCCAATGAATTATAACATAACACATTAAGCCACTTAACAAGATTCATAAGAAATATATTCACAAACTAGCGATATTTAAAATATGAATTATTCTCCATAAGAATAACATTGGGGATGAGTACGCAGGTTTGCTGCAACAAGGAACACAAAATAATGGGTTTTTATGCAAATATCAATAGAACTCAGCTAAGTGAAGTCACATACCAAGTTTCATCTATATACATTAATAAATAAGCGATATATAACATTTGAATTATTTTCCATAAGAATAACATGGGGACCGAGTACCTAGGTTTGCTGCTACGGGAACTATAGGCGAAAAATTTGTTTTTTTGTGCAAACAACAATAAACCACAACCAGATGAAGCCATATACCAAATTTTGTCAGTTTATTTTCATAAATAAGCGAGATATACATTTTTTCTTTTTCTCCATAAGAATAACGTTAGACAACGTACTGTGTTTAGCACTTTCAATATCTCAGTAACCAATTGACGTAGAGCAATGATCAAGATACCAAATTGTTTGTTTTTTTATGTTGAATTCAATGGTCAAAAATTAAAATTTGATTTAAATAAAAATTACATGTGGAAACCCCAAAAAACCCATTTTTGGGGTACAAAACCCCCCTTTGGATGGTGCGATTCGTCTGGTTTTCGAACCCGTTCAAATAAATGGTACTTTACACGTTTGTACCACATTTCATTAAGATCGGACCTTTTTTACGAGAGTTATCATGCTTACGGACACATATATGAATATATATATATATATATATATATATATATATATATATACATATATCAAAATTTGAACGAATGGTGTTTTTGGCATCTGGGGACCTCAAAATAAAAAGTTATCATGGTCTCGGGCTTAAGTCTTACCATGAGACCTACGGTAATAGCTTCTTCCCTATAGGGTAAATTCGCTAAAAGAAATAATGGTAGTCTACAAAGCTTAATAGAAAGCAAATTACAAGTTGTGATCACCCTGATGGTACAGCTCGCTTAACAGCCTGTAGACGTAGGAAGGAGCGTGACCCCCCCCCCCTGAAAAATAAATATAAAGTAGATTACTTTACTTATAAAATCACATTCAATTTACAATTAGTTTTGTTTTCACTAAACCTATAAAACGAGTTCGCATGCAGCACGCTGATGTGAGAGAAGTAAATTTCCACTTAAAAAACTTAATCAAAAACAAAATCAGAGTTAAAACATACATTTATTCCAATTTGTATCTAAATCTGAAAACATTTATTTTTTTGGCTGTTCTGTTGCTCCTGGTTCCATTTACCTGCAATGCTGGGAATACAATATTGCACATTATAAGGTTAGGAGAAGGTCCAGTCAGGATTTAAAGTAGGCGTGAGGTTGCTGGGGATGATAAATACCCCCGTCGCAGCAAACCTGCATACTCAGCGAATTTCCAATGAATATATAACATAACACATTATATCACTTAACAGGATTCATAAGAAATGTATTCACAAACAAGCGATATTTAAAATATTAATCATCCTCCATAAGAATAACATTGGGGATGAGTACACAGGTTTGCTGCAACAAGGCACACAAAATAATGGGTTTTTATGCAAATATCAATAGAACTCATTTAGTGAAGTTACATCCCAAGTTTCATCCATATACCTTCATAAATAAGCGATATATAACATTTTAAGTACTTTCCATAAGAATAAAATGGGGAGGAAGTACCTAGGTTTGCTGCTACAGGAGCCATAGGCGAAAAATTGTTTTTTTTGTGCAAACAACAATAAACCATAACCAGATCAAGCCATATACCAAATTTCGCCAGTTTATGTTCATAAATAAGCGAGATATACAATTTTTCTTTTTCTCCATAAGAATAACATTAGACAACGTACTGTGTTTAGCACTTTCAATATCTCAGGAACCAATTGACGTAGAGCAATGATAAAAATATCAAATTGTTTGTTTTTTTATGATGAATTAAATGGTAAAAATTTAAATTTAATTTAAATAAAAATTACATGAGGAAACCCCAAAAAACCCATTTTTGGGGTACAAAACCCCCCAAAAACCCCCCTTTGGATGGTGTGATTCATCTGGTTTTCGAACTCTTTCAAATAAATGATGCTTTACACATTTGTACCAAATTTCATTAAGATCGGACCTTTTTTACGAGAGTTATCGTGCTTACGGACACACATATATATATATATATATATATATATATATATATATATATATATATATATATATACATATATAAAAATTTGAACGAATGGTGTTTTTGGCATCTGGGGACCTCAAAATGAAAAGTTATCATGGTCTCGGGCTTAAGTCTTACCATGAGACCTACGGTAATAGCTTCTTCCCTATAGGGGAAATTCGCTAAAATAAACCAAAAAATGAATAACAGGTTTTTCTAATGGAGAACTCCCATAAGCAATGTACTGTCTTTAGTCGATGTACATTTTCTTTAATAACTCGTTAAATATTTTTGCTATAAAGATGACAGAGGCCTTAAATCTTTCGCCTTACTTATCTCCTACTTTTTACATGCAATTATTTTACATCCGGGGCTTTTCTGACCCTTTTTGCGCCCAAAAACTCAAAATTTCAAAGAATAATCCTCATAAAAGTCGGTTAGAGTTATCTGATTGTTTTGGCCAACAATCTTGTCCAATTCATTGAAGAAAGGAATGTCTCTACCAAATTTAAAGTAAATCGGACAAAAGATGTGACCGCTAGAGTGCAAACACATATATACATATAATTTTGAACGACCCCAATAACGTGTTCAGGGGGTCACGTCAGGAACTTCTATGGTGGTTCCGGGCTTAAGTTTCACTGTGCGGGTTATGCTAATAGTTAACTTTTCCATAGGAAATTCACTAATAAATTGTTTTACATATATTTTACAGTCATTTAAATTTGTAATAATACACTGATTACAATTGATCTAGCGTTAGTTTTGAAGTGTTTTGCATTAGTGAAATCCAGTTTTGTTTAATTGATGCTAAAACGGAGTTCAGTTTTAACACCCTATATACGCTACATGCAAACTTTGTAAACATTAAGGCTTTTGTTTTAAGACTTATCCCCACATATTATATAGTAAAAAGTGCGTCTAGGTGTGCAGTTGTGCAAACTGCTTTTGGATTTTTGATTTAGGCCTCAGGGCTTTGTTCCACGGGACTTCCAAGTCCCAATGATATTCAAATGGAGGAGAGTTTTATTTCGTTTGTGTCACGTGTTAGTTCTTATTTCAATTCAAATAAATAAACAGCTGTTATAAGGCTTATATCCAACTAAAGACTGTCATTGTTTTGTTTACTGCAGGTCAATTATTTAGACGGTGACCTGCGCGAAAATATTTCGCGCTTGTAGAGGAGGAAAAAACAACCTCCCACCAATTCTCCCTCGAGCCACGAGAAGGGTCAGGGGGAGTGAGACCCCATCCACCATTCATACACAACAGTTGGCAAAGAACTTAGTAATGACTAACTTGTTATTTTTTGGGGAACGGTTGCAACTATTAAAACTCCGCCTTACAATTAAGTATTATTTTAAATGTTTTTAGCTTTATAAAACTGATATGATCTTGATTTAGATCAGCTGGAAAATATGTTAACTACATAAACAAACGTCACGGGATTCTATATTTCATGCCTAATAAATACCTACAGTTGAATTAAGTTGACCATTTATTGTTCGTTAAATATTAATCCTGAACTAAGTCATATGATGAGTTGGCTACCTAATCTAGCAAACTTACCTAGTTGTCATCCCTCATAACTGCTTTAAGAGAGCCTAAATATTTTTAAGAACATTAAACCATTGACTATAAATACTGAAGTTATTTTTATATATATATTTTTTTTATTGAAATCAGCTTTAAAAAACGCACAATTTGGTGTTTTGATCATTGCTCTACGTCAAATGGTTACAGAGATATTGAAAATGCTAAACACAGTACGTTGTCCAATGTTATTCTTATGGAGGATAAGAAAAATTGTATATCTCGCTTATTTATCAACTTTTCCTGATGAAACTTGGTATATTGCTTCATATCTTTGTGATCTGTTGATATTTGCACTAAAAAATATTTTTTATCCGATATTTCCCTTAGCAGCAAACCTGCGTACTCAGCCCCCATGTTATTCTTGTGGAAAATAAGTAATGTATATTCTCCCTTAATTATGAACATAAATTAATAAAATTTGGTATGTGGCTTTACCTACTCGGGTTATATTGATATTTGTATAAAACCCCATTTTTTGTGTTCCTTGCTTCAGCAAACCTGCATACTCAGCTGCCATTTTATTCTTATGGAGAATTAAAATGTCATAAATCGTTTATTTATGAATGTATATTGATGAAACTTGGTATGTGGCTTATGTGGTATTAAGATACATATGCATTGGAAATTTGCTGAGTACGCAGGTTTGCTGCTACGGGGGTATTTAATTGTGCCTTGTGTGTCATTGTACTATGTGTGTTCGTGTTTCAATTTTAAATTTACATGACAAATCTTGAAGATGCTGCCTAAGGATGTGGTCGTTGCCACAAAACATGTAGTATAGTTGTGTATATGTTATATATTGTATATTGTATATTAGTATAGTATATATATATATTAGAAAATAAAAATTTGTTTTATAATATATATATATATATATATATATATATATATATATATATATATATACTTGCTGTTACCCGCAGCTTCGCTTACGACAAATTAAAACACATTAACCAACCAGAAACTGACCAGAACTATCAAATCTTTGTTTAGTTTTACCATATGACTTTTGCCCTAACCGACAAACAACTACAGCAGGTAATTTTATAAACGAGATCGCACGCAGCACTCTGAAGTGAGGGAAGTGAATTTACGCATTAAAACCTTAAAAAAAATAGTTGCAACACAACAGGATATTGAAAGGTAACAAGTTTATTTTATTACTGATTTAAACATCAATATCCAGAAGTAGGAAAATTAATTCAGATTAAATCTATTATTTTACTGTCAACTGTATACTTTTTATTATACACAAGTCAAGTCAGTTGGAGTCTTTATATTCAGTGACGACAAGTACAACTTTAATGTTTTTAGTGAATTAAAAAGTTTAATGTGCCAGACACATAGTGGAAACATTGGTAAAGCGTAAATCTCATGACTGAATAATCAAGTTTAATTTTATTCTGTATATAACATTTGTTTTCAAATAATCAAGTACTCACATCTCAGCATGAAGAAAATCGCATGTACTTGTTCAATATTTAAACATTGATAACGTAACTAATGGCATAATACTTTAGAAACACTTATGAAAAATTAAAATGGTATTCCATTTTGTATGAATTTAAAGACTTCATGAATTTACTCTGCTGCGATATAGCAAGTGGAAAGTTGTACAAATATAACCAGTTGACCAGTTTTGAACAGTGCAGTATTTCCTGTTTGAGGATTCATAACCCACCACTCACGGCTAACTACATAGGTGAACTACATACGTAAAAAATATAATTTAAAAACAAATTAAATTTGTCAAATAGTTTAAGTACAGATCACAATTAATCATGATAGGATAATCGGATATGGATAACCAAAGAAATTAATTTAATCCTAATATCAATGTACTAAGCAATTCTACAAGACACTTTTTGTAAATTTGTAACACTCCTCAGCCGCTCATCAGTCTAACCTTTTTTAGTCAGGGTTTGAAGGAATTTTTTTCCCTGAATTTGTTCTTTGATTCGGAATGAGATGATATAACAAGTGAATTATGAAAATGTAAAACTGCTGCTTAGAAATACAATATAAAACAAAACAAATAATTACCTCCGCCATACTTAGCGAATTTCCAATGAATAAACAAATTTCCAATGTCTTAATAACAAATTAATTCACTTACCAGGATTCATAAGAAATATATTCACAAATAAGCGATATTTAAAATAGTAATTATTCTCAATAAGAATACCATTGGGGATGAGTATACAGGTTTGCTGCAACAAGGAACTCAAAATACAGTAATGGGTTTTTGTGCAAATGTCAATAGAGCTTATCTAAGTGAAGTCACATACCAAGTTGCAACCATATACATTCATAAATAAGCGATATATATATAACATTTTAATTATTCTCCATAAGATTAACATGTGGACTGAGTATCTAGGTTTGCTGCTTCGGGAACCATAGGAGAAAAATTGTTTATTTGTGCAAACAACAATAAACCACAATCAGATGAAGCCGAGTGAACAGGAATTGTTTTAGCGAATTTCCTATAGGGAAGAAGCTATTACCGTAGTCGGCATGGAAAGACCTAGGCCCGGGACAATGATAACTTTTTGTTTGGATGGTGTCCCCAGATGCCAAAAACACCATTCGTTCAAATTTGTATATATATATATGTATATTATATATATATTTTATATATATATATATATATATAAAATAGTAGTAACATTTTAAAAAAATTTAAAAAATCAGCAGCCCTAATCAATCAGAAATATTCAATATATATATATAAGAAAATACAAATTTGTATTTTCTAATATATATATATATTGAATATTTCTGATTGATTAGGGCTGCTGATTTTTTAAAATTTTTTAAAATGTTAATACTATTATATATATATACAAATTTGAACGAATGGTGTTTTTGGCATTTGGGGACACCAACCAAACAAAAAGTTATCATTGTCCCGGGCCTAGGTCTTTCCATATATATATATTAGCTGTTACCCGCAGCTTCGCTTACGACAAATTAAAACACATTAACCAACCAGAAACTGACCAGAACTATCAAATCTTTGTTTAGTTTTACCATATGACTTTTGCCCTAACCGACAAACAACTACAGCTGGTAATTTTATAAACGAGATCGCATGCAGCACTCTGAAGTGAGGGAAGTGAATTTACGCATTAAAACCTTAAAAAAAAATTAATAAAGGGTTTCAAACAACTCTGGTAACATTTTTTTTTAAATTGAAAAATGTTATTTTTGGCTGTTCTGATGCTCCTGGTTATATTTAAACTGACTTTTAGGATGGCAATAATGTATATTATAAGGTTAGTAGGAGGTATATTCAGGATAAAAAGTTGGTACCGGTATAGGGGTATTGGGGGTGATAAAACTACATAAATATATGAAAAACAGCCTTATCCAGTGTAAAATCCCCATAAGACAACGTACTGTGTTAAGACAATTAATATTTTTTTAATATCTCGGTAAATATTTGTGCTAGAATGATGAAGGAGGGCTTAAAATTTTTGGCCTTTTAAGTACAATAATTTGATATGCAATAATGTTAAATTCGGGGCTTTTCTGAGCGTTTTTGGGCCCAAAAACTCAAAATTTGAAAAAGTAAATCCCCTAAAAAGGGGATTAGAGTTGTCCGATTGTTTTGCCCAACAAACTTGTCCACCCATTTACAGAAGGCAAGGTTCCTACCAAGTTTCAAGTAAATCGGACAAAAATTGCAACCGCTGGAGTGCGAACTCATATATATATAAAGTTTTTAGCGACCCCCCAAAATGTGTTCAGGGGGTCACGTTAGGAACATCTATGGTGGGCCCGGGCTTAAGTTTTACCGTGCTAAACATACTAATAGTTCACTTTTCCATAGGAAATTCACTAATAAATTATTTCCTTCCATAAGATTTGCATTAGAACTTACAGGACCCGTGGGGAGGAGTCCTAAGGTTGGATGCGGTCATTATCAGGTCTGTATGTTAATGTGATATGTAAGCTATATTCATGCAAAATTTCATCTTAATCGGTCTGGTAATTTAGCCGTGATGGAACTCCAAATATCCATACGTGCATCCAAACAAACATCCAAACTTTCACATTTATAATATTAAGTAGGATATATATGTGTCCGTAAGCACAATAACTCTCATAAAAAAGGTCTGATCTTAATGAAATTTGGTTCAAATGTGTAAAGTACCATTTATTTTAACGAGTTCGAAATCTAGACGAATCACACCATCCGAAGGGGGATTTTGGGGGGGTTTTGTACCCCAAAAATGGTTTTTTTGGGGTTTTCTCATGTAATTTTTATTTTATCTAATTTTAATTTTTACTGTTCAATTCAGCTTAAAAAAACAAACAATTTGGTATTTTGATCATACTCTACGTCAATTGGTTACTGAGATATTGAAAATGCTAAACACAGTACGTTGTCCAATGTTACTCTTATGGAGAAAAATAACAATTTAATATCTCGCTTATTTATGAACATAAACTGACAAAACTTGGTATACGGCTTCATCTGATTGTGGTTTAATGTTGTTTGAACAAAAAAAATTTTTGACTATAGTCCCGTAGCAGCAAACCTAGGTCCTCACTCCCCATGTTATTCTTATGGAGGATAATTAAAATGTTATATATTGATTATTTATGAATGTATATGGATGAAACTTTGTGTGTGACTTCACTTAGAAAAGCTCTATTGATATTTGCATAACAACCCATGATTTTGTGTTCCTTGTGGTAGCAAACCTGAATAGTCATCCCCAAAGTTATTCTTATGGAGAATAATTAATTAGTATAAATAGTATCCCTTATTTTTGAATATTTGAATTTTTTATTTTTGAATTTTTTAAAAAGCTATATGATATGTAATTCTTAGTCTCCTTGCTTTCAGGAAATCTGTTTCAAAATCAGCAGTAAAAGTAGTCACTTTGCCTATTCACGTTTTCTCTGTTATTCATTTTGTTTATAGATTTGAATATAGCAAATTTTCAGTGAAAAATCATCATACTTTATCTTGGTTTATTCCAAACTGAATGATGGGAGACGGCTTAAATTAAAAGTCTTGATCCCAAGGACTCGGGAAAAATAGCAGTATTTCTAAAAAATTACCAGCAAACGAGAAATAACGTGAAACATCCCCCATAAGAAAAGCATGGGGATATAAAAACGTCTGCTTGGTTTACATTCAAACATGGGATTACTTGCCTACTTTGTTTACGAACTGACATGTTCTTACTTATTTAGTTTTAATAAAAAAGTAAAACAATCAGATGAGGCAGAGTATTAGAGCAAGGTTATGAACTTTGGCCCCTTCAAGCCACAAGTATATGTTTATGTCCGTAAACATATACTATAACTATATACTATATTACATATACTATATACTATATACCATATACATATAACATATACTATATTTTGTTTGTTGGTTATGTGGCTTAAGAGGGGGGCTCCAGTCCTCTGCTACCTGCTTCTCCCATAATACCCAATGTTAACTCTCAGAGTCTGTCCCTCCTCAGAGGATTAACCGAAATAGTTGATTTATGGTTCATTTTATGAGCAAAAAGTACATACCGGTAGCGATTTCAGTGAGGAGAATTTTTATATCACAAATAGTACACACATAACAAATTTTTTAAAACACCGTAGTTTATCTAAATTTCTTTCAATGATTATTATTTGTGATACCGAAATGTTGCTCAATATAATTGCTAGATGTTTTTTGGCTCCTTAAAATGACCCACACATCAACGATAGCAGATAATCCGTTGAGAGGAGGGATGGGCTTTGAATGTTAACATTGGCCTTGTGGGGGAAGCAGGTAGAATCGCCAAAAGTTTCATGACTGGAGCGCCCTTTTGTTAAATATATCATTTTACTCAAATAAGTTCCTACTTATCCTAATTTTTGAGGCCGAAAATCTCCTTCTTTTCCCCAAAAACCTCCTACTTTTCCTATTAGCGAATTTCCCCTATAGGGAAGAAGCTATTACCGTAGTCGGCATGGTAAGACCTAGGCCCAGGACCATGATAACCTTTTCGTTTTGAGGTCCCCAGACCCCAAAAACACGTTTCGTTCGATACTGTATATATATATATATATATATATATATATATATATATGTGTCCGTGAGCACGATAACTCTCGTAAAAATGATCCGATTTTGACGAAATTTGGTATAAACATGTAAAGCAGCATTTATGACTTTAAGTTCGAAAACCAGACAGATCGACCTATCCGAAAGGGTATTTTGGGGGGGTTTTGTACCCCAAAAATGGGTTTTTTGAATTTTTTATATATAATTTTTGAAAAAGTCAAATTTTAGTTTTAACCATTCAATTCAGCTTAAAAAAACACACAATTTGGTATTTCGATCATTCCTCTACGTCAATTGGTTACCGAGATATTGAAAGTGCTAAACACAGTACGTTGTCTAATGTTATTCTTATGGAGGAAAAGAAAATTTGTTTATCTCGCTTATTAATGAACGTATACTGACGAAACTTGGTATACAGCTTCATCTCGTTAAGGTCTATTGATATTTGCTCCAAAAAATCTTTTTTGCATAACTCTCCCGTAGCAGCAAACCTGCGTACTCAGCCCCCATGTTATTCTTATGGATAATAATTAAATGCTCTGTCTCCCTTAATTATGAACATAAATGAATAAAAACTGGTATACGACTTCACCTAGTTGAGTTATATTGATATTAGCATGAAAACCCATTTTTTGTGTTCCTTGTTGCAGCAAATCTGCGTACTCAGCCACAATGTTATTCTTATGGAGAATAATTAAAATTGTATATATCGCTTATTTGTGAATATATTTTTATGAAACTTGGTAAGTGGCTTTATGTAGTGTTAAGACATTTATATCTCCATTGGAAATTCGCTGAGTATGCAGGTTTGCTGCGACGGGTTTTTTTTTATGTATAAAATGTCAAAATGAACCCTGCAATTGACGTAGAGCAATGATCAAAATGCCAAATTGTTTGTTTTTTAAGCTTAATTAAATAGTAAAAGTTAAAATTAGTTTTAAACAAGTTTGCACGCAGCACACAGATGTGAGGGAAGTGAATTTCCACATAACAAGTTTTAAAACACAAAATCAGTGTAAAAACATATGTTTATTCCAATTTTTATTAAAATCTGAGCACAGTGATTTTTTGGCTGTTCTGATGCTCCTGGTGGGAGGTGTTCTGATACCTGCAAAGTTGGGAATACAATTTTGCGCATTATAATGTTAGGTCCAGACAGACTTGAAAGTATGCGTGAGGTTGCTGGGGATGATAAAAGTACTCTAACAAAGGAATAACAGGCTTTTTTAGTGTAAAACCCCCATAAGACAACGTACTGTGTTTAGTCAAAACACATTTTCTTTAATAACTCGGTTAACATGTATGCTAGAATGACGAGGGAGGGCTTAAAACATTTGCCTCACTAATTCCCATCTTTCTACATGCATTAATTGTACATACTGTACGGGGCTTTTCTGACCCTTTTTGGGCCCAAAAACTCTAAATTTGAGCGATTAATCCCCAAAAAAAGGTTTAGAGTTTTCCAATTGTTTTAAGTAAATCGGACAAAAAATGTGCTACAGTACAAACACACACAAACACACACACACACACACACATATATATATATATATGTGTGTGTGTGTGTGTGTGTGTGTGTGTGTGTGTTTGTGTGTGTTTGTACTGTAGCACATTTTTTGTCCGATTTACTTAAAATTTGATAGGGACATTTATTTCTGTAATCAGTTGGACAAGTATATATATATATATATATATATATATATATATATATATATATATATACACAATTTTGAGCGACCCCCCATAACGTGTTCAGGGGGACACATTAGGAACGTCTATGGTGGTTCCGGGCTTAAGTTTCACCGTGCGGGTCATGCTAATATTCACTTTCCAAAGGAAATTCAGTAATAAAAATTACATGTGAAAACCCAAAAAAAATTTTTGGGGTACAAAATCCCCCTTTGGATAGTGCGATTTGTCTGGTTTTCGAACTCGTACCAATAAATGGTACTTTACACATTTGTACCAAATTTCATTAAGATCCGACCTTTTTTTACAAGAGTTATAATGCCTACGGACACATAAATATATATCAAATCTCATAGATTGTGTTCAACATGGTTTTCGTTCTAATAAATCGGTGACTACTGCTGCTGTGGGCTTTGTTGAATATATTATTGAATCAGTTGATAAAGGAGAAGTTTGTGTGGGAATTTTCATGGATTTGTCAAAAGTATTTGGCACTGTCCATCATCTTACACTCTTACATAAACTATAAAGACACTTGGTGTTCATGGAACTGCCTTGAAGTGATTCGAGTCATACCTGTTGGGAAGATTTCAGTTTGTTGAATTAAGTCATAAGGAATTTAATAAAGTTTCAAAAGAAAAATCAAATTTAAAATTAATAGCACATGGGAGTCCCCCAGGGATCTGTTTTAGGTCCACTCCTCTTTGTCTGCTATGTAAAAAATATTGCACAAACTCTTCAAAAAATACTACAAGACAACTTGGTGTTTATGCAGATGATTCAAATCTGAAAGTGTCAGCAAAAACCGTTGAAGATGTTGACATTTTATCTTTCCTGGAATTGGCAAATGTAATAGACTTTAAAAAAATCATAAATTAAAATTAAATTCATCAAAAACTAATTTTGTTTCCTTCAAGACTGCTCAGTGCAGTAGAAAGCTTGAACCAACAATTGCAATCGATTCTAGGCTAATAGAAATAAAAAAGTTTACTAAATTTTTGGAGCTGGATATAGATGAGAATTTGAGTTGGAATTGTCATGTGGAAATAAAAGGGTTTTTTGAAAATTAACTCAGGAATTTACGTTATACAAAGGATGTCATTTGTATGCACTGATATAAGTGTGTTACAAATGAAAACCAAACCCATATTCACTCCCATATTTCATTTGGCTTGGCTTTATATGGTCAACAACAAAATAAAACTTAAATTAAATTTTGAAGACACAAAAGAAAGCTGTCAGAATAATTTTCAACTTGAGACCTGATCATTCTGCAAAAGAATATTTCAAAACTTTAAAAATATTAACTGTATATATGGACAGTATATTTATGATATGGTATTTAGCAATTCAAATCCTTTAAAACAGAAATATGTTCAGTCTCACCAATATGATACTCTAAATAAAAATACCATTATACCCATTCACCATAGATTAGCATTTTATGAAAAAAAACCTTTATATAATGGATCAAAATTCTTATATAGACTTCCTATTTTGTTAAAAACCGAAAATTAAAATGTTAAAAAATTATCTATTTGAAAAACCATTATACTCATTTGAGGAGTTTTATAACACTTTTAGCCTTTAGTTTTCAGTTTTGAATTTGACACTATTCTCATGTATTATGGATACATATTTTGAAAAAATTGATGTGATTTGATATATATATATATATATATATCAAATATATATATATACATATAATACCCCTGTCGCAGCAAACCTACTCCAATGAATTTCCAATGAATATATATGCCTCAATAACACATTAAGCCATTTACCAAGATTCATAAGAAATATATTCACAAATAAGTGATATTTAAAATACAAGTTATATTCTCTATAAGAATAACATTGGGGATGAGTACGCAAGTTTGCTGCAACAAGGAACACAAAATAATGTGTTTTTATGCAAATATCATTAGAACTCATCTAAGTGATGTCGCATACCAAGTTTCATCTATATACATTCCGAAATAAGCGATATATAATATTTGAATCATTCTCTATAAGAATAATACGGGAACCAAGTACCTAGGTTTGCTGCTAAGGGAACCTAAGGCGAAAAAAAATTGTTTTTTTGTGCAAACAAAAAGAAACCACAACCAGATGAAGCCATATACCAAGTTTTGTCTGTTTATGTCCATAAATAAGCGGGATATAAAATTGTTCTTTTTCTCCATAAGAATATCATTAGACAACATTCTGTGTTTAACACTTTCAATATCTCAGTAACCAATTCACGTATAGCAACTATCAAAACACCAAACTATTTGTTTGTCAAGCTGAATTCAATGGTGAAAATTAAAATTTGATTTAAATAAAAATTACATGTGACAACCCCAAAAAAAAAACATTTTTGGGGTACAAAACCCCCAAAAATCTCCCTTTGGATGTGCAATTCGTCTGTTTTCGAACTCGTTCAAATAAATGGTACTTATTTACACCTTTGTACCAAATTTCATTAAGATCGGACCTTTTTTTACGAGAGTTATCGTCCTTACAGATATATATATAAATAAATAAGTAAATAAATATATATATATATACATTTAAACAAATTTGAACGAATGGTGTTTTTGGCATCTGGGTTCCTCTAAACGTAAGTTATCATGGTCCCGGGCCTAGGTCTTACCATGCCGACTACGGTAATAGCTTCTTCCCTACTGGGGAAATTCACTAAATAGTTAAAAAACAAACTTCCCTGGATTTTGTTTGGTTCTGTATAATTTTGTGATTTTGAAATTAAGATTTCATCTGCCAATTTTCCAATATGACGGCCAACTTTACTTTTTCTTATAAAATGTCCATAGTTTTATTATTGAATCAGGTAGAAGATATAATTTTAAAACGTTTTTATTCTTTGTATTTTTTTGCTAAACCCAACCGTTAAGTGATTTCTATTGTTTTTAACAATAAGTATCTCACCTTATGAGTAGCTCTGGAGGCTAAACAGTTAGGTTTACGAAATAAACACCAAGAACAAAAACGTTTTAAAATTACACTTTCTACCCCATTTATTAATAAAATTAGGGTAATTTCATAAGAAAAATTTAAATTGGTAGACATATTGGAAAAATGGTGGGGAAATGTTTGAAACTAGATATGTCAATTCCACAAACAAAATATTTCTATCTATTTTAGTTTAAAAAATACATATTTGTTTCAATACATAATTTATACACTGTATACAGTTTCGAACAAATGGTGTTTTTGGGGTCTGGGGACCTCAACACAAAAAGTTATCATGATCCCGGGCCTAAGTCTTACCATGCCGGACTACGGTAATAGCTTCTTCCCTAGCTATAGGGGAAATTCGCTAAAATTCCGCCCCACACATCAGTGTGCTGCATAGAAAATTTGTTTCTAGTTTTCACAAGACTCTATAGAGAGGAAATTGCACCCCCCACTCCGTTGTAAGCGAACGTTCTCGAGTTTTGACGATTACACCCGAACGAAGAACGTTTTGTTCTTATGTTTTGGCTACTTTTTTAAAGTTTAAAAAAGTAATCTACCAACACATTTTCAAAATGAAAACCATAGCTAGGCTATCATACCGGCCGATTTCGGGGCCTTTTATGTCAATTACAAAAGGAAACCCCTGTAAATTGATATTATTATAATCAACTATACGTAAATTTAAATTAATAAAAAAACTATTTTTATTTTGGTTAAAACAAAAAAATTATTATTACTAACAATTTTCCATCTTAAAAAAGATAAACCATAATGTGCAGTCTCAAACTGGGAACCTCCAACGTATCAAACTAACGTCATAACCACTGAGCTATTTCGCCATGTCTGCTAATGTTAATTTTATTACAAATGAAGCAATAGCACTTACTCTAAACCAACAGCTGTTTTATGTCGTCGCTAGACGAGAGTGGGGGGTGCAATTTCCTGTCTGTAGAATCTTTTCTAGTTTTCATACTTCATATTGTTGAATAAGTTACCTAGTAACAGTAACACAACATTCTAAAATTATTTCAAAAATTGTTTAGCTTAAATCCTGCTCTCCATTTAAAAGAACTATGCTGGGAACGACGGTTGTGAGTAAAACATAGATTAAAAATGTGGATATTAGAATCATGAATTCGTACTAGTTTTAGGACTCTTAACCACTAATGCACACTTTGATTCATATGAAAGCAAATATGTATGATGCACGAGTGGGATTCCTGGAGTTTTCTAGTTACTGACTAGGACGGTCCTATAGTAGGACCACACAATTACAGCACATTAGTAATTCCAGGAGCCAGGGTCAATTATTCGAAGAAGAGTTGTCAATATAGATCAAGTGGCTTAAGTAACAGATACATGTGGAAAACCACTACTCCAGATATAGGTCTGGATATATAACTTAGATAGTCATTACATAAATCTAACATTTTCATTAAATGTACCATAGAATAGAGTAACTTTATCTTTCAAATGGATTACAATCGTAATAATTTAATCAATAATACTAGTAAATACCAGCAAAAAATTAATTTCTTCCAAATTTTCTTAAACAAGTTTGTAAATTATTTTAAAAGAAATATTTTATCATCCAAGGAAAAAATGTTATCAACTTAAAAACTTTAACGTTTTTTAAAGCACTTAATTCTAGTTGGGCAAATCAAATGGCAGTTTATTTTAGTCTAAGACAATAGCAATCTTTTGCAACCTTGGTCAAGAAATGTTGAGGTCTTCAGGTAGTCTGGTTCCATTACCATGAACTTCATAAGAATTCATCTAGATTTTCTTTAAAATGTTGAAGGTACTGAAACGAGTTTACTTTGAAGTGTCAAAATACCAAAATGTTTGAACCAGGATTCCCAGCTATCTATACCACATTTACCATTGTACACAAGGCCTTCTTTTGCCACAATAAAGGAAAAACCATTTGTTTTCATATACATAGTGATAATTTGAACTTTAATTCCAATTGTTTGCAAAAGTATGAGCATTTCAGTTATCCCACTCTGACCACACTGTATGGCACATTTCATCCCTAATTTTGTGAAGGCTGAGCTAGTTATTATTCTTAGTTCTTGAAGATTGGAGACGTTAAAACTTATAAACTCGGGTTTTAACCAAAACCCATATGATATCCCATAGTTTTGAGATCCGGAGACAGAATATGGAGCTGTCTGAGCGTTCATAGCACCTGCCTTCAGTGCAGGTTATTTTTTTAGTTTAACATAACAGTAATGAATCAGTTGATCTTTGAAAATAACTTTAAAATCTATATATTAATACGCTAGGGGTTTTTCTTCACTGCCATAACTCGATAATGGCTGGACGGTTTTTAACGTTTGAGGTGACAAATTAAATGTATTTTACATATATTTGCCAATACGTCTCAGAATTTTAACAAAGGGCATCACTTAAATACAGTAAAGGGCTGAATTTTAGGAACAGTGGCGCTATCCGACGGCGGAAGTCTAAACTAAGTGTTGATTATCATCCGTTTGAATATCAGATGTTTTGTTATGTTTGTTTACAACTGAAGTAACTTTTCATTGGGTACAGACTTGCTCGGATTTGAGCAACAGGACCATTATCAGTTTTACTGCCACACATCTTTAAAATTATCTAAATTATCAATTGTGATTATAGAGTCTAAAAGTCCAGATTTTTCTTAGATACCCAGTATTCTTCTTAAAGGCTATATTTGTAAAGGATTTACTGATCAAATCATGTTTTAAGTTATTTAAAGTACCGCGAACATATTTTTAATTTTTGGCAGTGTTATTAAAAGAACTACAAATAAGATATTTTTTCTGGAAACACCCTATTATGCTTTTCAAGGACATTTGTGACAAAAAATACATATTTAGCTAATGCTATCATTATCAATTATAATAAATGGTCATTTGTACCTTGCATAACACCATGGCATGATACTTTAAAACAAACTTATTTCCCATGCAGTCTTGAAACAAATTAAACTTGTTTTTGGTAAAATATTTACTTTGGAGGCTAAAATTTATTTGGGTGGGTGGAGGTGATAACTTAATTATATTATACTAAGATTTGTCTTGAGCCCCCAAAGCTATGAAAATAGGTAACATCTAAAATAGTTTCATACATTATGGTTTTTTCCTTATAAATTGTGACCCTCATGTGACTAACATACCTATTAAAATCTGTTTTTAAACTACGAGTACATGATTAGTTTTGTTTATATAGTGTTTGTTGGCAATATCTTTCCTGACCAAAACTATGATCTAGTTTAGATTTCAATAGTTCATAGTTTTGAAATCGTGTGATGCCCAAAGAAATAATACATAATGGGACCACTCTGAACACAAAATATTATTTCCATGGGGAAAAATACTTTTGCAAAAACAATTTGATACAACCCTTTTATTTATTTTTCTTGTATGTATTACAATGAGTATAATTATTATATAACAAATTCCAAACTGCTAGTATTAAGCATTTAGCATAAAAAGCATTGGTGTCTACACTTGTTCTTCAGGTAAGTCAATTTCTTCTTATTTATATAAATTAGAAATGTAATTAAAGCTAGCCTTTTTTAAATTGGCAAAAATAAGATGTTCTTACTTTGTTTTACTTACTTCAGCTTCTTTAGCTTTGGCCTTTGGTTAGGTCCACATTATACCGCCTCCACACTCGGGCTAAATGCTGTCATTGAGTCACTCAGATGAGCGACACAGCGAGTGACTCGGGACTCCGCTGATCTTTTGTAGCAAAAACGACTTGGGGATTATGTTAATCACCAAGAGTACTTACCTACGTTTAAAGCGGTATACAGAGTTCAAGTTTCTCGTGATTTGAACATATTTTTATTGAAAAGGATAATACAGATTGTGTTCCCAAACATCATAGTCATTATAACCTAAGTATAAATTAAATTTATAAGAAGTTGTTAGGTCACCATATATTAATTACTTGATTATATTGTGTAACTTGAGACATTCTGTTCTGTCTAAACACTAATTTTAAATTCTTAAAAGATTTATTCTAAGGATTTTTTTAAGCTGTCCCATTTTTTCTCTTACTCTACTTAAGAAATGTATAGAAATATTTTGTGGTGACACCCACAGAGTGCAAGGTCATTTTAGGAATTTCAAACTCACTGCTCCTAAAATATTTTGATATTTATCCAAAATAATATCAGATATGCAAAATTGGTTCATTAAACAAATTAATGTAAACTGTCTCACACTGTCTATTGCAATGCATAACGCTAAATATTAAACTCCCTCTAACAAAGAAGTTAGTCTGATCTGAAAGAAGATAGGTCTAATCTGAAATCTCTCTAAAAAGCTCATTACTAATTCAATCAACCACTCATTTTAAATAACCAAACAAACATAACTTAAATTTAAAAATATTAGTCTGCACTTATAATAATAATACAGTTAAACAATCATGAGTTAATATTCCTTCTGAGATTAAATTGACTTTGACTTGCTGTTGATACACAACACGAACAAGTGTTGAGCATGGCGAGATGACACATTCCGACCATCAACGAAACTTGCTGACCGCATTCTCGTGTTCGACTTTGCCCACTTATACTCGGCCAGAGTGCAGGGAAGGCATTACGGTTTTAAAACACATCAATACTGGGCAAGAAAATTGGTACCTTTGGAAATATTTAAAAGTCATATCTGAAAAATCCAATAAAATAAGTATTTTTAGTGGCTGTGGTTGAAGACTTTTTCTCAAGGCCTTTTTTTAGTAGCTATGAATCTTAAGACAAGAAGCTGGAAAGTAGGATACAGCTGAAAAATGTTTGATCAAATTATATTTAAATATTGGTTTTAGAAATTTGGGTAGGTTGAGTGAGAGAGAAGTGTCACTGTTGGTTGTAGGTTGAATTCAAATATAGAAAATACCCCAGTCTTTTTGGTAGGCCTAAAGAGATCTTTTCCATAACAAAAGAATAAGGTTATTCTTTAAAAGGTACGGTTGAGTCTAACGTAGATATTTCAATACTATCAGTTATAATTTGTAAATATTAATACTATTTTTTTCTGTAAAAGACTTTATTGATAAAGTTTTAAAAGTTATGTTCTTAAAAATAAGAAATAAAATTTCCAGCTTTTATGGTTTCCTAAGAAAATAGCTTCATGTGTTTGTTTTCTCTTTTGTTGCAGACCTCCAGGAGAGACTCCCCTCTATTTCAAGAACCAATTTTCACTTAAAATTGGCTTAACACACTATTCATAACCCGCACACCAAGGTGGCCCATAAGGTAATTTTTCAGGACTCTAAGGAAGCCTGTAAAATAACCTATTCCAGTCCCTTTAAACATTAAAATTACGAATAACAAGATTAAAAGCAGTAATGTGTAAAATCCATCATGATCAATCCAATTTTGTATGTATATTAGGCTTTTTCCTCCCTTAAATTTTCCTCTAAAAGATATAGTAATATTTCAAATCATTAAGAAAAACTATTCCACATGTTTTGTCTAACTCAATCCTCTTATCTCCTAAATAGCTTCATTCTCCCAGCCCCAAGTTTCCAAGCCACCTTGTCTCCCTGCCCCTGAATCCCACCCCTTTGACACTGTCACCGCGACATTCTTGTAGGATAATTGGACGAAAGTGCACTGACCAGATCCCACGAGGTATGGTTATCGAGACTTTTGATCCCTACACCTTAGAAGTCCAAGTTAGAATCGTTCACTCCTCGTGGGTGAACCGAACCCTTCTAGGTGTCCAACGAGGCGACTCACAGTTCACTCTCCGCTCACATTTACATTTGGAAATGATTCTGCAACAATCGGCTTTCATCCTCTGAAGCCGATACACTCTGACATTCGTCTTTCCTGGACTACTGAAGGGAGAAACTCCACAACTCTCTCTCTCATCTGCTTCTCCACCCATGATCCTACCCTTTTGCTGACTGTGGGAGAACAGCCTGTCCAGTCCAAAGATCCACCAGCTGCTTCTACTACCCATTTTTGGTTAGTATTAATTTATTAAATCATTATAATTTAGCTAACATCCTCTTAGAAAACATTGTGTTTTGGGTAAGTACGTACCTATATTTGTAGTAAAACAGTTTGGAATTTGTTAAATTGTATTGGTTACAATTAAAGTTAATGTAAAGATGTTGTCAATACTCATTCTATTATGGCAATAAAACCCACTACTCTTACAAAATAACATATTACAACTTGTGTCTTTTCATTTACTTTAAATTTACTATGAAGTTAAAAAATTTTTGGTTTATATCATAAATATTGTTACAACTGCATGAGGTAAATAAAAATATCTTGCATCTCTTAAAAAATTATGTTTACACTTACTACTGTTCTCACATACAAGAAGGTTCAAGAATGTAAAATTAGAAAAGTTATGCAACAAACATTTTCTGCATGTACTTTAAATGGGGGGGAGAGAGGGAATTCAAAACAATAGTAATGATAACCAAACAATCATATAATAGAAAAAAATTACAAGTTGTGATTATCCGGATGGTACAGCTCGCTTAACAGCCTGTAGACGTAGAAGGAGCATGACCCCCGCTGGAAAATCAATACAGTATAAAGTATCTTACTTTTCTCATTAAATCACATTCAATTAACAATTAGTTTTGTTTTAACTCAAACCTATAAAAATAACTGATGAAGGGAATAAACATTTAAGAGATTATCAAGTCAGGGAGGGTCATAATTTAAAATAAAAAGTAGTCTTTATTTAGTTTTTTGTTAAAGTGACAAAATCTATTGACATAATCATAAGGTGTCAAAAGTCGGGGGGAAAAAATATATCCGATCCCAAGATTTAGGATTGAGAAATTTCCCGATTATTAGGGGTGCAGTTAAAAAAAACTTGGAACGAGTTTTCCCATTGATTTGTGGTAGAATAACAAAGAAAAAAAGCTGCTGAAATAGTGAAATCAGAAATTGTACAAAGTTGGCCGTTAAAGATGATCCAACCGAATTATATTGGCCGACTAGCATCCCACCACATCAATCACTCATCAACTTAAGTGTTTGATATAAATAAGGTGACCAATTCCCAGTGAACGTAGTCGAAGACAGGGTTGTAAACATACACTTTGTTGAGGATATCACCGTCGTAATAGTTGAGAACTCCCTCTGGCAAGATGAAGCTGTTGAAGAAGTCTTGATCGAAGGAGCACAGATACTGGGGGTACAACTTGTACATTGGCGCCAATACTATCACCTGAAAACACTTGCCAAACTCAACATGTATTGATATGAGGTTGGGTTTTAGCAAATACTTGTTAAACCTAACTCTTTAGACCGCTCAGCCACCTGATCGGCTAGCAGTTGTATCGGACCGTGTATACGCATCAAATCACAAATTTGCCCTAGATATGATACTTTAATATTTACTAGCAAGTTTCCAGCTGTGTACCCGTCCTTTGTACGGGTTGTATATAAATGGTAGATTAACTAAAGCAAATAACAATCCACATGCTTTTACAATATCAAAATTACATTTTACACGTTTAATTTACAATTAAATCAAAGTTAACGAAATATACTGGCAGATAGTTCGGGTACTGTTGCTAAGTTGAGGAACTCTGTTGGTTAGTAAACGGCGTGTGGTTTCCGACTCCAAATCGGTACATGTAACATTTGGATTCGTTTTTAGAAATAAAAGAACTCAAGAACAAAAAAAAATATCGGGTTGGAGGGAGAGGGGCTATAAATATAAAATCGGGGGGTCATTAAGATAGGGGGGGGGGAGCACGCAGAGTTCCCCAATATCCCCTACTCTCGCCTATCGGAAAAAGAGTTTGAGTTGCCATTCAAGTAGTTTTTAATTTCCATTATGAGAGTTGCCATTCTAGTAGGTTTTTTATATCCATAATGATAGACAGCTGTTTACAATTTTTTAAGTTGTAGATATAACTATTTAGTCATCATCTGGTTCAATATAAATAAATACTTTGTCCTTAAAAATAACATAGGATCTTTAAAACTCCATAGGGCAGAGTCCTAAGGTGATTTCCAAAAATCCAATTAACCTAAAACCTTCTAACGCACATATAGAACATAGAAAAAAGTTTCATCGAAACAAGTGCACCTTTTTCCCTGTGAAAAGCGAACAAAATGTGTCCAAAATCGCACGAAATAACGTTTTTGAGCGGCCGCGATTATTTTTCCAAGAGGCGTATGCCAGTTTAAAGTGGCCTAAAACCTTCTCACGCATGTATAGAACAAAGAAACAAAGTTTCATCAATGTCAGTGCACCCGTTTTCCCGTGAAAAGTGAACAAAAACCCGTCCTTGAACGTCAGCGACAGACAGTCAGACAGAAATTGAGATAAGAAGTGTTTTTGCTTTCCTATGGTATGAAGCGTAAAAATAAGCAAAAATTTCATTCCAAGCAAGGTACAGACAAAACTTTAATTTTATTTATATAGATTTGCAAAGTACTGTATAAAGTTTATCCATGTAAACATAGTTGAGTTATTTTGGTGACAGACACAGGACTTTCTCACTATAAGCATTAAGTTGGGTATGAGGATAATTTCACATTGTTTCGACTATCCCATTATTGTTATGTTAATTTTCACCGCAAATTTGCTCTTCTTATTATCATTCTTCCTTCTAAGGCACATACCGTCTTAACTCTTTTGAGTGCTAAGCTTGTGGATGGAGTGGTTAAATCTAATTTGTTTTGATGATTTTTTTAGTATATTATGTCTAAAAACTTGAACTGAAAAAAATGTGCTTCTTGTGATTACACACACAGTTAAGATTGATAAAATGTAGCAAAACACCTGATCAAGTGTGCAACTCGCAAACAAATTCACCCGTTCCATCAGCTTGGACACGTGCCATCCACCATGGAAACAGCTCAATTCTAAATTGATTCAGCTGGGAACCCGTTCGGTTATTATTGTTTTGCACCTGAATTTGTTCAGTGCCCCACCCAACAGCTATGAGTAATGTATTAACAAACCACACCCTCATTCTCACTCTGTTCATAACAGCAGCAGTTCTGCTAACTTAATCATCGAGTGTACACTTATGAGACACTAGGAAAACAATCGTATTGTGTACAGCAATTATAATAACATACCCTAACCAATCTCCACACGGCACTGTGTGAGTTTTTAGTTTGGTATAAACTGTGATTTTTTCTTTTCATACAAATTTCAATATTTTATTCAATCCACACATTGCATCTTCAATTAATAGGAGAAAACAAAACAAAGGCAAACCTTAGAAATACAAAACTAATAATTACATTTAAACTAAAACACATGAATTCAGGTAAGTTTGCAAGTTTTTTTCAAAAAACTTTTATTCAATCCCGCTTTACAGTTTACAAGTTCATGAAATAATGAATGTTTTCTATCAAGCAATCAATGAATTAACAGTATTAAATTATATTTACAAAGTACCAACAATGGCAAGATTCACATTTTTAAGTTGTATTTTATGAGCATTTTTATTATGTGGCGACATCACTAATGAGCAACTAAACTGTTGATGAGCTGTTATTGGTCAGAGGGTATGGTCCGTCGGTATAATACATGTGGCTACAGGACATGTGGCTGCAGGGGGCGTGTACTGAACGAATTCTGGCAAGAAACATTAATAACTGAACGGGTTTCCCTCTGGGTCAATTCCTGACAACCAATTCTACCACCACTAAGAGGGTTAGGTAAAATGTTTAGCCACTCGAGTAACTTTAGATCAAGATAGTTGTGTAGTTACCTGGACGGAGTAGTGTTTGGCGGCCAGTGCAAGCGTGTTGGCGCCACACATGACCCTGAAACCGCCTGGCCATCAAGGTCTGAATGCCGATGATCACTTTGTTGACCTGAGACATGAATCAAGAATCAAGAATAAGAAACTTTATTCTCTTCATATTACAGTGCTGTACATTGAGATTCAGTCGATATTAAACTTTAACTTATTCTTAATTTACAGAAAACACAGAAAAAAAACTTATCTCAAAAACACAATAATCAATATCTATTTTCTAAGATAATTAACAAAAATATTTCTTAATTTTGTACTAATATTTATCATTTCCATCAGCCATTGATTGAATTTTAACAAGCACTTGATAGTAGCAATACATTGTTTCATCAACAAATTCTCTCAAGGAGTAAAATGGTTTTTAAAAGGAATTTCTTAAAGGCTTAATGGTTTATCAAGTAAGACATGTGGATTATGCTTTAAGATTTTGTTAATCACTTTTCTGGTGTTATAATCAAAAGATCTTTGTAAGATTCATGATCCCGAATATGGCAGAGTCGGGGATCAGCGTGGTCTGGATCTTGCTCTTGGCCAAACCTAGCCGCCAGCTAGAAAACATTTCTTTTTTTTACTCAAAAGTTTCAAACAAAAAATTATACAAAAATTTAAATATTTATAAATGTTATGAATGACACAGGGTGATTCACGAAGATATGCAGAAACTTCAGGAGCTTATTCTACATGCAAAGGAAAGAAAAAAAGGTTATATAAACATAGGACAGGAAATGCTTTGTTAGTGAGTTACAGCTAGCAAAAGATTTTGCCCATAATTTAGTACCTTGGGTGGAATGAAGACTAGCTGGAATTTTGGGAATGTAAATTATAAGGGGCGAAATTAGTGGTTTCTGCTTTTGGTTTACCTGAACAATCTGATAAAATATGTCGCAGAACTGTATCTCCCTTAGTTTTTAAGATTATCTCATCTCGAACCTAAAAAAGAGGGATCGAGAAACAACTTTTTCTATGTTTTACCTGCAATAACTTTGTAAAATCAGGTTACACACCAAATTTAAAATAAAACTTGTAGAAAATTAAATTTTGACCAAAGCGGCACAAATAAAGTATATACTGAAAGTGAATAGATGTTCGATTAAATTAACATTACATAACGATTACATTCATAACAAAACAACATGTTTTAAATTTGGCTGACAATAACTCAAAGTAAACTCCCGCGAGAAGCGCTACTTGCCCGTATTAAAAAAGCTTTCATACAGTTAAAGGACAACCCTGCTGAACTGCACAAAGCAACAAGATCAATTGTTAAACGTACAGAAAAATGCATTGAAGTTGAATTTGAGTGAGAATTTAGAGTAATTTTATTGAATAGGTAAATAAATAGGTGACACGTTTTTCAGTGAAATTTTACTTTGCACGGTACTAAATAAAGTTCATTTAATTGAACATATATTATTTTTCTGTATATTTTATTTGCACCATTTTGTTCAAAATTTAATTTTGTACAAGTTTTGTGCTAAAGTCGTGTGTGTCTAACCTAAGTTAAAACAGTTACTTTAAGTCAAACGTAAAAAAGTTATTTCTCAATCCCTCTTACTTAGGATCCATGTGGGATAATCTTAAAAACTAAGGGAGTTGCAGTTCTGCGACATGTTTCACTCGATTTTTCAGATCCAAAATCATAAGCAACCACTGAATTTGCGCCTTAATTTACCTTCGCAGAATTACAGCAAGTCTTGATTTCACCCAGGGTACTAAATTATGGGCGAAATCTTTCGCTAGCCGTAACTCGCTAACGAAGCATTTTTGGACCTATGTTTATATTATTTTTTTCTTTACTGTGTACATGTAGCATGAGCTCCCAAAGATTCTGCATAACTTTTTGAATCACCCTGTATACATTTTACGTGTAATTTGAAATTTTGTAACAGTTACTTCATATTTTTTATGGCATGTGAATCACTACTAATGATATTTTAGATTTCTCAGATGTAAACAAATAGATCTTGTTTCATTTTTGATATTCAAAACTTGTACAAGTTATGATTTTAAAACAAAAGACTCAAATGTCTGTGGCCAAAGTTCTAACATTTATCTAAAATGATTGAATCTAAAAAATATTACATTTATCAAAATTATGTTAAACTATCTGGCCCGACAAACGTAGTCCTGTCCTAATGTAATTGAATTCAGTTTATGTCAAATACTTGTTCATTTTCAAGATGAGCTCGTTTGCTTCGCTCACTCGCCTCCCGGATAAGCTCGTTCCCTACGCTCACTCGCCTATCGAAAAAAGAGTTTGAGTGGCCATTCAAGTAGTTTTTTATTTTAAATAATGAACTTACGTTTTTGCCTTTCAAGTATGTTTAGATATAATCCTAGTTAACAGCCGTTTGGTGTAACTAACTGAACTATGATCAAATCAATGGGAACTTTGAAGGCCAGTGGGACAGAGCGCTTAGGTCGGATTAAAAATTGTCTTTTATAAGAACCTTGTCCTGGCATTAATGAGCACAAAAAAAACAATTATTCAATTTGGTATACTCATTCTCAAGTTATAGAATGACAAAGGGGCATAGGGATTCATTTTTATATATTTAGATGTTGTGCATTCAAAAGTTGTAAAAAGTATAATTTTTTTAATAAAGGGTTTTTTACGACGTTCTCTGAGTTACAATGTCCTGAGGTCTCGTACCATAACCTATATTTGGTGCGCTTGCATAATACGATATTCTTCCCTCAGCTACGGTGTCGATAATTCTGTGTAAATTGACATAGACAAATAAGATATAATATTTAAAGTTATGTCCATAAAGCTTGTTGATTGCTGGATCGTTTGGTAACCTTGACAACACACGAGATCTACAGATCTCTTAACATACAGAATAATAAATGATTACTTTTATACGACACGAGATCCCCGGACCTCGCAACGAAGCTTAGTTGCTCAGAGAGCTGCTTGGGGCTCTTGAGTAAGTTCCGTTCACAACATTGCGCCAAAAGTTGTTTGTTGTTATTGCAATAACCTAATTTGATTTGAGGTGTTTTGGTGTGCTTTTTCTCGTAAATGTGCAGTACGGATCTCAGTGCCTCGTACTACTGTGTCATATTCAAATCCTGAGTAGACTGTAGTGTGCTAGTTCACAAAATACATCACAGAGTGCTCTGTTTCTATTCGTTTCAATGCTATGATGTGCTAAAAATCGTCTACGCAACGAGATCTCAAGGTCTCGTATCGGACAGCCGTAATCACACCAAACTAGAATCATAGGTATCGTAACGCACCACTATAATCATGCACAAATTTGCTGTAACGCAGTGAATGTTTTCTGAAAATTTTGAATGTCATATAATGAACATGTGTTAGACTGAAATTTGCATTGATAAAAAGTATTACTTCTTTTAATTCATAAGAATCACAATAAGGGGTGCTAATGTATGTCACACAAGCCTTATTCTCACAACAAGTAAGGCTCCATCCCCGAAAAACATTCCACTTTTAAAACCTTGTGATATAAATTCCATCTGTCTGTGAAACCATTGATTTCTAATACAGAATAGATGAACCGAGCTTATGGCCCATCTGTAACCAGAAAAATTCACCATGAAACTAGTGCTACACCATCTCAAGAGAAGGTGCTGGCAACCAGGATTTCGATTTGCGGGATTTTTATCCGGATTCCGGGATTTTCGAAACTTCCGCGGGATTAAAACGGGATGCGGGATAAAAACATCAATATTACTGATATCGCCGATCATATAATGTGAAAATTGACCTGTTTGAGGTATAAATGTTTAGTATTAGGTTGTTTACATGGGGTTAATTATTGTTATTTACTAAAAATTTATAAATTACGGTAAATTAATAGTTGTATATTTATTTCATCAAAACCCTTTCTTTTTTTGCTCAGCCTAGTTGGTTACCTAGTTATTATTTTCCCCGTAATATAGCAATATTTGCAGGTTAAGAAGACCATTATTGTTTTATATAATCGTATACAACTATAAAATGTAAAACAAGGCTTTAAAGCAGCAAACATCACAAACACGGTTACGCCCATTCCTAAACATGTGCGACCAAATCGCCACGTTTTTGTCGCACGTAGAATGGGCCTTATAAGTGCCTCTTTGGCATGAGCGTGCGATGTGACATTGTGACAGTGTAGAATGAATGAGAAAACGTCGTTGCCGTTGTAATTTGTTGTTGAGAATAGTTTTTTGACACTGTTTTCGTCGCCGGCAGAAGCGACATCACTCGTATCACCGACAGAAGTTTTGTCGCACAGCTAGAACGGAGCCTGAGGAGCAGTGTAGAACGAAGCAGAAATACTTAGTTTAACCACAGAGAAGAACAAATTCTTTCTCTGAATTCTCATTTTCTCTGAAAGAAATCATTCTTTCTTTTCTGTGGTTCAACTTAAACGTAATTAGTTTTAAAAACCCTCATCGCAATTAATTTCTGTTAGTATAATTTCCTGAAGTTGTATTTCAAGAATACAAACATATAGAAGAGCTGGTAAAAGTAAATAGAAAACTATTTTATGCTGCAAGCAGGAAACGTAATAAAGTTTTCTGATCAAAAGTGGGATGAAAAGTGATTTTTGAAGAAGATTTAACGGGATAAAACAGGATTTATTTCATCTGAAGAACGGGATTGTTATATTTGTTTTGATTTGATTTTGAGTGGGCTGATTAGTGGACCAGCTGATCCGTTTTTATGGCTTCAAAAATTAACCAGTCTCGGGATATCTATTCTGTTATTCAAAATCAATGGTGAAATTCAAGGTTTGACTGGATATAGTCAGTTGCCTGGGTGAGAAGCGAACTTTTTTATCTTCTTCTATATCAATAAACGCTAAGTCGTTTTTTGTGAACAGAACTCCTCCATTACTTTTGAACCAATTTTGATGATTAAGGTGTCAAAAAAATGGCCCAGATTCGTAGTTGTGCAAGTGGTTTTCAATATCCAATACTGTTTTGCTTAAGGGCACAGTACACCCTCAAAGTTCAATCTTTCCCATAAATATAACATGTAGAGTAGTTTGAATTCAGTTGCATTCTAAAACAGGCGATGATACAGTAAAACACAGGTAAACCGTAAGAACAGCTGATAGTTGATATAAACAATAAAAGATAGTTTAGCTCGATTTAGAGCAACAGGTCCACTAGTTTTTATATATTAGACATTGTTAAATCAGTTACCTAGGAACACATAATTTCAAATTAAATGTTTCTGAACAACCAGTATTCCAACTCAGTGGATATATACATCAAGAGACCAGTTCCAGTGTCGTGAGTAATAAAATATAAACAAAATTTATATAGATAAAGCAAGGAAAATGACAATGGTAGATTTAAACAAAATTAGTTACTCTAGATCCCTATTCAAAAACGGTTATTTCACAATATAAAAGAGACACACGCCAGTTCCTTGTGTTACAGTTGCTCCTGCGTCTAGAGTCCATCCAATGCGGCTACGACACATGCGTCCGTGATCGCCCTTGGAGGAAACACGGCCACCTGATTGCATGACCAGTTCCCAATGCTCACCTTGGAGGCATGCGGTAATCTCTATGAGAATATCGTACTGGTGCCTGTGTAGCATTCTAGGAGGAATCGTGCAGTTTTTGGTTTCCGTGTCATGTTCCCGTCGACAAAGACGTGTGGGTAGCCACAGCTGTGTCGTCACGTGCCCCTGTCGGTAGGTGGGGGTAACGGCTCTCCCCCCTCCACTGCCGCTAGCCACTAGTCTAGTGTGCGGTTTGGTTGTGGATGGACGTGAGCCCGTTTCCCGTGTTTGCCCGTCAGCTTGGAGGCCACGATGCAGAACAGGTAATGTATTGTCAGTTTTTCATTTGTTCGTATATATAAATGTTGTGTTAGTGTATTGTATTCGATTTTTTGTATATATATTTGTTATCTTTCTGTTAGTCAAATTAAATTGTAAAGGAAAATATTAAAAAAATGTAGGTTAGTTAGGTGTGTATATAAATTTTGTGTTAGTGTATTGTATTTGATTTTTTGTTATCTTTGTGTTAGTGTAAATTAAAATGTAAAAGAAAAATAATAAAAAAAATCCAAAAAAATGTAGATTAGTTAGGTGTAAGAGTTTGATATTTAGATGTAAGTAGGGTTCACTTGATAACGGGAGGAGTTTCCTTACCTCCCGAAACGTAGTGTAGTTTTAAACACTAGAAGCGATAGGTAAAGTCCAAATAAATAAAAAAATAAATATAAAAGTGATAACACGTAAAACTCACAACAAAGCAACCCTCATACAAAAAATAAACTAAACATGTGAATCGCTTCACTTACATACTTCATACTTGCATTTTTATAGGCTTTTGTATTTTTTTTGTATATGGGGTTTGTGGGCTGTGATAAGTCGACAAAATCAAAACTGATTTTACTAATTTCAATGTTACCTTAAACGTATTAAACTCAATTAGGTATTGAAAAAATCAGATGAAAAATGAATCCTGGCCAAATGTAAATTTGAAAATCCTTCCACACAGTGTTCTAACTCCTTTTTTAATATAGAGAAAACTATGTGTGTTTTCAGAATCCTGGAAAGATATTTTAGAAATGAGTGGTTTCATAACGTTTTAGTTGAAGATACAGTCAATAATTCGTTAAAAGCCACATTGATGACTTTTTGATATTCTTGCTTATGATTAGAAATAAACATAGAAATAATGAGAAAGTTATTGACACATACTTTTAGCGAATTTCCCCTATAGGGAAGAAGCTATTACCGTAGTCGGCATGGTAAGACCTAGGCCCGGGACCATGATAACTTTTCGTTTTGAGGTCCCCAGATGCCAAAAACACCATTCATTCAATACCGTATATATATATAAATGTATGTATATGTGTCCGTAGGTACGATAACCTTTGTAAAAATGGTCCAATATTGTTTAAATTTCGTTAAAACGTGTAAAGCAACAATTATGACTTTAAGTTCGAAAACCAGACAGATCGCTTTATCCGAAGGGTTATTTTAGAGGGGTTTTGAACCCTAAAAATGGGTTTTTAGAGTTTTTACATATATTATTTTAATGAATCAAATTTTAGTTTTTACCATTGGATTTGGCTTAAAAAGACGAAAAATTTGGTGTTTTGATAATTTTTCTACGTCAATTTGTTACCGAGATATTGAAAGTGCTAAACACAGTACGTTGTCCAATGTTATTCTTATGGAGAATAAGAAAAATTGTATATGTCGCTTATTTATAAACGAATCCGGACGAAACTTGGTATTTGGCTTCATTTCGTTGTGGTCTATTGATAATTGTCTAAAAAACAATGTTTTGCCGGTGGTTCCCGTAGCAGCAAACCTACGTACTCAGCGCCCATGTTATTCTTATGGAGAATAAGACAAATGTTTTGCCTCACTTCATTATGAACATAAATTAATATAACTTGGTATGTAGCTTCACCTAGTTGAGTTACATTAATATTTATATAAAAATCCATAATTTGTGTTCCTTGTTGCAGCAAACCTGCGTACTCAGCCCCCATGTTATTCTTATGGTGAATAATTAAAATTGTATAAATTGCTTATTTATAATTGGATACAGATGAAAGTTATTATGTGGCTTCACCTGGTCGTCGTCTGTTGATATTTGCATTAAAACCTAATATTTTCTGTTCCTTGTTGCAGCAAACCTGAATAATCAATCCCCATGTTATTCTTATGGAGAGAAATTAAAATTGAATATACGCCTCATTTTTTAATATGTATCTATGAAACTTTTTAAGTGGCTGTATATGGTATATATATGCAATGAAAATTTGCTGAGTATGCAGGTTTGCTGCAACGGGGGTATATTTTTCTATTTAACACCCTATATACAAACTCACTACTTTTAGATAATGTTTGTTTTCTCAATATTTAACTGGTTGTATGCTAGTTTGTGGGGCAATAATTTTGTGGTGCAAGCTTAACTCACTTGCACTTTTGTTTTCTACAAAAAGGGGCTAACTAACTTGGCTGGTCATCCTCTCTTTTGCTTTCAGCTAATTGTCACTTGCTTTGCTCAGTCGCTCTCCTAATCACATTTCTGTGTTCAAGGTCAGTTTTTCAGCGCCTGTACAAAGACCAAACTTGCTGCCCCCCATCACACAAACCTACCTCTCCATAGCTCTGAGATAAGTCTGACACACTTGTTGCCAACATATCACAGTATACTTCTTTCTTTAAAACAAATAATAATAAAAACAAACCTCAAAACTGAGTAGGAAGGGAATACACTGATAATAGTATACCTGTTATGAGCCTTGAGATTGAACCTTTCACTCAAATTAGTTCTCTTCTTCAGTGGTTTGTTGAAAATCTGCAGTAAATACCGAAAAGACAAAGGTCATTGAATTTAAACTGAGAAACTCAGTGGAAAATCCATCTAGTGTTTTCGTAGGTGAGTGTGTATTGAGTGTGAGTGAGTTGATTCTCAGCTGGTTTTTTCCGATCATGTTACCAAGGTAAAGCTTAAAATCTACAGTGGTTTGTTCATCCGTCGTAGACACTCTAAATTTGCGAATACAAATGTTCTTCTTGCAGCTTATTTTCGGTGCATTTATCCTCACATAAATTATGGCATAGCAGTTTGGGGTGCTGAATCATCGCAAAGGCAATTTTCCGTTTGCAAAAGCTAGCTGTTAGATTGGTTTTTGGAATGAAGAAGACTGATTCTTGTAGAGGTGTTTTTGCCTCAGATATAATTTGCTCACGTTTTGTTGTTTATTATATTTATGAATGTCTTTCTTTTTTCATAAGAAATAAGAACTTTTTTCAGTTTCGCAGTCATTACAAGCTCAGACATAACTCTACATTAACAATACCACAACATAATACAACTTAAAAAAAAACACTCATATTAGAACATTATCAAATTCTTCAATGCTCTCCCCACAGAAATAAAAACAGAGACAGACAGTAAACGATTCAGAGCCAGACTTAGATCTTTTCTGATAGCTAAGGAGTATTACTGTGTTAAGGAGTTTTTTAGGGAAAATAAATATTTTTAGAAAGAAGTTTAGTTTGTTTTCTTAGGTTATTTATTTCTTGTTCATAAAGTATAACACTTGACAATTTTTAGTCACTTTAGAGTTTTAGTCACACTCTCCAATACCAATCAGAATGCCTTGAAGTTGTCACAAAACGATAGAGGTCAAAACAAGTTCTCGATTTGAAATAGAGGAGAGCGGAAGTTGTGTTATCTGATATATAAATTTAATGTTTACGTATAATGAAGGTGCAACATGGTGAATGCACAACTTTCTTCCGAATAATGTCTATCAAAACTTAATATCAAATCTAATCAATCAACATTTCTATAAAGGGACAAAGAAATCAAAGAAAAACATAACATTATTTATTCTAGGAAATATTCCCACATAGGCAAAGCCTGTGCGTGGGGAATGAGTTCAAAATTTAGTCCACTTTTATTTTTTAGGAACACTCTCACTATCACTTTTGACTTATAAATAACACAAAATATAAATTACAGAGAAATATTTAATACATAGAAAAGGTAGCCTACTGAAAATGACAGTTAAAACAATATATAATAGCATGATTCACAACTCAAGAGATTAGTTTTTAAAGCAAAAGAGACAAAAAACAAGAAACAAAGAAGATACACAAAAATTACAAAATCATTCGGGTTTATTTATATTTACAAATACTTCATTTTAGTACTACGGACTACAACCCCCACCCCACACCCCACAACCCATCATGAGCGCCAATTGCCCCTCCAAAAGCGTTGTGCCCGGCGTGCCCTGTGCTGGAGCAAGGCTCGCACTGCCCTAGAGCCAGTACTACCCGTGTTAAATAAATAAATTTAGACTATTTTTCACAAAGTTCCATTCAAAAGTATCTTATAAAGTATCAAAGATTCAAAAGTATCATATAAAGCCACATACCAAGTTTCATTAATATATATGTTCATTAATAAGCGAGATATAAAATTTTACTTATTCTCCATAAGATTAACATTGGACAACGTAATGTGTTTAGCTCTCTCAATATCTCGGTAACCAATTGACGTAGAGCGATGATCAAAATACCAAATCGTTTGTTTTTTTAAGCTTAATTTAATGATGTAACTCAAAATTTGGGTTTAACAATAATTATATGTAAAAAGTTCAAATACCCATTTTTGGGGTACAAAACCCCCCTTAGAGTAGAGCGATCAGTCTGGTTCGCAAACTCATGAAAGTAGATGCTGCCTTACACGTTTATAGAAAAACTTCATCAAGATCGGACCATTTTTACTAAAGTTATCGTGCCTATGGACACATATATATGAATTTGAACGAATAGTGTTTTTGGCATCTGGGGGCCTAAAAACTAAAAGTTATCATGGTCCCGGGCCTAGGTCTTACCATGAGACCTACGGCAATAGCTTCTTCTCTATAGGGTAAATTTGCTAAAACCTATTACATTGAGTTTGTTGCTATCTTTTTATGTTTTTATTTAATAGGAGTGTTGTAAATTGTTTTTCTAATGACTTAACGATTTTATTTGTAACCATTCTCTTTCAGGACAATGCCAAGCAACTATAAGATATGTAGTTTAAGTAATCTGTTTGTTATAAGTTTATTGCTTAGATAAATTTTTAAAAACATTATTTCATCTTTCAAGTTGCCCCAGACAATACTAACTTGCAATATAATCATTTTAACATGTATTTTTGTATTGCATTTCAAGTTACCCCTTCCCATAACTTGAAACCCTTTTTTTACTAAACTAAATTTTAAAAAATAAATTTAATTAGTGCAGTACTTAGACCTAAGCAAGGCCAAAGTTTTGGTAGAAAAAACAGCAATTTACATTAGCAAATTTAGGAATAACTTAACTTTGAACTTGAAAACTGTTTCAAGTTAGCCCAGTTTATGGTAACAAATAGAACCTGCTGAACAAACTCGAGCAGATGTTTTTCTGATGCTTCTGAATTTGAATCACCCCTCATAACATGTAAGCATACTGCAATTTCATTGCAGTAGTCACTAATTATATCATGTCTGTAGTAATCTTCCATAAGATTTACAATGAAGGACGCAATGAATTTGAAGACCTGTGGATCACAGGCCTAAAGATATTGGAAATTATAAGAACAATCGAATAAGCTTACCTCAACCTCTTTAATTTGATATATCGAGCATAAAAATGTGTTTATTATAACCTAAATTAGATCTCGCTCTTCTAAAATACCTGCTTGTGATACATACCAGTACAGAGAGATTTGTAATAGGGAATTTTCTCACAAGACCCCTCAAAGTATAATTTAGTGAGTTCTTAATAATTTTTAAATGCCAGATTAAGGCTCCAGTCTCCGTCTACCATAAGGCACATTGCAAGGGTTTGCTGGTTTCACTTTACAGTGGCTACATAAACCCTTTGATTAAAGTTAAAGAGTGATATTAAATAGAATTACGCATACTTTCTCCCTTTCAGCCCAACTTTAATGAATAAATTACTTCTTATTTAGTGAATATATAATACAAAGCACGGTCGAATTTACAGAAAATCTTTTAAAGAAGTTGTTTTCAAATCATCCACCCAAATCCCTGTTTTGGAGGCACTAGAGAATCCACTGCTAAACACGTGGTTTTAAGAGGGAAAATTCCCCCTATTCCCCCCCCCCCCCGCGGGGGTTATTAAGGGGCGAGTTATTTTGAATTTCCTCTGTTGGTCAATGCTAACATGACAAGTATATCAAGTTTGAATTAAATTGATCAGTAAAAAAGAGAGAAATAGTAATTTTTGTATTCCTCATAAGAATAACATTGGACAACGTACTGTGTTTACTGCAAAATGAAAATTTAAATTTTTTCTGCAACCAGCAATTGTAGGATAGTAATTCAAAATACTAAATTATTTAGTTTTTAGCGAATTTCCCCTATAGGGAAGAAGCTATTACCGTAGTCGGCATGGTAAGACCTAGGCCCGGGACCATGATAACTTTTCGTTTTGAGGTCCCCAGACCCCAAAAATACCATTCGTTCGAAACTGTATATATATATATATATATCTATATATCTATATATATATATATATATATATATATATAGATATATATATATGTGTCCGTGAGCACGATAACTCTCGTAAAAATTATCCGATTTTGATGAAATTTGGTATAAACGTGTAAAGCAACATTTATGACTTTAAGTTCGAAAACCAGCCAGATCGCTCTATCCTAAGGGGTATTTTGGGGGGGTTTTGTACCCCAAAAATGGGTTTTTTGAATTTTTTACATATAATTTTGGAAATAGTCAGATTTTATTTTTTCCCATTGGATTCAGCTTAAAAAAACACACAATTTGGTATTTTGATCATTTCTCTACGTCAATTGGTTACCGAGATATTGAAAGTGCTAAACACAGTACGTTGTCTAATGTTATTCTTATGGAGGAAAATAAAAATTTTATATCTCGCTTATTTATGAACATATACTGACGAAACTTGGTATACGGCTTTATCTGGTTGTGGACCATTGATATTTCCTCAAAAAAACAATTTTTTGACAAAGGCTCCCATAGCAGCAAACCTGCGTACTCAGCCCCATGTTATCCTTATGGAGAATAAGTAACGTGTTATTTCCCTTAATTATGAAAATAAATTAATGAAATTTGGTAAGTGACTTCACCTAGTTGAGTTATATTGATATAAGCATAAAACCCCATTTTTTTGTGTTCCTTGCTTCAGCAAACCTGCATACTCAGCCGCCATGTTATTCTTATGGAGAATAATTAAAATGTCATAAATTGTTTATTTATGAATGTATATTGATGAAACTTGGTATGTAGCTTTATGTGGCATTAAGATAAATATATATGCATTGGAAATTCGCTAAGTATGCAGGTTTGCTGCTACGGGGGTATTTTAGCTCTTTATTGGTGAATAGTAGTATTTTTTTATTATTATGTTTTTTATGAAAAATTAAAAAATCATAATCTTGAAGTTTTAAGTCCTGTAATATGTGAACCCAAATTTTTACAGAAATTCGGGTTTGGTCATTTTGTTGGAAAACTAAAGCTCTACAAACGACTAGTTTAGTTAAAATCGTTAGAGCCGTTTTTGAGAAATTTTGACGTTTTTGGGGGATAATTACCCTTAAAAATTAAAAATTTAAAAAATTTAAAAACCGCCTTGAGATATTGTGGATTAGTGCCTATATACAAAATTTCATAAAAATCGGACCATTGGTTAGGGCTCTAGCTCTGTACACATCCAGACAGACAGACATCACGTAAAAGTCACTTTTTTGGGTTCAGGGAGCACCAAAACAAATATTTCCACTAACAACTCAAATTCAAAAATTTTGATGAAAACAATACTTTCTCCATATACTATGTATAAGGGGAGTAAGTAAAAATATATACTTTTATCTTTTAACCTTTTTACATTTTAGCGAATTCCCCCTATTGGGAAGAAGCTATTACCGTAGGTCTCATGGTAAGACATAAGCCCGAGACCATCATAACTTTTCATTTTGAGGTCCCCAGATGCCAAAATCACCATTTGTTCAAATTTGTATATATATATATATATATATATATATATATATATATATATATATGTGTCCGTAAGCACGATAACTCTCGTAAAAAGGTCCGAGCTTAATGAAATTTGGTACAAATGTGTTAAGTTCCATTTATTTGAACGAGTTCGAAAATCAGGCGAATCGCACCATCTGTGGCGGACAAGCAAGCTTATCTGCTGGCCAAACAGTATAAACCTACTTACCACCACGAGGACGTAGCTCAATAAATTAAAGAGACATGTAATGTAATAATATAACTTTTATTAAACAAAGAATTAAACTCTACATTTTACAAATGGTGATTAAACGGTAAAATATCAATGTGATGACAATGAAAATACTTTAATAAATTAACAACTAATTATCTAGATTCAAGGGCGAGTAGCCTGGAAAGTATAAATATTAATTTAGAAAAGACTAGTGACTATAAAACTTACTTGGATCCGTGACCTAACAGGCCCTGGACCCTGAGGCCCCCAGCCCCAACACTACACCCTAATACTCCATCTCACAGACTGACTGACTGATCCCCCAAAACTACCCAACTGACCTACTTAAGCCAGAGCCTTCAGCAGGTCAGCAAAACAAGCTATTGTTTGATAACAATTCCAGCCTACTCACACAACATACCCAATACTTCCTCCTTACACAATCTTGACTTCCCTCTTGCATATTTAACTACAGAATTATTATAATAAACTAACTAACTCACTTCCCCTCCATTACATCCCCCTCGCTCGGTGAGACGATGTCCTCAGCGTCTCTCTTACATGCCCCATAAAACAAAGAAAAAATAAAGACAATAATATTGGAAAATTAAATGTTACCAACATCCATCAACAATTAAAACTCATTAGCAACCAACAAAAATAAAAATGAAGGAAAGGAAAGAAAATAGGATAGAAAGGACTGACCAATCCCACAAAGATGCGGCTCCTCGGATGAAGATGAACCTCTCCCAGTTGTAGTCAATCCCAATGAATCCCAATCCAAATATTGAAAGCTCAGGACACGATGTCCACATCCCTGTGGAAGTTCTATGGCACGGAGAAGTCCACTGGCCAAAGCAGAGACTGATGTTGGCAGAGTGTGACGAGCCCAGGCAAAAGGAAATCCACACCAACTCCTTGAAGAACCATTGACGCTCTCCCCATAACTGTCCAGACAGCATGAGTAAACCTTCCTCCTGGTGCGAGTCTTCAAATGTTTGACCCAGAAGACGGTGAAGTCCAGTAGTGTAAAACAGAGTCCAGATCCAAGAGGTTGATGAAGTGGAGATCAAGTCGTGGAGATCACGCAATCTGTTGCTCCAGGGTTGCCGCAGAAGATCCCTATGTTGAAGGAGTGAAACTTCCACTGATGTATCGGGTTGGCCGTTAGGTCAGGGAAAGGTCGAAGAAATGGAAAGTCTATAAAATATTCCATATAAAAATTAAGAAAACAATTACATACATAAAACCATAAAATGCAATTAAAAAACCACAATTATTGTTTGCAAGAGGGATAAACGTTACATTACATACAATCAACTAATCTTGAAAACAGAAGAAGTATTTGGCAAGTGTTACCCCAAAAATATTCTCAATAAAACAAAGGAGATAGATAATAAATAGATAATAAATTTGATGAAACTATATAAATCTCATGACACAAACACAAATCTTTATAATGTTGATGCTAGTTCTTTTAGTTCAAACATTTAATTCCATTATCCAACAAATATTCCAAACAAATTTGAAACTAACTAATCTTTTAAATTGTCAGATCACCTCATAAGACCTAAATGTTGCATTCAACGACTCTAATAGTTTTGCTTCTTCACAATAACATATCGTTTGTGTGACACAAAATTACTACATAGTGTTAAAACAAATTGCTTGGTGAGTTAATTGCTGGACACCATTCAATTTCATAAATATTCAATTCTATAAAAAAACCTTTTCTGAGAAATTAAGAAAATAAATAATTTAATAATAAATGTTATATTAGGTCTATTATTTTGATGCACACTTTAATATTGAAAATAAAACTCCCCATTACAATTTACCTTTAAAAGTCAATACAAAATCATTAGTTTACTTGGCTTAAATTGTCATGTCACTTAAACAAAAAACTTACTTTCTTCACAGAGCAAAAATAATTTTGCACCCCTTTTAAAAGGCAAAACTACTGCCACAACACCAAATAAAATAAACATAACTAATTATCACAGCTATCCAATAAAGATTTAAAGATATGAATAAAATTAATATGATTTGGGCCCAAATCAGTTACATCCAGATTAATAAATTTGAAAAAATTCTTTAAAACTTAAGCTTTGTAAACAAAAACCTTTGATTATCCCAGCATAACTAAGCTATATACAAACCAGAATCGTTAGTCTTTAAAATCAAGCATTTTAAACCATGCATGCACAAGCATCTTCCTGAATGACTTAAGCAATATATCCAGCCCAAACCAAACATTTGCAAATCTCATCACTATGTTAGACAACTCTGTCAGCAAGGTCGGGTCAACTCCCACAGCAACTCAGCATTCCTTAACCTGAAACAAATGCTAACAGCAGCAACTTCCGCACTCTAGTCCGCTTCTTCACACTTAGCTATTTCACTCCTTCTACAAACTATTTCACCCTGCAGACAAATAAGTAAACCTTTAATTAAATAAATAACAAGTAATTACCACAAAATAACAAAAATACTCAAACTATTTTACCCATAAAACCCCAAGATGCCATACTACTGTCTACAAACATTTAATTAACTCTATTTCGCCTCAAGATCTGCTTCCTCTCAGTGGTCAGCTCTATTACAGAGAATAGGCTCTCACTGGCTCCTGAAAAAACCGGTTAAAATAAACACCATGGAAACTCGATTCCCAAGCTCTTTATCCACAGACGTACAACCTGAAATATTAAACGGTCACACATTCCTGATAAACAAATTTTCACAGACTCCCACAGATCTGTTCCGCTGGCACGCAAGAAACCAAAACTCCTCTGTAAAACAACCAAGCGTGCAAAAACAGTTAAACTCATAAAGCAACCATGTGGGGTCAACACACTCCCGACATAAACATAATAACGCAACCATGTCGGGGACAACACACTCTCGACATAAACATAATAAAGCAACCATGTCGGAGTCAACACACTCCCGACATAAACATAATAACGCAACCATGTCGGGGACAACACACTCTCGACATAAACATAATAAAGCAACCATGTCGGAGATAACACACTCCCGTCATAAACATAATAATTCACCATACACTCGCGGCACAATACCTCGCGATGTCACAATAAAAATTTGTACCCTCGAGGCACGACACATGGCAGTCAATACACAAAACTCCACGCAGATTTGCCTAGCGACACAAAACTAATAAACGGCAACGATCAACAATCATGTCACTTATCGTATTAATAGACTTGCACAACTCTAAACCACTAACCAATATCTTAGTCTAGCAATAAATTTTGAAAATAGTTACCAGACATTTATTAAACTATACATACAAATTCTATATGTCTCTTCTATTTTAATCAAATGTAGAAAAAACTCCTTTAAATTTTGAAAAAAAAACTGGTTTAAAAAACTGTAAACTCAAAAAAAAACCAAAACTACAGCCAATTTAAGCAAAAGGTACCAGAACCAACGTTTTGTAAAACAAAACGACCGGCGGCTCCATCACTTGTGGCGGACAAGCAAGCTTATCTGCTGGCCAAACAGTATAAACCCACTTGACACCACGAGGACGTAGCTCAATAAATTAAAGAGACATGTAATGTAATAATATAACTTTTATTAAACAAAGAATTAAACTCTACATTTTACAAATGGTGATTAAACGGTAAAATATCAATGTGATGACAATGAAAATACTTTAATATATTAACAACTAATTATCTAGATTCAAGGGCGAGTAGCCTGGAAAGTATAAATATTAATTTAGAAAAGACTAGTGACTATAAAACTTACTTGGATCCGTGACCTAACAGGCCCTGGACCCTGAGGCCCCCAGCCCCAACACTACACCCTAATACTCCATCTCACAGACTGACTGACTGACCCCCCAAAACTACCCAACTGACTTACTTAAGCCAGAGCCTTCAGCAGGTCAGCAAAACAAGCTATTGTTTGATAACAATTCCAGCCTACTCACACAACATACCCAATACTTCCTCCTTACACAATCTTGACTTCCCTCTTGCATATTTAACTACAGAATTATTATAATAAACTAACTAACTCACTTCCCCTCCATTACACATCCGAAGGGGGGTGTTTGGGGGTTTGTACCCCAAAAATGGTTTTTTTGGGGTTTCCACATGTCATTTTTATTTTAATCAAATTTTAATTTTTACCATTGAATTCAGCTTAAAAAAAACAAACAATTTGGTATTTTTATCATTGCCCTACGTCAATTGGTTACTTTGATATTGAAAGTGCTAAACACAGTACGTTGTCTAATGTTATTCTTATGGAGAAAAAGAACAATTTTATATCTCGCTTATTTATGAACATAAACTGATGAAATTTGGTATATGGCTTCATCTGGTTGTAGTTTATTGTTGATTGCACAAAAAAAAATTTTTCGATTTTGGTTTGCATAGCAGCAAACCTAGGTACTTTGTCCCCATGTTATTCTTATAGGAAATAATTCAAATGCTATATATCGCTTATTTATGAATGTATACGGATGAAACTTGGTATGTGACTTCACTAAGATGAGTTATATCGACATTCGCATATAAACCCATTCTTTTATGTTTCTTGTTGCAGCAAACCTGCGTACTCATCCCCAATGTTATTCTTATAGAGAATAATTAATATTTTAAATATAGCTTGTTTGTAAATATATTTCTTATGGATCCTGTTAAGTGTTTTAATGTGTTAAGTTATATATTCATTGGAAATTTGCTGAGTTTACAGGTATGCTGCGATGGGGTATTTTTTAATTTATATTATCGTTATAAAACCTTAACATATTGCATATCAAAACGATCGTTAGAATTGCTACATGTGTCCAAATTCTGTAAATTACTTCAGAGCTTTGTCCCACTGGCCCTACAAGTTTCTATGTTTATATTTGACAGGCGGTAATTTTATTTGGCCAAGTGATTATATATTTATATTTTATATCTTCCCAGTGTAACTGGGATTGTCTAGACTAGTTTTGAAATTTATTATCGATTTATCTACATAGTGTTCACTTGCTAATTGGAGGATTTTCCTTATCTCCTGAAATTTAGTGTTTTAAACGCTTGAAGCAACAGGTAAAGTCTAAATAAATCAATAACAAAATTCAAATCCATCGCTACTATGAGTTTCAATAATGCAGTCGGTAGTTTTTTTATGTCAGTAGCAATTTTTCATATGCCAACTCTCCTTATGAACCCACGACTTTGGACTTCGCCTGTGTACGGTATGCTTAACCTCTTGGAATTTTAAAGATTGTGTTTCGCATGTTAGGTTTTCGCAGTTGATATTTGTATTCGGTGTGTAACATATTTGATATTGATGATAATCTGTATTTACTCAGCATCTGCAATTCAACTCAAATCAATCCGAAATAATGTTTAATGATATAAATTATATTACGTCAAATTAATACCAATAAACAAAAATAAATTAAAATCCTTCCCTAGGTTAGTCTTAAGTGAAGAAACAAACTCTTAAGGAAAAATTATCAAAAAATAAAAACCTGTATGCGCATCTATGAATCAGAGGGCAAACTTCTTGATAATCGTTTAAATCGGTTCAAAAAATACAGAAGTTCTCTTAAGAAAAAATCACCTTAGGTCATTAATATAAAAGATATAGGAACGGCATACTTGAATTTTTTGTTTTGATTTTTTTTACTTGGTTAAGTTTTATTGATCCCATCCCTACTTTTACACTTGACTGAAATTTACAGCCAGTACTGCACAATATTCTACTATTGGAGACTGCAGATACCAGGTCAACATATGGAACCAGGTACATGAGAATTGCCCAAATACAGATTTCATAAAAGAATGGTACGGTTTTGACTTTTTAAATCTATATAAATAAAGCAGAGTTCGTGTCTATGTGTGGATCGCCATACGGTTAAACTACGAGGAGTTAAGGCATTAAATTTCCAAGGTAGGTTCCTTTAGGTTACAGCTATTGTACCTGACTCAGTTTCCTCTAAATCCTCTAGGGCTACTCCCCGTGGGATATCCAAAATTCCAATGTTAATCAAATGAGTCCATACAGTTACAGTTTTCTGCTATTTATTTAATGTTATTCAAATTAACAGCTGACATTAGTAATTTACTTTGAGAGAAAAAACAGCTGATCGTACAAGAACAAATATTCCAAATACTAGCCAAATGTATTCCGCAGGAATAGTATTATGACAAATGGTATTGTGAACTTCCCCTCCAACGATGATCCCCCCCCACTCTTCTGCTGGCATCCCCTACTCAAGCTTCACGAAGATCCGCACGAGGTCTGCCTCGGTGAAACCAGTATAATCAGCTAGTAATTAATATAAGGATTTCAACAAAATAATTTTGTTTAGAACTTTTTGGGTTGTTTGGTGTTTAATGTAAAAATAGAACTATTATTTTATGAAAGCCATGTATAGTGGGTCAAATTTCCTTTAAAATTTTGTTTTAATGGTGTGTTTATTATTTCCTTTCCGTGTGTTCGTTTTATCGTCATACTATTAGTTTTGAAATAAAAAATTTTTTCCCACACATCAGTGAGCTGTATTGAAAATTTGTAGTTTTTATACTTCATATTGTTAAATAAGTTACCTAGTAACAGTAACACAACATTTTTTAAAATTATTTCAGAAGTTTGATGGTATAAATCCTGCTCTCCATTTATAAGAACTGTGCTGGGAACGACGGTTGTGAGTAAAACACCAAATTAAATATATGGATATTAGAATCATTAAAGCATACTAGTTAGGACTTTGAATCTCTCATGCACACTTTGATTCATATAAAAAAAAATATGTTTGAATGTACTGTGATGCAAATATGTATGATGCATGAATGGGATTGCTTGAGTTTTCTAGTTTCTGACTAGGCCCACACAAGTCCAGGACTACCTTAAAACTGGTCTATACCAGTTTTGAGGCTGACATTGGGTACAGCAAATGAACTTGTCATTACACATGGTAAGTCTTTTGGCTGCCCATTATGACAAACTTCCCTTTCACCTTTGGTCCCTCCATTTGCAGCGGCTAGGGACAGAATCTCCGGGTTTGGTCCCCAACCTGCCAACCTGAGAATGGATGGTCCCTGGCTGTTATACATGGATACCATGTCAGTTGAGTTGACCAGTTGGAGGGCAGAATGCAGGTCCCCTGTTTGAGGGCCTCACCCCAGCTGTCACAGGGGTACAGGAGTTGGCCCTCTGAAGGGTCGATTTGGCTGCCGTCCCAACCCAAACTTTCCTTTCCTGCTATATCCTATCTTTCCGGTAACCTGCGCAATATTCCCCCTTGTGGAAGATGTGACTAGATTAGGTTTCCTAAACCGCAACAATGATGATGATGATAGGCCCACACAATTCCAGCACATTAGTAATTCCAGGAGCCAGGATCATTAATTAGTGTTAGCGACCAATATAAATCGAGAATTACATAAGTTACAGTTAAATAAGGAAAGCCATATTACTCCAGATTTTGGTCTGGCCATTACAAAAATCACACATTTAAACATTATTAAATTTATAGTTGAATGACTTTGTCTCCCAATACACATTATACAATGGGCATCGTCTTAATAATTTAGTAAATAATACTACTAATAACTCATGCGCACTTTGATTCCTATAAAAGAAAATATGTATGATGCATGAGTGGGATGTCTTGAGCTTTCTAGTTACTGACTAGGCCCACACAATTCCAGCACATTAGTAATTCCAGGAGCCAGGATCATTAATTAGTGATAGCGTTATACCAATATGAATTGAGTGACTTAAGTTACAGTTAAATGTGGAAGGCCCTACTGCTCCAGATTTTGGTCTGGCCATTACATAAATCAAGTAGAATAACTTTGTCTTTTAATATCCACATTATACAATATATAATGATTATCGTTAACAACCATTAATGGCACCATCAGTTATCCCACTCTAACCACACTGTATGGCACATTTCATCCCTAATGTTGTGAAGGCTGAGCTAGTTCTTATGCTTAGTGCTTGAACATCTGAAATTCTGAGTTACAAACTAGGTTTTTAACAGAAACCCCATATGAAATCCCATGGTTCTGAGATCCGGAGACTGTGGGAGACAGAATATGGAGCTGTGTGAGCACTCATATCACCTGCCTTTATTGCAGTTTATGTTTTAAGGTTTTTTTAAGTTTTAAGTAACAGCTATGACTCAGCTGATCTTGGGAAATAACGTTAAAAGAACCATTATCAGATTTACTACCGTATAACCATCTTTCAAATTATATAAAGTTGCTTTACCGTAGATTATACAGTATCAAAAGTTCAGATTTGTTGAGACACCCAGGATACCTCTTAAAGGCTACATTTATTGTAACATGAAACAACTTTTGAAAACATTTCAACTTCTTTTTGGTAAAGACCTTTACTTTAGAGTCTAGAATTTATTTAGGTGGGTGGAAGTGACAATTTACTTAAATTATAGGAAAGTTTGCCTTGAGCACGCAAAGCCGTGAAAATAGTTTATGTATGCTTCTTCTCTTTTAAGGGAAACCCTTATGTGACCATATCAAAATCTGTTTTTAAACTGCATTTTTAGTTTTGTTTAAATTGGTAGTGTTGACAATATATTTCCTGACCTATAAACTATGATCTAGATTAGATTTCAATATTTCATAGTTTTTAAGATCTTGTAATGTCCAAAGAAATAATATGGGGCGACTCTGAACCCAAAATACATTTTCCATTTGGAAAAATACTTTCCAAAAACTATTTGATATGGTCTTTCCATTTATACATTTTACTTCTATGCATTTGAATGATTATAATTATGTAACAAATTCCAAACTGCTAGTATTAAGCATTTAGAACAATAGCATAAAAAGCGTTGGTCTCTACATGTGTTTTTCAGGTAAGTCAATTTCACAATTATATAAATTAGAAATGTAGTTTAAGCTGGACTTTTATAAATTGGCAAATGAGTCCAAGATTTTCTTGCACTTTCGCTTCTTTAGCTTTAGCCTTTGGTAAGCACATTATACCACCTCTACACTCGGGCTAAATGTTTGTGTTGAGACACTCGGGTGACACTTGATTTAAATATAAATTTGGCAAAAAACATAAATTCATTATACCCCCTCTAATTCGATCTCGGATGGTTTGATTACTAACTTAGTCACACTGTGCCGCTATCAGTGTTTGTACATATCCGACGCATGGCTCCTTTCGGTAGGAACCATCATTGATAACCATCAATAGTATTAAATCTATAAATACATTTCAATATTCTCAGTTTAAACCACAGTTTATAATGTTTTCATGTAAACATGGTTGCCGTATGTCATGTTATTATGGTTTCCAGTTCACCATTTTAGTCACTTAATGATGGGTGTGTTAATGCATTCAGCCAATAAAAGTAAATGAAAAACATAAAAATCTTAAAATATTTATTCCAAGATTTACTTAAGCTATCCTGTTTTTTTTTATTTATTTTTTCACTAACCGCTAAATAACTTTATAAAAATGGTGTTGTAGAAAAATTTTAGTGGTAGTACCCACAGAGTATGAGGCTATTTTATAGACTTTGATTTATTTTTGTATAAGACTTTGTTGTTAAAATTTGAAGTTTATAATATGCATTTCCTTACAAATCTTAAAATATAAAAATAATCCCTATTTCCCTTGGTCACGCCATAACTTGAGAATGAGGGCACCAAATTGAATAATTCTTTTTCTGTTGTGATCGTTAATGTCAGGACAAGGTTTTTAGCAAAGAAAGTTGTTAATCCAACCTAAGGGTTCTGTCCCACTGGCCTTCAAAGTTCCCATTGATTTGATCAAAGTTCAGTTAGTTACGATGAAAGGCATAAAAATATGTTCATTATGGAAATAATGGCAACTCTAACTCTTTTAGAAGCGACTACGTACACGTCCGACGTAAGCCGCTACCGCTTAGTTAGGTTAGGTTAGGAGGTTTTCGTTATGTGTCACTGGCTCTCAATCTGTTTTAAAAATCACAGGAAAAGTAATGTACGGTGCATTATTTGGAACGGAAGTGAACAGTAGCGGCTCATGTCGGACGTGTATGTAGCCTCTGCCAACTCTTTTTTCTATGCCGAAGTTAGCACTATATAAAAATAGGCGAGTCAGCGTAGCAAACAAGCTCATCCAGGAGACGAGTGAGCGAAGCGAACGAGCTCATCTTGAAAATGAACGAGTATTTGACATAAAACAAATTCAATGACATTAGGGCAGGACATGGTCTGTCGGGCCAGCTAGTAAAGATTTAGGCCTACAAATTTAATCTATGATAGATTTATACCTCAGACTGCTTTCATGTGTTTGTTTTCTCATTTGTTGCAGGTGACCTCCAGGAGAGACTCCCCTCTATTTCAAGAACCAACTTTCACTTTGTATGGGCTTAACCCACTACTCATAACCCACACACCAAGGTGGCCCAAAAGGTAATTTTTCAGGACTCTATAATAAGGCTTGTAAAAGAACCTATTCCAGTCCCTTTAAACAAATCAACTTTACCATTAAAAGGTTGAAAGTATAGTAATGCTTCAAATCCATCGTGACTATTCTAATTTTTTATGTATTTTAGGTAATTATTCCTCCCTTAAAATCTCCTTTAAATGCTATAGCAATATTTCATATCATTAAGAACAACTATTCCACATATTTTTTCTAACTCAATATATCCTATCATCTCCTAAATATCTTCATTCTCCCAGCCCCTAGTTTCCAGGCCACCTTGTCCCCCTGCTCCTGAATCCCACCCCTGTGACACTGTCACCGCGACATTCTTGTAGGATAATTGGACGAAAGTGCACTGACCAGATCCCACGAGGTATGGTTATCGAGACTTTTGATCCCTACACCTTAGAAGTCCAAGTTAGAATTGTTCACTCCTCGTGGGTGAACCGAACCCTTCTAGGTGTCCAACGAGGCGACTCACAGTTCACTCTCCGCTCACATTTACATTTGGAAGTGATTCTGCAACAATCGGCTTTCATCCTCTGAAGCCGATACACTCTGAGAATCGTCTTTCCTGGACTACTGAAGGGAGAAACTCCACAACTCTCTCATCTGCTTCTCCACCCGTGATCCTACCCTTGTGCTGACTGTGGGAGAACAGCCTGTCCAGTCCAAAGATCCACCAGCTGCTTCTACTACCCATTTGTGGTTAGTATTAATTTTTTAAATCATTATATTTTAGCTAAAATCCTCGTTTGAAAGATTAGTGTTTTGGGTAAGTACATGTATTTGTAGAAAAACGGTTTGGAATTTGTTACATTGTATTGGTTAAAATTAAAATTATTATAAAGATATTTTCATTACTCATTCTACTATGGTAATAAATCCCAGCACTTAAAAAAAATAATCACTATCAAGAAACTGACACATACTTGCTCCTGACTTTCCAAATTCAATGAATAAATTTATTTTTATTTACTAAATATAAAATATTAGCTGCCATCGTTCCTGGTTTCACCCGGGAATACGACAGTTGTGTGTGCTGCATTCTGTGGTTGAAATTTTCATCAGCTCAAACCAAAGTGAATGTCCATAAGAATATCACAGGATTGGAACTTTGAAGCCCCGTGGGGCATAGCCCTATGGGAATTTCTTAAAATCCCTTCTTAGTAGGTGCCTATATGCTATAAGAGGAGTCTACATGAAAAATTTCATGCTTCTAGGTGCAATGGTTTGGCCTGGGCGTTGATCGGAATTTCGTATTTATAGATATAGATTAAGTATGGTACTTAAAATTTACTATGAAATTAAAATTTAACAACTTTATGATTTGCATGATAAATATGTTTTTACAACTGCAGGATATAATTAAAAACAACACTTCAAATTATATTTACACTTACTACTCTTCTTGCAAACAAGGCAGTTCAAAGATGTAATACACCCGTCGCAGCAAACCTGCATACTCAGCGAATTTCCAATGAATATATAACATAACAAATTAACACTTAATGGGATTCATAAGAAATATATTCACAAACAAGCAATATTAAAAATATTAATTATTCTCCATAAGAATAACATTGGGGATGAGTACGCAGTTTTGCTGCAACAAGGAAATTAAAAATAATGGGGTTGTATGCAATTATCATTAGAACTCATCTAAGTAAAGTCACATCCCAAGTTTCATTCATATACATTTATAAGTAAGCGATATATAAGATTTTAATTATTCTCCATAAGAATAACATGGGGACCGATTACCTAGGTTTGCTGCTACGGTAACCATAAGTGAAAATTTTGTATTTTGTGCAAACAATGATAAACCCCAACCAGATGAAGCCATATACCAAATTTTGTCAGTTTATGTTCATAAATAAGCGAGATATACAATTTTTCTTTTTCTCCATAAGAATAACATTAGACAACGTACTGTGTTTAGCACTTTCAATATCTCAGGAACCAATTGACGTAGAGCAATGATAAAAATATCAAATTGTTTGTTTTTTTATGATGAATTAAATGGTAAAAATTAAAATTTGATTTAAATAACAATTACATGAGGAAACCCCCAAAAACCCATTTTTGGGGTACAAAACCCCCCTTTGGATGGTGTGATTCATCTGGTTTTCGAACTCGTTCAAATAAATGATGCTTTACACATTTGTACCAAATTTCATTAAGATCGGACCTTTTTTACGAGAGTTATCGTGCTTACAGACACACACACACACACACACACATATATATATATATATATATATACATATATAAAAATTTAAACGAATGGTGTTTTTGGCATCTGGGGACCTCACTATGAAAAGTTATTATGGTCTCGGGCTTAAGTCTTACCATGAGACCTATGGTAATAGCTTCTTCCCTATAGGGGAAATTCGCTAAAAACAGAAAAGTTATCCAACAAACAATTTCTGGATGTACTTTAAAGGAGGGGGGAGAGAGGGAATTGAAAATACACCCGTCGCAGCAAACCTGCATACTCAGCGAATTTCCAATGAATAACATAATAACATTGGGGATGAGTACGCAGGTTTGCTGCAACAAGGAACACAAAATAATGGGTTTTTATGCAAATATCAATAGAACTCAGCTAAGTGAAGTCACATACCAAGTTTCATCTATATACATTAATAAATAAGCGATATATAACATTTGAATTATTTTCCATAAGAATAACATGGGGACCGAGTACCTAGGTTTGCTGCTACGGGAACTATAGGCGAAAAATTTGTTTTTTTGTGCAAACAACAATAAACCACAACCAGATGAAGCCATATACCAAATTTTGTCAGTTTATTTTCATAAATAAGCGAGATATACATTTTTTCTTTTTCTCCATAAGAATAACGTTAGACAACGTACTGTGTTTAGCACTTTCAATATCTCAGTAACCAATTGACGTAGAGCAATGATCAAGATACCAAATTGTTTGTTTTTTTATGCTGAATTCAATGGTCAAAAATAAAAATTTAATTTAAATAAAAATTACATGTGGAAACCCCAAAAAACCCATTTTTGGGGTACAAAACCCCCCTTTGGATGGTGCGATTCGTCTGGTTTTCGAACTCGTTCAAATAAATGGTACTTTACACGTTTGTACCAAATTTCATTAAGATCGGACCTTTTTTACGAGAGTTATCATGCTTACGGACACATATATGTATATATATATATATATATATATATATATACATATATATATACATATATCAAAATTTGAACGAATGGTGTTTTTGGCATCTGGGGACCTCAAAATAAAAAGTTATCATGGTCTCGGGCTTAAGTCTTACCATGAGACCTACGGTAATAGCTTCTTCCCTATAGGGTAAATTCGCTAAAAGAAATAATGGTAGTCTACAAAGCTTAATAGAAAGCAAATTACAAGTTGTGATCACCCTGATGGTACAGCTCGCTTAACAGCCTGTAGACGTAGGAAGGAGCGTGACCCCCCCCCCCCCTGAAAAATAAATATAAAGTAGATTACTTTACTTATAAAATCACATTCAATTTACAATTAGTTTTGTTTTCACTAAACCTATAAAACGAGTTCGCATGCAGCACGCTGATGTGAGAGAAGTAAATTTCCACTTAAAAAACTTAATCAAAAACAAAATCAGAGTTAAAACATACATTTATTCCAATTTGTATCTAAATCTGAAAACATTTATTTTTTTGGCTGTTCTGTTGCTCCTGGTTCCATTTACCTGCAATGCTGGGAATACAATATTGCACATTATAAGGTTAGGAGAAGGTCCAGTCAGGATTTAAAGTAGGCGTGAGGTTGCTGGGGATGATAAATACCCCCGTCGCAGCAAACCTGCATACTCAGCGAATTTCCAATGAATATATAACATAACACATTATAACACTTAACAGGATTCATAAGAAATGTATTCACAAACAAGCGATATTTAAAATATTAATTATCCTCCATAAGAATAACATTGGGGATGAGTACACAGGTTTGCTGCAACAAGGCACACAAAATAATGGGTTTTTATGCAAATATCAATAGAACTCATTTAGTGAAGTCACATCCCAAGTTTCATCCATATACCTTCATAAATAAGCGATATATAAATTTTAAATACTTTCCATAAGAATAAAATGGGGACGAAGTACCTAGGTTTGCTGCTACAGGAGCCATAGGCGAAAAATTGTTTTTTTTGTGCAAACAACAATAAACCATAACCAGATCAAGCCATATACCAAATTTCGCCAGTTTAAGTTCATAAATAAGCGAGATATACAATTTTTCTTTTTCTCCATAAGAATAACATTAGACAACGTACTGTGTTTAGCACTTTCAATATCTCAGGAACCAATTGACGTAGAGCAATGATAAAAATATCAAATTGTTTGTTTTTTTATGATGAATTAAATGGTAAAAATTTAAATTTGATTTAAATAAAAATTACATGAGGAAACCCCAAAAAACCCATTTTTGGGGTACAAAACCCCCCAAAAACCCCCCTTTGGATGGTGTGATTCATCTGGTTTTCGAACTCTTTCAAATAAATGATGCTTTACACATTTGTACCAAATTTCATTATGATCGGACCTTTTTTACGAGAGTTATCGTGCTTACGGACACACATATATATATATATATATATATATATATATATATATATATATATATATATATATATATATATATATATATTTATATATACATACATATATAAAAATTTGAACGAATGGTGTTTTTGGCATCTGGGGACCTCAAAATGAAAAGTTATCATGGTCTCGGGCTTAAGTCTTACCATGAGACCTACGGTAATAGCTTCTTCCCTATAGGGGAAATTCGCTAAAATAAACCAAAAAATGAATAACAGGTTTTTCTAATGGAGAACTCCCATAAGCAATGTACTGTCTTTAGTCGATGTACATTTTCTTTAATAACTCGTTAAATATTTTTGCTATAAAGATGACAGAGGCCTTAAATCTTTCGCCTTACTTATCTCCTACTTTTTACATGCAATTATTTTACATCCGGGGCTTTTCTGACCCTTTTTGCGCCCAAAAACTCAAAATTTCAAAGAATAATCCTCATAAAAGTCGGTTAGAGTTATCTGATTGTTTTGGCCAACAATCTTGTCCAATTCATTGAAGAAAGGAATGTCTCTACCAAATTTAAAGTAAATCGGACAAAAGATGTGACCGCTAGAGTGCAAACACATATATACATATAATTTTGAACGACCCCAATAACGTGTTCAGGGGGTCACGTCAGGAACTTCTATGGTGGTTCCGGGCTTAAGTTTCACTGTGCGGGTTATGCTAATAGTTAACTTTTCCATAGGAAATTCACTAATAAATTGTTTTACATATATTTTACAGTCATTTAAATTTGTAATAATACACTGATTACAATTGATCTAGCGTTAGTTTTGAAGTGTTTTGCATTAGTGAAATCCAGTTTTGTTTAATTGATGCTAAAACGGAGTTCAGTTTTAACACCCTATATACGCTACATGCAAACTTTGTAAACATTAAGGCTTTTGTTTTAAGACTTATCCCCACATATTATATAGTAAAAAGTGCGTCTAGGTGTGCAGTTGTGCAAACTGCTTTTGGATTTTTGATTTAGGCCTCAGGGCTTTGTTCCACGGGACTTCCAAGTCCCAATGATATTCAAATGGAGGAGAGTTTTATTTCGTTTGTGTCACGTGTTAGTTCTTATTTCAATTCAAATAAATAAACAGCTGTTATAAGGCTTATATCCAACTAAAGACTGTCATTGTTTTGTTTACTGCAGGTCAATTATTTAGACGGTGACCTGCGCGAAAATATTTCGCGCTTGTAGGGGAGGAAAAAACAACCTCCCACCAATTCTCCCTCGAGCCACGAGAAGGGTCAGGGGGAGTGAGACCCCATCCACCATTCATACACAGCAGTTGGCAAAGAACTTAGTAATGACTAACTTGTTATTTTTTGGGGAACGGTTGCAACTATTAAAACTCCGCCTTACAATTAAGTATTATTTTAAATGTTTTTAGCTTTATAAAACTGATATGATCTTGATTTAGATCAGCTGGAAAATATGTTAACTACATAAACAAACGTCACGGGATTCTATATTTCATGCCTAATAAATACCTACAGTTGAATTAAGTTTACCATTTATTGTTCGTTAAATATTAATCCTGAACTAAGTCATATGATGAGTTGGCTACCTAATCTAGCAAACTTACCTAGTTGTCATCCCTCATAACTGCTTTAAGAGAGCCTAAATATTTTTAAGAACACTAAACCATTGACTATAAATACTGAAGTTATTTTTATATATATATATTTTTTTATTGAAATCAGCTTTAAAAAACGCACAATTTGGTGTTTTGATCTTTGCTCTACGTCAAATGGTTACAGAGATATTGAAAATGCTAAACACAGTACGTTGTCCAATGTTATTCTTATGGAGGATAAGAAAAATTGTATATCTCGCTTATTTATCAACTTTTCCTGATGAAACTTGGTATATTGCTTCATATCTTTGTGATCTGTTGATATTTGCACTAAAAGATATTTTTTGTCCGATATTTCCCTTAGCAGCAAACCTGTGTACTCAGCCCCCATGTTATTCTTGTGGAAAATAAGTAATGTATATTCTCCCTTAATTATGAACATAAATTAATAAAATTTGGTATGTGGCTTTACCTACTCGGGTTATATTGATATTTGTATAAAACCCCATTTTTTGTGTTCCTTGCTTCAGCAAACCTGCGTACTCAGCTGCCATTTTATTCTTATGGAGAATTAAAATGTCATAAATCGTTTATTTATGAATGTATATTGATGAAACTTGGTATGTGGCTTATGTGGTATTAAGATACATATGCATTGGAAATTTGCTGAGTACGCAGGTTTGCTGCTACGGGGGTATTTAATTGTGCCTTGTGTGTCATTGTACTATATGTGTTCGTGTTTCAATTTTAAATTTACATGACAAATCTTGAAGATGCTGCCTAAGGATGTGGTCGTTGCCACAAAACATGTAGTATAGTTGTGTATATGTTATATATTGTATATTGTATATTAGTATAGTATATATATATATATTAGAAAATAAAAATTTGTTTTATAATATATATATATATATATATATATATATATATATATACTTGCTGTTACCCGCAGCTTCGCTTACGACAAATTAAAACACATTAACCAACCAGAAACTGACCAGAACTATCAAATCTTTGTTTAGTTTTACCATATGACTTTTGCCCTAACCGACAAACAACTACAGCAGGTAATTTTATAAACGAGATCGCACGCAGCACTCTGAAGTGAGGGAAGTGAATTTACGCATTAAAACCTTAAAAAAAATAGTTGCAACACAACAGGATATTGAAAGGTAACAAGTTTATTTTATTACTGATTTAAACATCAATATCCAGAAGTAGGAAAATTAATTCAGATTAAATCTATTATTTTACTGTCAACTGTATACTTGTTATTATACATACACAAGTCAAGTCAGTTGGAGTGTTAACATTCAGTGACGACAAGTACAACTTTAAAGTTTTTAGTGAAATAGAAAGTTTAATGTGCCAGACACATAGTGGAAACATTGGTAAAGTGTAAATCTCATGACTGAATAATCAAGTTTAATTTTATTCTGTATATAACATTTGTTTTCAAATAATCAAGTACTCACATCTCAGCATGAAGAAAATCGCATGTACTTGTTCAATATTTAAACATTGATAACGTAACTAATGGCATAATACTTTAGAAACACTTATGAAAAATTAAAATGGTATTCCATTTTGTATGAATTTAAAGACTTCATGAATTTACTCTGCTGCGATATAGCAAGTGGAAAGTTGTACAAATATAACCAGTTGACCAGTTTTGAACAGTGCAGTATTTCCTGTTTGAGGATTCATAACCCACCACTCACGGCTAACTACATAGGTGAACTACATACGTAAAAAATATAATTTAAAAACAAATTAAATTTGTCAAATAGTTTAAGTACAGTTCACAATTAATCATGATAGGATAATCGGATATGGATAACCAAAGAAATTAATTTAATCCTAATATCAATGTACTAAGCAATTCTACAAGACACTTTTTGTAAATTTGTAACACTCCTCAGCCGCTCATCAGTCTAACCTTTTTTAGTCAGGGTTTGAAGGAATTTTTTTCCCTGAATTTGTTCTTTGATTCGGAATGAGATGATATAACAAGTGAATTATGAAAATGTAAAACTGCTGCTTAGAAATACAATATAAAACAAAACAAATAATTACCTCCGCCATACTTAGCGAATTTCCAATGAATAAACAAATTTCCAATGTCTTAATAACAAATTAATTCACTTACCAGGATTCATAAGAAATATATTCACAAATAAGCGATATTTAAAATAGTAATTATTCTCAATAAGAATACCATTGGGGATGAGTATACAGGTTTGCTGCAACAAGGAACTCAAAATACAGTAATGGGTTTTTGTGCAAATGTCAATAGAGCTTATCTAAGTGAAGTCACATACCAAGTTGCAACCATATACATTCATAAATAAGCGATATATATATAACATTTTAATTATTCTCCATAAGATTAACATGTGGACTGAGTATCTAGGTTTGCTGCTTCGGGAACCATAGGAGAAAAATTGTTTATTTGTGCAAACAACAATAAACCACAATCAGATGAAGCCGAGTGAACAGGAATTGTTTTAGCGAATTTCCTATAGGGAAGAAGCTATTACCGTAGTCGGCATGGAAAGACCTAGGCCCGGGACAATGATAACTTTTTGTTTGGATGGTGTCCCCAGATGCCAAAAACACCATTTGTTCAAATTTGTATATATATATATGTATATTATATATATATTTTATATATATATATATATATAATAGTATTAACATTTAAAAAAATTTAAAAAAATCAGCAGCCCTAATCAATCAGAAATATTCAATATATATATATATATTGAATATTTCTGATTGATTAGGGCTGCTGATTTTTTAAAATTTTTTAAAATGTTAATACTATTATATATATATATACAAATTTGAACGAATGGTGTTTTTGGCATCTGGGGACACCAACCAAACAAAAAGTTATCATTGTCCCGGGCCTAGGTCTTTCCATATATATATACTAGCTGTTACCCGCAGCTTCGCTTACGACAAATTAAAACACATTAACCAACCAGAAACTGACCAGAACTATCAAATCTTTGTTTAGTTTTACCATATGACTTTTGCCCTAACCGACAAACAACTACAGCTGGTAATTTTATAAACGAGATCGCATGCAGCACTCTGAAGTGAGGGAAGTGAATTTACGCATTAAAACCTTAAAAAAAAAATTAATAAAGGGTTTCAAACAACTCTGGTAACATTTTTTTTTTAAATTGAAAAATGTTATTTTTGGCTGTTCTGATGCTCCTGGTTATATTTAAACTGACTTTTAGGATGGCAATGTTGTATATTATAAGGTTAGTAGGAGGTATATTCAGGATAAAAAGTTGGTACCGGTATAGGGGTATTGGGGGTGATAAAACTACATAAATATATGAAAAACAGCCTTATCCAGTGTAAAATCCCCATAAGACAATGTACTGTGTTAAGACAATTAATATTTTTTTAATAACTCGGTAAATATTTGTGCTAGAATGATGAAGGAGGGCTTAACATTTTTGGCCTTTTAAGTACAATAACTTGATATGCAATAATGTTAAATTCGGGGCTTTTCTGAGCGTTTTTGGGCCCAAAAACTCAAAATTTGAAAAAGTAAATCCCCTAAAAAGGGGATTAGAGTTGTCCGATTGTTTTGCCCAACAAACTTGTCCACCCATTTACAGAAGGCAAGGTTCCTACCAAGTTTCAAGTAAATCGGACAAAAATTGCAACCGCTGGAGTGCGAACTCATATATATATAAAGTTTTTAGCGACCCCCCAAAATGTGTTCAGGGGGTCACGTTAGGAACATCTATGGTGGTCCCGGGCTTAAGTTTTACCGTGCTAAACATACTAATAGTTCACTTTTCCATAGGAAATTCACTAATAAATTATTTCCTTCCATAAGATTTGCATTAGAACTTACAGGACCCGTGGGGAGGAGTCCTAAGGTTGGATGCGGTCATTATCAGGTCTGTATGTTAATGTGATATGTAAGCTATATTCATGCAAAATTTCAGCTTAATCGGTCTGGTAATTTAGCCGTGATGGAACTCCAAATATCCATACGTGCATCCAAACAAACATCCAAACTTTCACATTTATAATATTAAGTAGGATATATATGTGTCCGTAAGCACAATAACTCTCATAAAAAAGGTCTGATCTTAATGAAATTTGGTTCAATTGTGTAAAGTACCATTTATTTTAACGAGTTCGAAATCTAGACGAATCACACCATCCAAAGGGGGATTTTGGGGGGGTTTTGTACCCCAAAAATTTTTTTTTGGGGTTTTCTCATGTAATTTTTATTTTAATCTAATTTTAATTTTTACTGTTCAATTCAGCTTAAAAAAACAAACAATTTGGTATTTTGATCATACTCTACGTCAATTGGTTACTGAGATATTGAAAGTGCTAAACACAGTACGTTGTCCAATGTTACTCTTATGGAGAAAAATAACAATTTAATATCTCGCTTATTTATAAACATAAACTGACAAAACTTGGTATACGGCTTCATCTGATTGTGGTTTAATGTTGTTTGAACAAAAAAAATTTTTGACTATAGTCCCGTAGCAGCAAACCTAGGTCCTCACTCCCCATGTTATTCTTATGGAGGATAATTAAAATGTTATATATTGATTATTTATGAATGTATATGGATGAAACTTTGTGTGTGACTTCACTTAGAAAAGCTCTATTGATATTTGCATAACAACCCATGATTTTGTGTTCCTTGTGGTAGCAAACCTGAATAGTCATCCCCAAAGTTATTCTTATGGAGAATAATTAATTAGTATAAATAGTATCCCTTATTTTTGAATATTTGAATTTTTTATTTTTGAATTTTTTAAAAAGCTATATGATATGTAATTCTTAGTCTCCTTGCTTTCAGGAAATCTGTTTCAAAATCAGCAGTAAAAGTAGTCACTTTGCCTATTCACGTTTTCTCTGTTATTCATTTTGTTTATAGATTTGAATATAGCAAATTTTCAGTGAAAAATCATCATACTTTATCTTGGTTTATTCCAAACTGAATGATGGGAGACGGCTTAAATTAAAAGTCTTGATCCCAAGGACTCGGGAAAAATAGCAGTATTTCTAAAAAATTACCAGCAAACGAGAAATAACGTGAAACATCCCCCATAAGAAAATCATGGGGATATAAAAACGTCTGCTTGGTTTACATTCAAACATGGGATTACTTGCCTACTTTGTTTACGAACTGACATGTTCTTACTTATTTAGTTTTAATAAAAAAGTAAAACAATCAGATGAGGCAGAGTATTAGAGCAAGGTTATGAACTTTGGCCCCTTCAAGCCACAAGTATATGTTTATGTCCGTAAACATATACTATAACTATATACTATATTACATATACTATATACTATATACCATATACATATAACATATACTATATTTTGTTTGTTGGTTATGTGGCTTAAGAGGGGGGCTCCAGTCCTCTGCTACCTGCTTCTCCCATAATACCCAATGTTAACTCTCAGAGTCTGTCCCTCCTCAGAGGATTAACCGAAATAGTTGATTTATGGTTCATTTTATGAGCAAAAAGTACATACCGGTGGCGATTTCAGTGAGGAGAATTTTTAAATCACAAATAGTACACACATAACAAATTTTTTAAAACACCGTAGTTTATCTAAATTTCTTTCAATGATTATTATTTGTGATACCGAAATGTTGCTCAATATAATTGCTAGATGTTTTTTGGCTCCTTAAAATGACCCACACATCAACGATAGCAGATAATCCGTTGAGAGGAGGGATGGGCTTTGAATGTTAACATTGGCCTTGTGGGGGAAGCAGCTAGAATCGCCAAAAGTTTCATGACTGGAGCGCCCTTTTGTTAAATATATCATTTTACTCAAATAAGTTCCTACTTATCCATATTTTGAGGCCGAATATCTCCTTCTTTTCCCCAAAAACCTCCTACTTTTCCTATTAGCGAATTTCCCCTATAGGGAAGAAGCTATTACCGTAGTCGGCATGGTAAGACCTAGGCCCGGGACCATGATAACCTTTTCGTTTTGAGGTCCCCAGACCCCAAAAACACGTTTCGTTCGATACTGTATATATATATATATATATATATATATATATATATATATATATATATGTGTCCGTGAGCACGATAACTCTCGTAAAAATGATCCGATTTTGACGAAATTTGGTATAAACATGTAAAGCAGCATTTATGACTTTAAGTTCGAAAACCAGACAGATCGACCTATCCGAAAGGGTATTTTGGGGGGGTTTTGTACCCCAAAAATGGGTTTTTTGAATTTTTTATATATAATTTTTGAAAAAGTCAAATTTTAGTTTTAACCATTCGATTCAGCTTAAAAAAACACACAATTTGGTATTTCGATCATTCCTCTACGTCAATTGGTTACCGAGATATTGAAAGTGCTAAACACAGTATGTTGTCTAATGTTATTCTTATGGAGGAAAAGAAAATTTTTTTATCTCGCTTATTAATGAACGTATACTGACGAAACTTGGTATACAGCTTCATCTCGTTGAGGTCTATTGATATTTGCTCCAAAAAATCTTTTTTGCATAACTCTCCCGTAGCAGCAAACCTGCGTACTCAGCCCCCATGTTATTCTTATGGATAATAATTAAATGCTCTGTCTCCCTTAATTATGAACATAAATGAATAAAAACTGGTATACGACTTCACCTAGTTGAGTTATATTGATATTAGCATGAAAACCCATTTTTTGTGTTCCTTGTTGCAGCAAATCTGCGTACTCAGCCACAACGTTATTCTTATGGAGAATAATTAAAATTGTATATATCGCTTATTTGTGAATATATTTTTATGAAACTTGGTAAGTGGCTTTATGTAGTGTTAAGACATTTATATCTCCATTGGAAATTCGCTGAGTATGCAGGTTTGCTGCGACGGGGGTATTTTTTAGGTATAAAATGTCAAAATGAACCCTGCAATTGACGTAGAGCAATGATCAAAATGCCAAATTGTTTGTTTTTTAAGCTTAATTAAATAGTAAAAGTTAAAATTAGATTTAAACAAGTTTGCACGCAGCACACAGATGTGAGGGAAGTGAATTTCCACATAACAAGTTTTAAAACACAAAATCAGTGTAAAAACATATGTTTATTCCAATTTTTATTAAAATCTGAGCACAGTGATTTTTTGGCTGTTCTGATGCTCCTGGTGGGAGGTGTTCTGATACCTGCAAAGTTGGGAATACAATTTTGCGCATTATAATGTTAGGTCCAGACAGACTTGAAAGTATGCGTGAGGTTGCTGGGGATGATAAAAGTACACTAACAAAGGAATAACAGGCTTTTTTAGTGTAAAACCCCCATAAGACAACGTACTGTGTTTAGTCAAAACACATTTTCTTTAATAACTCGGTTAACATGTATGCTAGAATGACGAGGGAGGGCTTAAAACGTTTGCCTCACTAATTCCCATCTTTCTACATGCATTAATTGTACATACTGTACGGGGCTTTTCTGACCCTTTTTGGGCCCAAAAACTCTAAATTTGAACGATTAATCCCCAAAAAAAGGTTTAGAGTTTTCCAATTGTTTTGACCAACGAACTTGTCCAACTGATTACAGAAATAAATGTCCCTATCAAATTTTAAGTAAATCGGACAAAAAATGTGCTACAGTACAAACACACACACACACACACACACACACACACACACACACACACACACACACACATATATATATATATGTGTGTGTGTGTGTGTGTGTGTGTGTGTGTGTGTGTGTGTGTGTGTGTGTGTGTTTGTGCTTGTGTGTGTTTGTACTGTAGCACATTTTTTGTCCGATTTACTTAAAATTTGATAGGGACATTTATTTCTGTAATCAGTTGGACAAGTATATATATATATATATATATATATATATATATATATATATACAATTTTGAGCGACCCCCCATAACGTGTTCAGGGGGACACATTAGGAACGTCTATGGTGGTTCCGGGCTTAAGTTTCACCGTGCGGGTCATGCTAATATTCACTTTCCAAAGGAAATTCAGTAATAAAAATTACATGTGAAAACCCAAAAAAAATGTTTGGGGTACAAAATCCCCCTTTGGATAGTGCGATTTGTCTGGTTTTCGAACTCGTACCAATAAATGGTACTTTACACATTTGTACCAAATTTCATTAAGATCCGACCTTTTTTTACAAGAGTTATAATGCCTACGGACACATAAATATATATCAAATCTCATAGATTGTGTTCAACATGGTTTTCGTTCTAATAAATCGGTGACTACTGCTGCTGTGGGCTTTGTTGAATATATTATTGAATCAGTTGATAAAGGAGAAGTTTGTGTGGGAATTTTCATGGATTTGTCAAAAGTATTTGGCACTGTCCATCATCTTACACTCTTACATAAACTATAAAGACACTTGGTGTTCATGGAACTGCCTTGAAGTGATTCGAGTCATACCTGTTGGGAAGATTTCAGTTTGTTGAATTAAGTCATAAGGAATTTAATAAAGTTTCAAAAGAAAAATCAAATTTAAAATTAATAGCACATGGGAGTCCCCCAGGGATCTGTTTTAGGTCCACTCCTCTTTGTCTGCTATGTAAAAAATATTGCACAAACTCTTCAAAAAATACTACAAGACAACTTGGTGTTTATGCAGATGATTCAAATCTGAAAGTGTCAGCAAAAACCGTTGAAGATGTTGACATTTTATCTTTCCTGGAATTGGCAAATGTAATAGACTTTAAAAAAATCATAAATTAAAATTAAATTCATCAAAAACTAATTTTGTTTCCTTCAAGACTGCTCAGTGCAGTAGAAAGCTTGAACCAACAATTGCAATCGATTCTAGGCTAATAGAAATAAAAAAGTTTACTAAATTTTTGGAGCTGGATATAGATGAGAATTTGAGTTGGAATTGTCATGTGGAAATAAAAGGGTTTTTTGAAAATTAACTCAGGAATTTACGTTATACAAAGGATGTCATTTGTATGCACTGATATAAGTGTGTTACAAATGAAAACCAAACCCATATTCACTCCCATATTTCATTTGGCTTGGCTTTATATGGTCAACAACAAAATAAAACTTAAATTAAATTTTGAAGACACAAAAGAAAGCTGTCAGAATAATTTTCAATTTGAGACCTGATCATTCTGCAAAAGAATATTTCAAAACTTTAAAAATATTAACTGTAAATGGACAGTATATTTATGATATGGTATTTAGCAATTCAAATCCTTTAAAACAGAAATATGTTCAGTCTCACCAATATGACACTCTAAATAAAAATACCATCATACCCATTCACCATAGATTAGCATTTTATGAAAAAAAAACTTTATATAATGGATCAAAATTCTTATATAGACTTCCTATTTTGTTAAAAACTGAAAATTAAAATTTTAAAAAATTATCTATTTGAAAAACCATTATACTCATTTGAGGAGTTTTATAACACTTTTAGCCTTTAGTTTTCAGTTTTGAATTTGACACTATTCTCATGTATTATGGATACATATTTTGAAAAAATTGATGTGATTTGATATATATATATATATATATATATATATATATATATATATAAATACATATAATACCCCTGTCGCAGCAAACCTACTCAAATGAATTTCCAATGAATATATATGCCTCAATAACACATTAAGCCATTTACCAAGATTCATAAGAAATATATTCACAAATAAGTGATATTTAAAATACAAGTTATATTCTCTATAAGAATAACATTGGGGATGAGTACGCAAGTTTGCTGCAACAAGGAACACAAAATAATGTGTTTTTATGCAAATATCATTAGAACTCATCTAAGTGATGTCGCATACCAAGTTTCATCTATATACATTCCTAAATAAGCGATATATAATATTTGAATCATTCTCTATAAGAATAATACGGGAACCAAGTACCTAGGTTTGCTGCTAAGGGAACCTAAGGCGAAAAAAATTGTTTTTTTGTGCAAACAAAAAGAAACCACAACCAGATGAAGCCATATACCAAGTTTTGTCCGTTTATGTCCATAAATAAGCGGGATATAAAATTGTTCTTTTTCTCCATAAGAATATCATTAGACAACATTCTGTGTTTAACACTTTCAATATCTCAGTAACCAATTCATGTATAGCAACTATCAAAACACCAAACTATTTGTTTGTCAAGCTGAATTCAATGGTGAAAATTAAAATTTGATTTAAATAAAAATTACATGTGACAACCCCCAAAAAAAAACATTTTTGGGGTACAAAACCCCCAAAAATCTCCCTTTGGATGTGCAATTCGTCTGTTTTCAAACTCGTTCAAATAAATGGTACTTATTTACACCTTTGTACCAAATTTCATTAAGATCGGACCTTTTTTTACGAGAGTTATCGTCCTTACAGATATATATATATAAATAAATAAGTAAATAAATATATATATATATATATACATTTAAACAAATTTGAACGAATGGTGTTTTTGGCATCTGGGTTCCTCTAAACGTAAGTTATCATGGTCCCGGGCCTAGGTCTTACCATGCCGACTACGGTAATAGCTTCTTCCCTACTGGGGAAATTCACTAAATAGTTAAAAAACAAACTTCCCTGGATTTTGTTTGGTTCTGTATAATTTTGTGATTTGAAATTAAGATTTCATCTGCCATTTTTCCAATATGGCGGCCAACTTTACTTTTTTTTATAAAATGTCCATAGTTTTATTATTGAATCAGGTAGAAGATATAATTTTAAAACGTTTTTATTCTTTGTATTTTTTTGCTAAACCCAACCGTTAAGTGATTTCTATTGTTTTTAACAATAAGTATCTCACCTTATGAGTAGCTCTGGAGGCTAAACAGTTAGGTTTACGAAATAAACACCAAGAACAAAAACGTTTTAAAATTACACTTTCTACCCCATTTATTAATAAAATTAGGGTAATTTCATAAGAAAAATTTAAATTGGTAGACATATTGGAAAAATGGTGGGGAAATGTTTGAAACTAGATATGTCAATTCCACAAACAAAATATTTCTATCTATTTTAGTTTAAAAAATACATATTTGTTTCAATTCATAATTTATACACTGTATACAGTTTCGAACAAATGGTGTTTTTGGGGTCTGGGGACCTCAACACAAAAAGTTATCATGATCCCGGGCCTAAGTCTTACCATGCCGGACTACGGTAATAGCTTCTTCCCTAGCTATAGGGGAAATTCGCTAAATTCCGCCCCACACATCAGTGTGCTGCATAGAAAATTTGTTTCTAGTTTTCACAAGACTCTATAGAGAGGAAATTGCACCCCCCACTCCGTCGTATCTGAACGTTCTCGAGTTTTGACGATGACACCCGAACGAAGAACGTTTTGTTCTTATGTTTTGGCTACTTTTTTAAAGTTTAAAAAAGTAATCTACCAACACATTTTCAAAATGAAAACCATAGCTAGGCTATCATACCGGCCGATTTCGGGGCCTTTTATGTCAATTACAAAAGGAAACCCCTGTAAATTGATATTATTATAATCAACTATACGTAAATTTAAATTAATAAAAAAACTATTGTTATTTTGGTTAAAACAAAAAAATTATTATTACTAACAATTTTCCATCTTCAAAAAGATAAACCATAATGTGCAGTCTCAAACTGGGAACCTCCAACGTATCAAACTAACGTCATAACCACTGAGCTATTTCGCCATGTCTGCTAATGTTAATTTTATTACAAATGAAGCAATAGCACTTACTCTAAACCAACAGCTGTTTTATGTCGTCGCTAGACGAGAGTGGGGGGTGCAATTTCCTGTCTGTAGAATCTTTTCTAGTTTTCATACTTCATATTGTTGAATAAGTTACCTAGTAACAGTAACACAACATTCTAAAATTATTTCAAAAATTGTTTAGCTTAAATCCTGCTCTCCATTTAAAAGAACTATGCTGGGAACGACGGTTGTGAGTAAAACATAGATTAAAAATGTGGATATTAGAATCATGAATTCGTACTAGTTTTAGGACTCTTAACCACTAATGCACACTTTGATTCATATGAAAGCAAATATGTATGATGCACGAGTGGGATTCCTGGAGTTTTCTAGTTACTGACTAGGACGGTCCTATAGTAGGACCACACAATTACAGCACATTAGTAATTCCAGGAGCCAGGGTCAATTATTAGAAGAAGAGTTGTCAATATAGATCAAGTGGCTTAAGTAACAGATACATGTGGAAAACCACTACTCCAGATATAGGTCTGGATATATAACTTAGATAGTCATTACATAAATCTAACATTTTCATTAAATGTACCATAGAATAGAGTAACTTTATCTTTCAAATGGATTACAATCGTAATAATTTAATCAATAATACTAGTAAATACCAGCAAAAAATTAATTTCTTCCAAATTTTCTTAAACAAGTTTGTAAATTATTTTAAAAGAAATATTTTATCATCCAAGGAAAAAATGTTATCAACTTAAAAACTTTAACGTTTTTTAAAGCACTTAATTCTAGTTGGGCAAATCAAATGGCAGTTTATTTTAGTCTAAGACAATAGCAATCTTTTGCAACCTTGGTCAAGAAATGTTGAGGTCTTCAGGTAGTCTGGTTCCATTACCATGAACTTCATAAGAATTCATCTAGATTTTCTTTAAAATGTTGAAGGTACTGAAACGAGTTTACTTTGAAGTGTCAAAATACCAAAATGTTTGAACCAGGATTCCCAGCTATCTATACCACATTTACCATTGTACACAAGGCCTTCATTTGCCACAATAAAGGAAAAACCATTTGTTTTCATATACATAGTGATAATTTGAACTTTAATTCCAATTGTTTGCAAAAGTATGAGCATTTCAGTTATCCCACTCTGACCACACTGTATGGCACATTTCATCCCTAATTTTGTGAAGGCTGAGCTAGTTATTATTCTTAGTTCTTGAAGATTGGAGACGTTAAAACTTATAAACTCGGGTTTTAACCAAAACCCATATGATATCCCATAGTTTTGAGATCCGGAGACAGAATATGGAGCTGTCTGAGCGTTCATAGCACCTGCCTTCAGTGCAGGTTATTTTTTTAGTTTAACATAACAGTAATGAATCAGTTGATCTTTGAAAATAACTTTAAAATCTATATATTAATACGCTAGGGGTTTTTCTACACTGCCATAACTCGATAATGGCTGGACGGTTTTTAACGTTTGAGGTGACAAATTAAATGTATTTTACATATATTTGCCAATACGTCTCAGAATTTTAAGAAAGGGCATCACTTAAATACAGTAAAGGGCTGAATTTTAGGAACAGTGGCGCTATCCGACGGCGGAAGTCTAAACTAAGTGTTGATTATCATCCGTTTGAATATCAGATGTTTTGTTATGTTTGTTTACAACTGAAGTAACTTTTCATTGGGTACAGACTTGCTCGGATTTGAGCAACAGGACCATTATCAGTTTTACTGCCACACATCTTTAAAATTATCTAAATTATCAATTGTGATTATAGAGTCTAAAAGTCCAGATTTTTCTTAGATACCCAGTATTCTTCTTAAAGGCTATATTTGTAAAGGATTTACTGATCAAATCATGTTTTAAGTTATTTAAAGTACCGCGAACATATTTTTAATTTTTGGCAGTGTTATTAAAAGAACTACAAATAAGATATTTTTTCTGGAAACACCCTATTATGCTTTTCAAGGACATTTGTGACAAAAAAAACATATTTAGCTAATGCTATCATTATCAATTATAATAAATGGTCATTTGTACCTTGCATAAACACCATGGCATGATACTTTAAAACAAACTTATTTCCCATGCAGTCTTGAAACAAATTAAACTTGTTTTTGGTAAAATATTTACTTTGGAGGCTAAAATTTATTTGGGTGGGTGGAGGTGATAACTTAATTATATTATACTAAGATTTGTCTTGAGCCCCCAAAGCTATGAAAATAGGTAACATCTAAAATAGTTTCATACATTATGGTTTTTTCCTTATAAATTGTGACCCTCATGTGACTAACATACCTATTAAAATCTGTTTTTAAACTACGAGTACATGATTAGTTTTGTTTATATAGTGTTTGTTGGCAATATCTTTCCTGACCAAAACTATGATCTAGTTTAGATTTCAATAGTTCATAGTTTTGAAATCGTGTGATGCCCAAAGAAATAATACATAATGGGACCACTCTGAACACAAAATATTATTTCCATGGGGAAAAATACTTTTGCAAAAACAATTTGATACAACCCTTTTATTTATTTTTCTTGTATGTATTACAATGAGTATAATTATTATATAACAAATTCCAAACTGCTAGTATTAAGCATTTAGCATAAAAAGCATTGGTGTCTACACTTGTTCTTCAGGTAAGTCAATTTCTTCTTATTTATATAAATTAGAAATGTAATTAAAGCTAGCCTTTTTTAAATTGGCAAAAATAAGATGTTCTTACTTTGTTTTACTTACTTCAGCTTCTTTAGCTTTGGCCTTTGGTTAGGACCACATTATACCGCCTCCACACTCGGGCTAAATGCTATCATTGAGTCACTCGGGTGAGCGACACAGCGAGTGACTCGGGACTCCGCTGATCTTTTGTCGCAAAACCAACTTGGGGATTATGTTAATCACCAAGAGTACTTACCTACGTTTAAAGCGGTATACAGAGTTCAAGTTTCTCGTGATTTGAACATATTTTTATTGAAAAGGATAATACAGATTGTGTTCCCAAACATCATAGTCATTATAACCTAAGTATAAATTAAATTTATAAGAAGTTGTTAGGTCACCATATATTAATTACTTGATTATATTGTGTAACTTGAGACATTCTGTTCTGTCTAAACACTAATTTTAAATTCTTAAAAGATTTATTCTAAGGATTTTTTTAAGCTGTCCCATTTTTTCTCTTACTCTACTTAAGAAATGTATAGAAATATTTTGTGGTGACACCCACAGAGTGCAAGGTCATTTTAGGAATTTCAAACTCACTGCTCCTAAAATATTTTGATATTTAGGCCCTATCCAAAATAATATCAGATATGCAAAATTGGTTCATTAAACAAATGAATGTAAACTGTCTCACACTGTCTATTGCAATGCATAACGCTAAATATTAAACTCCCTCTAACAAAGAAGTTAGTCTGATCTGAAAGAAGATAGGTCTAATCTGAAATCTCTCTAAAAAGCTCATTACTAATTCAATCAACCACTCATTTTAAATAACCAAACAAACATAACTTAAATTTAAAAATATTATTCTGCACTTATAATAATAATACAGTTAAACAATCATGAGTTAATATTCCTTCTGAGATTAAATTGACTTTGACTTGCTGTTGATACACAACACGAACAAGTGTTGAGCATGGCGAGATGACACATTCCGACCATCAACGAAACTTGCTGACCGCATTCTCGTGTTCGACTTTGCCCACTTATACTCGGCCAGAGTGCAGGGAAGGCATTACGGTTTTAAAACACATCAATACTGGGCAAGAAAATTGGTACCTTTGGAAATATTTAAAAGTCATATCTGAAAAATCCAATAAAATAAGTCTTTTTAGTGGCTGTGGTTGAAGACTTTTTCTTAAGGCCTTTTTTTAGTAGCTATGAATCTTAAGACAAGAAGCTGGAAAGTAGGATACAGCTGAAAAATGTTTGATCAAATTATATTTAAATATTGATTTTAGAAATTTGGGTAGGTTGAGTGAGAGAGAAGTGTTACTGTTGGTTGTAGGTTGAATTCAAATATAGAAAATACCCCAGTCTTTTTGGTAGGCCTAAAGAGATCTTTTCCATAACAAAAGAATAAGGTTATTCTTTAAAAGGTACGGTTGAGTCTAACGTAGATATTTCAATACTATCAGTTATAATTTGTAAATATTAATACTATTTTTTTCTGTAAAAGACTTTATTGATAAAGTTTTAAAAGTTATGTTCTTAAAAATAAGAAATAAAATTTCCAGCTTTTATGGTTTCCTAAGAAAATAGCTTCATGTGTTTGTTTTCTCTTTTGTTGCAGACCTCCAGGAGAGACTCCCCTATTTCAAGAACCAACTTTCACTTAAAATTGGCTTAACACACTATTCATAACCCGCACACCAAGGTGGCCCATAAGGTAATTTTTCAGGACTCTAAGGAAGCCTGTAAAATAACCTATTCCAGTCCCTTTAAACATTAAAATTACGAATAACAAGATTAAAAGCAGTAATGTGTAAAATCCATCATGATCAATCCAATTTTGTATGTATATTAGGCTTTTCTCTCCCTTAAATTTTCCTCTAAAAGATATAGTAATATTTCAAATCATTAAGAAAAACTATTCCACATGTTTTGTCTAACTCAATCCTCTTATCTCCTAAATATCTTCATTCTCCCAGCCCCAAGTTTCCAAGCCACCTTGTCTCCCTGCCCCTGAATCCCACCCCTTTGACACTGTCACCGCGACATTCTTGTAGGATAATTGGACGAAAGTGCACTGACCAGATCCCACGAGGTATGGTTATCGAGACTTTTGATCCCTACACCTTAGAAGTCCAAGTTAGAATCGTTCACTCCTCGTGGGTGAACCGAACCCTTCTAGGTGTCCAACGAGGCGACTCACAGTTCACTCTCCGCTCACATTTACACTTGGAAATGATTCTGCAACAGTCGGCTTTCATCCTCTGAAGCCGATACACTCTGAGATTCGTCTTTCCTGGACTACTGAAGGGAGAAACTCCACAACTCTCTCATCTGCTTCTCCACCCGTGATCCTACCCTTGTGCTGACTGTGGGAGAACAGCCTGTCCAGTCCAAAGATCCACCAGCTGCTTCTACTACCCATTTGTGGTTAGTATTAATTTATTAAATCATTATAATTTAGCTAACATCCTCTTAGAAAAGATATTTTGTTTTGGGTAAGTACATACCTATATTTGTAGTAAAACAGTTTGGAATTTGTTAAATTGTATTGGTTACATTTAAAGTTAATGTAAAGATATTGTCAATACTCGTTCTATTATGGCAATAAAACCCACTACTCTTACAAAATAACATAAAACAACTTCTGTCTTTTCATTTACTTTAAATTTACTATGAAGTTAAATGAATTTTTGGTTTGTATCATAAATATTGTTACAAATGCATGACGTACCTAATTAAAAATATCTTGCATCTTTTAAAAATTTATTTTTACACTTACTACTGTTCTCACATACAAGAAGGTTCAAGAATGTAAAATTAGAAAAGTTATGCAACAAACATTTTCTGCATGTACTTTAAATGGGGGGGAGAGGGAATTCAAAACAATAGTAATGATAACCAAACAATCATATAATAGAAAAAAAATTATAAGTTGTGATCATCCGGATGGTACAGCTCGCTTAACAGCCTGTAGACGTAGAAGGAGCATGACTCCCGCTGGAAAATCAATACAGTATAAAGTATCTTACTTTTCTCATTAAATCACATTCAATTAACAATTAGTTTTTTTTTAACTCAAACCTATAAAAATAACTGATGAAGGGAATAAACGTTTAAGAGATTATCAAGTCAGGGAGGCTCATAATTTAAAATAAAAAGTAGTCTTTATTTAGTTTTTTGTTAAAGTGACAAAATCTATTGACATAATCATAAGGTGTCAAAAGTCAGGGGGGAAAAATATATCCGATCCCAAGATTTAGGATTGAGAAATTTCCCGATTATTGGAGGTGCAGTTAAAAAAAAACTTGGAACGAGTTTTCCCATTGATTTGTGGTAGAATAACAAAGAAAAAAAGCTGCTGAAATAGTGAAATCAGCAATTGTATAAATTTGGCCGTTAAAGATGATCCAACCGAATTATATTGGCCGACTAGCATCCCACCACATCAATCACTCATCAACTTAAGTGTTTGATATAAATAAGGTGACCAATTCCCAGTGAACGTAGTCGAAGACAGGGTTGTAAACATACACTTTGTTGAGGATATCACCGTCGTAATAGTTGAGAACTCCCTCTGGCAAGATGAAGCTGTTGAAGAAGTCTTGATCGAAGGAGCACAGATACTGGGGGTACAACTTGTACATTGGCGCCAATACTATGACCTGAAATACTTGCCAAACTCAACATGTATTGATATGAGGTTGGGTTTTAGCAAATACTTGTTAAACATAACTCTTAGACCGCTCAGCCACCTGATCGGCTAGCAGTTGTATCGGACCGTTTATACGCATCAAATCACAAATTTGCCCTAGATATGATACTTTAATATTTACTAGCAAGTTTCCAGCTGTGTACCCGTCCTTTGTACGGGTTGTATATAAATGGTAGATTAACTAAAGCAAATAACAATCCACATGATTTTACAATATCAAAATTACATTTTACACGTTTAATTTACAATTAAATCAAAGTTAACGAAATATACTGGCAGATAGTTCGGGTACTGTTGCTAAGTCGAGGAACTCTGTTGGTTAGTAAACGGCGTGTGGTTTCCGACTCCAAATCGGTACATGTAACAATTGGATTCGTTTTTAGAAATAAAAGAACTCAAGAACAAAAAAAAATATCGGGTTGGAGGGAGAGGGGCCATAAATATAAAATCGGGGGGGTCATTAAGATAGGGGGGGGAGCACGCAGAGTTCCCCAATATCCCCTACTCTCGCCTATCGGAAAAAGAGTTTGAGTTGCCATTCAAGTAGTTTTTAATTTCCATTATGAGAGTTGCCATTCTAGTAGGTTTTTTATATCCATAATGATAGACAGCTGTTTAAAATTTTTTAAGTTGTAGATATAACTATTTAGTCATCATCTGGTTCAATATAAATAAATACTTTGTCCTTAAAAATAACATAGGATCTTTAAAACCCCATAGGGCAGAGTCCTAAGGTGATTTCCAAAAATCCAATTAACCTAAAACCTTCTAACGCACATATAGAACATAGAAAAAAGTTTCATCGAAACAAGTGCACCTTTTTCCCTGTGAAAAGCGAACAAAATGTGTCCAAAATCGCACGAAATAACGTTTTTGAGCGGCCGCGATTATTTTTCCAAGAGGCGTATGCCAGTTTAAAGTGGCCTAAAACCTTCTCACGCATGTATAGAACAAAGAAACAAAGTTTCATCAATGTCAGTGCACCCGTTTTCCCGTGAAAAGTGAACAAAAACCCGTCCTTGAACGTCAGCGACAGACAGTCAGACAGAAATTGAGATAAGAAGTGTTTTTGCTTTCCTATGGTATGAAGCGTAAAAATATGCAAAAATTTCATTCCAAGCAAGGTACAGAGAAAACTTTAATTTTATTTATATAGATTTGCAAAGTACTGTATAAAGTTTATCCATGTAAACATAGTTGAGTTATTTTGGTGACAGACACAGGATTTTCTCACTATAAGCATTAAGTTGGGTATGAGGATAATTTCACATTGTTTCGACTATCCCATTATTGTTATGTTAATTTTCACCGCAAATTTGCTCTTCTTATTCTCATTCTTCCTTCTAAGGCACATACCGTCTTAACTCTTTTGAGTGCTAAGCTTGTGGATGGAGTGGTTAAATCTACTTTGTTTTGATGATTTTTTTAGTATATTATGTCTAAAAACTTGAACTGAAAAAATGTGCTTCTTGTGATTACACACACAGTTATGATTGATAAAATGTAGCAAAACACCTGATCAAGTGTGCAACTCGCAAACAAATTCACCCGTTCCATCAGCTTGGACACTTGCGATCCACCATGGAAACAGCTCAATTCTAAATTGATTCAGCTGGGAACCCGTTCGGTTATTATTGTTTTGCACCTGAATTTGTTCAGTACCCCACCCAACAGCTATGAGTAATGTATTAACAAACCACACCCTCATTCTCACTCTGTTCATAACAGCAGCAGTTCTGCTACCGTAACTTAATCATCGAGTGTACACTTATGAGACACTAGGGAAACAATCGTATTGTGTACAGCAATTATAATAACATACCCTAACCAATCTCCACACGGCACTGTGTGAGTTTTTAGTTTGGTATAAACTGTGATTTTTTCTTTTCATACAAATTTCAATATTTTATTCAATCCACACATTGCATCTTCAATTAATAGGAGAAAACAAAACAAAGGCAAACCTTAGAAATACAAAACTAATAATTACATTTAAACTAAAACACATGAATTCAGGTAAGTTTGCAAGTTTTTTCAAAAAACTTTTATTCAATCCCGCTTTACAGTTTACAAGTTCATGAAATAATGAATGTTTTCTATCAAGCAATCAATGAATTTAACAGTATTAAATTATATTTACAAAGTACCAACAATGGCAAGATTCATATTTTTAAGTTGTATTTTATGAGCATTTTTATTATGTGGCGAAATCACTAATGAGCAACTAAACTGTTGATGAGCTGTTATTTGTCAGAGGGTATGGTCCGTCGGTATAATACATGTGGCTACAGGACATGTGGCTGCAGGGGGCGTGTACTGAACGAATTCTGGCAAGAAACATTAATAACTGAACGGGTTTCCCTCTGGGTCAATTCCTGACAACCAATTCTACCACCACTAAGAGGGTTAGGTGAAATGTAACTAAGAGGGTTAGGTAAATGTTAGCCACTCGAGTAACTTTAGATCAAGATAGTTGTGTAGTTACCTGGACGGAGTAGTGTTTGGCGGCCAGTGCAAGCGTGTTGGCGCCACACATGACCCTGAAACCGCCTGGCCATCAAGGTCTGAATGCCGATGATCACTTTGTTGACCTGAGACATGAATCAAGAATCAAGAATAAGAAACTTTATTCTCTTCATATTACAGTGCTGTACATTGAGATTCAGTCGATATTAAACTTTAACTTATTCTTAATTTACAGAAAACACAGAAAAAAAACTTATCTCAAAAACACAATAATCAATATCTATTTTCTAAGATAATTAACAAAAATATTTCTTAATTTTGTACTAATATTTATAATTTCCATCAGCCATTGATTGAATTTTAACAAGCACTTGATAGTAGCAATACATTGTTTCATCAACAAATTCTCTCAAGGAGTAAAATGGTTTTTAAAAGGAATTTCTTAAAGGCTTAATGGTTTATCAAGTAAGACATGTGGATTATGCTTTAAGATTTTGTTAATCACTTTCCTGGTGTTATAATCAGATGATCTTCGTAAGATTCATGATCCCGAATATGGCAGAGTCGGGGATCAGCGTGGTCTGGATCTTGCTCTTGGCCAAACCTAGCCGCCAGCTAGAAAACATTTCTTTTTTTTACTCAAAAGTTTCAAACAAAAAATTATACAAAAATTTAAATATTTATAAATGTTATGAATGACACAGGGTGATTCACGAAGATATGCAGAAACTTCAGGAGCTTATTCTACATGTAAAGGAAAGAAAAAAAGGTTATATAAACATAGGACAGGAAATGCTTTATTAGTGAGTTAAAGCTAGCAAAAGATTTTGCCCATAATTTAGTACCTTGGGTGGAATGAAGACTAGCTGGAATTTTGGGAATGTAAATTATAAGGGGCGAAATTAGTGGTTTCTGCTTTTGGTTTTGTACCTGAACAATCTGATGAAATATGTCGCAGAACTGTATCTCCCTCAGTTTTTAAGATTATCTCATCTCGAACCTAAAAAAGAGGGATCGAGAAACAACTTTTTCTGTGTTTTACCTGCAATAACTTTGTAAAATTAGGTTACACACCAAATTTAAAATAAAACTTGTAGAAAATTAAATTTTGACCAAAGCATCACAAATAAAGTATATACTGAAAGTGAATAGATGTTCGATTAAATTAACATTACATTACGATTACATTCATAACAAAACAACATGTTTTAAATTTGGCTGACAATAACTCAAAGTAAACTCCCGCGAGAAGCGCTACTTGCCCGTATTAAAAAAGCTTTCATACAGTTAAAGGACAACCCTGCTGAACTACACAAAGCAACAAGATCAATTGTTAAACGTACAGAAAAATGCATTGAAGTTGAATTTGAGTGAGAATTTAGAGTAATTTTATTGAATAGGTAAATAAATAGGTGACACACGTTTTTCAGTCAAATTTTACTTTGCACGGTACTAAATAAAGTTCATTTAATTGAACATATATTATTTTTCTGTATATTTTATTTGCACCATTTTGTTCAAAATTAAATTTTGTACAAGTTTTGTGCTAAAGTCGTGTGTGTCTAACCTAAGTTAAAACAGTTACTTTAAGTCAAACGTAAAAAAGTTATTTCTCAATCCCTCTTACTTAGGATCCATGTGGGATAATCTTAAAAACTAAGGGAGTTGCAGTTCTGCGACATGTTTCACTCGATTTTTCAGATCCAAAATCATAAGAAACCACTGAATTTGCGCCTTAATTTACCTTCGCAGAATTACAGCAAGTCTTGATTTCACCCAGGGTACTAAATTATGGGCGAAATCTTTCGCTAGCCGTAACTCGCTAACGAAGCATTTTTGGACCTATGTTTATATTATTTTTTTCTTTACTGTATACATGTAGCATGAGCTCCCAAAGATTCTGCATAACTTTTTGAATTGAATGACTCGTTTCATTTTTGATATTCAAAACTTGTACAAGTTATGATTTTAAAACAAAAGACTCAAATGTCTGTGGCCAAAGTTCTAACATTTATCTAAAATGATTGAATCTAAAAAATATTACATTTATCAAAATTATGTTAAACTATCTGGCCCGACAAACGTAGTCCTGTCCTAATGTAATTGAATTCAGTTTATGTCAAATACTTGTTCATTTTCAAGATGAGCTCGTTTGCTTCGCTCACTCGCCTCCCGGATAAGCTCGTTCCCTACGCTCACTCGCCTATCGAAAAAAGAGTTTGAGTGGCCATTCAAGTAGTTTTTTATTTTAAATAATGAACTTACGTTTTTGCCTTTCAAGTATGTTTAGATATAATCCTAGTTAACAGCCGTTTGGTGTAACTAACTGAACTATGATCAAATCAATGGGAACTTTGAAGGCCAGTGGGACAGAGCGCTTAGGTTGGATTAAAAATTGTCTTTTATAAGAACCTTGTCCTGGCATTAATGAACACAAAAAAAAATTATTCAATTTGGTATACTCATTCTCAAGTTATAGAATGACAAAGGGGCATAGGGATTCATTTTTATATATTTAGATGTTGTGCATTCAAAAGTTGTAAAAGGTATAATTTTTTTAATAAAGGGTTTTTTATGACGTTCACTGAGTTTATGACTGAATGTCCTGAGGTCTCGTACAATAACCTATATTTGGTGCGCTTGCATAATACGATATTCTTCCCTCAGCTACGGTGTCGATAATTCTGTGTAAATTGACATAGACAAATAAGATATAATATTTAACCCTTTGCGATCGGAATGCATATTTGCCGTTATTCCTCAGCGGCCACCGCCATTAGCACGTGGAAGTCGGATTTTTTTCCACAGCAGTTGTCCTTTGCGATCGGACGGCCAGCGGTGCTGGCCAACATGAAATCCAACGAACGCTCGGGCGTCCAGCAGGACTGGCTGACAACAATGTTTTCGTTTGTAATATTCCAACTGTGGTATAATGCCTGTAGAGTGCTGCAACCTAGTGAGGAATTGTTAAACTAAACGATCAGCAGGCTTGCAACATTATATCGTAAGAATTGTGGTGTAAACAACTAAAATAAACACCTGTTGTTCTGGCACAAGTGCTGTCATAATCATCATTGTTTTGATTCAGTTTTATGTGATTTTAACTGTGTTTTGGTGATTTTCTCGAGAGATTTGTGTTTATTTGTATTTTTAATTAAGTTTTAAGTTTTAATGTACATGATTAAAAGAACACTTGTACGTTTACGTATAGGCCTACACTTATATTATAATTAGGCCTACAATAAAATTGTTTTATCCCGTATAAACATTTATTAGTAAGAATGGGGTTATGTTTTTTTCCCCCCGTATATTTAACTAAGTAATAATGAACGATCGTTAAAGATAAGACGAATTGAGAGACGTTTTATCAAAATTTAAATCCCCTATGCTAACATTGAAGGTTTTCAGTGAAAATAATTCCGAGCTGCGGGGAGCGAGCCGCCATGATAAATGCCGAGGTGATGCGTATTGGGACGTGGCCAGTACAGCTGGCCGTCCGACCGTCGGAACCAAGTTAGTACGGAAAGAATTCCGACTGGCTGCCGACTGCGTTGTGGCTGCTGGCCTTCCGATCGCAAAGGGTTAAAGATATGTCCATAAAGCTTGTTGATTGCTGGATCGTTTGGTAACCTTGACAACACACGACATCTACAGATCTCTTAACACACAGAATAATAAATGATTACTTTTATACGACACGAGATCCCCGGACCTCGCAACGAAGCTTAGTTGCTCAGAGCGCCGCTTGGGGCTCTTGAGTAAGTTCCGTTCACAACATTGCGCCAAAAGTTGTTTGTTGTTATTGCAATAACCTAAATTGATTTGAGGTGTGTTTTGGTGTGCTTTTTCTCGTAAATGTGCAGTACGGATCTCAGTGCCTCGTACTATTGTGTCATATTCAAATCCTGAGCAGGCTGTAGGTTGGCAACAGTGTGCTAGTTCACAAAATACATCACAGAGTGCTCTGTTTCTATTAGTTTCAATGCTATGATGTGCTAAAAATCGTCTACGCAACGAGATCTCAAGGTCTCGTATCGGACAGCCGTAATCACACCAAACTAGAATCATAGGTATCGTAACGCACCACTATAATCATGCACAAATTTGCTGTAACGCAGTGAATGTTTTCTGAAAATTTTGAATGTCATATAATGAACATGTGTTAGACTGAAATTTGCATTGATAAAAAGTATTACTTCTTTTAATTCATAAGAATCACAATAAGGGGTGCTAATGTATATCACACAAGCCTTATTCTCAAAACAAGTAAGGCTCCATCCCCGAAAAACATTCCACTTTTAAAACCTTGTGATATAAATTCCATCTGTCTGTGAAACCATTGATTTCTAATACAGAATAGATGAACCGAGCTTATGGCCCATCTGTAACCAGAAAAATTCACCATGAAACTAGTGCTACACCATCTCAAGAGAAGGTGCTGGCAACCAGGATTTCGATTTGCGGGATTTTTATCCTGATCCCGGGATTTTCGAAACTTCCGCGGGATTAAAACGGGATGCGGGATAAAAACATCAATATTACTGATATCGCCGATCATATAATGTGAAAATTGACCTGTTTGAGGTATAAATGTTTAGTGTTAGGTTGTTTACATGGGGTTAATTATTGTTATTTACTAAAAATTTATAAATTACGGTAAATTAATAGTTGTATATTTATTTCATCAAAACCCTTTCTTTTTTGCTCAGCCTAGTTGGTTACCTAGTTATTATTTTCCCCGTAAAATAGCAATATTTGCAGGTTAAGAAGACCATTAATTATTGTTTTATATAATCGTATACAACTATAAAATGTAAAAAAAGGCTTTAAAGCAGCAAACATCACAAACACGGTTACGCCCATTCCTAAACATGTGCGACCAAATCGCCACGTTTTTGTCGCACGTAGAATGGGCCTTATAAGTACCTCTTTGGCGTGAGCGTGCGATGTGATATTGTGACAGTGTAGAATGAATGAGAAAACGTCGTTGCCGTTGTAATTTGTTGTTGAGAATAGTTTTTTGACACTGTTTTCGTCGCCGGCAGAAGCGACATCACTCGTATCACCGACAGAAGTTTTGTCGCACAGCTAGAACGGAGCCTTAGGAGCAGAGTAGAAAGGTGCAGAAATACTTAGTTTAACCACATAGAAGAACAAATTCTTTCTCTGAATTCTCTTTTTCTCTGAAAGAAATCATTCTTTCTTTTCTGTGGTTCAACTTAAACGTAATTAGTTTTAAAAACCCTCATCGCAATTAATTTCTGTTAGTATAATTTCCTGAAGTTGTATTTGAAGAATACAAACATATAGAAGAGCTGGTAAAAGTAAATAGAAAACTATTTTATGCTGCAAGCAGGAAACGTAATAAAGTTTTCTGATCAAAAGTGGGATGAAAAGTGATTTTTGAAGAAGATTTAACGGGATAAAACAGGATTTATTTAATCTGAAGAACGGGATTGTTATATTTTTTTTGATTTGATTTTGAGTGGGCTGATTAGTGGACCAGCTGATCCGTTTTTATGGCTTCAAAAATTAACCAGTCTCGGGATATCTATTCTGATATTTAAAATCAATGGTGAAACTCAAGGTTTGACTGGATATAGTCAGTTGCATGGGTAAGAAGCGAACTTTTTTATCTTCTTCTATATCAATAAACGCTAAGTCGTTTTTTTGAACAGAACTCCTCCATTACTTTTGAACCAATTTCGATGATTAAGGTGTCAAAAAAATGGCCCAGATTCGTAGTTGTGCAAGTGGTTTTCAATATCCAATACTGTTTTGCAAGGGCACAGGACACCCTCAAAGTTCAATCTTTCCCATAAATATAACATGTAGAGTAGTTTGGATTCAGTTGCATTCTAAAACAGGCGATGATACAGTAAAACACAGGTAAACCGTAAGAACAGCTGATAGTTGATATAAACAATAAAAGATAGTTTAGCTCGATTTAGAGCAACAGGTCCACTAGTTTTTATATATTAGACATTGTTAAATCAGTTACCTAGGAACACATAATTTCAAATTAAATGTTTCTGAACAACCAGTATTCCAACTCAGTGGATATATACATCAAGAGACCAGTTCCAGTGTCGTGAGTAATAAAATATAAACAAAATTTATATAGATAAAGCAAGGAAAATGACAATGGTAGATTTAAACAAAATTAGTTACTCTAGATCCCTATTCAAAAACGGTTATTTCACAATATAAAAGTGATAACACGTAAAACTCACAACAAAGCAACCCTCATACAAAAAATAAACTAAACATGTGAATCGCTTCACTTACATACTTCATACTTGCATTTTTATAGGCTTTTGTATTTTTTTTGTATATGGGGTTTGTGGGCTGTGATAAGTCGACAAAATCAAAACTGATTTTACTAATTTCAATGTTACCTTAAACGTATTAAACTCAATTAGGTATTGAAAAAATCAGATGAAAAATGAATCCTGGCCAAATGTAAATTTGAAAATCCTTCACACAGTGTTCTAACTCCTTTTTTAATATAGAGAAAACTATGTGTGTTTTCAGAATCCTGGAAAGATATTTTAGAAATGAGTGGTTTCATAACGTTTTAGTTGAAGATACAGTCAATAATTCGTTAAAAGCCATATTGATGACTTTTTGATATTCTTGCTTATGATTAGACATAAACATAGAAATAATGAGAAAGTTATTGACATACTTTTAGCGAATTTCCCCTATAGGGAAGAAGCTATTACCGTAGTCGGCATGGTAAGACCTAGGCCCGGGACCATGATAACTTTTCGTTTTGAGGTCCCCAGATGCCAAAAACACCATTCATTCAATACCGTATATATATATATATATATATAAATGTATGTACGGTCCGTAGGTACGATAACTTTTGTAAAAATGGTCCAATATTGTTTAAATTTGGTTAAAACGTGTAAAGCAACAATTATGATCTTAAGTTCGAAAACCAGACAGATCGCTTTATCCGAAGGGTTATTTTAGAGGGGTTTTGAACCCTAAAAATGGGTTTTTAGAGTTTTTACATATATTATTTTAATGAATCAAATTTTAGTTTTAGCGAATTTCCCTATAGGGAATTAGCGAATTTCCCTATAGGGAAGAAGCTATTACCGTAGTCGTCATGGTAAGACCTAGGCCCGGGACCATGATAACTTTTCGTTTTGAGGTCCCCAGACCCCAAAAACACCATTCGTTTTAAACTGTATATATATATATATATATATATATATATATATATATATATATATATATATATATATATATATCTATATATATATCTATATATGTGTCCGTGGGTGCGATAACTCTCGTAAGAAAGGTCCGATTTTGATGAAATTTGGTACAAACGTGTAAAGCAGCATTTATGAAGTTCGAAAACCAGACAGATTGACCTATCCGAAGGGGTATTTTGGGGGGGTTTTGTACCCCAAAAATGGGTTTTTTGAGTTTTTTACACATACTTTTTGAAAAAGTGAAATTTTATTTTTGTCCATTGGAATCAGCTTAAAAAGACACACAATTTGGTGTTTTAATCATTGCTCTACGTCAATTGGTTACTGAGATATTGAAAGTGCTAAACACAGTACGTTGTCCAATGCTAGTCTTATGGAGGATAAGAAAAATTGTATATCTCGCTTATTTATCTACTTATCCTGACGAAACTTGGTATATTGCTTCATTTCTTCGTGTTCTATTGATATTTTCACAAAAACCCATTTTTTGGCCGATAGTTCCCGTAGCAGCAAACCTGCATACTCAGCCCCATGTTATTCTTATGGAGAATAATTAAAATGTCATAAATCGTTTATTTATCAATGTATATTGATGAAACTTGGTATGTGGCTTTGTGTGGTATTAAGATAATATTATATGCATTGGAAATTCGCTGAGTATGCAGGTTTGCTGCTACGGGGGTATTTACCATTGGATTTGGCTTAAAAAGACGAAAAATTTGGTGTTTTGATCATTTTTCTACGTCAATTTGTTACCGAGATATTGAAAGTGCTAAACACAGTACGTTGTCCAATGTTATTCTTATGGAGAATAAGAAAAATTTTATATGTCGCTTATTTATAAACGTATCCGGACGAAACTTGGTATTTGGCTTCATTTCATTGTGGTCTATTGATAATTGTCTAAAAAACAATATTTTGCCGATGGTTCCCGTAGCAGCAAACCTACGTACTCAGCGCCCATGTTATTCTTATGGAGAATAAGAAAAATGTTTTGCCTCACTTCATTATGAACATAAATTAATATAACTTGGTATGTAGCTTCACCTAGTTGAGTTACATTGATATTTGTATAAAAATCCATAATTTGTGTTCCTTGTTGCAGCAAACCTGCGTACTCAGCCCCCCATGTTATTCTTATGGTGAATAATTAAAATTGTATAAATTGCTTATTTATAATTGGATACAGATGAAAGTTATTATGTGGCTTCACCTGGTCGTCGTCTGTTGATATTTGCATTAAAACCTAATATTTTCTGTTCCTTGTTGCAGCAAACCTGAATAATCAATCACCATGTTATTCTTATGGAGAGAAATTAAAATTGAATATACGGCTCATTTTTAGCGAATTTCCCCTATAGGGAAGAAGCTATTACCGTAGTCGGCATGGTAAGACCTAGGCCCGGGACCATGATAACTTTTCGTTTTGAGGTCCCCAGACCCCAAAAACGCCATTCGTTCGATACTGTATATATATATATATATATATGTATATGTATATATATGTGTCCGTGAGCACGATAACTCTCGTAAAAATTATCCGATTTTGATGAAATTTGGTATACACGTGTAAAGCAACATTTATGACTTTAAGTTTGATAACCAGCCAGATCGCTCTATCCGAAGGGGTATTTTGGGGGGGTTTTGTACCCCAAAAATGGGTTTTTTGAATTTGTTAGATATCATTTTGGAAATAGTCAAATTTTAGTTTTTACCATTGGATTCAGCTTAAACAAATACACAATTTGGTATTTTGATCATTTCTCTACGTCAATTGGTTACCGAGATATTGAAAGTGCTAAATACAGTACGTTGTCTAATGTTATTCTTATGGAGGAAAAGAAAAATTTTATATCTCGCTTATTTATGAACGTATACTGACGAAACTTGGTATACGGCTTCATCTGGTTGTGGACCATTGATATTTGCTCAAAAAAACATTTTTTTGCCAAAGGCTCCCTTAGCAGCAAACCTGCGTACTCAGCCCCATGTTATTCTTATGGAGAATAAGTAACGTGTTATCTCCCTTAATTATGAAAATAAATTAATGAAATTTGGTATGTGGCTTTACCTAAATGAGTTATATTGATATTTGTATAAAACCCCATTTTTTGTGTTCCTTCCTTCAGCAAACCTGCATACTCAGCCGCCATGTTATTCTTATGGAGAATAATTAAAATGTCATAAATCGTTTATTTATGAATGTATAATGATGAAACTTGGTATGTGGCTTTATGTGGTATTAAGATACATATATATGCCTTGGAAATTCGCTGAGTACGCAGGTTTGCTGCTACGGGGGTATTTAATATGTATCTATGAAACTTTTTAAGTGGCTGTATATGGTATATATATGCAATGAAAATTTGCTGAGTATGCAGGTTTGCTGCAACGGGGGTATATTTTTCTATTTAAACACCATATGTACAAACTAACTACTTTTAGATAATGTTTGTTTTCTCAATATTTAACTGGTTGTATGCTAGTTTGTGGGGCAATAATTTTGTGGTGCAAGCTTAACTCACTTGCACTTTTGTTTTCTACAAAAAGGGGCTAACTAATTTGGCTGGTCATCCTCTCTTTTGCTTTCAGCTAATTGTCACTTGCTTTGCTCAGTCGCTCTCTTAATCACATTTCTGTGTTCAAGGTCAGTTTGTCAGCGCTACAAAGACCAAACTTGCTGCCCCCCATCACACAAACCTACCTCTCCATAGCTCTGAGATAAGTCTGACAAACTTGTTGCCAACATATCACAGTACACTTCTTTCTTTAAAACAAATAATAATAAAAACAAACCTCAAAACTGAGTAGGAAGGGAATACACTGATAATAGTACACCTGTTATGAGCCTTGAGATTGAACCTTTCACTCAAATTAGTTCTCTTCTTCAGTGGTTTGTTGAAAATCTGCAGTAAATACCGAAAAGACAAAGGTCATTGAATTTAAACTGAGAAATTCAGTGGAAAATCCATCTAGTGTTTTCGTAGGTGAGTGAGTTGATTCTCAGCTGGTTTTTTCCGATCATGTTACCAAGGTAAAGCTTAAAATCTACAGTGGTTTGTTCATCCGTCGTAGACACTCTAAATTTGCGAATACAAATGTTCTTCTTGCAGCTTATTTTCGGTGCATTTATCCTCACATAAATTATGGCATAGCAGTTTGGGGTGCTGAATCATCGCAAAGGCAATTTTCCGTTTGCAAAAGCTAGCTGTTAGATTGGTTTTTGGAATGAAGAAGACTGATTCTTGTAGAGGTGTTTTTGCCTCAGATATAATTTGCTCACGTTTTGTTGTTTATTATATTTATGAATGTCTTTCTTTTTTCATAAGAAATAAGAACTTTTTCAGTTTCGCAGTCATTACAAGCTCAGACATAACTCTACATTGACAATACCACAACATAATACAACTTAAAAAAAACACTCATATTAGAACATTATCAAATTCTTCAATGCTCTCCCCACAGAAATAAAAACAGAGACAGACAGTAAACGATTCAGAGCCAGACTTAGATCTTTTCTGATAGCTAAGGAGTATTACTGTGTTAAGGAGTTTTTTAGGGAAAATAAAGAAGTTTAGTTTGTTTTCTTAGGTTATTTATTTCTTGTTCATAAAGTATAACACTTGACAATTTTTAGTCACTTTAGAGTTTTAGTCACACTCTCCAATACCAATCAGAATGCCTTGAAGTTGTCACAAAACGATAGAGGTCAAAACAACTTCTCGATTTGAAATAGAGGAGAGCGGAAGTTGTGTTATCTGATATATAAATTTAATGTTTACATATAATGAAGGTGCAACATGGTGAATGCACAACTTTCTTCCGAATAATGTCTATCAAAACTTATTATCAGTAGTATAGGCACCCGGTTAGAACCGTGACGTCACAGAGAGAGATTTCCTAACCTAACTTATCATGCTGTAAGTATCATACTGTATCATACTATATAAAATACTGTAAGTATCATACTATATAAAATACTGTATAAAGTACTGTATGTATCATACTGTATCATACTATATAAAATACTGTATATATCATACTATATGTATAAAATCATGTAATTCTGCACTGTCACTTTCTAACCTAGATACCACGGCGGCAGCTCGTCTTGACCTTGGACAACACCCGCATGCGGCGTAACCAGCCAAGCGTTACACAGAGGTAATGAATAAAAAGTCAGTTTGCATCTAAACTAATTTATTATCTACATATATATATATCTTCTGCCACCGCTAACAGCTTGTCTCCAGATGGAGCCACCACCCTGCCATCAGACTCCTGTAACAATTCAAATATTCATTAGTCATCTCCCCCACTCTAATCTACTCTATTACAACTAACATTCGTTCTCTTTGCGCTCAGATTTTCTCGTGGTTGGACGTGTTTTTACTTTGCTCCGGTAAAGTACCTTATTTTTATTCCTAACCTAACTGTAACATAACCTCACTTTATATTATAGTGACTTATTTAAAATGGCTGGGAACCCTATCGAGGTTCTCAGTACAGACGATACCTACGTTAAAAAATTCCGACTATACGGAACGAAAACAGTATTTAAATTTACTAACCCTCCCGCTAACAGTAATGAAATAGATTGGTTAAGAGAGGGTTTTGCAAAAATTGTAAATCAAATGAAAGACAGAGCGCATGCGAATGACCAGCTCGGTTTCACCTTACAATCTCTAAACTTAAAATCCAAGGAACCCGGCTATATTGCTTTTCGGCCTGCTGGAGATATTAATGAAAACATTTTATGGGAAATTTTCGGGGGAATTGTACAGTCTAATGCCGAATCGATCAAATCCACTGATACGTTTAGAGTCGAATGCACGCGAATCAACCTACCTGTGGGTTCTGGGACTCACAAAAGACCTGGCCTGTACAACACATTTGACGAAGAATGTAAAGCCAGGTCGGGAATAGTAGTAATTAATAATAAAGACAACTTGTGTCTCCCTCGGGCTTTGGTGGTGGCCATGGCTAAAGTGACAAACGACCCAGAGTATAATCTTGTACGTATGGACAAGGGTAAACGACAAACCGTTAGGGCACAGACACTTATTCAAAAAGCAAGGGTAGAGGTCTCAGAAGAGGGAGCCGGTATACCAGAGCTTGAGAAATTCCAACACCTTCTAAAAGATTATAAAATCACTGTTTACAATTATGACAGAAAAGGCCGGGATGTATACTTTGAGGGGGCCGTTGAAAATCCTAAATTCAAAATTAACTTGTTCTTTCATGATGGCCATTATAACGTAATCAACAGTCTGACTGCTGCTTTTGCCTGTAACTATTTCTGCGAACCTTGCCATGTTCCCTATGACCACAAAGCTAAACACAGGTGCTCAAACATCTGCCCTTACTGCCAAACCATCTCACCTCCCTGTAAAGAGGAGCACGGGGGAATAGTTTGCCCCGACTGTAACATGAATATGAAAAACCAGCATTGTTTTATCGCCCATAAGGTTGACAAATGTAAAACAGTAAAAAAGTGTTTAGATTGTGGAAAATTGATTAATTTAAAAGAGAGATCCGGACCTCACAAGTGCGGGGAAGTTTTCTGTAAACCCTGCAAATCATTCAAAGATCCGAATCATAAATGCTACATCCAACCCAATAAGGGAAAACCTAAATCTAAAGACTATATTTTCATATTTTTTGACTTGGAGACTCGCCAAGACGAGTCTCTCCCCTCTGATCCCGATAAAAAAGTACATAAAGTCAATTTGTGTGTGTCACAACAGTTTTGCCATAATTGTGTAGATGGAAAAATGTGTGCAACATGTAAGTGTCGTACAAGAATCTTCAATTATGACCCGGTCAAAGATTTTATGGATTACGTGATGCAAGTACGTAAACAGTTTAAACACGTTTGTGTAATTGCGCACAACGGGCAGGGCTTTGATTTTCAGTTTTTGCTAAAACATATAATGGAAGAAACTAAATTCACGCCGGAATTGGTTATGAGGGGGACTAAAATTATTTTGATGGAATTGGACAACGTAAGATTTATAGATTCCTTGAGCTACTTCCCCATGTCTCTCGCAGAACTCCCTAAAGCTTTTGATCTGCCTCCTGAGAAGAAAAAGGGCTATTTCCCGCATCTTTTTAATACATTGGCGAACCAAAATTATGTAGGCCCGATGCCCGGTAAACAGTTCTACTGCCCAGACTCAATGTTTAAAAAGCCCCACAAATACTTTGAGAAATGGCACGATGAACAAGTGGCCAATAACTATATCTTTGATTTCAAAAAAGAAATATTGGAGTACTGTATCTCTGACGTAGAAATTCTGGCTCAGTCCTGTCTTAAATTCAGAAGTATTCTTTTACAAGTGTGTAACGTAGACCCTTTCCTAGAGGCTATAACGATTGCCAGTGCATGTAACTTGGCCTTCCGCCGCAACTTTTTAAAACCAAACACGATCGGCCTCATCCCAAAGAACGGCTACCGTTTAGTGGATAATCAGTCAGCCGCTGCTTTACAGTGGTTAACATGGGAGGAGGAGAAACGCGGAGTGAGGATTAAACATGCGGGCCGAGGTAAGGAAGTCAAAATTAATGGGGTGAAGGTAGACGGCTTTGACGGGGAAAACATCTATGAGTTTCACGGGTGCTACTGGCACGGTTGTCCAAAATGCTTCCCATATAACAGAGAGGCTCCTTTGAAGGAGGATCCCTCAGACAGCTTAAATCTCAGGTACGAAAAGACTTTGAAAAAAATTGAAAAACTCGGCAGTGTGATTCAAATGTGGGAGTGCGAGTTCCGTAAATTAAAGAAAGATAAAAACCTTAAACACCTAGACAGTTTGGAAATTTTAAATTCCCTTCCCCTGGATCCTAGACAGGCATTCTTTGGAGGCAGAACAGGAAATTCTAAAACTTACCATAAATGCGGTGAGGGAGAAACCATTCAATATGTAGATGTTTGCTCTTTGTACCCGTATGTTTGCAAATACGGGAAATATCCATTAGGCCACCCTACCATTCACGTCGGCGATAGAGAGTGTCGAGAGAGAGGGCTTGAAGTAGAGGGATTGTTAAAATGCAAAATTCTACCTCCTTACAACCTGTATCATCCCGTACTTCCGGTAAAAATGAATAATAAATTAATGTTTGTTTTATGTAGAACTTGCGGGGAGTCTTTAAATCAAGGGGAATGCGAGCATGATAGTGAGGAACGGGTTTTAATCGGGACATGGACCATGGACGCGATTAGGAAGGCGCTTGAGAAGGGTTATGTTATTTTGGACATGTTTGAACTGTGGGAGTATAAAGTCGCTACTTATGAAAATGGGGGGCTGTTCACAGATTTTATTAATAAATTCTTAAAAATAAAGCAGGAAGCCTCAGGCTATCCTAGCTGGTGTAAAACAGAAGAGGACAAGGACAACTACATCGCAGACTATGTTCAACATGAGGGGGTTTTATTAGAAAAAGACAAAATCTGTAAAAACGGGGGTTTGAGGTCGCTGGCTAAATTAATGCTTAACAGTTTTTGGGGAAAATTCGGTCAAAGAGAGAATCAGACCAAAGCAACAATCGTCAGGGACTCTAAAACATTATTTAATCTGTTAATTAGCCCAGAAATAAAAGTCAACCGTATTCAACTTGTTAACGAGGAGGTTGTGGTAGTGAATTGGGAATATATTGAGGAAGTCGGCGAACCTTTGACAAATGTAAATGTTGTAGTTGCGGCCTACACCACAGCTCAGGCTAGACTTAAATTATATGAACACTTGGAGGCTTTGGGTGCTCAGGTTTTATACGTGGATACTGACAGCGTCCTATTTTATCATAGGCAAGGTTTGTACAGGGTTCCTACAGGGGATTACCTTGGGGAAATGACAAATGAGTTGTTAGAGTACGGGCCAGGATCTTATATAGTAGAGTTTGTGTCCGGGGGGCCTAAAACTTACGCCTACCTTGTTTGGTCAACCAAAAAACAAAAGCTGGTCCCTGTTTGCAAAATTAAAGGACTGACATTAAACATGAAAACCTCTAAACTGTTAAATTTTGAATCTCTTAAACAAATTGTTCTCAGCGAAACAAAAGACACATTGAAAATTGAGGAAAATAGAATACGGCGCCTCAAGGACAAAAATATTGTAACAGTAACTGAAATAAAAAAGTTTAAAGCCACAGGTCCCAAGAGAAAACTAATTGAAAACCACGACACTCTGCCCTACGGTTACAAGATAAAAAAAACCATCACTTAAACCAGCAGTGGGGACAGGTGCCGTCGCGCTCCCGTTACCCACTCTCTTTGCTTCCTGCCGCCATAGCGATCGGACGTGTTTTAAAATCGCTCCATTTGTAATACTGTAATTTGTTTGCTGTACCTGTTGAAATGGAGGGGGAGGAAGATTGGGAACAAAATATTGGTTGGATCTTTATAAATCTACTTTGTGACGGAAGACCTGTCCGAAAAATAAAATTTGAAGGAAAACCATTAAAATTGGAAGTAAAATCAAATGCAGACTTTGACAGAATAGAAGTTGAATTTTTGAGCGGTAAGGCGATGCTAAATAGCGGATTCTCTAAAGAAAGGATTATAAAAAAAGTAGCTAAATTCTCCAAGTACGATGAATTAGAATATAACATTTATTTTGACTGCGGTGGAAAAAACCTAGGATGTCTGACTGACTCGTTTGTGTTAGATGACGAGTGGGGCAACCCGGAAGACCGCCCATGCATTGACCTTACGATTTATGATGAATTTAATAAAGAACACGTACACCACGTGTTAATTAAATTTAAAAAACCTGACTTGTAACCTGTTAAAATACTGCTCTGTAATTGGTTATAATAAAAATGCATTCTATTGGTTGTAATTATCGTTCTGCACCCTGATTGGTCGATACTTTTAGCGCTATTTATTCTCAAGCGTTAACTTCACTCTGCCTCGGTCACTTTGCCGCTGCTCCTGCCGAGGTAAGACGTGTCCTTACGTAGCTCTGATCTGTACTATTGCACAATACTTGATATTAAATGTCTCACTTAACCTCTTATATATTTAATGATCAACCCGTTGCTGTTCTGTTTGACAGCAGTGATGATCCTTGGTTTAAAGCTAAAGATGTCGCTAAAATCTTGGGTTATCAAGATTCAAAACAGGCATTGCGGATAAATGTTGATGAGGAAGACAAGTGTAAGGCTGTAAATATACTCTCTAAAGGGGGGTGTATCGATACACTCCCCTTTAACTTCCAATCAAACACAGTTTACATCAATGAATCTGGTTTGTATTCTCTTATCCTACGCTCCTTGAAACCAGAAGCTAAAGCATTCAAAAGATGGGTTACAAGTGAAGTCCTGCCTTCCATAAGAAAATATTGAATGTATCAAATCAAACAGGAGAATAATCAGTTAAAGAATGAAAACTCTCAACTCTTGGCTGAAATTACAAACGTTATGGAAACTAACCAACAGCTCACTCACATTAACTTAAAATTTAAAAGTAAAAATGAAACAATGTGTAAAGAAAACCAGTCACTGAATGAGTTGCTGACTGAACAGGCACCGAAGGTTGCTGTGATGTCAGTCGACGATGGACTTAAACATGTTTTATGTGTCCTTATTAAAGAAACTCTTCTGGAGCTGTACGGAATCTGCGAATACAAATGTATTCGCATACAAAAAAGAAAATTTAACGAAGCTCTCATTAAAGCCAAAAATGAAGGTTTCGTACCTTGTTTCATCAAGTCTCCTGTTCCTAACGGGATTAATGTACTTAACAAAGCTAAAGAGGTTATGAGGCGTTATGGCATGCATTTTGATTCTGCTCATAACAATATCCTCACCTCACATAACTTTGTAAATATTGTTGAACATGTGCTGGATAATGCCTAAGTCCCACTGTATGAATGTGTGTGTGTGAATTAAGGTCACTGGCGCGGGTGACGAAAAGCCCCGTAAACCTGAAAGGGAGCCTACTAGATTGAACAGTCAAGTTAATCGCTTGGCTGCTCCTTCGAATAGCTCATGTGTGAATGAGGGATCCAGTAGATTAGAGGTGTTTGGCTAAAACCCAGACTACTTAATCGAACCGACCTCGGGTGAAAGAAGGACTTGTCCGGTGGGCAAAAAAAAAGTAAATAAATATAAAGCAAATAAAAAACTCATCCCCTTGTCTGTTCAAAGGGAGAGGACTTTTATTTTGTACTGGGCATCAATCAGGTAATCTGGATTGGCTCACGCACGAAATAAAGGTTTAACCTGGGTGTTTACGCACGAATGGTCTCAAACCCCATTCAAACAGACATACACTTACCGAGGGTTTATCACAGAATGCCCGGAGATTTACATGGTAGCTGTGGAGACTCAATGAATCGAGGTTGGAAGCACCGACCGCAGGAGAACATCTGACTTGGAAACATTTGACCGGAGATAAATATTTGTCCTCGGTGGACAGTTTTTCAGCGGACTTGGAGGTATTTTATAGCTTAAGGTTTCTATTAAAGAAAAAATACCCCAGTAAACAGTTTTACGGGCCTCGGTATTGTTTGGCCGAGAAATTCGAAAGGTTTGGGCAAAGTTAAATGTAGCCCCGGTAAATTTATTTTAGCGGACTCGGTATGGTTTGGCCGAGAAATTTAAAAGGTTTGGGCAAAGTTAAATGTAACCCGGTAGAGGATTTTCAGTACATTTTGACGATAAGTTAGATCGTCAGAGTACCTCACAGTCCCCGGCAGACAGTTTTAACAAACCTGAACATATTCAACCGAGAAATTACACCATCAATCTGCAACGTTGCTGTTCTGTTTGACAGTGAGAATAATCCTTGGTTCAATGGAAAAGAAGTGGCTCAAATCCTGGGCTACTCTAACCCTAAAAAAGCTCTTCTAGCACATATCAGTGAAATATACAAATCAACTCAACCGGAAGTAGGTGGGACCCGAAACGGGTCCCACCTATCTTATAATGATTCCAAAGTAGTTTTTATATCAGAACCGGGTTTATACGAGTTGATTTTTTCCTCCAAACTACCCACTGCTAAATATTTCAAGTACTGAATCAGGAGGACTAAAGACAGAGATATTGTAACTGTAAGCGAAACTAAAGTTTTCAAAATTACTGGACCAAAAAGGAAGCTCGAGGAGAGTACTACACCCTGCCTTACGGCTACAAAATTCAAAGACTTGAGTAAAACAACACCAGAAGTACTAGGCGAACCCCCCTTCCCCACCCCGCCCCAAGGGGGCTCCAAATCGGAGCCCCCTTTGAATTATCAATCAAACACAGTTTACATCAATGAGCCAGGTCTTTATTCATTAATTATGAAATCAAACTTGCCCATTGCTGAGAAATTTCAAGACTGGGTTTTCGAAGAAGTCTTGCCCTCCATAAGAAAGTATGGAATGTATAAAATCCAACAAGAAAATAATCAGTTGTTACAATCACTTACAAAATCACTGGAAATTAACCAACAGCTCACTCAAATTAACTCAGAATTTAAAACTACCTTCAGTTTATTTTATTAAAGGCGAGTCCCGATTCCAGACCCTTGGAGCTTGGGTATAGTTTTTCTTTTCTGTTAGTGTTTACAAGTCTTTTCTAGTTACTGTAACAGAGATTTCTAAACAGTTCAATGCATATTACAAATTATTTCTGTTAAAATAAGCATAAAGTTCAAAAGTTTCCTTAAGTATTACTTTACAGTGGTTATACACCCAAACGAAGCTAAACCAAATTCTATAATGATTTTTGACGATGTGAGCTTACACCATTAATCTCACTTTCTAGTCTTGTTCTTTAATACAGTTTTGGTTAGAACAGTTCTCAGTTAGAGTATTGTTTGCTACCTCTATTACCTTAACTTTCTTTATAACTTAGCTTGTAGCTCTGCTTTGACTTGTGTAGTTTTGTGTTAGTGTTTTTTGACATGTGTAGTTATACATATCTACAGTGCTCTCCTACATACTATATACCTCTAAACATAGACTCTATTACCTCAATCTGCCTCAGTCATCACACTGATCAGACGTGTTTTATGCTGCTTCTGCGTAATCGTTAAGTGTTCTCTTGCACAAATTATTATTGTCTTGTTGATTCTGCGCTATTAATTCAATTATATCAGTGAGCTTGGCTCTGAGTGGTGTATTTTCTATTTTAAGCGTTAGAGTGTTGTATATTACAGTTCAGATTGTTTTCTCAGTTTTCAGTATTTAATTCTCTGTTAAAGGATGGATGTTTCTAAAAAGAGCTCTCAAAGCCCAGTAAATGTAATTGGTACCTCTGAAACCTATGTTAAACACTTAAGATTGTACGGGACTAATACTGTTTTCAAATTCACTAAACCACCAAGAGGTATCTCTGAGTTTGATTGGATTCGTAAAGGTTTTAATCAAGTTGTTGAAAAGGCTAAAGCCAACACTGTACCTACCGACTATCTCGGGTTTAAATTACAATCTATAAGTTTGAAAAGTGCTGAACCGGGGTATGTAGCTTTGAGATCTGTCTCTGAAGTTAGCGGTGATGTTCTCTGGGATATTTTCGGGGGCATAATTCAATCCAATTCACAATCAATTACCAGCAGTGACACGTTTAGAGTTGATGTTACGAGGATTAACGTCCCTGTAGGTAAAGGGAGAGTACGTCCAGAGATGTACAATACCTTTGATGAAGTAATTAATAATAATAAAGACAATTTATGTTTGGCTTGAGCATTGGTAGTAGGCAAAGCACTTGCAAAGCACTTGCAAAAATTGATCCTCAGTACAAAGTAGTACGTCAGGACAAGGGTAAAAGACAAACTTTCAGAGCTAATAAGCTCATAGCAAAAGCCCGTGTAGAAATGCCGGAGGAGGGCGCAGGAATCCCTGAGCTTGAAAAATTTCAGTCCCATCTTAAAAAATACAAAATTACCGTCTACAACTACGACAAAAAAGGCCGTGATGTTTACTTTGAGGGAGGTAATGAGAACGCTAAATTAAAAATTAACCTTCTCTTTCACAATGGTCATTACAATGTAATTACAAACTTAACTGCCGCATTTGTTTTTAATTTCCTTTGTGAAGCCTGTCATATTCCCTATAGAAACAGACATGAGCATCGATGCTCTAACAGATGCAACTCCTGCCATACCATCTCCCCGCCCTGTAAACTAGAACACGGAGGCATCACATGCCGTTTTTGCAACCGTTTCTTCAAAAAATGAGCGGTGTTTAGTAGCCCATCAAGGGCAAATTTGTAAAACTGCAAAACTCTGCCGTGACTGTAAGAAAATGATTTATCCAAAAAGACTAAGACAGCTCATGTATGCGGAGAGGTTTACTGTAAACCCTGCGAAGCGTTCAAAGACCCCACACATCAGTGTTTCATGAGGGTAGATAGGAGAACTCCGAAGGACCGTGATTTTTGTTTATTTTCTTTGATTTGGAAACAAGGCAGGATGAGTCTCTTCCCTCAGACCCGCAACAGAAAGTTCATAAAGTCAACCTGTGCGTATAACAACAGTACTGCTTTAAATGTATTAATGGGGGTGAGTGTGAAACTTGCTCGGAACGGCAAAGGGTATTTGAAAAAGAACCGGTAAAACAGTTTATGGACTATATAATGGGAATTCGAAAAAAATTAAAGATGTCTGTGTAATTGCCCACAACGGGCAGGGTTTTGATTTCCAATTCATACTACAGTATATTACGGAAGATACTAAATTTACCCCAAACATCACTCCTCGGGGGAACTAAAGCTATATTGATTGAAGTAGCCAACGTAAGGTTTGTGGACTCACTTAGCTATTTTCCCATGGCCCACTCTGCACTTCCTAAAGCTTTTGATCTACCTTCCGAGAAAAAGAAAGGTTATTTCCCGCATCTTTTTAACACTCTGGCGAATCAAAATTATGTAGGTCCGATACCCGACAAAAAGTATTACTGCCCGGAATCAATGTTTGAGAAACCTCACGAAGCCTTCGAGATTTGGTACGACGAACGAGTCGCTGAAGATTACGTGTTTGATTTCAAAAAGGAAATCCTGGAGTATTGTATCTCTGACGTGGAGATTTTAGCTCAAGCGTGTATAAAATTTAGAGCCTTACTTCTTGAACAATGTAACGTAGACCCATTCCTCGAAGCTATAACAATCACCAGTGCATGTAACTTAGCTTTTCGCCGTAACTTTCTAAAACCAAACACAATAGGTTTGATTCCTAAAAACGGGTACCGTCTTGTAGATAATCAGTCAGCCGTTGATTTACAGTGGTAAACATGGGAAGAGGAGAAACGTGGATTAAGGATTCAACATGCAGACCGGGGTAAAGAAGTTAAAATTAACGGGCTAAAAGTTGATGGGTTTGACGGTGAGATAATTTACGAGTTTCACGGAAGTTACTGGCACGGTTGCCCGAAATGTTATCAATACAGCAGAGAAGAACCTCTGCCGGAGGATCCTTCAGACAGTTTGCATCTCCGTTACGAGAGAACCAAGCCCAAAATGGCAAAATTTAATAGCTATGAAGTTGAAGAGATGTGGGATTGTGTTTAGAATGGATAGTTGGTTCAAGTGATTTAGTTTTTTGTCCTTCTTCAATTTATTAAACTCACACTCACATGCGGGTTGTTTTATTGATTATTCTGCCTCTTGCCTCGTGTGAGTGTGCGTTTAATAAATTGAAGAAGGACAAAAAACTAAATCACTTGAACCAACTATCCATTCTAAACACAATCCCACATCTCTTCAACTTCATAGCTATTAAATTTTGCCATTTTGGGCTTGGTTCTCTCGTAACGGAGATGCAAACTGTCTGAAGGATCCTCCGGCAGAGGTTCTTCTCTGCTGTATTGATAACATTTCGGGCAACCGTGCCAGTAACACCCGTGAAACTCGTAAATTATCTCACCGTCAAACCCATCAACTTTTAGCCCGTTAATTTTAACTTCTTTACCCCGGTCTGCATGTTGAATCCTAAATCCACGTTTCTCCTCTTCCCATGTTTACCACTGTAAAGCAACGGCTGACTGATTATCTACAAGACGGTACCCGTTTTTAGGAATCAAACCTATTGTGTTTGGTTTTAGAAAGTTACGGCGAAAAGCTAAGTTACATGCACTGGTGATTGTTATAGCTTCGAGGAATGGGTCTACGTTACATTGTTCAAGAAGTAAGGCTTTAAATTTTATACACGCTTGAGCTAAAATCTCCACGTCAGAGATACAATACTCCAGGATTTCCTTTTTGAAATCAAACACGTAATCTTCAGCGACTCGTTCGTCGTACCAAATCTCGAAGGCTTCGTGAGGTTTCTCAAACATTGATTCCGGGCAGTAATACTTTTTGTCGGGTATCGGACCTACATAATTTTGATTCGCCAGAGTGTTAAAAAGATGCGGGAAATAACCTTTCTTTTTCTCGGAAGGTAGATCAAAAGCTTTAGGAAGTGCAGAGTGGGCCATGGGAAAATAGCTAAGTGAGTCCACAAACCTTACGTTGGCTACTTCAATCAATATAGCTTTAGTTCCCCCGAGGAGTGATGTTTGGGGTAAATTTAGTATCTTCCGTAATATACTGTAGTATGAATTGGAAATCAAAACCCTGCCCGTTGTGGGCAATTACACAGACATCTTTAATTTTTTTCGAATTCCCATTATATAGTCCATAAACTGTTTTACCGGTTCTTTTTCAAATACCCTTTGCCGTTCCGAGCAAGTTTCACACTCACCCCCATTAATACATTTAAAGCAGTACTGTTGTTATACGCACAGGTTGACTTTATGAACTTTCTGTTGCGGGTCTGAGGGAAGAGACTCATCCTGCCTTGTTTCCAAATCAAAGAAAATAAACAAAAATCACGGTCCTTCGGAGTTCTCCTATCTACCCTCATGAAACACTGATGTGTGGGGTCTTTGAACGCTTCGCAGGGTTTACAGTAAACCTCTCCGCATACATGAGCTGTCTTAGTCTTTTTGGATAAATCATTTTCTTACAGTCACGGCAGAGTTTTGCAGTTTTACAAATTTGCCCTTGATGGGCTACTAAACACCGCTCATTTTTTGAAGAAACGGTTGCAAAAACGGCATGTGATGCCTCCGTGTTCTAGTTTACAGGGCGGGGAGATGGTATGGCAGGAGTTGCATCTGTTAGAGCATCGATGCTCATGTCTGTTTCTATAGGGAATATGACAGGCTTCACAAAGGAAATTAAAAACAAATGCGGCAGTTAAGTTTGTAATTACATTGTAATGACCATTGTGAAAGAGAAGGTTAATTTTTAACTTAGCATTCTCATTACCTCCCTCAAAGTAAACATCACGGCCTTTTTTGTCGTAGTTGTAGACGGTAATTTTGTATTTTTTAAGATGGGACTGAAATTTTTCAAGCTCAGGGATTCCTGCGCCCTCCTCCGGCATTTCTACACGGGCTTTTGCTATGAGCTTATTAGCTCTGAAAGTTTGTCTTTTACCCTTGTCCTGACGTACTACTTTGTACTGAGGATCAATTTTTGCAAGTGCTTTGCAAGTGCTTTGCCTACTAACAATGCTCTAGCCAAACATAAATTGTCTTTATTATTATTAATTACTTCATCAAAGGTATTGTACATCTCTGGACGTACTCTCCCTTTACCTACAGGGACGTTAATCCTCGTAACATCAACTCTAAACGTGTCACTGCTGGTAATTGATTGTGAATTGGATTGAATTATGCCCCCGAAAATATCCCAGAGAACATCACCGCTAACTTCAGAGACAGATCTCAAAGCTACATACCCCGGTTCAGCACTTTTCAAACTTATAGATTGTAATTTAAACCCGAGATAGTCGGTAGGTACAGTGTTGGCTTTAGCCTTTTCAACAACTTGATTAAAACCTTTACGAATCCAATCAAACTCAGAGATACCTCTTGGTGGTTTAGTGAATTTGAAAACAGTATTAGTCCCGTACAATCTTAAGTGTTTAACATAGGTTTCAGAGGTACCAATTACATTTACTGGGCTTTGAGAGCTCTTTTTAGAAACATCCATCCTTTAACAGAGAATTAAATACTGAAAACTGAGAAAACAATCTGAACTGTAATATACAACACTCTAACGCTTAAAATAGAAAATACACCACTCAGAGCCAAGCTCACTGATATAATTGAATTAATAGCGCAGAATCAACAAGACAATAATAATTTGTGCAAGAGAACACTTAACGATTACGCAGAAGCAGCATAAAACACGTCTGATCAGTGTGATGACTGAGGCAGATTGAGGTAATAGAGTCTATGTTTAGAGGTATATAGTATGTAGGAGAGCACTGTAGATATGTATAACTACACATGTCAAAAAACACTAACACAAAACTACACAAGTCAAAGCAGAGCTACAAGCTAAGTTATAAAGAAAGTTAAGGTAATAGAGGTAGCAAACAATACTCTAACTGAGAACTGTTCTAACCAAAACTGTATTAAAGAACAAGACTAGAAAGTGAGATTAATGGTGTAAGCTCACATCGTCAAAAATCATTATAGAATTTGGTTTAGCTTCGTTTGGGTGTATAACCACTGTAAAGTAATACTTAAGGAAACTTTTGAACTTTATGCTTATTTTAACAGAAATAATTTGTAATATGCATTGAACTGTTTAGAAATCTCTGTTACAGTAACTAGAAAAGACTTGTAAACACTAACAGAAAAGAAAAACTATACCCAAGCTCCAAGGGTCTGGAATCGGGACTCGCCTTTAATAAAATAAACTGAAGGTAGTTTTAAATTCTGAGTTAATTTGAGTGAGCTGTTGGTTAATTTCCAGTGATTTTGTAAGTGATTGTAACAACTGATTATTTTCTTGTTGGATTTTATACATTCCATACTTTCTTATGGAGGGCAAGACTTCTTCGAAAACCCAGTCTTGAAATTTCTCAGCAATGGGCAAGTTTGATTTCATAATTAATGAATAAAGACCTGGCTCATTGATGTAAACTGTGTTTGATTGATAATTCAAAGGGGGCTCCGATTTGGAGCCCCCTTGGGGCGGGGTGGGGAAGGGGGGTTCGCCTAGTACTTCTGGTGTTGTTTTACTCAAGTCTTTGAATTTTGTAGCCGTAAGGCAGGGTGTAGTACTCTCCTCGAGCTTCCTTTTTGGTCCAGTAATTTTGAAAACTTTAGTTTCGCTTACAGTTACAATATCTCTGTCTTTAGTCCTCCTGATTCAGTACTTGAAATATTTAGCAGTGGGTAGTTTGGAGGAAAAAATCAACTCGTATAAACCCGGTTCTGATATAAAAACTACTTTGGAATCATTATAAGATAGGTGGGACCCGTTTCGGGTCCCACCTACTTCCGGTTGAGTTGATTTGTATATTTCACTGATATGTGCTAGAAGAGCTTTTTTAGGGTTAGAGTAGCCCAGGATTTGAGCCACTTCTTTTCCATTGAACCAAGGATTATTCTCACTGTCAAACAGAACAGCAACGTTGCAGATTGATGGTGTAATTTCTCGGTTGAATATGTTCAGGTTTGTTAAAACTGTCTGCCGGGGACTGTGAGGTACTCTGACGATCTAACTTATCGTCAAAATGTACTGAAAATCCTCTACCGGGTTACATTTAACTTTGCCCAAACCTTTTAAATTTCTCGGCCAAACCATACCGAGTCCGCTAAAATAAATTTACCGGGGCTACATTTAACTTTGCCCAAACCTTTCGAATTTCTCGGCCAAACAATACCGAGGCCCGTAAAACTGTTTACTGGGGTATTTTTTCTTTAATAGAAACCTTAAGCTATAAAATACCTCCAAGTCCGCTGAAAAACTGTCCACCGAGGACAAATATTTATCTCCGGTCAAATGTTTCCAAGTCAGATGTTCTCCTGCGGTCGGTGCTTCCAACCTCGATTCATTGAGTCTCCACAGCTACCATGTAAATCTCCGGGCATTCTGTGATAAACCCTCGGTAAGTGTATGTCTGTTTGAATGGGGTTTGAGACCATTCGTGCGTAAACACCCAGGTTAAACCTTTATTTCGTGCGTGAGCCAATCCAGATTACCTGATTGATGCCCAGTACAAAATAAAAGTCCTCTCCCTTTGAACAGACAAGGGGATGAGTTTTTTATTTGCTTTATATTTATTTACTTTTTTTTTGCCCACCGGACAAGTCCTTCTTTCACCCGAGGTCGGTTCGATTAAGTAGTCTGGGTTTTAGCCAAACACCTCTAATCTACTGGATCCCTCATTCACACATGAGCTATTCGAAGGAGCAGCCAAGCGATTAACTTGACTGTTCAATCTAGTAGGCTCCCTTTCAGGTTTACGGGGCTTTTCGTCACCCGCGCCAGTGACCTTAATTCACACACACACATTCATACAGTGGGACTTAGGCATTATCCAGCACATGTTCAACAATATTTACAAAGTTATGTGAGGTGAGGATATTGTTATGAGCAGAATCAAAATGCATGCCATAACGCCTCATAACCTCTTTAGCTTTGTTAAGTACATTAATCCCGTTAGGAACAGGAGACTTGATGAAACAAGGTACGAAACCTTCATTTTTGGCTTTAATGAGAGCTTCGTTAAATTTTCTTTTTTGTATGCGAATACATTTGTATTCGCAGATTCCGTACAGCTCCAGAAGAGTTTCTTTAATAAGGACACATAAAACATGTTTAAGTCCATCGTCGTCTGACATCACAGCAACCTTCGGTGCCTGTTCAGTCAGCAACTCATTCAGTGACTGGTTTTCTTTACACATTGTTTCATTTTTACTTTTAAATTTTAAGTTAATGTGAGTGAGCTGTTGGTTAGTTTCCATAACGTTTGTAATTTCAGCCAAGAGTTGAGAGTTTTCATTCTTTAACTGATTATTCTCCTGTTTGATTTGATACATTCCATATTTTCTTATGGAAGGCAGGACTTCACTTGTAACCCATCTTTTAAATGCTTTAGCTTCTGGTTTCAAGGAGCGTAGGATAAGAGAATACAAACCAGATTCATTGATGTAAACTGTGTTTGATTGGAAGTTAAAGGGGAGTGTATCGATACACCCCCCTTTAGAGAGTATATTTACAGCCTTACACTTGTCTTCCTCATCAACATTTATCCGCAATGCCTGTTTTGAATCTTGATAACCCAAGATTTTAGCGACATCTTTAGCTTTAAACCAAGGATCATCACTGCTGTCAAACAGAACAGCAACGGGTTGATCATTAAATATATAAGAGGTTAAGTGAGACATTTAATATCAAGTATTGTGCAATAGTACAGATCAGAGCTACGTAAGGACACGTCTTACCTCGGCAGGAGCAGCGGCAAAGTGACCGAGGCAGAGTGAAGTTAACGCTTGAGAATAAATAGCGCTAAAAGTATCGACCAATCAGGGTGCAGAACGATAATTACAACCAATAGAATGCATTTTTATTATAACCAATTACAGAGCAGTATTTTAACAGGTTACAAGTCAGGTTTTTTAAATTTAATTAACACGTGGTGTACGTGTTCTTTATTAAATTCATCATAAATCGTAAGGTCAATGCATGGGCGGTCTTCCGGGTTGCCCCACTCGTCATCTAACACAAACGAGTCAGTCAGACATCCTAGGTTTTTTCCACCGCAGTCAAAATAAATGTTATATTCTAATTCATCGTACTTGGAGAATTTAGCTACTTTTTTTATAATCCTTTCTTTAGAGAATCCGCTATTTAGCATCGCCTTACCGCTCAAAAATTCAACTTCTATTCTGTCAAAGTCTGCATTTGATTTTACTTCCAATTTTAATGGCTTTCCTTCAAATTTTATTTTTCGGACAGGTCTTCCGTCACAAAGTAGATTTATAAAGATCCAACCAATATTTTGTTCCCAATCTTCCTCCCCCTCCATTTCAACAGGTACAGCAAACAAATTACAGTATTACAAATGGAGCGATTTTAAAACACGTCCGATCGCTATGGCGGCAGGAAGCAAAGAGAGTGGGTAACGGGAGCGCGACGGCACCTGTCCCCACTGCTGGTTTAAGTGATGGTTTTTTTTATCTTGTAACCGTAGGGCAGAGTGTCGTGGTTTTCAATTAGTTTTCTCTTGGGACCTGTGGCTTTAAACTTTTTTATTTCAGTTACTGTTACAATATTTTTGTCCTTGAGGCGCCGTATTCTATTTTCCTCAATTTTCAATGTGTCTTTTGTTTCGCTGAGAACAATTTGTTTAAGAGATTCAAAATTTAACAGTTTAGAGGTTTTCATGTTTAATGTCAGTCCTTTAATTTTGCAAACAGGGACCAGCTTTTGTTTTTTGGTTGACCAAACAAGGTAGGCGTAAGTTTTAGGCCCCCGGACACAAACTCTACTATATAAGATCCTGGCCCGTACTCTAACAACTCATTTGTCATTTCCCCAAGGTAATCCCCTGTAGGAACCCTGTACAAACCTTGCCTATGATAAAATAGGACGCTGTCAGTATCCACGTATAAAACCTGAGCACCCAAAGCCTCCAAGTGTTCATATAATTTAAGTCTAGCCTGAGCTGTGGTGTAGGCCGCAACTACAACATTTACATTTGTCAAAGGTTCGCCGACTTCCTCAATATATTCCCAATTCACTACCACAACCTCCTCGTTAACAAGTTGAATACGGTTGACTTTTATTTCTGGGCTAATTAACAGATTAAATAATGTTTTAGAGTCCCTGACGATTGTTGCTTTGGTCTGATTCTCTCTTTGACCGAATTTTCCCCAAAAACTGTTAAGCATTAATTTAGCCAGCGACCTCAAACCCCCGTTTTTACAGATTTTGTCTTTTTCTAATAAAACCCCCTCATGTTGAACATAGTCTGCGATGTAGTTGTCCTTGTCCTCTTCTGTTTTACACCAGCTAGGATAGCCTGAGGCTTCCTGCTTTATTTTTAAGAACTTATTAATAAAATCTGTGAACAGCCCCCCATTTTCATAAGTAGCGACTTTATACTCCCACAGTTCAAACATGTCCAAAATAACATAACCCTTCTCAAGCGCCTTCCTAATCTCGTCCATGGTCCATGTCCCGATTAAAACCCGTTCCTCACTATCATGCTCGCATTCCCCTTGATTTAAAGACTCCCCGCAAGTTCTACATAAAACAAACATTAATTTATTATTCATTTTTACCGGAAGTACGGGATGATACAGGTTGTAAGGAGGTAGAATTTTGCATTTTAACAATCCCTCTACTTCAAGCCCTCTCTCTCGACACTCTCTATCGCCGACGTGAATGGTAGGGTGGCCTAATGGATATTTCCCGTATTTGCAAACATACGGGTACAAAGAGCAAACATCTACATATTGAATGGTTTCTCCCTCACCGCATTTATGGTAAGTTTTAGAATTTCCTGTTCTGCCTCCGAAGAATGCCTGTCTAGGATCCAGGGGAAGGGAATTTAAAATTTCCAAACTGTCTAGGTGTTTAAGGTTTTTATCTTTCTTTAATTTACGGAACTCGCACTCCCACATTTGAATCACACTGCCGAGTTTTTCAATTTTTTTCAAAGTCTTTTCGTACCTGAGATTTAAGCTGTCTGAGGGATCCTCCTTCAAAGGAGCCTCTCTGTTATATGGGAAGCATTTTGGACAACCGTGCCAGTAGCACCCGTGAAACTCATAGATGTTTTCCCCGTCAAAGCCGTCTACCTTCACCCCATTAATTTTGACTTCCTTACCTCGGCCCGCATGTTTAATCCTCACTCCGCGTTTCTCCTCCTCCCATGTTAACCACTGTAAAGCAGCGGCTGACTGATTATCCACTAAACGGTAGCCGTTCTTTGGGATGAGGCCGATCGTGTTTGGTTTTAAAAAGTTGCGGCGGAAGGCCAAGTTACATGCACTGGCAATCGTTATAGCCTCTAGGAAAGGGTCTACGTTACACACTTGTAAAAGAATACTTCTGAATTTAAGACAGGACTGAGCCAGAATTTCTACGTCAGAGATACAGTACTCCAATATTTCTTTTTTGAAATCAAAGATATAGTTATTGGCCACTTGTTCATCGTGCCATTTCTCAAAGTATTTGTGGGGCTTTTTAAACATTGAGTCTGGGCAGTAGAACTGTTTACCGGGCATCGGGCCTACATAATTTTGGTTCGCCAATGTATTAAAAAGATGCGGGAAATAGCCCTTTTTCTTCTCAGGAGGCAGATCAAAAGCTTTAGGGAGTTCTGCGAGAGACATGGGGAAGTAGCTCAAGGAATCTATAAATCTTACGTTGTCCAATTCCATCAAAATAATTTTAGTCCCCCTCATAACCAATTCCGGCGTGAATTTAGTTTCTTCCATTATATGTTTTAGCAAAAACTGAAAATCAAAGCCCTGCCCGTTGTGCGCAATTACACAAACGTGTTTAAACTGTTTACGTACTTGCATCACGTAATCCATAAAATCTTTGACCGGGTCATAATTGAAGATTCTTGTACGACACTTACATGTTGCACACATTTTTCCATCTACACAATTATGGCAAAACTGTTGTGACACACACAAATTGACTTTATGTACTTTTTTATCGGGATCAGAGGGGAGAGACTCGTCTTGGCGAGTCTCCAAGTCAAAAAATATGAAAATATAGTCTTTAGATTTAGGTTTTCCCTTATTGGGTTGGATGTAGCATTTATGATTCGGATCTTTGAATGATTTGCAGGGTTTACAGAAAACTTCCCCGCACTTGTGAGGTCCGGATCTCTCTTTTAAATTAATCAATTTTCCACAATCTAAACACTTTTTTACTGTTTTACATTTGTCAACCTTATGGGCGATAAAACAATGCTGGTTTTTCATATTCATGTTACAGTCGGGGCAAACTATTCCCCCGTGCTCCTCTTTACAGGGAGGTGAGATGGTTTGGCAGTAAGGGCAGATGTTTGAGCACCTGTGTTTAGCTTTGTGGTCATAGGGAACATGGCAAGGTTCGCAGAAATAGTTACAGGCAAAAGCAGCAGTCAGACTGTTGATTACGTTATAATGGCCATCATGAAAGAGCAAGTTAATTTTGAATTTAGGATTTTCAACGGCCCCCTCAAAGTATACATCCCGGCCTTTTCTGTCATAATTGTAAACAGTGATTTTATAATCTTTTAGAAGGTGTTGGAATTTCTCAAGCTCTGGTATACCGGCTCCCTCTTCTGAGACCTCTACCCTTGCTTTTTGAATAAGTGTCTGTGCCCTAACGGTTTGTCGTTTACCCTTGTCCATACGTACAAGATTATACTTTGGGTCGTTTGTCACTTTAGCCATGGCCACCACCAAAGCCCGAGGGAGACACAAGTTGTCTTTATTATTAATTACTACTATTCCCGACCTGGCTTTACATTCTTCGTCAAATGTGTTGTACAGGCCAGGTCTTTTGTGAGTCCCAGAACCCACAGGTAGGTTGATTCGCGTGCATTCGACTCTAAACGTATCAGTGGATTTGATCGATTCGGCATTAGACTGTACAATTCCCCCGAAAATTTCCCATAAAATGTTTTCATTAATATCTCCAGCAGGCCGAAAAGCAATATAGCCGGGTTCCTTGGATTTTAAGTTTAGAGATTGTAAGGTGAAACCGAGCTGGTCATTCGCATGCGCTCTGTCTTTCATTTGATTTACAATTTTTGCAAAACCCTCTCTTAACCAATCTATTTCATTACTGTTAGCGGGAGGGTTAGTAAATTTAAATACTGTTTTCGTTCCGTATAGTCGGAATTTTTTAACGTAGGTATCGTCTGTACTGAGAACCTCGATAGGGTTCCCAGCCATTTTAAATAAGTCACTATAATATAAAGTGAGGTTATGTTACAGTTAGGTTAGGAATAAAAATAAGGTACTTTACCGGAGCAAAGTAAAAACACGTCCAACCACGAGAAAATCTGAGCGCAAAGAGAACGAATGTTAGTTGTAATAGAGTAGATTAGAGTGGGGGAGATGACTAATGAATATTTGAATTGTTACAGGAGTCTGATGGCAGGGTGGTGGCTCCATCTGGAGACAAGCTGTTAGCGGTGGCAGAAGATATATATATATGTAGATAATAAATTAGTTTAGATGCAAACTGACTTTTTATTCATTACCTCTGTGTAACGCTTGGCTGGTTACGCCGCATGCGGGTGTTGTCCAAGGTCAAGACGAGCTGCCGCCGTGGTATCTAGGTTAGAAAGTGACAGTGCAGAATTACATGATTTTATACATATAGTATGATATATACAGTATTTTATATAGTATGATACAGTATGATACATACAGTACTTTATACATAATTTTATATAGTATGATACTTACAGTATTTTATATAGTATGATACAGTATGATACTTACAGCATGATAAGCTAGGTTAGGAAATCTCTCTCTGTGACGTCACGGTTCTAACCGGGTGCCTATACTACTATTATCAAATCTAATCAATCAACATTTCTATAAGAAATCAAAGAAAACATAACATTATTTATTCTAGGAAATATTCCCACATAGGCAAAGCCTGTGCGTGGGGAATGAGTTCAACATTTAGTCCACTTTTATTTTTTAGGAACACTCTCACTATCACTTTTGACTTATAAATAACACAAAATATAAATTACAGAGAAATATTTAATACATAGAAAAGGTAGCCTACTGAAAATGACAGTTAAAACAATATATAATAGCATGATTCACAACTCAAGAGATTAGTTTTTAAAGCAAAAGAGACAAAAAACAAGAAACAAAGAAGATACACAAAAATTACAAAATCATTCGGGTTTATTTATATTTACAAATACTTCATTTTAGTACTACGGACTACAACCCCCACCCCACACCCCACAACCCATCACGAGCGCCAATTGCCCCTCCAAAAGCGTTGTGCCCGGCGCGCCCTGTGCTGGAGCAAGGCTCGCACTGCCCTAGAGCCAGTACTACCCGTGTTAAATAAATTAATTTAGACTATTTTTCACAAAGTTCCATTCAAAAGTATCTTATAAAGTATCAAAGATTCAAAAGTATCATATAAATCCACACACCAAGTTTCATTAATATATATTCATTAATAAGCGAGATATAAAATTGTACTTATTCTCCATAAGATTAACATTGGACAACGTAATGTGTTTAGCACTCTCAATATCTCGGTAACCAATTGACGTAGATCGATGATCAAAATACCAAATCGTTTGTTTTTTTAAGCTTAATTTAATGATGTAAATCAAAATTTGGGTTTAACAATAATTATATGTTAAAAGTTCAAATACCCATTTTTGGGGTACAAAACCCCCCTTAGAGTAGAGCGATCAGTCTGGTTTGCAAACTCATGAAAGTAGATGCTGCCTTACACGTTTATAGCAAATTTCATCAAGATCGGACCATTTTTACTAAAGTTATCGTGCCTATGGACACATATATATGAATTTGAATGAATAGTGTGTTTGGCATCTGGGGGCCTCAAAACTAAAAGTTATCATGGTCCCGGGCCTAGGTCTTACCATGAGACCTACGGCAATAGCTTCTTCTCTATAGGGTAAATTTGCTAAAACCTATTACATTGAGTTTGTTGCTATCTTTTTATGTTTTTATTTAATAGGAGTGTTGTAAATTGTTTTTCTAATGACTTAACGATTTTATTTGTAACTATTCTCTTTTAGGACAATGCCAAGCAACTATAAGATATGTAGTTTAAGTAATCTGTTTGTTATAAGTTTATTGCTTAGATAAATTTTTAAAAACATTATTTCATCTTTCAAGTTGCCCCAGACAATACTAACTTGCAATATAATCATTTTAACATGTAGTTTTGTATTGCATTTCAAGTTACCCCTTCCCATAACTTGAAACCCTTTTTTTACTAAACTAAATTAAAAAAAATAAATTTAATTAGTGCAGTACTTAGACCTAAGCAAGGCCAAAGTTTTGGTAGAAAAAACAGCACTTTACATTAGCAAATTTAGGAATAACTTAACTTTGAACTTGAAAACTGTTTCAAGTTACCCCAGTTTATGGTAACAAATAGAACCTGCTGAACAAACTCGAGCAGATGTTTTTCTGATGCTTCTGAATTTGAATCACCCCTCATAACATGTAAGCATACTGCAATTTCATTGCAGTAGTCACTAATTATATCATGTCTGTAGTAATCTTCCATAAGATTTACAATGAAGGACGCAATGAATTTGAAGACCTGTGGATCACAGGTCTAAAGATATTGGAAATTATAAGAACAATCGAATAAGCTTACCTCAACCTCTTTAATGTGATATATCGAGCATAAAAATGTGTTTATTAGAACCTAAATTAGATCTCGCTCTTCTAAAATACCTGCTTGTGATACATACCGGTACAGAGAGATTTGCAATAGGGAATTTTCTCACAAGACCCCTCAAAGTATAATTTAGTGAGTTCTTAATAATTTATAAATGCCAGATTAAGGCTCCAGTCTCCGTCTACCATAAGGCATATTGCAAGGGTTTGCTGGTTTCACTTTACAGTGGCTACATAAACCCTTTGATTAAAGTTAAAGAGTGATATTAAATAGAATTATGCATACTTTCTCCCTTTCAGCCCAACTTAAATGAATAAATTACTTTTTATTTACTAAATATATAATACAAAGCACGGTCGAATTTACAGAAAATCTTTTAAACAAGTTGTTTTCAAATCATCTACCCAAATCCCTGTTTTGGAGGCACTAGAGAATCCACTGCTACACACGTGGTTTTAAGAGGGGAAATTCCCCCTATTCCCCCCCCCCCGCGGGGGTTATTAAGGGGCGAGTTATTTTGAATTTCCTCTGTTGGTCAATGCTAACTTGACAAGCATATCAAGTTTGAATTAAATTGATCAGTAAAAAAGAGAGAAATAGTAATTTTTGTATTCCTCATAAGAATAACATTGGACAACGTACTGCGTTTACCGCAAAATGAAAATTTAAATTTTTTCCACAATCAGCAATTGTAGGATAGTTATTCAAAATACTAAATTATTTAGTTTTTTTAGCTCTTTTTATTGGTGAATAGTATTATTTTTTTACTATGTTTTTTATGAAAAATCAAAAAATCATAATCTTGATGTTTTAAGTCCTGTAATTTCTGAACCCAAATTTTTACAGAAATGCGGGTGGGGTAATTTTGTTGGAAAACTAAAGCTCTACAAACGACAAGTTTAATTAAAATCGTTACAGCCGTTTGTTGAGAAATTTTGTCGTTTTTGGGGAGTAATTACCCTTAAAATTAAAAAACTGCCTCAAGATATTGTAGATTAGTAACTACATACAAAATTTCATAAAAATCGGACCATTGGTTAGGGCTCTAGCTCTGTACACATCCAGACAGACAGACATCAGGTAAAAGTCACTTTTTTGGGTTCAGGGAGCACCAAAACAAATATTTCCACTAACCACTCAAATTCTAAATTTTGATGAAAACAATACTTTCTCCATATACTATGTATAAGGAGAGTAAGTAAAAATATATACTTTTATCTTTTAACCTTTTCACATTTTAGCAAATTTCCCCTATAGGGAAGAAGCTATTACCGAAGGTCTCATGGTAAGACTTAAACCCGAGACCATGATAACTTTTCATCTTGAGGTCCCCAGATGCCAAAAACACCATTCGTTCAAAGTTTTATATATGTATATATATACATATATATATGTGTGTTGTGTTTGTGTGTGTGTGTCCGTAAGCACGATAACTCTCGTAAAAAAGGTCCGAGCTTAATGAAATTTGGTACAAATGTATAAAGTACCATTTATTTGAACGAGTTTGAAAACCAGACGAATCGCACCATCTGAAGGGGGTTTTTGGGGGGTTTTGTACCCCAAAAATGTTTTTTTTGGGGTTTCCACATGTAATTTTTATTTAAATCAAATTTTAATTTTCACCATTGAATTCAGCATAAAAACAAACAATTTGGTATTTTGATCATTGCTCTACGGTAATTGGTTACTGAGGTATTGAAAGTGCAAAACACAGTATGTTGTCTAATGTTATTCTTTCAGAGAAAAAGAACAATTTTATATCTCGCTCATTTATGAACACAAACTGATGAAATTTGGTATATGACTTCATCTGGTTGTGGTTTGTTGTTATTTGCACAAAAAAATAATTTTTTCTCCTTTGGTTCCCGTAGCAGCAAACCTAGGTACTTGGTCCTCATGTTATTCTTATGGAAAATAATTCAAATGTTATGTATCGCTTATTTATGAATGTATATGGATGAAACTTGGTATCTGACTTCACTAAGATGAGTTCTATTGATATTCGCATAAAAACCCATTCTTTTGTGTTCCTTGTAGCAGCAAACCTGTGTACTCATCCCCAATGTTATTCTTATAGAGAATAATTAATATTTTAAATATAGCTTGTTTGTAATTATATTTCTTATGAATACTGTTAATTGTTTTAATGTATTATGTTATATATTCATTGGAAATTTGCTGAGTGTGCAGGTATGCTGCGATGGGGTATTTTTTAATTTATGTTATCGTTATAAAAACCTTAACATATTGCATATTAAAACGATCGTTAGAATTGCTACATGTGTCCAAATTCTGTAAATTATTTCAGAGATTTGTCCCACTAGCCCTACAGGTTTCTATGTTTATATTTGACAGGTGGTAATTTTATTTGGCCAAGTGATTATATATTTATATTTTATATCTTCCCAGTGTAACTGGGATTGTCTAGACTAGTTTTTAAATTTATTATCGATTTATCTACATAGTGTTCACTTGCTAATTGGAGGATTTTCCTTATCTCCTGAAATTTAGTGTTTTAAACGCTTGAAGCAACAGGTAAAGTCTAAATAAATCAATAACAAAATTCAAATCCATCGCTACTATGAGTTTCAATAATGCAGTCGGTAGTTTTTTTATGTCAGTAGCAATTTTACATATGCTAACTCTCCTTATGAACCCACGACTTTGGACTTCGCCTGTGTACGGTATGCTTAACTTCTTGGAATTTTAAAGATTGTGTTTCGCATGTTACCCTCGACAGTAAACACGAAAAACACGAAAAGTCTACAAGAGCTCAAAAACTTTGATTTTTTAGGTGTTTAAGATACTTAATCTGGGCGTGGGAGTATTGCTTGGTACTAATTGTAATGTAGGAATACTATGTGATAAGTATTAGGCCTCTAAGTCCTATATTAGAGCGACAAACCGTTAAATACAAACAAAAAAATCTACGAAGAAAGTTTAAATTTAAAAAATCTTGCGCTATCTAAGGGTGAAGGGGGTGAGATACGGCAAAATGTCATAGGACTAAAGTTGTAGTTCGTCTAAAATCCGTGGCACATGGTGGTCTTCGTTTTTAGATAGGACAACCCGTTAGGCCGCTAGATCTCAAATAAAAAAATACTACATTTTTATTTTTGTATTCATAATTATTTATTTTGTTGAGATAGTTCAAACTAAAAATGGTAGGATTTGGGAAGAAAAGGTGCAAGGCACATGCATGCCAAATCTCACGTCTCTAGCTCAAGTATTATTGGTGTCACGTGTATGTCCAACAATACAAATTGGCACAGAACCCCCAATACACCACTACTTATACTATGAAAAAGGACATATCTAAAGATATTTAGTTTTTCATTTTTCGACAGGTCTATTTAATAAAAACTGGTCATATTTCTGCTGCTATTTACTAAGTGTGATGTAGACATACTGCGCGCCCAATATTAGACATCCATCAAGTATATTAACGTGATAGGAAATAAAAAGCCGCCACAAAATCTCAAAATTTGAAAAAATCTAGAGCTATCTAAGGGTGAAGGAGACGAGATAAAGACAAAAAGTCATAGGACCAAAGTTGTAGATCTTGCAAAATCCGTGGCACGTGGTGGTGTCCATTTTTTGATAGGACCATCCCTTCGGCCGCTAGAGCTCAAAAACTGGAGTTTTAAAATAAGCCTTTTTTGGGGGAAATTAACTATTTTTTAGGGGGGTTAAAATGAAAAATTGTCAAATTTGGCAATTTTCCTGGGGGTTACAAGGTAAAAGCTACCTTCGTGCCAAATTTCAGGTTTCTAGCTCGTCTAAATTTAGTGCTCCCCAAATTTTTGTATGGCCAAAAAAAAAAATTTGAGGGCGGCCTATGCCCTTTAGATTTGGGGAAAAATTAAAATTAAAAATTGAAAACCACTTTGCACAACTTCGGATCAAGACCATTTATTTGATACTACCTCAATCGCCGAAATTGGTTCAGAAATTCAGGAGTTTCACAGAATCGCCTTATTGTATTATAGGTAAAGAACATTTAGACAAATAAACTGTAAAAAAGTGATACTTTGTTAAGGGTATCAGTCGAATTTTTCACTAAAATTTCAATATTACCGACCTAAGTTTAGTAACTTTACTATTTACTGATTACAAAATTTGTAAACTCAAATCAAAGCATACACTGCTTAAAAATACATAGATTTTATCGTACTCTTTATTTATTTTTCAAAAATATTAAAAAGCTATATGATATGTAATTCTTAGTCTCCTTGCTTTCAGGAAATCTGTTTCAAAATCAGCAGTAAAAGTAGTCACTTTGCCTATTCTGGTTTTCTCTGTTATTCATTTTGTTCATAGCAAATTTTCAGTGAAAAATCATCATACTTTATCTTGGTTTATTCCAAACTGAATGATGGGAGACGGCTTAAATTAAAAGTCTTGATCCCAAGGACTCGGGAAAAATAGCAGTATTTCTAAAAAATTACCAGCAAACGAGAAATAACGTGAAACATCCCCTATAAGAAAAGCATGGGGATATGTCTGCTTGGTTTACATTAAAACATGAGATTACTTGCCTACTTTGTTTACGAACTGACATGTTCTTACTTATTTAGTTTTAATAAAAAAGTAAAACAATCAGATGAGGCAGAGTATTGGAGCAAGGTTATGAACTTTGGCCCCTTCAAGCCACAAGTATATGTTTATGTCCGTAAACAAAATTTATAATATGCCTTAAGAGGGGGGCTCCAGTCCTCTACTACCTGCTTCTCCCATAATACCTAGTGTTAACTCTCAAAGTCTGTCCCTCCTCAGTGGATTAACCGAAATAGTTGATACATGGTTCATTTTAATGAGCAAAAATTACATACCGGTGGCGATTTCAGTGAGGAGAATTCTTATATCACAAATAGTACACACATAACAAATTTTTAAAAACACCGTAGTTTATCTAAATTTCTTTCAATGATTATTATTTGTGATACCAAAATGTTGCTCAATATAATTGCTAGATGTTTTTTGGCTCCTTAAAATGACCCACACAACAACGATAGCAGATAATCCGTTGAGAGGAGGGATGGGCTTTGAATGTTAACATTGGCCTTGTGGGGGAAGCAGGTAGAATCGCCAAAAGTTTCATGACTGGAGCGCCCTTTTGTTAAATATATCATTTTACTCAAATAAGTTCCTACTTCTCCTAATTTTTGAGCCCGAAAATCTCCTACTTTCTCCTACTTTTCCCCAAAAACCTCCTACTTTTTCTATTTTTTAGGTATCAAATGTCAAAATGAACCCTGCAATTGACGTAGAGCAATGATCAATACACCAAATTGTTTGTTTTTTAAGCTTAATTAAATAGTAAAAGTTAAAATTGGATTAAAACGAGTTTGCACGCAGCACACAGACGTGAGGGAAGTGAATTTCCACATAACAACTTTTAAAACTCAAAATCAGTGTAAAAACATATGTTTATTCCAATTTTTATTAAAATCTGAACACAGTGATTTTTTGGCTGTTCTGATGCTCCTGGTGTCACATACCCGCAAAGTTGGGAATACAATTTTGCGCATTATAATGTTAGGAGAAGGTCCAGACAGACTTGAAAGTATGCGTGAGGTTGCTGGGGATGATAAAAGTACTCTAACAAAGGTATAACAGGCTTTTCTAGTGTAAAACCCCCGTAAGACAACGTACTGTGTTTAGTCAAAACACATTTTCTTTAATAACTCGGTTAACATGAATGCTAGAATGACGAGAGAGGGCTTAAAACTTTTGCCTCACTAATTCCCATCTTTCTACATGCATTAATTGTAAATACTGTACGGGGCTTTTCTGACCCTTTTTGGGCCCAAAAACTCTAAATTTGAACGATTAATCCCCAAAAAAGGGGTTTAGAGTTTTCCAATTGTTTTGACCAACGAACTTGTCCAACTGATTACAGAAATAAATGTCCCTACCAAATTTTAAGTAAATCGGACAAAAAATGTGACCGCTACAGTACAAACACACACACACATATATATATATATATATATACACAATTTTGAGCGACCCCCAAAACGTGTTCAGGGGGACACATTAGGAACGTCTATGGTGGTTCTGGGCTTAAGTTTCACCGTGCGGGTCATGCTAATATTCACTTTCCAAAGGAAATTCAGTAATAAAAATTACATGTGAAAACCCAACAAAATTTTTGGGGTACAAAATCCCCCTTTGGATAGTGTGATTTGTCTGGTTTTCAAACTCGTACAAATAAATGGTACTTTACACATTTGTAACAAATTTCATTAAGATCGGACCTTGTTTTACGAGAGTTATCATGCCTACGGACACATAAATATATATCAAATCTCATAGATAGTGTTCAACATGGTTTTCGTTCTAATAAATCGGTGACTACTGCTGCTGTGGGCTTTTTTGAATATTTTATTGAATCAGTTGATAAAGGAGAAGTTTGTGTGGGAAGTTTCATGGATTTGTCAAAAGTATTTGGCACTGTCCATCATCTTACACTCTTACATAAACTATAAAGACACTTGGTGTTCATGGAACTGCCTTGAAGTGGTTCGAGTCATACCTGTTGGGAAGATTTCAGTTTGTTGAATTAACTCATAAGGAATTTAATAAAGTTTAAAAAGAAAAATCAAATTTAAAATTAATAGCACATGGAGTCCCCCAGGGATCTGTTTTAGGTCCACTCCTCTTTGTCTGCTATGTAAAAAATATTGCACAAACTCTTCAAAAAATACTACAAGACAACTTGGTGTTTATGCAGATGATTCAAATCTGAAAATGTCAGCAAAAACCGTTGATGTTGACATTTTATCTTTCCTGGAATTGGCAAATGTAATAGACTTAAAAAAATCATAAATTAAAATTAAATTCATCAAAAACTAGTTTTGTTTCCTTCATGACTGCTCAGTGCAGTAGAAAGCTTGAACCAACAATTGCAATCGATTCTAGGCTAATAGAAATAAAAAAGTTTACTACATTTTTGGAGCTGGATATAGATGTTAATTTGAGTTGGAATTGTCATGTGCAAATAAAAGGTTTTTTTTTTAATTAACTCAGGAATTTACGTTATACAAAGGATGTCATTTGTATGCACTGATATAAGTGTGTTACAAATGGTAACCAAACCCATATTAACTCCCATATTTCATTTGGCTTGGCTTTATATGGTCAACAAAAAAATAAAACTTAAATTAAATTTTGAAGACATAAAAGAAAGCTGTCAGAATAATTTTCAAATTGAGACCTGATCACTCTGCAAAAGAATATTTCAAAACTTTAAAAATATTAACTGTATATGGACAGTATATTTATGATACGGTATTATTTAGCAATTCAGATTCTTTAAAACAGAAATATGTTCAGTCTCACCAATATGATACTCAAAATAATAAACGGTATCAGGAAACTGACACATACTTTCTCCCTTTTAGCCAAACTTTAATGACAAAAATATTTGTTATTTACTAAATATAGAATATGAAGTATAGATAAATGTACAGAAAATTGTCTAAAATAGTTGTTTTCAGAAATATCCACCCAAATCCCTTTTTGGGAGGCACTATAGAGTCCGTTGCTACACACAGTGGTTTTGAGAGGGGAAATGCCCCCTTGCCCCCCCAGGGTTAAATAGCAACACATTTCGAACATCATCTGTTGGTCAATGCTAACTTGACCTGCATATCAAATTTTAATGAAATTGATCAGTAAATAAGAGAGAAATAGTTATATTTGTATTCGCCATAAGAATAACATTGGACAACGTACTGTGTTTACCGCTAAATGAAAATTTCAATTTTCTCCGTAACTAGCAATCGTAGAATAGTAATTTAAAATACTAATTTATTTAGTTTTTTAAGCTCTTTTTAATGGTGAATAGTAATCTTTTTTAACATTTATGATTTTTTATGAAAAATCCAAAAAACTGAATTTTTGATGTTTTAAGTCCTGTAATTTCTGAACCCGAATTTTTTCAGAAATGCGGGTGGTGTCATTTTGTTGGAAACCTAAAGTTCTACAAACCACGAAAGTTTAATCAAAATCGTTAGAGCCGTTTTTGAGAAATTTAGATTTTTCATGTTTTTTGGCGGTTTTTGGGGGATAATTACCCTTAAAAATCAAAAGTTCAAAAAAATGAAAAAAATGCCTGGAGATATCGTGGATTAGTACCTACATACCAAATTTCATAAAAATCGGCCCATAGGTTAGGGCTCTAGCTCTGTACACATCCACACAGACACACACACACACACACACACACACGGACACACACACACACACACAGACAGACATCCCGTAAAAACCACTTTTTTGGGTTCAGGGAGCACCAAAACAAATATTTCCACTAACAACTCAAATTCGAAAATTTTTACGAAAACAATACTTTCTCCATATACTATGTATAGGGGGAGAAAGTAAAAATACCATCATACCAATTGACCATAGATTAGCATTTTATGAAAAAAACCTTCATATGTTGGATCAAAATTCTTATATAGACTACCTATTTTGTTAAAAACTGAAAATTATATCAGTAAACTTGTTAAAAAATTATCTATTTGAAAAACCATTTTACTCATTTGAGGAGTTTTATAACACTTTTAGCCTTTAGTTTTCAGTTTGGAATTTGACACTATTCTCATGTATTATGGATACACATTTTGAAAAAATTGATGTGATTTGATATATATATATATATATACATATAATACCCCTGTCGCAGCAAACCTACTCTAATGAATTTTCAATGAATATATATGCCTCAATAACACATTAAGCCATTTACCAGGATTCATAAGAAATATATTCACAAATAAGCGATATTTAAAATACAAGTTATATTCTCTATAAGAATAACATTGGGGATGAGTACGCAAGTTTGCTGCAACAAGGAACACAAAAAATGTGTTTTTATGCAAATATCAATAGAACTCATCTAAGTGATGTCGCATACCAAGTTTCATCTATATACATTCATAAATAAGCGATATATAATATTTGAATTATTCTCTATAAGAATAATATGAGGACCGAGTACCTAGGTTTGCTGCTAAGGGAACCTAAGGCGAACATTTTTTTTGTGCAAACAAGAAACCACAACCAGATGAAGCCATATACCAAGTTTTGTCCGTTTATGTCCATAAGTAAGCGGGATATGAAATTGTTCTTTTTCTCCATAAGAATATCATTAGACAACATTCTGTGTTTAAGATCTCAGTAACCAATTCACGTATAGCATCTATCAAAACACCAAATTATTTGTTTGTCAAGCTGAATTCAATGGTGAAAAATAAAATTTGATTTAAATAAAAATTACATGTGAAAACCCCCAAAAAACCCATTTTTGGGGTACAAAACCCCCAAAAATCTCCCTTTGGATGTGCAATTCGTCTGTTTTCGAACTCGTTCAAATAAATGGTACTTATTTAAACCTTTGTACCAAATTTCATTAAGATCGGACCTTTTTTTACGAGAGTTATCGTGCTTACAGATATATATATAATTAAATAAGTAAATAAATATATATACATTTAAACAAATTTGAACGAATGGTGTTTTTGGCATCTGGGTTCCTCTAAACGAAAAGTTATCATGGTCCCGGGCCTAGGTCTTACCATGCCGGACTACAGTAATAGCTTATTCCCTAGCTATAGGGGAAATTCGCTAAAATTCCACCCCACACATCAGTGCACTGCATAGAAAATTTGTTTCTAGTTTTCACAAGACTCTATAGAGAGGAAATCACACCCCCCACTCCGTTGTAAGCGAACGTTCTCGAGTTTTGACGATGACACCCGAACGAAGAATGTTTTGTTCTTATGTTTTGGCTACGTTTTTTAAAGTTTTAAAAAGTAATCTACCAACACATTTTAAGTCACGCTCTTTTTAAAATGAAAACCATAGCTAGGCTATCATACCAGCCGATTTCGGGGCCTTTTATGTCAATTACAAAAGGAAACCCCTGTAAACTGATATTATTATAATCAACTATATGTAAATTTAAATTAATAAAAAAACTATTAGTATTTTGGTTAAAACAAAAAAAATATGATTATTAACAATTTTACATCTTCAAAAAGATAACCATAATGTGCAGTCTCAAACTGGGAACCTCCAACGTATCAAACTAACGTCACTGAGCCATTTCGCCATGTCTGCTAATGTTAATTTTATTGAAAATGAAGCGATAGTGCTTACTCTAAACCAACAGCTGTTTTATGTCGTCACTAGAGGAGAGTGGGGGGTGCAATTTCCTGTCTGTAGAATCTTTTCTAGTTTTCATACTTCATATTGTTGAATAAGTTACCTAGTAACAGTAACACAACATTCTAAAATTATTTCACAAGTTTGTTGGTTTAAATCCTGCTCTCCATTTAAAAGAACTATGCTGAAAACGACGGTTGTGAGTAAAACATAGATTAAAAAAATGTGGATATTAGAATCATGAATTCGTACTAGTTTTAGGACTCTTAACCACTAATGCACACTTTGATTCATATGAAAGCAAATATGTATGAATGTACTGTGATACAATATGTATGAACGTACTGTGATGCAAATATGTATGAATGTACTGTGATGCAAATATGTATGAATGTACTGTGATGAAAATATGTATGATGCACGAGTGGGATTCCTGGAGTTTTCTAGTTACTGACTAGGACGGTCCTGGTAGGACCACACAATTACAGCACATTAGTAATTCCAGGAGCCAGGGTCAATTATTAGAAGAAGAGTTGTCAATATGGATCAAGTGGCTTAAATTACAGTTAAATGTGGAAAACCACTACTCTACATTTAGCTCTGGATATTAGTGATGTGTCAAAACCAAAACTCAAATCTCAAAACCACCAAAACTTTGGAAAAGTTTTGGTTTCGAGATTCGATCGGCGAGTTTCGAGAATCAAAACTCAAACCTGCCGAGATTTTTTGTGTCTTAATTTAACAGAAATCACGCCCGAGTGTTGATTAATGATGTGAAGGTCAAAAGCCTACTGTCATCGGTCGTCTACCTTCACCTTTTGTGGATTATTGATTTTTTATTTGTGAAAGAACAACTCTAACCAAAGTTTATAATTAAGCTACAAATAATTGGTTCACTAGTAGTTCTGAAACTAATATTTTTCTACGATACTTTGATAATGGCAGTAAGTTAACTGGTTTCTTTGGAGTAACTGGATTTATTTTTCATAACCAAAACCAGGCAAGTAAATAGGATTTTGGAATTTGACTTTCGAGTTTCGAGATTCGATTTTTTAAGTTTTGGTTTCGGTTTCGAGATTTGAAATTTCTGGTTTTGACCATCACTACTGGATATATATATATATATATATATATATATATATATATATATATATATATTATATATATTATATATATATATATTATATATATAAAACTTAGATAGTCATTACATAAATCTAACGTTTTCATTGAATGTACCATATAATAGAATAACTTTATCTTTCAAATGGATTACAATCATCGTAATAATTTAATAAATAGTACTAGTAAATACCAGCAAAAAATTCATTTCTTTTAAATTTTCTGAAACAAGTTTGTACATTATTTTAAAAGAAATTTTTGATCATCCAAGGAATAAATATTATCAATTTAAAAACTTTAACGTTTTTTAAAGCACTTAATTCTAGTTAAGAAAATCAAATGGCAGTTTATTTTAGTCTAAGACAATAGCAATCTTTTGCAACCTCGGTCAAGAAATGTTGAGGTCTTCAGGTAGTCTGGTTCCATTACCATGAACTTCATAAGAATTCATCTAGATTTTCTTTAAAATGTTGAAGGTACTGAAACAAGTTTACTTTGAAGTGTCAAAATACCAAAATGTTTGAACCAGGATTCCCAGATATCTATACCACATTTACCATTGTACACAAGCAGGCCTTTTTTTGCCACAATGAAGGAAAAACCATTTGTTTTTATATACATAATGATAATTTGAACTTTAATTCCAATCGTTTGCGAAAGTATAAGCATTTCAGTTATCAGTCTCTGAACACATTGTATGGAACATGTCATCCCTAATGTTGTGAAGGCTGAGCTAGTTCTTATTCTTAGTTCTTGAAGATTGGAGACGTTAAGACTTATAAACTCGGGTTTTAACCGAAACCCATATGAAATCCCATAGTTTTGAGATCCGGAGACAGAATATGTAGCTGTTTGAGCGTTCATAGCACCTGCCTTCAGTGCAGGTTATTTTTTAAGGTTTTTTTTAGTTTAACATAACGACAATGAATCAGCTGATCTTTGAAAATAATGTTAAAATCTATATATTAATACGTTCGGGGTTTTTTCTTCACAGCCAAAACTCGATAACAGCTGGATGGTTTTTAACCTTTGAGGTGTCAAATTAAATGTATTTTACATATATTTGCCAATACGTCTCAGAATTTTAAGAAAGGGCATCACTTAAATACAGTAAAGGGCTGAATTTTAGGAACAGTGGCGCTATCCGACGGCGGAAGTTTAAACTAAGTGTTGATTATCATCCGTTTGAATATCAGATGTTTTGTTATGTTTGTTTACAACTGAAGTAACTTTTCATTGGGTACAGACTTGCTCGGATTTGAGCAACAGGACCATTATCAGTTTTACTGCCACACATCTTTAAAATTATCTAAATTATCAATTGTGATTATAGAGTCTAAAAGTCCAGATTTTTCTTAGATAACCAGTATTCTTCTTAAAGGCTATATTTGTAAAGGACTTACTGATCAAATCATGTTTTAAGTTATTTAAAGTACCGCGAACATATTTTTAATTTTTGGCAGTGTTATTAAAAGAACTACAAATAAGATATTTTTTCTGGAAACACCCTATTATGCTTTTCAAGGACATTTGTGACAAAAAATACATATTTAGCTAATGCTATCATTATCAATTATAATAAATGGTCATTTGTACCTTGCATAAACACCATGGCATGATACTTTAAAACAAACTTATTTCCCATGCAGTCTTGAAACAAATTAAACTTGTTTTTGGTAAAATATTTACTTTGGAGGCTAAAATTTATTTGGGTGGGTGGAGGTGATAACTTAATTAATTATACTAAGATTTGTCTTGAGCCCCCAAAGTTATGAAAATAGGTAACATCTAAAATAGTTTCATACATTATGGTTTTTTCCTTATAAATTGTGACCCTCATGTGACTAACATACCTATTAAAATCTGTTTTTAAACTACGAGTACATGATTAGTTTTGTTTATATAGTGTTTGTTGGCAATATCTTTCCTGACCAAAACTATGATCTAGTTTAGATTTCAATAGTTCATAGTTTTGAAATCGTGTGATGCCCAAAGAAATAATACATAATGGGACCACTCTGAACACAAAATATTATTTCCATGGGGAAAAATACTTTTGCAAAAACAATTTGATACAACCCTTTTATTTATTTTTCTTGTATGTATTACAATGAGTATAATTATTATATAACAAATTCCAAACTGCTAGTATTAAGCATTTAGCATAAAAAGCATTGGTGTCTACACTTGTTCTTCAGGTAAGTCAATTTCTTCTTATTTATATAAATTAGAAATGTAATTAAAGCTAGCCTTTTTTAAATTGGCAAAAATAAGATGTTCTTACTTTGTTTTACTTACTTCAGCTTCTTTAGCTTTGGCCTTTGGTTAGGTCCACATTATACCGCCTCCACACTCTGGCTAAATGCTCTCATTGAGACACTCGGGTGAGCGACACAACGAGTGACTCGGGACTCCGCTGATCTTTTGTAGCAAAAACGACTTGGGGATTATGTTAATCACCAAGAGTACTTACCTACGTTTAAAGCGGTATACAGAGTTCAAGTTTCTCGTGATTTGAACATATTTTTATTGAAAAGGATAATACAGATTGTGTTCTCAAACATCATAGTCATTTTAACCTAAGTATAAATTAAATTTATAAGAAGTTGTTAGGTCACCATATATTAATTACTTGATTATATTGTGTAACTTGAGACATTCTGTTCTGTCTAAACACTAATTTTAAATTCTTAAAAGGTTTATTCCAAGGATTTTTTTAAGCTGTCCCATTTTTTCTCTTACTCTACTTAAGAAATGTATGGAAATATTTTGTGGTGACACCCACAGAGTGCAAGGTCATTTTAGGAATTTCAAACTCACTGCTCCTAAAATATTTTGATATTTATCCAAAATAATATCATATATGCAAAATTGGTTCATTAAACAAATTAATGTAAACTGCCTCACACTGTCTGTAGCAATGCATAACGCTAAATATTAAACTCCCTCTAACAAAGAAGTTAGTCTGATCTGAAAGAAGATAGGTCTGATCTGAAATCTCTCTAAAAAGCTCATTACTAATTCAATCAACCACTCATTTTAAATAACCAAACAAACATAACTTAAATTTAAAAATATTAGTCTGCACTTATAATAATAATACAGTTAAACAATCATGAGTTAATATTCCTTCTGAGATTAAAATTGACTTTGACTTGCTGTTGATACACAACACGAACAAGTGTTGAGCATGGCGAGATGACACATTCCGACCATCAACGAAACTTGCTGACCGCATTCTCGTGTTCGACTTTGCCCACTTATACTCGGCCAGAGTGCGGAGAAGGCATTACAGTTTTAAAACACATCAATACTGGGCAAGAAAATTGGTACCTTTGGAAATATTTAAAAGTCATATCTGAAAAATCCAATAAAATAAGTCTTTTTAGTGGCTGTGGTTGAAGTCTTTTTCTCAAGGCCTTTGTTTAGTAGCTATGAAGCTTAAGACAAGAAGCTGGAAAGTAGGATACAGCTGAAAAATGTTTAATCAAATTATATTTAAATATTAATTTTAGAAATTTGGGTAGGTTGAGTGAGAGAGAAGAGTTACTGTTGGTTGTAGGTGGAATTCAAATATAGAAAATACCCCAGTCTTTTTGGTAGGCCTAAAGAGATCTTTTTCATAACAAAAGAATAAGGTTATTCTTTAAAAGGTATGGTTGAGTCTAAACTATAGATATTTCAGTACTAACAGTTAAAATTTGTAAATATTAATACAATTTTTTTCTCTAAAAGACTTTATTGTTAAAGTTTTAAAAGTTATGTTCTTAAAAATAAGAAACACAATTTCCAGCTTTTATGGTTTCCTAAGCAAATAGCTTCATGTGTTTGTTTTCTCTTTTGTTGCAGGTGACCTCCTGGAGAGACTCCCCTACTTCAAGAACCAACTTTCACTTTGTATGGGCTTAACCCACTACTCATAACCCACACACCAAGGTGGCCCAAAAGGTAATTTTTCAGGACTCTATAATGAGGCCTGTAAAATAACCTATTCCAGTCCCTTTAAACAAATCAACTTTACCATTAAAAGGTTGAAAGTATAGTAATGCTTCAAATCCATCGTGACCATTCTAATTTTGTATGTATTTTAGGTAATTATTCCTCCCTTAAAATCTCCTTTAAATGCTATAGCAATATTTCATATCATTAAGAACAACTATTCCACATATAATTTCTAACTCTATATCCTATCATCTCCTAAATATCTTCATTCTCCCAGCCCCAAGTTTCCAGGCCACCTTGTCCCCCTGCTCCTGAATCCCACCCCTGTGACACTTTCACCGCGACATTCTTGTAGGATAATTGGACGAAAGTGCACTGACCAGATCCCACGAGGTATGGTTATCGAGACTTTTGATCCCTACACCTTAGAAGTCCAAGTTAGAATCGTTCACTCCTCGTGGGTGAACCGAACCCTTCTAGGTGTCCAACGAGGCGACTCACAGTTCACTCTCCGCTCACATTTACACTTGGAAATGATTCTGCAACAGTCGGCTTTCATCCTCTGAAGCCGATACACTCTGAGATTCGTCTTTCCTGGACTACTGAAGGGAGAAACTCCACAACTCTCTCATCTGCTTCTCCACCCGTGATCCTACCCTTGTGCTTACTGTGGGAGAACAGCCTGTCCAGTCCAAAGATCCACAAGCTGCTTCTACTACCCATTTGTGGTTAGTATTAATTTATTAAATCATTATAATTTAGCTAACATCCTCTTAGAAAAGATATTGTGTTTTGGGTAAGTACATACCTATATTTGTAGTAAAACAGTTTGGAATTTGTTAAATTGTATTGGTTACATTTAAAGTTAATGTAAATATATTGTCAATACTCGTTCTATTATGGCAATAAAACCCACTACTCTTACAAAATAACATAAAACAACTTCTGTCTTTTCATTTACTTTAAATTTACTATGAAGTTAAATGAATTTTTGGTTTGTATCATAAATATTGTTACAAATGCATGACGTACCTAATTAAAAATATCTTGCATCTTTTAAAAATTTATTTTTACACTTACTACTGTTCTCACATACAAGAAGGTTCAAGAATGTAAAATTAGAAAAGTTATGCAACAAACATTTTCTGCATGTACTTTAAATGGGGGGGAGAGAGGGAATTCAAAACAATAGTAATGATAACCAAACAATCATATAATAGAAAAAAATTATAAGTTGTGATCATCCGGATGGTACAGCTCGCTTAACAGCCTGTAGACGTAGAAGGAGCATGACCCCCGCTGGAAAATCAATACAGTATAAAGTATCTTACTTTTCTCATTAAATCACATTCAATTAACAATTAGTTTTGTTTTAACTCAAACCTATAAAAATAACTGATGAAGGGAATAAACGTTTAAGAGATTATCAAGTCAGGGAGGCTCATAATTTAAAATAAAAAGTAGTCTTTATTTAGTTTTTTGTTAAAGTGACAAAATCTATTGACATAATCATAAGGTGTCAAAAGTCAGGGGGGGAAAAATATATCCGATCCCAAGATTTAGGATTGAGAAATTTCCCGATTATTAGAGGTGCAGTTAAAAAAACTTGGAACGAGTTTTCCCATTGATTTGTGGTAGAATAACAAAGAAAAAAAGCTGCTGAAATAGTGAAATCAGCAATTGTATAAATTTGGCCGTTAAAGATGATCCAACCGAATTATATTGGCCGACTAGCATCCCACCACATCAATCACTCATCAACTTAAGTGTTTGATATAAATAAGGTGACCAATTCCCAGTGAACGTAGTCGAAGACAGGGTTGTAAACATACACTTTGTTGAGGATATCACCGTCGTAATAGTTGAGAACTCCCTCTGGCGAGATGAAGCTGTTGAAGAAGTCTTGATCGAAGGAGCACAGATACTGGGGGTACAACTTGTACATTGGCGCCAATACTATCACCTGAAAACACTTGCCAAACTCAACATGTATTGATATGAGGTTGGGTTTTAGCAAATACTTGTTAAACCTAACTTTTTAGACTGCTCAGCAACCTGATCGGCTAGCAGTTGTATCGGACCGTTTATACGCATCAAATCACAAATTTGCCCTAGATATGATACTTTAATATTTACTAGCAAGTTTCCAGCTGTGTACCCGTCCTTTGTACGGGTTGTATATAAATGGTAGATTAACTAAAGCAAATAACAATCCACATGATTTTACAATATCAAAATTACATTTTACACGTTTAATTTACAATTAAATCAAAGTTAACGAAATATACTGGCAGATAGTTCGGGTACTGTTGCTAAGTCGAGGAACTCTGTTGGTTAGTAAACGGCGTGTGGTTTCTGACTCCAAATCGGTACATGTAACAATTGGATTCGTTTTTAGAAATAAAAGAACTCAAGAACAAAAAAAAATATCGGGTTGGAGGGAGAGGGGCCATAAATATAAAATCGGGGGGTCATTAAGATAGGGGGGGGGGAGCACGCAGAGTTCCCCAATATCCCCTACTCTCGCCTATCGGAAAAAGAGTTTGAGTTGCCATTCAAGTAGTTTTTAATTTCCATTATGAGATTTGCCATTCTAGTAGGTTTTTTATATCCATAATGATAGACAGCTGTTTACAATTTTTTAAGTTGTAGATATAACTATTTAGTCATCATCTGGTTCAATATAAATAAATACTTTGTCCTTAAAAATAACATAGGATCTTTAAAACCCCATAGGGCAGAGTCCTAAGGTGATTTCCAAAAATCCAATTAACCTAAAACCTTCTAACGCACATATAGAACATAGAAAAAAGTTTCATCGAAACAAGTGCACCTTTTTCCCTGTGAAAAGCGAACAAAATGTGTCCAAAATCGCACGAAATAACGTTTTTGAGCGGCCGCGATTATTTTTCCAAGAGGCGTATGCCGGTTTAAAGTGGCCTAAAACCTTCTCACGCATGTATAGAACAAAGAAACAAAGTTTCAATAATGTCAGTGAAAAGTGAACAAAAACCCATCCTTGAGCGTCAGCGACAGACAGTCAGACAGAAATTGAGATAAGAAGTGTTTTTGCTTTCCTATGGTATGAAGCGTAAAAATATGCAAAAATTTCATTCCAAGCAAAGTACAGACAAAACTTTAATTTTATTTATATAGATTTGCAAAGTACTGTATAAAGTTTATCCATGTAAACATAGTTGAGTTATTTTGGTGACAGACACAGGATTTTCTCACTATAAGCATTAAGTTGGGTATGAGGATAATTTCACATTGTTTCGACTATCCCATTATTGTTATGTTAATTTTCACCGCAAATTTGCTCTTCTTATTCTCATTCTTCCTTCTAAGGCACATACCGTCTTAACTCTTTTGAGTGCTAAGCTTGTGGATGGAGTGGTTAAATCTAATTTGTTTTGATGATTTTTTTAGTATATTATGTCTAAAAACTTGAACCGAAAAAAATGTGCTTCTTGTGATTACACACACAGTTAAGATTGATAAAATGTAGCAAAACACCTGATCAAGTGTGCAACTCGCAAACAAATTCACCTGTTCCATCAGCTTGGACACGTGCCATCCACCATGGAAACAGCTCAATTCTAAATTGATTCAGCTGGGAACCCGTTCGGTTATTATTGTTTTGCACCTGAATTTGTTCAGTGCCCCACCCAACAGCTATGAGTAATGTATTAACAAACCACACCCTCATTCTCACTCTGTTCATAACAGCAGCAGTTCTGCTAACTTAATCATCGAGTGTACACTTATGAGACACTAGGAAAACAATCGTATTGTGTACAGCAATTATAATAACATACCCTAACCAATCTCCACACGGCACTGTGTGAGTTTTTAGTTTGGTATAAACTGTGATTTTTTCTTTTCATACAAATTTCAATATTTTATTCAATCCACACATTGCATCTTCAATTAATAGGAGAAAACAAAACAAAGGCAAACCTTAGAAATACAAAACTAATAATTACATTTAAACTAAAACACATGAATTCAGGTAAGTTTGCAAGTTTTTTCAAAACACTTTTATTCAATCCCGCTTTACAGTTTACAAGTTCATGAAATAATGAATGTTTTCTATCAAGCAATCAATGAATTTAACAGTATTAAATTATATTTACAAAGTACCAACAATGGCAAGATTCATATTTTTAAGTTGTATTTTATGAGCATTTTTATTATGTGGCGAAATCACTAATGAGCAACTAAACTGTTGATGAGCTGTTATTGGTCAGAGGGTATGGTCCGTCGGTATAATACATGTGGCTACAGGACATGTGGCTGCAGGGGGCGTGTACTGAACGAATTCTGGCAAGAAACATTAATAACTGAACGGGTTTCCCTCTGGGTCAATTCCTGACAACCAATTCTACCACCACTAAGAGGGTTAGGTGAAATGTAACTAAGAGGGTTAGGTAAATGTTAGCCACTCGAGTAACTTTAGATCAAGATAGTTGTGTAGTTACCTGGACGGAGTAGTGTTTGGCGGCCAGTGCAAGCGTGTTGGCGCCACACATGACCCTGAAACCGCCTGGCCATCAAGGTCTGAATGCCGATGATCACTTTGTTGACCTGAGACATGAATCAAGAATCAAGAATAAGAAACTTTATTCTCTTCATATTACAGTGCTGTACATTGAGATTCAGTCGATATTAAACTTTAACTTATTCTTAATTTACAGAAAACACAGAAAAAAAACTTATCTCAAAAACACAATATTCAATATCTATTTTCTAAGATAATTAACAAAAATATTTCTTAATTTTGTACTAATATTTATAATTTCCATCAGCCATTGATTGAATTTTAACAAGCACTTGATAGTAGCAATACATTGTTTCATCAACAAATTCTCTCAAGGAGTAAAATGGTTTTTAAAAGGAATTTCTTAAAGGCTTAATGGTTTATCAAGTAAGACATGTGGATTATGCTTTAAGATTTTGTTAATCACTTTCCTGGTGTTATAATCAGAAGATCTTCGTAAGATTCATGATCCCGAATATGGCAGAGTCGGGGATCAGCGTGGTCTGGATCTTGCTCTTGGCCAAACCTAGCCGCCAGCTAGAAAACATTTCTTTTTTTTACTCAAAAGTTTCAAACAAAAAATTATACAAAAATTTAAATATTTATAAATGTTATGAATGACACAGGGTGATTCACGAAGATATGCAGAAACTTCAGGAGCTTATTCTACATGTAAAGGAAAGAAAAAAAGGTTATATAAACATAGGACAGGAAATGCTTTATTAGTGAGTTAAAGCTAGCAAAAGATTTTGCCCATAATTTAGTACCTTGGGTGGAATGAAGACTAGCTGGAATTTTGGGAATGTAAATTATAAGGGGCGAAATTAGTGGTTTCTGCTTTTGGTTTTGTACCTGAACAATCTGATGAAATATGTCGCAGAACTGTATCTCCCTTAGTTTTTAAGATTATCCCATCTCGAACCTAAAAAAGAGGGATCGAGAAACAACTTTTTCTATGTTTTACCTGCAATAACTTTGTAAAATTAGGTTACACACCAAATTTAAAATAAAACTTGTAGAAAATTAAATTTTGACCAAAGCATCACAAATAAAGTATATACTGAAAGTGAATAGATGTTCGATTAAATTAACATTACATTACGATTACATTCATAACAAAACAACATGTTTTAAATTTGGCTGACAATAACTCAAAGTAAACTCCCGCGAGAAGCGCTACTTGCCCGTATTAAAAAAGCTTTCATACAGTTAAAGGACAACCCTGCTGAACTACACAAAGCAACAAGATCAATTGTTAAACGTACAGAAAAATGCATTGAAGTTGAATTTGAGTGAGAATTTAGAGTAATTTTATTGAATAGGTAAATACATAGGTGACACACGTTTTTCAGTCAAATTTTACTTTGCACGGTACTAAATAAAGTTCATTTAATTGAACATATATTATTTTTCTGTATATTTTATTTGCACCATTTTGTTCAAAATTAAATTTTGTACAAGTTTTGTGCTAAAGACGTGTGTGTCTAACCTAAGTTAAAACAGTTACTTTAAGTCAAACGTAAAAAAGCTATTTCTCAATCCCTCTTACTTAGGATCCATGTGGGATAATCTTAAAAACTAAGGGAGTTGCAGTTCTGCGACATGTTTAACTCGATTTTTCAGATCCAAAATCATAAGAAACCACTGAATTTGCGCCTTAATTTACCTTCGCAGAATTACAGCAAGTCTTGATTTCACCCAGGGTACTAAATTATGGGCGAAATCTTTCGCTAGCCGTAACTCGCTAACGAAGCATTTTTGGACCTATGTTTATATTATTTTTTTCTTTACTGTATAAATGTAGCAGCTCCCAAAGATTCTGCATAACTTTTTGAATTGAATGACTTATTTCATTTTTGATATTCAAAACTTGTACAAGTTATGATTTTAAAACAAAAGACTCAAATGTCTGTGGCCAAAGTTCTAACATTTATCTAAAATGATTGAATCTAAAAAATATTACATTTATCAAAATTATGTTAAACTATCTGGCCCGACAAACGTAGTCCTGTCCTAATGTAATTGAATTCAGTTTATGTCAAATACTTGTTCATTTTCAAGATGAGCTCGTTTGCTTCGCTCACTCGCCTCCCGGATAAGCTCGTTCCCTACGCTCACTCGCCTATCGAAAAAAGAGTTTGAGTGGCCATTCAAGTAGTTTTTTATTTTAAATAATGAACTTACGTTTTTGCCTTTCAAGTATGTTTAGATATAATCCTAGTTAACAGCCGTTTGGTGTAACTAACTGAACTATGATCAAATCAATGGGAACTTTGAAGGCCAGTGGGACAGAGCGCTTGGGTCGGATTAAAAATTGTCTTTTATAAGAACCTTGTCCTGGCATTAATGAACACAAAAAAAACAATTATTCAATTTGGTATACTCATTCTCAAGTTATAGAATGACAAAGGGGCATAGGGATTCATTTTTATATATTTAGATGTTGTGCATTCAAAAGTTGTAAAAGGTATAATTTTTTTTAATAAAGGGTTTTTTACGACGTTCACTGTGTTACAATGTCCTGAGGTCTCGTACAATAACCTATATTTGGTGCGCTTGCATAATACGATATTCTTCCCTCAGCTACGGTGTCGATAATTCTGTGTAAATTGACATAGACAAATAAGATATAATATTTAACCCTTTGCGATTGGAATGCATATTTGCCGTTATTCCTCAGCGGCCACCGCCATTAGCACGTGGAAGTCGGATTTTTTTCCACAGCAGTTGTCCTTTGCGATCGGACGGCCAGCGGTGCTGGCCAACATGAAATCCAACGAACGCTCGGGCGTCCAGCAGGACTGGCTGACAACAATGTTTTCGTTTGTAATATTCCAACTGTGGTATAATGCCTGTAGAGTGCTGCAACCTAGTGAGGAATTGTTAAACTAAACGATCAGCAGGCTTGCAACATTATATCGTAAGAATTGTGGTGTAAACAACTAAAATAAACACCTGTTGTTCTGGCACAAGTGCTGTCATAATCATCATTGTTTTGATTCAGTTTTATGTGATTTTAACTGTGTTTTGGTGATTTTCTCGAGAGATTTGTGTTTATTTGTATTTTTAATTAAGTTTTAAGTTTTAATGTACATGATTAAAAGAACACTTGTACGTTTACGTATAGGCCTACACTTATATTATAATTAGGCCTACAATAAAATTGTTTTATCCCGTATAAACATTTATTAGTAAGAATGGGGTTATGTTTTTTTCCCCCCGTATATTTAACTAAGTAATAATGAACGATCGTTAAAGATAAGACGAATTGAGAGACGTTTTATCAAAATTTAAATCCCCTATGCTAACATTGAAGGTTTTCAGTGAAAATAATTCCGAGCTGCGGGGAGCGAGCCGCCATGATAAATGCCGAGGTGATGCGTAGTGGGACGTGGCCAGTACAGCTGGCCGTCCGACCGTCGGAACCAAGTTAGTACGGAAAGAATTCCGAATGGCTGCCGACTGCGTTGTGGCTGCTGGCCTTCCGATCGCAAAGGATTAAAGATATGTCCATAAAGCTTGTTGATTGCTGGATCGTTTGGTAACCTTGACAACACACAAGATCTACAGATCTCTTAACACACAGAATAATAAATGATTACTTTTATACGACACGAGATCCCCGGACCTCGCAACGAAGCTTAGTTGCTCAGAGCGCCGCTTGGGGCTCTTGAGTAAGTTCCGTTCACAACATTGCACCAAAAGTTGTTTGTTGTTATCGCAATAACCTAAATTGATTTTAGGTGTGTTTTGGTGTGCTTTTTCTCGTAAATGTGCAGTACGGATCTCAGTGCCTCGTACTATTGTGTCATATTCAAATCCTGAGCAGACTGTAGGTTGGCAACAGTGTGCTAGTTCACAAAATACATCACAGAGTGCTCTGTTTCTATTCGTTTCAATGCTATGATGTGCTAAAAATCGTCTACGCAACGAGATCTCAAGGTCTCGTATCGGACAGCCGTAATCACACCAAACTAGAATCATAGGTATCGTAACGCACCACTATAATCATACACAAATTTGCTGTAACGCAGTGAACATTTTCTGAAAATTTCGAATGTCATATAATGAACATGTGTCAGACTGAAATTTGCATTGATAAAAGTTTTACTTCTTTTAATTCATAGGAATCACAATAAGGGGTGCTAATGTATGTCACACAAGTCTTATTCTCACAACAAGCAAGGCTCCATCCCCGAAAAACATTCCACTTTTAAAACCTTGTGATATAAATTCCATCTGTCTGTGAAACCATTGATTTCTAATACAGAATAGATGAACCGAGCTTATGGCCCATCTGTAACCAGAAAAATTCACCATGAAACTAGTGCTACACCATCTCAAGAGAAGGTGCTGGCAACCAGGATTTCGATTTGCGGGATTTTTATCCTGATTCCGGGATTTTCGAAACTTCCGCGGGATTAAAACGGGATGCGGGATAAAAACATCAATATTACTGATATCGCCGATCATATAATGTGAAAATTGACCTGTTTGAGGTATAAATGTTTAGTGTTAGGTTGTTTACATGGGGTTAATTATTGTTATTTACTAACAATTTATAAATTACGGTAAATTAATAGTTGTATATTTATTTCATCAAAACCCTTTCTTTTTTTGCTCAGCCTAGTTGGTTACCTAGTTATTATTTTCCCCGTAATATAGCAATATTTGCAGGTTAAGAAGACCATTATTGTTTTATATAATCGTATACAACTATAAAATGTAAAACAAGGCTTTAAAGCAGCAAACATCACAAACACGGTTACGCCCATTCCTAAACATGTGCGACCAAATCGCCACGTTTTTGTCGCACGTAGAATGGGCCTTATAAGTGCCTCTTTGGCGTGAGCGTGCGATGTGATATTGTGACAGTGTAGAATGAATGAGAAAATGTCGTTGCCGTTGTAATTTGTTGTTGAGAATAGTTTTTTGACACTGTTTTCGTCGCCGGCAGAAGCGACATCACTCGTATCACCGACAGAAGTTTTGTCGCACAGCTAGAACGGAGCCTTAGGAGCAGAGTAGAACGGTGCAGAAATACTTAGTTTAACCACAGAGAAGAACAAATTCTTTCTCTGAATTCTCTTTTTCTCTGAAAGAAATCATTCTTTCTTTTCTGTGGTTCAACTTAAACGTAATTAGTTTTAAAAACCCTCATCGCAATTAATTTCTGTTAGTATAATTTCCTGAAGTTGTATTTCAAGAATACAAACATATAGAAGAGCTGGTAAAAGTAAATAGAAAACTATTTTATGCTGCAAGCAGGAAACGTAATAAAGTTTTCTGATCAAAAGTGGGATGAAAAGTGATTTTTGAAGAAGATTTAACGGGATAAAACAGGATTTATTTAATCTGAAGAACGGGATTGTTATATTTTTTTTGATTTGATTTTGAGTGGGCTGATTAGTGGACCAGCTGATCCGTTTTTATGGCTTCAAAAATTAACCAGTCTCGGGATATCTATTCTGATATTCAAAATCAATGGTGAAACTCAAGGTTTGACTGGATATAGTCAGTTGCATGGGTGAGAAGCGAACTTTTTTATCTTCTTCTATATCAATAAACGCTAAGTCGTTTTTTTGAACAGAACTCCTCCATTACTTTTGAACCAATTTCGATGATTAAGGTGTCAAAAAAATGGCCCAGATTCGTAGTTGTGCAAGTGGTTTTCAATATACAATACTGTTTTGCTTAAGGGCACAGGACACCCTCAAATTTCAATCTTTCCCATAAATATAACATGTAGAGTAGTTTGGATTCAGTTGCATTCTAAAACAGGCGATGATACAATAAAACACAGGTAAACCGTAAGAACAGCTGATAGTTGATATAAACAATAAAAGATAGTTTAGCTCGATTTAGAGCAACAGGTCCACTAGTTTTTATATATTAGACATTGTTAAATCAGTTACCTAGGAACACATAATTTCAAATTAAATGTTTCTGAACAACCAGTATTCCAACTCAGTGGATATATACATCAAGAGACCAGTTCCAGTGTCGTGAGTAATAAAATATAAACAAAATTTATATAGATAAAGCAAGGAAAATGACAATGGTAGATTTAAACAAAATTAGTTACTCTAGATCCCTATTCAAAAACGGTTATTTCACAATATAAAAGTGATAACACGTAAAACTCACAACAAAGCAACCCTCATACAAAAAATAAACTAAACATGTGAATCGCTTCACTTACATACTTCATACTTGCATTTTCATAGGCTTTTGTATTTTTTTTGTATATGGGGTTTGTGGGCTGTGATAAGTCGACAAAATCAAAACTGATTTTACTAATTTCAATGTTACCTTAAACGTATTAAACTCAATTAGGTATTGAAAAAATCAGATGAAAAATGAATCCTGGCCAAATGTAAATTTGAAAATCCTTCACACAGTGTTCTAACTCCTTTTTTAATATAGAGAAAACTATGTGTGTTTTCAGAATCCTGGAAAGATATTTTAGAAATGAGTGGTTTCATAACGTTTTAGTTGAAGATACAGTCAATAATTCGTTAAAAGCCATATTGATGACTTTTTGATATTCTTGCTTATGATTAGAAATAAACATAGAAATAATGAGAAAGTTATTGACACATACTTTTAGTGAATTTCCCCTATAGGGAAGAAGCTATTACCGTAGTCGGCATGGTAAGACCTAGGCCCGGGACCATGATAACTTTTCGTTTTGAGGTCCCCAGATGCCAAAAACACCATTCATTCAATACCGTATATATATATAAATGTATGTATATGTGTCCGTAGGTACGATAACCTTTGTAAAAATGGTCCAATATTGTTTAAATTTGATTAAAACGTGTAAAGCAACAATTATGACTTTAAGTTCGAAAACCAGACAGATCGCTTTATCCGAAGGGTTATTTTAGAGGGGTTTTGAACCCTAAAAATGGGTTTTTAGAGTTTTTACATATATTATTTTAATGAATCAAATTTTAGTTTTAGCGAATTTCCCTATAGGGAATTAGCGAATTTCCCTATAGGGAAGAAGCTATTACCGTAGTCGGCATGGTAAGACCTAGGCCCGGGACCATGATAACTTTTCGTTTTGGGGTCCCCAGACCCCAAAAACACCATTCGTTTGAAACTGTATATCTATATATATATCTATATATATATATGTGTCCGTGGGTGCGATAACTCTCGTAAAAAAGGTCCGATTTTGATGAAATTTGGTACAAACGTGTAAAGCAGCATTTATGACTCTAAGTTTGAAAACCAGACAGATCGACCTATCCGAAGGGGAATTTTGGGGGGGTTTTGTACCCCAAAAATGGGTTTTTTGAGTTTTTTACACATACTTTTTGAAAAAGTGAAATTTTATTTTTGTCCATTGGAATCAGCTTAAAAAGACACACAATTTGCTGTTTTAATCATTGCTCTACGTCAATTGGTTACTGAGATATTGAAAGTGCTAATCACAGTACGTTGTCCAATGCTATTCTTATGGAGGATAAGAAAAATTGTATATCTCGCTTGTTTATCAACTTATCCTGATGAAACTTGGTATATTGCTTCATTTCTTCGTGTTCTATTGATATTTTCACAAAAACCCATTTTTTGGCCGATAGTTCCCGTAGCAGCAAACCTGCATACTCAGCCCCATGTTATTCTTATGGAGAATAAGTAACGTGTTATCTCCTTTAATTATGAACATAAATTAATAGAACTTGGTATGTGGCTTTACCTAGTTGAGTTATATTGATATTTGTATAAAAACCCATTTTCTTATTTCAGCAAACCTGCATACTCAGGCGCCATGTTATTCTTATGGAGAATAATAAAAATGTCATAAATCGTTTATTTATTAATGTATATTGATGAAACTTGGTATGTGGCTTTGTGTGGTATTAAGATAATATTATATGCATTGGAAATTCGCTGAGTATGCAGGTTTGCTGCTACGGGGGTATTTACCATTGGATTTGGCTTAAAAAGACGAAAAATTTGGTGTTTTGATAATTTTTCTACGTCAATTTGTTACCGAGATATTGAAAGTGCTAAACACAGTACGTTGTCCAATGTTATTCTTATGGAGAATAAGAAAAATTGTATATGTCGCTTATTTATAAACGTATCCGGACGGAACTTGGTATTTGGCTACATTTCGTTGTAGTCTATTGATAATTGTCTAAAAAACAATATTTTGCCGATGGTTCCCGTAGCAGCAAACCTACGTACTCAGCGCCCATGTTATTCTTATGGAGAATAAGAAAAATGTTTTGCCTCACTTCATTATGAACATAAATTAATATAACTTGGTATGTAGCTTCACCTAGTTGAGTTACATTGATATTTATATAAAAATCTATAATTAGTGTTCCTTGTTGCAGCAAACCTGCGTACTCAGCCCCCCATGTTATTCTTATGGTGAATATTTAAAATTGTATAAATTGCTTATTTATAATTGGATACAGATGAAAGTTATTATGTGGCTTCACCTGGTCGTCGTCTGTTGATATTTGCATTAAAACCTAATATTTTCTGTTCCTTGTTGCAGCAAACCTGAATAATCAATCCCCATGTAATTCTTATGGAGAAATTAAAATTGAATATACGGCTCATTTTTTAATATTTATCTATGAAACTTGTTAAGTGGCTGTATATGGTATATATATGCAATGAACAATTCGCTGAGTATGCAGGTTTGCTGCAATGGGGGTATATTTTTCTATTTAAAAACCCTATATACAAACTCACTACTTTTAGATAATGTTTGTTTTCTCAATATTTAACTGGTTGTATGCTAGTTTGTGGGGCAATACTTTTGTGGTGCAAGCTTAACTCACTTGCACTTTTGTTTTCTACAAAAAGGGGCTAACTAACTTGGCTGGTCATCCTCTCTTTTGCTTTCAGCTAATTGTCACTTGCTTTGCTCAGTCGCTCTCCTAATCACATTTCTGTGTTCAAGGTCAGTTTTTCAGCGCCTGTACAAAGACCAAACTTGCTGCCCCCCATCACACAAACCTACCTCTCCATAGCTCTGAGATAAGTCTGACACACTTGTTGCCAACATATCACAGTACACTTCTTTCTTTAAAACAAATAATAATAAAAACAAACCTCAAAACTGAGTAGGAAGGGAATACACTGATAATAGTACACCTGTTATGAGCCTTGAGATTGAACCTTTCACTCAAATTAGTTCTCTTCTTCAGTGGTTTGTTGACAATCTGCAGTAAATACCGAAAAGACAAAGGTCATTGAATTTAAACTGAGAAATTCAGTGGAAAATCCATCTAGTGTTTTCGTAGGTGAGTGAGTTGATTCTCAGCTGGTTTTTTCCGATCATGTTACCAAGGTAAAGCTTAAAATCAACAGTGGTTTGTTCATCCATCGTAGACACTCTAAATTTGCGAATACAAATGTTCTTCTTGCAGCTTATTTTCGGTGCATTTATCCTCACATAAATTATGGCATAGCAGTTTGGGGTGCTGAATCATCGCAAAGGCAATTTTCCGTTTGCAAAAGATAGCTGTTAGATTGGTTTTTGGAAAGAAGACTGATTCTTGTAGAGGTGTTTTTGCCTCAGATATAATTTGCTCACGTTTTGTTGTTTATTATATTTATGAATGTCTTTCTTTTTTCATAAGAAATAAGAACTTTTTTCAGTTTCGCAGTCATTACAAGCTCAGACATAACTCTACATTGACAATACCACAACATAATACAACTTTAAAAAAACACTCATATTAGAACATTATCAAATTCTTCAATGCTCTCCCCACAGAAATAAAAACAGAGACAGACAGTAAACGATTCAGAGCCAGGCTTAGATCTTTTCTGATAGCTAAGGAGTATTACTGTGTTAAGGAGTTTTTTACGGAAAATAAAGAAGTTTAGTTTGTTTTCTTAGGTTATTTATTTCTTGTTCATAAAGTATAACACTTGACAATTTTTAGTCACCTTAGAGTTTTAGTCACACTCTCCAATACCAATCAGAATGCCTTGAAGTTGTCACAAAACGATAGAGGTCAAAACAACTTCTCGATTTGAAATAGAGGAGAGCGGAAGTTGTGTTATCTGATATATAAATTTAATGTTTACGTATAATGAAGGTGCAACATGGTGAATGCACAACTTTCTTCTGAATAATGTCTATCAAAACTTATTATCAAATCTAATCAATCAACATTTCTATAAAGGGACAAAGAAATCAAAGAAAAACATAACATTATTTATTCTAGGAAATATTCCCACATAGGCAAAGCCTGTGCGTGGGGAATGAGTTCAACATTTAGTCCACTTTTATTTTTTAGGAACACTCTCACTATCACTTTTGACTTATAAATAACACAAAATATAAATTACAGAGAAATATTTAATACATAGAAAAGGTAGCCTACTGAAAATGACAGTTAAAACAATATATAATAGCATGATTCACAACTCAAGAGATTAGTTTTTAAAGCAAAAGAGACAAAAAACAAGAAACAAAGAAGATACACAAAAATTACAAAATCATTCGGGTTTATTTATATTTACAAATACTTCATTTTAGTACTACGGACTACAACCCCCACCCCACACCCCACAACCCATCACGAGCGCCAATTGCCCCTCCAAAAGCGTTGTGCCCGGCGCGCCCTGTGCTGGAGCAAGGCTCGCACTGCCCTAGAGCCAGTACTACCCGTGTTAAATAAATTAATTTAGACTATTTTTCACAAAGTTCCATTCAAAAGTATCTTATAAAGTATCAAAGATTCAAAAGTATCATATAAAGCCACATACCAAGTTTCATTAATATATGTTCATTAATAAGCGAGATATAAAATTTTACTTATTCTCCATAAGATTAACATTGGACAACGTAATGTGTTTAGCACTCTCAATATCTCGGTAACCAATTGACGTAAAGCGATGATCAAAATACCAAATCGTTTGTTTTTTTAAGCTTAATTTAATGATGTAAATCAAAATTTGGGTTTAACAATAATTATATGTTAAAAGTTCAAATACCCATTTTTGGGGTACAAAACCCACCTTAGAGTAGAGCGATCAGTCTGGTTTGCAAACTCATGAAAGTAGATGCTGCCTTTCACGTTTATAGCAAATTTCATCAAGATCGGACCATTTTTACTAAAGTTATCGTGCCTATGGACACATATATATGAATTTGAATGAATAGTGTTTTTGGCATCTGGGGGCCTCAAAACTAAAAGTTATCATGGTCCCGGGCCTAGGTCTTACCATGAGACCTACGGCAATAGCTTCTTCTCTATAGGGTAAATTTGCTAAAACCTATTACATTGAGTTTGTTGCTATCTTTTTATGTTTTTATTTAATAGGAGTGTTGTAAATTGTTTTTCTAATGACAACGATTTTATTTGTAACTATTCTCTTTTAGGACAATGCCAAGCAACTATAAGATATGTAGTTTAAGTAATCTGTTTGTTATAAGTTTATTGCTTAGATAAATTTTTAAAAACATTATTTCATCTTTCAAGTTGCCCCAGACAATACTAACTTGCAATATAATCATTTTAACATGTAGTTTTGTATTGCATTTCAAGTTACCCCTTCCCATAACTTGAAACCCTTTTTTTACTAAACTAAATTTAAAAAAATAAATTTAATTAGTGCAGTACTTAGACCTAAGCAAGGCCAAAGTTTTGGTAGAAAAAACAGCAATTTACATTAGCAAATTTAGGAATAACTTAACTTTGAACTTGAAAACTGTTTCAAGTTACCCCAGTTTATGGTAACAAATAGAACCTGCTGAACAAACTCGAGCAGATGTTTTTCTGATGCTTCTGAATTTGAATCACCCCTCATAACATGTAAGCATACTGCAATTTCATTGCAGTAGTCACTAATTATATCATGTCTGTAGTAATCTTCCATAAGATTTACAATGAAGGACGCAATGAATTTGAAGACCTGTGGATCACAGGTCTAAAGATATCGGAAATTATAAGAACAATCGAATAAGCTTACCTCAACCTCTTTAATGTGATATATCGAGCATAAAAATGTGTTTATTAGAACCTAAATTAGATCTCGCTCTTCTAAAATACCTGCTTGTGATACATACCGGTACAGAGAGATTTGCAATAGGGAATTTTCTCACAAGACCCCTCAAAGTATAATTTAGTGAGTTCTTAATAATTTATAAATGCCAGATTAAGGCTCCAGTCTCCGTCTACCATAAGGCATATTGCAAGGGTTTGCTGGTTTCACTTTACAGTGGCTACATAAACCCTTTGATTAAAGTTAAAGAGTGATATTAAATAGAATTATGCATACTTTCTCCCTTTCAGCCCAACTTAAATGAATAAATTACTTTTTATTTCCTAAATATATAATACAAAGCACGGTCGAATTTACAGAAAATCTTTTAAACAAGTTGTTTTCAAATCATTTACCCAAATCCCTGTTTTGGAGGCACTAGAGAATCCACTGCTAAACACGTGGTTTTAAGAGGGGAAATTCCCCCTATTCCCCCCCCCCGCGGGGGTTATTAAGGGGCGAGTTATTTTGAATTTCCTCTGTTGGTCAATGCTAACTTGACAAACATATCAAGTTTGAATTAAATTGATCAGTAAAAAAGAGAGAAATAGTAATTTTTGTATTCCTCATAAGAATAACATTGGACAACGTACTGCGTTTACCGCAAAATGAAAATTTAAATTTTTTCCACAATCAGCAATTGTAGGATAGTTATTCAAAATACTAAATTATTTAGTTTTTTTAGCTCTTTTTATTGGTGAATAGTATTATTTTTTTACTATGTTTTTTATGAAAAATCAAAAAATCATAATCTTGATGTTTTAAGTCCTGTAATTTCTGAACCCAAATTTTTACAGAAATGCGGGTGGGGTAATTTTGTTGGAAAACTAAAGCTCTACAAACGACAAGTTTAATTAAAATCGTTAGAGCCGTTTGTTGAAAAATTTTGTCGTTTTTGGGGAGTAATTACCCTTAAAATTAAAAAACTGCCTCAAGATATTGTAGATTAGTAACTACATACAAAATTTCATAAAAATCGGACCATTGGTTAGGGCTCTAGCTCTGTACACATCCAGACAGACAGACATCAGGTAAAAGTCACTTTTTTGGGTTCAGGGAGCACCAAAACAAATATTTCCACTAACCACTCAAATTCTAAATTTTGATGAAAACAATACTTTCTCCATATACTATGTATAAGGAGAATAAGTAAAAATATATACTTTTATCTTTTAACCTTTTCACATTTTAGCAAATTTCCCCTATAGGGAAGAAGCTATTACCGAAGGTCTCATGGTAAGACTTAAACCCGAGACCATGATAACTTTTCATCTTGAGGTCCCCAGATGCCAAAAACACCATTCGTTCAAATTTTTATATATGTATATATATACATATATATATATATATATATATGTGTGTTGTGTTTGTGTGTGTATGTATGTCCGTAAGCACGATAACTCTCGTAAAAAAGGTCCGAGCTTAATGAAATTTGGTACAAATGTATAAAGTACCATTTATTTGAACGAGTTTCAAAACCAGACGAATCGCACCATCTGAAGGGGGTTTTTGGGGGGTTTTGTACCCCAAAAATGTTTTTTTTGGGGTTTCCACATGTAATTTTTATTTAAATCAAATTTTAATTTTCACCATTGAATTCAGCATAAAAAACAAACAATTTGGTATTTTGATCATTGCTCTACGGTAATTGGTTACTGAGGTATTGAAAGTGCAAAACACAGTATGTTGTCTAATGTTATTCTTACAGAGAAAAAGAACAATTTTATATCTCGCTCATTTATGAACACAAACTGATGAAATTTGGTATATGACTTCATCTGGTTGTGGTTTGTTGTTATTTGCATAAAAAAACAATTTTTTCGCCTTTGGTTCCCGTAGCAACAAACCTAGGTACTTGGTCCTCATGTTATTCTTATGGAAAATAATTCAAATGTTATGTATCGCTTATTTATGAATGTATATGGATGAAACTTGGTATCTGACTTCACTAAGATGAGTTCTATTGATATTCGCATAAAAACCCATTCATTTTGTGTTCCTTGTAGCAGCAAACCTGTGTACTCATCCCCAATGTTATTCTTATAGAGAATAATTAATATTTTAAATATAGCTTGTTTGTAATTATATTTCTTATGAATACTGTTAATTGTTTTAATGTATTATGTTATATATTCATTGGAAATTTGCTGAGTGTGCAGGTATGCTGCGATGGGGTATTTTTTAATTTATGTTATCGTTATAAAAACCTTAACATATTGCATATTAAAACGATCGTTAGAATTGCTACATGTGTCCAAATTCTGTAAATTATTTCAGAGATTTGTCCCACTAGCCCTACAGGTTTCTATGTTTATATTTGACAGGCGGTAATTTTATTTGGCCAAGTGATTATATATTTATATTTTATATCTTCCCAGTTTAACTGGGATTGTCTAGACTAGTTTTTAAATTTATTATCGATTTATCTACATAGTGTTCACTTGCTAATTGGAGGATTTTCCTTATCTCCTGAAATTTAGTGTTTTAAACGCTTGAAGCAACAGGTAAAGTCTAAATAAATCAATAACAAAATTCAAATCCATCGCTACTATGAGTTTCAATAATGCAGTCGGTAGTTTTTTTATGTCAGTAGCAATTTTTCATATGCTAACTCTCCTTATGAACCCACGACTTTGGACTTCGCCTGTGTACGGTATGCTTAACTTCTTGGAATTTTAAAGATTGTGTTTCGCATGTTACCCTCGACAGTGCGCAACATAGAAAATGTACCCGAAAAACACGAAAATTCTACAAGAGCTCAAAAACTTTGATTTTTTGGGTGTTTAAGATACTTAATCTGGGCGTGGGAGTATTGCTTGGTACTAATTGTAATGTAGGAATACTATGTGATAAGTATTAGGCCTCTAAGTCCTATATTAGAGTGACAAACCGTTAAATACAAACAAAAAAATCTACGAAGAAAGTTTAAATTTAAAAAATCTTGCGCTATCTAAGGGTGAAGGGGGTGAGATACGGCAAAATGTCATAGGACTAAAGTTGTAGTTCGTCTAAAATCCGTGGCACATGGTGGTCTTCGTTTTTAGATAGGACAACCCGTTAGGCCGCTAGATCTCAAATAAAAAAATACTACATTTTTATTTTTGTATTCATAATTATTTATTTTGTTGAGATAGTTCAAACTAAAAATGGTAGGATTTGGGAAGAAAAGGTGCAAGGCACATGCATGCCAAATCTCACGTCTCTAGCTCAAGTATTATTGGTGTCACGTGTATGTCCAACAATACAAATTGGCACAGAACCCCCAATACACCACTACTTATACTATGAAAAAGGACATATCTAAAGATATTTAGTTTTTCATTTTTCGACAGGTCTATTTAATAAAAACTGGTCATATTTCTGCTGCTATTTACTAAGTGTGATGTAGACATACTGCGCGCCCAATATTAGACATCCATCAAGTATATTAACGTGATAGGAAATAAAAAGCCGCCACAAAATCTCAAAATTTGAAAAAATCTAGAGCTATCTAAGGGTGAAGGAGACGAGATAAGACAAAAAGTCATAGGACCAAAGTTGTAGATCTTGCAAAATCCGTGGCACGTGGTGGTGTCCGTTTTTTGATAGGACCATCCCTTCGGCCGCTAGAGCTCAAAAACTGGAGTTTTAAAATAAGCCATTTTTGGGGGAAATTAACTATTTTTTTAGGGGGGTTAAAATGAAAAATTGTCAAATTTGGCAATTTTCCTGGGGGTTACAAGGTAAAAGCTACCTTCGTGCCAAATTTCAGGTTTCTAGCTCGTCTAAATTTAGTGCTCCCCAAATTTTTGTATGGCAAAAAAAAATTTGAGGGCGGCCTATGCCCTTTAGATTTGGGGAAAAATTAAAATTAAAAATTGAAAACCACTTTGCACAACTTCGGATCAAGACCATTTATTTGATACTACCTCAATCGCCGAAATTGGTTCAGAAATTCAGGAGTTTCATAGAATCGCCTTATTGTATTATAGGTAAAGAACATTTAGACAAATAAACTGTAAAAAAGTGATACTTTGTTAAGGGTATCAGTCGAATTTTTCACTAAAATTTCAATATTACCGACCTAAGTTTAGTAACTTTACTATTTACTGATTACAAAATTTGTAAACTCAAATCAAAGCATACACTGCTTAAAAATACATAGATTTTATCGTACTCTTTATTTATTTTTCAAAAATATTAAAAAGCTATATGATATGTAATTCTTAGTTTCCTTGCTTTCAGGAAATCTGTTTCAAAATCAGCAGTAAAAGTAGTCACTTTGCCTATTCTGGTTTTCTCTGTTATTCATTTTGTTCATAGCAAATTTTCAGTGAAAAATCATCATACTTTATCTTGGTTTATTCCAAATTGAATGATGGGAGACGGCTTAAATTAAAAGTCTTGATCCCAAGGACTCGGAAAAATAGCAGTATTTCTAAAAAATTACCAGCAAACGAGAAATAACGTGAAACATCCCCTATAAGAAAAGCATGGGGATATAATATGTCTGCTTGGTTTACATTAAAACATGAGATTACTTGCCTACTTTGTTTACGAACTGACATGTTCTTACTTATTTAGTTTTAATAAAAAAGTAAAACAATCAGATGAGGCAGAGTATTGGAGCAAGGTTAAGAACTTTGGCCCCTTCAAACCACAAGTATATGTTTATGTCCGTAAACAAAATTTATAATATGCCTTAAGAGGGGGGCTCCAGTCCTCTACTACCTGCTTCTCCCATAATACCTAGTGTTAACTCTCAAAGTCTGTCCCTCCTCAGTGGATTAACCGAAATAGTTGATACATGGTTCATTTTAATGAGCAAAAATTACATACCAGTGGCGATTTCAGTGAGGAGAATTTTTATATCACAAATAGTACACACATAACAAATTTTTAAAAACACAGTAGTTTATCTAAATTTCTTTCAATGATTATTATTTGTGATACCAAAATGTTGCTCAATATAATTGCTAGATGTTTTTTGGCTCCTTAAAATGACCCACACAACAACGATAGCAGATAATCCGTTGAGAGGAGGGATGGGCTTTGAATGTTAACATTGGCCTTGTGGGGGAAGCAGGTAGAATCGCCAAAAGTTTCATGACTGGAGCGCCCTTTTGTTAAATATATCATTTTACTCAAATAAGTTCCTACTTCTCCTAATTTTTGAGGCCGAAAATCTCCTACTTTCTCCTACTTTTCCCCAAAAACCTCCTACTTTTTCTATTTTTTAGGTATCAAATGTCAAAATGAACCCTGCAATTGACGTAGAGCAATGATCAATACACCAAATTGTTTGTTTTTTAAGCTTAATTAAATAGTAAAAGTTAAAATTGGATTAAAACGAGTTTGCACGCAGCACATAGACGTGAGGGAAGTGAATTTCCACATAACAACTTTTAAAACTCAAAATCAGTGTAAAAACATATGTTTATTCCAATTTTTATTAAAATCTGAACACAATGATTTTTTGGCTGTTCTGATGCTCCTGGTGTCACATACCCGCAAAGTTGGGAATACAATTTTGCGCATTATTATGTTAGGAGAAGGTCCAGACAGACTTGAAAGTATGCGTGAGGTTGCTGGGGATGATAAAAGTACTCTAACAAAGGTATAACAGGCTTTTCTAGTGTAAAACCCCCGTAAGACAACGTACTGTGTTTAGTCAAAACACATTTTCTTTAATAACTCGGTTAACATGTATGCTAGAATGACGAGAGAGGGCTTAAAACTTTTGCCTCACTAATTCCCATCTTTCTACATGCATTAATTGTAAATACTGTACGGGGCTTTTCTGACCCTTTTTGGGCCCAAAAACTCTAAATTTGAACGATTAATCCCCAAAAAAGGGGTTTAGAGTTTTCCAATTGTTTTGACCAACGAACTTGTCCAACTGATTACAGAAATAAATGTCCCTACCAAATTTTAAGTAAATCGGACAAAAAATGTGACCGCTACAGTACAAACACACACACACATATATATATATATATATACACAATTTTGAGCGACCCCCAAAACGTGTTCAGGGGGACACATTAGGAACGTCTATGGTGGTTCTGGGCTTAAGTTTCACCGTGCGGGTCATACTAATATTCACTTTCCAAAGGAAATTCAGTAATAAAAATTACATGTGAAAACCCAACAAAATTTTTGGGGTACAAAATCCCCCTTTGGATAGTGTGATTTGTCTGGTTTTCAAACTCGTACAAATAAAAGGTACTTTACACATTTGTACCAAATTTCATTAAGATCGGACCTTGTTTTACGAGAGTTATCATGCCTACGGACACATAAATATATATCAAATCTCATAGATAGTGTTCAACATGGTTTTCGTTCTAATAAATCGGTGACTACTGCTGCTGTGGGCTTTTTTGAATATTTTATTGAATCAGTTGATAAAGGAGAAGTTTTTGTGGGAAGTTTCATGGATTTGTCAAAAGTATTTGACACTGTCCATCATCTTACACTCTGACATAAACTATAAAGACACTTGGTGTTCATGGAACTGCCTTGAAGTGGTTCGAGTCATACCTGTTGGGAAGATTTCAGTTTGTTGAATTAACTCATAAGGAATTTAATAAAGTTTAAAAAGAAAAATCAAATTTAAAATTAATAGCACATGGAGTCCCCCAGGGATCTGTTTTAGGTCCACTCCTCTTTGTCTGCTATGTAAAAAATATTGCACAAACTCTTCAAAAAATACTACAAGACAACTTGGTGTTTATGCAGATGATTCAAATCTGAAAGTGTCAGCAAAAACCGTTGATGTTGACATTTTATCTTTCCTGGAATTGGCAAATGTAATAGACTTAAAAAAATCATAAATTAAAATTAAATTCATCAAAAACTAATTTTGTTTCCTTCATGACTGCTCAGTGCAGTAGAAAGCTTGAACCAACAATTGCAATCGATTCTAGGCTAATAGAAATAAAAAAGTTTACTACATTTTTGGAGCTGGATATAGATGTTAATTTGAGTTGGAATTGTCATGTGCAAATAAAAGGTTTTTTTTTTAATTAACTCAGGAATTTACGTTATACAAAGGATGTCATTTGTATGCACTGATATAAGTGTGTTACAAATGGTAACCAAACCCATATTCACTCCCATATTTCATTTGGCTTGGCTTTATATGGTCAACAAAAAAATAAAACTTAAATTAAATTTTGAAGACATAAAAGAAAGCTGTCAGAATAATTTTCAATTTGAGACCTGATCACTCTGCAAAAGAATATTTCAAAACTTTAAAAATATTAACTGTATATGGACAGTATATTTATGATACGGTATTTAGCAATTCAAATTCTTTAAAACAGAAATATGTTCAGTCTCACCAATATGATACTCAAAATAAAAATACCATCATACCCATTGACCATAGATTAGCATTTTATGAAAAAAACCTTCATATATTGGATCAAAATTCTTATATAGACTTCCTATTTTGTTAAAAACTGAAAATTATATCAGTAAACTTGTTAAAAAATTATCTATTTGAAAAACTATTTTACTCATTTGAGGAGTTTTATAACACTTTTAGCCTTTAGTTTTCAGTTTGGAATTTGATACTATTCTCATGTATTATGGATACATATTTTGAAAAAATTGATGTGATTTGATATATATATATATATATATATACATATAATACCCCTGTCGCAGCAAACCTACTCTAATGAATTTTCAATGAATATATATGCCTCAATAACACATTAAGCCATTTACCAGGATTCATAAGAAATATATACACAAATAAGCGATATTTAAAATACAAGTTATATTCTCTATAAGAATAACATTGGGGATGAGTACGCAAGTTTGCTGCAACAAGGAACACAAAAAATGTGTTTTTATGCAAATATCAATAGAACTCATCTAAGTGATGTCGCATACCAAGTTTCATCTATATACATTCATAAATAAGCGATATATAATATTTGAATCATTCTCTATAAGAATAATATGAGGACCGAGTACCTAGGTTTGCTGCTAAGGGAACCTAAGGCGAAAATTTTTTTTGTGCAAACAAGAAACCACAACCAGATGAAGCCATATACCAAGTTTTGTCCGTTTATGTCCATAAGTAAGCGGGATATAAAATTGTTCTTTTTCTCCATAAGAATATCATTAGACAACATTCTGTGTTTAAGATCTCAGTAACCAATTCACGTATAGCATCTATCAAAACACCAAATTATTTGTTTGTCAAGCTGAATTCAATGGTGAAAAATAAAATTTGATTTAAATAAAAATTACATGTGAAAACCCCCAAAAAACCCATTTTTGGGGTACAAAACCCCCAAAAATCTCCCTTTGGATGTGCAATTCGTCTGTTTTCGAACTCGTTCAAATAAATGGTACTTATTTAAACCTTTGTACCAAATTTCATTAAGATCGGACCTTTTTTTACGAGAGTTATCGTGCTTACAGATATATATATAATTAAATAAGTAAATAAATATATATACATTTAAACAAATTTGAACGAATGGTGTTTTTGGCATCTGGGTTTCTCTAAACGAAAAGTTATCATGGTCCCGGGCCTAGGTCTTACCATGCCGACTACGGTAATAGCTTCTTCCCTATTGGGGAAATTTGCTAAAAAGTTAAAAAACAAACTCCCCTGGATTTTGATTGGTTCTGTATAATTTTGTGATTTTGAAATTAAGATTTCATCTGCCATTTTTCCAAAATGGCGGCCAACTTTAGTTTTTCTTATAAAATGCCTATAGTTTTATTATTGAATCAGGTAGAAGATATAATTTTAAAACATTTTTACTCTTTGTATTTTTTTGCTAAACCCAACCGTTAGGTGATTTCTATTGTTTTTAACAATAAGTATCTCACCTTATGAGTAGCTCTGGAGGCTAAAACAGTTAGGTATAGGAAATAAACACCAAGAACAAAAACGTTTTAAAATTACACTTTCTACCCCATTTATTAATAAAATTAGGGTAATTTCATAAGAAAAATTTAAATTGGTAGCCATATTGGAAAAATGGCGGGGAAATGTTTGAAACTAGATATGTCAATTCCACAAACAAAATATTTCTATCTATTTTAGTTTAAAAAATACATATTTGTTTCAATACATAATTTATACACTGTATACAGTTTCGAACAAATGGTGTTTTTGGGGTCTGGGGACATCAACACAAAAAGTTATCATGATCCCGGGCCTAGGTCTTACCATGCCGGACTACGGTAATAGCTTCTTCCCTAGCTATAGGGGAAATTCGCTAAAATTCCACCCCACACATCAGTGCACTGCATAGAAAATTTGTTTCTAGTTTTCACAAGACTCTATAGAGAGGAAATCACACCCCCCACTCCGTTGTAACCGAACGTTCTCGAGTTTTGACGATGACACCCGAACGAAGAATGTTTTGTTCTTATGTTTTGGCTACGTTTTTTAAAGTTTTAAAAAGTAATCTACCAACACATTTTAAGTCACGCTCTTTTTAAAATGAAAACCATAGCTAGGCTATCATACCAGCCGATTTCGGGGCCTTTTATGTCAATTACAAAAGGAAACCCCTGTAAACTGATATTATTATAATCAACTATATGTAAATTTAAATGAATAAAAAAACTATTAGTATTTTGGTTAAAACAAAAAAAATTATGATTATTAACAATTTTACATCTTCAAAAAGATAACCATAATGTGTAGTCTCAAACTGGGAACCTCCAACGTATCAAACTAACGTCACTGAGCCATTTCGCCAAGTCCGCTAATGTTAATTTGATTGAAAATGAAGCGATAGCACTTACTATAAACCAACAGCTGTTTTATGTCGTCACTAGACGAGAGTGGGGGGTGCAATTTCCTGTCTGTAGAATCTTTTCTAGTTTTCATACTTCATATTGTTGAATAAGTTACCTAGTAACAGTAACACAACATTCTAAAATTATTTCACAAGTTTGTTGGTTTAAATCCTGCTCTCCATTTAAAAGAACTATGCTGAAAACGACGGTTGTGAGTAAAACATAGATTAAAAAAATGTGGATATTAGAATCATGAATTCGTACTAGTTTTAGGACTCTTAACCACTAATGCACACTTTTGATTCATATGAAAGCAAATATGTATGAATGTACTGTGATACAAATATGTATGAATGTACTGTGATGCAAATATGTATGAATGTACTGTGATGCAAATAATATGTATGATGCACAAGTGGGATTCCTGGAGTTTTCTAGTTACTGACTAGGACGGTCCTAGTAGGACCACACAATTACAGCACATTAGTAATTCCAGGAGCCAGGGTCAATTATTAGAAGAAGAGTAGTCAATATAGATCAAGTGGCTTAAATTACAGTTAAATGTGGAAAACCACAACTCTACATTTAGCTCTGGATATATATACCCTATATATAACTATATATAACTTAGATAGTCATTACATAAATCTAACGTTTTCATTGAATGTACATATAATAGAATAACATTATCTTTCAAATGGATTACAATCGTCGTAATAATTTAATAAATAGTACTAGTAAATACCAGCAAAAAATTAATTTCATTCAAATTTTCTGAAACAAGTTTGTACATTATTTTAAAAGAAATTTTTGATTATCCAAGGAATAAATATTATCAATTTAAAAACTTTAACGTTTTTAAAAGCACTTAATTCTAGTTAAGAAAATCAAATGGCAGTTTATTTTAGTCTAAGACAATAGCAATCTTTTGCAACCTGCTTGGTCAAGAAATGTTGAGGTCTTCAGGTAGTCTGGTTCCATTACCATGAACTTCATAAGAATTCATCTAGATTTTCTTTAAAATGTTGAGGGTACTGAAACGAGTTTACTTTGAAGTGTCAAAATACCAAAATGTTTGAACCAGGATTCCTAGCTATCTATACCACATTTACCATTGTACAAAAGGCCCACAAGGCCTTCTTTTGCCACAATGAAGGAAAAACCATTTGTTTTTATATACATAATGATAATTTGAACTTTTAATTCCAATCGTTTGCGAAAACAAACAGAACAGCATTTCAGTTAGCATTTCAGTTGTCAGTCTCTGAACACATTGTATGGAACATGTCATCCCTAATGTTGTGAAGGCTGAGCTAGTTCTTATGCTTAGTTCTTGAAGATTGGAGACGTTAAGACTTATAAACTCGGGTTTTAACCAAAACCCATATGAAATCCCATAGTTTTGAGATCCGGAGACAGAATATGGAGCTGTCTGAGCGTTCATAGCACCTGCCTTCAGTGCAGGTTATTTTTTAAGGTTTTTTTTAGTTTAACATAACGGCAATGAATCAGTTGACCCTTGAAAATAACGTTAAAATATATATATTAATACGTTCGGGGTTTTTTCTTCACAGCCAAAACTCGATAACAGCTGGACGGTTTTTAACGTTTGAGGTGTCAAATTAAATGTATTTTACATATATTTGCCAATACGTCTCAGAATTTGAAGAAAGGGCATCAATTAAATACAGTAAAGGGCTGAATTTTAGGAACAGTGGCGCTATCCGACGGCGGAAGTCTAAACTAAGTGTTGATTATCATCCGATTGAATATCAGATGTTTTGTTATGTTTGTTTACAACTGAAGTAACTTTTCATTGGGTACAGACTTGCTCGGATTTGAGCAACAGGACCATTATCAGTTTTACTGCCACACATCTTTAAAATTATCTAAATTATCAATTGTGATTATAGAGTCTAAAAGTCCAGATTTTTCTTAGATACCCAGTATTCTTCTTAAAGGCTATATTTGTAAAGGACTTACTGATCAAATCATGTTTTAAGTTATTTAAAGTACCGCGAACATATTTTTAATTTTTGGCAGTGTTATTAAAAGATTTCAGTAATAGGAAAGAAATTGTTATTAAACTAGGCCTACTACCATTCTATATCTTATATAGTATTAAGCTGAGCTGATTCTTGTTAAGAGTACTCCTCCGTTATTTCTGAGCCTATTTTGACGATTGAGGTATCAACATAGCCTATTTGACCTGATAACTAGTTGTGCAAAAAGGTTTTTATTTTTCGATATTTTCAATCTGAGGGCACGGGCCGGTTTCAAAGTTCGTTTTTCGCCCTTAAGATAAAAATAAGGAAATGTATTTGAATTGCAGCCGTTAATACGTTATGGACAGATTATTAGTAATACCAGATGTTAGAAGTAAGGAATTTATCGATAGAAGTCTAATAAGTTTTGTTTCTACATCGCTTTGAGCAGTGTAATGTTATATGCAGTGGAGATATTTAAAGTTAATTTCTGTTGATATTTGTTTATCTTTCTGTCTTGTTAACAGCAATTTTTAACTGAATTTTACAAAAATTACTGTACTGAATTAAATAAAACATTTTACCTATCGTCATTTGGAGCATGACACGTTTAGGCTGTTTTAAATCATCGTACGTCATTAGGGTTATGCCGCCGCCCCTTGGTCCGTCAGTGCTCAAAACTATATCTTATGGGTACAGGTTACTTAACCTTTAATTATAGAATGCACAAATTTGTTCTAATGAGCTAATTATATTTTACCACAGAACGGAGGAAACACATCTGCTTCACTATTCTACAACGGTATACTAAACCATATAACGGCACGCAATAACATATATGACGGTACGGAACACATAGCCCATAGAAGATGCAACATGGATTAAGGTGACAAGATCCGTTGAAGCCTAAATTGGGGTATCAATTATAATACCAGATAAACAGTGCCGTGGATGGGACCTACACAAACAAAATTTGGTCCGGGGGCCCTCCTAGAAGATTTCAGAAAATTAGATACCAAATTGTGAGTTTTGGTCCAGATATTACTCAGTGTCGTAAACAATAGGTTTTTCAATCACATTCATAAAATTGTACAACTATTGTTTTAACTATGGTAAGCAAAACTTAATTAATAAATTAAAGTACCATGCAAAATGGTATACGAAAGAGGATTGAATAGCTGTCACTAACATTGAAATTACTTTAATCTTATTATTAAACTGAACACAATTAAACACGGTCAGGGCCTGATTACGATGTGTGGCACCATAGGCTTGAGTTGATTTGGCAGCCCCCTCAACTCTTGGGGGTGGGGAGGGGGGTTGTCGAAATGACTCCATGAACGAATGTCTGAACCCTGAACGCGGCCCAACGTAGCTTCATTTTGTGGATGCGTTAAGCGTTAAGGGCATACCAGCGTCAGGTAGCTTTGTCTCTTATCAATGTAGAGTTCCATCTCTTTCTAACCAATGAGTGGTTGCCTAAACTCAGGGACACCTCTGGAATCCCCTTAAAGCAAATTTTCTGATCTAAAGGGTCCTAGGTTGACTTATCTCTCGGTTAAATAACGGCCGCATCGTGTAACATCGGCCGTGAATGACGATCGCACCGTATAACCTCGGCCATAATTGACGATCGAAAAACATAATATAGGCAGTAAAAGAGGACCATGCACCATCAACGTAATAGATATCAGCGTAGTTTGGGGGTGACAAGGGGGTGGTTGACTCCCAATAATTTGGCGAAAATATTCTTGTAATATATGAAAAGTCCCAATAATCATAATCACGACCATGTTTGCCCTCCAATACAAATACAGAAATTACGCTTATAGTAATAGATGACCGAACCGCGTTATAGTTGCCGTAATTTATGATCGCAACAGGTGCAATCGGTCATAAATGACGATCGCACCGCACTTTATAAAAAAATAATGGCGATCGCACCGCTATTCGCCGAAACAGACGATTGGACCACGTAATATTGACCATAAACGGTGACCATAATCACGGCCGTAAATGACGATCGTATACCACGTAATCATTTTCGTAAAAGACGATCGCACCACAGATTACCAATTTGATTACATAATCCCGCCCTGAAATAATCTCGAGGTCAAATAAATCCCGCCCGAAAAACGGAATTATTTTTTGCAGGACATTTCCCGATATTTTTGGAAATGTTCATCCCTCATCACGAGCTTACGAAACAACTAAACTACAGCTGTTCAAAAACAACCATTTCCTAAGGTAACACTCACTTGGTAAAGTATAATTGTTAGATTTTTTGTGAGATTAGTGATTAGAACCAATGTACAGGGCTTAAATATGTACATGGATTAGGTTATGTGTAACTATAACTAATAAAAATAAAGATTAAATATAAGCGGACATATCAAAAAGAAGAAGAAACGAGTAAACAAGAAACAATACTTATTTGTTTCATATAACTATTGCATAATAGTTTTGTTTTTCTTGTACCGGTAACTTCAGCAAAATTCGCTGCTTTTCCTAGAAAAAAAATAGTTTTCATAGTTTTCAATCGTTTTAAATAGTTTAATAGTTTTCAAACTTTATTTTTACTAACAAATATAAATATTTCTTTAGTTATAAATACTTTAATTGCAATTTAAATTCCTACTAACATATTTATATAATATATTTGAACATTAGTGATTTTTTGTATTACAATAATTATTGATATAAAATGCCTGTTTTTCATAGTAATAAATTTTCCTGTTAACTTGTAAAGTTATCTTTTAAAACACAAAGGACTTATCTACTTGCTTATTTTTCGATATCCATTAAACAGATCATTTACATGCATATTTCGTTCACTACACCGTATCCTATTGTTATATAAAGTTACAAAAACATCACACATTCTCAGGGGAAATGTATATCATAACCACTTACCTTTAACTTTCATAAATAGTGATATTTGTTATGGTTTTGTGATAGTTACAAATACTTTGACAAATATCATTTATTTAATAATGTATTTATATCAGGTTTTTTTGGCATATTTGGTGATAAAATTTGGATTATACTTAAGTGAATCCATGTTGACGATAAGTATTGTGTAGCGGTAGTAATACCTTATCATGACAAATTATACACATCGTGTCTCCAAGCTGCTACATTATATAATACTCTATTACTTTAAGGTGTGTATGTTATTACTTTAAGGTAATTTGTTTCAAAGAAACAGATTAAGAAATAAAAAATATGATAATAAAAAAGATTATATGTGTGTTTTTTATTAATTAGCAATAAGACAAAGGACACTATAATGTAAATTACGACCCTTATACGCTTGCAACTTAAATGATTAAGCACTATAAGTAAAGAAAATTTAATTCTTCCTGTCATACAAAGCAACGTTCTCCGTTTAAAACATTCAATTCGGCGAAGACAATAAATTATGCACATTTCCACAAAACACTGAGTCTATAAGCTTAATAATCGGAACAGATCCGGTAAGTATTACAAACCTAAATTACGGTGACTAGCGTAAAATGGATTAAATAAATCAGTGCGTTATTTAGACAAATATTGTATTTAAACGTAAACTACAACCTAAATATCGACTTAAATGTGTACTTGCATAGTTAAAAGGAATACATCAGATATAATTGCATTTCTTTATGTGTCTTTGCACTGTGCAATAATTCAGAAACGGTCCTATTGGGCTGTTTGCTGGGTTTGCATCTGCTTAAATGTTCATAAAATAATCTATCTTACGAAAATATGGCCAACATAATAATAATTATGTAACATAGTAATAATTCTTATATTGGAAAAGTACATGTAAACCACAACAAAAATACTAGCGATCACCAAGAGGTTGAAATTAGACCAAAAATAATTATACGTAAACCTAAAGTGGTGCACACGAATAATGGTTGTTTGCGTGAATTTTTGTTCCATCCTGCGTGAGCAGTTAATTACAAATGCATTTTAACCTTTGCCCTTATGCTGAACTTCTCGAATAACCTATATTTCTCTCTCTCTCCCTCTTCCCTTCATCCGCCACTCCCCCTCACATCCAGGTTTATTTTTGTATGTGGTGTTAAAGGGATAAGAGAATGGTGTCACTATTCCAGTAGTCAGTGACATTTTTTATTTGCATTAGTCCTGAAACATCTATTTTTGCTGTTGTGCTAGCATTTTGTTACTATGTCAACTTTCAAATATACAATTCAATTAATTACTGTTCTTCCATAAGATTATCATTAAAACTATGAAAGCCTGTGGGGTGTAGCCCTGAGGGCTGGTGTAAGTTATAAGGTGTTTCTGCACATCTATACAACAATACCTTTCTAATGACGGTATGCTTGAATTTCTCCTACAATGTGAGAAAAAAGGGGGACAGTTGTGTGCTTTAATGATAACATTCAAATTAGATATATCATATGCTAACATCCATATGATTAGCGTTACAAGCTAACCTATACTTTCCATTACTATCAGTGCCTGTTGCAAAAAGACGATCGCCTTGTAACCTTTTCAGGCAAAAAACAAACATAATAAACCTTTTAAATACCCTAGGGGAATCTCCACAAATGTATTTAGTTAAAACACTAATTATTTAATTAATTTTTCGTAATTAAAATACCATAAAAAGGCAAACACCTTTACGTAATAAGATAATCGTAAACTAATCTGTAAGGTACCTGACTTGATATGAATAGCTATGAATGCGAATGTAAAAATCTATATCTATAAATTCGAAAAACCGATCATCCTGCAGGCCAAAGTTCTACAAATACTACCACGAAATTTGGCAGTGTACTCTTTCCATACCGTAGGTAGCCACTAAGAAAGGATTTTAAGAAATCCCCAAAGGGCTCCGCCCCACGGGGAGTCAAAGTTCCAATCCTGTGTTATTCTTATAGACATCCACTTTAGTTTGAACTCTTGAGAATTAAAACAGCTGATCATGTTTCTTAGTAGTTCCACGGGTTAACCACAGAATGCAGCACACACAACTGTTGTATTCCTAGGTGAAACCGAGTACGATAGCAGCTAGTAGAATATAAAATGTTAATTGTTTTATTATAAGTTCTCTTTTAATGACCTATTTCAAAAAACATATATTGCTCAGCCATTATTAATTATTACTATTTCTGTTATTATTTTTGTATGAATAAAATTACATTTTGGAGTTCTGTAAAATTACAGAGTGATCATTCAAGATTTATAAGACTTATAACTTATAAATAAATTTGATGGAACACGTGGGAGCTTCAAAGACTCGCTCAATATAATGCCACACATATTATCAGTAAAGTATGCTTTATCGCTTTAACTAAACAACAGATAAGCAAAGATATATTTGAGGGTGTAACTGACTGGCTTCCCAGTGCAGATTTTCAGTGACTGTCATCCCGGGCACTTACGTTCAATATATTGTGACTGGCTTAGCAGTACAAACTTTACGTGACTGGCCTTCCCGGCAAAAACGCCGGTGACTGGCTTAGCATAGGAAGTTTTACGTATATAAAGTTTTTATTTTTGTAATATATACGACATATATATAATCGGAAATGGCCAACGACAATATTTGAGCAAATACAAAAATATATATATCGCATATTTTCCAAGTATATGTGGGGGTGTTACTGACTGCATTCCCCGAGTATAATTTCAGTGACTGGCTCTCCGGGCATAGCCGTGTATATATATATATATATACATATAATACCCCTGTCGCAGCAAACCTACTCTAATGAATTTTCAATGAATATATATGCCTCAATAACACATTAAGCCATTTACCAGGATTCATAAGAAATATATACACAAATAAGCGATATTTAAAATACAAGTTATATTCTCTATAAGAATAACATTGGGGATGAGTACGCAAGTTTGCTGCAACAAGGAACACAAAAAATGTGTTTTTATGCAAATATCAATAGAACTCATCTAAGTGATGTCGCATACCAAGTTTCATCTATATACATTCATAAATAAGCGATATATAATATTTGAATCATTCTCTATAAGAATAATATGAGGACCGAGTACCTAGGTTTGCTGCTAAGGGAACCTAAGGCGAAAATTTTTTTTGTGCAAACAAGAAACCACAACCAGATGAAGCCATATACCAAGTTTTGTCCGTTTATGTCCATAAGTAAGCGGGATATAAAATTGTTCTTTTTCTCCATAAGAATATCATTAGACAACATTCTGTGTTTAAGATCTCAGTAACCAATTCACGTATAGCATCTATCAAAACACCAAATTATTTGTTTGTCAAGCTGAATTCAATGGTGAAAAATAAAATTTGATTTAAATAAAAATTACATGTGAAAACCCCCAAAAAACCCATTTTTGGGGTACAAAACCCCCAAAAATCTCCCTTTGGATGTGCAATTCGTCTGTTTTCGAACTCGTTCAAATAAATGGTACTTATTTAAACCTTTGTACCAAATTTCATTAAGATCGGACCTTTTTTTACGAGAGTTATCGTGCTTACAGATATATATATAATTAAATAAGTAAATAAATATATATACATTTAAACAAATTTGAACGAATGGTGTTTTTGGCATCTGGGTTTCTCTAAACGAAAAGTTATCATGGTCCCGGGCCTAGGTCTTACCATGCCGACTACGGTAATAGCTTCTTCCCTATTGGGGAAATTTGCTAAAAAGTTAAAAAACAAACTCCCCTGGATTTTGATTGGTTCTGTATAATTTTGTGATTTTGAAATTAAGATTTCATCTGCCATTTTTCCAAAATGGCGGCCAACTTTAGTTTTTCTTATAAAATGCCTATAGTTTTATTATTGAATCAGGTAGAAGATATAATTTTAAAACATTTTTACTCTTTGTATTTTTTCGCTAAACCCAACCGTTAGGTGATTTCTATTGTTTTTAACAATAAGTATCTCACCTTATGAGTAGCTCTGGAGGCTAAAACAGTTAGGTATAGGAAATAAACACCAAGAACAAAAACGTTTTAAAATTACACTTTCTACCCCATTTATTAATAAAATTAGGGTAATTTCATAAGAAAAATTTAAATTGGTAGCCATATTGGAAAAATGGCGGGGAAATGTTTGAAACTAGATATGTCAATTCCACAAACAAAATATTTCTATCTATTTTAGTTTAAAAAATACATATTTGTTTCAATACATAATTTATACACTGTATACAGTTTCGAACAAATGGTGTTTTTGGGGTCTGGGGACATCAACACAAAAAGTTATCATGATCCCGGGCCTAGGTCTTACCATGCCGGACTACGGTAATAGCTTCTTCCCTAGCTATAGGGGAAATTCGCTAAAATTCCACCCCACACATCAGTGCACTGCATAGAAAATTTGTTTCTAGTTTTCACAAGACTCTATAGAGAGGAAATCACACCCCCCACTCCGTTGTAACCGAACGTTCTCGAGTTTTGACGATGACACCCGAACGAAGAATGTTTTGTTCTTATGTTTTGGCTACGTTTTTTAAAGTTTTAAAAAGTAATCTACCAACACATTTTAAGTCACGCTCTTTTTAAAATGAAAACCATAGCTAGGCTATCATACCAGCCGATTTCGGGGCCTTTTATGTCAATTACAAAAGGAAACCCCTGTAAACTGATATTATTATAATCAACTATATGTAAATTTAAATGAATAAAAAAACTATTAGTATTTTGGTTAAAACAAAAAAAATTATGATTATTAACAATTTTACATCTTCAAAAAGATAACCATAATGTGTAGTCTCAAACTGGGAACCTCCAACGTATCAAACTAACGTCACTGAGCCATTTCGCCAAGTCCGCTAATGTTAATTTGATTGAAAATGAAGCGATAGCACTTACTATAAACCAACAGCTGTTTTATGTCGTCACTAGACGAGAGTGGGGGGTGCAATTTCCTGTCTGTAGAATCTTTTCTAGTTTTCATACTTCATATTGTTGAATAAGTTACCTAGTAACAGTAACACAACATTCTAAAATTATTTCACAAGTTTGTTGGTTTAAATCCTGCTCTCCATTTAAAAGAACTATGCTGAAAACGACGGTTGTGAGTAAAACATAGATTAAAAAAATGTGGATATTAGAATCATGAATTCGTACTAGTTTTAGGACTCTTAACCACTAATGCACACTTTTGATTCATATGAAAGCAAATATGTATGAATGTACTGTGATACAAATATGTATGAATGTACTGTGATGCAAATATGTATGAATGTACTGTGATGCAAATAATATGTATGATGCACAAGTGGGATTCCTGGAGTTTTCTAGTTACTGACTAGGACGGTCCTAGTAGGACCACACAATTACAGCACATTAGTAATTCCAGGAGCCAGGGTCAATTATTAGAAGAAGAGTAGTCAATATAGATCAAGTGGCTTAAATTACAGTTAAATGTGGAAAACCACAACTCTACATTTAGCTCTGGATATATATACCCTATATATAACTATATATAACTTAGATAGTCATTACATAAATCTAACGTTTTCATTGAATGTACATATAATAGAATAACATTATCTTTCAAATGGATTACAATCGTCGTAATAATTTAATAAATAGTACTAGTAAATACCAGCAAAAAATTAATTTCATTTAAATTTTCTGAAACAAGTTTGTACATTATTTTAAAAGAAATTTTTGATTATCCAAGGAATAAATATTATCAATTTAAAAACTTTAACGTTTTTAAAAGCACTTAATTCTAGTTAAGAAAATCAAATGGCAGTTTATTTTAGTCTAAGACAATAGCAATCTTTTGCAACCTGCTTGGTCAAGAAATGTTGAGGTCTTCAGGTAGTCTGGTTCCATTACCATGAACTTCATAAGAATTCATCTAGATTTTCTTTAAAATGTTGAGGGTACTGAAACGAGTTTACTTTGAAGTGTCAAAATACCAAAATGTTTGAACCAGGATTCCTAGCTATCTATACCACATTTACCATTGTACAAAAGGCCCACAAGGCCTTCTTTTGCCACAATGAAGGAAAAACCATTTGTTTTTATATACATAATGATAATTTGAACTTTTAATTCCAATCGTTTGCGAAAACAAACAGAACAGCATTTCAGTTAGCATTTCAGTTGTCAGTCTCTGAACACATTGTATGGAACATGTCATCCCTAATGTTGTGAAGGCTGAGCTAGTTCTTATGCTTAGTTCTTGAAGATTGGAGACGTTAAGACTTATAAACTCGGGTTTTAACCAAAACCCATATGAAATCCCATAGTTTTGAGATCCGGAGACAGAATATGGAGCTGTCTGAGCGTTCATAGCACCTGCCTTCAGTGCAGGTTATTTTTTAAGGTTTTTTTTAGTTTAACATAACGGCAATGAATCAGTTGACCCTTGAAAATAACGTTAAAATATATATTAATACGTTCGGGGTTTTTTCTTCACAGCCAAAACTCGATAACAGCTGGACGGTTTTTAACGTTTGAGGTGTCAAATTAAATGTATTTTACATATATTTGCCAATACGTCTCAGAATTTGAAGAAAGGGCATCACTTAAATACAGTAAAGGGCTGAATTTTAGGAACAGTGGCGCTATCCGACGGCGGAAGTCTAAACTAAGTGTTGATTATCATCCGTTTGAATATCAGATGTTTTGTTATGTTTGTTTACAACTGAAGTAACTTTTCATTGGGTACAGACTTGCTCGGATTTGAGCAACAGGACCATTATCAGTTTTACTGCCACACATCTTTAAAATTATCTAAATTATCAATTGTGATTATAGAGTCTAAAAGTCCAGATTTTTCTTAGATACCCAGTATTCTTCTTAAAGGCTATATTTGTAAAGGACTTACTGATCAAATCATGTTTTAAGTTATTTAAAGTACCGCGAACATATTTTTAATTTTTGGCAGTGTTATTAAAAGAACTACAAATAAGATATTTTTTCTGGAAACACCCTATTATGCTTTTCAAGGACATTTGTGACAAAAAATACATATTTAGCTAATGCTATCATTATCAATTATAATAAATGGTCATTTGTACCTTGCATAAACACCATGGCATGATACTTTAAAACAAACTTATTTCCCATGCAGTCTTGAAACAAATTAAACTTGTTTTTGGTAAAATATTTACTTTGGAGGCTAAAATTTATTTGGGTGGGTGGAGGTGATAACTTAATTAATTATACTAAGATTTGTCTTGAGCCCCCAAAGTTATGAAAATAGGTAACATCTAAAATAGTTTCATACATTATGGTTTTTTCCTTATAAATTGTGACCCTCATGTGACTAACATACCTATTAAAATCTGTTTTTAAACTACGAGTACATGATTAGTTTTGTTTATATAGTGTTTGTTGGCAATATCTTTCCTGACCAAAACTATGATCTAGTTTAGATTTCAATAGTTCATAGTTTTGAAATCGTGTGATGCCCAAAGAAATAATACATAATGGGACCACTCTGAACACAAAATATTATTTCCATGGGGAAAAATACTTTTGCAAAAACAATTTGATACAACCCTTTTATTTATTTTTCTTGTATGTATTACAATGAGTATAATTATTATATAACAAATTCCAAACTGCTAGTATTAAGCATTTAGCATAAAAAGCATTGGTGTCTACACTTGTTCTTCAGGTAAGTCAATTTCTTCTTATTTATATAAATTAGAAATGTAATTAAAGCTAGCCTTTTTTAAATTGGCAAAAATAAGATGTTCTTACTTTGTTTTACTTACTTCAGCTTCTTTAGCTTTGGCCTTTGGTTAGGTCCACATTATACCGCCTCCCCACTCGGGCTAAATGCTCTCATTGAGACACTCGGGTGAGCGACACAGCGAGTGACTCGGGACTCCGCTGATCTTTTGTAGCAAAAACGACTTGGGGATTATGTTAATCACCAAGAGTACTTACCTACGTTTAAAGCGGTATACAGAGTTCAAGTTTCTCGTGATTTGAACATATTTTTATTGAAAAGGATAATACAGATTGTGTTCTCAAACATCATAGTCATTTTAACCTAAGTATAAATTAAATTTATAAGAAGTTGTTAGGTCACCACCATATATTAATTACTTGGTTATATTGTGTAACTTGAGACATTCAGTTCTGTCTAAACACTAATTTTAAATTCTTAAAAGATTTATTCTAAGGATTTTTTTAAGCTGTCCCATTTTTTCTCTTACTCTACTTAAGAAATGTATGGAAATATTTTGTGGTGACACCCACAGAGTGCAAGGTCATTTTAGGAATTTCAAACTCACTGCTCCTAAAATATTTTGATATTTATCCAAAATAATATCAGATATGCAAAATTGGTTCATTAAACAAATTAATGTAAACTGCCTCACACTGTCTATAGCAATGCATAACGCTAAATATTAAACTCCCTCTAACAAAGAAGTTAGTCTGATCTGAAATAAGATAGGTCTGATCTGAAATCTCTCTAAAAAGCTCATTACTAATTCAATCAACCACTCATTTTAAATAACCAAACATAACTTAAATTTAAAAATATTAGTCTGCACTTATAATAATAATACAGTTAAACAATCATGAGTTAACATTCCTTCTGAGATTAAAATTGACTTTGACTTGCTGTTGATACACAACACGAACAAGTGTTGAGCATGGCGAGATGACACATTCCGACCATCAACGAAACTTGCTGACCGCATTCTCGTGTTCGACTTTGCCCACTTATACTCGCCCAGAGTGCAGGGAAGGCATTACAGTTTTAAAACACATCAATACTGGGCAAGAAAATTGGTACCTTTGGAAATATTTAAAAGTCATATCTGAAAAATCCAATAAAATAAGTCTTTTTAGTGGCTGTGGTTGAAGTCTTTTTCTCAAGGCCTTTTTTTAGTAGCTATGAAGCTTAAGACAAGAAGCTGGAAAGTAGGATACAGCTGAAAAATGTTTAATCAAATTATATTTAAATATTAATTTTAGAAATTTTGGTAGGTTGAGTGAGAGAGTAGTGTTACTGTTGGTTGTAGGTGGAATTAAAATATAGAAAATACTCCAGTATTTTTGGTAGGCCTAAAGAGATCTTTTCCATAACAAAAGAATAAGGTTATTCTTTAAAAGGTACGGTTGAGTCTAACGTAGATATTTCAATACTATCAGTTATAATTTGTAAATATTAATACTATTTTTTTCTGTAAAAGACTTTATTGATAAAGTTTTAAAAGTTATGTTCTTGAAAATAAGAAATACAATTTCCAGCTTTTATGGTTTCCTAAGAAAATAGCTTCATGTGGTTGTTTTCTCTTTTGTTGCAGACCTCCAGGAGAGACTCCCCTATTTCAAGAACCAATTTTCACTTAAAATTGGCTTAACACACTATTCATAACCCGCACACCAAGGTGGCCCAAAAGGTAATTTTTCAGGACTCTAATGAAGCCTGTAAAATAACCTATTCCAGTCCCTTTAAACAAATCAACTTTACCATTAAAAGGTTGAAAGTATAGTAATGCTTCAAATCCATCGTGACCATTCTAATTTTGTATGTATTTTAGGTAATTATTCCTCCCTTAAAATCTCCTTTAAATGCTATAGCAATATTTCATATCATTAAGAACAACTATTCCACATATAATTTCTAACTCTATATCCTATCATCTCATAAATATCTTCATTCTCCCAGCCCCAAGTTTCCAGGCCACCTTGTCCCCCTGCTCCTGAATCCCACCCCTGTGACACTGTCACCGCGACATTTTTGTAGGATAATTGGACAAAAGTGCACTGACCAGATCCCACGAGGTATGGTTATCGAGACTTTTGATCCCTACACCTTAGAAGTCCAAGTTAGAATCGTTCACTCCTCGTGGGTGAACCGAACCCTTCTAGGTGTCCAACGAGGCGACTCACAGTTCACTCTCCGCTCACATTTACACTTGGAAATGATTCTGCAACAGTCGGCTTTCATCCTCTGAAGCCGATACACTCTGAGATTCGTCTTTCCTGGACTACTGAAGGGAGAAACTCCACAACTCTCTCATCTGCTTCTCCACCTGTGATCCTACCCTTGTGCTGACTGTGGGAGAACAGCCTGTCCAGTCCAAAGATCCACCAGCTGCTTCTACTACCCATTTGTGGTTAGTATTAATTTATTAAATCATTATAATTTAGCTAAGATCCTCTTAGAAAAGATTGTGTTTTGGGTAAGTACATACCTATATTTGTAGTAAAACAGTTTGGAATTTGTTAAATTGTATTGGTTACATTTAAAGTTAATGTAAAGATATTGTCAATACTCGTTCTATTATGGCAATAAAACCCACTACTCTTACAAAATAACATAAAACAACTTCTGTCTTTTCATTTACTTTAAATTTACTATGAAGTTAAATGAATTTTTGGTTTGTATCATAAATATTGTTACAACTGCATGACGTACCTAATTAAAAATATCTTGCATCTCTTAAAAATTTATGTTTACACTTACTACTGTTCTCACATACAAGAAGGTTCAAGAATGTAAAATTAGAAAAGTTATGCAACAAACATTTTCTGCATGCACTTTAAATGGGGGGGAGAGAGGGAATTCAAAACAATAGTAATGATAACCAAACAATCATTTAATAGAAAAAAATTACAAGTTGTGATCATCCGGATGGTACAGCTCGCTTAACAGCCTGTAGACGTAGAATGACCCCCGCTGGAAAATCAATACAGTATAAAGTATCTTTCTTTTCTCATTAAATCACATTCAATTAACAATTAGTTTTGTTTTAACTCAAACCTATAAAAATAACTGATGAAGGGAATAAAATTTAAGAGATTATCAAGTCAGGGAGGGTCATAATTTAAAATAAAAAGTAGTCTTTATTTAGTTTTTTGTTAAAGTGACAAAATCTATTGACATAATCATAAGGTGTCAAAAGTCAGGGGGAAAAAATATATCCGATCCCAAGATTTAGGATTGAGAAATTTCCCGATTATTAGGGGTGCAGTTAAAAAAAACTTGGAACGAGTTTTCCCATTGATTTGTGGTAGAATAACAAAGAAAAAAAGCTGCTGAAATAGTGAAATCAGAAATTGTACAAAGTTGGCCGTTAAAGATGATCCAACCGAATTATATTGGCCGACTAGCATCCCACCACATCAATCACTCATCAACTTAAGTGTTTGATATAAATAAGGTGACCAATTCCCAGTGAACGTAGTCGAAGACAGGGTTGTAAACATACACTTTGTTGAGGATATCACCGTCGTAATAGTTGAGAACTCCCTCTGGCAAGATGAAGCTGTTGAAGAAGTCTTGATCGAAGGAGCACAGATACTGGGGGTACAACTTGTACATTGGCGCCAATACTATGACCTGAAATACTTGCCAAACTCAACATGTATTGATATGAGGTTGGGTTTTAGCAAATACTTGTTAAACATAACTCTTTAGACTGCTCAGCCACCTGATCGGCTAGCAGTTGTATCGGACCGTGTATACGCATCAAATCACAAATTTGCCCTAGATATGATACTTTAATATTTACTAGCAAGTTTCCAGCTGTGTACCCGTCCTTTGTACGGGTTGTATATAAATGGTAGATTAACTAAAGCAAATAACAATCCACATGATTTTACAATATCAAAATTACATTTTACACGTTTAATTTACAATTAAATCAAAGTTAACGAAATATACTGGCAGATAGTTCGGGTACTGTTGCTAAGTCGAGGAACTCTGTTGGTTAGTAAACGGCGTGTGGTTTCCGACTCCAAATCGGTACATGTAACATTTGGATTCGTTTTTAGAAATAAAAGAACTCAAGAACAAAAAAAAATATCGGGTTGGAGGGAGAGGGGCCATAAATATAAAATCGGGGGGTCATTAAGATAGGGGGGGGAGCACGCAGAGTTCCCCAATATCCCCTACTCTCGCCTATCGGAAAAAGAGTTTGAGTTGCCATTCAAGTAGTTTTTAATTTCCATTATGAGAGTTGCCATTCTTGTAGGTTTTTTATATCCATAATGATAGACAGCTGTTTACAATTTTTTAAGTTGTAGATATAACTATTTAGTCATCATCTGGTTCAATATAAATAAATACTTTGTCCTTAAAAATAACATAGGATCTTTAAAACCCCATAGGGCAGAGTCCTAAGGTGATTTCCAAAAATCCAATTAACCTAAAACCTTCTAACGCACATATAGAACATAGAAAAAAGTTTCATCGAAACAAGTGCACCTTTTTCCCTGTGAAAAGCGAACAAAATGTGTCCAAAATCGCACGAAATAACGTTTTTGAGCGGCCGCGATTATTTTTCCAAGAGGCGTATGCCAGTTTAAAGTGGCCTAAAACCTTCTCACGCATGTATAGAACAAAGAAACAAAGTTTCATCAATGTCAGTGCACCCGTTTTCCCGTGAAAAGTGAACAAAAACCCGCCCTTGAGCGTCAGCGACAGACAGTCAGACAGAAATTGAGATAAGAAGTGTTTTTGCTTTCCTATGGTATGAAGCGTAAAAATATGCAAAAATTTCATTCCAAGCAAGGTACAGACAAAACTTTAATTTTATTTATATAGATTTGCAAAGTACTGTATAAAGTTTATCCATGTAAACATAGTTGAGTTATTTTGGTGACAGACACAGGATTTTCTCACTATAAGCATTAAGTTGGGTATGAGGATAATTTCACATTGTTTCGACTATCCCATTATTGTTATGTTAATTTTCACCGCAAATTTGCTCTTCTTATTCTCATTCTTCCTTCTAAGGCACATACCGTCTTAACTCTTTTGAGTGCTAAGCTTGTGGATGGAGTGGTTAAATCTAATTTGTTTTGATGATTTTTTTAGTATATTATGTCTAAAAACTTGAACTGAAAAAAATGTGCTTCTTGTGATTACACACACAGTTAAGATTGATAAAATGTAGCAAAACACCTGATCAAGTGTGCAACTCGCAAACAAATTCACCCGTTCCATCAGCTTGGACACGTGCCATCCACCATGGAAACAGCTCAATTCTAAATTGATTCAGCTGGGAACCCGTTCGGTTATTATTGTTTTGCACCTGAATTTGTTCAGTGCCCCACCCAACAGCTATGAGTAATGTATTAACAAACCACACCCTCATTCTCACTCTGTTCATAACAGCAGCAGTTCTGCTAACTTAATCATCGAGTGTACACTTATGAGACACTAGGGAAACAATCGTATTGTGTACAGCATTTATAATAACATACCCTAACCAATCTCCACACGGCACTGTGTGAGTTTTTAGTTTGGTATAAACTGTGATTTTTTCTTTTCATACAAATTTCAATATTTTATTCAATCCACACATTGCATCTTCAATTAATAGGAGAAAACAAAACAAAGGCAAACCTTAGAAATACAAAACTAATAATTACATTTAAACTAAAACACATGAATTCAGGTAAGTTTGCAAGTTTTTTCAAAAAACTTTTATTCAATACCGCTTTACAGTTTACAAGTTCATGAAATAATGAATGTTTTCTATCAAGCAATCAATGAATTAACAGTATTAAATTATATTTACAAAGTACCAACAATGGCAAGATTCATATTTTTAAGTTGTATTTTATGAGCATTTTTATTATGTGGCGACATCACTAATGAGCAACTAAACTGTTGATGAGCTGTTATTGGTCAGAGGGTATGGTCCGTCGGTATAATACATGTGGCTGCAGGGGGCGTGTACTGAACGAATTCTGGCAAGAAACATTAATAACTGAACGGGTTTCCCTCTGGGTCAATTCCTGACAACCAATTCTACCACCACTAAGAGGGTTAGGTAAAATGTTTAGCCACTCGAGTAACTTTAGATCAAGATAGTTGTGTAGTTACCTGGACGGAGTAGTGTTTGGCGGCCAGTGCAAGCGTGTTGGCGCCACACATGACCCTGAAACCGCCTGGCCATCAAGGTCTGAATGCCGATGATCACTTTGTTGACCTGAGACATGAATCAAGAATCAAGAATAAGAAACTTTATTCTCTTCATATTACAGTGCTGTACATTGAAATTCAGTCGATATTAAACTTTAACTTATTCTTAATTTACAGAAAACACAGAAAAAAAACTTATCTCAAAAACACAATAATCAATATCTATTTTCTAAGATAATTAACAAAAATATTTCTTAATTTTGTACTAATATTTATCATTTCCATCAGCCATTGATTGAATTTTAACAAGCACTTGATAGTAGCAATACATTGTTTCATCAACAAATTCTCTCAAGGAGTAAAATGGTTTTTAAAAGGAATTTCTTAAAGGCTTAATGGTTTATCAAGTAAGACATGTGGATTATGCTTTAAGATTTTGTTAATCACTTTCCTGGTGTTATAATCAGAAGATCTTCGTAAGATTCATGATCCCGAATATTGCAGAGTCGGGGATCAGCGTGGTCTGGATCTTGCTCTTGGCCAAACCTAGCCGCCAGCTAGAAAACATTTCTTTTTTTTACTCAAAAGTTTCAAACAACAAATTATACAAAAATTTAAATATTTATAAATGTTATGAATGACACAGGGTGATTCACGAAGATATGCAGAAACTTCAGGAGCTTATTCTACATGTAAAGGAAAGAAAAAAAGGTTATATAAACATAGGACAGGAAATGCTTTGTTAGTGAGTTACAGCTAGCAAATGATTTTGCCCATAATTTAGTACCTTGGGTGGAATGAAGACTAGCTGGAATTTTGGGAATGTAAATTATAAGGGGCGAAATTAGTGGTTTCTGCTTTTGGTTTTGTACCTGAACAATCTGATGAAATATGTCGCAGAATGTATCTCCCTTAGTTTTTAAGATTATCTCATGTGGAACCTAAAAAAGAGGGATCGAGAAACAACTTTTTCTATGTTTTACCTGCAATAACTTTGTAAAATTAGGTTACACACCAAATTTAAAATAAAACTTGTAGAAAATTAAATTTTGACCAAAGCGGCACAAATAAAGTATATACTGAAAGTGAATAGATGTTCGATTAAATTAACATTACATTACGATTACATTCATAACAAAACAACATGTTTTAAATTTGGCTGACAATAACTCAAAGTAAACTCCCGTGAGAAGCGCTACTTGCCCGTATTAAAAAAGCTTTCATACAGTTAAAGGACAACCCTGCTGAACTACACAAAGCAACAAGATCAATTGTTAAACGTACAGAAAAATGCATTGAAGTTGAATTTGAGTGAGAATTTAGAGTAATTTTATTGAATAGGTAAATAAATAGGTGACACACGTTTTTCAGTCAAATTTTACTTTGCACGGTACTAAATAAAGTTCATTTAATTGAACATATATTATTTTTCTGTATATTTTATTTGCACCATTTTGTTCAAAATTAAATTTTGTACAAGTTTTGTGCTAAAGTCGTGTGTGTCTAACCTAAGTTAAAACAGTTACTTTAAGTCAAACGTAAAAAAGTTATTTCTCAATCCCTCTTACTTAGGATCCATGTGGTATAATCTTAAAAACTAAGAGAGTTGCAGTTCTGCGACATGTTTCACTCGATTTTTCAGATCCAAAATCATAAGAAACCACTGAATTTGCGCCTTAATTTACCTTCGCAGAATTACAGCAAGTCTTGATTTCACCCAGGGTACTAAATTATGGGCGAAATCTTTCGCTAGCCGTAACTCGCTAACGAAGCATTTTTGGACCTATGTTTATATTATTTTTTTCTTTACTGTATACATGTAGCATGAGCTCCCAAAGATTCTGCATAACTTTTTGAATCACCCTGTATACATTTTACGTGTAATTTGAAATTTTGTAACAATTACTTCATATTTTTTATGGCATGTCACTACTCATGATATTTTAGATTTCTCAGATGTAAACAAATAGATCTTGTTTCATTTTTGATATTCAAAACTTGTACAAGTTATGATTTTAAAACAAAAGACTCAAATGTCTGTGGCCAAAGTTCTAACATTTATCTAAAATGATTGAATCTAAAAAATATTACATTTATCAAAATTATGTTAAACTATCTGGCCCGACAAACGTAGTCCTGTCCTAATGTAATTGAATTCAGTTTATGTCAAATACTTGTTCATTTTCAAGATGAGCTCGTTTGCTTCGCTCACTCGCCTCCCGAATAAGCTCGTTCCCTACGCTCACTCGCCTATCGAAAAAAGAGTTTGAGTGGCCATTCAAGTAGTTTTTTATTTTAAATAATGAACTTACGTTTTTTCCTTTCAAGTATGTTTAGATATAATCCTAGTTAACAGCCGTTTGGTGTAACTAACTGAACTATGATCAAATCAATGGGAACTTTGAAGGCCAGTGGGACAGAGCGCTTAGGTCGGATTAAAAATGGTCTTTTATAAGAACCTTGTCCTGGCATTAATGAACACAAAAAAAAACAATTATTCAATTTGGTATACTCATTCTCAAGTTATAGAATGACAAAGGGAAATAGGGATTCATTTTTATATATTTAGATGTTGTGCATTCAAAAGTTGTAAAAGGTATAATTTTTTTAATAAAGGGTTTTTTACGACGTTCACTGTGTTACAATGTCCTGAGGTCTCGTACAATAACCTATATTTGGTGCGCTTGCATAATACGATATTCTTCCCTCAGCTACGGTGTCGATAATTCTGTGTAAATTGACATAGACAAATAAGATATAATATTTAACCCTTTGCGATCGGAATGCATATTTGCCGTTATTCCTCAGCGGTCGCGCGGCCAGCTCTACTGGCCCCCGCCATTAGCACGTGGAAGTCGGATTTTTTTCCTCAGCAGTTGTCCTTTGCGATCGGACGGCCAGCGGTGCTGGCCAACATGAAATCCAACGAACGCTCGGGCGTCCAGCAGGACTGGCTGACAACAATGTTTTCGTTTGTAATATTCCAACTGTGGTATAATGCCTGTAGAGTGCTGCAACCTAGTGAGGAATTGTTAAACTAAACGATCAGCAGGCTTGCAACATTATATCGTAAGAATTGTGGTGTAAACAACTAAAATAAACACCTGTTGTTCTGGCACAAGTGCTGTCATAATCATCATTGTTTTGATTCAGTTTTATGTGATTTTAACTGTGTTTTGGTGATTTTCTCGAGAGATTTGTGTTTATTTGTATTTTTAATTAAGTTTTATGTTTTAATGTACATGATTATAAGAACACTTGTACGTTTACGTATAGGCCTACACTTATATTATAATTAGGCCTACAATAAAATTGTTTTATCCCGTATAAACATTTATTAGTAAGAATGGGGTTATGTTTTTTTCCCCCCGTATATTTAACTAAGTAATAATGAACGATCGTTAAAGATAAGAGGAATTGAGAGACGTTTTATCAAAATTTAAATCCCCTATGCTAACATTGAAGGTTTTCAGTGAAAATAATTCCGAGCTGCGGGGAGCGAGCCGCCATGATAAATGCCGAGGTGATGCGTAGTGGGACGGGGCCAGTACAGCTGGCCGTCCGACCGTCGGAACCAAGTTAGTACGGAAAGAACTCCGACTGGCTGCCGACTGCGTTGTGGCCACTCCTACTGGCCTTCCGATCGCAAAGGGTTAAAGATATGTCCATAAAGCTTGTTGATTGCTGGATCGTTTGGTAACCTTGACAACACACGAGATCTACAGATCTCTTAACACACAGAATAATAAATGATTACTTTTATACGACACGAGATCCCCGGACCTCGCAACGAAGCTTAGTTGCTCAGAGCGCCGCTTGGGGCTCTTGAGTAAGTTCCGTTCACAACATTGCGCAAAAGTTGTTTGTTGTAATTGCAATAACCTAAATTGATTTGAGGTGTGTTTTGGTGTGCTTTTTCTCGTAAATGTGCAGTACGGATCTCAGTGCCTCGTACTATTGTGTCATATTCAAATCCTGAGCAGGCTGTAGGTTGGCAACAGTGTGCTAGTTCACAAAATACATCACAGAGTGCTCTGTTTCTATTCGTTTCAATGCTATGATGTGCTAAAAATCGTCTACGCAACGAGATCTCAAGGTCTCGTATCGGACAGCCGTAATCACACCAAACTAGAATCATATGTATCGTAACGCACCACTATAATCATGCACAAATTTGCTGTAACGCAGTGAATGTTTTCTGAAAATTTTGAATGTCATATAATGAACATGTGTTAGACTGAAATTTGCATTGATAAAAAGTATTACTTCTTTTAATTCATAAGAATCACAATAAGGGGTGCTAATGTATGTCACACAAGCCTTATTCTCACAAAAAGTAAGGCTCCATCCCCGAAAAACATTCCACTTTTAAAACCTTGTGATATAAATTCCATCTGTCTGTGAAACCATTGATTTCTAATACAGAATAGATGAACCGAGCTTATGGCCCATCTGTAACCAGAAAAATTCACCATGAAACTAGTGCTACACCATCTCAAGAGAAGGTGCTGGCAACCAGGATTTCGATTTTCGGGATTTTTATCCTGATTCCGGGATTTTCGAAACTTCCGTGGGATTAAAACGGGATGCGGGATAAAAACATCAATATTACTGATATCGCCGATCATATAATGTGAAAATTGACCTGTTTGAGGTATAAATGTTTAGTATTAGGTTGTTTACATGGTGTTAATTATTGTTATTTACTAAAAATTTATAAATTACGGTAAATTAATAGTTGTATATTTATTTCATCAAAACCCATTCTTTTTTTGCTCAGCCTAGTTGGTTACCTAGTTATTATTTTCCCCGTAATATAGCAATATTTGCAGGTTAAGAAGACCATTATTGTTTTATATAATCGTATACAACTATAAAATGTAAAAAAAGGCTTTAAAGCAGCAAACATCACAAACACGGTTACGCCCATTCCTAAACATGTGCGACCAAATCGCCACGTTTTTGTCGCACGTAGAATGGGCCTTATAAGTGCCTCTTTGGCGTGAGGGTGCGATGTGACATTGCGACAGTGTAGAATGAATGGGAAAACGTCGTCGCCATTGTAATTTGTTGTTGAGAATAGTTTTTTGACACTGTTTTCGTCGCCGGCAGAAGCGACATCACTCGTATCACCGACAGAAGTTTTGTCGCACAGCTAGAACGGAGCCTTAGGAGCAGAGTAGAATGAAGCAGAAATACATAGTTTAACCACAGAGAAGAACAAATTCTTTCTCTAAATTCTCTTTTTCTCTGAAAGAAATCATTCTTTCTTTTCTGTGGTTCAACTTAAACGTAATTAGTTTTAAAAACCCTCATCGCAATTAATTTCTGTTAGTATAATTTCCTGAAGTTGTATTTCAAGAATACAAACATATAGAAGAGCTGGTAAAAGTAAATAGAAAACTATTTTATGCTGCAAGCAGGAAACGTAATAAAGTTTTCTGATCAAAAGTGGGATGAAAAGTGATTTTTGAAGAAGATTTAACGGGATAAAACAGGATTTATTTCATCTGAAGAACGGGATTGTTATATTTGTTTTGATTTGATTTTGAGTGGGCTGATTAGTGGACCAGCTTATCCGTTTTTATGGCTTCAAAAATTAACCAGTCTCGGGATATCTATTCTGATATTCAAAATCAATGGTGAAACTCAAGGTTTGACTGGATATATAGTCAGTTGCATGGGTGAGAAGCGAACTTTTTTATCTTCTTCTATATCAATAATACGCTAAGTCGTTTTTTGTAAACAGAACTCCTCCATTACTTTTGAACCAATTTCGATGATTAAGGTGTCAAAAAAATGGCCCAGATTCGTAGTTGTGCAAGTGATTTCCAATATCCAATACTGTTTTGCTTAAGGGCACAGGACACCCTCAAAGTTCAATCTTTCCCATAAATATAACATGTAGAGTAGTTTGAATTCAGTTGCATTCTAAAACAGGCGATGTTACAGTAAAACACAGGTAAACCGTAAGAACAGCTGATAGTTGATATAAACAATAAAAGATAGTTTAGCTCGATTTAGAGCAACAGGTCCACTAGTTTTTATATATTAGACATTGTTAAATCAGTTACCTAGGAACACATAATTTCAATTTAAATGTTTCTGAACAACCAGTATTCCAACTCAGTGGATATATATATCAAGAGACCAGTTCCAGTGTTGTGAGTAATAAAATATAAACAAAATTTATATAGATAAAGCAAGGAAAATGGCAATGGTAGATTTAAACAAAATTAGTTACTCTAGATCCCTATTCAAAAACGGTTATTTCACAATATAAAAGTGATAACACGTAAAACTCACAACAAAGCAACCCTCATACAAAAAATAAACTAAACATGTGAATCGCTTCACTTACATACTTCATACTTGCATTTTTATAGGCTTTTGTATTTTTTTTGTATATGGGGTTTGTGGGCTGTAAGTCGACAAAATCAAAACTGATTTTACTAATTTCAATGTTACCTTAAACGTATTAAACTCAATTAGGTATTGAAAAAATCAGATGAAAAATGAATCCTGGCCAAATGTAAATTTGAAAATCCTTCACACAGTGTTCTAACTCCTTTTTTAATATAGAGAAAACTATGTGTGTTTTCAGAATCCTGGAAAGATATTTTAGAAATGAGTGGTTTCATAACGTTTTAGTTGTAGATACAGTCAATAATTCGTTAAAAGCCACATTGATGACTTTTTGGTATTCTTGCTTATGATTAGAAATAAACATAGAAATAATGAGAAAGTTATTGACACATACTTTTAGCGAATTTCCCCTATAGGGAAGAAGCTATTACCGTAGTCGGCATGGTAAGACCTAGGCCCGGGACCATGATAACTTTTCGTTTTGAGGTCCCCAGATGCCAAAAACACCATTCGTTCAATACCGTATATATATAAATATATGTATATGTGTCCGTAGGTACGATAACCTTTGTAAAAATGGTCCAATATTGTTTAAATTTGGTTAAAACGTGTAAAGCAACAATTATGACTTAAAGTTCGAAAACCAGACAGATCGCTTTATCCGAAGGGTTATTTTAGAGGGGTTTTGAACCCTAAAAATGGGTTTTTAGAGTTTTTACATATATTATTTTAATGAATCAAATTTTAGTTTTTACCACTGGATTAGGCTTAAAAAGACAAAAAATTTGGTGTTTTGATCATTTTTCTACGTCAATTTGTTACCGAGATATTGAAAGTGCTAAACACAGTACGTTGTCCAATGTTATTCTTATGGAGAACAAGAAAAATTTTATATGTCGCTTATTTATAAACGTATCCGGACGAAACTTGGTATTTCGCTTCATTTCGTTGTGGTCTATTGATAATTGTCTAAAAAAACAATATTTTGCCGATAGTTCCCGTAGCAGCAAACCTATGTACTCAGCGCCCATGTTATTCTTATGGAGAATAAGACAAATGTTTTGCCTCACTTCATTATGAACATAAATTAATATAACTTGGTATGTAGCTTCACCTAGTTGAGTTACATTGATATTTGTATAAAAATCCATAATTTGTGTTCCTTGTTGCAGCAAACCTGCGTACTCAGCCCCCCATGTTATTCTTATGGTGAATAATTAAAATTGTATAAATTGCTTATTTATAATTGGATACAGATGAAAGTTATTATGTGGCTTCACCTGGTCGTCGTCTGTTGATATTTGCATTAAAACCTAATATTTTCTGTTCCTTGTTGCAGCAAACCTGAATAATCAATCCCCATGTTATTCTTATGGAGAGAAATTAAAATTGAATATACGGCTCATTTTTTAATATGTATCTATGAAACTTTTTAAGTGGCTGTATATGGTATATATATGCAATGAAAATTTGCTGAGTATGCAGGTTTGCTGCAACGGGGGTATATTTTTCTATTTAAACACCATATGTACAAACTCACTACTTTTAGATAATGTTTGTTTTCTCAATATTTAACTGGTTGTATGCTAGATTGTGGGGCAATAATTTTGTGGTGCAAGCTTAACTCACTTGCACTTTTGTTTTCTACAAAAAGGGGCTAACTAATTTGGCTGGTCATCCTCTCTTTTGCTTTCAGCTAATTGTCACTTGCTTTGCTCAGTCGCTCTCTTAATCACATTTCTGTGTTCAAGGTCAGTTTGTCAGCGCCTGTACAAAGACCAAACTTGCTGCCCCCCATCACACAAACCTACCTCTCCATAGCTCTGAGATAAGTCTGACAAACTTGTTGCCAACATATCACAGTACACTTCTTTCTTTAAAACAAATAATAATAAAAACAAACCTCAAAACTGAGTAGGAAGGGAATACACTGATAATAGTACACCTGTTATGAGCCTTGAGATTGAACCTTTCACTCAAATTAGTTCTCTTCTTCAGTGGTTTGTTGACAATCTGCAGTAAATACCGAAAAGACAAGGTCATTGAATTTAAACTGAGAAATTCAGTGGAAAATCCATCTAGTGTTTTCGTAGGTGAGTGTGTATTGAGTGTGAGTGAGTTGATTCTCAGCTGGTTTTTTCGGATCATGTTACCAAGGTAAAGCTTAAAATCTACAGTGGTTTGTTCATCCGTCGTAGACACTCTAAATTTGCAAATACAAATGTTCTTCTTGCAGCTTATTTTCGGTGCATTTATCCTCACATAAATTATGGCATAGCAGTTTGGGGTGCTGAATCATCGCAATGGCAATTTTCCGTTTGCAAAAGCTAGCTGTTAGATTGGTTTTTGGAATGAAGAAGACTGATTCTTGTAGAGGTGTTTTTGCCTTAGATATAATTTGCTCACGTGTTGTTGTTTATTATATTTATGAATGTCTTTCGTTTTTCATAAGAAATAAGAACTTTTTCAGTTTCGCAGTCATTACAAGCTCAGACATAACTCTACATTGACAATACCACAACATAATACAACTTAAAAAAAACACTCATATTAGAACATTATCAAATTCTTCAATGCTCTCCCCACAGAAATAAAAACAGAGACAGACAGTAAACGATTCAGAGCCAGACTTAGATCTTTTCTGATAGCTAAGGAGTATTACTGTGTTAAGGAGTTTTTTAGGGAAAATAAAGAAGTTTAGTTTGTTTTCTTAGGTTATTTATTTCTTGTTCATAAAGTATAACACTTGACAATTTTTAGTCACTTTAGAGTTTTAGTCACACTCTCCAATACCAATCAGAATGCCTTGAAGTTGTCACAAAACGATAGAGGTCAAAACAACTTCTCGATTTGAAATAGAGGAGAGCGGAAGTTGTGTTATCTGATATATAAATTTAATGTTTACGTATAATGAAGGTGCAACATGGTGAATGCACAACTTTCTTCCGAATAATGTCTATCAAAACTTATTATCAAATCTAATCAATCAACATTTCTATAAAGGGACAAAGAAATCAATGAAAAACATAAGATTATTTATTCTAGGAAATATTCCCACATAGGCAAAGCCTGTGCGTGGGGAATGAGTTCAACATTTAGTCCACTTTCATTTTTTAGGAACGCTCTCACTATCACTTTTGACTTATAAATAACACAAAATATAAATTACAGAGAAATATTTAATACATAGAAAAGGTAGCCTACTGAAAATGACAGTTAAAACAATATATAATAGCATGATTCACAACTCAAGAGATTAGTTTTTAAAGCAAAAGAGACAAAAAACAAGAAACAAAGAAGATACTAATATACACAAAAATTAGAAATCATTCGGGTTTATTTATATTTACAAATACCTCATTTTAGTACTACGGACTACAACCCCCACCCCACACCCCACAACCCATCACGAGCGCCAATTGCCCCTCCAAAAGCGTTGTGCCCGGCGCGCCCTGTGCTGGAGCAAGGCTTGCACTGCCCTACAGCCAGTACTACCCGTGTAAAATAAATTAATTTAGACTATTTTTCACAAAGTTCCGTTCAAAAGTATCTTATAAAGTATCAAAGATTCAAAAGTATCATATAAAGCCACATACCAAGTTTCATTAATATATGTTCATTAATAAGCGAGATATACAATTTTACTTATTCTCCATAAGATTAACATTGGACAACGTAATGTGTTTAGCACTCTCAATATCTCGGTAACCAATTGACGTAGAGCGATGATCAAAATACCAAATTATTTGTTTTTTTAAGCTTAATTTAATGACATAAATCAAAATTTGGGTTTAAAAATAATGATATGTAAAAAGTTCAAATACCCATTTTTGGGGTACAAAACCCACCTTAGAGTAGAGCGATCGGTCTGGTTCGCAAACTCATGAAAGCAGATGCTGCCTTACACGTTTATACCAAATTTCATCAAAATCGGACCATTTTTACTAAAGTTATCGTGCCTATGGACACGTATATGAATTTGAACGAATGGTGTTTTTGGCATCTGGGGGCCTCAAAACTAAAAGTTATTATGGTCTTGGGCCTAGGTCTTACCATGAGACCTACGGTAATAGCTTCTTCTCTAAAGGGGAAATTTGATAAAACCTATTACATTGAGTTTGTTGCTATCTTTTAATGTTTTTATTTAATAGGAGTGTTGTAAATTGTTTTTCTAATGAGTTAACAATTTTATTTGTAACTATTCTCTTTCAGGACAATGCCAAGGAACTATAAGATATGTAGTTTAAGTAATCTGTTTATTATAAGTTTATTGCTTAGATAAATTTGTAAAAACATTATTTCATCTTTCAAGTTGCCCCAGACAATACTAACTTGCAATATAATCATTTTAACATGTTTTTTTGTATTGCATTTCAAGTTACCCCTTCCCATAACTTGAAACCCTTTTTTTACTAAACTAAATTTAAAAAAATAAATTTAATTAGTGCAGTACTTAGACCTAAGCAAGGCCAAAGTTTTGGTAGAAAAAACAGCAATTTACATCAGCAAATTTAGGAATAACTTAACTTTGAACTTGAAAACTGTTTCAAGTTACCCCAGTTTATGGTAACAAATAGAACCTGCTGAACAAACTCGAGCAGATGTTTTTCTCATGTTTCTGAATTTGAATCACCCCTCATAACATATAAGCATATTGCAATTTCATTGCAGTAGTCACTAATTATATCATGTCTGTAGTAAATCTTCCATAAGATTTATAATGAAGGACGCAATGAATTTGAAGACCTGTGGATCACAGGCCTAAAGATATTGGAAATTATAAGAACAATCAAATAAGCTTACATCAACCTCTTTAATTTGATATATCGAGCATAAAAATGTGTTTATTAGAACCTAAATTAGATCTCGCTCTTCTAAAATACCTGCTTGTGATACATACCGGTACAGAGAGATTTGCAATAGGGAATTTTCTCACAAGACCCCTCAAAGTATAATTTAGTGAGTTCTTAATAATGTATAAATGCCAGATTAAGGCTCCAGTCTCCGTCTACCATAAGGCACATTGCAAGGGTTTGCTGGTTTCACTTCACAGTGGCTACATAAACCCTTTGATTAAAGTTAAAGAGTAATATTAAATAGAACTAAAAGGTATCAGGAAACTGACACATACTTTCTCCCTTTTAGCCCAACTTTAATGAATAAATGACTTACTAAATATAGAATACAAAGCACAGTCGAATTTACAGAAAATCTTTTAAACAAGTTGTTTTCAAATCATCCACCCAAATCCCTGTTTTGGAGGCACTAGAGAATCCACTGCTAAACAGTGGTTATAAGAGGGGAAATTCCCCCTATTCCCCCCCCCCCCCGCGGGGGTTATTAAGGGGCGAGTTATTTTGAATTTCCTCTGTTGGTCAATGCTAACTTGACAAGCATATCATGTTTGAATTAAATTGATCAGTAAAAAAGAGAGAAATAGTAATTTTTGTATTCCTCATAAGAATAACATTGGACAACGTACTGTGTTTTCCGCAAAATGAAAATTTAAATTTTTTCTGCAACCAGCAATTGTAGGATAGTAATTCAAAATACTAAATTATTTAGTTTTTTTTAGCTCTTTTTATTGGTAAATAGTAGTATTTTTTTTATTATTATGTTTTTTATGAAAAATCAAAAAATCATAATCTTGAAGTTTTAAGTCCTGTAATATGTGAACCCAAATTTTTACAGAAATTCGGGTTTGGTCATTTTGTTGGAAAACTAAAGCTCTACAAACGACTAGTTTAGTTAAAATCGTTAGAGCCATTTTTGAGAAATTTTGACGTTTTTGGGGGATAATTACCCTTAAAAATAAGAATTAAAAAATTTTAAAAACCGCCTTGAGATATCGTGGATTAGTACCTACATACAAAATTTCATAAAAATCAGACCATTGGTTAGGGCTCTAGCTTTGTACACATCCAGACAGACAGACATCATGTAAAAGTCACTTTTTTGGGTTCAGGGAGCACCAAAACAAATATTTCCACTAACAACTCAAATTCAAAAATTTTGATGAAAACAATACTTTCTCCATATACTATGTATAAGGGGAGTAAGTAAAAATATATACTTTTATCTTTTAACCTTTTTACATTTTAGCGAAGTCTCCCTATAGGGAAGAAGCTATTACCGTAGGGTCTCATGGTAAGACATAAGCCCGAGACCATCATAACTTTTCATTCCAAAAAAATCTGGGAATCTTTTTTTTATTAATCTTTTCTGGGATCTTTTGGTCCCAGATGCCAAAATCACCATTTGTTCAAATTTTTATATATTTATATATATAAGTATATATATATGTGTGTCCATAAGCACGATAACTCTCGTAAAAAGGTCTGAGCTTAATGAAATTTGGTACAAATGTGTAAAGTACGATTTATTTGAACGAGTTCGAAAATCAGGCGAATCGCACCATCCAAAGGGGGGTTTTTGGGGGTTTGTACCCCAGAAATGGGTTTTTTGGGATTTCCGCATGTAATTTTTATTTTAATCAAATTTTAATTTTTACCATTGAATTCAAAACAATTTGGTATTTTGATCATTGCCCTACGTCAATTGGTTACTTTGATATTGAAAGTGCTAAACACAGTACCTTGGCTAATGTTATTCTTATGTAGAAAAAGAACAATTTTATATCTCGCTTATTTATGAACATAAACTGATGAAATTTGGTATATGGCTTCATCTGGTTGTAGTTTATTGTTGATTGCACAAAAAAAACATTTTTCGACTTTGTTTTGCATAGCAGCAAACCTAGGTACTTTGTCCCCATGTTATTCTTATGAAAAATAATTCAAATGCTATATCGCTTATTTATGAATGTATACGGATGAAACTTGGTATGTGACTTCACTAAGATGAGTTATATCGATATTCGCATATAAACCCATTCTTTTGTGTTTCTTTTTGCAGCAAACCTGCGTACATCCCCAATGTTATTCTTATAGAGAATAATTAATATTTTAAATATAGCTTGTTTGTAAATATATTTCTTATGGATCCTGTTAAGTGTTTTAATGTGTTATGTTATATATTTATTGGAAATTCGCTGAGTGTACAGGTATGCTCCGACGGGGTATTTTTTAATTTATATTATCGTTATAAAAACCTTAACATATTGCATATCAAAACGATCGTTAGAATTGCTACATGTGTCCAAATTCTGTAAATTACTTCAGAGCTTTGTCCCACTGGCCCTACAAGTTTCTATGTTTATATTTGACAGGCGGTAATTTTATTTGGCCAAGTGATTATATATTTATATTTTATATCTTCCCAGTGTAACTGGGATTGTCTAGACTAGTTTTTAAATTTATTATCGATTTATCTACATAGTGTTCACTTGCTAATTGGAGGAGTTTCCTTATCTCCTGAAATTTAGTGTTTTAAACGCTTGAAGCAACAGGTAAAGTCTAAATAAATCAATAACAAAATTCAAATCCATCGCTACTATGAGTTTCAATAATGCAGTCGGTAGTTTTTTTATGTCAGTAGCAATTTTTCATATGCCAACTCTCCTTATGAACCCACGACTTTGGACTTCGCCTGTGTACGGTATGCTTAACCTCTTGGAATTTTAAAGATTGTGTTTCGCATGTTAGGTTTTTGCAGTTGATATTTGTATTCGGTGTGTAACATATTTGATATTGATGATAATCTGTATTGACTCAGCATCTGCAATTCAACTCAAATCAATCCGAAATAATGTTTAATGATATAAATTATATTACGTCAAATTAATACCAATAAACAAAAATAAATTAAAATCCTTCCCTAGGTTAGTCTTAAGTGAAGAAACAAACTCTTAAGGAAAAATTATCAAAAAATAAAAACCTGTATGCGCATCTATGAATCAGAGGGCAAACTTCTTGATAATCGTTTAAATCGGTTCAAAAAATTCAGAAGTTCTCTTAAAAAAAAATCACCTTAGGTCATTAATATAAAAAATATAGGAACGGCATACTTGAATTTTTTGTTTTGATTTTTTTTACTTGGTGAAGTTTTATTGATCCCATCCCTACTTTTACACTTGACTGAAATTTACAGCCAGTACTGCACAATATTCTACTATTGGAGACTGCAGATACCAGGTCAACATATGGAACCAGGTACATGAGAATTTCCCAAATACAGATTTCATAAAAGAATGGTACGGTTTTGACTTTTTAAATCTATATAAATAAAGCAGAGTTTGTGTCTATGTGTGGATCGCCATACGGCTAAACTACAAGGAGTTAAGACATTAAATTTCCAAGGTAGGTTCCTTTAGGTTACAGCTATTGTACCTGACTCAGTTTCTTCTAAATCCTCTAGGGCTACTCCCCGTGGGATATCCAAAATTCCAATGTTAATCAAATGAGTCCATACAGTTACAGTTTTCTGCTATTTATTTAATGTTATTCAAATTAACAGCTGACATTAGTAATTTACTTTGAGAGAAAAAACAGCTGATCGTACAAGAACAAATATTCCAAATACTAGCCAAATGTATTCCGCAGGAATAGTATTATGACAAATGGTATTGTGAACTTCCCCTCCAACGATGATCCCCCCCACTCTTCTGCTGGCATCCCCTACTCAAGCTTCACGAAGATCCGCACGAGGTCTACCTCGGTGAAACCAGTATAATCAGCTAGTAATTAATATGAGGATTTCAACAAAATAATTTTGTTTAGAACTTTTTGGGTTGTTTGGTGTTTAACCCATTGGCATAGACATACGAGCTGGTCTCGTTCCTTACTTGTAATTTTATTAACCTGTGAATTGGAGTGTAAAATTGGTGTTTTAAAATGGATTAATGGCGTATTTTAATTAAAATATTGTATTCTTTCAGTTTAGAGAGTCGCACTGGCACACACACAGTAGACATAAGTAAAAGTTAGCAAAATCAGTGTTGACCATGTGCAAGTCTCAAAGAATTAACCGATCCCGTCAACTTCCAAGCAAGCCTGCCACCGTTAGTTTTACTTGGGCCCTCCCACCAACGTTGCCACAGACCGGTTAACTCATTGAGAGTTGCACAACTGGTCAGTTTTGGTCGTGTGCGGGAATCGAACCCACGAACATCGTATCACCACCTGGCCAAGGTGTTTCCACGACGTAGCCAACTCAGCTAACACGACCAAAGGCCTGGCGGCGATATTAAGGTTTTTCAGCCAGTCCGCGCCCCTAGCGGATAGAACCGTAGACGCCCGCGGTCATTGGTTACATATTTTGCTACTAGAGTGTAGCACCAATCAATTCCCGTTATTTACTTGGTGAAGTTTTATTGATCCCATCCCTACTTTTACACTTGACTGAAATTTACAGCCAGTACTGCACAATATTCTACTATTGGAGACTGCAGATACCAGGTCAACATATGGAACCAGGTACATGAGAATTTCCCAAATACAGATTTCATAAAAGAATGGTACGGTTTTGACTTTTTAAATCTATATAAATAAAGCAGAGTTTGTGTCTAGGTGTGGATCGCCATACGGCTAAACTACAAGGAGTTAAGACATTAAATTTCCAAGGTAGGTTCCTTTAGGTTACAGCTATTGTACCTGACTCAGTTTCTTCTAAATCCTCTAGGGCTACTCCCCGTGGGATATCCAAAATTCCAATGTTAATCAAATGAGTCCATACAGTTACAGTTTTCTGCTATTTATTTAATGTTATTCAAATTAACAGCTGACATTAGTAATTTACTTTGAGAGAAAAAACAGCTGATCGTACAAGAACAAATATTCCAAATACTAGCCAAATGTATTCCGCAGGAATAGTATTATGACAAATGGTATTGTGAACTTCCCCTCCAACGATGATCCCCCCCACTCTTCTGCTGGCATCCCCTACTCAAGCTTCACGAAGATCCGCACGAGGTCTACCTCGGTGAAACCAGTATAATCAGCTAGTAATTAATATGAGGATTTCAACAAAATAATTTTGTTTAGAACTTTTTGGGTTGTTTGGTGTTTAACCCATTGGCATAGACATACGAGCTGGTCTCGTTCCTTACTTGTAATTTTATTAACCTGTGAATTGGAGTGTAAAATTGGTGTTTTAAAATGGATTAATGGCGTATTTTAATTAAAATATTGTATTCTTTCAGTTTAGAGAGTCGCACTGGCACACACACAGTAGACATAAGTAAAAGTTAGCAAAATCAGTGTTGACCATGTGCAAGTCTCAAAGAATTAACCGATCCCGTCAACTTCCAAGCAAGCCTGCCACCGTTAGTTTTACTTGGGCCCTCCCACCAACGTTGCCACAGACCGGTTAACTCATTGAGAGTTGCACAACTGGTCAGTTTTGGTCGTGTGCGGGAATCGAACCCACGAACATCGTATCACCACCTGGCCAAGGTGTTTCCACGACGTAGCCAACTCAGCTAACACGACCAAAGGCCTGGCGGCGATATTAAGGTTTTTCAGCCAGTCCGCGCCCCTAGCGGATAGAACCGTAGACGCCCGCGGTCATTGGTTACATATTTTGCTACTAGAGTGTAGCACCAATCAATTCCCGTTATTTACTTGGTGAAGTTTTATTGATCCCATCCCTACTTTTACACTTGACTGAAATTTACAGCCAGTACTGCACAATATTCTACTATTGGAGACTGCAGATACCAGGTCAACATATGGAACCAGGTACATGAGAATTTCCCAAATACAGATTTCATAAAAGAATGGTACGGTTTTGACTTTTTAAATCTATATAAATAAAGCAGAGTTTGTGTCTAGGTGTGGATCGCCATACGGCTAAACTACAAGGAGTTAAGACATTAAATTTCCAAGGTAGGTTCCTTTAGGTTACAGCTATTGTACCTGACTCAGTTTCTTCTAAATCCTCTAGGGCTACTCCCCGTGGGATATCCAAAATTCCAATGTTAATCAAATGAGTCCATACAGTTACAGTTTTCTGCTATTTATTTAATGTTATTCAAATTAACAGCTGACATTAGTAATTTACTTTGAGAGAAAAAACAGCTGATCGTACAAGAACAAATATTCCAAATACTAGCCAAATGTATTCCGCAGGAATAGTATTATGACAAATGGTATTGTGAACTTCCCCTCCAACGATGATCCCCCCCACTCTTCTGCTGGCATCCCCTACTCAAGCTTCACGAAGATCCGCACGAGGTCTACCTCGGTGAAACCAGTATAATCAGCTAGTAATTAATATGAGGATTTCAACAAAATAATTTTGTTTAGAACTTTTTGGGTTGTTTGGTGTTTAACCCATTGGCATAGACATACGAGCTGGTCTCGTTCCTTACTTGTAATTTTATTAACCTGTGAATTGGAGTGTAAAATTGGTGTTTTAAAATGGATTAATGGCGTATTTTAATTAAAATATTGTATTCTTTCAGTTTAGAGAGTCGCACTGGCACACACACAGTAGACATAAGTAAAAGTTAGCAAAATCAGTGTTGACCATGTGCAAGTCTCAAAGAATTAACCGATCCCGTCAACTTCCAAGCAAGCCTGCCACCGTTAGTTTTACTTGGGCCCTCCCACCAACGTTGCCACAGACCGGTTAACTCATTGAGAGTTGCACAACTGGTCAGTTTTGGTCGTGTGCGGGAATCGAACCCACGAACATCGTATCACCACCTGGCCAAGGTTTTTCCACGACGTAGCCAACTCAGCTAACACGACCAAAGGCCTGGCGGCGATATTAAGGTTTTTCAGCCAGTCCGCGCCCCTAGCGGATAGAACCGTAGACGCCCGCGGTCATTAGTTACATATTTTGCTACTAGAGTGTAGCACCAATCAATTCCCGTTATAGGCTACTGCAAATAGAATAAAACTACTACCTCAATGGGTTAATGTAAAAATAGTACTATTATTTTATGAAAGACATGTATAGTGGGCCAAATTTCCTTTAAAATTTTGTTTTAATGGTGTGTTTATTATTTCCTTTCCGTGTGTTCGTTTTATCGTCATACTATTAGTTTTGAAATAAAAAATTCCTTCCCACACATCAGTGAGCTGCATTGAAAATTTGTAGTTTTTATACTTCATATTGTTAAATAAGTTACCTAGTAACATTAACACAATATTTTTTAAAATTATTTCACAAGTTTGATGGTTTAAATCCTGCTCTCCATTTATAAGAACTGTGCTGGGAACGACGGTTGTGAGTAAAACACCGATTTAAAAATATGGATATTAGAATCATTAAAGCATACTAGTTAGGACTTTGAATCTCTTATGCACACTTTGATTCATATAAAAGAAAATATGTTTGAATGTACTGTGATGCAAATATGCATGAAATGGGATTGCTTGAGTTTTCTAGTTTCTGACTAGGCCCACACAAGTCCAGGACTACCTTAAAACTGGTCTATACCAGTTTTGAGGCTGACATTGGGTATAGCAAATGAACTTGTCATTACACATGGTAAGTCTTTTGGCTGCCCATTATGACAAACTTCCCTTTCACCTTTGGTCCCTCCATTTGCAGCGGCTAGGGACAGAATCTCCGGGTTTGGTCCCCAACCTGCCAACCTGAGAATGGATGGTCCCTGGCTGTTATACATGGATACCCTGTCAGTTGAGTTGACCAGTTGGAGGGCAGAATGCAGGTCCCCTGTTTGAGGGCCTCACCCCAGCTGTCACAGGGGTACAGGAGTTGGCCCTCTGAAGGGTCGATTTGGCTGCCGTCCCAACCCACACTTTCCTTTCCTGCTATATCCTATCTTTCCGGTAACCTGCGCAATATTCCCCCTTGTGGAAGATGTAACTAGATTAGGTTTCCTAAACCGCAACAATGATGATGATGATAGGCCCACACAATTCCAGCACATTAGTAATTCCAGGAGCCAGGATCATTAATTAGTGTTAGGGACCAATATAAATCGAGAATTACATAAGTTACAGTTAAATAAGGAAAGCCATATTACTCCAGATTTTGGTCTGGCCGTTACAAAAATCACACATTTAAACATTATTAAATTTATGGTTGAATGACTTTGTCTTCCAATACACATTATACAATGGGCATCGTCTTAATAATTTAGTAAACTAGGGGCTTGTAGGGGCAAAAGCCCCTAAAAAACCAAAATACATAAATTTTTTATCAACCTTCATTGGTCATTTATAAATAAGCACTGATTTTCTAGCATTATAATATAATATTATTATACTGTCTTATGTTTTTAATAAAATGTCCATTCCTAAACAACTATACATTGCTGTAGTTTAAAAGTAAACAAACTGAATAAGTACAGCTGGTATCAATATCAAAGGCTAATTTAACTCTGTGGCACAGCTGTTTTAATTTCAAAAGATGTAAACAAATTAAACCCCATGTTGTTTTAATGGGAAAAGTTTTATTCTGTTGCGAATTTATGGTAAAAAAATAAGAAAAATGAATAGTTTTCCCTCAAAATTCACGTCAAGACCTTTAAAATGATACCCCTCCCATCCTTCTACGGCCATCCAGTCACTCACAATTTCTTTACAAAAATTTTACTTACGGAATTATATATAGAGATAATACTACTAATAACTCATGCACACTTTGATTCCTATAAAAGAAAATATGTATGATGCATGAGTGGGATCTCTTGAGCTTTCTAGTTACTGACTAGGCCCGCACAATTCCAGCACATTAGTAATTCCAGGAGCCGGGATCATTAATTAGTGATAGCGTTATACCAATATGAATTGAGTGACTTAAGTTACAGTTAAATGTGGAAGGCCCTATTGCTCCAGATTTTGGTCTGGCCGTTACATAAATCAAGTAGAATAAGTTTGTCTTTTAATATCCACATTATACAATATATAATGGTTATCGTTAATAACCATTAATAACACCAACAGTTATCCCACTCTGACCACACTGTATGGCACAATTCATCCCTAATGTTGTGAAGGCTGAGCTAGTTCTTATGCTTAGTGCTTGAACATCTGAGATTCTGAGTTACAAACTAGGTTTTTAACAGAAACCCCATATGAAATCCCATGGTTCTGAGATCCGGAGACTGTGGGAGGCAGAATATGGAGATGTGTGAGCACTCATATCACCTACCTTTATTGCAGTTTATGTTTTAAGGTTTTTTTTAAGTTTTAAGTAACATCTATGACTCAGCTGATCTTGGGAAATAACGTTAGAAGAACCATTATCAGATTACTACCGTATAGCCATCTTTCAAATTATATAAATTTGCTTGACCGTAGATTATACAGTATCAAAAGTTCAGATTTGTTGAGACACCCAGGATACCTCTTAAAGGCTACATTTATTGTAACATGAAACAACTTTTGAAAACATTTCAACTTCTTTTTGGTAAAGACCTTTACTTTAGAGTCTAGAATTTATTTAGGTGGGTGGAAGTGACAATTTACTTAAATTATAGGAAAGTTGGCCTTGAGCACGCAAAGCCGTGAAAATAGTTTATGTATGCTTCTTCTCTTTTAAGGGAAACCCTTATGTGACCATATCAAAATCTGTTTTAAACTGCATTTTTAGTTTTGTTTAAATTGGTAGTGTTGACAATATATTTCCTGACCTATAAACCATGATCTAGATTAGATTTCAATATTTCATAGTTTTTAAGATCTTGTAATGTCCAAAGAAATAATATTGGGCGACTCTGAACCCAAAATACATTTTCCATTGGGAAAAAATACTTTCCAAAAACTATTTGATATGGTCTTTCCATTTATACATTTTACTTCTATGCATTTGAATGATTATAATTATGTAACAAATTCCAAACTGCTAGTATTAAGCATTTAGCACAAAAAGCGTTGGTCTCTACATGTGTTTTTCAGGTAAGTAAATTTCACAATTATATAAATTAGAAATGTAGTTTAAGCTGGACTTTTATAAATTGGCAAATGAGTCCAAGATTTTCTTGCATTTTCGCTTCTTTAGCTTTAGCCTTTGGTTAGCACATTATACCACCTCTACACTCGGGCTAAATGTTTGTGTTGAGACACTCGGGTGAGTCACTCAGCGAGTTACTCGGGATTCTGCTGATCTTTTGTCGCAAAAGCCACATGGGATTATGCTAATCACCAAGTATATAGTTAACTTTAAAGTACTACAAAGAGTTACAATTTCTGGCTGTATGATGATATAAATATATCAATAGCTTGATTATTGATGAAAATGAAAATAACAGATTGTGTTCCCAAACAGCATAGTTACTGTAACTTTGATATAAATATAAATTTGGCAAAAATAAACATAAATTCATTATACCCCCTCTAATCCGATCTCGGATGGTTTGATTACTGACTTAGTCGCACTGTGCCGCTATCAGTGTTTGAACATATCCTACGCATGGTTCTTTTCGGTAGGAACCATCATTGATAACCATCAATAATATTAAATCTATAAATACATTTCAATATTCTCAGTTTAAACTACAGTTTATCATGTTTTCATGTAAATATGGTTGCCGTATGTCCTGTTATTATGGTTTCCAGTTCACCATATTAGTCACTTAATGATGGGTGTGTTAATGCATTCAGCCAATAAAAGTAAATTAAAAACATAAAAATCTTAAAAGATTTATTCAAAGATTTACTTAAGCTATCCTGTTTTTTTTTTATTTATTTTTTCACTAACCGCTAAATAACTTTATAAAAATGGTGTAGAAAAATTGTAGTGGTAGTACCACAGAGTATGAGGCTATTTTATAGACTTTGATTTATTTTTTTATAAGACTGTTGTTAAAATTTGAAGTTTATAATATGCATTTCCTTACAAATCTTAAAATATAAAAATAATCCCTATTTCCCTTGGTCACGCCATAACTTGAGAATGAGGGCACCAAATTGAATAATTCTTTTTCTGTTGTGATCGTTAATGTCAGGACAAGGTTTTTAGCAAAGAAAGTTGTTAATCCAACCTAAGGGCTCTGTCCCACTGGCCTTCAAAGTTCCCATTGATTTGATCAAAGTTCAGTTAGTTACGATGAAAGGCATAAAAATATGTTCACTATGGAAATAATGGCAACTCTAACTCTTTTCAAAGTGACTATGTACACGTCCGACGTAAGCCGCTACCGCTTAGTTAGGTTAGGTTAGGAGGTTTTCGTTACGTGTCACTGGCTCTCAATCTGTTTTAAAAATCACAGGAAAAGTAATGTACGGTGCATTATTTGGAACGGAAGTGAACAGTAGCGGCTCACGTCGGAAGTGTACGTAGCCTCTGCCAACTCTTTTTTCTATGCCGAAGTTAGCACTATATAAGAATAGGTGAGTGAGCGTAGCAAACAAGCTCATCCAGGAGGCGAGTGAGCGAAGCGAACGAGCTCATCTTGAAAATGAACGAGTATTTGACATAAAACAAATTCAATGACATTAGGGCAGGACATGGTCTGTCGGGCCAGCTAGTAAAGATTTAGGCCTACAAATTTAATCTACGATAGATTTCTACCTCAGACTGCTTCATGTGTTTGTTTTCTCTTTTGTTGCAGGTGACCTCCAGGAGAGACTCCCCTATTTCAAGAACCAACTTTCACTTTGTATGGGCTTAACCCACTACTCATAGCCCACACACCAAGGTGGCCCAAAAGGTAATTTTTCAGGAATCTAATGAGGCCTGTAAAATAACCTATTCCAGTCCCTTTAAACAAATCAACTTTACCATTAAAAGGTTGAAGTATAGTAATGCTTCAAATCCATCGTGACCATTCTAATTTTTTATATATTTTAGGTAATTATTACTCCCTTAAAATCTCCTTTAAATGCTATAGCAATATTTCATATAATTAAGAACAACATTCCACATATTTTTTCTAACTCAATATATCCTATCATCTAAATATCTTCATTCTCCCAGCCCCAAGTTTCCAGGCCACCTTGTCCCCCTGCTCCTGAATCCCACCCCTTTGACACTGTCACCGCGACATTCTTGTAGGATAATTGGACGAAAGTGCACTGACCAGATCCCACGAGGTATGGTTATCGAGACTTTTGATCCCTACACCTTAGAAGTCCAAGTTAGAATCGTTCACTCCTCGTGGGTGAACCGAACCCTTCTAGGTGTCCAACGAGGCGACTCACAGTTCACTCTCCGCTCACATTTACATTTGGAAATGATTCTGCAACAATCGGCTTTCATCCTCTGAAGCCGATACACTCTGAGATTCGTCTTTCCTGGACTACTGAATAGAGAAACTCCACAACTCTCTCATCTGCTTCTCCACCCGTGATCCTACCCTTGTGCTGACTGTGGGAGAACAGCCTGTCAAGTCCAAAGATCCACCAGCTGCTTCTACTACCCATTTGTGGTTAGTATTAATTTTTAAATCATTATATTTTAGCTAAAATCCTCGTTTGAAAGATTAGTGTTTTGGGTAAGTACATGTATTTGTAGAAAAACAGTTTGGAATTTGTTACATTGAATTGGTTAAAATACAAACTATTATAAAGATGTTTAATACTCATTCTATTATGGTAATAAATCCCAGCACACTTAAAAAATAATCACTATCAGGAAACTAACACATACTTGCTCCTGACTTTCCAAATTCAATGAATGAATTTATTTTTATTTACTAAATATAATATATTAGCTGCCATCGTTCCCGGTTTCACCCGGGAATACCACAGTTGTGTGTGCTGCATTCTGTGGTTGAAATTTTCATCAGCTCAAACCAAAGTGAATGTCCATAAGAATAACACAGGATTGAAACTTTAAGCCCCGTGGGGCATAGCCCTATGGGAATTTCTTAAAATCCCTTCTTAGTGGGTGCCTATATGCTATAAGAGGAGTCTACATGAAAAATTTCATGCTTCTAGGTGCAATGGTTTGGCCTGGGCGTTGATCGGAATTTCGTATTTATAGATATAGATGAAGTATATGGTACTTAAAATTTACTATGAAATTAAAATTTAACAACTTTATGATTTGCATGATAAATATGTTGTTACAACTGCAGGATATAATTAAAAACAACACTTCAAATTATATTTACACATACTACTCTTCTTGCATACAGCGCAGGTCAAAGATGTAAAAACAGAAAAGTTATCCAACAAACATTTTCTGCATGTACTTTAAAGACCCCCTCTTTCACCCGGATGGTACAGCTCGCTTGACAGCCTGTAGACGTAGGAAGGAGCGTGACCCCTGCTGAAAAATAAATATAAAGTAGATTACTTTTCTTATCAAATCACATTAAACCAACAATTAGTTTTGTTTTCACTAAACCTATAAAACGAGTTCGCACGCAGCACGCTGACGTGAGAGAAGTGAATTTCCACTTAAAAAACTTAATCAAAAACAAAATCAGTGTTAAAACATATATTTATTCCAATTTGTATCTAAATCAGAAAACGCTGACGTGAGAGAAGTGAATTTCCACTTAAAAAACTTAATCAAAAACAAAATCAGTGTTAAAACATATATTTATTCCAATTTGTATCTAAATCAGAAAACATTTATTTTTTTGGCTGTTCTGATGCTCCTGGTTCCATTTACCTGCAATGTTGGGAATACAATATTGCACATTATAAGGTTAGGAGAAGGTCCAGTCAGGATTTAAAGTAGACGTGAGGTTGCTGGGGATGATAAAAATAAACCAAAAAATGAATAACAGGCTTTTCTAATGGAAAACTCCCATAAGCAATGTACTGTGTTTAGTCGATGTACATTTTCTTTAATAACCCGGTAAATATTTGTGCTAGAAAGATGACAGAGGGCTTAAATCTTTTGCCTTACTTATCTCCTACTTTTTACATGCAATTATTTTACATCCAGGGCTTTTCTGACCCTTTTTTGCGCCCAAAAACTCAAAATTTTAAATAATAATCCTCAAAAAAGGGGGTTAGAGTTAACTGATTGTTTTGGCCAACAATCTTGTCCAATTCATTGTAGAAAGGAATGTCTCTACCAAATTTGAAGTAAATCGGACAAAATATGTGACCACTAGAGTGCAAACACACACACACACACACACACACACACACACACACACACACACACACACATATATATATATATATAATTTTGAACGACCCCAATAACGTGTTCAGGGGGTCACGTTAGGAACTTCTATATTGGTTCCGGGCTTAAGTTTCACCGTGCAGGTCATGCTAATAGTTCACTTTTCCATAGGAAATTCACTAATAAATTGTTTTACATTGGTATAAACATGTAAAGCAGCATTTATGGTGACCCCTTCCCGCCCCGCCGGACAGTGCAGTGACGTCACTGCGCTGACAGCCGCTAACCACGCGCTTGGCGCAAATGCTAAATGAATACTTTTTCCCAACAAATTTCTACGAATCTGTATGTCTAAATCTATTGTCCAAGGGCCCTTCCATTCACTCGTTTCCTCTCGTACACGTGTACTGATCTATTTTTGAATATTCTCAAATATAATCTTGGTATTTGGCTCAGAAAGTGGTAAGTGTTTGCTTACTAAGCACAGTGAGCTTGATCAGTTTATTTACTTCTTGTTTTGTTTGTAGTGTTGTAGTATCATGCGTGTACAGTACTTGTGATTGCCATGAGTTTAATTATTTGTTGTTATTGATTTAGTTTTCACCACTATTGTTTGTAAGACTAGTTTTTAAAAAGCCCTGGAAATTATTAATGAATTCCTCAATTATTTTAGTAAATATTTATGTATAATTAACAAATATTATTTGTACATACTAGGTATGACGAGCATCTAAATATGGGACATAGGGCGCATTACTGATACATACAATAAAATTGCCTTATGAAATAATTAATACATTTTTAATTATTATTAAACTACGTTTATGTTTATTTAGACTAAATGTGTGTTGGATATAAGTCTGTTTTATCTATAGCAATCAAAGTGCTAAACATCTCAAAAGTTTTTACAAACAGTACTTTTATAAAGTTTAATCGTTTAATCATACATAAAACTATTCTTGTGGGAAAAAGCGTGACTGTGGGAGGTATGGTCACCGTGCCTATATCGTGTTTTGTGACATCACAGCAAATACAGGGTGTTTAAGAGTGCACAGTACTAATATTGTATAAGCTTCTTTCTGACACAATTTACAGTAAAAACGTTCCGGTTGTGGTCTATTTATATTTGCATTAAACCCCTTTTCTAGTCGGCCTCATTACAACAAACCTGTGTAATCAATCAGTCATCCTCCATAATCTTATCGGTATCATAATCTGTACCTATATAAATGTATATAAAAAAAACTATAACAGGTGAGTGCTTATTTTTCATTATCTAAGCGCTTTATTTTTCTTAAGCAAAGTTGTTTCTTAAATTCCCGCATGACTCCGCTGCCGCTAAAGGAGGATTTTTGCTGTTTTCAAAAACATAATGTGACTTTAACTACTTTCCTTTATTTTTAAATTGATCAAAATCATTCTTCTGATCATAGTATTTAAATTTTATTTTTATAAACCGATAAAAAACTAATGGTTTTTCAACGTGATTCCATTTAATGTAATACAAATCTCTATTTCTTACTAAATCGTTTATAAATAGTTCAGCTGCTTTTGAAAATTATATTGCAATAAAGCCTGATTCATCTACAAAATAAGGGTGAAGTCATGTAATCACGGTGTCTAATAGAACACAAGATTCAGCCGTGGAAGTTTTAGGGATAAAGCACTGGTAGCGCGGTACTTCGAGCCGGCTGTCAGCGCGGTGACGTAGCGGGTCGCGTGACAGAGGGGGTCAGCTCACAGGCGAAATGTTACGGCCCTTCTTACATGGCCCTGCGAGTATCTAGGTTTGCTGCTTCGGGAATCATAGGAGAAAAATTTTTTTGTGCAAACGACAATAAACCACAATCAGATGAAGCCAAGTGAACAGGAATTGTTTTAGCGAATTTCCTCTATAGGGAAGAGGTTATTACCGTAGTCGGCATGGTAAGAACTAGGCCCGGGACCATGATAACTTTTCATTTGGTTGGTGTCCCCAGATTCCAAAAACACCATTCGTTCAGATTTATGTATATATATATATATATATATATATATATATATATATATATAAAATAGCTGTTTCCCGCAGCTTCGCTTGCGCCAAATTAAAACATATTAACCAACTAGAAACTGACCAGAACTATCAAATCTTTGTTTAGTTTTACCATATGACTTCTTTTGCCCTAACCGACAAACAACTACAGCTGGTAATTTTATAAACGAGTTCGCACGCAGCACACGCTGATGTGAGGGAAGTGAAGTTCTGCATTAAAACCTTTAAAAAATGTAATAAAGGGTTTGAAACAACTCTGGTAACATTTTTTTAAATTGGAAAATGTTATTTTTTGGCTGTTCTGATGCTCCTGGTTATATTTAAATTGACTATTAGGATGGCAATATTGTATATTATAATGTTAGTAGGAGGTATAGTCAGGATAACAAGTTGGTATAGGGGTATTGGGGGTGATAAAACTACATAAATATATGAAAAATAGCCTTTTCCAGTGTAAAATCCCCATAAGACAACGTACTGTGTTAAGACAATTAATAATTTCTTTAATAACTCGGTAAATATTTATGCTAGAATGATGAAGAAAGTCTTAAAATTTTTGGAATTTTACGTACAATAATTTGATATGCAATAATGTTAAATTCGGGGCTTTTCTGACCATTTTTGGGCCCAAAAAATCAAAATTTGGAAAAATAAATTCCCCAAAAAGGGGATTAGGGTTGTCCGATTGTTTTGCCCAACAAACTTGTCCACCCGTTTACAGAAGGCAAGGTTCCTACCAAATTTCAAGTAAATCGGACAAAAATTGCAACCCTGGAGTGCGAACACATATATATAAAGTTTTTAGCGACCCCCCAAAACGTGTTCAGGGGGTCACGTTAGGAATATCTATGGTGGTCCCAGGCTTAAGTTTTACCATGCGGGTTATGCTAATAGTTCACTTTTCCATAGGAAATTCACTAATAAATGATTTCCTTCCATTGGATTTGCATTAGAACTTACAGGACCCGTGGGGAGGAGTCCTAAGGTTGGATGCGGTCATTATCAGGTCTGTATGTTAATGTGATATGTAAGCTATATTCATGCAAAATTTCAGCTTAATCGGTCTGGTAATTTAGCCGTGATGGAACTCCAAATATCCATACGTGCATCCAAACAAACATCCTAACTTTCACATTTATAATATTAAGTAGGATATATATGTGTCCGTAAGCACAATAACTTATAAGCACTATAAACATGTAAAGCAGCATTTATGACTTTAAGTTTGAAAACCAGACAGATCGACCTATCCGAAGGGGTATTTTGGGGGGGTTTTGTACCCCAAAAATGGGTTTTTTGAATTTTTTACATATAATTTTTGAAAAAGTCAAATTTTAGTTTTAACCATTCGATTCAACTTAAAAAAACACACAATTTGGTATTTCGATCATTCCTCTACGTCAATTGGTTACCGAGATATTGAAAGTGCTAAACACAGTACGTTGTCTAATGTTATTCTTATGGAGGAAAAGAAAATTTTTTTATCTCGCTTATTTATGAACGTATACTGACGAAACTTGGTATACAGCTTCATCTCGTTGAGGTCTATTGATATTTGCTCCAAAAAATCTTTTTTGCATAACTCTCCCGTAGCAGCAAACCTGCGTACTCAGCCCCCATGTTATTCTTATGGATAATAATTAAATGCTCTGTCTCCCTTAATTATGAACATAAATGAATAAAAACTGGTATACGACTTCACCTAGTTGAGTTATATTAGCATGAAAACCCATTTTTTGTGTTCCTTGTTGCAGCAAACCTGCGTACTCAGCCCCAATATTATTCTTATGGAGAATAATTAAAATTGTATATATCGCTTATTTGTGAATATATTTTTATGAAACTTGGTAAGTGGCTTTATGTAGTGTTAAGACATTTATATCTCCATTGGAAATTCGCTGAGTATGCAGGTTTGCTGCGACGGGGGTATTTTTAAGGTATCACATGTCAAAATGAACCCTGCAATTGAAGTAGAGCAATGATCAAAATACCAAATTGTTTGTTTTTTAAGCTTAATTAAATAGTAAAAGTTAAAATTAGATTAAAACGAGTTTGCACGCAGCACACAGATGTGAGGGAAGTGAATTTCCACATAACAACTTTTAAAACTCAAAATCAGTGTAAAAACATATGTTTATTCCAATTTTTATTAAAATCTGAACACAGTGATTTTTTGGCTGTTCTGATGCTTCTGGTGTCATTTACCTGCAAAGTTTGGAATACAATTTTGCGCATTATAATGTTAGGAGAAGGTCCAGACAGACTTGAAAGTATGCGTGAGGTTGCTGGGGATGATAAAAGTACTCTAACAAAGGTATAACAGGCTTTTCTAGTGTAAAACCCCCATAAGACAACGTACTGTGTTTAGTCAAAACACATTTTCTTTAATAACTCGGTTAACATGTATGCTAGAATGACGAGGGAGGGCTTAAAACGTTTGCCTCACAATGCCCATCTTTCTACATGCATTAATTGTACATACTGTACAGGGCTTTTCTGACCCTTTTTGGGCCCAAAAACTCTAAATTTGAACGATTAATCCCCAAAAAAGGGGTTTAGAGTTTTCCAATTGTTTTGACCAACGAACTTGTCCAACTGATTACAGAAATAAATGTCCCTATCAAATTTTAAGTAAATCGGACAAAAAATGTGACCGCTACAGTACAAAAACACACACACACACACACACACACATATATATATATATATATACAATTTTGAGCGACCCCCCATAACGTGTTCAGGGGGACACATTAGGAACGTCTATGGTGGTTCCGGGCTTAAGTTTCACCGTGCGGGTCATGCTAATATTCACTTTCCAAAGGAAATTCAGTAATAAAAATTACATGTGAAAACCCAAAAAAAATTTTTGGGGTACAAAATCCCCCTTGGGATAGTGCGATTTGTCTGGTTTTCGAACTCGTACCAATAAATGGTACTTTACACATTTGTACCACATTCCATTAAGATCGGACCTTTTTTTACAAGAGTTATAATGCCTACGGACACATAAATATATATCAAATCTCATAGATAGTGTTCAACATGGTTTTCGTTCAAATAAATCGGTGACTACTGCTACTGTGGGCTTTGTTGAATATATTATTGAATCAGTTGATAAAGGAGAAGTTTGTGTGGGAATTTTCATGGATTTGTCAAAAGTATTTGGCACTGTCCATCATCTTACACTCTTACATAAACTATAAAGACACTTGGTGTTCATGGAACTGCCTTGAAGTGATTCGAGTCATACCTGTTGGGAAGATTTCAGTTTGTTGAATTAAGTCATAAGGAATTTAATAAAGTTTCAAAAGAAAAATCAAATTTAAAATTAATAGCACATGGGAGTCCCCCAGGGATCTGTTTTAGGTTCACTCCTCTTTGTCTGCTATGTAAAAAATATTGCACAAACTCTTCAAAAAATACTACAAGACAACTTGGTGTTTATGCAGATGATTCAAATCTGAAAGTGTCAGCAAAAACCGTTGAAGATGTTGACATTTTATCTTTCCTGGAATTGGCAAATGTAATAGACTTTAAAAAAATCATAAATTAAAATTAAATTCATCAAAAATTAATTTTGTTTCCTTCAAGACTGTTCAGTGCAGTAGAAAGCTTGAACCAACAATTGCAATCGATTCTAGGCTAATAGAAATAAAAAAGTTTACTAAATTTTTGGAGCTGGATATAGATGAGAATTTGAGTTGGAATTGTCATGTGGAAATAAAAGGGTTTTTTGAAAATTAACTCAGGAATTTACGTTATACAAAGGATGTCATTTGTATGCACTGATATAAGTGTGTTACAAATGAAAACCAAACCCATATTCACTCCCATATTTCATTTGGCTTGGCTTTATATGGTCAACAACAAAATAAAACTGAAATTAAATTTTGAAGACACAAAAGAAAGCTGTCAGAATAATTTTCAATTTGAGACCTGATCATTCTGCAAAAGAATATTTCAAAACTTTAAAAATATTAACTGTATATATGGACAGTATATTTATGATATGGTATTTAGCAATTCAAATCCTTTAAAACAGAAATATGTTCAGTCTCACCAATATGATACTCAAAATAAAAATACCATCATACCCATTCACCATAGATTAGCATTTTATGAAAAAAAACCTTCATATATTGGATCAAAATTCTTATATAGACTTCCTATTTTGTTAAAAACTGAAAATTAAGATGTTAAAAAATTATTTATTTGAAAAACCATTATACTCATTTGAGGAGTTTTATAACACTTTTAGCCTTTAGTTTTCAGTTTGGAATTTGACACTATTCTCATGTATTATGGATACATATTTTGAAAAAATTGATGTGATTTGATATATATATATATATATATATATATATATACATATAATACCCCTGTCGCAGCAAACCTACTCCAATGAAATTCCAATGAATATATATGCCTCAATAACACATTAAGCCCTTTTCCCAAGATTCATAAGAAATATATTCACAAATAAGCGATATTTAAAATACAAGTTATATTCTCTATAAGAATAACATTGGGGATGAGTACGCAAGTTTGCTGCAACAAGGAACACAAAATAATGTGTTTTTATGCAAATATCATTAGAACTCATCTAAGTGATGTCGCATACCAAGTTTCATCTATATACATTCCTAAATAAGCGATATATAATATTTGAATCATTCTCTATAAGAATAATATGGGGACCGAGTACCTAGGTTTACTGCTAAGGGAACCTAAGGCGAAAAAATTGTTTTTTTGTGCAAACAACAAGAAACCACAACCAGATGAAGCCATATACCAAGTTTTGTCTGTTTATGTCCATAAATAAGCGGGATATAAAATTGTTCTTTTTCTCCATAAGAATATCATTAGACAACATTCTGTGTTTAACATTTTCAATATCTCAGTAACCAATTCACGTATAGCAACTGTCAAAATACCAAATTATTTGTTTGTCAAGCTGAATTCAATGGTGAAAATTAAAATTTGATTTAAATAAAAATTACATGTGACAACCCCAAAAAACCCATTTTTGGGGTACAAAACCCCCAAAAATCTCCCTTTGGATGTGCAATTCGTCTGTTTTCGAACTCGTTCAAATAAATGGTACTTATTTACACCTTTGTACCAAATTTCATTAAGATCGGACCTTTTTTTACGAGAGTTGTCGTCCTTACAGATATATATATATATATATATATATAAATAAATAAGTAAATAAATATAAATATATATATATATATATATATATATATATATATATATACATTTAAACAAATTTGAACGAATGGTGTTTTTGGCATCTGGGTTCCTCTAAACGAAAAGTTATCATGGTCCCGAGCCTAGGTCTTACCATGCCGACTACGATAATAGCTTCTTCCCTACTGGGGAAATTCACTAAATAGTTAAATACCCCCGTCGCAGCAAACCTGCATACTCAGCGAATTTCCAATGAATATATAACATAACACATTAAAACACTTAACAGGATTCATAAGAAATGTATTCACAAACAAGCGATATTAAAAATATTAATTATTCTCCATAAGAATAACATTGGGCATGAGTACGCAGGTTTGCTGCAACAAGGCACACAAAATAATGGGTTTTTATGCAAATATCAATATAACTCATCTTAGTGAAGTCACATACCAAGTTTCATCCATGTACATTCATAAATAAGCGATATATAACATTTTAAGTATTTTCCATAAGAATAACATGGGGACCAAGTACCTAGGTTTGCTGCTACAGGAACCATAGGTGAAAAATTGTTTTTTTGTGCAAACAACAATAAACCACAACTAGATCAAGCCATATACCAAATTTCGCCAGTTTATGTTCATAAATAAGCGAGATATACAATTTTTCCTTTTCTCCATAAGAATAACATTAGACAACGTACTGTGTTTAGCACTTTCAATATCTCGGTAACCAATTGACGTAGAGCAATGATCAAAATACCAAATTGTTTGTTTTTTTAAGCTGAATTCAATGGTATAAATTAAAATTTGATTTATATTAAAACTACATGTGAAAACCCCAAAAAACACATTTTTGGGGTACAAAACCCCCCAAAAACCCCTCTTCGGATGGTGCGATTCATCTGGTTTTCGAACTCGTTCAAATAAATGGTACTTTACACATTTGTACTAAATTTCATTTAGATCGGACCTTTTTTACGAGAGTTATCGTGCTTACGGACACATATATAAATATATATATAAATATATATATATAAATATAAATATATATATATATATATATATATATATATATATATATATATACATATATAGAAATTTGAACGAATGGTGTTTTTTGCATCTGGGGACATCAAAATGAAAAGTTATCATGGTCTCGGGCTTAAGTCTTACCATGAGACCTACGGTAATAGCTTCTTCCCTATAGGGGAAATTCGCTAAAAACAAACTTCCCTGGATTTTGTTTGGTTCTGTATAATTTTGTGATTTTTAAATTAAGATTTCATCTGCCATTTTTCCAATATGGCGGCCAACTTTACTTTTTCTTCTAAAATGCCCATAGTTTTATTATTGAATCAGGTAGAATATATAATTTTAAAACATTTTTATTCTTTGTATTTTTTCGCTAAACCCAACCGTTAGGTGATTTCTATTGTTTATAACAATAAGTATCTCACCTTATGAGTAGCTCTGGAGGCTATACAGTTAGGTTTAGGAAATAAACACCAAGAACAAACACGTTTTAAAATTTCACTTTCTAACCCATTTATTAATAAAATTAGGGTAATTTCATAAGACAAAATTAAATTGGTAGCCATATTGGAAAAATGGCGGGGAAATGTTTGAAACTCGATATGTCAATTCCACAAACAAAATATTTCTATCTATTTTAGTTTAAAAAATACATATTTGTTTCAATACATAATTTATACACTGTATACAGTTTCGAACAAATGGTGTTTTTGGGATCTGGAGACCTCAACACAAAAAGTTATCATGATCCCGGGCCTAGGTCTTACCATGCCGGACTACGGTAAGCTTCTTCCCTAGCTATGGGGGAAATTCGCTAAAATTCCGCCCCACACATCAGTGCGCTGCATAGAAAATTTGTTTCTAGTTTTCACAAGACTCTATAGAGAGGAAATCACACCCCCCACTCAGTTGTAACCGAACATTCTCGAGTTTTGACGATGACACCCGAACGAAAAATGTTTTGTTCTTATGTTTTGGCTACGTTTTTTAAAGTTTTAAAAAGTAATCTACCAACCCATTTTAACTCACGCTCTTTTTAAAATGAAAACCATAGCTAGGCTATCATACCGGCCGATTTCGGGGCCTTTTATGTCAATTACAAAAGGAAACCCCTGTAAATTGATATTATTATAATCAACTATACGTAAATTTAAATTAATAAAAAAACTATTAGTATTTTGGTTAAAACAAAAAAAATATGATTATTAACAATTTTACATCTTCAAAAAGATAACCATAATGTGCAGTCTCAAACTGGGAACCTCCAAAGTATCAAACTAACGTCACTGAGCCATTTCGCCATGTCTGCTAATGTTAATTTTATTGAAAATGAAGCGATAGCACTTACTATAAACACAGCTGTTTTATGTCGTCACTAGAGGAGAGTGGGGGGTGCAATTTCCTGTCTGTAGAATCTTTTTTTTCATACTTCATATTGTTGAATAAGTTACCTAGTAACAGTCACACAACATTCTAAAATTATTTCACAAGTTTGTTGGTTTAAATCCTGCTCTCCATTTAAACAAACTATGCTGGGAATGACGGTTGTGAGTAAAACATAGATTAAAAAATGTGGATATTAGAATCATGAATTCGTACTAGTTTTAAGACTCTTAACCACTAATGCACACTTTGATTCATATAAAAGCAAATATGTATGAATGTACTGTGATGCAAATATGTATGAATGTACTGTGATACAAATATGTATAAATGTACTGTGATACAAATATGTGTGAATGTACTGTGATACAAATATGTATGAATGTACTGTGATGCAAATATGTATGAATGTACTGTGATGCAAATATGTATGATACACGAGGGGGATTCCTGGAGTTTTCTAGTTACTGACTAGGACGGTCCTATAGTAGGACCACACAATTACAGCACATTAGTAATTCCAGGAGCCAGGGACAATTATTAGAAGAAGAGTTGTCAATATAGATCAAGTGGCTTAAGTAACAGATACATGTGGAAAACCACTACTCCAGATATAGGTCTGGATATATAACTTAGATAGTCATTACATAAACCTAACGTTTTCATTAAATGTACCATATAATAGAATAACTTTATCTTTCAAATGGATTACAATCGTCGTAATAATTTAATAAATAGTACTAGTTAATACCAGCAAAAAATTCATTTCTTTCAAATTTTCTAAAACAAGTTTGTACATTATTTTAAAAGAAATTTTTGATCATCCAAGGAATAAATATTATCAATTAAAAACTTTACGTTTTTTAAAGCACTTAATTCTAGTTAAGAAAATCAAATGGCAGTTTATTTTAGTCTAAGACAATAGCAATCTTTTGCAACCTTGGTCAAGAAATGTTGAGGTCTTCAGGTAGTCTGGTTCCATTACCATGAACTTCATAAGAATTCATCTAGATTTTCTTTAAAATGTTGAAGGTACTGAAACAAGTTTACTTTGAAGTGTCAAAATACCAAAATGTTTGAACCAGGATTCCCAGCTATCTATACCACATTTACCATTGTACACAAGGCCTTCTTTTTCCACAATGAAGGAAAAACCATTTGTTTTTATATACATAATAATAATTTGAACTTTAATTCCAATCGTTTGCGAAAGTATAAGCATTTCAGTTATCCCACTCTGAACACATTGTATGGCACATGTCATCCCTAATGTTGTGAAGGCTGAGCTAGTTCTTATGCTTAGTTCTTGAAGATTGGAGACGTTAAGACTTAACCGAAACTCGGGTAAACTTAAAGATAAACTCGGGTTTTAACCGAAACCCATATGAAATCCTATAGTTTTGAGATCCGGAGACAGAGTATGGAGCTGTTTGAGCGTTCATAGCACCTGCCTTCAGTGCAGGTTATTTTTTAAGGTTTTTTTAGTTTAATATAATGGCAATGAATCAGCTGATCTTTGAAAATAACGTTAAAATCTATATATTAATACGCTAGGGGTTTTTTCTTCACAGCCAAAACTCGATAACGGCTGAGGTGTCAAATTAAATGTATTTTTACGTATATTTGCCAATACGTCTCAGAATTTTAAGAAAGGGCATCACTTAAATACAGTAGAGGGCTGAATTTGCGGAACAGTGGCGCTATACGACGGCGGAAGTCTAAACTACGTGTTGATTATCATCCGTTTGAATATCAGATGTTTTGTTATGTTTGTTTACAACTGAAGTAACTTTTCATTGGGTAAAGACTTGCTCGGATTCAACAACAGGACAACTAGTAACCATTATCTGTTTTACTGCCAAATATCTTTAAAATTATCTAAATGTGCCCAATTGTGATTATAGAGTCTAAAAAGTCCAGATTTTTCTTAGATACCCAGTGTTCTTCTTAAACGCTATATTTGTAAAGGACTTACTGATCAAATAATGTTTCAAGTTATTTAAAGTACTGCGAACATGTTTTTAATTTTTGACAGTGTTATTAAAATAACTACAAATAAGATATTTTTTCTGGAAACACCCCATAGTATATTATGCTTTTCAAGGACATTTCTGACAAAAAATACATATTTAGCTAATGCTATCATCAATTATAATAAATGGTAATTTTTACCTTGCATAAACTCCATGGCATGATACTTTAAAACAAACTTATTTCCCATGCAGTCTTGAAAAAAATTAAACTTGTTTTTGGTAAAATCGTTATTTTGGAGGCTAAAATTTATTTGTGTGGGTGGAGGTGATAACTTAATTGCATTATACTAAGATTTGCCTTGAGCCCCCAAAACTATGAAAATAGGTAACATCCAAAATAGTTTCATACATTATGCTTTTTTTCTCATAAATTGTGACCCTCATGTAACTAACATACCTATTAAAATCTGTTTTAAACTACTAGTACATGACTAGTTTTGTTTATATAGTGTTTGTTAGCAATATCTTTCTTGACCAAAACTATGATCTAGTTTAGATTTCAATAGTTCATAGTTTTGAAATCGTGTGATGCCCAAAGAAATAATACATAATGGGACCACTCTGAACACAAAATATTATTTCCATGGGGAAAAATACTTTTGTAAACACAATTTGATACAGCCCATTTATTTATTTTACTTGTATGTATTACAATGAGTATAATTATTATATAACAAATTCCAAACTGCTAGTATTAAGCATGCATTTAGCATAAAAAGCATTGGTGTCTACACTTGTTCTTCAGGTAAGTCAATTTCTTCTTATTTATATAAATTACAAATGTAATTAAAGCTATAGCCTTTTTTAAATTGGCAAAAATAAGATTTTCTTACTTTGTTTTACTTACTTCAGCTTCTTTAGCTTTGGCCTTTGGTTAGGACCACATTATACCGCCTCCACACTCTGGCTAAAAGCTGTCATTGAGACACTCAGATGAGCGACACAGCGAGTGACTCGGGACTCCGCTGATCTTTTGTCGCAAAAGCGACTTGGGAATTATGTTAATCACCAAGAGTACTTACCTACGTTTAAAGCAGTATATAGAGTTAAAGTTTCTCGCGATTTGAACATATTTTTATTGAAAAGGATAATACAGATTGCGTTCCCAAACATCATAGTTATTATAACCTAAATATAAATTAAATTTGTAAGAAGTTGCTAGGTCACCATGTATTAATTACTTGATTATATTGTGTAACTTGAGACAATCTGTTCCGTCTAAACTCTTAATTTGAAATTCTTAAAAGATTTATTCTAGGGATTTTTTAAGCTGTCCCATTTTTTCTCTTACTCTACTTAAAAAATGAATGGAAATATTTTGTGGTGACACCCACAGAGTGCAAGGTCATTTTAGGAATTCCAAACTCACTGCTTCCAAAATATTTTGATATTTATCCAAAATTATAACATCAGATATGCAAAATTGGTTCTTTAAACAAATTAATGTAAACTGTCTCACACTGTCTATAGCAATGCATAACGCTTAATATTAAACTCCCTCTAACAAAGAAGTTAGTCTGATCTGAAAGAAGATAGGTCTGATCTGATATCTCTCAAAAAGCTCATTACTAATTCAATCAACCACTCATTTTAAATAACCAAACAAACATAACCTAAATTTAAAAACATTAGTCTGCATTTATAATAATAATACAGTTAAACAATCATGAGTTAATACTCCTTCTGAGATTAAAATTGATTTGATGTTGATACACAACACGAACGAACGAGTGTTGAGCATGGCGAGATGATACATTCCGACCATCAACGAACTTGCTGACCACATTCTCGTGTTCGACTTTGCCCACTTATACTTGGCCAGAGTGGGGAGAAGGCATTACGGTTTTAAAACACATCAATACTGGGCAATAAAATTGGTACCTTTGGAAATATTTAAAAGCCATATCTGGAAAATCCAATAAAATAAGTGTTTTTTAGTAGCTGTGGTTGAAGACTTTTTCTCAAGGCATTTTTTTAGTAGCTATGAATCTTAAGACAAGAAGCTGGAAAGTAGGATACAGCTGAAAAATGTTTGATCAAATTACATTTAAATATTAATTTTAGAAATTTGGGTGAGAGAGAAGAGTTACTGTTGGTTGTAGGTGGAATTCAAATATAGAAAATACCCCAGTCTTTTTGGTAGGTAGGCCTAAAGAGATCTTTTTCATAACAAAAAAAAAAGGTTATTCTTTGAAAGGTACGGTTGAGTCTAACATAGATATTTCAATACTAACATTTAAAATTTATCAATATTAATACTATTTTTTCTCTAAAAGACTTTATTGTTAAAGTTTTAAAAGTTATGTTCTTAAAAATAAGAAATACAATTTCCAGCTTTTATGGTTTTCTAAGCAAATAGCTTCATGTGTTTGTTTTCTCTTTTGTTGCAGGTGACCTCCAGGAGAGACTCCCCTACTTCATGAACCAACTTTCACTTTGTATGGGCTTAACCCACTACTCATAACCCACACACCAAGGTGGCCCAAAAGGTAATTTTTCAGGACTCTAATGAGGCCTGTAAAATAACCAATTCCATTCCCTTTAAACAAATCAACTTTACCATTAAAAAGTTGAAAGTATAGTAATGCTTCAAATCCATCGTGACCATTCTAATTTTTTATGTATTTTAGGTAATTATTCCTCCCTTAAAATCTCCTTTAAATGCTATATCAATATTTCATATCATTAAGAACAACTATTCCACATATTTTTTCTAACTCAATATATCCTATCATCTCCTAAATATCTTCATTCTCCCAGCCCCAAGTTTCCAGGCCACTTTGTCCCCCTGCTCCTGAATCCCACCCCTGTGACACTGTCACCGCGACATTCTTGTAGGATAATTGGACGAAAGTGCACTGACCAGATCCCACGAGGTATTGTTATCGAGACTTTTGATCCCTACACCTTAGAAGTCCAAGTTAGAATCGTTCACTCCTCGTGGGTGAACTGAACCCTTCTAGGTGTCCAACGAGGCAACTCACAGTTCACTCTCCGCTCACATTTACATTTGGAAATGATTCTGCAACAATCGGCTTTCATCCTCTGAAGCCGATACACTCTGAGATTCGTCTTTCCTGGACTACTGAAGGGAGAAACTCCACAACTCTCTCATCTGCTTTTCCACCCGTGATCCTACCCTTGTGCTGACTGTGGGAGAACAGCCTGTCCAATCCAAAGATCCACCAGCTGCTTCTACTATCCATTTTTGGTTAGTATTAATTTATTAAATCATTATAATTTAGCTAACATCCTCTTAGAAAACATTGTGTTTTGGGTAAGTACGTACCTATATTTGTAGTAAAACAGTTTGGAATTTGTTAAATTGTATTGGTTACAATTAAAGTTAATGGAAGGATGTTGTCAATACTCATTCTATTATGATAATAAAACCCACTACTCTTACAAAATAACATATTACAACTTGTGTCTTTTCATTTACTTTAAATTTACTATGAAATTAAACAAATTTTTGGTTTGTATCATAAATATTGTTACAACTGCATGATGTAATTAAAAATATTTTGCATCTCTTAAAAATTTATGTTTACACTTACTACTGTTCTCACATACAAGAAGGTTCAAGAATGTAAAATTAGAAAAGTTATGCAACAAACATTTTCTGCATGTACTTTAAATGGGGGGGAGAGAGGGAATTCAAAACAATAGTAATGATAACCAAACAATCATATAATAGAAAAAAATTACAAGTTGTGATCATCCGGATGGTACAGCTCGCTTAACAGCCTGTAGACGTAGAAGGAGTATGACCCCCGCTGGAAAACCAATACAGTATAAAGTATCTTACTTTTCTCATTAAATCACATTCAATTAACAATTAGTTTTGTTTTAACTCAAACCTATAAAAATAACTGATGAAGGGAATAAACGTTTAAGAGATTATCAAGTCAGGGAGGGTCATAATTTAAAATAAAACGTAGTCTTTATTTAGTTTTTTGTTAAAGGGACAAAAACTGTTGACATAATCATAAGGTGTCAAAAGTCAGGGGGAAAAATATATCCGATCCCAAGATTTAGGATTGAGAAATTTCCCGATTATTAGGGGTGCAGTTAAAAAAAAAACTTGGAACGAGTTTTCCCATTGATTTGTGGTAGAATAACAAAGAAAACAAGCTGCTGAAATAGTGAAATCAGCAATTGTATAAAGTTGGCCGTTAAAGATGATTCAACCAAATTATATTGGCCGACTAGCATCCCACCACATTAATCACTCATCAACTTAATTGTTTGATATAAATAAGGTGACCAATTCCCAGTGAACGTAGTCGAAGACAGGGTTGTAAACATACACTTTGTTGAGGATATCACCGTCGTAATAGTTGAGAACTCCCTCTGGCGAGATGAAGCTGTTGAAGAAGTCTTGATCGAAGGAGCACAGATACTGGGGGTACAACTTGTACATTGGCGCCAATACTATGACCTGAAATACTTGCCAAACTCAACATGTATTGATATGAGGTTGGGTTTTAGCAAATACTTGTTAAACATAACTTTTAGACCGCTCAGCCACCTGATCGGCTAGCAGTTGTATCGGACCGTGTATACGCATCAAATCACAAATTTTCCCTAGATATGATACTTTAATATTTACTAGCAAATTTCCAGCTATGTACCCGTCCTTTTTACGGGTTGTATATAAATGGTAGATTAACTGAAGCAAATAACAATCCACATGATTTTACAATATCAAAATTACATTTTACACGTTTAATTTACAATTAAATCAAAGTTAACGAAATATACTGGCAGATAGTTCGGGTACTGTTGCTAAGTCAAGGAACTCTGTCGGTCAGTAAACGGCGTGTGGTTTCCGACTCCAAATCGGTACATGTAACATTTGGATTCGTTTTTAGAAATAAAAGAACTCAAGAACAAAAAAAAAATATCGGGTTGGAGGGAGAGGGGCCATAAATATAAAATCGGGGGGTCGTTAAGATAGGGGGGGGGGAGCGCGCAGAGTTACCCAATATCCCCTACTCTCGCCTATCGGAAAAAGAGTTTGAGTTGCCATTCAAGTAGTTTTTAATTTCCATTATGAGAGTTGCCATTCAAGTAGGTTTTTATTTCCATAATGATAGACAGCTGTTTAAAATTTTTTAAGTTATAGATATAACTATTTAGTCATCATCTGGTTCAATACAAATTTAAATACTTTGTCCTTGAGAATAACATAGGATCTTTAAAACCCCATAGGGCAGAGTCCTAAGGTGATTTCCAAAAATCCAATTAACCTAAAACCTTCTAACGCACATATAGAACATAGAAAAAAGTTTCATCGAAACAAGTGCACCTTTTTCCCTGTGAAAAGCGAACAAAATGTGTCCAAAATCGCACGAAATAACGTTTTTGAGCGGCCGCGGTTATTTTTCCAAGAGGCGTATGCCGGTTTAAAGTAGCCTAAAACCTTTTCACGCATGTATGGAACAAAGAAACAAAGTTTCATCAATGTCAGTGCACCCGTTTTCCCGTGAAAAGTGAACAAAAACCCGTCCTTGAGCGTTACCGACAGTCAAACAGACAGAAATTGAGATAAGACGTGTTTTTGCTTTCCTATGCTATGAAGCGTAAAAATATGCAAAAATTTCATTCCAAGCAAGGTACAGACAAAACTTTAATTTTATTTATATAGATTTGCAAAATACTGTATAAAGTTTATCCATGTAAACATAGTTGAGTTATTTTGGTGACAGACACAGGATTTTCTCACTATAAGCATTAAGTAGGGTATGAGGATAATTTCACATTGTTTCGACTATCCCATTATTGTTATGTTAATTTTCACCGCAAATTTGCTCTTCTTATTCTCATTCTTCTTTCTAAGGCACATACCGTCTTAATTAACTCTTTTGAGTGCCAAGCTTGTGGATGGAGTGGTTAAATCTATTTTGTTTTGATGATTTTTTTAGTATATTATGTCTAAAAACTTGAACTGAAAAAAATGTGCTTCTTGTAGTCACACACACAGTTAAGATCGATAAAATGTAGCAAAACACCTGATCAGGTGTGCAACTCGCAAACAAATTCACCCGTTCCATCAGCTTGGACACGTGCCATCCACTATGGAAACAGCTCAATTCTAAATTGATTCAGCTGGGAACCCGTTCGGTTATTATTGTTTTGCACCTGAATTTGTTCAGTGCCCCACCCAACAGCTATGAGTAATGTATTAACAAACCACATCCTCATTCCCACTCTGTTCATAACAGCAGCAGTTCTGCTACCGTAACTTAATCATCGAGTGTACACTTATGAGACACTATGAAACAATCGTGTTGTGTACAGCAATTATAATAACATACCCTAACCAATCTCCACACGGCACTGCGTGAGTTTTTAGTTCGGTATAAACTGTGATATTTTCTTTTCATACAAATTTCAATATTTTATTCAATCCACACGTTGCATCTTCAATTAATAGGGGGAAAAACAAAGGCAAACCTTAGAAATACAAAACTAATAATTACGTTTAAACTAAAACACATAAATTCAGGTAAGTTTGCAAGTTTTTTTCAAAAAAACATTTATTCAATCCCGCTTTACAGTTTACAAGTTTATGAAATAATGAATGTTTTCTATCAAGCAATCAATGAATTAACAGTATTAAATTATATTTACAACGTACCAACAATGGCAAGATTCATGTTTTTAAGTTGTATTTTATGAGCATTTTTATTATGTGGCGACATCACTAATGAGCAACTAAACTGTTGATGAGCTGTTATTGGTCAGAGGGTATGATCCCTCGGTATAATACATGTGGCTACAGGACATGTGGCTGCAGGGGGCGTGTACTGAACGAATTCTGGCAAGAAACATTAATAACTGAACGGCCCTCTGGGTCAATTCCTGACAACCAATTCTACCACCACTAAGAAGGTTAGGTAAAATGTTTAGCCACTCGAGTAACTATAGATCAAGATAGTTGTGTAGTTACCTGGACGGAGTAGTGTTTGGCGGCCAGTGCAAGCGTGTTGGCGCCACACATGACCCTGAAACCGCCTGGCCATCAAGGTCTGAATGCCGATTATCACTTTGTTGACCTGAGACATGAATCAAGAATCAAGAATAAGAAACTGTATTCTCTTCATAATACAGTGCTGTACATTGAGAATCAGTCGATAAACTCAACTTATTCTTAATTTACAGAAAACACAGAAAAAAAACTTATCTCAAAAACACAATAATCAATATCTATTTTCTATGATAATTAACAAAAATGTTTCTTAATTTTGTACTAATATTTATCATTTCCATCAGCCATTGATTGAATTTTAACAAGCACTTGATAGTAGCAATACATTGTTTCATCAACAAATTCTCTCAAGGAGTAAAATGGTTTTTAAAAGGAATTTCTGAAAGGCTTAATGGTTTATCAAGTAAGACATGTGGATTATGCTTTAAGATTTTGTTAATCACTTTCCTGGTGTTATAATCAGAAGATCTTCGTTAGATTCATGATCCCGAATATGGCAGAGTCGGGGATCAGCGTGGTCTGGATCTTGCTCTTGGCCAAACCTAGCCGCCAGCTAGAAAACATTTATTTTTTTTAATCAAAAGTTTCAAACAAAAATTATACAAAAATTTAAATATTTATAAATGTTATGAATGACACAGGGTGATTCACAAAGATATGCAGAAACTTCAGGAGCTTATTCAACATGTAAAGGAAAGAAAAAAAGTTATATAAACAGAGGACAGGAAATGCTTTGTTAGTGAGTTACAGCTAGCAAAAGATTTTGCCCATGATTTATTATCCTGGGTGGAATGAAGACTAGCTGGAATTTTGGGAATGTAAATTATAAGGGGCGAAATTAGTAGTTTCTGCTTTTGGGTTTGGACCTGAACAATCTGATGAAATATGTCGCAGAACTGTATCTCCCTTAGTTTTTAAGATTATCTCATGTGAAACCTAAAAAAGAGGGATCGAGAAACAACTTTTTCTACGTTTTACCTGCAATAACTTTGTAAAATTAGGTTACACACCAAATTTTAAATCAAACTTGTAGAAAATTAAATTTTGACCAAAGCGGCACAAATAAAGTATATACTGAAAGTGAATAGATGTTCGATTAAATTAACATTACATTATGATTAAATTCATAACAAAACAACACGTTTTAAATTTGGCTGACAATAAGGGTGCAGTTCCGTATCTGGGCTACCATACTATCGAATGAAAATATCAAAAGTTTTAACAGTCGATGTATCGATTACTTTTATTCTTCAAATTTTCTGTCGATATAGCAAAAGCAGACCTCTCTACAAAACGACATCGAATCAGCGATAGTTTTCCTGCTGGTTTTAGATGTTGATGTGCTTGTTTCTCTTATTAAAAAATCATAATTTACAACAAATTAAACTAAAGTTAAAATGTTAATCAATCCAAACTTGGCATTTTCGGAAAAAGTGTATTCTAAAGCGTTCTTTCTTACATTGTGTTCGTCATTGACCTTTTTTTGGCACCAAAATTTAACCAAATTTTCACCACATATTAGTGTTTTACTTTCTCCCCCTATACATAGTATATGGAGAAAGTATTGTTTTCGTAAAAATTTTCGAATTTGAGTTGTCAGTGGAAATATTCGTTTTGGTGCTCCCTGAACCCAAAAAAGTGGTTTTTACGTGATGTCTGTCTGTGTGTGTGTGTGTGTGTGTGTGTCCGTGTGTGTGTGTGTGTGTGTCTGTGTGGATGTGTACAGAGCTAGAGCCCTAACCTATGGGCCGATTTTTATGAAATTTGGCGTGTAGGTACTAATCCACGATATCTCCAGGCGTTTTTTTCATTTTTTTGAATTTTTGATTTTTAAGGGTAATTATCCCCCAAAAACCGCCAAAAAACATGAAAAATCCAAATTTCTCAAAAACGGCTCTAACGATTTTGATTAAACTTTCGTGGTTTGTAGAACTTTAGGTTTCCAACAAAATGACACCACCCGCATTTCTGGAAAAATGCGGGTTCAGAAATTACAGGACTTAAAACATCAAAAATTCAGTTTTTTGGATTTTTCATAAAAAATCATAAATGTTAAAAAAGATTACTATTCACCATTAAAAAGAGCTCAAAAAACTAAATAAATTAGTATTTTAAATTACTATTCTACGATTGCTAGTTGCGGAGAAAATTGAAATTTTCATTTAGCGGTAAACACAGTACGTTGTCCAATGTTATTCTTATGGGGAATACAAAAATAACTATTTCTCTCTTATTTACTGATCAATTTCATTTGATATGCAGGTCAAGTTAGCATTGACCAACAGATGATGTTCGAAATGTGTTGCTATTTAACCCTGGGGGGGGGGCAAGGGGGCATTTCCCCTCTCAAAACTACTGTGTGTAGCAACGGACTCTATAGTGCCTCCAAAAAAGCAATTTGGGTGGATATTTCTGAAAACAACTATTTTAGACAATTTTCTGTACATTTATCTATACTTCATATTCTATATTTAGTAAATAACAAATATTTTTGTCATTAAAGTTTGGCTAAAAGGGAGAAAGTATGTGTCAGTTTCCTGATACCGTTTATTTTGTTTTGCCTCCACACACATCACAATTTGGATTATTAGGTATAAGTTCTTTGTCTTGAAGAAAACTAACACATTTTTCTATTGGATTAAACACATGTTTACAGAAACATGTAAACTTCACAAAATCACAATCACTTTCTACTTCTATTTTTATTTACTTTATTGTAAAATGTAAATAAACAATTTTAATTAAAAATGTTTAAAAACATCTGATTATTAAAAATCGAATACAGTTTAATTATTCGATATATATATCGATTGTTAAAACTTCGATATTTTCATTCGATAGTATGGTAGCCCAGATAAGGAACTGCACCCGACAATAACTCAAAGTAAACTCCCGCGAGAAGCGCTACTTGCCCGTATTAAAAAAGCTTTCATACAGTTAAAGGACAACCCTGCTGAACTACACAAAGCAACAAGATCAATTGTTAAACGTACAAAAAAATGCATTGAAGTTGAATTTGAGTGAGAATTTAGAGTAATTTTATTGAATAGGTAAATAAATAGGTGACACAAGTTTTTCAGTTCAATTTTACTTTGCACGGTACTAAATAAAATTCATTTAATTGAACGTATATTATTTTTATGTATATTTTATTTGCACCATTTTGTTCAGGATTAAATTTTGTACAAGTTTTGTGCTAAAGTTGTGTGTGTCTAACCTAAGTTAATAAAGTTACTTTAAGTCAAACGGAGTCAAACACAAAAAAGTTATTTCTCAATCCCTCTTACTTAGGATCCATGTGGGATAATCTTAAAAACTAAGGGAGTTGCAGTTCTGCGACATGTTTCACTCGATTTTTCAGATCCAAAATCATAAGAAACCACTGAATTTGCGCATTAATTTACCTTCGCAGGATTACAGCAAGTCTTCATTTTACCCAGAGTACTAAATTATGGGCGAAATCTTTTGCTAGCCGTAACTCGCTAACGAAGCATTTTTGGACCTATGTTTATATGATTTTCTTCTTTACTGTGTGCATGTAGCAAGAGCTCCCAAAGTTTCTGCATAATTTTTTGAATCACCCTGTATACATTTTACGTGTAATTTGAAATTTTGTAACAGTTACTTCATATTTTTTATGGCATGTGAATCACTACTCATGATATTTTAGATTTCTCAGATGTAAACAAATAGATCTTGTTTAATTTTTGATATTCAAAACTTGTACAAGTTATGATTTTAAAACAAAAGTCTCAAATGTCTGTGGCCAAAGTTCTAACATTTATCTAAAATGATTGAATCTAAAAATATTACATTTATCAAAATTATGTTAAACTATCTGGCCCGACAAACGTAGTCCTGTCCTAATGTCATTGAATTCAGTTTATGTCAAACACTTGTTCATTTTCAACATGAGCTCGTTCGCTTCACTCACTCGCCTCACGGATAAGCTCGTTCGCTACGCTCACTCGCCTATCGAAAAAAGAGTTTGAGTGGCCATTCTAGTAGTTTTTTATTTTAAATAATGAACTTACGTTTCTGCCTTTCAAGTATGTTAATTTAGATATAATCCTAGTGAACAGCCGTTTGGTGTACTTAACTGAACTATAATCAAATCAATGGGAACTTTGAAGGCCAGTGGGACAGAGGGCTTAGGTCGGATTAAAAATTGTCTTTTATAAGAACCTTGTCCTGGCATTAATGAACACAAAAAAACAATTATTCAATTTGGTATACTCATTCTCAAGTTATAGAATGACAAAGGAATAGGGATTCATTTTTATATATTTAAGATGTTGTGCATTCAAAAGTTGTAAAAGGTATAATTTTTTTAATAAAGGGTTTTTTAAGACGTTCACTGTGTTACAAGGTCCTGAGGTCTCGTACCATAACCTATATTTGGTGCACTTGCATAATACGATATTCTTCCCTCAGCTAAGGTGTCGATAATTCTGTGTAAATTGACATAGACTTAATAAGATATAATATTTAAAGATATGTCCATAAAGCTTGTTGATTGCTGGATCGTTTGGTAACCATGACAACAAACGAGATCTACAGATCTCGTAACACAGAATAATAAATGATTACTTTTGTGCGACACAAGATCCCCGGACCTCGCAACGAAGCTTAGTTGCTCAGAGCGCTGCTTGGGGCTCTTGAGTAAGTTCCGTTCACAACATTGCGCAAAAATTGTTTGTTGTAATTGCAATAACCTAAATTGATTTGAGGTGTGTTTTGGTGTACTTTTTCTTGTAAATGTGCAGTACGAAATCTCAGTGCCTCGTACTATTGTGTCATATTCAAATCCTGAGCAGACTGTAGGTTGGCAACAGTGTGCTAGTTCACAAAATACATCACAGAGTGCTCTGTTTCTATTCGTTTCAATGCTATGATGTGCTAAAAATCGTCTACGCAACGAGATCTCAAGGTCTCGTATCGGACAGCCGTAATCACACCAAACTAGAATCATATGTATCGTAACGCACCACTATAATCATACACAAATTTGCTGTAACGCAGTGAACATTTTCTGAAAATTTCGAATGTCATATAATGAACATGTGTCAGACTGAAATTTGCATTGATAAAAGTTTTACTTCTTTTAATTCATAGGAATCACAATAAGGGGTGCTAATGTATGTCACACAAGTCTTATTCTCACAACAAGCAAGGCTCCATCCCCGAAAAACATTCCACTTTTAAAACCTTGTGATATAAATTCCATCTGTCTGTGAAACCATTGATTTCTAATACAGAATAGATGAACCGAGCTTATGGCCCATCTGTAACTAGAAAAATACACCATGAAACTATAGTGCTACACCATCTCAAGAGAAGGTGCTGGAAACCAGGGTTTTGATTTGCAGGATTTTTATCCCGTTTCCGGGATTTTCGAAACTTCTGCGGGATTAAAACGGGATGCGGGATAAAAACATCAATATTACTGATATCGACGATCATATAATGTGAAAATTGACCTGTTTGAGGTATAAATGTTTAGTGTTAGGTTGTTTACATGGTGTTAATTATTGTTATTTACTAAAAATTTATAAATTACGGTAAATTAATAGTTATATATTTATTTCATCAAAACCCTTTCTTTTTTTGCTCAGTCTAGTTGGTTACCTAGTTATTATTTTTCCCATAATATAGCAATATTTGCAGGTTAAGAAGAACATTATTGTTTTATATAATCGTATACAACTATAAAATGTAAAAAAGGCTTTAAAGCAGCAGTAGTGGTGAATTACCGGTTTAACATCACTTCCGGCGCTTTTTTCCCATGTTATTCTTATGGGGATCAGTTTTTGCACCGACGCCCGATCCTACCCTACACAAATTTTCTTTTTGGCCCCTGCCTTATTTTCCCCCATTTAAAATTTGCATTAATTTTAATACATCCTTTGCAGAAATCCACGAGTTCAAAAATAACTCCACACTAAATAAACAACACATGTAAACAACTTAGAAGTTATTGTGTAGTAGTGGGTAAACAGGAAAGAGGCATCACTTCCGGCGCTTTTTCCCCATGTTATTCTTATGGGGAGCCGTTTTTGCACCGACGCCAGCTCCCGCCTATAGAGCTCCCGCCCGCTGGCCTATATTAAATATACCCCTGCCTTAAATATATTGTCCCCATCCCCATCCCTCCTCTATATTTTAAAAATTAATTTTCAAATTCAGGCTAAAAAACTATCTTTGGTGTTTACTGTCCGATTTGTCTGCAATTTGGATATGTTATTGTCCTAGGCAAGTGTTTTAATAAATTCCACTTACATTTCCCAAATTCACTATTACGGTCAAAAATATTTTTGAAAAATACTGCCAATTGCCAACTTCTTTATTTACTGTCCGATTTGTCTTCAATTTGGATATGTTATTGTCCTAGGCAAGTGTTTTAATAAATTCCACGTACATTTCCCAAATTCACTATTACGGTCAAATTAAAAAATATTTTTGAAAAATACTGCCAATTGCCACCTTCTTTATTAACTGTCCGATTTGTCTGCAATTTGGATATGTTATTGTCCTAGGCAAGTGTTTTAATAAATTCCACTTACATTTCCCAAATTCACTATAACGGTCAAATTAAAAAATATTTTTGAAAAATACTGCCAATTGCCACCTTCTTTATTAACTGTCCGATTTGTCTTCAATTTGGATATGTTATTGTCGTAGGCAAGTGTTTTAATAAATTACACTTACATTTCCCAAATTCACTATTACAGTCAAATTAAAAATTATTTTTGAAAAATACTGCCAATTGCCACCTTCTTTATTAAATGTCCGATTTGTCTTCAATTTGGATGTGTTATTGTCCTAGGCAAGTGTTTTAATAAAATCCACCTACATTTCCCAAATTCACCATTACGGTCAAATTAAATAATATTTTTGAAAAATACTGCTAATTGCCACCTTCTTTATTAACTGTCCGATTTGTCTGCAATTTGGATATGTTATTGTCCTAGGCAACTGGTTTAATAAATTCCACTTACATTTCCCAAATTCACTATTACGGTCAAATGAAATAATATTTTTGAAAAATACTGCCAATTGCCACCTTCTTTATTAAATGTCCGATTTGTCTGCAATTTGGATATGTTATTGTCCTAGGCAACTGGTTTAATAAATTCCACTTACATTTCCCAAATTCACTATTACAGTCAAATTAAATAATATTTTTGAAAAATACTGCCAATTGCCAACTTCTTTATTAAATGTCTGATTTGTCTTCAATTTGGATATGTTATTGTCCTAGGCAAGTGGTTTAATAAATTCCACTTACATATCCCAAATTCACTATTACAGTCAAATTAAAAAATATTTTTGAAAAATACTGCCAATTGCCAACTTCTTTATTAAATGTCCGATTTGTCTGCAATTTGGATATGTTATTGTCCTAGGCAAGTGTTTTAATAAATTTCACATACATATCCCAAATTCACCATTACGGTCAAATTAAAAAATATTTTTGAAAAATACTGCCAATTGCCAACTTCTTTATTAAATGTCCGATTTGTCTGCAATTTGGATATGTTATTGTCCTAGGCAAGTGTTTTAATAAATTACACTTACATTTCCCAAATTCACTATTACAGTCAAATTAAAAATTATTTTTGAAAAATACTGCCAATTGCCAACTTCTTTATTAAATGTCCGATTTGTTTAAAATTTAGATATGTTATTGTTGTAGGCTAGTGTATATGCACCATCCACATTTCCCAAATTCACTATTACGGTCAAATTAAAAAATATTTTTGAAAAATACTACCAATTGTCAACTTCTTTATTTACTGTCTGATTTGTTTAAAATTTGGATATGTTATTGTTGTAGGCTAGTGTATATGCACCATCCACATTTTACAAATATTGCGGTTAAATTTTAAAAAATTTGGAAAAATACTGCCAATTGGCAACTTCTTTATTTATGGTCTGATTTGTTTAAAATTTATGTCATTATTCTAGGCTAGTGTATATGTACCATCCACATTTGACAAATTAACTATAATGGTCAAATTTAAAAAATATTTTGAAAAATATACTAACAATTTCAAACTTCTTTATTTACTGTCTGATTTATTTTCGGATATGTTAAAGCTCTTATATAGGTAACAAGACCACACTACCACACGTTCCACTACCCCCTATAATACAGTATTTTGCTGTAATCCCAAAACTGACTTTGCTGTTTATTGTCCGATTTGCCTACACTTTGGATGTTGTCCTAAGCATTTATTGTCTGATTTATTTTTGGATATGTTATAGCCCCCAACTATTATATCTAAAATTACAATATTATTTCCACCTATAATACTGTTGTTTGTTTTGCCGCAACCTAAAAACTAACATTGGTATTTGTGTTTTTACAAAACTATATTTTGCGGTTGGATTAAAAAAATAAATACAAGCTTATTATATACATCCAGCTGATAAGTAATATATATCCACAACTATGGTCAGAACAAATTTTGGATATGTTTTAAGCCAGCAAAAAATAAATGTTTAAAACCCAAAACAACTACACACAAAACACTAATCTTTCTTTGTGCTTGTTTGGAGTAGTCTTTATTTTATCCAACTTAATTTTAATTTTGTAGTTAAAATCAAACTTCCCACATTCTAGCTCCCTTTCCAGCCAGTGATTGGAGACATAAAGGTTACGAATATTTTCAAACAATATATCTTTTTCTACCCCTATGTTGGACTTGTTTAATAGCGCACCATATTCCAAATCCTCCAGTCTACTACATTCATTAAATTTAACATTGCCTTTAATATCTTGCATCTCTATGTCTTCTTGTCCATCATCCCACTCATTGTTACGGAAACTTAGGTTTTCTATTTTTGGAATTGCCATAAAATGTTGCGGTTCCGTTAGTGTTAAAGCTTGCAAGTGGCTCGTTGGTAGGTAGATAAATAATGTCCAAATCGCATGGCAACACGCCTTGCCTATTCTTATTTATCTCTATAAATACAGTTTTACAGACACCCTTAACATAGTATACACCCGTCCATCCTTTTCTGCCAACACTCCCACAAACTTGTTTACTACAAACGCATACACACAATGCTCTAGATCCTCGTCGCAGGAAGTAATCTTTTAATTTATCCTCTCTTTCCCTTCTTTCTTTAGCCAACCGTGCATTCCTCTGCAACAGTATTTTCCACATATTCCAATGTCTTCTAATTCCGATTTCCTCTTTTTGGAACAACTCTCTAAGAAAGGCTTGGAAAGTGGCTCTATTTCTTTAATAGTGTATGGGTACAGTTTATTGGTCCGGCTTCTTAAAACGTAGGGAGTAAGGTTAGGACTTTCCACTAAGCCTAATTCTTCTAAATTGATGGAGAAAGGTGTATTTGATGTGCCCCCAGATTTGATGTAACACTTATGCTTTACACCTATGTCATCCTCCTCTATTACCTCTACGTAGTTGGTAAACAGTTAAAGCTAAATGCAGATAGAGCACACTTTATTAACTTTTCCCTTTGATCTTTTGGCAGTTGTACTCCAGTTATCTTCCCCCAATATGCATCATTAAACACTAAACAACAACTGTTTTGTAATTGGCAACTTTCACCCACATCTTATGCAGAGGCATAGAATGGAGCATTTTGAAAGTACCGTTTGTTGTCTTCTATTAGACTTAAACAATCTCTTAAAGGTTCAAACCCTTTACCAAAACCTCTACAATAGATTGTTGCCTCTAACCTTGCCATTCTCTCTAGCCAGTTGAGAACGTTTCTTTTAGGTTTACAAAGTTTATTATATGGTTTCCTATACTTTTAATTACTCCAGGGCTTGTAATCTGGCATATAAATTTATTATATATTTTTACCCTGCTATTTACACCATGTTAAACAGTCTTTACTAACATTATCTACAATAACATTATGGGGGTCCATTCGCCCCCCTGGTAGCAAAAGTTTTCTGTAAGATATTGGCACATTTCCTCTTTATTAAATATTCCAACCAAATCTAGTGTTATATCGAAATCCATAAGATCTTGCAGTATCTTTGGAAGATCTTCCAACAAATCCTTAATTTTAACATTTGCAAGCTCTATTTTATAGGGAATTGCTATAGGATCATCATACTTTTGTTTAATTTGGTCAATATCTTTCTTTATTATTTGTAACACACCCTCGCTTTGGGAGAATGGTAGTTTGGCCACAACACCATGTCGAGCTAAAGAGAACTTTTTAAATATTCCTCATAAGTAGCTATTAAACGAGCCACATATTTCCTTCTTAACTTTAAATTTATTCCGAACGTCCCCATCACAATCCGTAACATTGGTTATCTAACATTATGTTATCACAAAACGCATCCGTTATAGATGTTATTTAATTTTGGTTCGCCCTCGCAATAGTTTATATTACCTATGTCTGTAAGAAGGTTATTATTACGCAGATTTTCTAATAAAAACCACATACCAAATCTTTCGTTAGTAGGTTTAATACAATTCCCCAATAAATGGCTAACAGAGCACATTTCTTTTATACAAAAGTAGCGGAAACATGTAAACAGGACAGATTACACTATAGGCATATAGAGGTTGTAAATATATATTGTATATAAACATAGGCGAGCGGTAAGTGTAACATGTAAGTGGACACCCACACGCAAATATGGAATACCCACTATTAATATAATTCCAAATTCGACTAAATAAGTTTATAGTCTCAATATAATTAACATATTAACATTAGTACCCAAATTGTCGAAATTCTATAATTCTATTCTTAGTCCTTGTATTAGGTTTTGTACTATTAAACCCAACACCCCATGCAGTAGAGTAATATATGTATTTAATACAGATACGCACATTCTACAAGACCCATACATCTGTTGTATAAGCAGCAGAATAGACATCTCATTGTGTTGTTGTAAAGTAAAACATAAATGTAAATTGTGCTGGATACAACCGGCCAGATATTAGACAGGAAATGTGTTGGAAGTGTATTGCCAAAGACAAACACCACATAGTGCAGCATGTAATCAATCCATTACTATTTAGACAGCATTGGTACAACATCCGATATATTAGCCAAACCCACAATCAAACTTGGAAAACAAACAGTAAAAGATAAATATTATAGTAACAGAAATAGTAAGAGTATAAGGACATAGTAATATTTAAAGTTTATAAAACAACACAAATGCAGAGACACAATAACACACTCCAACACATTTGGACACAGGCACAGATACTGGTTTACATCCATTTAACACAACTTTACACGTTCTGTCAACTGACACAAAAATAGTTTGTAAATTGTGTAATAAATACATGTAATATAAACAAATTTAACACAATCATAACATTGTCCACATTAACATTGGAAGTTAAAGGGGGGTGTATCGATACACCCCCCTTTAACTTCCAATGTTAATGTGGACCAAAGTAGTGGTGAATTACCGGTTTAACATCACTTCCGGCGCTTTTTTCCCATGTTATTCTTATGGGGATCAGTTTTTGCACCGACGCCCGATCCTACCCTACACAAATTTTCTTTTTGGCCCCTGCCTTATTTTCCCCCATTTAAAATTTGCATTAATTTTAATACATCCTTTGCAGAAATCCACGAGTTCAAAAATAACTCCACACTAAATAAACAACACATGTAAACAACTTAGAAGTTATTGTGTAGTAGTGGGTAAACAGGAAAGAGGCATCACTTCCGGCGCTTTTTCCCCATGTTATTCTTATGGGGAGCCGTTTTTGCACCGACGCCAGCTCCCGCCTATAGAGCTCCCGCGCGTTGGCCAATACTAATGTCCAACCCTTGCCTATATTAAATATATTGTCCCCATCCCCATCCCTCCTCTATATTTTTAAAAATTAATTTTCAAATTCAGGCTAAAAAACTATCTTTGGTGTTTACTGTCCGATTTGTCTGCAATTTGGATATGTTATTGTCCTAGGCAAGTGTTTTAATAAATTCCACTTACATTTCCCAAATTCACTATTACGGTCAAAAATATTTTTGAAAAATACTGCCAATTGCCAACTTCTTTATTTACTGTCCGATTTGTCTTCAATTTGGATATGTTATTGTCCTAGGCAAGTGTTTTAATAAATTCCACGTACATTTCCCAAATTCACTATTACAGTCAAATTAAAAATTATTTTTGAAAAATACTGCCAATTGCCACCTTCTTTATTAAATGTCCGATTTGTCTGCAATTTGGATATGTTATTGTCCTAGGCAAGTGTTTTAATAAATTTCACTTACATATCCCAAATTCACCATCACGGTCAAATTAAAAAATATTTTTGAAAAATACTGCCAATTGCCGCCTTCTTTATTAACTGTCCGATTTGTTTAAAACTTGGATATGTTATTGTCGTAGGCAAGTGTTTTAATAAATTACACTTACATATCCCAAATTCACTATTACGGTCAAATTAAAAAATATTTTTGAAAAATACAGCCAATTGCCAACTTCTTTATTTACTGTCCGATTTGTCTGCAATTTGGATATGTTATTGTCGTAGGCTAGTGTATATGCACCATCCACATTTTACAAATATTACGGTCAAATTAAATAATATTTTTGAAAAATACTACCAATTGCCACCTTCTTTATTAAATGTCTGATTTGTCTTCAATTTGGATATGTTGTTGTCCTAGGCAACTGGTTTAATAAATTCCACCTACATATCCCAAATTCACTATTACAGTCAAATTAAAAATTATTTTTGAAAAATACTGCCAATTGCCAACTTCTTTATTAAATGTCCGATTTGTCTGCAATTTGGATATGTTATTGTCCTAGGCAAGTGTTTTAATAAATTTCACTTACATATCCTAAATTCACCATCACGGTCAAATTAAAAAATATTTTTTGAAAAATACTGCCAATTGCCAACTTCTTTATTTACTGTCCGATTTATTTAAAATTTGGATATGTTATTGTTGTAGGCTAGTGTATATGCACCATCCACATTTTACAAATATTACAGTCAAATTAAAAATTATTTTTGAAAAATACTGCCAATTGCCAACTTCTTTATTAAATGTCCGATTTGTTTAAAATTTAGATATGTTATTGTTGTAGGCTAGTGTATATGCACCATCCACATTTCCCAAATTCACTATTACAGTCAAATTAAAAAATATTTTTGAAAAATACCGCCAATTGCCAACTTCTTTATTTACTGTCCGATTTGTTTAAAATTTGGATATGTTGTTGTTGTGGGCTAATGTATATGCACCATCCACATTTTACAAATATTGCGGTTAAATTTTTAAAAATTTGGAAAAATACTGCCAATTGGCAACTTCTTTATTTATGGTCTGATTTGTTTAAAATTTATGTCATTATTCTAGGCTAGTGTATATGTACCATCCACATTTGACAAATTAACTATAATGGTCAAATTTAAAAAATATTTTGAAAAATATACAATTTCAAACTTCTTTATTTTCGGATATGTTATAGCTCTTATATAGGTAACAAGACCACACTACCACACGTTCCATTACCCCCCACAATACAGTATTTTGTCTGTTTGTTTATTTTGCTGTAATCCCAAAACTGACTGTTTATTGTCACTTTGGATATTGTCCTAAGCATTTATTGTCTGATTTATTTTTGGATATGTTATAGCCCCCAACTATATCTAAAATTACAATATTATTTCCACCTATAATACAGTTGTTTGTTTTGCCACAACCTAAAAACTAACATTGGTATTTGTGTTTTTACAAAACTATATTTTGTAAATTACTACCAATAACTCCTTTATTTACTTTTCGACTTGTTATATCCCCTTATATCTAAATTTACCGTATATTTTTCCCCTTTAGTGCTGTTTTGTAACACACCCTCGCTTTGGGAGATAACAAGCGTTAAAAGATAAATATTATAGTAACAGAAATAGTAAGAGTATAAGGACATAGTAATATTTAAAGTTTATAAAACAACACAAATGCAGAGACACAATAAATAACACACTCCAACACATTTGGACACAGGCACAGATACTGGTTTACATCCATTTAACACAACTTTACACGTTCTGTCAACCGACACAAAAATTGTTTGTAAATTGTGTAAGAAATATATGTAATATAAACAAATTTAACACAATCATAACATTGTCCACAATGTTATGATTGTGTTAAATTTGTTTATATTACATATATTTCTTACACAATTTACAAACAATTTTTGTGTCGGTTGACAGAACGTGTAAAGTTGTGTTAAATGGATGTAAACCAGTATCTGTGCCTGTGTCCAAATGTGTTGGAGTGTGTTATTTATTGTGTCTCTGCATTTGTGTTGTTTTATAAACTTTAAATATTACTATGTCCTTATACTCTTACTATTTCTGTTACTATAATATTTATCTTTTAACGCTTGTTATCTCCCAAAGCGAGGGTGTGTTACAAAACAGCACTAAAGGGGAAAAATATACGGTAAATTTAGATATAAGGGGATATAACAAGTCGAAAAGTAAATAAAGGAGTTATTGGTAGTAATTTACAAAATATAGTTTTGTAAAAACACAAATACCAATGTTAGTTTTTAGGTTGTGGCAAAACAAACAACTGTATTATAGGTGGAAATAATATTGTAATTTTAGATATAGTTGGGGGCTATAACATATCCAAAAATAAATCAGACAATAAATGCTTAGGACAATATCCAAAGTGACAATAAACAGTCAGTTTTGGGATTACAGCAAAATAAACAAACAGACAAAATACTGTATTGTGGGGGGTAATGGAACGTGTGGTAGTGTGGTCTTGTTACCTATATAAGAGCTATAACATATCCGAAAATAAAGAAGTTTGAAATTGTATATTTTTCAAAATATTTTTTAAATTTGACCATTATAGTTAATTTGTCAAATGTGGATGGTACATATACACTAGCCTAGAATAATGACATAAATTTTAAACAAATCAGACCATAAATAAAGAAGTTGCCAATTGGCAGTATTTTTCCAAATTTTTAAAAATTTAACCGCAATATTTGTAAAATGTGGATGGTGCATATACATTAGCCCACAACAACAACATATCCAAATTTTAAACAAATCGGACAGTAAATAAAGAAGTTGGCAATTGGCGGTATTTTTCAAAAATATTTTTTAATTTGACTGTAATAGTGAATTTGGGAAATGTGGATGGTGCATATACACTAGCCTACAACAATAACATATCTAAATTTTAAACAAATCGGACATTTAATAAAGAAGTTGGCAATTGGCAGTATTTTTCAAAAATAATTTTTAATTTGACTGTAATATTTGTAAAATGTGGATGGTGCATATACACTAGCCTACAACAATAACATATCCAAATTTTAAATAAATCGGACAGTAAATAAAGAAGTTGGCAATTGGCAGTATTTTTCAAAAAATATTTTTTAATTTGACCGTGATGGTGAATTTAGGATATGTAAGTGAAATTTATTAAAACACTTGCCTAGGACAATAACATATCCAAATTGCAGACAAATCGGACATTTAATAAAGAAGTTGGCAATTGGCAGTATTTTTCAAAAATAATTTTTAATTTGACTGTAATAGTGAATTTGGGATATGTAGGTGGAATTTATTAAACCAGTTGCCTAGGACAACAACATATCCAAATTGAAGACAAATCAGACATTTAATAAAGAAGGTGGCAATTGGTAGTATTTTTCAAAAATATTATTTAATTTGACCGTAATATTTGTAAAATGTGGATGGTGCATATACACTAGCCTACGACAATAACATATCCAAATTGCAGACAAATCGGACAGTAAATAAAGAAGTTGGCAATTGGCTGTATTTTTCAAAAATATTTTTTAATTTGACCGTAATAGTGAATTTGGGATATGTAAGTGTAATTTATTAAAACACTTGCCTACGACAATAACATATCCAAGTTTTAAACAAATCGGACAGTTAATAAAGAAGGCGGCAATTGGCAGTATTTTTCAAAAATATTTTTTAATTTGACCGTGATGGTGAATTTGGGATATGTAAGTGAAATTTATTAAAACACTTGCCTAGGACAATAACATATCCAAATTGCAGACAAATCGGACATTTAATAAAGAAGGTGGCAATTGGCAGTATTTTTCAAAAATAATTTTTAATTTGACTGTAATAGTGAATTTGGGAAATGTAAGTGGAATTTATTAAAACACTTGCCTAGGACAATAACATATCCAAATTGAAGACAAATCGGACAGTAAATAAAGAAGTTGGCAATTGGCAGTATTTTTCAAAAATATTTTTGACCGTAATAGTGAATTTGGGAAATGTAAGTGGAATTTATTAAAACACTTGCCTAGGACAATAACATATCCAAATTGCAGACAAATCGGACAGTAAACACCAAAGATAGTTTTTTAGCCTGAATTTGAAAATTAATTTTTAAAAATATAGAGGAGGGATGGGGATGGGGACAATATATTTAATATAGGCAAGGGTTGGACATTAGTATTGGCCAACGCGCGGGAGCTCTATAGGCGGGAGCTGGCGTCGGTGCAAAAACGGCTCCCCATAAGAATAACATGGGGAAAAAGCGCCGGAAGTGATGCCTCTTTCCTGTTTACCCACTACTACACAATAACTTCTAAGTTGTTTACATGTGTTGTTTATTTAGTGTGGAGTTATTTTTGAACTCGTGGATTTCTGCAAAGGATGTATTAAAATTAATGCAAATTTTAAATGGGGGAAAATAAGGCAGGGGCCAAAAAGAAAATTTGTGTAGGGTAGGATCGGGCGTCGGTGCAAAAACTGATCCCCATAAGAATAACATGGGAAAAAAGCGCCGGAAGTGATGTTAAACCGGTAATTCACCACTACTAGCAGCAAACATCACAAACACACGGTTAGGCCCATTCCTAAACATGTGCGACCAAATCGCCACGTTTTTGTCGCACGTAGAATGGCCCTTATAAGTGCCTCTTTGGTGTGAGCGTGCGATGTGACATTGCGACAGTGTAGAATGAATGAGAAAACGTCGTCGCCATTGTAATTTGTTGTTGAGAATAGTTTGGACACTGTTTTCGTCGCCGGCAGAAGCGACATCACTCGTATCACCGACAGAAGTTTTGTCGCACAGCTAGAACGGAGCCTTAGGAGCAGAGTAGAATGAAGCAGAAATACATAGTTTAACCACAGAGAAGAACAAATTCTTTCTCTGAATAATCTTTTTCTCTGAAATAAATTATTCTTTCTTTTCTGTGGTTCAACTTAAAGGTAATTAGTTTTAAAAACCCTCATCGCAATTAATTTCTGTTAGTATACTTTCCTGAAGTTGTATTTCACGAATACAAACATATAGAAGAGCTGGTAAAAGTAAATAGAAAACTATTTTATGCTGCAAGCGGGAAACATAATAAAGTTTTCTGATCAAAAGTGGGATGAAAAGTGATTTTTGAAGAAGATTTAACAGGATAAAACAGGATTTATTTCATCTGAAGAACGGGATTGTTGATGAACGAAGTGAATCACTGTATTGATGAAGAAGTTTCAGTGGCCGTGTGTGTGTGTGTGGGTGGGTGTGTTATCGAAATACTAAATAACTGTAAAACATTTCTTAATGAAATTTTGAAGGAGTCATTTGGGATACCAAAGGGATGTTTTAACACAGCATTTGTATTTTATTTTGGATTATTAATAATTATTAAACCTAATTTTAATGTTTGATATTCAGTATGGTTGTCTTTAAAATGTCAGCTGTGATTTATCTGTGTTTCACTTGAGGGATTTTTATCCCCTATATGGGATATTTTGACTGCTTGTGGGATAAAATGGGATTGTGGGATAAAGTGGGATTTTTTTGAAATTGGCATTACGTCTGCTAGTTTGCTTACAACTTACGACCAGAGCACCTTAGCAGTAGCACTTCTAGTGGATTTTCTCGCCGTACTGGCAGTTGCGGGGTTTCCCATTTTTTAACCTCGCTGTCCGCACCTATTATGATTTTATAAACGTCACAGAACGAACACTGAATCATGTCAATTTCGCTGGCCGAGCCATGTTGGAATTAAAAACACTATTTGCCATTATTTAGTACCTACTTCGTACTCTTTAGTACTACCATTAAAAATATTAGTACCTCTCACGTAAATAAATTATTTAATTTAGTTAATTCACCGTATCATTTGACCTATGTCGCATTGCTCAAAATCCTTTGAGGTACTAAAATGTAAAATACCTATAGGTAATTAGTAGATCTAAATAAGCTCTATCTAACGGTATAAATATTGTACTAATACATTATTCAATAATCATATAATATTTAACATTAATTGTGTTGCAATGTTTAACAAATCAGTGGGAAAGTGTGGGATATGACGAGGGATACTATAAGGGAGAGTCTGGGATAAAGTGGGATTTTTTGTATCAGTGCGTGGCATATTTTTACCGTAGAGTGGAAACACTGCATATTTGTTTATAAATCACAAAAAATTTAAACACGTTTTCAACTATGAAGTTAGGTTATGTTTTGTTCCATACATTTTGTTATTTTGAAATAATTTAAAATGTGAGTGTTATGTAAATTGGTAGTGTTTTGTCGTGTTTAAAACAATACTTAGCCTATATCTATTTAGATTTATGATTAGTTTATTTTTTACTGGAAAACTTCGATGTAAAAGCTAAGTGTTTGGACTAGTGATGATAAATTAATACAATAGGTTTTGGAATTTTTGAATTACTCGGACAGTATAACTCTGTAACACGACTGACTGTGATTGATAATCAAGCGTGTTGTAGACCTATAGTAGTTTCTTTACATTGTGAACAAATTACTTGATGGCAGACTTACTAAACGACCATACGTGCAAACTATCTTTATTACATGTAATGTACCAAATAAGCCTCACTGTCACCTAATGACATGGGATTAAAGTTTTGTAATCTACCGGTCAGTAAAATAGTCTGGTTACAGTTTATATTTGTTTGCATTTTCTGTGGTTAATATTGATTTTCATACAAAATCAAGATGTCCAAAACTCCTTAGTCCCAACCGTCTACATTGTTCAACTAATTACGATGTAGACAGATTGCCCTCCTGAAAAATTGTCATTAATGTAGATGTTGGATTTTGCTCTTAAATATCTCGTGCTGCGATTTCAGTAGCTTGTGTATTTAAATCCAAACTAACATATATTAATGATGTAAACATTTTTAAATTTAAGGTATGAATTTTATAAGATACTGTTATATAAATAAATCATTGAATACATTTGTTTACATTAAATGGGTTTAAAACAAGTATACTTCTGTATTATTAACCCCCTGATTTTGGAACTGGAAATTAATAGGTGTAATAATAATTGGCAACTTTTCCCTCAGGTTATATATTTAAAACTCGTCGAAAACCATCCGGTGTCAAAAATATATTAGTCATTGGCCGAGTCATAAAAAAGCGTGAACAGGAGCTAGGACCTGTGACCAAATAAACGCAATCAGTTCAATCTAATTTGCTAGGTACACACAGTGGTTTTAAGAGGTTAATTGCTCCACCTCACCCTCCAGGGTTAGATGGAAACGTATTCCGCATATTCTCTATTCATTGTTGCTAGATTAGGAAACCCCAGCATAGCTGTATAGGCACGTTTTCCACAAGCAGGAATTTTGCGCAGGTTACCAGAAGGTTAGGATATAGCAGGAAAGGAAAGGGTAGGATGGGACAGGCAGCCAAATTGGCCTTTCAGAGTACCAACTCACGTGCCTTGTGACAACTGTGATCAGGCTCAATGTGGACCCGCTCTGCCCTCCAACTGGCCAACTCAACGGATGGGGTATCCATGTAAAACAGCCAGGGACCATACATTCTCAGGTTGGGGACCAACCCCTGAGTTTCCGCCCCGAGCCGCTGCAAGTGGAGGGACCAAAGGTGAAAGGGAAGTTTGTCATAATGGACATCCAAAAAACTTCATATGTAATGACAATTTCATTTGCTGTACCCAATGTCAGCATCCAAACTGGTATAGACCAGTTTTAAGGTTGTCCTAGGACGAATATTCTCTATTGGTCAATGCTAACCCACCAAGTTTTAATAAAATTAATCAGTATACAAGAGATATATGTTTTTTATTTCTTATAAGAATAACATCGGACAATATACTTAGTTTACTGCTGAATGGAAATTTAAATATTCTCCACAACCATTAGCCGAATAGCCTACTAACGAAATACTAATTTAACCGTCTGTGGATTGGAGTACTAATTTTTAATCTTTTAGAGCTTTTTATGGCAATGAGATAAAACTGTTGAAATCTGCTAAAAATATTTAAAGTTTATAAGAAAGGTAAAAAAACTGAAGTTTGGGATCTCTTAAGCCCTGTAATTTCTGAACCCAAATTTTTCTAAAAAATCAGGTGGTATATTTTATTAGAAACCTAATATAAACCACCAAATAAAAAATCCAAAGATTTCGAAAGCGGCTCCTCAAAACTGCTCCAGACCTATATACTACGTTGTTGGGTACCAAAATATTATGGATACCTCTTTGTTCTTCCCTCAGGGCTCTGCCTTTACTATCACTCCCAACTTTTAATTTTAACGTATGATTCGTTGGATTTATTTTGTTAAAGCAGCATCTCCTGAAAGATGTCCCCACGTTTGATACGCCACCCTACTCAACCATAGACCTCCACCGCACAGGAAAATTGTCTATGTTATTATTTACGCCTTTATTAGTAATTTTAGAAAATTTTCAATTATACAAAAAATTGTTGTTATTTTCTTTTAACTCCGACCTTAGAGCTCCGCCTCGCTGGCTTTAAAAGTTGCCTTGTTAAATTTATAGAGGAAAGATGATCCTTGGGTAAGCGTTCGGGAGTTCGGGTCAGCGTTCGGGTTGAGTACTACTAGCTGGTCAGACAGACATTATTCTGTCCTAATGTCACTGAATTTGTTTTATGTCAAAAATTCTCGTTCTTTTTCATGATGAGCTCGTTAGCTACGCTCACTTGCCTATGTTTATATAGAGCTTGCTTCGGTATTGAAAATGAGTTGCTATTCAAATAGATTTATTATTTCTATAATAAACATATGTTTATATGCTTTTCAAGTATGTTTAGATATCATCCTTATAACAGCTGTTTGATGAAACTAAATAACTAACATACAATCCCGACTTTGTTTTATGTATTTAGATAATGAAAATCACTTAATAATATCTTGCCATGACAACGTTAATATACACTAGGCAGAAATACGGATTTTAGCAATTCGAAATTTAAGTAATTGCACAACGCCATCTGTAGAGCCTGATATAAGTGTAGGTTATATTATATAAATCAAACAGGAAAGTTGGCCGGGCTGGTAAGGGCCCTCACTTGCATTTAGGGTGTAGACCAGAGCCTGTACAGACCTAAATTCAGCCCTGGCCGTCTGTATGCAGAACTTCAAGCATGCTAGAATCCAGAATCATTGTCCCTGTCTCGTGTACATTCTATGTGCCTAAGAGTAAAAATATGTTATAGTCAATCAATACAAATGCTGAATTATTTTGACTCAATCCTATCCTACACTATAATATGAGTAAGGTTTGCATGCTCGCTTGCTTGGTTGATTGCTTGCAACTCTGATCTCAAAAACGGCTCCAACGATTTTCTTGAAAAATAGCTAATGTGTCCTTCCAACTACTTGTGTTGTAAAACCTGATATCTGGGTTAAAAATAAGTTCTAGACATGTCCCATCCCCAAAAAAATCAAATAATGTAAAAAGCCGCCATGGAAAATTGAAAAAATCACATTGGGCTTTTAGAGATTAAAATAAAAGCAAAAGAGTCATAACAGCTGTTCAAAATCTTTCAGCGAACTCTCAAAGTTATACTCATATAGTTTAAGTACTACCTGGGGCTGAGATTTTCTAGGGAAAGGTCAATCTTGTTTATGACTTGGAGTTGTTTTTCACTATGTACCCTACTAAAGAGCATTTTTGAGGTCACAACAGTTGTTATTATAATGCACCTTTGAGTCATTCTGGATATGACCACTCTACATGTAATCTTCATTCAAAGGATTTATTATCTGATTTTATGGAACCACATGGAACTCATGTTGTTTATGATTATTAACATGTGGTTTCCTGAGAGCAGAGATTAAAAGATTTGAGAGAAGATTACATATATAGAGTAGTAAAATAAATCAAAGGGATATTGAGCTATAAATAACAACTGGAGTGACCTTAAAAATGTAGAAAAGAGGCAAATCAGTTATACAAATCTGATTATCAGTAGGGGGAAGTGGTGAAATATGCTCCAAGTCATCTAAACAAACTGACTGGCCTTCCCCCGAGCAAAGTTCGGTACCCAGGTATCATATACTCTAATATGAGTAAGGTTTGCTTGTATGTTTGCTTGCTTGCGACACTGATCTCAAAAACGGCTCCAACGATTTCCTTCAAATGTTCAAAATAACTAATTTCTGGGATAAAAATAAGTTCTAGACAGGCCTCATTCCCAGGAAATATCAAATAATGTAAAAAACTAAAATGATAGGTTAAAAAAATTAATATTGGGCTTATGGAGTTTTAAATCAACACAGAAGAATTTTATCAGCTGTTCATAATCAACCAGGGAATTGTCAAAGTAATACTCATGTTTTTTATGATTATTAACATGTGGTTTCCTGAGAACAGAGATTAAAAGATTTGAGTGAAGATTATATATATATAGAGTAGTAAAATAAATGAAAGGGACTTTGAGCTATAAATAACAATTGGAGGAACCTTAAAAATGTAGAAAAGAGGCAGATGAGTTATACAAATCTGATTATCAGTAGGGGAAAGTGATGAAATATTACTCCAAGTCATCTAAACTGATTGACTGGCCCTCCCCCGAGCAAAGCTGGGCCCCCCCAGGTACTCTCGTGTTAAAACGGATATGAGAAAGGTGTTACCACTCCAGTAGTCAGTAGTATTTTTTATTTACATTAGTCCTAAATTATCTGTTCTTGCCGTTGTGGAGTTAAAACGGATATGGGAATGGTGTTACCATTCCATTAGTAAAATATTTGGCTTATTAATTATCTTTTCTTGCTGTTGTGGAGTTAAAACGGATAACAGAAGAGTGTTACCAATCCAGTACCTGCCTACATATATTTAAAAATTCAGTCTTCGTTCATCCTCTTACGGGAAGAATGAGCGTACACCTAGTTATATTTGTTTTGGCCAGCAGCTGATTTGATTTTGAGTGGGCTGATTAGTGGACCAGCTGATCCGTTTTTATGGCTTCAAAAATTAACCAGTCTCGGGATATCTATTCTGATATTCAAAATCAATGGAGGAACTAAAGGTTTGACTGGATATAGTCAGTTGCATGGGTGAGAAGCGAACTTTTTTATCTTCTTCTATATCAATAATACGCTAAGTCGTTTTTTGTGAACAGAACTCCTCCATTACTTTTGAACCAATTTCGATGATTAAAAGTGTCAAAAAAATGGCCCAGATTCGTAGTTGTGCAAGTGGTTTTCAATATACAATACTGTTTTGCTTAAGGGCACAGTACACCCTCAAAGTTCAATCTTTCCCATAAATATAACATGTAGAGTAGTTTGAATTCAGTTGCATTCTAAAACAGGCGATGATACAGTAAAACACAGGTAAACAGTAAGAACAGCTGATAGCTGATATAAACAATAAAAGTTAGTTTAGCTCGATTTAGAGCAACAGGTCCACTAGTTTTTATATATTAGACATTGTTAAATCAGTTACCTAGGAACACATAATTTCAAATTAAATGTTTCTGAACAACCAGTATTCCAACTCAGTGAATATATACATCAAGAGATCAGTTCCAGTGTCGTGAGTAATAAAATAGAAACAAAATTTATATAGATAAAGCAAGGAAAATGACAGTGGTAGATTTAAACAAAATTGGGTACTCTAGATCCCTATTCAAAAACGGTTATTTCATAATATAAAAGTGATAGCACGTAAGACTCACAACAAAGCCACCCTCATACAAAAAATAAACTAAACATGTGAATCGCTTCACTAACATACTTCATACTTGCATTTTTATAGGCTTGTGTATTTTTTTTGTATATGGGGTTTGTGGGCTGTGATAAGTCGACAAAATCAAAACTGATTTTACTAATTTCAATGTTACCTTAAACGTATTAAACTTAATTAGGTATTGAAGAAATCAGATGAAAAATGAATCCTGGCCAAATGTAAATTTGAAAATCCTTCACACAGTGTTCTAACTCCTTTTTTAATATAGAGAAAACTATGTGTGTTTTCAGAATCCTGGAAAGATATTTTAGAAATGAGTGGTTTCATAACGTTTTAGTTGTAGATACAGTCAATAATTCGTTAAAAGCCACATTGATGACTTTTTGATATTCTTGCTTATGATTAGAAATAAACATAGAAATAATGAGAAAGTTATTGACACATACTTTTAGCGAATTTCCCCTATAGGGAAGAAGCTATTACCGTAGTCGGCATGGTAAGACCTAGGCCCGGGACCATGATATCTTTTCGTTTTGAGGTCCCCAGATGCCAAAAACACCATTCGTTCAATACCGTATATATATAAATATATGTATATGTGTCCGTAGGTACGATAACCTTTGTAAAAATGGTCCAATATTGTTTAAATTTGGTTAAAACGTGTAAAGCAACAATTATGACTTAAAGTTCGAAAACCAGACAGATCGCTTTATCCGAAGGGTTATTTTAGAGGGGTTTTGAACCCTAAAAATGGGTTTTTAGAGTTTTTACATATATTATTTTTATGAATCAAATTTTAGTTTTTACCACTGGATTTGGCTTAAAAAGACAAAAAATTTGGTGTTTTGATCATTTTTCTACGTCAATTTGTTACCGAGATATTGAAAGTGCTAAACACAGTACGTTGTCCAATGTTATTCTTATGGAGAACAAGAAAAATTTTATATGTCGCTTATTTATAAACGTATCCGGACGAAACTTGGTATTTGGCTTTATTTCGTTGTGGTCTATTGATAATTGTCTAAAAAACAATATTTTGCCGATGGTTCCCGTAGCAGCAAACCTACGTACTCAGCGCCCATGTTATTCTTATGGAGAATAAGAAAAATGTTTTGCCTCACTTCATTATGAACATAAATTAATATAACTTGGTATGTAGCTTCACCTAGTTGAGTTACATTGATATTTGTATAAAAATCCATAATTTGTGTTCCTTGTTGCAGCAAACCTGCGTACTCAGCCCCCATGTTATTCTTATGGTGAATAATTAAAATTGTATAAATTGCTTATTTATAATTGAATACAGATGAAAGTTATTATGTGGCTTCACCTGGTCGTCGTCTGTTGATATTTGCATTAAAACCTAATATTTTCTGTTCCTTGTTGCAGCAAACCTGAATAATCAATCCCCATGTTATTCTTATGGAGAGAAATTAAAATGTAATATACGGCTCATTTTTTAATATGTATCTATGAAACTTTTTAAGTGGCTGTATATGGTATATATATGCAATGAAAATTTGCTGAGTATGCAGGTTTGCTGCAACGGGGGTATATTTTTCTATTTAAACACCATATGTACAAACTCACTACTTTTAGATAATGTTTGTTTTCTCAATATTTAACTGGTTGTATGCTAGTTTGTGGGGCAATAATTTTGAGGTGCAAGCTTAACTCACTTGCACTTTTGTTTTCTACAAAAAGGGGCTAACTAACTTGGCTGGTCATCCTCTCTTTTGCTTTCAGCTAATTGTCACTTGCTTTGCTCAGTCGCTCTCCTAATCACATTTCTGTGTTCAAGGTCAGTTTTTCAGCGCCTGTACAAAGACCAAACTTGCCACCCCCCATCACACAAACCTACCTCTCCATAGCTCTGAGATAAGTCTGACAAACTTGTTGCCAACATATCACAGTACACTTCTTTCTTTAAAACAAATAATAATAAAAACAAACCTCAAAACTGAGTAGGAAGGGAATACACTGATAATAGTACACCTGTTATGAGCCTTGAGATTGAACCTTTCACTCAAATTAGTTCTCTTCTTCAGTGGTTTGTTGACAATCTGCAGTAAATACCGAAAAGACAAGGTCATTGAATTTAAACTGAGAAATTCAGTGGAAAATCCATCTAGTGTTTTCGTAGGTGAGTGTGTATTGCGTGTGAGTGAGTTGATTCTCAGCTGGTTTTTTCCGATCATGTTACCAAGGTAAAGCTTAAAATCAACAGTGGTTTGTTCATCCGTCGTAGACACTCTAAATTTGCGAATACAAATGTTCTTCTTGCAGCTTATTTTCGGTGCATTTATCCTCACATAAATTATGGCATAGCAGTTTGGGGTGCTGAATCATCGCAAACAAAGGCAATTTTCCGTTTGCAAAAGCTAGCTGTTAGATTGGTTTTTGGAATGAAGAAGACTGATTCTTGTAGAGGTGTTTTTGCCTTAGTTATAATTTGCTCACGTTTTGTTGTTTATTATATTTATGAATGTCTTTCGTTTTTCATAAGAAATAAGAACTTTTTCAGTTTCGCAGTCATTACAAGCTCAGACATAACTCTACATTAACAATACCACAACATAATACAACTTAAAAAAAACACTCATATTAGAACATTATCAAATTCTTCAATGCTCTCCCCACAGAAATAAAAACAGAGACAGACAGTAAACGATTCAGAGCCAGACTTAGATCTTTTCTGATAGCTAAGGAGTATTACTGTGTTAAGGAGTTTTTTAGGGAAAATAAAGAAGTTTAGTTTGTTTTCTTAGGTTATTTATTTCTTGTTCATAAAGTATAACACTTGACAATTTTTAGTCACTTTAGAGTTTTAGTCACACTCTCCAGTACCAATCAGAATGCCTTGAAGTTGTCACAAAACGATAGAGGTCAAAACAACTTCTCGATTTGAAATAGAGGAGAGCGGAAGTTGTGTTATCTGATATATAAATTTAATGTTTACGTATAATGAAGGTGCAACATGGTGAATGCACAACTTTCTTCCCAATAATGTCTATCAAAGCTTATAATCAAATCAAATCAATCAAAATTTCTATAAAGGGACAAAGAAATCAAAGAAAAACATAACATTATTTATTCTAGGTTATTCTAAATATTCCCACATAGGCAAAGCCTGTGCGTGGGGAATGAGTTCAACATTTAGTCCACTTTCATTTTTTAGGAACGCTCTCACTATCACTTTTGACTTATAAATAACACAAAATATAAATTACAGAGAAATATTTAATACATAGAAAAGGTAGCCTACTGAAAATGACAGTTAAAACAATATATAATAGCACGATTCACAACTCAAGAGATTAGTTTTTAAAGCAAAAGAGACAAAAAACAAGAAACAAAGAAGATACTAATATACACAAAAATTACAAAATCATTCGGGTTTATTTATATTTACAAATACCTTATTTTAGTACTACAGACTACAACCCCCACCCCACACCCCACAACCCATCACGAGCGCCAATTGCCCCTCCAAAAGCGTTGTGCCCGGCGCGCCCTGTGCTGGAGCAAGGCTTGCACTGCCCTACAGCAGTACTACCCGTGTAAAATAAATTAATTTAGACTATTTTTCACAAAGTTCCGTTCAAAAGTATCTTATAAAGTATCAAAGATTCAAAAGTATCATATAAAGCCACATACCAAGTTTCATTAATATATGTTCATTAATAAGCGAGATATACAATTTTACTTATTCTCCATAAGATTAACATTGGACAACGTAATGTGTTTAGCACTCTCAATATCTCGGTAACCAATTGACGTAGAGCGATGATCAAAATACCAAATTGTTTGTTTTTTTAAGCTTAATTTAATGATGTAAATCAAAATTTGGGTTTAAAAATAATTATATGTAAAAAGTTCAAATACCCATTTTTGGGGTACAAAACCCACCTTAGAGTAGAGCGATCGGTCTGGTTCGCAAACTCATGAAAGTAGATGCTGCCTTACACGTTTATACCAAATTTCATCAAGATCGGACCATTTTTACTAAAGTTATCGTGCCTATGGACACGTATATGAATTTGAACGAATGGTGTTTTTGGCATCTGGGGGCTTAAAAACTAAAAGTTATTATGGTCTTGGGCCTAGGTCTTACCATGAGACCTACGGTAATAGCTTCTTCTCTAAAGGGGAAATTTGATAAAACCTATTACATTGAGTTTGTTGCTATCTTTTAATGTTTTTATTTAATAGGAGTGTTGTAAATTGTTTTTCTAATGAGTTAACAATTTTATTTGTAACTATTCTCTTTCAGGACAATGCCAAGACACTATAAGATATGTAGTTTAAGTAATCTGTTTATTATAAGTTTATTGCTTAGATAAATTTGTAAAAACATTATTTCATCTTTCAAGTTGCCCCAGACAATACTAACTTGCAATATAATCATTTTAACATGTATTTTTGTATTGCATTTCAAGTTACCCCTTCCCATAACTTGAAACCCTTTTTTTACTAAACTAAATTTTAAAAAATAAATTTAATTAGTGCAGTACTTAGACCTAAGCAAGGCCAAAGTTTTGGTAGAAAAAACAGCAATTTACATCAGCAAATTTAGGAATAACTTAACTTTGAACTTGAAAACTGTTTCAAGTTACCCCAGTTTATGGTAACAAATAGAACCTGCTGAACAAACTCGAGCAGATGTTTTTCTCATGCTTCTGAATTTGAATCACCCCTCATAACATATAAGCATACTGCAATTTCATTGCAGTAGTCACTAATTATATCATGTCTGTAGTAAATCTTCCATAAGATTTACAATGAAGGACACAATGAATTTGAAGACCTGTGGATCACAGGCCTAAAGATATTGGAAATTATAAGAACAATCAAATAAGCTTACCTCAACCTCTTTAATTTGATATATCGAGCATAAAAATGTGTTTATTAGAACCTAAATTAGATCTCGCTCTTCTAAAATACCTGCTTGTGATACATACCGGTACAGAGAGATTTGCAATAGGGAATTTTCTCACAAGACCCCTCAAAGTATAATTTAGTGAGTTCTTAATAATTTATAAATGCCAGATTAAGGCTCCAGTCTCCGTCTACCATAAGGCACATTGCAAGGGTTTGCTGGTTTCACTTCACAGTGGCTACATAAACCCTTTGATTAAAGTTAAAGAGTAATATTAAATAGAACTAAAAGGTATCAGGAAACTGACACATACTTTCTCCCTTTTAGCCCAACTTTAATGAATAAATGACTTACTAAATATAGAATACAAAGCACAGTCGAATTTACAGAAAATCTTTTAAACAAGTTGTTTTCAAATCATCCACCCAAATCCCTGTTTTGGAGGCACTAGAGAATCCACTGCTAAACACGTGGTTATAAGAGGGGAAATTCCCCCTATTCCCCCCCCCCCGCGGGGGTTATTAAGGGGCGTGTTATTTTGAATTTCCTCTGTTGGTCAATGCTAACTTGACAAGCATATCATGTTTGAATTAAATTGATCAGTAAAAAAGAGAGAAATAGTAATTTTTGTATTCCTCATAAGAATAACATTGGACAACGTACTGTGTTTTCCGCAAAATGAAAATTTAAATTTTTTCTGCAACCAGCAATTGTAGGATAGTACTTCAAAATACTAAATTATTTAGTTTTTTTTAGCTCTTTTTATTGGTAAATAGTAGTATTTTTTTATTATTATGTTTTTTATGAAAAATCAAAAAATCATAATCTTGAAGTTTTAAGTCCTGTAATATGTGAACCCAAATTTTTACAGAAATTCGGGTTTGGTCATTTTGTTGGAAAACTAAAGCTCTACAAACGACTAGTTTAGTTAAAATCGTTAGAGCCATTTTTGAGAAATTTTGACGTTTTTGGGGGATAATTACCCTTAAAAATAAGAATTAAAAAATTTTAAAAACCGCCTTGAGATATCGTGGATTAGTACCTACATACAAAATTTCATAAAAATCAGACCATTGGTTAGGGCTCTAGCTTTGTACACATCCAGACAGACAGACATCATGTAAAAGTCACTTTTTTGGGTTCAGGGAGCACCAAAACAAATATTTCCACTAACAACTCAAATTCAAAAATTTTGATGAAAACAATACTTTTTCCATATACTATGTATAAGGGGAGTAAGTAAAAATATATACTTTTATCTTTTAACCTTTTTACATTTTAGCGAAGTCTCCCTATAGGGAAGAAGCTATTACCGTAGGGTCTCATGGTAAGACATAAGCCCGAGACCATCATAACTTTTCATTCCAAAAAAATCTGGGAATCTTTTTTTTATTAATCTTTTCTGGGATCTTTTGGTCCCAGATGCCAAAATCACCATTTGTTCAAATTTGTATATATTTATATATATATAAGTATATATATATGTGTGTCCGTAAGCACGATAACTCTCGTAAAAAGGTCCGAGCTTAATGAAATTTGGTACAAATGTGTAAAGTACGATTTATTTGAACGAGTTCGAAAATCAGGCGAATCGCACCATCCAAAGGGGGGTTTTTGGGGGTTTGTACCCCAGAAATGGGTTTTTTGGGATTTCCGCATGTCATTTTTATTTTAATCAAATTTTAATTTTTATAATTGAATTCAGCTTAAAAAAAACAAACAATTTGGTATTTTGATCATTGCCCTACGTCAATTGGTTACTTTGATATTGAAAGTGCTAAACACAGTACCTTGTCTAATGTTATTCTTATGTAGAAAAAGAACAATTTTATATCTCGCTTATTTATGAACATAAACTGATGAAATTTGGTATATGGTTTCATCTGGTTGTAGTTTATTGTTGATTGCACAAAAAAACCATTTTTCGACTTTGTTTTGCATAGCAGCAAACCTAGGTACTTTGTCTCCATGTTATTCTTATGAAAAATAATTCAAATGCTATAATATATCGCTTATTTATGAATGTATACGGATGAAACTTGGTATGTGACTTCACTAAGATGAGTTATATCGATATTCGCATATAAACCCATTCTTTTGTGTTTATTGTTGCAGCAAACCTGCATACTCATCCCCAATGTTATTCTTATAGAGAATAATTAATATTTTAAATATAGCTTGTTTGTAAATATATTTCTTATGGATCCTGTTAAGTGTTTTAATGTGTTATGTTATATATTTATTGGAAATTCGCTGAGTGTACAGGTATGCTGCGACGGGGTATTTTTTAATTTATATTATCGTTATAAAAACCTTAACATATTGCATATCAAAACGATCGTTAGAATTGCTACAAGTGTCCAAATTCTGTAAATTACTTCAGAGCTTTGTCTCACTGGCCTTACAAATTTCTATGTTTATATTTGACAGGCGGTAATTTTATTTGGCCAAGTGATTATATATTTATATTTTATATTTAGACTAGTTTTTAAAATTATTATTGATTTATCTACATAGCGTTCACTTGCTAATGGGAGGAGTTTCCTTATCTCCTAAAATGTAGTGTTTTAAACGCTTGAAGTAACAGGTAAAGTCTAAATAAATCAATAACAAAATTCAAATCCATCACTATTATGAGTTTCAATAATGCAGTAGGTAGTTTTTCTATATCAGTAGCATTTTTTCATATGCTAACTCTCCTTACGAACCCACGACTTTGGACTTCGCCTGTGTACGGTATGCTTAACCTCTTGGAATTTTAAAGATTGTGTTTCGCATGTTAGGTTTTTGCAGTTGATATTTGTATTCGGTGTGTAACATATTTGATATTGATGATAATCTGTATTGACTCAGCATCTGCAATTCAACTCAAATCAATCCGAAATAATGTTTAATGATATAAATTATATTACGTCAAATTAATACCAATAAACAAAAATAAATTAAAATCCTTCCCTAGGTTAGTCTTAAGTGAAGAAACAAACTCTTAAGGAAAAATTATCAAAAAATAAAAACCTGTATGCGCATCTATGAATCAGAGGGCAAACTTCTTGATAATCGTTTAAATCGGTTCAAAAAATTCAGAAGTTCTCTTAAAAAAAATCACCTTAGGTCATTAATATAAAAGATATAGGAACGGCATACTTGAATTTTTTGTTTTGATTTTTTTTACTTGGTGAAGTTTTATTGATCCCATCCCTACTTTTACACTTGACTGAAATTTACAGCCAGTACTGCACAATATTCTACTATTGGAGACTGCAGATACCAGGTCAACATATGGAACCAGGTACATGAGAATTGCCCAAATACAGATTTCATAAAAGAATGGTACGGTTTTGACTTTTTAAATCTATATAAATAAAGCAGAGTTTGTGTCTATGTGTGGATCGCCATACGGCTAAACTACAAGGAGTTAAGACATTAAATTTCCAAGGTAGGTTCCTTTAGGTTACAGCTATTGTACCTGACTCAGTTTCTTCTAAATCCTCTAGGGCTACTCCCCGTGGGATATCCAAAATTCCAATGTTAATCAAATGAGTCCATACAGTTACAGTTTTCTGCTATTTATTTAATGTTATTCAAATTAACAGCTGACATTAGTAATTTACTTTGAGAGAAAAAACAGCTGATCGTACAAGAACAAATATTCCAAATACTAGCCAAATGTATTCCGCAGGAATAGTATTATGACAAATGGTATTGTGAACTTCCCCTCCAACGATGATCCCCCCCACTCTTCTGCTGGCATCCCCTACTCAAGCTTCACGAAGATCCGCACGAGGTCTACCTCGGTGAAACCAGTATAATCAGCTAGTAATTAATATGAAGATTTCAAAAAAATAATTTTGTTTAGAACTTTTTGGGTTGTTTGTTGTTTAATGTAAAAATAGTACTATTATTTTATGAAAGACATGTATAGTGGGTCAAATTTCCTTTAAAATTTTGTTTTAATGGTGTGTTTATTATTTCCTTTCCGTGTGTTCGTTTTATCGTCATACTATTAGTTTTGAAATAAAAAATTCCTTCCCACACATCAGTGAGCTGCATTGAAAATTTGTAGTTTTTATACTTCATATTGTTAAATAAGTTACCTAGTAACATTAACACAACATTTTTTTAAATTATTTCACAAGTTTGATGGTTTAAATCCTGCTCTCCATTTATAAGAACTGTGCTGGGAACGACGGTTGTGAGTAAAACACCGAATTAAAAATATGGATATTAGAATCATTAAAGCATACTAGTTAGGACTTTGAATCTCTTATGCACACTTTGATTCATATAAAAGAAAATAAGTTTGAATGTACTGTGATGCAAATATGCATGAAATGGGATTGCTTGAGTTTTCTAGTTTCTGACTAGGCCCACACAAGTCCAGGACTACCTTAAAACTGGTCTATACCAGTTTTGAGGCTGACATTGGGTACAGCAAATGAACTTGTCATTACACATGGTAAGTCTTTTGGCTGCCCATTATGACAAACTTCCCTTTCACCTTTGGTCCCTCCATTTGCAGCGGCTAGGGACAGAATCTCTGGGTTTGGTCCCCAACCTGCCAACCTGATAATGGATGGTCCCTGGCTGTTATACATGGATACCCTGTCAGTTGAGTTGACCAGTTGGAGGGCAGAATGCAGGTCCCCTGTTTGAGGGCCTCACCCCAGCTGTCACAGGGGTACAGGAGTTGGCCCTCTGAAGGGTCGATTTGGCTGCCGTCCCAACCCACACTTTCCTTTCCTGCTATATCCTATCTTTCCGGTAACCTGCGCAATATTCCCCCTTGTGGAAGATGTGACTAGATTAGGTTTCCTAAACCGCAACAATGATGATGATGATAGGCCCACACAATTCCAGCACATTAGTAATTCCAGGAGCCAGGATCATTAATTAGTGTTAGGGACCAATATAAATCGAGAATTACATAAGTTACAGTTAAATAAGGAAAGCCATATTACTCCAGATTTTGGTCTGGCCGTTACAAAAATCACACATTTAAACATTATTAAATTTATGGTTGAATGACTGTCTTCCAATACACATTATACAATGGGCATCGTCTTAATAATTTAGTAAATAATACTACTAACAACTCATGCACACTTTGATTCCTATAAAAGAAAATATGTATGATGCATGAGTGGGATCTCTTGAGCTTTCTAGTTACTGACTAGGCCCACACAATTCCAGCACATTAGTAATTCCAGGAGCCAGGATCAATAATTAGTGATAGCGTTATACCAATATGAATTGAGTGACTTAAGTTACAGTTAAATGTGGAAGGCCCTATTGCTCCAGATTTTGGTCTGGCCGTTACATAAATCAAGTAGAATAAGTTTGTCTTTTAATATCCACATTATACAATATATAATGGTTATCGTTAATAACCATTAATAGCACCAACAGTTATCCCACTCTGACCACACTGTATGGCACAATTCATCCCTAATGTTGTGAAGGCTGAGCTAGTTCTTATGCTTAGTGCTTGAACATCTGAGATTCTGAGTTACAAACTAGGTTTTTAACAGAAACCCCATATGAAATCCCATGGTTCTGAGATCCGGAGACTGTGGGAGGCAGAATATGGAGATATGTGAGCACTCATATCACCTACCTTTATTGCAGTTTATGTTTTAAGGTTTTTTTTTAAGTTTTAAGTAACAGCTATTACTCAGCTGATCTTGGGAAATAACGTTAGAAGAACCATTATCAGATTACTACCGTATAGCCATCTTTCAAATTATATAAATTTGCTTGACCGTAGATTATACAGTATCAAAAGTTCAGATTTGTTGAGACACCCAGGATACCTCTTAAAGGCTACATTTATTGTAACATGAAACAACTTTTGAAAACATTTCAACTTCTTTTTGGTAAAGACCTTTACTTTAGAGTCTAGAATTTATTTAGGTGGGTGGAAGTGACAATTTACTTAAATTATAGGAAAGTTTGCCTTGAGCACGCAAAGCCGTGAAAATAGTTTATGTATGCTTCTTCTCTTTTAAGGGAAACCCTTATGTGACCATATCAAAATCTGTTTTTAAACTGCATTTTTAGTTTTGTTTAAATTGGTAGTGTTGACAATATATTTCCTGACCTATAAACCATGATCTAGATTAGATTTAAATATTTCATAGTTTTTAAGATCTTGTAATGTCCAAAGAAATAATATTGGGCGACTCTGAACCCAAAATACATTTTCCATTGGGAAAAAATACTTTCCAAAAACTATTTGATATGGTCTTTCCATTTATACATTTTACTTCTATGCATTTGAATGATTATAATTATGTAACAAATTCCAAACTGCTAGTATTAAGCATTTAGCACAAAAAGCGTTGGTCTCTACATGTGTTTTTCAGGTAAGTAAATTTCACAATTATATAAATTAGAAATGTAGTTTAAGCTGGACTTTTATAAATTGGCAAATGAGTCCAAGATTTTCTTGCATTTTCGCTTCTTTAGCTTTAGCCTTTGGTTAGCACATTATACCACCTCTACACTCGGGCTAAATGTTTGTGTTGAGACACTCGGGTGAGTCACTCAGCGAGTTACTCGGGATTCTGCTGATCTTTTGTCGCAAAAGCCACATGGGATTATGCTAATCACCAAGTATATAGTTAACTTTAAAGTACTACAAAGAGTTACAATTTCTGGCTGTATGATGATATAAATATATCAATAGCTTGATTATTGATGAAAATGAAAATAACAGATTGTGTTCCCAAACAGCATAGTTACTGTAACTTTGATATAAATATAAATTTGGCAAAAATAAACATAAATTCATTATACCCCCTCTAATCCGATCTCGGATGGTTTGATTACTGACTTTGTCGCACTGTGCCGCTATCAGTGTTTGAACATATCCTACGCATGGTTCTTTTCGGTAGGAACCATCATTGATAACCATCAATAATATTAAATCTATAAATACATTTCAATATTCTCAGTTTAAACTACAGTTTATCATGTTTTCATGTAAATATGGTTGCCGTATGTCCTGTTATTATGGTTTCCAGTTCACCATATTAGTCACTTAATGATGGGTGTGTTAATGCATTCAGCCAATAAAAGTAAATTAAAAACATAAAAATCTTAAAAGATTTATTCAAAGATTTACTTAAGCTATCCTGTTTTTTTTTTATTTATTTTTTCACTAACCGCTAAATAACTTTATAAAAATGGTGTAGAAAAATTGTAGTGGTAGTACCACAGAGTATGAGGCTATTTTATAGACTTTGATTTATTTTTTTATAAGACTGTTGTTAAAATTTGAAGTTTATAATATGCATTTCCTTACAAATCTTAAAATATAAAAATAATCCCTATTTCCCTTGGTCACGCCATAACTTGAGAATGAGGGCACCAAATTGAATAATTCTTTTTCTGTTGTGATCGTTAATGTCAGGACAAGGTTTTTAGCAAAGAAAGTTGTTAATCCAACCTAAGGGCTCTGTCCCACTGGCCTTCAAAGTTCCCATTGATTTGATCAAAGTTCAGTTAGTTACGATGAAAGGCATAAAAATATGTTCACTATGGAAATAATGGCAACTCTAACTCTTTTCAAAGTGACTATGTACACGTCCGACGTAAGCCGCTACCGCTTAGTTAGGTTAGGTTAGGAGGTTTTCGTTACGTGTCACTGGCTCTCAATCTGTTTTAAAAATCACAGGAAAAGTAATGTACGGTGCATTATTTGGAACGGAAGTGAACAGTAGCGGCTCACGTCGGACGTGTACGTAGCCTCTGCCAACTCTTTTTTCTATGCCGAAGTTAGCACTATATAAGAATAGGTGAGTGAGCGTAGCAAACAAGCTCATCCAGGAGGCGAGTGAGCGAAGCGAACGAGCTCATCTTGAAAATGAACGAGTATTTGACATAAAACAAATTCAATGACATTAGGGCAGGACATGGTCTGTCGGGCCAGCTAGTAAAGATTTAGGCCTACAAATTTAATCTACGATAGATTTCTACCTCAGACTGCTTCATGTGTTTGTTTTCTCTTTTGTTGCAGGTGACCTCCAGGAGAGACTCCCCTATTTCAAGAACCAACTTTCACTTTGTATGGGCTTAACCCACTACTCATAGCCCACACACCAAGGTGGCCCAAAAGGTAATTTTTCAGGAATCTAATGAGGCCTGTAAAATAACCTATTCCAGTCCCTTTAAACAAATCAACTTTACCATTAAAAGGTTGAAGTATAGTAATGCTTCAAATCCATCGTGACCATTCTAATTTTTTATATATTTTAGGTAATTATTACTCCCTTAAAATCTCCTTTAAATGCTATAGCAATATTTCATATAATTAAGAACAACATTCCACATATTTTTTCTAACTCAATATATCCTATCATCTAAATATCTTCATTCTCCCAGCCCCAAGTTTCCAGGCCACCTTGTCCCCCTGCTCCTGAATCCCACCCCTTTGACACTGTCACCGCGACATTCTTGTAGGATAATTGGACGAAAGTGCACTGACCAGATCCCACGAGGTATGGTTATCGAGACTTTTGATCCCTACACCTTAGAAGTCCAAGTTAGAATCGTTCACTCCTCGTGGGTGAACCGAACCCTTCTAGGTGTCCAACGAGGCGACTCACAGTTCACTCTCCGCTCACATTTACATTTGGAAATGATTCTGCAACAATCGGCTTTCATCCTCTGAAGCCGATACACTCTGAGATTCGTCTTTCCTGGACTACTGAATAGAGAAACTCCACAACTCTCTCATCTGCTTCTCCACCCGTGATCCTACCCTTGTGCTGACTGTGGGAGAACAGCCTGTCAAGTCCAAAGATCCACCAGCTGCTTCTACTACCCATTTGTGGTTAGTATTAATTTTTAAATCATTATATTTTAGCTAAAATCCTCGTTTGAAAGATTAGTGTTTTGGGTAAGTACATGTATTTGTAGAAAAACAGTTTGGAATTTGTTACATTGAATTGGTTAAAATACAAACTATTATAAAGATGTTTAATACTCATTCTATTATGGTAATAAATCCCAGCACACTTAAAAAATAATCACTATCAGGAAACTAACACATACTTGCTCCTGACTTTCCAAATTCAATGAATGAATTTATTTTTATTTACTAAATATAATATATTAGCTGCCATCGTTCCCGGTTTCACCCGGGAATACCACAGTTGTGTGTGCTGCATTCTGTGGTTGAAATTTTCATCAGCTCAAACCAAAGTGAATGTCCATAAGAATAACACAGGATTGAAACTTTAAGCCCCGTGGGGCATAGCCCTATGGGAATTTCTTAAAATCCCTTCTTAGTGGGTGCCTATATACTATAAGAGGAGTCTACATGAAAAATTTCATGCTTCTAGGTGCAATGGTTTGGCCTGGGCGTTGATCGGAATTTCGTATTTATAGATATAGATGAAGTATATGGTACTTAAAATTTACTATGAAATTAAAATTTAACAACTTTATGATTTGCATGATACATATGTTGTTACAACTGCAGGATATAATTAAAAACAACACTTCAAATTATATTTACACATACTACTCTTCTTGCATACAGCGCAGGTCAAAGATGTAAAAACAGAAAAGTTATCCAACAAACATTTTCTGCATGTACTTTAAAGACCCCCTCTTTCACCCGGATGGTACAGCTCGCTTAACAGCCTGTAGACGTAGGAAGGAGCGTGACCCCTGCTGAAAAATAAATATAAAGTAGATTACTTTTCTTATCAAATCACATTAAACCAACAATTAGTTTTGTTTTCACTAAACCTATAAAACGAGTTCGCACGCAGCACGCTGACGTGAGAGAAGTGAATTTCCACTTAAAAAACTTAATCAAAAACAAAATCAGTGTTAAAACATATATTTATTCCAATTTGTATCTAAATCAGAAAACGCTGACGTGAGAGAAGTGAATTTCCACTTAAAAAACTTAATCAAAAACAAAATCAGTGTTAAAACATATATTTATTCCAATTTGTATCTAAATCAGAAAACATTTATTTTTTTGGCTGTTCTGATGCTCCTGGTTCCATTTACCTGCAATGTTGGGAATACAATATTGCACATTATAAGGTTAGGAGAAGGTCCAGTCAGGATTTAAAGTAGACGTGAGGTTGCTGGGGATGATAAAAATAAACCAAAAAATGAATAACAGGCTTTTCTAATGGAAAACTCCCATAAGCAATGTACTGTGTTTAGTCGATGTACATTTTCTTTAATAACCCGGTAAATATTTGTGCTAGAAAGATGACAGAGGGCTTAAATCTTTTGCCTTACTTATCTCCTACTTTTTACATGCAATTATTTTACATCCAGGGCTTTTCTGACCCTTTTTTGCGCCCAAAAACTCAAAATTTTAAATAATAATCCTCAAAAAAGGGGGTTAGAGTTAACTGATTGTTTTGGCCAACAATCTTGTCCAATTCATTGTAGAAAGGAATGTCTCTACCAAATTTGAAGTAAATCGGACAAAATATGTGACCGCTAGAGTGCAAACACACACACACACACACACACACACACACACACACACACACACACATATATATATATATAATTTTGAACGACCCCAATAACGTGTTCAGGGGGTCACGTTAGGAACTTCTATATTGGTTCCGGGCTTAAGTTTCACCGTGCAGGTCATGCTAATAGTTCACTTTTCCATAGGAAATTCACTAATAAATTGTTTTACATTGGTATAAACATGTAAAGCAGCATTTATGGTGACCCCTTCCCGCCCCGCCGGACAGTGCAGTGACGTCACTGCGCTGACAGCCGCTAACCACGCGCTTGGCGCAAATGCTAAATGAATACTTTTTCCCAACAAATTTCTACGAATCTGTATGTCTAAATCTATTGTCCAAGGGCCCTTCCATTCACTCGTTTCCTCTCGTACACGTGTACTGATCTATTTTTGAATATTCTCAAATATAATCTTGGTATTTGGCTCAGAAAGTGATAAGTGTTTGCTTACTAAGCACAGTGAGCTTGATCAGTTTATTTACTTCTTGTTTTGTTTGTAGTGTTGTAGTATCATGCGTGTACAGTACTTGTGATTGCCATGAGTTTAATTATTTGTTGTTATTGATTTAGTTTTCACCACTATTGTTTGTAAGACTAGTTTTTAAAAAGCCCTGGAAATTATTAATGAATTCCTCAATTATTTTAGTAAATATTTATGTATAATTAACAAATATTATTTGTACATACTAGGTATGACGAGCATCTAAATATGGGACATAGGGCGCATTACTGATACATACAATAAAATTGCCTTATGAAATAATTAATACATTTTTAATTATTATTAAACTACGTTTATGTTTATTTAGACTAAATGTGTGTTGGATATAAGTCTGTTTTATCTATAGCAATCAAAGTGCTAAACATCTCAAAAGTTTTTACAAACAGTACTTTTATAAAGTTTAATCGTTTAATCATACATAAAACTATTCTTGTGGGAAAAAGCGTGACTGTGGGAGGTATGGTCACCGTGCCTATATCGTGTTTTGTGACATCACAGCAAATACAGGGTGTTTAAGAGTGCACAGTACTAATATTGTATAAGCTTCTTTCTGACACAATTTACAGTAAAAACGTTCCGGTTGTGGTCTATTTATATTTGCATTAAACCCCTTTTCTAGTCGGCCTCATTACAACAAACCTGTGTAATCAATCAGTCATCCTCCATAATCTTATCGGTATCATAATCTGTACCTATATAAATGTATATAAAAAAAACTATAACAGGTGAGTGCTTATTTTTCATTATCTAAGCGCTTTATTTTTCTTAAGCAAAGTTGTTTCTTAAATTCCCGCATGACTCCGCTGCCGCTAAAGGAGGATTTTTGCTGTTTTCAAAAACATAATGTGACTTTAACTACTTTCCTTTATTTTTAAATTGATCAAAATCATTCTTCTGATCATAGTATTTAAATTTTATTTTTATAAACCGATAAAAAACTAATGGTTTTTCAACGTGATTCCATTTAATGTAATACAAATCTCTATTTCTTACTAAATCGTTTATAAATAGTTCAGCTGCTTTTGAAAATTATATTGCAATAAAGCCTGATTCATCTACAAAATAAGGGTGAAGTCATGTAATCACGGTGTCTAATAGAACACAAGATTCAGCCGTGGAAGTTTTAGGGATAAAGCACTGGTAGCGCGGTACTTCGAGCCGGCTGTCAGCGCGGTGACGTAGCGGGTCGCGTGACAGAGGGGGTCAGCTCACAGGCGAAATGTTACGGCCCTTCTTACATGGCCCTGCGAGTATCTAGGTTTGCTGCTTCGGGAATCATAGGAGAAAAATTTTTTTGTGCAAACGACAATAAACCACAATCAGATGAAGCCAAGTGAACAGGAATTGTTTTAGCGAATTTCCTCTATAGGGAAGAGGTTATTACCGTAGTCAGCATGGTAAGAACTAGGCCCGGGACCATGATAACTTTTCATTTGGTTGGTGTCCCCAGATTCCAAAAACACCATTCGTTCAGATTTATGTATATATATATATATATATATATATATATATATATATATATATATATATATATAAAATAGCTGTTTCCCGCAGCTTCGCTTGCGCCAAATTAAAACATATTAACCAACTAGAAACTGACCAGAACTATCAAATCTTTGTTTAGTTTTACCATATGACTTCTTTTGCCCTAACCGACAAACAACTACAGCTGGTAATTTTATAAACGAGTTCGCACGCAGCACACGCTGATGTGAGGGAAGTGAAGTTCTGCATTAAAACCTTTAAAAAATGTAATAAAGGGTTTGAAACAACTCTGGTAACATTTTTTTTAATTGGAAAATGTTATTTTTTGGCTGTTCTGATGCTCCTGGTTATATTTAAATTGACTATTAGGATGGCAATATTGTATATTATAATGTTAGTAGGAGGTATAGTCAGGATAACAAGTTGGTATAGGGGTATTGGGGGTGATAAAACTACATAAATATATGAAAAATAGCCTTTTCCAGTGTAAAATCCCCATAAGACAACGTACTGTGTTAAGACAATTAATAATTTCTTTAATAACTCGGTAAATATTTATGCTAGAATGATGAAGAAAGTCTTAAAATTTTTGGAATTTTACGTACAATAATTTGATATGCAATAATGTTAAATTCGGGGCTTTTCTGACCATTTTTGGGCCCAAAAAATCAAAATTTGGAAAAATAAATTCCCCAAAAAGGGGATTAGGGTTGTCCGATTGTTTTGCCCAACAAACTTGTCCACCCGTTTACAGAAGGCAAGGTTCCTACCAAATTTCAAGTAAATCGGACAAAAATTGCAACCCTGGAGTGCGAACACATATATATAAAGTTTTTAGCGACCCCCCAAAACGTGTTCAGGGGGTCACGTTAGGAATATCTATGGTGGTCCCAGGCTTAAGTTTTACCATGCGGGTTATGCTAATAGTTCACTTTTCCATAGGAAATTCACTAATAAATGATTTCCTTCCATTGGATTTGCATTAGAACTTACAGGACCCGTGGGGAGGAGTCCTAAGGTTGGATGCGGTCATTATCAGGTATGTATGTTAATGTGATATGTAAGCTATATTCATGCAAAATTTCAGCTTAATCGGTCTGGTAATTTAGCCGTGATGGAACTCCAAATATCCATACGTGCATCCAAACAAACATCCTAACTTTCACATTTATAATATTAAGTAGGATATATATGTGTCCGTAAGCACAATAACTTATAAGCACTATAAACATGTAAAGCAGCATTTATGACTTTAAGTTTGAAAACCAGACAGATCGACCTATCCGAAGGGGTATTTTGGGGGGGTTTTGTACCCCAAAAATGGGTTTTTTGAATTTTTTACATATAATTTTTGAAAAAGTCAAATTTTAGTTTTAACCATTCGATTCAACTTAAAAAAACACACAATTTGGTATTTCGATCATTCCTCTACGTCAATTGGTTACCGAGATATTGAAAGTGCTAAACACAGTACGTTGTCTAATGTTATTCTTATGGAGGAAAAGAAAATTTTTTTATCTCGCTTATTTATGAACGTATACTGACGAAACTTGGTATACAGCTTCATCTCGTTGAGGTCTATTGATATTTGCTCCAAAAAATCTTTTTTGCATAACTCTCCCGTAGCAGCAAACCTGCGTACTCAGCCCCCATGTTATTCTTATGGATAATAATTAAATGCTCTGTCTCCCTTAATTATGAACATAAATGAATAAAAACTGGTATACGACTTCACCTAGTTGAGTTATATTAGCATGAAAACCCATTTTTTGTGTTCCTTGTTGCAGCAAACCTGCGTACTCAGCCCCAATATTATTCTTATGGAGAATAATTAAAATTGTATATATCGCTTATTTGTGAATATATTTTTATGAAACTTGGTAAGTGGCTTTATGTAGTGTTAAGACATTTATATCTCCATTGGAAATTCGCTGAGTATGCAGGTTTGCTGCGACGGGGGTATTTTTAAGGTATCACATGTCAAAATGAACCCTGCAATTGAAGTAGAGCAATGATCAAAATACCAAATTGTTTGTTTTTTAAGCTTAATTAAATAGTAAAAGTTAAAATTAGATTAAAACGAGTTTGCACGCAGCACACAGATGTGAGGGAAGTGAATTTCCACATAACAACTTTTAAAACTCAAAATCAGTGTAAAAACATATGTTTATTCCAATTTTTATTAAAATCTGAACACAGTGATTTTTTGGCTGTTCTGATGCTCCTGGTGGGAGGTGTTCTGATACCTGCAAAGTTGGGAATACAATTTTGCGCATTATAATGTTAGGTCCAGACAGACTTGAAAGTATGCGTGAGGTTGCTGGGGATGATAAAAGTACTCTAACAAAGGTATAACAGGCTTTTCTAGTGTAAAACCCCCATAAGACAACGTACTGTGTTTAGTCAAAACACATTTTCTTTAATAACTCGGTTAACATGTATGCTAGAATGACGAGGGAGGGCTTAAAACGTTTGCCTCACAATGCCCATCTTTCTACATGCATTAATTGTACATACTGTACAGGGCTTTTCTGACCCTTTTTGGGCCCAAAAACTCTAAATTTGAACGATTAATCCCCAAAAAAGGGGTTTAGAGTTTTCCAATTGTTTTGACCAACGAACTTGTCCAACTGATTACAGAAATAAATGTCCCTATCAAATTTTAAGTAAATCGGACAAAAAATGTGACCGCTACAGTACAAAAACACACACACACACACACACACACATATATATATATATATATATACAATTTTGAGCGACCCCCCATAACGTGTTCAGGGGGACACATTAGGAACGTCTATGGTGGTTCCGGGCTTAAGTTTCACCGTGCGGGTCATGCTAATATTCACTTTCCAAAGGAAATTCAGTAATAAAAATTACATGTGAAAACCCAAAAAAAATTTTTGGGGTACAAAATCCCCCTTGGGATAGTGCGATTTGTCTGGTTTTCGAACTCGTACCAATAAATGGTACTTTACACATTTGTACCACATTCCATTAAGATCGGACCTTTTTTTACAAGAGTTATAATGCCTACGGACACATAAATATATATCAAATCTCATAGATAGTGTTCAACATGGTTTTCGTTCAAATAAATCGGTGACTACTGCTACTGTGGGCTTTGTTGAATAAATTATTGAATCAGTTGATAAAGGAGAAGTTTGTGTGGGAATTTTCATGGATTTGTCAAAAGTATTTGGCACTGTCCATCATCTTACACTCTTACATAAACTATAAAGACACTTGGTGTTCATGGAACTGCCTTGAAGTGATTCGAGTCATACCTGTTGGGAAGATTTCAGTTTGTTGAATTAAGTCATAAGGAATTTAATAAAGTTTCAAAAGAAAAATCAAATTTAAAATTAATAGCACATGGGAGTCCCCCAGGGATCTGTTTTAGGTTCACTCCTCTTTGTCTGCTATGTAAAAAATATTGCACAAACTCTTCAAAAAATACTACAAGACAACTTGGTGTTTATGCAGATGATTCAAATCTGAAAGTGTCAGCAAAAACCGTTGAAGATGTTGACATTTTATCTTTCCTGGAATTGGCAAATGTAATAGACTTTAAAAAAATCATAAATTAAAATTAAATTCATCAAAAATTAATTTTGTTTCCTTCAAGACTGTTCAGTGCAGTAGAAAGCTTGAACCAACAATTGCAATCGATTCTAGGCTAATAGAAATAAAAAAGTTTACTAAATTTTTGGAGCTGGATATAGATGAGAATTTGAGTTGGAATTGTCATGTGGAAATAAAAGGGTTTTTTGAAAATTAACTCAGGAATTTACGTTATACAAAGGATGTCATTTGTATGCACTGATATAAGTGTGTTACAAATGAAAACCAAACCCATATTCACTCCCATATTTCATTTGGCTTGGCTTTATATGGTCAACAACAAAATAAAACTGAAATTAAATTTTGAAGACACAAAAGAAAGCTGTCAGAATAATTTTCAATTTGAGACCTGATCATTCTGCAAAAGAATATTTCAAAACTTTAAAAATATTAACTGTATATATGGACAGTATATTTATGATATGGTATTTAGCAATTCAAATCCTTTAAAACAGAAATATGTTCAGTCTCACCAATATGATACTCAAAATAAAAATACCATCATACCCATTCACCATAGATTAGCATTTTATGAAAAAAAACCTTCATATATTGGATCAAAATTCTTATATAGACTTCCTATTTTGTTAAAAACTGAAAATTAAGATGTTAAAAAATTATTTATTTGAAAAACCATTATACTCATTTGAGGAGTTTTATAACACTTTTAGCCTTTAGTTTTCAGTTTGGAATTTGACACTATTCTCATGTATTATGGATACATATTTTGAAAAAATTGATGTGATTTGATATATATATATATATATACATATAATACCCCTGTCGCAGCAAACCTACTCCAATGAAATTCCAATGAATATATATGCCTCAATAACACATTAAGCCCTTTTCCCAAGATTCATAAGAAATATATTCACAAATAAGCGATATTTAAAATACAAGTTATATTCTCTATAAGAATAACATTGGGGATGAGTACGCAAGTTTGCTGCAACAAGGAACACAAAATAATGTGTTTTTATGCAAATATCATTAGAACTCATCTAAGTGATGTCGCATACCAAGTTTCATCTATATACATTCCTAAATAAGCGATATATAATATTTGAATCATTCTCTATAAGAATAATATGGGGACCGAGTACCTAGGTTTACTGCTAAGGGAACCTAAGGCGAAAAAATTGTTTTTTTGTGCAAACAACAAGAAACCACAACCAGATGAAGCCATATACCAAGTTTTGTCTGTTTATGTCCATAAATAAGCGGGATATAAAATTGTTCTTTTTCTCCATAAGAATATCATTAGACAACATTCTGTGTTTAACATTTTCAATATCTCAGTAACCAATTCACGTATAGCAACTGTCAAAATACCAAATTATTTGTTTGTCAAGCTGAATTCAATGGTGAAAATTAAAATTTGATTTAAATAAAAATTACATGTGACAACCCCAAAAAACCCATTTTTGGGGTACAAAACCCCCAAAAATCTCCCTTTGGATGTGCAATTCGTCTGTTTTCGAACTCGTTCAAATAAATGGTACTTATTTACACCTTTGTACCAAATTTCATTAAGATCGGACCTTTTTTTACGAGAGTTGTCGTCCTTACAGATATATATATATATATAAATAAATAAGTAAATAAATATAAATATATATATATATATATATATATATATACATTTAAACAAATTTGAACGAATGGTGTTTTTGGCATCTGGGTTCCTCTAAACGAAAAGTTATCATGGTCCCGAGCCTAGGTCTTACCATGCCGACTACGATAATAGCTTCTTCCCTACTGGGGAAATTCACTAAATAGTTAAATACCCCCGTCGCAGCAAACCTGCATACTCAGCGAATTTCCAATGAATATATAACATAACACATTAAAACACTTAACAGGATTCATAAGAAATGTATTCACAAACAAGCGATATTAAAAATATTAATTATTCTCCATAAGAATAACATTGGGCATGAGTACGCAGGTTTGCTGCAACAAGGCACACAAAATAATGGGTTTTTATGCAAATATCAATATAACTCATCTTAGTGAAGTCACATACCAAGTTTCATCCATGTACATTCATAAATAAGCGATATATAACATTTTAAGTATTTTCCATAAGAATAACATGGGGACCAAGTACCTAGGTTTGCTGCTACAGGAACCATAGGTGAAAAATTGTTTTTTTGTGCAAACAACAATAAACCACAACTAGATCAAGCCATATACCAAATTTCGCCAGTTTATGTTCATAAATAAGCGAGATATACAATTTTTCCTTTTCTCCATAAGAATAACATTATACAACGTACTGTGTTTAGCACTTTCAATATCTCGGTAACCAATTGACGTAGAGCAATGATCAAAATACCAAATTGTTTGTTTTTTTAAGCTGAATTCAATGGTATAAATTAAAATTTGATTTATATTAAAACTACATGTGAAAACCCCAAAAAACACATTTTTGGGGTACAAAACCCCCCAAAAACCCCTCTTCGGATGGTGCGATTCATCTGGTTTTCGAACTCGTTCAAATAAATGGTACTTTACACATTTGTACTAAATTTCATTTAGATCGGACCTTTTTTACGAGAGTTATCGTGCTTACGGACACATATATATATATATATATATATATAAATATATATATATAAATATATATATATGTATATATATATATACATATATAAAAATTTGAACGAATGGTGTTTTTTGCATCTGGGGACATCAAAATGAAAAGTTATCATGGTCTCGGGCTTAAGTCTTACCATGAGACCTACGGTAATAGCTTCTTCCCTATAGGGGAAATTCCCTAAAAACAAACTTCCCTGGATTTTGTTTGGTTCTGTATAATTTTGTGATTTTTAAATTAAGATTTCATCTGTCATTTTTCCAATATGGCGGCCAACTTTACTTTTTCTTCTAAAATGCCCATAGTTTTATTATTGAATCAGGTAGAATATATAATTTTAAAACATTTTTATTCTTTGTATTTTTTTGCTAAACCCAACCGTTAGGTGATTTCTATTGTTTATAACAATAAGTATCTCACCTTATGAGTAGCTCTGGAGGCTATACAGTTAGGTTTAGGAAATAAACACCAAGAACAAACACGTTTTAAAATTTCACTTTCTAACCCATTTATTAATAAAATTAGGGTAATTTCATAAGACAAAATTAAATTGGTAGCCATATTGGAAAAATGGCGGGGAAATGTTTGAAACTCGATATGTCAATTCCACAAACAAAATATTTCTATCTATTTTAGTTTAAAAAATACATATTTGTTTCAATACATAATTTATACACTGTATACAGTTTCGAACAAATGGTGTTTTTGGGATCTGGAGACCTCAACACAAAAAGTTATCATGATCCCGGGCCTAGGTCTTACCATGCCGGACTACGGTAATAGCTTCTTCCCTAGCTATGGGGGAAATTCGCTAAAATTCCGCCCCACACATCAGTGCGCTGCATAGAAAATTTGTTTCTAGTTTTCACAAGACTCTATAGAGAGGAAATCACACCCCCCACTCCGTCGTAACCGAACGTTCTCGAGTTTTGACGATGACACCCGAACGAAAAATGTTTTGTTCTTATGTTTTGGCTACGTTTTTTAAAGTTTTAAAAAGTAATCTACCAACCCATTTTAACTCACGCTCTTTTTAAAATGAAAACCATAGCTAGGCTATCATACCGGCCGATTTCGGGGCCTTTTATGTCAATTACAAAAGGAAACCCCTGTAAATTGATATTATTATAATCAACTATACGTAAATTTAAATTAATAAAAAAACTATTAGTATTTTGGTTAAAACAAAAAAAATATGATTATTAACAATTTTACATCTTCAAAAAGATAACCATAATGTGCAGTCTCAAACTGGGAACCTCCAAAGTATCAAACTAACGTCACTGAGCCATTTCGCCATGTCTGCTAATGTTAATTTTATTGAAAATGAAGCGATAGCACTTACTATAAACACAGCTGTTTTATGTCGTCACTAGAGGAGAGTGGGGGGTGCAATTTCCTGTCTGTAGAATCTTTTTTTTCATACTTCATATTGTTGAATAAGTTACCTAGTAACAGTCACACAACATTCTAAAATTATTTCACAAGTTTGTTGGTTTAAATCCTGCTCTCCATTTAAATAAACTATGCTGGGAATGACGGTTGTGAGTAAAACATAGATTAAAAAATGTGGATATTAGAATCATGAATTCGTACTAGTTTTAAGACTCTTAACCACTAATGCACACTTTGATTCATATAAAAGCAAATATGTATGAATGTACTGTGATGCAAATATGTATGAATGTACTGTGATACAAATATGTATGAATGTACTGTGATACAAATATGTGTGAATGTACTGTGATACAAATATGTATGAATGTACTGTGATGCAAATATGTATGATACACGAGGGGGATTCCTGGAGTTTTCTAGTTACTGACTAGGACGGTCCTATAGTAGGACCACACAATTACAGCACATTAGTAATTCCAGGAGCCAGGGACAATTATTAGAAGAAGAGTTGTTAATATAGATCAAGTGGCTTAAGTAACAGATACATGTGGAAAACCACTACTCCAGATATAGGTCTGGATATATAACTTAGATAGTCATTACATAAACCTAACGTTTTCATTAAATGTACCATATAATAGAATAACTTTATCTTTCAAATGGATTACAATCGTCGTAATAATTTAATAAATAGTACTAGTTAATACCAGCAAAAAATTCATTTCTTTCAAATTTTCTAAAACAAGTTTGTACATTATTTTAAAAGAAATTTTTGATCATCCAAGGAATAAATATTATCAATTAAAAACTTTACGTTTTTTAAAGCACTTAATTCTAGTTAAGAAAATCAAATGGCAGTTTATTTTAGTCTAAGACAATAGCAATCTTTTGCAACCTTGGTCAAGAAATGTTGAGGTCTTCAGGTAGTCTGGTTCCATTACCATGAACTTCATAAGAATTCATCTAGATTTTCTTTAAAATGTTGAAGGTACTGAAACAAGTTTACTTTGAAGTGTCAAAATACCAAAATGTTTGAACCAGGATTCCCAGCTATCTATACCACATTTACCATTGTACACAAGGCCTTCTTTTTCCACAATGAAGGAAAAACCATTTGTTTTTATATACATAATAATAATTTGAACTTTAATTCCAATCGTTTGCGAAAGTATAAGCATTTCAGTTATCCCACTCTGAACACATTGTATGGCACATGTCATCCCTAATGTTGTGAAGGCTGAGCTAGTTCTTATGCTTAGTTCTTGAAGATTGGAGACGTTAAGACTTAACCGAAACTCGGGTAAACTTAAAGATAAACTCGGGTTTTAACCGAAACCCATATGAAATCCTATAGTTTTGAGATCCGGAGACAGAGTATGGAGCTGTTTGAGCGTTCATAGCACCTGCCTTCAGTGCAGGTTATTTTTTAAGGTTTTTTTAGTTTAATATAATGGCAATGAATCAGCTGATCTTTGAAAATAACGTTAAAATCTATATATTAATACGCTAGGGGTTTTTTCTTCACAGCCAAAACTCGATAACGGCTGAGGTGTCAAATTAAATGTATTTTTACGTATATTTGCCAATACGTCTCAGAATTTTAAGAAAGGGCATCACTTAAATACAGTAGAGGGCTGAATTTGCGGAACAGTGGCGCTATACGACGGCGGAAGTCTAAACTACGTGTTGATTATCATCCGTTTGAATATCAGATGTTTTGTTATGTTTGTTTACAACTGAAGTAACTTTTCATTGGGTAAAGACTTGCTCGGATTCAACAACAGGACAACTAGTAACCATTATCTGTTTTACTGCCAAATATCTTTAAAATTATCTAAATGTGCCCAATTGTGATTATAGAGTCTAAAAAGTCCAGATTTTTCTTAGATACCCAGTGTTCTTCTTAAACGCTATATTTGTAAAGGACTTACTGATCAAATAATGTTTCAAGTTATTTAAAGTACTGCGAACATGTTTTTAATTTTTGACAGTGTTATTAAAATAACTACAAATAAGATATTTTTTCTGGAAACACCCCATAGTATATTATGCTTTTCAAGGACATTTCTGACAAAAAATACATATTTAGCTAATGCTATCATCAATTATAATAAATGGTAATTTTTACCTTGCATAAACTCCATGGCATGATACTTTAAAACAAACTTATTTCCCATGCAGTCTTGAAAAAAAATTCAACTTGTTTTTGGTAAAATCGTTATTTTGGAGGCTAAAATTTATTTGTGTGGGTGGAGGTGATAACTTAATTGCATTATACTAAGATTTGCCTTGAGCCCCCAAAGCTATGAAAATAGGTAACATCCAAAATAGTTTCATATATTATGCTTTTTTTCTCATAAATTGCGACCCTCATGTGACTAACATACCTATTAAAATCTGTTTTTAAACTACTAGTACATGACTATTAGTTTTGTTTATATAGTGTTTGTTAGCAATATCTTTCTTTACCAAAACTATGATCTAGTTTAGATTTCAATAGTTCATAGTTTTGAAATCGTGTGATGCCCAAAGAAATAATACATAATGGGACCACTCTGAACACAAAATATTATTTCCATGGGGAAAAATACTTTTGTAAACACAATTTGATACAGCCCATTTATTTATTTTACCTGTATGTATTACAATGAGTATAATTATTATATAACAAATTCCAAACTGCTAGTATTAAGCATGCATTTAGCATAAAAAGCATTGGTGTCTACACTTGTTCTTCAGGTAAGTCAATTTCTTCTTATTTATATAAATTAGAAATGTAATTAAAGCTAGCCTTTTTTAAATTGGCAAAAATAAGATTTTCTTACTTTGTTTTACTTACTTCAGCTTCTTTAGCTTTGGCCTTTGGTTAGGACCACATTATACCGCCTCCACACTCGGGCTAAATGCTCTCATTGAGTCACTCGGGTGAGCGACACAGCGAGTGACTCGGGACTCCGCTGATCTTTTGTAGCAAAAACGACTTGGGAATTATGTTAATCACCAAGAGTACTTACCTACGTTTAAAGCGGTATACAGAGTTCAAGTTTCTCGTGATTTGAACATATTTTTATTGAAAAGGATAATACAGATTGTGTTCCCAAACATCATAGTCATTATAACCTAAGTATAAATTAAATTTGTAAGAGTTGCTAGGTCACCATATATTAATTACTTGATTATATTGTGTAACTTGAGACAATCTGTTCCGTCTACACTCTTAATTTGAAATTCTTAAAAGATTTATTCTAGGGATTTTTTAAGCTGTCCCATTTTTTCTCTTACTCTACTTAAAAAATGAATGGAAATATTTTGTGGTGACACCCACAGAGTGCAAGGTCATTTTAGGAATTCCAAACTCACTGCTTCCAAAATATTTTGATATTTATCCAAAATAATAACATCAGATATGCAAAATTGGTTCTTTAAACAAATTAATGTTAACTGTCTCACACTGTCTATAGCAATGCATAACGCTAAATATTAAACTCCCTCTAACAAAGAAGTTAGTCTGATCCGAAAGAAGATAGGTCTGATCTGATATCTCTCTAAAAAGCTCATTACTAATTCAATCAACCACTCATTTTAAATAACCAAACAAACATAACCTAAATTTAAAAACATTAGTCTGCACTTATAATAATAATACAGTTAAACAATCATGAGTTAATACTCCTTCTGAGATTAAAATTGATTTGATGTTGATACACAACACGAACGAACGAGTGTTGAGCATGGCGAGATGATACATTCCGACCATCAACGAACTTGCTGACCACATTCTCGTGTTCGACTTTGCCCACTTATACTTGGCCAGAGTGGGGAGAAGGCATTACGGTTTTAAAACACATCAATACTGGGCAAGAAAATTGGTACCTTTGGAAATATTTAAAAGCCATATATGGAAAATCCAATAAAATAAGCGTTTTTTAGTGGCTGTGGTTGAATACTTTTTCTCAAGGCATTTTTTTAGTAGCTATGAATCTTAAGACAAGAAGCTGGAAAGTAGGATACAGCTGAAAAATGTTTGATCAAATTACATTTAAATATTAATTTTAGAAATTTGGGTGAGAGAGAAGAGTTACTGTTGGTTGTAGGTGGAATTCAAATATAGAAAATACCCCAGTCATTTTGGTAGGTAGGCCTAAAGAGATCTTTTTCATAACAAAAAAAAAGGTTATTCTTTGAAAGGTACGGTTGAGTCTAACATAGATATTTCAATACTAACATTTAAAATTTATCAATATTAATACTATTTTTTCTCTAAAAGACTTTATTGTTAAAGTTTTAAAAGTTATGTTCTTAAAAATAAGAAATACAATTTCCAGCTTTTATGGTTTTCTAAGCAAATAGCTTCATGTGTTTGTTTTCTCTTTTGTTGCAGGTGACCTCCAGGAGAGACTCCCCTATTTCAAGAACCAACTTTCACTTTGTATGGGCTTAACCCACTACTCATAACCCACACACCAAGGTGGCCCAAAAGGTAATTTTTCAGGACTCTAATGAGGCCTGTAAAATAACCTATTCCAGTCCCTTTAAACAAATCAACTTTACCATTAAAAAGTTGAAAGTATAGTAATGCTTCAAATCCATCGTGACCATTCTAATTTTTTATGTATTTTAGGTAAATTATTCCTCCCTTAAAATCTCCTTTAAATGCTATAGCAATATTTCATATCATTAAGAACAACTATTCCACACATTTTTTCTAACTCAATATATCCTATCATCTCCTAAATATCTTCATTCTCCCAGCCCCTAGTTTCCAGGCCACCTTGTCCCCCTGCTCCTGAATCCCACCCCTGTGACACTGTCACCGCGACATTCTTGTAGGATAATTGGACGAAAGTGCACTGACCAGATCCCACGAGGTATGGTTATCGAGACTTTTGATCCCTACACCTTAGAAGTCCAAGTTAGAATTGTTCACTCCTCGTGGGTGAACCGAACCCTTCTAGGTGTCCAACGAGGCGACTCACAGTTCACTCTCCGCTCACATTTACATTTGGAAGTGATTCTGCAACAATCGGCTTTCATCCTCTGAAGCCGATACACTCTGAGAATCGTCTTTCCTGGACTACTGAAGGGAGAAACTCCACAACTCTCTCATCTGCTTCTCCACCCGTGATCCTACCCTTGTGCTGACTGTGGGAGAACAGCCTGTCCAGTCCAAAGATCCACCAGCTGCTTCTACTACCCATTTGTGGTTAGTATTAATTTTTTAAATCATTATATTTTAGCTAAAATCCTCGTTTGAAAGATTAGTGTTTTGGGTTAGTACATGTATTTGTAGAAAAACAGTTTGGAATTTGTTACATTGTATTGGTTAAAATTAAAATTATTATAAAGATATTTTCATTACTCATTCTACTATGGTAATAAATCCCAGCACTTAAAAAAAATAATCACTATCAAGAAACTGACACATACTTGCTCCTGACTTTCCAAATTCAATGAATAAATTTATTTTTATTTACTAAATATAAAATATTAGCTGCCATCGTTCCTGGTTTCACCCGGGAATACGACAGTTGTGTGTGCTGCATTCTGTGGTTGAAATTTTCATCAGCTCAAACCAAAGTGAATGTCCATAAGAATAACACAGGATTGGAACTTTGAAGCCCCGTGGGGCATAGCCCTATGGGAATTTCTTAAAATCCCTTCTTAGTAGGTGCCTATATGCTATAAGAGGAGTCTACATGAAAAATTTCATGCTTCTAGGTGCAATGGTTTGGCCTGGGCGTTGATCGGAATTTCGTATTTATAGATATAGATTAAGTATGGTACTTAAAATTTACTATGAAATTAAAATTTAACAACTTTTTGATTTGCATGATAAATATGTTTTTACAACTGCAGGATATAATTAAAAACAACACTTCAAATTATATTTACACTTACTACTCTTCTTGCAAACAAGGCAGTTCAAAGATGTAATACACCCATCGCAGCAAACCTGCATACTCAGCGAATTTCCAATGAATATATAACATAACAAATTAACACTTAATGGGATTCATAAGAAATATATTCACAAACAAGCAATATTAAAAATATTAATTATTCTCCATAAGAATAACATTGAAGATGAGTACGCAGGTTTGCTGCAACAAGGAAATTAAAAATAATGGGGTTGTATGCAATTATCATTAGAACTCATCTAAGTAAAGTCACATCCCAAGTTTCATTCATATACATTTATAAGTAAGCGATATATAACATTTTAATTATTCTCCATAAGAATAACATGGGGACCGATTACCTAGGTTTGCTGCTACGGTAACCATAAGTGAAAATTTTGTATTTTGTGCAAACAATGATAAACCCCAACCAGATGAAGCCATATACCAAATTTTGTCAGTTTATGTTCATAAATAAGCGAGATATACAATTTTTCTTTTTCTCCATAAGAATAACATTAGACAACGTACTGTGTTTAGCACTTTCAATATCTCAGGAACCAATTGACGTAGAGCAATGATAAAAATATCAAATTGTTTGTTTTTTTATGATGAATTAAATGGTAAAAATTTAAATTTGATTTAAATAACAATTACATGAGGAAACCCCCAAAAACCCATTTTTGGGGTACAAAACCCCCCTTTGGATGGTGTGATTCATCTGGTTTTCGAACTCGTTCAAATAAATGATGCTTTACACATTTGTACCAAATTTCATTAAGATCGGACCTTTTTTACGAGAGTTATCGTGCTTACAGACACACACACACACACATATATATATATATATATATATATATATATACATATATAAAAATTTGAACGAATGGTGTTTTTGGCATCTGGGGACCTCACAATGAAAAGTTATTATGGTCTCGGGCTTAAGTCTTACCATGAGACCTATGGTAATAGCTTCTTCCCTATAGGGGAAATTCGCTAAAAACAGAAAAGTTATCCAACAAACAATTTCTGGATGTACTTTAAAGAGGGGGGGAGAGAGGGAATTGAAAATACACCCGTCGCAGCAAACCTGCATACTCAGCGAATTTCCAATGAATTATAACATAACACATTAAGCCACTTAACAAGATTCATAAGAAATATATTCACAAACTAGCGATATTTAAAATATGAATTATTCTCCATAAGAATAACATTGGGGATGAGTACGCAGGTTTGCTGCAACAAGGAACACAAAATAATGGGTTTTTATGCAAATATCAATAGAACTCAGCTAAGTGAAGTCACATACCAAGTTTCATCTATATACATTAATAAATAAGCGATATATAACATTTGAATTATTTTCCATAAGAATAACATGGGGACCGAGTACCTAGGTTTGCTGCTACGGGAACTATAGGCGAAAAATTTGTTTTTTTGTGCAAACAACAATAAACCACAACCAGATGAAGCCATATACCAAATTTTGTCAGTTTATTTTCATAAATAAGCGAGATATACATTTTTTCTTTTTCTCCATAAGAATAACGTTAGACAACGTACTGTGTTTAGCACTTTCAATATCTCAGTAACCAATTGACGTAGAGCAATGATCAAGATACCAAATTGTTTGTTTTTTTATGTTGAATTCAATGGTCAAAAATTAAAATTTGATTTAAATAAAAATTACATGTGGAAACCCCAAAAAACCCATTTTTGGGGTACAAAACCCCCCTTTGGATGGTGCGATTCGTCTGGTTTTCGAACCCGTTCAAATAAATGGTACTTTACACGTTTGTACCAAATTTCATTAAGATCGGACCTTTTTTACGAGAGTTATCATGCTTACGGACACATATATGAATATATATATATATATATATATATATATATACATATATCAAAATTTGAACGAATGGTGTTTTTGGCATCTGGGGACCTCAAAATAAAAAGTTATCATGGTCTCGGGCTTAAGTCTTACCATGAGACCTACGGTAATAGCTTCTTCCCTATAGGGTAAATTCGCTAAAAGAAATAATGGTAGTCTACAAAGCTTAATAGAAAGCAAATTACAAGTTGTGATCACCCTGATGGTACAGCTCGCTTAACAGCCTGTAGACGTAGGAAGGAGCGTGACCCCCCCCCCCTGAAAAATAAATATAAAGTAGATTACTTTACTTATAAAATCACATTAAATTTACAATTAGTTTTGTTTTCACTAAACCTATAAAACGAGTTCGCATGCAGCACGCTGATGTGAGAGAAGTAAATTTCCACTTAAAAAACTTAATCAAAAACAAAATCAGAGTTAAAACATACATTTATTCCAATTTGTATCTAAATCTGAAAACATTTATTTTTTTGGCTGTTCTGTTGCTCCTGGTTCCATTTACCTGCAATGCTGGGAATACAATATTGCACATTATAAGGTTAGGAGAAGGTCCAGTCAGGATTTAAAGTAGGCGTGAGGTTGCTGGGGATGATAAATACCCCCGTCGCAGCAAACCTGCATACTCAGCGAATTTCCAATGAATATATAACATAACACATTATAACACTTAACAGGATTCATAAGAAATGTTTTCACAAACAAGCGATATTTAAAATATTAATCATCCTCCATAAGAATAACATTGGGGATGAGTACACAGGTTTGCTGCAACAAGGCACACAAAATAATGGGTTTTTATGCAAATATCAATAGAACTCATTTAGTGAAGTCACATCCCAAGTTTCATCCATATACCTTCATAAATAAGCGATATATAACATTTTAAGTACTTTCCATAAGAATAAAATGGGGAGGAAGTACCTAGGTTTGCTGCTACAGGAGCCATAGGCGAAAAATTGTTTTTTTTGTGCAAACAACAATAAACCATAACCAGATCAAGCCATATACCAAATTTCGCCAGTTTATGTTCATAAATAAGCGAGATATACCATTTTTCTTTTTCTCCATAAGAATAACATTAGACAACGTACTGTGTTTAGCACTTTCAATATCTCAGGAACCAATTGACGTAGAGCAATGATAAAAATATCAAATTGTTTGTTTTTTTATGATGAATTAAATGGTAAAAATTTAAATTTAATTTAAATAAAAATTACATGAGGAAACCCCAAAAAACCCATTTTTGGGGTACAAAACCCCCCAAAAACCCCCCTTTGGATGGTGTGATTCATCTGGTTTTCGAACTCTTTCAAATAAATGATGCTTTACACATTTGTACCAAATTTCATTAAGATCGGACCTTTTTTACGAGAGTTATCGTGCTTACGGACACACATATATATATATATATACATACATATATAAAAATTTGAACGAATGGTGTTTTTGGCATCTGGGGACCTCAAAATGAAAAGTTATCATGGTCTCGGGCTTAAGTCTTACCATGAGACCTACGGTAATAGCTTCTTCCCTATAGGGGAAATTCGCTAAAATAAACCAAAAAATGAATAACAGGTTTTTCTAATGGAGAACTCCCATAAGCAATGTACTGTCTTTAGTCGATGTACATTTTCTTTAATAACTCGTTAAATATTTTTGCTATAAAGATGACAGAGGCCTTAAATCTTTCGCCTTACTTATCTCCTACTTTTTACATGCAATTATTTTACATCCGGGGCTTTTCTGACCCTTTTTGCGCCCAAAAACTCAAAATTTCAAAGAATAATCCTCATAAAAGTCGGTTAGAGTTATCTGATTGTTTTGGCCAACAATCTTGTCCAATTCATTGAAGAAAGGAATGTCTCTACCAAATTTAAAGTAAATCGGACAAAAGATGTGACCGCTAGAGTGCAAACACATATATACATATAATTTTGAACGACCCCAATAACGTGTTCAGGGGGTCACGTCAGGAACTTCTATGGTGGTTCCGGGCTTAAGTTTCACTGTGCGGGTCATGCTAATAGTTAACTTTTCCATAGGAAATTCACTAATAAATTGTTTTACATATATTTTACAGTCATTTAAATTTGTAATAATACACTGATTACAATTGATCTAGCGTTAGTTTTGAAGTGTTTTGCATTAGTGAAATCCAGTTTTGTTTAATTGATGCTAAAACGGAGTTCAGTTTTAACACCCTATATACGCTACATGCAAACTTTGTAAACATTAAGGCTTTTGTTTTAAGACTTATCCCCACATATTATATAGTAAAAAGTGCGTCTAGGTGTGCAGTTGTGCAAACTGCTTTTGGATTTTTGATTTAGGCCTCAGGGCTTTGTTCCACGGGACTTCCAAGTCCCAATGATATTCAAATGGAGGAGAGTTTTATTTCGTTTGTGTCACGTGTTAGTTCTTATTTCAATTCAAATAAATAAACAGCTGTTATAAGGCTTATATCCAACTAAAGACTGTCATTGTTTTGTTTACTGCAGGTCAATTATTTAGACGGTGACCTGCGCGAAAATATTTCGCGCTTGTAGGGGAGGAAAAAACAACCTCCCACCAATTCTCCCTCGAGCCACGAGAAGGGTCAGGGGGAGTGAGACCCCATCCACCATTCATACACAACAGTTGGCAAAGAACTTAGTAATGACTAACTTGTTATTTTTTGGGGAACGGTTGCAACTATTAAAACTCCGCCTTACAATTAAGTATTATTTTAAATGTTTTTAGCTTTATAAAACTGATATGATCTTGATTTAGATCAGCTGGAAAATATGTTAACTACATAAACAAACGTCACGGGATTCTATATTTCATGCCTAATAAATACCTACAGTTGAATTAAGTTGACCATTTATTGTTCGTTAAATATTAATCCTGAACTAAGTCATATGATGAGTTGGCTACCTAATCTAGCAAACTTACCTAGTTGTCATCCCTCATAACTGCTTTAAGAGAGCCTAAATATTTTTAAGAACATTAAACCATTGACTATAAATACTGAAGTTATTTTTATATATATATATTTTTTATTGAAATCAGCTTTAAAAAACGCACAATTTGGTGTTTTGATCATTGCTCTACGTCAAATGGTTACAGAGATATTGAAAATGCTAAACACAGTACGTTGTCCAATGTTATTCTTATGGAGGATAAGAAAAATTGTATATCTCGCTTATTTATCAACTTTTCCTGATGAAACTTGGTATATTGCTTCATATCTTTGTGATCTGTTGATATTTGCACTAAAAAATATTTTGTATCCGATATTTCCCTTAGCAGCAAACCTGCGTACTCAGCCCCCATGTTATTCTTGTGGAAAATAAGTAATGTATATTCTCCCTTAATTATGAACATAAATTAATAAAATTTGGTATGTGGCTTTACCTACTCGGGTTATATTGATATTTGTATAAAACCCCATTTTTTGTGTTCCTTGCTTCAGCAAACCTGCATACTCAGCTGCCATTTTATTCTTATGGAGAATTAAAATGTCATAAATCGTTTATTTATGAATGTATATTGATGAAACTTGGTATGTGGCTTATGTGGTATTAAGATACATATGCATTGGAAATTTGCTGAGTACGCAGGTTTGCTGCTACGGGGGTATTTAATTGTGCCTTGTGTGTCATTGTACTATATGTGTTCGTGTTTCAATTTTAAATTTACATGACAAATCTTGAAGATGCTGCCTAAGGATGTGGTCGTTGCCACAAAACATGTAGTATAGTTGTGTATATGTTATATATTGTATATTGTATATTAGTATAGTATATATATATATTAGAAAATAAAAATTTGTTTTATAATATATATATATATATATATATACTTGCTGTTACCCGCAGCTTCGCTTACGACAAATTAAAACACATTAACCAACCAGAAACTGACCAGAACTATCAAATCTTTGTTTAGTTTTACCATATGACTTTTGCCCTAACCGACAAACAACTACAGCAGGTAATTTTATAAACGAGATCGCACGCAGCACTCTGAAGTGAGGGAAGTGAATTTACGCATTAAAACCTTAAAAAAAATAGTTGCAACACAACAGGATATTGAAAGGTAACAAGTTTATTTTATTACTGATTTAAACATCAATATCCAGAAGTAGGAAAATTAATTCAGATTAAATCTATTATTTTACTGTCAACTGTATACTTTTTATTATACACAAGTCAAGTCAGTTGGAGTCTTTATATTCAGTGACGACAAGTACAACTTTAATGTTTTTAGTGAATTAAAAAGTTTAATGTGCCAGATACATAGTGGAAACATTGGTAAAGCGTAAATCTCATGACTGAATAATCAAGTTTAATTTTATTCTGTATATAACATTTGTTTTCAAATAATCAAGTACTCACATCTCAGCATGAAGAAAATCGCATGTACTTGTTCAATATTTAAACATTGATAACGTAACTAATGGCATAATACTTTAGAAACACTTATGAAAAATTAAAATGGTATTCCATTTTGTATGAATTTAAAGACTTCATGAATTTACTCTGCTGCGATATAGCAAGTGGAAAGTTGTACAAATATAACCAGTTGACCAGTTTTGAACAGTGCAGTATTTCCTGTTTGAGGATTCATAACCCACCACTCACGGCTAACTACATAGGTGAACTACATACGTAAAAAATATAATTTAAAAACAAATTAAATTTGTCAAATAGTTTAAGTACAGATCACAATTAATCATGATAGGATAATCGGATATGGATAACCAAAGAAATTAATTTAATCCTAATATCAATGTACTAAGCAATTCTACAAGACACTTTTTGTAAATTTGTAACACTCCTCAGCCGCTCATCAGTCTAACCTTTTTTAGTCAGGGTTTGAAGGAATTTTTTTCCCTGAATTTTTTCTTTGATTCGGAATGAGATGATATAACAAGTGAATTATGAAAATGTAAAACTGCTGCTTAGAAATACAATATAAAACAAAACAAATAATTACCTCCGCCATACTTAGCGAATTTCCAATGAATAAACAAATTTCCAATGTCTTAATAACAAATTAATTCACTTACCAGGATTCATAAGAAATATATTCACAAATAAGCGATATTTAAAATAGTAATTATTCTCAATAAGAATACCATTGGGGATGAGTATACAGGTTTGCTGCAACAAGGAACTCAAAATACAGTAATGGGTTTTTGTGCAAATGTCAATAGAGCTTATCTAAGTGAAGTCACATACCAAGTTGCAACCATATACATTCATAAATAAGCGATATATATATAACATTTTAATTATTCTCCATAAGATTAACATGTGGACTGAGTATCTAGGTTTGCTGCTTCGGGAACCATAGGAGAAAAATTGTTTATTTGTGCAAACAACAATAAACCACAATCAGATGAAGCCGAGTGAACAGGAATTGTTTTAGCAAATTTCCTATAGGGAAGAAGCTATTACCGTAGTCGGCATGGAAAGACCTAGGCCCGGGACAATGATAACTTTTTGTTTGGATGGTGTCCCCAGATGCCAAAAACACCATTCGTTCAAATTTGTATATATATATATGTATATAATATATATATGTTATATATATATATATATATATAATAGTAGTAACATTTTAAAAAAATTAAAAAAATCAGCAGCCCTAATCAATCAGAAATATTCAATATATATATATATATATATATATATATATATATATATGTATATATATATATATATATATATATATATAAGAAAATACAAATTTGTTTTATAATATATATATATTATAAAACAAATTTGTATTTTCTAATATATATATATATATTGAATATTTCTGATTGATTAGGGCTGCTGATTTTTTAAAATTTTTTAAAATGTTAATACTATTATATATATATACAAATTTGAACGAATGGTGTTTTTGGCATCTGGGGACACCAACCAAACAAAAAGTTATCATTGTCCCGGGCCTAGGTCTTTCCATATATATATATTAGCTGTTACCCGCAGCTTCGCTTACGACAAATTAAAACACATTAACCAACCAGAAACTGACCAGAACTATCAAATCTTTGTTTAGTTTTACCATATGACTTTTGCCCTAACCGACAAACAACTACAGCTGGTAATTTTATAAACGAGATCGCATGCAGCACTCTGAAGTGAGGGAAGTGAATTTACGCATTAAAACCTTAAAAAAAATTAATAAAGGGTTTCAAACAACTCTGGTAACATTTTTTTTTTAATTGAAAAATGTTATTTTTGGCTGTTCTGATGCTCCTGGTTATATTTAAACTGACTTTTAGGATGGCAATAATGTATATTATAAGGTTAGTAGGAGGTATATTCAGGATAAAAAGTTGGTACCGGTATAGGGGTATTGGGGGTGATAAAACTACATAAATATATGAAAAACAGCCTTATCCAGTGTAAAATCCCCATAAGACAACGTACTGTGTTAAGACAATTAATATTTTTTTAATAACTCGGTAAATATTTGTGCTAGAATGATGAAGGAGGGCTTAAAATTTTTGGCCTTTTAAGTACAATAATTTGATATGCAATAATGTTAAATTCGGGGCTTTTCTGAGCGTTTTTGGGCCCAAAAACTCAAAATTTGAAAAAGTAAATCCCCTAAAAAGGGGATTAGAGTTGTCCGATTGTTTTGCCCAACAAACTTGTCCACCCATTTACAGAAGGCAAGGTTCCTACCAAGTTTCAAGTAAATCGGACAAAAATTGCAACCGCTGGAGTGCGAACTCATATATATATAAAGTTTTTAGCGACCCCCCAAAATGTGTTCAGGGGGTCACGTTAGGAACATCTATGGTGGGCCCGGGCTTAAGTTTTACCGTGCTAAACATACTAATAGTTCACTTTTCCATAGGAAATTCACTAATAAATTATTTCCTTCCATAAGATTTGCATTAGAACTTACAGGACCCGTGGGGAGGAGTCCTAAGGTTGGATGCGGTCATTATCAGGTCTGTATGTTAATGTGATATGTAAGCTATATTCATGCAAAATTTCAGCTTAATCGGTCTGGTAATTTAGCCGTGATGGAACTCCAAATATCCATACGTGCATCCAAACAAACATCCAAACTTTCACATTTATAATATTAAGTAGGATATATATGTGCCCGTAAGCACAATAACTCTCATAAAAAAGGTCTGATCTTAATGAAATTTCGTTCAAATGTGTAAAGTACCATTTATTTTAACGAGTTCGAAATCTAGACGAATCACACCATCCGAAGGGGGATTTTGGGGGGGTTTTGTACCCCAAAAATGTTTTTTTTGGGGTTTTCTCATGTAATTTTTATTTTAATCTAATTTTAATTTTTACTGTTCAATTCAGCTTAAAAAAACAAACAATTTGGTATTTTGATCATACTCTACGTCAATTGGTTACTGAGATATTGAAAATGCTAAACACAGTACGTTGTCCAATGTTACTCTTATGGAGAAAAATAACAATTTAATATCTCGCTTATTTATGAACATAAACTGACAAAACTTGGTATACGGCTTCATCTGATTGTGGTTTAATGTTGTTTGAACAAAAAAATTTTTGACTATAGTCCCGTAGCAGCAAACCTAGGTCCTCACTCCCCATGTTATTCTTATGGAGGATAATTAAAATGTTATATATTGATTATTTATGAATGTATATGGATGAAACTTTGTGTGTGACTTCACTTAGAAAAGCTCTATTGATATTTGCATAACAACCCATGATTTTGTGTTCCTTGTGGTAGCAAACCTGAATAGTCATCCCCAAAGTTATTCTTATGGAGAATAATTAATTAGTATAAATAGTATCGCTTATTTTTGAATATTTGAATTTTTTAAAAAGCTATATGATATGTAATTCTTAGTCTCCTTGCTTTCAGGAAATCTGTTTCAAAATCAGCAGTAAAAGTAGTCACTTTGCCTATTCACGTTTTCTCTGTTATTCATTTTGTTTATAGATTTGAATATAGCAAATTTTCAGTGAAAAATCATCATACTTTATCTTGGTTTATTCCAAACTGAATGATGGGAGACGGCTTAAATTAAAAGTCTTGATCCCAAGGACTCGGGAAAAATAGCAGTATTTCTAAAAAATTACCAGCAAACGAGAAATAACGTGAAACATCCCCCATAAGAAAAGCATGGGGATATAAAAACGTCTGCTTGGTTTACATTCAAACATGGGATTACTTGCCTACTTTGTTTACGAACTGACATGTTCTTACTTATTTAGTTTTAATAAAAAAGTAAAACAATCAGATGAGGCAGAGTATTAGAGCAAGGTTATGAACTTTGGCCCCTTCAAGCCACAAGTATATGTTTATGTCCGTAAACATATACTATAACTATATACTATATTACATATACTATATACTATATACCATATACATATAACATATACTATATTTTGTTTGTTGGTTATGTGGCTTAAGAGGGGGGCTCCAGTCCTCTGCTACCTGCTTCTCCCATAATACCCAATGTTAACTCTCAGAGTCTGTCCCTCCTCAGAGGATTAACCGAAATAGTTGATTTATGGTTCATTTTATGAGCAAAAAGTACATACCGGTAGCGATTTCAGTGAGGAGAATTTTTATATCACAAATAGTACACACATAACAAATTTTTTAAAACACCGTAGTTTATCTAAATTTCTTTCAATGATTATTATTTGTGATACCGAAATGTTGCTCAATATAATTGCTAGATGTTTTTTGGCTCCTTAAAATGACCCACACATCAACGATAGCAGATAATCCGTTGAGAGGAGAGATGGGCTTTGAATGTTAACATTGGCCTTGTGGGGGAAGCAGGTAGAATCGCCAAAAGTTTCATGACTGGAGCGCCCTTTTGTTAAATATATCATTTTACTCAAATAAGTTCCTACTTATCCTAATTTTTGAGGCCGAAAATCTCCTTCTTTTCCCCAAAAACCTCCTACTTTTCCTATTAGCGAATTTCCCCTATAGGGAAGAAGCTATTACCGTAGTCGGCATGGTAAGACCTAGGCCCGGGACCATGATAACCTTTTCGTTTTGAGGTCCCCAGACCCCAAAAACACGTTTCGTTCGATACTGTATATATATATATATATATATATATATATATATGTGTCCGTGAGCACGATAGCTCTCGTAAAAATGATCCGATTTTGACGAAATTTGGTATAAACATGTAAAGCAGCATTTATGACTTTAAGTTCGAAAACCAGACAGATCGACCTATCCGAAAGGGTATTTTGGGGGGGTTTGTACCCCAAAAATGGGTTTTTTGAATTTTTTATATATAATTTTTGAAAAAGTCAAATTTTAGTTTTAACCATTCGATTCAGCTTAAAAAAACACACAATTTGGTATTTCGATCATTCCTCTACGTCAATTGGTTACCGAGATATTGAAACTGCTAAACACAGTACGTTGTCTAATGTTATTCTTATGGAGGAAAAGAAAATTTGTTTATCTCGCTTATTAATGAACGTATACTGACGAAACTTGGTATACAGCTTCATCTCGTTGAGGTCTATTGATATTTGCTCCAAAAAATCTTTTTTGCATAACTCTCCCGTAGCAGCAAACCTGCGTACTCAGCCCCCATGTTATTCTTATGGATAATAATTAAATGCTCTGTCTCCCTTAATTATGAACATAAATGAATAAAAACTGGTATACGACTTCACCTAGTTGAGTTATATTGATATTAGCATGAAAACCCATTTTTTGTGTTCCTTGTTGCAGCAAATCTGCGTACTCAGCCACAATGTTATTCTTATGGAGAATAATTAAAATTGTATATATCGCTTATTTGTGAATATATTTTTATGAAACTTGGTAAGTGGCTTTATGTAGTGTTAAGACATTTATATCTCCATTGGAAATTCACTGAGTATGCAGGTTTGCTGCGACGGGGTTTTTTTTTATGTATAAAATGTCAAAATGAACCCTGCAATTGACGTAGAGCAATGATCAAAATGCCAAATTGTTTGTTTTTTAAGCTTAATTAAATAGTAAAAGTTAAAATTAGATTTAAACAAGTTTGCACGCAGCACACAGATGTGAGGGAAGTGAATTTCCACATAACAAGTTTTAAAACACAAAATCAGTGTAAAAACATATGTTTATTCCAATTTTTATTAAAATCTGAGCACAGTGATTTTTTGGCTGTTCTGATGCTCCTGGTGGGAGGTGTTCTGATACCTGCAAAGTTGGGAATACAATTTTGCGCATTATAATGTTAGGTCCAGACAGACTTGAAAGTATGCGTGAGGTTGCTGGGGATGATAAAAGTACTCTAACAAAGGAATAACAGGCTTTTTTAGTGTAAAACCCCCATAAGACAACGTACTGTGTTTAGTCAAAACACATTTTCTTTAATAACTCGGTTAACATGTATGCTAGAATGACGAGGGAGGGCTTAAAACATTTGCCTCACTAATTCCCATCTTTCTACATGCATTAATTGTACATACTGTACGGGGCTTTTCTGACCCTTTTTGGGCCCAAAAACTCTAAATTTGAACGATTAATCCCCAAAAAAAGGTTTAGAGTTTTCCAATTGTTTTGACCAACGAACTTGTCCAACTGATTACAGAAATAAATGTCCCTATCAAATTTTAAGTAAATCGGACAAAAAATGTGCTACAGTACAAACACACACAAACACACACACACACACACACACACACACACACACACATATATATATATGTGTGTGTGTGTGTGTGTGTGTGTGTGTGTGTGTGTGTGTTTGTGTGTGTTTGTACTGTAGCACATTTTTTGTCCGATTTACTTAAAATTTGATAGGGACATTTATTTCTGTAATCAGTTGGACAAGTATATATATATATATATATATATATATATATATATATATATATATATACACAATTTTGAGCGACCCCCCATAACGTGTTCAGGGGGACACATTAGGAACGTCTATGGTGGTTCCGGGCTTAAGTTTCACCGTGCGGGTCATGCTAATATTCACTTTCCAAAGGAAATTCAGTAATAAAAATTACATGTGAAAACCCAAAAAAAATTTTTGGGGTACAAAATCCCCCTTTGGATAGTGCGATTTGTCTGGTTTTCGAACTCGTACCAATAAATGGTACTTTACACATTTGTACCAAATTTCATTAAGATCCGACCTTTTTTTACAAGAGTTATAATGCCTACGGACACATAAATATATATCAAATCTCATAGATTGTGTTCAACATGGTTTTCGTTCTAATAAATCGGTGACTACTGCTGCTGTGGGCTTTGTTGAATATATTATTGAATCAGTTGATAAAGGAGAAGTTTGTGTGGGAATTTTCATGGATTTGTCAAAAGTATTTGGCACTGTCCATCATCTTACACTCTTACATAAACTATAAAGACACTTGGTGTTCATGGAACTGCCTTGAAGTGATTCGAGTCATACCTGTTGGGAAGATTTCAGTTTGTTGAATTAAGTCATAAGGAATTTAATAAAGTTTCAAAAGAAAAATCAAATTTAAAATTAATAGCACATGGGAGTCCCCCAGGGATCTGTTTTAGGTCCACTCCTCTTTGTCTGCTATGTAAAAAATATTGCACAAACTCTTCAAAAAATACTACAAGACAACTTGGTGTTTATGCAGATGATTCAAATCTGAAAGTGTCAGCAAAAACCGTTGAAGATGTTGACATTTTATCTTTCCTGGAATTGGCAAATGTAATAGACTTTAAAAAAATCATAAATTAAAATTAAATTCATCAAAAACTAATTTTGTTTCCTTCAAGACTGCTCAGTGCAGTAGAAAGCTTGAACCAACAATTGCAATCGATTCTAGGCTAATAGAAATAAAAAAGTTTACTAAATTTTTGGAGCTGGATATAGATGAGAATTTGAGTTGGAATTGTCATGTGGAAATAAAAGGGTTTTTTGAAAATTAACTCAGGAATTTACGTTATACAAAGGATGTCATTTGTATGCACTGATATAAGTGTGTTACAAATGAAAACCAAACCCATATTCACTCCCATATTTCATTTGGCTTGGCTTTATATGGTCAACAACAAAATAAAACTTAAATTAAATTTTGAAGACACAAAAGAAAGCTGTCAGAATAATTTTCAATTTGAGACCTGATCATTCTGCAAAAGAATATTTCAAAACTTTAAAAATATTAACTGTATATATGGACAGTATATTTATGATATGGTATTTAGCAATTCAAATCCTTTAAAACAGAAATATGTTCAGTCTCACCAATATGATACTCTAAATAAAAATACCATCATACCCATTCACCATAGATTAGCATTTTATGAAAAAAAAACCTTTATATAATGGATCAAAATTCTTATATAGACTTCCTATTTTGTTAAAAACTGAAAATTAAAATGTTAAAAAATTATCTATTTGAAAAACCATTATACTCATTTGAGGAGTTTTATAACACTTTTAGCCTTTAGTTTTCAGTTTTGAATTTGACACTATTCTCATGTATTATGGATACATATTTTGAAAAAATTGATGTGATTTGATATATATATATATATATATATATATCAAATATATATATATACATATAATACCCCTGTCGCAGCAAACCTACTCCAATGAATTTCCAATGAATATATATGCCTCAATAACACATTAAGCCATTTACCAAGATTCATAAGAAATATATTCACAAATAAGTGATATTTAAAATACAAGTTATATTCTCTATAAGAATAACATTGGGGATGAGTACGCAAGTTTGCTGCAACAAGGAACACAAAATAATGTGTTTTTATGCAAATATCATTAGAACTCATCTAAGTGATGTCGCATACCAAGTTTCATCTATATACATTCCGAAATAAGCGATATATAATATTTGAATCATTCTCTATAAGAATAATACGGGAACCAAGTACCTAGGTTTGCTGCTAAGGGAACCTAAGGCGAAAAAAAATTGTTTTTTTGTGCAAACAAAAAGAAACCACAACCAGATGAAGCCATATACCAAGTTTTGTCCGTTTATGTCCATAAATAAGCGGGATATAAAATTGTTCTTTTTCTCCATAAGAATATCATTAGACAACATTCTGTGTTTAACACTTTCAATATCTCAGTAACCAATTCACGTATAGCAACTATCAAAACACCAAACTATTTGTTTGTCAAGCTGAATTCAATGGTGAAAATTAAAATTTGATTTAAATAAAAATTACATGTGACAACCCCCAAAAAAAAACATTTTTGGGGTACAAAACCCCCAAAAATCTCCCTTTGGATGTGCAATTCGTCTGTTTTCAAACTCGTTCAAATAAATGGTACTTATTTACACCTTTGTACCAAATTTCATTAAGATCGGACCTTTTTTTACGAGAGTTATCGTCCTTACAGATATATATATAAATAAATAAGTAAATAAATATATATATATATACATTTAAACAAATTTGAACGAATGGTGTTTTTGGCATCTGGGTTCCTCTAAACGTAAGTTATCATGGTCCCGGGCCTAGGTCTTACCATGCCGACTACGGTAATAGCTTCTTCCCTACTGGGGAAATTCACTAAATAGTTAAAAAACAAACTTCCCTGGATTTTGTTTGGTTCTGTATAATTTTGTGATTTTGAAATTAAGATTTCATCTGCCATTTTTCCAATATGACGGCCAACTTTACTTTTTCTTATAAAATGTCCATAGTTTTATTATTGAATCAGGTAGAAGATATAATTTTAAAACGTTTTTATTCTTTGTATTTTTTTGCTAAACCCAACCGTTAAGTGATTTCTATTGTTTTTAACAATAAGTATCTCACCTTATGAGTAGCTCTGGAGGCTAAACAGTTAGGTTTACGAAATAAACACCAAGAACAAAAACGTTTTAAAATTACACTTTCTACCCCATTTATTAATAAAATTAGGGTAATTTCATAAGAAAAATTTAAATTGGTAGACATATTGGAAAAATGGTGGGGAAATGTTTGAAACTAGATATGTCAATTCCACAAACAAAATATTTCTATCTATTTTAGTTTAAAAAATACATATTTGTTTCAATACATAATTTATACACTGTATACAGTTTCGAACAAATGGTGTTTTTGGGGTCTGGGGACCTCAACACAAAAAGTTATCATGATCCCGGGCCTAAGTCTTACCATGCCGGACTACGGTAATAGCTTCTTCCCTAGCTATAGGGGAAATTCGCTAAAATTCCGCCCCACACATCAGTGTGCTGCATAGAAAATTTGTTTCTAGTTTTCACAAGACTCTATAGAGAGGAAATTGCACCCCCCACTCCGTCGTATCTGAACGTTCTCGAGTTTTGACGATTACACCCGAACGAAGAACGTTTTGTTCTTATGTTTTGGCTACTTTTTTAAAGTTTAAAAAAGTAATCTACCAACACATTTTCAAAATGAAAACCATAGCTAGGCTATCATACCGGCCGATTTCGGGGCCTTTTATGTCAATTACAAAAGGAAACCCCTGTAAATTGATATTATTATAATCAACTATACGTAAATTTAAATTAATAAAAAAACTATTGTTATTTTGGTTAAAACAAAAAAATTATTATTACTAACAATTTTCCATCTTCAAAAAGATAAACCATAATGTGCAGTCTCAAACTGGGAACCTCCAACGTATCAAACTAACGTCATAACCACTGAGCTATTTCGCCATGTCTGCTAATGTTAATTTTATTACAAATGAAGCAATAGCACTTACTCTAAACCAACAGCTGTTTTATGTCGTCGCTAGACGAGAGTGGGGGGTGCAATTTCCTGTCTGTAGAATCTTTTCTAGTTTTCATACTTCATATTGTTGAATAAGTTACCTAGTAACAGTAACACAACATTCTAAAATTATTTCAAAAATTGTTTAGCTTAAATCCTGCTCTCCATTTAAAAGAACTATGCTGGGAACGACGGTTGTGAGTAAAACATAGATTAAAAATGTGGATATTAGAATCATGAATTCGTACTAGTTTTAGGACTCTTAACCACTAATGCACACTTTGATTCATATGAAAGCAAATATGTATGATGCACGAGTGGGATTCCTGGAGTTTTCTAGTTACTGACTAGGACGGTCCTATAGTAGGACCACACAATTACAGCACATTAGTAATTCCAGGAGCCAGGGTCAATTATTAGAAGAAGAGTTGTCAATATAGATCAAGTGGCTTAAGTAACAGATACATGTGGAAAACCACTACTCCAGATATAGGTCTGGATATATAACTTAGATAGTCATTACATAAATCTAACATTTTCATTAAATGTACCATAGAATAGAGTAACTTTATCTTTCAAATGGATTACAATCGTAATAATTTAATCAATAATACTAGTAAATACCAGCAAAAAATTAATTTCTTCCAAATTTTCTTAAACAAGTTTGTAAATTATTTTAAAAGAAATATTTTATCATCCAAGGAAAAAATATTATCAACTTAAAAACTTTAACGTTTTTTAAAGCACTTAATTCTAGTTGGGCAAATCAAATGGCAGTTTATTTTAGTCTAAGACAATACCAATCTTTTGCAACCTCGGTCAGGAAATGTTGAGGTCTTCAGGTAGTCTGGTTCCATTACCATGAACTTCATAAGAATTCATCTAGATTTTCTTTAAAATGTTGAAGGTACTGAAACGAGTTTACTTTGAAGTGTCAAAATACCAAAATGTTTGAACCAGGATTCCCAGCTATCTATACCACATTTACCATTGTACACAAGGCCTTCTTTTGCCACAATAAAGGAAAAACCATTTGTTTTCATATACATAGTGATAATTTGAACTTTAATTCCAATTGTTTGCAAAAGTATGAGCATTTCAGTTATCCCACTCTGACCACACTGTATGGCACATTTCATCCCTAATTTTGTGAAGGCTGAGCTAGTTATTATTCTTAGTTCTTGAAGATTGGAGACGTTAAAACTTATAAACTCGGGTTTTAACCAAAACCCATATGATATCCCATAGTTTTGAGATCCGGAGACAGAATATGTAGCTGTTTGAGCGTTCATAGCACCTGCCTTCAGTGCAGGTTTTTTTTTAGTTTAACATAACAGTAATGAATCAGTTGATCTTTGAAAATAACTTTAAAATCTATATATTAATACGCTAGGGGTTTTTCTTCACTGCCACAACTCGATAATGGCTGGACGGTTTTTAACGTTTGAGGTGACAAATTAAATGTATTTTACATATATTTGCCAATACGTCTCAGAATTTTAAGAAAGGGCATCACTTAAATACAGTAAAGGGCTGAATTTTAGGAACAGTGGCGCTATCCGACGGCGGAAGTCTAAACTAAGTGTTGATTATCATCCGTTTGAATATCAGATGTTTTGTTATGTTTGTTTACAACTGAAGTAACTTTTCATTGGGTACAGACTTGCTCGGATTTGAGCAACAGGACCATTATCAGTTTTACTGCCACACATCTTTAAAATTATCTAAATTATCAATTGTGATTATAGAGTCTAAAAGTCCAGATTTTTCTTAGATACCCAGTAATCTTCTTAAAGGCTATATTTGTAAAGGACTTACTGATCAAATCATGTTTTAAGTTATTTAAAGTACCGCGAACATATTTTTAATTTTTGGCAGTGTTATTAAAAGAACTACAAATAAGATATTTTTTCTGGAAACACCCTATTATGCTTTTCAAGGACATTTGTGACAAAAAATACATATTTAGCTAATGCTATCATTATCAATTATAATAAATGGTCATTTGTACCTTGCATAAACACCATGGCATGATACTTTAAAACAAACTTATTTCCCATGCAGTCTTGAAACAAATTAAACTTGTTTTTGGTAAAATATTTACTTTGGAGGCTAAAATTTATTTGGGTGGGTGGAGGTGATAACTTAATTATATTATACTAAGATTTGTCTTGAGCCCCCAAAGCTATGAAAATAGGTAACATCTAAAATAGTTTCATACATTATGGTTTTTTCCTTATAAATTGTGACCCTCATGTGACTAACATACCTATTAAAATCTGTTTTTAAACTACGAGTACATGATTAGTTTTGTTTATATAGTGTTTGTTGGCAATATCTTTCCTGACCAAAACTATGATCTAGTTTAGATTTCAATAGTTCATAGTTTTGAAATCGTGTGATGCCCAAAGAAATAATACATAATGGGACCACTCTGAACACAAAATATTATTTCCATGGGGAAAAATACTTTTGCAAAAACAATTTGATACAACCCTTTTATTTATTTTTCTTGTATGTATTACAATGAGTATAATTATTATATAACAAATTCCAAACTGCTAGTATTAAGCATTTAGCATAAAAAGCATTGGTGTCTACACTTGTTCTTCAGGTAAGTCAATTTCTTCTTATTTATATAAATTAGAAATGTAATTAAAGCTAGCCTTTTTTAAATTGGCAAAAATAAGATGTTCTTACTTTGTTTTACTTACTTCAGCTTCTTTAGCTTTGGCCTTTGGTTAGGACCACATTATACCGCCTCCACACTCGGGCTAAATGCTATCATTGAGACACTCGGGTGAGCGACACAGCGAGTGACTCGGGACTCCGCTGATCTTTTGTCGCAAAAACGACTTGGGGATTATGTTAATCACCAAGAGTACTTACCTACGTTTAAAGCGGTATACAGAGTTCAAGTTTCTCGTGATTTGAACATATTTTTATTGAAAAGGATAATACAGATTGTGTTCCCAAACATCATAGTCATTATAACCTAAGTATAAATTAAATTTATAAGAAGTTGTTAGGTCACCATATATTAATTACTTGATTATATTGTGTAACTTGAGACATTCTGTTCTGTCTAAACACTAATTTTAAATTCTTAAAAGATTTATTCTAAGGATTTTTTTAAGCTGTCCCATTTTTTCTCTTACTTTACTTAAGAAATGTATAGAAATATTTTGTGGTGACACCCACAGAGTGCAAGGTCATTTTAGGAATTTCAAACTCACTGCTCCTAAAATATTTTGATATTTAGGCCCTCTCAAAAATAATATCAGATATGCAAAATTGGTTCATTAAACAAATTAATGTAAACTGCCTCACACTGTCTATTGCAATGCATAACGCTAAATATTAAACTCCCTCTAACAAAGAAGTTAGTCTGATCTGAAAGAAGATAGGTCTAATCTGAAATCTCTCTAAAAAGCTCATTACTAATTCAATCAACCACTCATTTTAAATAACCAAACAAACATAACTTAAATTTAAAAATATTAGTCTGCACTTATAATAATAATACAGTTAAACAATCATGAGTTAATATTCCTTCTGAGATTAAATTGACTTTGACTTGCTGTTGATACACAACACGAACAAGTGTTGAGCATGGCGAGATGACACATTCCGACCATCAACGAAACTTGCTGACCGCATTCTCGTGTTCGACTTTGCCCACTTATACTCGGCCAGAGTGCGGAGAAGGCATTACAGTTTTAAAACACATCAATACTGGGCAAGAAAATTGGTACCTTTGAAAATATTTAAAAGTCATATCTGAAAAATCCAATAAAATAAGTCTTTTTAGTGGCTGTGGTTGAAGTCTTTTTCTCAAGGCCTTTTTTTAGTAGCTATGAAGCTTAAGACAAGAAGCTGGAAAGTAGGATACAGCTGAAAAATGTTTAATCAAATTATATTTAAATATTAATTTTAGAAATTTGGGTAGGTTGAGTGAGAGAGAAGAGTTACTGTTGGTTGTAGGTGGAATTCAAATATAGAAAATACCCCAGTCTTTTTGGTAGGCCTAAAGAGATCTTTTTCATAACAAAAGAATAAGGTTATTCTTTAAAAGGTATGGTTGAGTCTAAACTATAGATATTTCAGTACTAACAGTTAAAATTTGTAAATATTAATACAATTTTTTTCTCTAAAAGACTTTATTGTTAAAGTTTTAAAAGTTATGTTCTTAAAAATAAGAAACACAATTTCCAGCTTTTATGGTTTCCTAAGCAAATAGCTTCATGTGTTTGTTTTCTCTTTTGTTGCAGGTGACCTCCTGGAGAGACTCCCCTACTTCAAGAACCAACTTTCACTTTGTATGGGCTTAACCCACTACTCATAACCCACACACCAAGGTGGCCCAAAAGGTAATTTTTCAGGACTCTATAATGAGGCCTGTAAAATAACCTATTCCAGTCCCTTTAAACAAATCAACTTTACCATTAAAAGGTTGAAAGTATAGTAATGCTTCAAATCCATCGTGACCATTCTAATTTTGTATGTATTTTAGGTAATTATTCCTCCCTTAAAATCTCCTTTAAATGCTATAGCAATATTTCATATCATTAAGAACAACTATTCCACATATAATTTCTAACTCTATATCCTATCATCTCCTAAATATCTTCATTCTCCCAGCCCCAAGTTTCCAGGCCACCTTGTCCCCCTGCTCCTGAATCCCACCCCTGTGACACTTTCACCGCGACATTCTTGTAGGATAATTGGACGAAAGTGCACTGACCAGATCCCACGAGGTATGGTTATCGAGACTTTTGATCCCTACACCTTAGAAGTCCAAGTTAGAATCGTTCACTCCTCGTGGGTGAACCGAACCCTTCTAGGTGTCCAACGAGGCGACTCACAGTTCACTCTCCGCTCACATTTACACTTGGAAATGATTCTGCAACAGTCGGCTTTCATCCTCTGAAGCCGATACACTCTGAGATTCATCTTTCCTGGACTACTGAAGGGAGAAACTCCACAACTCTCTCATCTGCTTCTCCACCCGTGATCCTACCCTTGTGCTGACTGTGGGAGAACAGCCTGTCCAGTCCAAAGATCCACCAGCTGCTTCTACTACCCATTTGTGGTTAGTATTAATTTATTAAATCATTATAATTTAGCTAACATCCTCTTAGAAAAGATATTGTGTTTTGGGTAAGTACATACCTATATTTGTAGTAAAACAGTTTGGAATTTGTTAAATTGTATTGGTTACATTTAAAGTTAATGTAAATATATTGTCAATACTCATTCTATTATGGCAATAAAACCCACTACTCTTACAAAATAACATAAAACAACTTCTGTCTTTTCATTTACTTTAAATTTACTATGAAGTTAAATGAATTTTTGGTTTGTATCATAAATATTGTTACAAATGCATGACGTACCTAATTAAAAATATCTTGCATCTTTTAAAAATTTATTTTTACACTTACTACTGTTCTCACATACAAGAAGGTTCAAGAATGTAAAATTAGAAAAGTTATGCAACAAACATTTTCTGCATGTACTTTAAATGGGGGGGAGAGAGGGAATTCAAAACAATAGTAATGATAACCAAACAATCATATAATAGAAAAAAATTATAAGTTGTGATCATCCGGATGGTACAGCTCGCTTAACAGCCTGTAGACGTAGAAGGAGCATGACCCCTGCTGGAAAATCAATACAGTATAAAGTATCTTACTTTTCTCATTAAATCACATTTAATTAACAATTAGTTTTGTTTTAACTCAAACCTATAAAAATAACTGATGAAGGGAATAAACGTTTAAGAGATTATCAAGTCAGGGAGGCTCATAATTTAAAATAAAAAGTAGTCTTTATTTAGTTTTTTGTTAAAGTGACAAAATCTATTGACATAATCATAAGGTGTCAAAAGTCAGGGGGGGAAAAATATATCCGATCCCAAGATTTAGGATTGAGAAATTTCCCGATTATTAGAGGTGCAGTTAAAAAAAACTTGGAACGAGTTTTCCCATTGATTTGTGGTAGAATAACAAAGAAAAAAAGCTGCTGAAATAGTGAAATCAGCAATTGTATAAATTTGGCCGTTAAAGATGATCCAACCGAATTATATTGGCCGACTAGCATCCCACCACATCAATCACTCATCAACTTAAGTGTTTGATATAAATAAGGTGACCAATTCCCAGTGAACGTAGTCGAAGACAGGGTTGTAAACATACACTTTGTTGAGGATATTACCGTCGTAATAGTTGAGAACTCCCTCTGGCAAGATGAAGCTGTTGAAGAAGTCTTGATCGAAGGAGCACAGATACTGGGGGTACAACTTGTACATTGGCGCCAATACTATCACCTGAAAACACTTGCCAAACTCAACATGTATTGATATGAGGTTGGGTTTTATCAAATACTTGTTAAACCTAACTCTTTAGACTGCTCAGCCACCTGATCGGCTAGCAGTTGTATCGGACCGTGTATACGCATCAAATCACAAATTTGCCCTAGATATGATACTTTAATATTTACTAGCAAGTTTCCAGCTGTGTACCCGTCCTTTGTACGGGTTGTATATAAATGGTAGATTAACTAAAGCAAATAACAATCCACATGATTTTACAATATCAAAATTACATTTTACACGTTTAATTTACAATTAAATCAAAGTTAACGAAATATACTGGCAGATAGTTTGGGTACTGTTGCTAAGTCGAGGAACTCTGTTGGTTAGTAAACGGCGTGTGGTTTCCGACTCCAAATCGGTACATGTAACATTTGGATTCGTTTTTAGAAATAAAAGAACTCAAGAACAAAAAAAAATATCGGGTTGGAGGGAGAGGGGCCATAAATATAAAATCGGGGGGTCATTAAGATAGGGGGGGGGAGCGCGCAGAGTTCCCCAATATCCCCTACTCTCGCCTATCGGAAAAATAGTTTGAGTTGCCATTCAAGTAGTTTTTATTTCCATTATGAGAGTTGCCATTCAAGTAGGTTTTTATTTCCATAATGATAGACAGCTGTTTACAATTTTTTAAGTTATAGATATAACTATTTAGTCATCATCTGGTTCAATATAAATAAATACTTTGTCCTTAAGAATAACATAGGATCTTTAAAAACCCATAGGGCAGAGTCCTAAGGTGATTTTCAAAAATCTAACTAACCTAAAACCTTAACTGATTTTTCCTCTGGGTCAATTCCTGACAACCAATTCTACCACCACTAAGAGGGTTAGGTGAAATGTAACTAAGAGGGTTAGGTAAATGTTAGCCACTCGAGTAACTTTAGATCAAGATAGTTGTGTAGTTACCTGGACGGAGTAGTGTTTGGCGGCCAGTGCAAGCGTGTTGGCGCCACACATGACCCTGAAACCGCCTGGCCATCAAGGTCTGAATGCCGATGATCACTTTGTTGACCTGAGACATGAATCAAGAATCAAGAATAAGAAACTTTATTCTCTTCATATTACAGTGCTGTACATTGAGATTCAGTCGATATTAAACTTTAACTTATTCTTAATTTACAGAAAACACAGAAAAAAAACTTATCTCAAAAACACAATAATCAATATCTATTTTCTAAGATAATTAACAAAAATATTTCTTAATTTTGTACTAATATTTATCATTTCCATCAGCCATTGATTGAATTTTAACAAGCACTTGATAGTAGCAATACATTGTTTCATCAACAAATTCTCTCAAGGAGTAAAATAGTTTTTAAAAGGAATTTCTTAAAGGCTTAATGGTTTATCAAGTAAGACATGTGGATTATGCTTTAAGATTTTGTTAATCACTTTCCTGGTGTTATAATCAGAAGATCTTCGTAAGATTCTTGATTCATGATAAGGAATATGGCAGAGTCGGGGATCAGCGCGGTCTGGATCTTGCTCTTGGCCAAACCTAGCCGCCAGCTAGAAAACATTTCTTTTTTTTACTCAAAAGTTTCAAACAACAAATTATACAAAAATTTAAATATTTATAAATGTTATGAATGACACAGGGTGATTCACGAAGATATGCAGAAACTTCAGGAGCTTATTCTACATGTAAAGGAAAGAAAAAAAGGTTATATAAACATAGGACAGGAAATGCTTTGTTAGTGAGTTACAGCTAGCAAAAGATTTTGCCCATAATTTAGTACCTTGGGTGGAATGAAGACTAGCTGGAATTTTGGGAATGTAAATTATAAGGGGCGAAATTAGTGGTTTCTGCTTTTGGTTTTGTACCTGAACAATCTGATGAAATATGTCGCAGAACTATATCTCCCTTAGTTTTTAAGATTATCTCATGTGGAACCTAAAAAAGAGGGATCGAGAAACAACTTTTTCTATGTTTTACCTGTAATAACTTTGTAAAATTAGGTTACACACCAAATTTAAAATAAAACTTGTAGAAAATTAAATTTTGACCAAAGCGGCACAAATAAAGTATATACTGAAAGTGAATAGATGTTCGATTAAATTAACATTACATTACGATTACATTCATAACAAAACAACATGTTTTAAATTTGGCTGACAATAACTCAAAGTAAACTCCCGCGAGAAGCGCTACTTGCCCGTATTAAAAAAGCTTTCATACAGTTAAAGGACAACCCTGCTGAACTACACAAAGCAACAAGATCAATTGTTAAACGTACAGAAAAATGCATTGAAGTTGAATTTGAGTGAGAATTTAGAGTAATTTTATTGAATAGGTAAATAAATAGGTGACACACGTTTTTCAGTCAAATTTTACTTTGCACGGTACTAAATAAAGTTCATTTAATTGAACATATATTATTTTTCTGTATATTTTATTTGCACCATTTTGTTCAAAATTAAATTTTGTACAAGTTTTGTGCTAAAGTCGTGTGTGTCTAACCTAAGTTAAAACAGTTACTTTAAGTCAAACGTAAAAAAGTTATTTCTCAATCCCTCTTACTTAGGATCCATGTGGGATAATCTTAAAAACTAAGGGAGTTGCAGTTCTGCGACATGTTTCACTCGATTTTTCAGATCCAAAATCATAAGAAACCACTGAATTTGCGCCTTAATTTACCTTCGCAGAATTACAGTAAGTCTTGATTTCACCCAGGGTACTAAAAAATTATGGGCGAAATCTTTCGCTAGCCGTAACTCGCTAACGAAGCATTTTTGGACCTATGTTTATATTATTTTTTTCTTTACTGTATACATGTAGCATGAGCTCCCAAAGATTCTGCATAACTTTTTGAATCACCCTGTATACATTTTACGTGTAATTTGAAATTTTGTAACAGTTACTTCATATTTTTTATGGCATGTCACTACTCATGATATTTTAGATTTCTCCGATGTAAACAAATAGATCTTGTTTATCTTGTCCTTTATGTCTTGTATCTTGTCCTCATAACTATAACACTAGGTTCAAAAGAGATATTGTAACCTCACGCCATCAACACAAATTAGAATTTTATAAGAAAAAACCAACTTATGCAGGATATTTATTTTTGAGAAAATTGCCTGCAAGCTTAAAGAATGAAAATAATACTAAATTGTTTAAAACCAAATTAAAAAGATTTTTAATAGAGAAGTCATTATATTCAATTGAGGAATACTGTAACTGATTATCTTTTAATGAGACCAACTTAATGTATTTTTGAATTTTGGTTTTGAATTTTCGACTCTGAAAAGTAGTTATAATATTTATGTTTGTATTTGAAATAGATAGGCTAAGTCTTGACGCTATTTATTATTGTACAACTGTGCATGTATATTGTAAAATAAAGATGTTTTGATTTGATTTGATTTGATTTGTTTCATTTTTGATATTCAAAACTTGTACAAGTTATGATTTTAAAACAAAAGACTCAAATGTCTGTGGCCAAAGTTCTAACATTTATCTAAAATGATTGAATCTAAAAAATATTACATTTATCAAAATTATGTTAAACTATCTGGCCTGTGTTACGCTCCCCTCCCTTAATATATCTTAAAACTTCTTACCCTTGAGGTCCTTAATGACCCAGAGTCAAACTCACTCCAAATTTGCTAGCTGGTGTGCAAATTATCACACTAACTCTTTTGTCTTACTGACTAGCACTGACTCTAAGTCCAATATTTGTCCCTCAAGAGGATATCTTTTCTTAATAATGACAATCAAAATTTAGAAGATGTCATGTTTGAGATTTTAACAGTGCACTGGGCCCAATAGAGGACACTGTGGATCTCTGATAAATGCAGGTTGAGTAAATTATAAAATTCAGATCTAATTTAGCAGTTTATTCAAGTCAGGCAAAATCAACAAATACCTTTACATTACCAACACATTTGGGGTCTGTGATGTAAATCTGATAATTATTTTCCTGTCAACAATTGCATAAATTAAGTGGTTTCAAAATTATTATTTTCCTTTCAATTATAACTTTAAATCCTCCCTCGACACCTAGTGAGGGCTATGCAGGTGTGTGAGTGCTACCAGTTGTAATTTGTTTGTTTTAATGCTATTTGGACCTTGTGACACCAAGCAAGCGTGGGGTTGGGAATAAACTTATTTATTTAAATAACCTTCCTCAACTAAGCCTTCCTGACCTCCAACCCACACTGTTCCTCCTATCAATAGTCACAGTTTGTTTAATTTAATTCAATTAGGTCCGCTTTACCAACTGTACGCTCAGCACCCCTGACCTCCTACTGAAATTTATTTATTTTATTTATTTGTTTGAAACCCCATTAATTATGCAATAGTTAATTTTATTACTCACAGGTTTCTTTCACCCCTAAAATTTAACTTTGACACCCAAATGAATCAGTTTACAGATTTTACGTTAGAAATCACTGCCTACGAGATACTCCTACTTCCCCAATCTTAAAATAAATTTAACAACAAGCTCAAATCAATTGGAGTTCCTGAAAACAATAACAAACAGTAATAATGGATACAGCGAGAGCATATGACACAGATCACAGGCAATAAATATTTAACATTAAACTTAACAATTATAACTTACGTACTTATACATGGTGAAGTGCACAAACTTTCGCTAAATCAAACCAACTAATTATATAACAAATAAATATTCACTAAATAACCATTCACTATTATATTTTCCCACCCCATAAAATTCCCTTTATTATTTTTCACTTGCGCAAGATTTTACAATTTAGAATGACTCTACAGGAAAATTACAAGTTTGCACGTGCTGCTCAATTTAACGCTTTTAATTTACGTGAATTTAACAATCGTTCAGATTTCGCTACTTCAACAGTGTTTCCGTATTTATCTCAGAAATAGTTAAACGTTGGCGGCACCGCCCGAAAAACAAATCTAGAGAGTTTTGGAATTTAGGCGAAGGTTACGAAGTAATTTAGAAAAGTTTTTAAGTTACACTACCAATAAACCGCGGCGAAATGAGACGGAGTCCTGCCTGCATTCGTTTAAATAGTTCTCCCCTCTGTCAGCAATCATGCGTCAACCGCCTAACTCCTCGTTCTAGTTTTTTCCAGCACATTTGCCCGCCGTTCTGTCTTTCCTGTCTTGTTCCTTTGTTTAAAAAAGATTTATTTAATTTCCTATTATAACACCCGACAAACGTAGTCCTGTCCTAATGTAATTGAATTCAGTTTTTGTCAAATACTTGTTCATTTTCAAGATGAGCTCGTTTGCTTCGCTCACTCGCCTCCAGGATAAGCTCGTTCCCTACGCTCACTCGCCTATCGAAAAAAGAGTTTGAGTGGCCATTCAAGTAGTTTTTTATTTTAAATAATGAACTTACGTTTTTGCCTTTCAAGTATGTTTAGATATAATCCTAGTTAACAGCCGTTTGGTGTAACTAACTGAACTATGATCAAATCAATGGGAACTTTGAAGGCCAGTGGGACAGAGCGCTTAGGTCGGATTAAAAATTGTCTTTTATAAGAACCTTGTCCTGGCATTAATGAACACAAAAAAAACAATTATTCAATTTGGTATACTCATTCTCAAGTTATAGAATGACAAAGGGGCATAGGGATTCATTTTTATATATTTAGATATTGTGCATTCAAAAGTTGTAAAAGGTATAATTTTTTTAATAAAGGGTTTTTTACGACGTTCACTGTGTTACAATGTCCTGAGGTCTCGTACAATAACCTATATTTGGTGCGCTTGCATAATACGATATTCTTCCCTCAGCTACGGTGTCGATAATTCTGTGTAAATTGACATAGACAAATAAGATATAATATTTAACCCTTTGCGATCGGAATGCATATTTGCCGTTATTCCTCAGCGGCCGCCGCCATTAGCACGTGGAAGTCGGATTTTTTTCCACAGCAGTTGTCCTTTGCGATCGGACGGCCAGCGGTGCTGGCCAACATGAAATCCAACGAACGCTCGGGCGTCCAGCAGGACTGGCTGACAACAATGTTTTCGTTTGTAATTGTGGTATAATGCCTGTAGAGTGCTGCAACCTAGTGAGGAATTGTTAAACTAAACGATCAGCAGGCTTGCAACATTATATCGTAAATTGTGGTGTAAACAACTAAAATAAACACCTGTTGTTCTGGCACAAGTGCTGTCATAATCATCATTGTTTTGATTCAGTTTTATGTGATTTTAACTGTGTTTTGGTGATTTTCTCGAGAGATTTGTGTTTATTTGTATTTTTAATTAAGTTTTAAGTTTTAATGTACATGATTATAAGAACACTTGTACGTTTACGTATAGGCCTACACTTATATTATAATTAGGCCTACAATAAAATTGTTTTATCCCCTATAAACATTTATTAGTAAGAATGGGGTTATGTTTTTTTCCCCCGTATATTTAACTAAGTAATAATGAAGGATCGTTAAAGATAAGACGAATTGAGAGACGTTTTATCAAAATTTAAATCCCCTATGGTAACATTGAAGGTTTTCAGTGAAAATAATTCCGAGCTGCGGGGAGCGAGCCGCCATGATAAATGCCGAGGTGATGCGTAGTGGGACGTGGCCAGTACAGCTGGCCGTCCGACCGTCGGAACCAAGTTAGTACGGAAAGAATTCCGACTGGCTGCCGACTGCGTTGTGGCCACTCCTGCTGGCCTTCCGATCGCAAAGGGTTAAAGATATGTCCATAAAGCTTGTTGATTGCTGGATCGTTTGGTAACCTTGACAACACACGAGATCTACAGATCTCTTAACACACAGAATAATAAATGATTACTTTTATACGACACGAGATCCCCGGACCTCGCAACGAAGCTTAGTTGCTCAGAGCGCCGCTTGGGGCTCTTGAGTAAGTTCCGTTCACAATATTGCGCCAAAAGTTGTTTGTTGTTATTGCAATAACCTAAATTGATTTGAGGTGTGTTTTGGTGTGCTTTTTCTCGTAAATGTGCAGTACGGATCTCAGTGCCTCGTACTATTGTGTCATATTCAAATCCTGAGCAGACTGTAGGTTGGCAACAGTGTGCTAGTTCACAAAATACATCACAGAGTGCTCTGTTTCTATTCGTTTCAATGCTATGATGTGCTAAAAATCGTCTACGCAACGAGATCTCAAGGTCTCGTATCGGACAGCCGTAATCACACCAAACTAGAATCATAGCTATCTTAACGCACCACTATAATCATGCACAAATTTGCTGTAACGCAGTGAATGTTTTCTGAAAATTTTGAATGTCATATAATGAACATGTGTTAGACTGAAATTTGCATTGATAAAAAGTATTACTTCTTTTAATTCATAAGAATCACAATAAGGGGTGCTAATGTATGTCACACAAGCCTTATTCTGACAACAAGTAAGGCTCCATCCCCGAAAAACATTCCACTTTTAAAACCTTGTGATATAAATTCCATCTGTCTGTGAAACCATTGATTTCTAATACAGAATAGATGAACCGAGCTTATGGCCCATCTGTAACCAGAAAAATTCACCATGAAACTAGTGCTACACCATCTCAAGAGAAGGTGCTGGCAACCAGGATTTCGATTTGCGGGATTTTTATCCTGATTCCGGGATTTTCGAAACTTCCGCCGGATTAAAACGGGATGCGGGATAAAAACATCAATATTACTGATATCGCCGATCATATAATGTGAAAATTGACCTGTTTGAGGTATAAATGTTTAGTATTAGGTTGTTTACATGGTGTTAATTATTGTTATTTACTAAAAATTTATAAATTACGGTAAATTAATAGTTGTATATTTATTTCATCAAAACCCTTTCTTTTTTTGCTCAGCCTAGTTAGTTACCTAGTTATTATTTTCCCCGTAATATAGCAATATTGGCAGGTTAAGAAGACCATTATTGTTTTATATAATCGTATACAACTATAAAATGTAAAAAAAGGCTTTAAAGCAGCAAACATCACAAACACGGTTACGCCCATTCCTAAACATGTGCGACCAAATCGCCACGTTTTTGTCGCACGTAGAATGGGCCTTATAAGTGCCCCTTTGGCGTGAGCGTGTGATGTGACATTGTGACAATGTAGAATGAATGAGAAAACGTCGTTGCCGTTGTAATTTGTTGTTGAGAATAGTTTTTTGACACTGTTTTCGTCGCTGGCAGAAGCGACATCACTCGTGTCACCGACAGAAGTTTTGTCGCACAGCTAGAATGGAGCCTTAGGAGCAGAGTAGAATGAAGCAGAAATACATAGTTTAACCACAGAGAAGAACAAATTCTTTCTCTGAATTCTCTTTTTCTCTGAAAGAAATCATTCTTTCTTTTCTGTGGTTCAACTTAAACGTAATTAGTTTTAAAAACCCTCATCGCAATTAATTTCTGTTAGTATAATTTCCTGAAGTTTTATTCGAAGAATAGAAACATATAGAAGAGCTGGTAAAAGTAAATAGAAAACTATTTTATGCTGCAAGCGGGAAACATAATAAATTTTCCTGATCAAAAGTGGGATGAAAAGGGATTTTTGAAGAAGATTTAACGGGATAAAACTGGATTTATTTCATCTGAAAAAATGGCCCAGATTCGTAGCTGTGCAAGTGGTTTTTGAATTTCCAATACTGTTTTGCTTAAGGGCACAGGACACCCTCAAAGTTCAATCTTTCCCATAAATATAACATGTAGAGTAGTTTGAATTCAGTCGCATTCTAAAACAGGCGATGATACAGTAAAACACAGGTAAACAGTAAGAACAGCTGATAGCTGATATAAACAATAAAAGATAGTTTAGCTCGATTTAGAGCAACAGGTCCACTAGTTTTTATATATTAGACATTGTTAAATCAGTTACCTAGGAACACATAATTTCAATTTAAATGTTTCTGAACAACCAGTATTCCAACTCAGTGGATATATACATCAAGAGACCAGTTCCAGTGTTGTGAGTAATAAAATAGAAACACAATTTATATAGATAAAGCAAGGAAAATGACAATGGTAGATTTAAACAAAATTAGTTATTCCCTATTAGTTTATCCCTATTCAAAAACGGTTATTTCATAATATAAAAGTGATAACACGTAAAACTCACAACAAAGCCACCCTCATACAAAAAGCCCATGTTATTTTTATGGAGAATAAGAAAAACGTGTTGCCTCACTTAATTATGTAACTTGGTATGTAGCTTCACGTAGCTGAGTTACATTGATATTTGTATAAAAAGCCATAATTTGTGTTCCTTGTTGCAGCAAACCTGCGTACTCATCCCCCATTTTATTCTTATGGCGAATAATTAAAATTGTATAAATTGCTTATTTATAAATGGATACGAATGAAACCTGGTTGTGGTCTCTTGATATTTGCATTAAAACCTAATATTTTCTGTTCCTTGTTGCAGCAAACCTGAGTAATCAATCCCCATGTTATTCTTATGGAGAGAAATTAAAATTTAATATACGGCTCATTTTTTAATATGTATCTATGAAACTTTTTAAGTGGCTGTATATGGTATATATATGCAATGGAAATTCGCTGAGTATGCAGGTTTGCTGCAACAGGGGTATATTTTTCTATTTGAACACCCTGTATCACTCACTAACTCACTACTTTTAGATAATGTTTGTTTTCTAAATATAAAACTGGTTGTATGCTAGTTTGTGGGGCAATAACTTTTGTGGTGCAAGCTTAACTCACTTGCACTTTTGTTTTCTACAAAAAGGGGCAAACTAACTTGGCTGGTCATCCTCTCTTTTGCTTTCAGCTAATTGTCACTTGCTTTGCTCAGTCGCTCTCCTAATCACATTTCTGTGTTCAAGGTCAGTTTTTCAGCGCCTTTACAAAGACCAAACTTGCCGTCCCCCATCACACAAACCTACCTCTCCATAGCTCTGAGATAAGTCTGACACACTTGTTGCCAACATATCACAGTACACTTCTTTCTTTAAGAAAAATAATAATAAAAACAAATCTCAAAACTGAGTAGGAAGGGAATACACTGATAACAGTACACCTGTTATGAGCCTTGAGATTGAATGTTTCACTCAATTAGTTCTCTTCTTCAGTGGTTTGTTGACAACAATCTGCAAGTAAATACCGAAAAGACAAAGGTCATTGAATTTAAACTGAGAAATTCATTGGAAAATCCATCTAGTGTTTTCGTAGGTGAGAGTGTGTGTTGAGTGTGAGTGAGTTGATTCTCGGCTGTTTTTTTCCGATCATGTTACCAAGGTAAAGCTTAAAATCAACAGTGGTTTGTTCATCCGTCGTAGACTCTCTAAATTTGCGAATACAAATGTTCTTCTTGCAGCTTATTTTCGGTGCATTTATCCTCACATAAATTATGGCATAGCAGTTTGGGGGCCGAATCATCGCAAACAAAGACAATTTTCCGTTTGCAAAAGCTAGCTGTTAGATTGGTTTTTGGAATGAAGAACACTGATTCTTGTAGAGGTGCTTTTGCCTCAAATAATTTGCTCAAGTTTTGTTGTTTATTATATTTATGAATGTCTTTCTTTTTTCATAAGAAATAAGAACTTTTTCCAGTTTCGCAGTCATTATAAGCTCAGATATAACTCTACATCAACAATACTACAACATAATACAACTAAAAAAAAAACACTCATATTAGAACATTATCAAATTCTTCAATGCTCTCCCCACAGAAATAAAAAAAGAGACAGACAGTAAACGACTCAGATCCAGTCTTAGATCTTTTCTGATGGCTAAGGAGTATTACTGTGTTAAGGAGTTTTTTACGGAAAATAAATATGTTTAGAAAGAAGTTTAGTTTGTTATCTTAGGTTATTTATTTCTTGTTGTTTTTGTCTTGGTGTAAGTATAACACCTGACGATTGTCCATGTTGTTACAGTTGATGGCAATAATCGCTCTTGATTCTTGATTCTTGAAAGATTTGTCCGGGGGAACCAAAACAATCATCAAAACCGACCAAGATTCTGATGGTTCCGGGAATCTATAAGGCTGAAAGTTTGCAATGAAAACAGCAATATGGCCTATGACTTAATTTGTTATTTTGTCCCAAAACTATCATATGCTGTCGCAACTCATTAACTGCCACTTTGGAAGAAATACAGAGGATTAGTTGATTAACCACAACCAGAGCGCAAATAATCATTAATGTCGAGAAGTAATTTTAATGCTTAACTTAACATTTCCTACTCCATCACCATTGCTCCTAAATGACTTAGTTAACAAATAAGAAATTGATTGAAATTATACTAAACAGATGGAACTATATAAACTATATTTTTCAAAGTAAGCTGAAGGAGTGGACCTTACAAGTAACAATTGAAGGGGCGCCAAAATCTGTGGGGGCGCATTATATTTTCCCCCATGTAACGTATAATAACACTATTTGCTCAAATGATTTTAACTTCAATTAAATATGAAATCTTCAAACTATATATTTCCTCATTCAGGAAGTAGATTATAGTAATCAAAGAGGATGGATTAAAACAGTTAGTTGCATTGTTTGAATTGATATTTTAACAACTTTTAAATTTTCTTTCATCATATTGCGAGTTTTAGTCACACTCTCCAATACCAATCAGAATGTTTTGAAGTTGTCACAAAACGATAGAGGTCAAAACAACTTCTCGATTTGAAATAGAGGAGAGCGGAAGTTGGGTTATCTGATATATAAATTTAATGTTTACGTATAATGAAGGTGCAACATGGTGAATGCGCAACTTTCCTCCCAATAATGTCTATCAACAACTTATAATCAAATCAAATCAATCAAATTTTCTATAAAGGGGCAAAGAAATCAAAGAAAAACATAACATTATTTATTCTAGGAAATATTCCCACATAGGCAAAGCCTGTGCGTGGGGAATGAGTTCAACATTTAGTCCACTTTTATTTTTTAAGAACTTTCACTTTCACTTTCACTATCACTTTTGACTTATAAATAACACAAAATACAAATTACAGAGAAATATTTAATACATAGAAAAGGTACTGAAAATGACAGTTAAAACAATATATAATAGCATGATTCACAACTCAAGAGATTAGTTTTTAAAGCAAAAGAGACAAAAAACAAGAAACAAAGAAGATACTAATATACACAAAAATTACAAAATCATTCGGGTTTATTTATATTTACAAATACTTCATTTTAGTACTACGGACTACAACCCCCACCCCACACCCCACAACCCATCACGAGCGCCAATTGCCCCTCCAAAAGCGTTGTGCCCGGCGCGCCCTGTGCTGGAGCAAGGCTCGCACTGCCCTAGAGCCAGTACTACCCGTGTTAAATAAATTAATTTAGACTATTTTTCACAAAGTTCCATTCAAAAGTATCTTATAAAGTATCAAAGATTCAAAAGTATCATATAAAGCCACATACCAAGTTTCATTAATATATGTTCATTAATAAGCGAGATATAAAATTTTACTTATTCTCCATAAGATTAACATTGGACAACGTAATGTGTTTAGCACTCTTAATATCTCGGTAACCAATTGACGTAGAGTGATGATCAAAATACCAAATCGTTTGTTTTTTTAAGCTTAATTTAATGATGTAAATCAAAATTTGGGTTTAAAAATAATTATATGTAAAAAGTTCAAATACCCATTTTTGGGGTACAAAACCCCTCTTAGAGTAGAGCGATCAGTCTGGTTCGCAAACTCATGAAAGTAGATGCTGCCTTACACGTTTATAGCAAATTTCATCAAGATCGGACCATTTTTACTAAAGTTATCGTGCCTATGGACACATATATATGAATTTGAACGAATAGTGTTTTTGGCATCTGGGGGCCTCAAAACTAAAAGTTATCATGGTCCCGGGCCTAGGTCTTACCATGAGACCTACGGCAATAGCTTCTTCTCTATAGGGGAAATTTGCTAAAACCTATTACATTGAGTTTGTTACTATCTTTTTATGTTTTTATTTAATAGGAGTGTTGTAAATTGTTTTTCTAATGACTTAACCATTTTATTTGTAACTATCCTCTTTCAGGACAATGCCAAGCAACTATAAGATATGTAGTTTAAGTAATCTGTTTGTTATAAGTTTATTGCTTTGATAAATTTTTAAAAACATTATTTCATCTTTCAAGTTACCCCAGACAATACTAACTTGCAATATAATCATTTTAACATGTATTTTTGTATTGCATTTCAAGTTACCCCTTCCCATAACTTGAAACCCCTTTTTTTATTAAACTATTTAAAAAAAAAAATTTAATTAGTGCAGTACTTAGACCTAAGCAAGGCCAAAGTTTTGGTAGAAAAAAACAGCAATTTACATTAGCAAATTTAGGAATAACTTAACTTTGAACTTGAAAACTGTTTCAAGTTACCCCAGTTTATGGTAACAAATAGAACCTGCTGAACAAACTCGAGCAGATGTTTTTCTGATGCTTCTGAATTTGAATCACCCCTCATAACATATAAGCATACTGCAATTTCATTGCAGTAGTCACTAATAATATCATGTCTGTAGTAAATCTTCCATAAGATTTACAATGAAGGACACAATGAATTTGAAGACCTGTGGATCACAGGCCTAAAGATATTGGAAATTATAAGAACAATCGAATAAGCTTACCTCAACCTCTTTAATTTGATATATCGATCATAAAAATCTGTTTATTAGAACCTAAATTAGATCTCGCTCTTCTAAAATACCTGCTTGTGATACATACCGGTACAGAGAGATTTGCAATAGGGAATTTTATCACAAGACCCCTCAAAGTATAATTTAGTGAGTTCTTAATAATTTATAAATGCCAGATTAAGGCTCCAGTCTCCGTCTACCATAAGGCACATTGCAAGGGTTTGCTGGTTTCACTTTACAGTGGCTACATAAACCCTTTGATTAAAGTTAAAGAGTGATATTAAATAGAATTACGCATACTTTCTCCCTTTCAGCCCAACTTTAATGAATAAATTACTTCTTATTTAGTAAATATATAATACAAAGCACGGTCGAATTTACAGAAAATCTTTTAAAGAAGTTGTTTTCAAATCATCCACCCAAATCCCTGTTTTGGAGGCACTAGAGAATCCACTGCTAAACACGTGGTTTTAAGAGGGGAAATTCCCCCTATTCCCCCCCCCGCGGGGGTTATTAAGGGGCGAGTTATTTTGAATTTCCTCTGTCTGTCAATGCTAACTTGACAAGCATATCAAGTTTGAATTAAATTGACCAGTAAAAAAGAGAGAAATAGTAATTTTTGTATTCCTCATAAGAATAACATTGGACAACGTACTGTGTTTACCGCAAAATAAAAATTTAAATTTTTTCTGCAACCAGCAATTGTAGGATAGTAATTCAAAATACTAAATTATTTAGTTTTTTTTAGCTCTTTTTATTGGTGAATAGTAGTATTTTTTTTATTATTATGTTTTTTATGAAAAATCAAAAAATCATAATCTTGAAGTTTTAAGTCCTGTAATATGTGAACCCAAATTTTTACAGAAATTCGGGTTTGGTCATTTTATTGGAAAACTAAAGCTCTACAAATGACTAGTTTAGTTAAAATCGTTAGAGCTGTTTTTGAGAAATTTTGACGTTTTTGGGGGATAATTACCCTTAAAAATTAAGAATTAAAAAAATTTAAAAACCGCCTTGAGATATCGTGGATTAGTACCTACATACAAAATTTCATAAAAATCAGACCATTGGTTAGGGCTCTAGCTTTGTACACATCCAGACAGACAGACATCATGTAAAAGTCACTTTTTTGGGTTCAGGGAGCACCAAAACAAATATTTCAACTAACAACTCAAATTAAAAAATTTTGATGAAAACAATACTTTCTCCATGTACATGTATAAGGGGAGTAAGTAAAAATATATACTTTTATCTTTTAACCTTTTTACATTTTAGCGAATTCTCCCTATAAGGAAGAAGCTATTACCGTAGGGTCTCATGGTAAGACATAAGCCCGAGACCATCATAACTTTTCATTCACAAAAAAATCTGGGAATCTTTTTTTTATTAATCTTTTCTGGGATCTTTTGGTCCCAGATGCCAAAATCACCATTTGTTCAAATTTATATATATATATGTGTGTGTCCGTAAGCACGATAACTCTCGTAAAAAGGTCCGAGCTTAATGAAATTTGGTACAAATGTGTAAAGTACGATTTATTTGAACGAGTTCGAAAATCAGGCGAATCGCACCATCCAAAGTGGGGTTTTTGGGGGTTTGTACCCCAGAAATGGGTTTTTTGGGATTCCCGCATGTAATTTTTATTTTAATCAAATTTTAATTTTTACTATTGAATTCAGCTTAAAAAAAAAACAATTTGGTATTTTGATCATTGCCCTACGTCAATTGGTTACTTTGATATTGAAAGTGTTAAACACAGTACGTTGTCTAATGTTATTCTTATGTAGAAAAAGAACAATTTTATATCTCGCTTATTTATGAACATAAACTGATGAAATTTGGTATATGGCTTCATCTGGTTGTAGTTTATTGTTGATTGCACAAAAAAAACATTTTTCGACTTTGGTTTGCATAGCAGCAAACCTAGGTACTTTGTCCCCATGTTATTCTTATGAAAAATAATTCAAATGCTATAATATATCGCTTATTTATGAATGTATACGGATGAAACTTGGTATGTGACTTCACTAAGATGAGTTATATCAATATTCGCATATAAACCCATTCTTTTGTGTTTCTTGTTGCAGCAAACCTGCGTACTCATCCCCAATGTTATTCTTATAGAGAATAATTAATATTTTAAATATAGCTTGTTTGTAAATATATTTCTTATGGATCCTGTTAAGTGTTTTAATGTGTTATGTTATATATTCATTGGAAATTCGCTGAGTGTACAGGTATGCTGCGACGGGGTATTTTTAAATTTATATTATCGTTATAAAAACCTTAACATATTGCATATCAAAACGATCGTTAGAATTGCTACAAGTGTCCAAATTCTGTAAATTACTTCAGAGCTTTGTCTCACTGGCCTTACAAATTTCTATGTTTATATTTGACAGGTGGTAATTTTATTTGGCCAAGTGGTTATATATTTATATTTTATTGGTGAATACTACAGGAAAATTAATCCACAAGAGTGAATAAAATAGACAATATCATATGTTATATATATTACAGATGTTTTTAATTTTAACATAACATGTAAATAAACAAATACAATTTTTGTGTTGGTCATACCAATCATGTCTTAATTTTATTTTTTTAGAATTATATATTTTAATTATTCAACTTCACGCATTTTCCATTATTTTTGGTCCTCCTCAAGCAGATAGTAATTGAATTTCAGCAATGGAACAACAGTCCACTCTACTAATAAACTGATATATTATTTATCATTTTTTCAATTCTTGATTTCGTTATATTCACGCATTACAATACCAGCAATTCAAAATGGCACCTCAAAGAACAGGAGACTTCAAACCAGAAACTTACAGAAGGTTGACGGCAATCCTGAAAACAAGACTCATCGCAATCAAAATGGCAGTCGAAACTATACAAGCGCAAGGTGAAGAAATCAGTCCCATTCAGCGGAAAACATTGAAGACCTACACGACAGAAGTTGAGAGGAAACGGGCGGACTTCGAGCAGAACTTCCAATGCGCAATATCACTTGCAGACGGAGATGCATTGTCCGACGAAATTCTCGCAGCCGACCAAAATGAAGTCGAAGACCTCTGCATTCACATTTCATCAGTGATAGATCTATTACAACCTAGGGACGAGTCACAATCACACATAAGTGACAGTATGGTAACTCCAGGTATGTTTATCAATGCTACCCATAGTACAGTACGTTTGCCAAAATTTGAACTTAAAAAATTCAATGGTGATTTATCAAGTTGGACAACGTTCATTAACTTGTTTGATACTTCGATACACCTTAACAACTCATTGTCAAATGTCATCGAGTTTCAGTACTTACTAAGCGTGTTATCTGGCGAACCTTTCAATTTAATTCGCAACCTAAACTTGTCTGATGAAAATTATGTAATCGCTTACAACTTGCTTCGTGATAGGTACCAAAATGACCGACGATTGCAATTGATGCACTTAAATCAGCTTCTTGACCTTCCGGAAATTTCTCTCAGTTATGTGCCCGGAATCCGACAGTTTGTCAATGCATACAATGAGAACACTCAAGCGTTACATGCTATTCAATGTGAAATGCCAGATCCCAACCCTTTGTTAATTGCAACCTTATTGCGTAAAATGGATGTAGAACTACGCAAACGCCTAGAATCATCGCGAAATATGTCCTCATCCATTAACCATACCTTACCTTCAATTAAAGAAATTTTAGATTTTCTCAATCATGAATGCATTCAACATGAAGATGCTACTTTTTCACTCGGTACCCGGCTTAACGACGTGCAGCTTACTAACATCTATCCCAAATCCACACCTCAACGTTCAACGTTTCAGAGGAAAAATGTGACTTCCATTCATAGTACTACCTCTCCTGATAACAGCACATCTAACCTATGCGCTGTAAGCAATCAATCCAACCACAAAACCTACTTATGTCCCATTTTTCTCGCAAAAAGCCCACAAGAACGTTTTCAATTGGTGAAAGCTAATCATCATTTCATTTCATGTCTTGGGATGCACGATTTGAAGACATGTAGGTCTCAATCAACTTGCAAAATGTGTCACAAACGACACAACACTTTGTTACACTTCAACTCTAACAAATCGGATGGCATTTCTCATCCATGCACTTCTAACGTTCGTACTATCAACCGCAATTCCGTTGATCTTGCAATCAGCAATCCAAACAATGCGGATACATCCGTTATACTAAGTTCGCAAAATCAGTCTACCCAGTCCAATAAACCAACCATGGTTTTACTAGGCACTGTCATGCTTATAATACGCATATCAAATGGCGTATCTCATACATTCGGGGCATTGCTTGATTCAGGTAGCATGTGCACATTAATTACTGAACATGCAGTCAGTTTACTAAATGCACGACGTCATCGGTGCGACGTTCAAATCTCGGGCATTAATCAACAAATTACTCAAAATAAAGGACAAATATTCGCAACATTGTAAACATTGGTCTTCAGATCATCGCAGATCACTCTATGGTCATCTTAGACAAACTTACCATCGATCTCCCCCGCATGCCTGTCTCACAAGATATTGTTCAATACACGCAACAGTATAACCTTGCTGATCCTACGTACCACAAACCAAATCGGGTTGATATCATTTTGGGAGCCGCACTGTTTCCGTATATTTTCACTGGAAAACAGACCTCTCTAGGCCCTAATATGCCACATATCACTGATACTCCTCTCGGTCATGTTATCATGGGCACTATCCCATGCAATCAGCAATCATCATCACAATCATTATCCACTTCTGCACAAACCAGTACACTCAATGTGTGCCTCCATTCAATTAATGATACTGACATTCATAACTCTATCCAACATTTTTGGACTCAAGAGGAACCTCCATCATGTTCTATCCAATCTCAAGAAGATATTCTCTGTGAACAACACTTCATTGAGTCACACAGTCGTGACGAAACGGGGCGTTTACCATTCAAAAATTCGGACAAAACATTAGGCACATCTCGCAATGCCGCCGAATTGAGATTAAGGGCTATGGAACGTAAATTCACCACTAACAAACGCTTTCCATCACTCTATCATGAATTTATGGACGATTATATCTCCCTCGATCATATGTCAAAATGCGAGGATACTTCCGTATCTGATACTCATTACTTTTTACCGCATCATGGTGTTCTGAAGGAAGCTAGCTCCACTACAAAATTACGCACAGTTTTGGACGCTAGCTGCAAGACTAGTTCTGGGTTTTCTTTAAATGACTTGCTTTTCACTGGTCAAAAGTTGCAGACTAACATCGCTGACATACTCATACATTTTCGCCGTCATAACGTGGTATTTTGTTGTGACATACGACAAATGTATCGGCAGATTAACATTCATCCTGATGATCGCAATTTTCAGCTAATCTTATGGAGACAAAATACTGATCAACCAGTTAACATTTATCGCCTTAATACTGTAACTTACGGCATGAACAGCTCACCATTTTTAGCCATTCGTACGTTACACCAACTAGCCGATGACGATGGTCATGATTTTCCAAAAGCAGCTCATGCCATACGCAACCACACATATGTGGACGACATCATCACGGGAGCGGATACTGTGGAAGAAGCCGTTGAACGGCAAAATCAACTCACATCATTATTAAATCGTGGATGTTTTGAGTTACGTAAATGGGTATCTAATTCCCCTCAGCTACTACGTAATGTTCGAGACTCCCATATTGAATCTCCTACATTTTTACCTAACTCTCCAGATCCACATTTCACGGTTTTGGGCCTGAAATGGTCACCGGTTACAGATTCATTTTCTTATACCTTTTGTTTGCCTGAAACAACGAACACTCATACCAAACGGACGGTTCTTAGCTCTATTGCAAAAATCTATGATCCTTGCGGATTCCTCGCTCCGTTTCTTATGCTTGCTAAGTGTTTCATACAACTTATCTGGAGACAAAAGGTCTAAGTTGGGACGCACCATTACCAAAAGACATTCAATCTCAATGGAATTTACTATTAAGCGACACTAAATATCTATCGCAAGTCACGATATCCCGCTCATTAAACCTTAACGCATCACATAAACTAGAATTGCACGGTTTCTGTGACGCGTCTGAAAGCGGTTACGCAGCTGTCATCTACTTCAGATGTGTACAACCTAATGGTACCACAACTGTCAATCTTGTTTTATCGAAAAGTCGAGTTGCACCTTTGAAACGTGTTACCATACCACGACTAGAACTTTGCGCTGCTCACTTACTTGCGCAACTTGTGGCTCATTGCATTTCATTGTTTCCCGAACACTTAACACTGAACAAAGTCCATCTTTGGAGTGATTCTATGATCACACTAACTTGGTTACGAACTCCTCCATATCGCTTGAAAACATATGTGGCAAATCGTGTGTCTCAAACGCAAGAACTTATTCCAACTGATGCCTGGAATCATATTTCATCTGATGATAACCCAGCTGATTGTGCATCACATGGTTTACTTTTGTCTCATTTAACAAAACATTCTCTTTGGTGGAATGGTCCATCCTGGCTTGCATTACCGTCTCAAGAATGGCCTACAACTAAATTCATTCCCGTTACGCTTGACACTTCGCACGAGGTTAAACTAAATCCACTAACGGTACTACTGAATAACCAACGAGAAGAATGGTCAATTTTGTTCAAGTTCTCATCTTGGAATTTGCTACAGCGAGTAATGGCATATGTATTGAGATTCATTCATAACTGCAGAAATTCTTCATTGCGGCACGGTAATCTCTCACCAGAAGAACTCAACAACGCACGAATTAAAATCTTTTTCTCAGTGCAACAGTCGACCTTTCATAAAGAGTTTAACGAATTAGCACAAAATGCTTGTCCAAAACACATGCGACAGTTAAATCCTTTTATTGACAGTAACCACTTGATTCGCGTTGGTGGACGCCTACGAAACACTTCACTACCTCAGGACGTGAAACATCCAATCTTGTTGCCAAAACGACATCACATAGTTAACATAATGATAGATTATTATCATGTTCAACACTTGCATGCTGGCCCACAACTCGTCCAATCGCTATTGTCACAACACGTTTGGATTTTGAACGCAAGAAGCACTATTCGTATACGCATTCATAAATGTGTGACGTGTTTCAAACATCGTCCTATTAACACAAACCCACTCATGGCAGACTTACCATCAGTCCGAGTTAACCCGTCTAAACCCTTCACATCAACAGGCATAGACTATGGCGGACCATACACCGTTAAAGTAGCGAATCTAAGATTCACTAAACACATCAAAGTGTATCTTTGCGTTTTCATGTGCATGGTTACAAAAGCTGTTCATCTCGAAGTAGTCACAGATTTAACTACTGACGCTTTCATCGCCGCACTCACCAGATTTATTTCTCGGCGTGGAATATGCACGGACATCTACTCAGACTGTGGAACCAACTTTGTAGGTGCTAATGCAGCTCTCCGCAAGATCATCCAATCTACAACACGAACTAAGGATTCCAAACAACGCATTCAAAGTTTTTCATCTAATTTGAGCATTCGTTTTCACTTCAATCCACCGGCATCACCACACCATGGCGGACTTTGGGAAAGCGCAATCAAAAGTGCGAAACATCATCTGCACCGAGTTATGGGAGATACTGTACTGAGTTTACCCGAATTTATGACCTTAACAGTTCGCATTGAAGCTATGCTTAACTCGAGACCATTAACACCATTATCCAGTGATCCATCAGACTTAATGGCGCTAACTCCCGGGCATTTCCTAACTGGCGGTCCTCTCGCATCCCTTCCTGAGAAAGATGTAACTCACACTCCTGCAAATCGACTCAAACATTGGCATTTGGTACAACAATTCTACCAACGCATTTGGAACCGCTGGAGTTTAGAGTACCTCCATACGCTCCAACAAAGAACTAAATGGAACATCAAATCATCTAATTTGCAAATCGGAGACTTGGTACTCGTTCAATTAACTTCTAGTTCTCACTCTTGGCCACTGGCTCGCATCATAGAAATATTTCCCGGATCAGATGGTACAGTACGCGTGGTCAAAATCAAGACCAAAGATGGTATCTACGTTCGACCAGAAACAAAGATTTTTCCTCTGCCAATTGGTTGAAAATAAGACGTTATTACGTTGAAGTCCATGCTACTTCAAGGCAGCCGGTATGGTGAATACTACAGGAAAATTAATCCACAAGAGTGAATAAAATAGAAAATATCATATGTTATATATATTACAGATGTTTTTAATTTTAACATAACATGTAAATAAACAAATACAATTTTTGTGTTGGTCATACCAATCATGTCTTAATTTTATTTTTTTTAGAATTATATATTTTAATTATTCAACTTCACGCATCATCCATTTATATTTAGACTAGTTTTTAAAATTATTATTGATTTATCTACATAGCGTTCACTTGCTAATGGGAGGAGTTTCCTTATCTCCTAAAATGTAGTGTTTTAAACGCTTGAAGCAACAGGTAAAGTCTAAATAAATCAATAACAAAATTCAAATCCATCACTATTATGAGTTTCAATAATGCAGTAGGTAGTTTTTCTATATCAGTAGCATTTTTTCATATGCTAACTCTCCTTACGAACCCACGACTTTGGACTTCGCCTGTGTATGCTTAACCTCTTGGAATTTTAAAGATTGTGTTTCGCATGTTAGGTTTTCGCAGTTGATATTTGTATTCGGTGTGAAACATATTTGATATTGATGATAATCTGTATTTACTCAGCATCTGCAATTCAACTCAAATCAATCCGAAATAATGTTTAATGATATAAATTATATTACGTCAAATTAATACCAATAAACAAAAATAAATTAAAATCCTTCCCTAGGTTAGTCTTAAGTGAAGAAACAAACTCTTAAGGAAAAATTATCAAAAAATAAAAACCTGTATGCGCATCTATGAATCAGAGGGCAAACTTCTTGATAATCGTTTAAATCGGTTCAAAAAATACAGAAGTTCTCTTAAGAAAAAATCACCTTAGGTCATTAATATAAAAGATATAGGAACGGCATACTTGAATCTTTTGTTTTGATTTTTTTTACTTGGTGAAGTTTTATTGATCCCATCCCTACTTTTTACACTTGACTGAAATTTACAGCCAGTACTGCACAATATTCTACTATTGGAGACTGCAGATACCAGGTCAACATAAGAACCAGGTACATGAGAATTGCCCAAATACAGATTTCATAAAAGAATGGTACGGTTTTGACTTTTTAAATCTATATAAATAAAGCAGAGTTCGTGTCTCTGTGTGGATCGCCATACGGCTATACTACAAGGAGTTAAGGCATTAAATTTCCAAGGTAGGTTCCTTTAGGTTACAGCTATTGTACCTGACTCAGTTTCCTCTAAATCCTCTAGGGCTACTCCCCGTGGGATATCCAAAATTCCAATGTTAATCAAATGAGTCCATACAGTTACAGTTTTCTGCTATTTATTTAATGTTATTCAAATTAACAGCTGACATTAGTAATTTACTTTGAGAGAAAAAACAGCTGATCGTACAAGAACAAATATTCCAAATACTAGCCAAATGTATTCCGCAGGAATAGTATTATGACAAATGGTATTGTGAACTTCCCCTCCAACGATGATCCCCCCCCCTCTTCTGCTGGCATCCCCTACTCAAGCTTCACGAAGATCCGCACGAGGTCTACCTCGGTGAAACCAGTATAATCAGCTAGTAATTAATATAAGGATTTCAACAAAATAATTTTGTTTAGAAATTTTTGGGTTGTTTGGTGTTTAATGTAAAAATAGAACTATTATTTTATGAAAGCCATGTATAGTGGGTCAAATTTCCTTTAAAATTTTGTTTTAATGGTGTGTTTATTATTTCCTTTCCGTGTGTTCGTTTTATCGTCATACTATTAGTTTTGAAATAAAAAATTCCTTCCCACAGATCAGTGAGCTGCATTGAAAATTTGTAGTTTTTATACTTCATATTGTTAAATAAGTTACCTAGTAACAGTAACAACATTTTTTTAAATTATTTCAGAAGTTTGATGGTTTAAATCCTGCTCTCCATTTATAAGAACTGTGCTGGGAATGACGGTTGTGAGTAAAACACCAAATTAAAAATATGGATATTAGAATCATTAAAGCAAACTAAACTAGTTAGGACTTTGAATCTCTCATGCACGCTTTGATTCATATAAAAGAAAATATGTATGATGCATGAGTGGGATCTCTTGAGCTTTCTAGTTACTGACTAGGCCCACACAATTCCAGCACATTAGTAATTCCAGGAGCCAGGATCATTAATTAGTGATAGCGTTATACCAATATGAATTGAGTGATTTAAGTTACAGTTAAATGTGGAAGGCCCTATTGCTCCAGATTTTGGTCTGGCCATTACATAAATCAAGTAGAATAACTTTGTCTTTTAATATCCACATTATACAATATATAATGATTATCGTTAACAACCATTAATGGCACCATCAGTTATCCCACTCTGACCACACTGTATGGCACATTTCATCCCTAATGTTGTGAAGGCTGAGCTAGTTTTTATGCTTAGTGCTTGAACATCTGAAATTCTGAGTTACAAACTAGGTTTTTAACAGAAACCCCATATGAAATCCCATGGTTCTGAGATCCGGAGACTGTGGGAGGCAGAATATGGAGCTATGTGAGCACTCATATCACCTGCCTTTATTGCAGTTTATGTTTTAAGGTTTTTTTAAGTTTTCAGTAACAGCTATGACTCAGCTGATCTTGGGAAATAACGTTAAATAACCATTATCAGATTTACTACCGTATAACCATCTTTCAAATTATATAAAGTTGCTTTACCGTAGATTATACAGTATCAAAAGTTCAGATTTGTTGAGACACCCAGGATACCAGGATTAAAGGCTACATTTATTGTAACATGAAACAACTTTTGAAAACATTTCAACTTCTTTTTGGTAAAGACCTTTACTTTAGAGTCTAGAATTTATTTAGGTGGGTGGAAGTGACAATTTACTTAAATTATAGAAAAGTTTGCCTTAAGCACGCAAAGCCGTGAAAATAGTTTATGTATGCTTCTTCTCTTTTAAGGGAAACCCTTATGTGACCATATCAAAATCTGTTTTTAAACTGAATTTTTAGTTTTGTTTAAATTGGTAGTGTTGACAATATATTTCCTGACCTATAAACCATGATCTAGATTAGATTTCAATATTTCATAGTTTTTAAGATCTTGTAATGTCCAAAGAAATAATATGGGGCGACTCTGAACCCAAAATACATTTTCCATTGGCAAAAAATACTTTCCAAAAACTATATGATATGGTCTTTCCATTTATACATTTTACTTCTATGCATTTGAATGATTATAATTATGTAACAAATTCCAAACTGCTAGTATTAAGCATTTATAACAATAGCATAAAAAGCGTTGGTCTCTACATGTGTTTTTCAGGTAAGTCAATTTCACAATTATATAAATTATAAATGTAGTTTAAGCTGGACTTTTATAAATTGGCAAATGAGTCCAAGATTTTATTGCACTTTCGCTTCTTTAGCTTTAGCCTTTGGTAAGCACATTATACCACCTCTACACTCTGGCTAAATGTTTGTGTTGAGACACTCAAGTGACACTTGATTTAAATATAAATTTGGCAAAAATAAACATAAATTCATTATACCCCCTCTAATTCGATCTCGGATGGTTTGATTACTAACTTAGTCACACTGTGCCGCTATCAGTGTTTGTACATATCCGACGCATGGCTCCTTTCGGTAGGAACCATCATTGATAACCATCAATAGTATTAAATCTATAAATACATTTCAATATTCTCAGTTTAAACCACAGTTTATAATGTTTTCATGTAAACATGGTTGACGTATGTCATGTTATTATGGTTTCCAGTTCACCATTTTAGTCACTTAATGATGGGTGTGTTAATGCATTCAGCCAATAAAAGTAAATGAAAAACATAAAAATCTTAAAATATTTATTCCAAGATTTACTTAAGCTATCCTGTTTTTTTTTATTTATTTTTTCACTAACCGCTAAATAACTTTATAAAAATGGTGTTGTAGAAAAATTTTAGTGGTAGTACCCACAGAGTATGAGGCTATTTTATAGACTTTGATTTATTTTTTTATAAGACTTTGTTGTTAAAATTTGAAGTTTATAATATGCATTTCCTTACAAATCTTAAAATATAAAAATAATCCCTATTTCCCATGGTCACGCCATAACTTGAGAATGAGGGCACCAAATTGAATAATTCTTTTTCTGTTGTGATCGTTAATGTCAGGACAAGGTTTTTAGCAAAGAAAGTTGTTACTCCAACCTAAGGGCTCTGTCCCACTGGCCTTCAAAGTTCCCATTGATTTGATCAAAGTTCAGTTAGTTACGATGAAAGGCATAAAAATATGTTCATTATGGAAATAATGGCTACTCTAACTCTTTTCGAAGCGACTACATACACGTCCGACGTAAGCCGCTACCGCTTAGTTAGGTTAGGTTAGGAGGTTTTCATTATGTGTCACTGGCTCTCAATCTGTTTTAAAAATCACAGGAAAAGTAATGTACGGTGCATTATTTGGAACGGAAGTGAACAGTAGCGGCTCACGTCGGACGTGTACGTAGCCTCTGCCAACTCTTTTTTCTATGCCGAAGTTAGCACTATATAAGAATAAGCGAGTCAGCGTAGCAAACAAGCTCATCCAGGAGGTGAGTGAGCGAAGCGAACGAGCTCATCTTGAAAATGAACGAGTATTTGACATAAAACAAATTCAATGACATTAGGGCAGGACATGGTCTGTCGGGCCAGCTAGTAAAGATTTAGGCCTACAAATTTAATCTACGATAGATTTCTACCTCAGACTGCTTCATGTGTTTGTTTTCTCTTTTGTTGCAGGTGACCTCCAGGAGAGACTCCCCTATTTCAAGAACCAACTTTCACTTTGTATGGGCTTAACCCACTACTCATAGCGCACACACCAAGGTGGCCCAAAAGGTAATTTTTCAGCACTCTAATGAGGCCTGTAAAATAACCTATTCCAGTCCCTTTAAACAAATCAACTTTACCATTAAAAGGTTGAAAGTATAGTAATGCTTCAAATCCATCGTGACCATTCTAATTTTTTATGTATTTTAGGTAATTATTCCTCCCTTAAAATCTCCTTTAAATGCTATAGCAATATTTCATATCATTAAGAACAACTATTCCACATATTTTTTCTAACTCAATATATCCTATCGTCTCCTAAATATCTTCATTCTCCCAGTCCCAAGTTTCCAGGCCACCTTGTCCCCCTGCCCCTGAATCCCACCCCTGTGACACTGTCACCGCGACATTCTTGTAGGATAATTGGACGAAAGTGCACTGACCAGATCCCACGAGGTATGGTTATCGAGACTTTTGATCCCTACACCTTAGAAGTCCAAGTTAGAATCGTTCACTCCTCGTGGGTGAACCGAACCCTTCTAGGTGTCCAACGAGGCGACTCACAGTTCACTCTCCGCTCACATTTACACTTGGAAATGATTCTGCAACAATCGGCTTTCATCCTCTGAAGCCGATACACTCTGAGATTCGTCTTTCCTGGACTACTGAATGGAGAAACTCCACAACTCTCTCATCTGCTTCTCCACCCGTGATCCTACCCTTGTGCTGACTGTGGGAGAACAGCCTGTCAAGTCCAAAGATCCACCAGCTGCTTCTACTACCCATTTGTGGTTAGTATTAATTTTTTAAATCATTATATTTTAGCTAAAATCCTCGTTTGAAAGATTAGTGTTTTGGGTAAGTACATGTATTTTCAGAAAAACAGTTTGGAATTTGTTACATTGTATTGGTTAAAATTAAAATTATTATAAAGATGTTTTCAGTACTCATTCTATTATGGTAATAAATCCCAGCACTCTTAAAAAATAATCACTATCAGGAAACTGACACATACTTTCTTCCTTTTGGCCAAAATTCAATGAATAAATTTATTTTTATTTACTAAAAATAAAATATTAGCTGCCATCGTTCCCAGTTTCACCCGGGAATACGACAGTTGTGTGTGCTGCATTCTGTGGTTGAAATTTTCAACAGCTCAAACCCAAGTGAGTGTTCATAAGAATAACGCAGGATTGGAACTTTGAAGCCCCGTGAGGCATAGCCTTATGAAATTTCTTAAAATCCCTTCTTAGTGGGTGCCTATATGCTATTAGAGGAGTCTACATGAAAAATTTCATGCTTCTAGGTGCAATGGTTTGGCCTGGGCGTTGATCTGAATTTTGTATTTATAGATGTATGGTACTTAAAATTTATTATGAAATTAAAATTTAACAACTTTATGATTTGCATGATAAATATGTTTTTACAACTGCAGGATATAATTAAAAACAACACTTCAAATTATATTTACACTTACTACTCTTCTTGCATACAAGGCAGTTCAAAGATGTAAAAACAGAAAAGTTATCCAACAAACATTTTCTGCATGTACTTTAAAGAGGGGGGGAGGAGAGAGGAAATAGAAAAAATAAATAATGGTAGTCTACAAAGCTTAATAGAAAGCAAATTACAAGTTGTGATCACCAGGATGGTACAGCTCGCTTAACAGCCTGTAGACGTAGGAAGGAGCGTGACCCCCGCTGAAAAATAAATGTAAAGTAGATTACTTTTCTTATCAAATCACATTAAATTAACAATTAGTTTTGTTTTCACTAAACCTATAAAACGAGTTCCCATGCAGCACGCTGATGTGAGAGAAGTGAATTTTCACTTAAAAAACTTAATCTAAAACAAAATCAGAGTTAAAACATACATTTATTCCAATTTGTATCTAAATCTGAAAACATTTATTTTTTTGGCTGTTCTGATGCTCCTGGTTCCATTTACCTGCAATGCTGGGAATAAAATATTGCACATTATAAGGTTAGGACAAGGTCCAGTCAGGATTTAAAGTAGGCGTGAGGTTGCTGGGGATGATAAAAATAAACCAAAAAATGAATAACAGGCTTTTCTAATGGAGAACTCCCATAAGCAATGTACTGTGTTTAGTTGATATACATTTTCTTTAATAACTCGGTAAATATTTTTGCTAGAAAGATGACAGAGGGCTTAAATCTTTCGCCTTACATATCTCTTACTTTTTGGCTTTTCTGACCCTTTTTGCGCCCAAAAACTCAAAATTTCAAAGAATAATCCTAAAAAAGGGGATTAGAGTTATCTGATTGTTTTGGCCAACAATCTTGTCCAATTCATTGAAGAAAGGAATGTCTCTACCAAATTTGAAGTAAATCGGACAAAAGATGTGACCGCTAGAGTGCAAACACATAATATATATCCGTCATACCGAACGTTCACGAGTTTTGACGATGACACCCAAACGAAGAATGTTTTGTACTTATGTTTGGGCAATGTTTTTTAAAGTTTTAAAAAGTAATCTACCAACACAGTTTAAGTCACGCTCTTTTTAAAATGGAAACTATAGCTAGCCTATCATACCGGCCGATTTCGAGGCCTTTTATGTCAATTACTAGAGGAAACCCCTGTAAATTGATATTATTATAATCAACTATACGTAAATTTAAATGAATAAAAAACAAACTATTGTTATTTTGGTTCAAACAAAAAAATTATGATTATTAACAATTTGCCATCTTCAAAAAGATAACCATAATGTGCAGTCCCGAACTGGGAACCTCCAACATATCAAACTAACGTCATAACCACTGAGCCATTTCGCCATGTCTGCTAATGTTAATTTTATTACAAATGAAGCGATAGTGCTTGCTCTAAACCAATAGCTGTTTTATGTCGTCACTAGACGAGAGTGGGGGGTGCAATTTCCTGTCTGTAGAATCTTTTCTAGTTTTCATACTTCATATTGTTAAATAAGTTACCTAGTAACAATAAAACAACATTCTAAAATTATTTCACAAGTTTGTTGGTTTAAATCCTGCTCTTCATTTATAAGAACTATGCTGGGAACGACGGTTGTGAGTAAAACGCAGATTAAATAAATGTGGATATTAGAATCATGAATTCGTACTAGTTTTAGGACTCAACCACTAATGCACACTTTGATTCATATGAAAGCAAATATGTATGAATGTACTGTGATACAAATATGTATGAATGTACTGTGATGCAAATATGTATGAATGTACTGTGATGCAAATATGTATGAATGTACTGTAATGCAAATATGTATGAATGTACTGTGATGCAAATATGTATGAATGTACTGTGATGCAAATATGTATGAATGTACTGTGATGCAAATATGTATGAATGTACTGTGATGCAAATATGTATGATGCACAAGTGGGATTCCTGGAGTTTTCTAGTTACTGACTAGTACGGTCCTATAGTAGGACCACACAATTACAGCACATTAGTAATTCCAGGAGCCAGGGTCAATTATTAGAATAGTTGTCATTATAGATCAAGTGGCTTAAGTAACAGATACATGTGGAAAACCACTACTCTACATTTAGGTCTGGATATATATGTATAACTTAGATAGTCATTAGATAAATCTAACGTTTTCATTAAATATACCATATAATAGAATAAATTTATCTTTTAAATGGATTACAATCGTCATAGTAATTTAATAAATAGTACTAGTAAATACCAGCAAAAAATTAATTTCTTTCAAATTTTCTGAAACAAGTTTGTACATTATTTTAAAATAAATATTTTATCATCCAAGGAAAAAATATTATCAATTTAAATCTTTACGTTTTTTAAAGCACTTAATTCTAGTTAGGAAAATCAAATGGCAGTTTATTTTAGTCTAAGACAATAGCAATCTTTTGCAACCTTGGTCAAGAAATGTTGAGGTCTTCAGGTAGTCTGGTTCCATTACCATGAACTTCATAAGAATTCATCTAGATTTTCTTTAAAATGTTGAAGGTACTGAAGTATCAAAATACCAAAATGTTTGAACCAGGATTCCTAGCTTTCTATACCACATTTACCATTGTACACAAGACCTTCTTTTGCCACAATGAAGGAAAAAACATTTGTTTTTATATACATAGTGATAATTTGAACTTTAATTCCAATCGTTTGCGAAAGTAGAAGCATTTCAGTTATCCCACTCTGACCACACTGTATGGCACATTTCATCCCTAATTTTGTGAAGGCTGAGCTAGTTCTTATGCTTAGTTCTTGAAGATTGGAGACGTTAAGACTTAAAAACTCGGGTTTTAACCGAAACCCATATGAAATCCTATAGTTTTGAGATCCGGAGACAGAATATGGAGCTGTTTGAGCGTTCATAGCACCTGCCTTCAGTGCAGGTTATTTTTTAAGGTTTTTTTTTGTTTAACATAACGGCAATGAATCAGCTGATCTTTCAAAATAACGTTAAAATCTATATATTAATACGTTCAGGGTTTTTTCTTCACAGCCATAACTCGATAATGGCTGGACGGTTTTTAACGTTTGAGGTGTCAAATTAAATGTATTTTACACATATATTTGTCAATACGTCTCAGAATTTAAAGAAAGGGCATCACTTAAATACAGTAAAGCGCTGAATTTTCGGAACAGTGGCGCTATCCGACGGCGGAAGTCTAAACTACGTGTTGATTATCATCCGTTTGAATATCAGATGTTTTGTTATGTTTGTACAACTGAAGTAACTTTTCATTGGGTACAGACTTGCTCGGATTCGAGCAACAGGACAACCAGTAACCATTATCAGTTTTATTGCCACATATCTTTAAAACTATCTAAATGTGCCCAATTGTGATTATAGAGTCTAAAAGTCCAGATTTTTCTTAGATACCCTGTATTCTTCTTAAAGGCTATATTTGTAAAGGATATACTGATCAAATAATGTTTCAAGTTATTTAAAGTACCGCGAACATGTTTTTAATTTTTGACAGTGTTATTAGAAGAACTACAAAAAATAAATTTTTCTGAAAACACCCTATATTATATTATGCTTTTCAAGGAAATTTGTGAGCAAAAATACATACTGTATTTAGCTAATGCTATCATTATCAATTATAATAAATGGTAATTTTTACCTTGCATAAACACCATGGCATGATACTTTAAAACAAACTTATTTCCCATGCAGTCTTGAAAAAAATTAAACTTGTTTTTGGTAAAATCTTTACTTTGGAGGCAAAAATTTATTTGGGTGGGTGGAGGTGATAACTTAATTGCATTATACTAAGATTTGCCTTGAGGCCCCAAAGCTATGAAAATAGGTAACATCTAAAATAGTTTCATACATTATGCTTTTTTTCTCATAAATTGTGACCCTCATGTGACTAAAATACCTATTAAAATCTGTTTTTAAACTACTAGTACATGACTAGTTTTGTTTATAAAGTGTTTGTTGGCAATATCTTTCCTGACCAAAACTATGATCTAGTTTAGATTTCAATTGTTCATAGTTTTGAAATCGTGTGATGCCCAAAGAAATAATATATAATGGGACCACTCTGAACACAAAATATGATTTCCATGGGGAAAAATACTTTTGCAAAAACAATTTGATACAGCCCATTTATTTTACCTGTATGTATTACAATGAGTATAATTATTATATAACAAATTCCAAACTGCTAGTATTAAGCATATAGCATAAAAAGCATTGGTATCTACACTTGTTCTTCAGGTAAGTCAATTTCTTCCTATTTATATGAATTAGAAATGTAATTAAAGCTAGCCTTTTTTAAATTGGCAAAAAAGTCCGAGATTTTCTTTCTTTTTTTTACTTTCAGCTTCTTTAGCTTTGGCCTTTGGTTAGGACCACATTATACCGCTTCCACACTCTGGCTAAATGCTTTCGTTGAGACACTCGAGTGATTCGGGACTTTGCTGATCTTTTGTCGCAAAAGCGACTTGGGGATTATGTTAATCACCAAGAGTACTTACCTACGTTTAAAGCGGTATATAGAGTTCAAGTTTCTGGCGATTTGAACATATTTTGATTGAAAAGGATAATACAGATTGCGTTCCCAAACATCATAGTTATTATAACTGAAATATAAATTAAATTTGTTGCTAGGTTAAAGTTGCTAGGTCATCATATACTAATTACTTGATTATGTTGTGTAACTTGAGACATTCTGTTCTGCCTAAACTCTTAATTTGAAATTCTTAAAAGATTTATTCTAAGGATTTTCTTAAGCTGTCCCATTTTAGCGAATTTCCCCGATAGGGAAGAAGCTATTACCGTAGGTCTCATGGTAAGACTTAAGCCCGAGACCATGATAACTTTTTGTTTTGAGGTCCCCAGATGCCAAAAACAATATTCGTTCAAATTTATATATATATGTATATATATATATATATGTGTGTCCGTTAACACAATAACTTGAGTAAAAAACGTCGGATTTTGATTAAATTTGGCTCAAATGTGTAAAATGACATTCATGACTTTAACTTCGAAAACCAGAAAAATCGGACTATGGGAAAAGGGGGGTTTATGGGGGTTTTAATTTTTCCAAAAATCTTTTTTTTGCATTTTTCACCCTAAAATTTTTAAAAAACTTAATTTTGGTTTTGACTATGTTATAGAGCTTAAAAAAACAAATAATTCAGTATTTTGAATTATGAACCTAGGTTAAGTGGTTGCGGAGAAAATCTAAAAAAACATGCTCATAAAATCTCCCATGTTAATCTTATGGGAAAAAGGTTTTTGGCTTTTCCTCAGTTTATTTTAATGTAAACATCACATTTGTTTTTACCAATCTGTTCATTTCCACAAAGCAATCATTTTGGTGTTTAAATTGTGATTCTACGCCCAACCGCTGCAGAGATATTCAAAGTGCTAAACACAGTACGTTGTCCAATGTTATCCTTATGGAGAATAAATAAAATTTGATATCTCGATTATTTATGAATGTATGTTGATGAAACTTGGTATGTGACTTCACGTAGTACTAGTATATTGATATTTGCACAAAAAATTGATTTTTTGTTGATTATTCCCGTAGCAGCAAACCTGCATACTCAACCCCCATGTTATTCTTAAGGAGAATAAGTAAAATGTAATGACCCCCTTAATTATGAACATAAATTAATAAAACTTGGTATGTAGCTTCACTTGGTTGAGTTATATTGATAACTATATAAAAACCCATTTTTCTGTTCCTTGTTGCAGCAAACCTGCTTTCTCCAGCCCCCATGTTATTCTTATGGAGAATAACTAGAATGTTATATAGCGCTTATTTTTGTTTGAATATTGATGAAACTTAGTATGTGGCTTCGCCTAGTTAAATTCTATTTATATTTGCATAAAAACCAATTGTTTCTGTTCCTTGTTTCAGCAAACCTACGTAATCATTACCAATGTTATTCTTATGGAGAATAATTAAAATCGCTTATATGTGAATACCTATATTTTTATGAAACTTAGTTTGCGGCTTTATCTGGTATTAAGACATATATTATGCATTGGAAATTCGCTGAGTACGCAGGTTTGCTGCGACGGGTGTATTTTCTCTTACTCTACTTAAGAAATGAATGGAAATATTTTGTGGTGACACCCACAGAGTGCAAGGTCATTTTAGGAATTCCAAACTCACTGCTCCCAAAATATTTCAATATTTATCCAAAATAATATCAGATATGCAAAATTGGTTCTTTAAACAAATTAATGTAAACTGTCTCACACTGTCTATATCAATGCATAACGCTAAATATTAAACTCTCTCTAACTAAGAAGTTAGTTAGTATAGGTCTGATCTGATATCTCTTTAAAAAGCTCATTAATTACTAATTGCATCACCCACTCATTTTAAATAACCAAACAAACATAACCTAAATTTAAAAACATTAGTCTGCACTTATAATAATATTGTTAAACAATCATGAGTTAATATTCCTTCTGAGATTAAAATTGACTTGATGTCGATACACAACACGAACGAGTGTTGAGCATGGCGAGATGAAACATTCCGACCATCAACGAACATGCTGACCGCACTCTCGTGTTCGACTTTGCCCACTTATACTCGGCCAGAGTGCAGGGAAGGCATTACGGTTTTAAAACACATCAATACTGGGCAAGAAAATTGGTACCTTTGGAAATATTTAAAAGTCATATCTGAAAAATCCAATAAAATAAGTCTTTTTAGTGGCTGTGGTTGAAGTCTTTTTTCTCAAGGCATTTTTTTTAGTAGCTATGAAGCTTAAGACAAGAAGCTGGAAAGTAGGATACAGCTGAAAAATGTTTGATCAAATTACATTTAAATATTAATTTTAGAAATTTGGGTGGGTTGAGTGAGAGAGAAGAGTTACTGTTGGTTGCAGGTGGAATTCAAATATAGAAAATACCCCAGTCTTTTTGGTAGGCCTAAAGAGATCTTTTTCATAACAAAAGAATAAGGTTATTCTTTAAAAGGTACGGTTGAGTCTAACGTAGATATTTCAATACTATCAGTTATAATTTGTAAATATTAATACTATTTTTTCTCTAAAAGACTTTATTGATAAAGTTTTAAAAGTTATGTTCTTAAAAATAAGAAATACAATTTCCAGCTTTTATGGTTTCCTAAGCAAATAGCTTCATGTGTTTGTTTTCTCTTTTGTTGCAGACCTCCAGGAGAGACTCCCCTATTTCAAGAACCAACTTTCACTTTGTATGGGCTTAACCCACTACTCATTACCCACACACCAAGGTGGCCCATAAGGTAATTTTTCAGGACTCTTAAGGAAGCCTGTAAAATCCTATTCCAGTCCCTTTAGACATTAAAATTACGAATAACAAGATTAAAAGCAGTAATGTGTCAAATCCATCATGATCAATCCAATTTTGTATGTATATTAGGCTTTTTCCTCCCTTAAATTTTCCTCTAAAAGATATCGTAATATTTCAAATCATTAAGAAAAACTATTCCACATGTTTTGTCTAACTCAATCCTCTTATCTCCTAAATATCTTCATTCTCCCAGCCCCAAGTTTCCAGGCCACCTTGTCCCCCTGCCCCTGAAACCCACCCCTTTGACACTGTCACTGCGACATTCTTGTAGGATAATTGGACGAAAGTGCACTGACCAGATCCCACGAGGTATGGTTATCGAGACTTTTGATCCCTACACCTTAGAAGTCCAAGTTAGAATCGTTCACTCCTCGTGGGTGAACCGAACCCTTCTAGGTGTCCAACGAGGCGACTCACAGTTCACTCTCCGCTCACATTTACATTTAGAAATGATTCTGCAACAATCGGCTTTCATCCTCTGAAGCTGATACACTCTGAGATTCGTCTTTCCTGGACTACTGAAGGGATAAACTCCACAACTCTCTCATCTGCTTCTCCACCCGTGATCCTACCCTTGTGCTGACTGTGGGAGAACAGCCTGTCCAGTCCAAAGATCCACCAGCTGCTTCTACTACCCATTTGTGGTTAGTATTAATTTATTAAATCATTATAATTTAGCTAACATCCTCTTAGAAAACATTGTGTTTTGGGTAAGTAAGTACCTATATTTGTAGTAAAACAGTTTGGAATTTGTTAAATTGTATTGGTTACAATTAAAGTTAATGTAAAGATGTTGTCAATACTCGTTATATTATGGCTATAAAACCCACTACTCTTACAAAATAACATATTACAACTTGTGTCTTTTCATTTACTTTAAATTTACTATGAAGTTAAACGAATTTTTGGTTTATATCATAAATATTAATACAACTGCATGACGTAATTAAAAATATATTGCATCTCTTAAAAATTTATGTTTACACTTACTACTGTTCTCACATACAAGAAGGTTTCAAGAATGTAAAATTAGAAAAGTTATGCAACAAACATTTTCTGCATGTACTTTAAATGGGGGGGAGAGAGGGAATTTAAAACAATAGTAATGATAACCAAACAATCATATAATAGAAAAAATTACAAGTTGTGATCATCCGGATGGTACAGCTCACTTAACAGCTTGTAGAAGTAGAAGGAGCGTGACCCCCGCTGGAAAACCAATACAGTATCTTACTTTTCTCATTAAATCAATCCAATTAACAATTAGTTTTGTTTTCACTCAAACCTACAAAACTTTTGATTCTGATGCTTTACAATAACTTGTATCTTTCCCAAGACATTTAATTCATGACCCATATATGACTTTAACTGTAGCTGAGAAGGGCACAAATCTATATGGCTGAATTTACTATTATAACCATGTTCTGGTATTACCGAAAAGACAGCACCTGTATCAATAATCATATTCAATGGTTGACCCTCAACATCTAGTGTGATTTGATAACTACTAACAGGCCCCATTGAAACTTCATTCATGACAAGTAATGAATTCAAATCATAACACTCATCAGTGTCTTCGACTAAATTAACTTTATTCTTACTCTTGTGACCTATGTTGGTCTTATTAGAGTTTGATTTACAAACAGAAGTTATGTGACCAATTTTGCCACAATTGTAACATTTATCATTCTTATGAAAACACCAAACATTAGTGTGTCCTGATTTACCACATCGGTAACATTTACTAAGCTTATTCGAATTTTCTGATGCATTACTGGATGAAAAAGACTTAGCTCTAACTGATTTGTTAAAATTTTGACTTTGCTTTGACTTATTTCTGACCATATTTATCTACATCACTCTGTGTGTGAAAACCACGTGTTTCCTTTTTGGCTGCTTCAAGGTTACAAGCTAATTCCATTAACCTTTGTTGGATATCTTCGTCCTTAATACCACTGACAAAACGGTCCCTGATAGCCTCATCCAAGAAAGTTCCAAAATTGCAAGTTGTAGAAAGTTGTTTAATTTGAACGGTATATTGGGCTAAAGTTTCACCTTCCTTTTGAAATCGTTTGTAAAACCTACACCTTTCAGCTATAACAGACTTGATCGGACTGAAATGGGACTTGAGAATTTCAACTAGATCGTCATAGGTTTTCTCAGCAGGTTTTTCAGGTGTTAAAAGGTTTCTTAAAATACCATAAGTCCTACCGCCTATCACAGTTAAAAATAGAGGGACTTTTTTGACATCTTTGATACTATTAGCAATCCAATAAAGATCAAACCGCTCTAAATAACTAGAAAGATCCTCTAGATCCTCTGAAAATTCATTGCATTTGCCTGTTACTGACATCTCTTGATAATTATCAATATAACATGATATTTCAAAATAAAAGAAAGTATTTACTTATCTGGGATACTTTGGAAATAACTTTGGATTACTTTTTTTCTATTAAATCCCATCTTCGAATGACAATATAATGTTTTTAACTACTTATAAGAAACAACACACATTGAATTGCTAGAAATCAAACCACAACACTTTATTTATTTGTTTACAAAATAATAATTAATACATATATGATATTGTTCACATGTTAGCATAGAGGATACTACAGTTCTCCACATCGGTGACAGGGGTGACTCGATCGGAATATCCAAGACATATGCTAAGCATTCTGATATACCAGTCTTGTACTTTCTGCACTTGGTTGATGTGATTGATCTGGTACGGCGACCAAATTACTGTACCATATTCTAGGATGGGGTGCACCAGCGATTTGTACAAAATTACCAAAGTGTATAGAGAGTTGAAACTTCTTGTCGCTCTAAATATAAACCCTAGTAGAGAGTTTGCCCTCGCATATATGGTCAATATGATCTTCTGGATTGAGAAGCGGATATTACAACACCCAGATCTCTGATATTGCTGACTCTCTTTAAAACAGAGCCATTAAGGAGTTATTCGTGAAGGTGTAAAGCTGAGCACCGTTTGAAGGAGATCTCAACACACTTGAGAACATTCAGTTCCATGGCGTTCCTCCTACACCAAACACTAATGGTGTCGAGAGCCCGTTGGAGATTGATGTGGTCAGCTGCTGTGGTGATAACATTGAAGAATTTCAGTTCGTCAGCGATCATGAGGAAATTTGACGATATAACATTACTGATGTCATTAATAAACAAATTAAAAAGTACAGGACCGAGATGGGAGCCCTGGAGGAGATCTGATAAAGCTCTGAATAGAGATGAGAGAGAACACTATAATCTACATATAATACTATATCTGCATTTCACTCTAATGTTAACCGATCCCTTTTACTAAAGTACATGATTTTTGTATGTCAAACGTGTGGGTTTCTCAAAGGTTCGTGGTACGTTTTGTTTTAAATACATAGAAGTACCAAGGTTTGATTTATTTTTATTAACGCATTAAATATTTAACAAACTAGTTTAGAGGAATAAATATTCCTTTCTGAATGCTCAGCTTGTGAATTATTTAGCATTGGGTAAAAAGGCAACGGGAAAACCTTTTGTGAATATTTATGACTTTTTATAGCATTCAAATTGGTCATTAACACTTTTGAAGTCATTAGTTTGTGTGTAAAGGCTACTGTTTACAAAGTAAATGTTTCAATATCTAATCCAGGTAGATAAATTTAAAAATAGAAATTATGTATTGTTTACGAGTTTGTTTTAACACAACGTTTTAAGATTCCTTTAAAGGCCTGGGTTTCAAAATGAGTATTTTAAAAAACTTTAGGTACTAAAGAAACTTCATGTTAATTTAAATGTATTTGTCGAAAGACGTCGTTTCAAAAATATGTTGAAGCATTATTTGTTTCACATAACCATTTTTTAGTTTTCATAACTTTTAATACGTTATTTACAAAACCTAATCACACCGTGTAACATAATACAGCAATTGAAGTTCCAAAAACATTGTTCATTCTAAATAATTTTTAAACACACTTCAAATTTAAGATTTGCAAAATTAACAACCACCGCAATACATTATAACAAATGTCTTGAGTTAAAGCTCTTCTGGTCTTCTTAACATTATGAATTGTAAATGTGGCTTTTACGCCACAGCTTGGAAACTAACTTTAAATCTTCATTTGCAATTTATTTATAACTTTATTTACATGATTATTGTAATTGTTTGTGAATTGTGTAATTGCAAGCAGATAAGAGTCGGACATGGAAACTGCCTGTAGGGAACTCCCTACATGGATAGCTGTACAGATCAGCAGATTTGAATGTGTACTTATCAACTGGAATCTAACTTACCATTACTTAACTCAATATTGGTCCCCTCAAACCTCTTATGACATTTTATGCAAGCGCTGGGGCTGTATGGTTTTATCCTTATTCTATTTTAGAATGTTGTACACAAATTAAATATTATTTTAAACCACTTAGAGCAAATGTATAAATAACTGATTAAAAAAATCAGAAAAAACACAACAATACAGTGAAGTTAAATTAATTTGTACACAATACGATTTTCCAAATCAAGAGACAACAGGCTCACATCTGTTTAATATTTGCTATTTATTTTATGCTATTATAAATAAGACCTTTTATAAAAATTTAGCTTAAATGACCACAAACTTATTAAATTATTTAAATCAATAACAAGAAAACAAATAAACCTGAAAGTGTTTGTAGGTAAAGTAATACTATTAACTCTTTTACTACAAACATGGATATTGAATTTTGGGTGAAAATTACCTATTTACAATTAATCCATGTTAAAAAAGTATATAAAGCCGCAACAGTTCTAACGAGAGGATAAAAATTGTAAGGAGAACCCTTAAAGGATTTAGTTAACCTATTTGACAACCTTATCTTACCTCTTTGCCCTTTTTATTTTACAATTCTCTAATTTTTACCTTACTTTTCCAACCACGTATAGTACAACCATTATCAATAAAATTACAAATACGTGGTAAAACGATAACCCTAAATTAATTTATAATTTTACTGCTTTGAACAATACTAGTAATTCTGATATTATTACAATTTATTAGAAACATAATTGTAATTCCGAAATTAACAATCAACTGGGCTACTCTGTTTTACATTATAATGGCTGTGGTAAATTATGTGTTTGATAAGTAAACTGGTATGAAGGTCATTGTTTTAGCGAATTTCCCCTATAGGGAAGAAGCTATTACCGTAGGTCTCATGGTAAGACTTAAGCCCGAGACCATGATAACTTTTCATTTTGAGGTCCCCAGATGCCAAAAACACCATTCGTTCAAATTTGTATATATATATATATATGTGTCCGTAAGCACGATAACTCTCGTAAAAAAGGTCCGATCTTAATGAAATTTGGTACAAATATGTAAAGTACCATTTATTTGAACAAGTTTGAAAACCAGATGAATCGCACCATCCGAAGGGGGGTTTTTGGGGGGTTTTGTACCCCAAAAATGTGTTTTTTGGGGTTTTCACAGGTAATTTAAATTTAAATCAAATTTTAATTTATACCATTAGGTTGAGCTTAAAAAAACAAACAATTTGGTATTTTTATCATTGCTCTACGTCTATTGGTTACCGAGATATTGAAAGTGCTAAACACAGTACGTTGTCTAATGTTATTCTTATGGAGAAAAAGAAAAATTGTATATCTCGCTTATTTATGAAAATAAACTGACGAAATTTGGTATATGGCTTCATATGGTTGTGGTTTATTGTTGTTTGCACAAAAAAACTATTTTTCGCCTATGGTTCCTGTAGCAGCAAACCTAGGTACTCGGTCCCCATGTTATTCATATGGAAAATACTTAAAATGTTATATCGCTTATTTATGTAAATGGATGAAACTTGGTATGTGACTTCACATACATGAGATCTATTGGTATTTGCATAAAAACCCATTATTTTGTGTGCCTTGTTGCAGCAAACCTGCGTACTCATCCCCAATGTTATTCTTATAGAGATTAATTAATATTTTAAATATCGCTTGTCTGTGAATACATTTCTTACGAATCCTGTGAAGTGTTTTAATGTGTTATGTTATATGTTCATTCGAAATTCGCTGAGTATGCAGGTTTGCTGCGACGGGGGTATTTCTTTTTTCCATTAATTTAGATTTAACACTTTTATTTTTCCCAGCCAACAGTAGATCGTAGGTCGTAACGATATGTGCTATTCAATGTAAATGTCCAACTAGTATTTGTGCAATACCAACGTAAACCCTCCAGCTCGGAACCCATCAAAGGATATCCAAGGATACGTAAAGGTCCCTTAGACACGCACAACAAGAGGGGATATGTCTGAGAGGCATGTCTTAGTCATTTTAGTTAAAACTTCTGTTGCAGATAATAGCATTAAACCCTAATTGGTATTTGTAAGTTATAGTTTGAGCACCCAACTAAGCCTTATGCATTTGTATAATCATATGGTTTATATCATATGTACTATACTTGCATTATTTTTTATAGTAATGTTTTTTGTTGTGATTTGTGTAAAATATTTTGTTAAGTAAACCAGTTCTGTTAAAATGTAAAGAAATGTTTTATTTGATATTACTCAAGTATGTTTAATTTCTGGTAAGTATATATTTGTCCCTCACTGTACAGTCCAACAAAGGTTATGGGCCATTTAAAAGATTGAAAAATGTGTTTTATTAACAGTCCCACATTTGTTTACAAAATCTAGGCTCACAAGTTTTTCATATATGTGTAAAAATGAGTTCAAATTGTAGGATAGAACCTTTAAAAAGGAACAACTATGACACATGGAAGATTCAAGCTAACGCGATTTTAATTCAAAACAACTTATGGGACTACGTGTCTGGTAAGAACAAATGCCCAGAGGATGAAGATGGTAAGTCAACTTGGATTGAAAAAGATTTGAAAGCTAGATCAGAATTAATTCTGATTATCTCACCAGGTGAATTAAAATTAATTAAAAACTGTAAAACTTCAAAAGAAGTATGGGATACTTTGCAAAACATTTTTCAAAGTTCAGGTCCTGCAAGAAAAGCTACCTTGTTAAAACAATTGATCATTCATAAAATGAAGGATGGTGATAATGTTAGGGACCATGTAAATAAATTTATGGATATTGTAGATAAACTTAATGAAATGGATATCACCATAAACTCAGATTTGCTTAGCATAATGTTATTGTATAGCTTGTCATCATCGTTTGACAATTTTCGAGTAGCTATAGAGTCTAGGGACACTTTACCTTCTCCTGATGATTTAAAAATCAAAATAATTGAAGAAAGTGAAGCAAGGTCAAAAGACACTTTTGGGAATAATGAGGACACGTTGTATTGTAAAAGTAAGCAACTCAAGCCTAAGAACAATTTTCAAAACAATGTCAAACCTAATAAACAATTTGAGACTAACTCAAATTATAAGGTAAAATGCTACAGATGTGGAAAATTAGGGCACAAAGCTAACAGTTGTAGATCTAAACCTAATTATGGGACTGGATTTAAAGTTGAGGCTGAATGTTTTTCCTCTGATTTGAGATCTTTTGATTCAAGCACTTCCTCATGGTGTCTTGATAGTGGCTGTACGTCACATATGTGTGGGGACAAATCTCACTTCAAAAACATTCAAAGTTCAGATGGAACATTAAAACTTGCATCTAAAGGGCAGACAGCAGAAGTTTCTGGTGTCGGACAAGTTTCACTTGAATTAAGTAGAAATGATGATATTGTTCATTTGAATAATACACTATTTGTACCAAACTTGGCAACTAATTTAATGAGTGTAGGTAAAATAACTGATAAGGGATTCAAAGTAACTTTTGATAAAGAAAAAGCTATTGTTCAAAATCATGAAGGGAATAAAATTCTAGTAGCAGAAAGACAAGGCGGCCTATACTATGTCAAAAATGCAAAACCGATCTTGGAAGGTGAAAAATCTAATTTTTCAAAACAGGATGAAATCTTAGATTGGCACAAAAAGTTAGGACATTTAAATGAAGCGGACTTAAAAATAGCTTTGAGAAATGAAATTGTAAATGGTTTAAGTTTTAATCTTAAAGACCATATTGAAGACTGTGAAACTTGTATTAAGGGAAAGTTAACTCAAACTCCATTTCCCACTAGAACAACTCCAAAGAATGTTGACCTATTAGAGGTTATTCATTCAGATATTGTAGGTCCAATGAGAGTTTCTTCACCGGGTGGTAATAGGTATTTTGGTACATTCATAGATGAAAACTCTAGATACTGTTCTGTGTATTTTTTAAAGAGCAAGGATGAAATTTTCAAATGTTTTAAAGAATTCAAAAATGAAATGGAAAATCAAACAGGTAAGAAAATAAAATACTTACAAACAGATAATGGAACAGAATATTGCAATAGGGAATTCGACAAATTCCTGAAGGAAAATGGGATAAGAAGAAGACTGACAGTTCCACACACACCTCAACAAAATGGTCTGGCAGAGAGAAAGAACAGAACTTTATTAGATATGGCTAGATGTCTATTAATAGAATCAAATCAACCAGAAAATATGTGGGCTGAGGCTGTTAACACAGCAAACTACATTAGAAATCGATGTCCTTCAAAATCAACTGGGAACTCGACTCCATTCGAAAAGTGGGTTGGGAAGAAACCATCTGTTCGTCATTTAAAAATATTTGGCTCAAAGGTGTTTGCACTGGACAAAGCACCAAGGAGGGGGAAGTTTTACCCCAGAGCTGATCAAGGAGTTTTTGTTGGTTATGCGAGCACTTCAAAAGCATACAGAATTTGGATACCTCAGCAAAGGAAAATTATAATTGCTCGAGATATAAAAATTTTGTCAAAAATGTTTTATGACAAAAGTGAAAATGGTTATGAACTCCTTCATGAACAGACAAAAATCCCAAAAGATGACAAAAACGAAGATGTGATGACAAAATGTGATAAAAAAGAAGAAGACTTTGTTGATGTTCCTATCAGACGTGAAACCAAAAATGATGATTATGTACTCGACCATGAAGATTCATCTGAATATGACAGTAGTAATGAAGACAACAATTTTGAATTGCAAGATGATTTAGAAGATCAGAATGATGGTTTTGAAAGTGCAAATGAACAACCTGAAAACGTTGAACTAAAATCTCAAGAGAAAAGGCAAAGGAAACCTCCTTGTTGGACAAAAGATTATCAGATGTCAGCAAATTGCAAAGAAGAGGCAAGTTTAGAACAGTCGGGAGAGTGGAATGACGCGATAAAAGATGAAATAAGAGCTCATTTAAAAAATGAAACTTGGATCTTAGAAGATACACATAAAGCAACTAATATAATAGGATGTAAAATGGTATTCAAGAAAAAACTTAAACCTAATGGAGAACTGGAAAGAAGAAAGGCGCGTCTGGTTGCCAAAGGATTTGCCCAGAAACCAGGGATAGATTTTGATGAAACATTTGCTCCAGTAGCGAAACTTAGTTCAATTAGATTGTTACTTGGACTAGCAATAGAAGAAGACCTAGAAATTGACCAAATGGATGTTTCAACTGCATTTCTAAATGGTGAAATCGAAGAAAAAGTCTACATGGAATTACCAAAGAATCTTGAGAAGTATCTCCAAGAAATTATGTATGATGAAAGTTGCAGTCAAGATAAACTACTATACACTAAAGCTAAAATGATGTTTGATGATTTGAGAAAGTCTAAAAATAATAAGGTATGTCTTCTCAAAAAGGCAATATATGGTTTAAAGCAATCAGGAAGACAATGGTACATGAAACTAGACACTAAACTGAAAGAACTAAAATTCACACCTTCTCATGCTGATCCATGTATATACATCTCAAGTTCAGGGGTAAGCAAAACAATAGTTGCTGTCTACGTGGATGACATTTTAATCGCTTCAAAAAACAGGGTGAATTTAAATCATGTCAAATCCCAACTTATGAAAACGTTTGAGATGAGAGACTTGGGAGAATTAAACTACTGCCTAGGAATAGAGTTTACCAAAAGAAATGATAAAATTACCATGTCACAATCCAAATACATTAATGAAGTTTTAGAAAACTTTAACATGAAAGATTGTAAGCCAGCATCTACTCCACTTACTCCAGGATTGAAATTGATTAAGAGAGATGATTATGATGGAAACTATCCGTACCAAAATCTGATTGGATCATTAATGTATCTGTCAATAGCAACAAGGCCTGATATAACACATGCAGTCAGTTACTTGAGTCAATTCAACACATGTTACGGGAAGGAACACTGGATTGCTGCAAAACGAGTTCTGCGATATTTACAAGGCTCAAAACAATTGGCTCTTGTTTTCAGAAAAACTGGAAAACCGCTGATGGGAGCAGCCGATGCAGACTGGGCTTGTAGTGAAGACCGAAGATCTTACACTGGATATTGTTTTAAATTTGGAGGTGCTCTTGTTAGTTGGGAATCAAGAAAGCAAAGGACTGTAGCGCTATCAACAAGCGAAGCAGAATATATGTCCTTGACTGAAGCGGCAAAAGAAGCGGTCCACTTAAAGCAGCTAATAAACGACATGGGGAAATCCCACAACCTAATTCAAATATTTAGTGATAATCAATCTGCTATAGCCATAGCGAAAAACTCAGTTGTCAGCAACAAATCGAAGCACATTAGTATAAAAGAACATTTTATACGTGAAAAAGTGCAAAGTGGTGTAATTAAGCTAACCTATCAACCAACTGAGGATATGGTAGCGGACATTTTTACAAAAGGGCTAAGTGAACCCAAACATACCAAATTTCAAAGAAGTCTTGGACTTTCACCAGCCTCTGTTGGGTGAGGGGGAGTGTAAGTTATAGTTTGAGCACCCAACTAAGCCTTATGCATTTGTATAATCATATGGTTTATATCATATGTACTATACTTGCATTATTTTTTATAGTAATGTTTTTTGTTGTGATTTGTGTAAAATATTTTGTTAAGTAAACCAGTTCTGTTAAAATGTAAAGAAATGTTTTATTTGATATTACTCAAGTATGTTTAATTTCTGGTAAGTATATATTTGTCCCTCACTGTACAGTCCAACAAAGGTTATGGGCCATTTAAAAGATTGAAAAATGTGTTTTATTAACAGTCCCACATTTGTTTACAAAATCTAGGCTCACAAGTTTTTCATATATGTGTAAAAATGAGTTCAAATTGTAGGATAGAACCTTTAAAAAGGAACAACTATGACACATGGAAGATTCAAGCTAACGCGATTTTAATTCAAAACAACTTATGGGACTACGTGTCTGGTAAGAACAAATGCCCAGAGGATGAAGATGGTAAGTCAACTTGGATTGAAAAAGATTTGAAAGCTAGATCAGAATTAATTCTGATTATCTCACCAGGTGAATTAAAATTAATTAAAAACTGTAAAACTTCAAAAGAAGTATGGGATACTTTGCAAAACATTTTTCAAAGTTCAGGTCCTGCAAGAAAAGCTACCTTGTTAAAACAATTGATCATTCATAAAATGAAGGATGGTGATAATGTTAGGGACCATGTAAATAAATTTATGGATATTGTAGATAAACTTAATGAAATGGATATCACCATAAACTCAGATTTGCTTAGCATAATGTTATTGTATAGCTTGTCATCATCGTTTGACAATTTTCGAGTAGCTATAGAGTCTAGGGACACTTTACCTTCTCCTGATGATTTAAAAATCAAAATAATTGAAGAAAGTGAAGCAAGGTCAAAAGACACTTTTGGGAATAATGAGGACACGTTGTATTGTAAAAGTAAGCAACTCAAGCCTAAGAACAATTTTCAAAACAATGTCAAACCTAATAAACAATTTGAGACTAACTCAAATTATAAGGTAAAATGCTACAGATGTGGAAAATTAGGGCACAAAGCTAACAGTTGTAGATCTAAACCTAATTATGGGACTGGATTTAAAGTTGAGGCTGAATGTTTTTCCTCTGATTTGAGATCTTTTGATTCAAGCACTTCCTCATGGTGTCTTGATAGTGGCTGTACGTCACATATGTGTGGGGACAAATCTCACTTCAAAAACATTCAAAGTTCAGATGGAACATTAAAACTTGCATCTAAAGGGCAGACAGCAGAAGTTTCTGGTGTCGGACAAGTTTCACTTGAATTAAGTAGAAATGATGATATTGTTCATTTGAATAATACACTATTTGTACCAAACTTGGCAACTAATTTAATGAGTGTAGGTAAAATAACTGATAAGGGATTCAAAGTAACTTTTGATAAAGAAAAAGCTATTGTTCAAAATCATGAAGGGAATAAAATTCTAGTAGCAGAAAGACAAGGCGGCCTATACTATGTCAAAAATGCAAAACCGATCTTGGAAGGTGAAAAATCTAATTTTTCAAAACAGGATGAAATCTTAGATTGGCACAAAAAGTTAGGACATTTAAATGAAGCGGACTTAAAAATAGCTTTGAGAAATGAAATTGTAAATGGTTTAAGTTTTAATCTTAAAGACCATATTGAAGACTGTGAAACTTGTATTAAGGGAAAGTTAACTCAAACTCCATTTCCCACTAGAACAACTCCAAAGAATGTTGACCTATTAGAGGTTATTCATTCAGATATTGTAGGTCCAATGAGAGTTTCTTCACCGGGTGGTAATAGGTATTTTGGTACATTCATAGATGAAAACTCTAGATACTGTTCTGTGTATTTTTTAAAGAGCAAGGATGAAATTTTCAAATGTTTTAAAGAATTCAAAAATGAAATGGAAAATCAAACAGGTAAGAAAATAAAATACTTACAAACAGATAATGGAACAGAATATTGCAATAGGGAATTCGACAAATTCCTGAAGGAAAATGGGATAAGAAGAAGACTGACAGTTCCACACACACCTCAACAAAATGGTCTGGCAGAGAGAAAGAACAGAACTTTATTAGATATGGCTAGATGTCTATTAATAGAATCAAATCAACCAGAAAATATGTGGGCTGAGGCTGTTAACACAGCAAACTACATTAGAAATCGATGTCCTTCAAAATCAACTGGGAACTCGACTCCATTCGAAAAGTGGGTTGGGAAGAAACCATCTGTTCGTCATTTAAAAATATTTGGCTCAAAGGTGTTTGCACTGGACAAAGCACCAAGGAGGGGGAAGTTTTACCCCAGAGCTGATCAAGGAGTTTTTGTTGGTTATGCGAGCACTTCAAAAGCATACAGAATTTGGATACCTCAGCAAAGGAAAATTATAATTGCTCGAGATATAAAAATTTTGTCAAAAATGTTTTATGACAAAAGTGAAAATGGTTATGAACTCCTTCATGAACAGACAAAAATCCCAAAAGATGACAAAAACGAAGATGTGATGACAAAATGTGATAAAAAAGAAGAAGACTTTGTTGATGTTCCTATCAGACGTGAAACCAAAAATGATGATTATGTACTCGACCATGAAGATTCATCTGAATATGACAGTAGTAATGAAGACAACAATTTTGAATTGCAAGATGATTTAGAAGATCAGAATGATGGTTTTGAAAGTGCAAATGAACAACCTGAAAACGTTGAACTAAAATCTCAAGAGAAAAGGCAAAGGAAACCTCCTTGTTGGACAAAAGATTATCAGATGTCAGCAAATTGCAAAGAAGAGGCAAGTTTAGAACAGTCGGGAGAGTGGAATGACGCGATAAAAGATGAAATAAGAGCTCATTTAAAAAATGAAACTTGGATCTTAGAAGATACACATAAAGCAACTAATATAATAGGATGTAAAATGGTATTCAAGAAAAAACTTAAACCTAATGGAGAACTGGAAAGAAGAAAGGCGCGTCTGGTTGCCAAAGGATTTGCCCAGAAACCAGGGATAGATTTTGATGAAACATTTGCTCCAGTAGCGAAACTTAGTTCAATTAGATTGTTACTTGGACTAGCAATAGAAGAAGACCTAGAAATTGACCAAATGGATGTTTCAACTGCATTTCTAAATGGTGAAATCGAAGAAAAAGTCTACATGGAATTACCAAAGAATCTTGAGAAGTATCTCCAAGAAATTATGTATGATGAAAGTTGCAGTCAAGATAAACTACTATACACTAAAGCTAAAATGATGTTTGATGATTTGAGAAAGTCTAAAAATAATAAGGTATGTCTTCTCAAAAAGGCAATATATGGTTTAAAGCAATCAGGAAGACAATGGTACATGAAACTAGACACTAAACTGAAAGAACTAAAATTCACACCTTCTCATGCTGATCCATGTATATACATCTCAAGTTCAGGGGTAAGCAAAACAATAGTTGCTGTCTACGTGGATGACATTTTAATCGCTTCAAAAAACAGGGTGAATTTAAATCATGTCAAATCCCAACTTATGAAAACGTTTGAGATGAGAGACTTGGGAGAATTAAACTACTGCCTAGGAATAGAGTTTACCAAAAGAAATGATAAAATTACCATGTCACAATCCAAATACATTAATGAAGTTTTAGAAAACTTTAACATGAAAGATTGTAAGCCAGCATCTACTCCACTTACTCCAGGATTGAAATTGATTAAGAGAGATGATTATGATGGAAACTATCCGTACCAAAATCTGATTGGATCATTAATGTATCTGTCAATAGCAACAAGGCCTGATATAACACATGCAGTCAGTTACTTGAGTCAATTCAACACATGTTACGGGAAGGAACACTGGATTGCTGCAAAACGAGTTCTGCGATATTTACAAGGCTCAAAACAATTGGCTCTTGTTTTCAGAAAAACTGGAAAACCGCTGATGGGAGCAGCCGATGCAGACTGGGCTTGTAGTGAAGACCGAAGATCTTACACTGGATATTGTTTTAAATTTGGAGGTGCTCTTGTTAGTTGGGAATCAAGAAAGCAAAGGACTGTAGCGCTATCAACAAGCGAAGCAGAATATATGTCCTTGACTGAAGCGGCAAAAGAAGCGGTCCACTTAAAGCAGCTAATAAACGACATGGGGAAATCCCACAACCTAATTCAAATATTTAGTGATAATCAATCTGCTATAGCCATAGCGAAAAACTCAGTTGTCAGCAACAAATCGAAGCACATTAGTATAAAAGAACATTTTATACGTGAAAAAGTGCAAAGTGGTGTAATTAAGCTAACCTATCAACCAACTGAGGATATGGTAGCGGACATTTTTACAAAAGGGCTAAGTGAACCCAAACATACCAAATTTCAAAGAAGTCTTGGACTTTCACCAGCCTCTGTTGGGTGAGGGGGAGTGTAAGTTATAGTTTGAGCACCCAACTAAGCCTTATGCATTTGTATAATCATATGGTTTATATCATATGTACTATACTTGCATTATTTTTTATAGTAATGTTTTTTGTTGTGATTTGTGTAAAATATTTTGTTAAGTAAACCAGTTCTGTTAAAATGTAAAGAAATGTTTTATTTGATATTACTCAAGTATGTTTAATTTCTGGTAAGTATATATTTGTCCCTCACTGTACAGTCCAACAAAGGTTATGGGCCATTTAAAAGATTGAAAAATGTGTTTTATTAACAGTCCCACATTTGTTTACAAAATCTAGGCTCACAAGTTTTTCATATATGTGTAAAAATGAGTTCAAATTGTAGGATAGAACCTTTAAAAAGGAACAACTATGACACATGGAAGATTCAAGCTAACGCGATTTTAATTCAAAACAACTTATGGGACTACGTGTCTGGTAAGAACAAATGCCCAGAGGATGAAGATGGTAAGTCAACTTGGATTGAAAAAGATTTGAAAGCTAGATCAGAATTAATTCTGATTATCTCACCAGGTGAATTAAAATTAATTAAAAACTGTAAAACTTCAAAAGAAGTATGGGATACTTTGCAAAACATTTTTCAAAGTTCAGGTCCTGCAAGAAAAGCTACCTTGTTAAAACAATTGATCATTCATAAAATGAAGGATGGTGATAATGTTAGGGACCATGTAAATAAATTTATGGATATTGTAGATAAACTTAATGAAATGGATATCACCATAAACTCAGATTTGCTTAGCATAATGTTATTGTATAGCTTGTCATCATCGTTTGACAATTTTCGAGTAGCTATAGAGTCTAGGGACACTTTACCTTCTCCTGATGATTTAAAAATCAAAATAATTGAAGAAAGTGAAGCAAGGTCAAAAGACACTTTTGGGAATAATGAGGACACGTTGTATTGTAAAAGTAAGCAACTCAAGCCTAAGAACAATTTTCAAAACAATGTCAAACCTAATAAACAATTTGAGACTAACTCAAATTATAAGGTAAAATGCTACAGATGTGGAAAATTAGGGCACAAAGCTAACAGTTGTAGATCTAAACCTAATTATGGGACTGGATTTAAAGTTGAGGCTGAATGTTTTTCCTCTGATTTGAGATCTTTTGATTCAAGCACTTCCTCATGGTGTCTTGATAGTGGCTGTACGTCACATATGTGTGGGGACAAATCTCACTTCAAAAACATTCAAAGTTCAGATGGAACATTAAAACTTGCATCTAAAGGGCAGACAGCAGAAGTTTCTGGTGTCGGACAAGTTTCACTTGAATTAAGTAGAAATGATGATATTGTTCATTTGAATAATACACTATTTGTACCAAACTTGGCAACTAATTTAATGAGTGTAGGTAAAATAACTGATAAGGGATTCAAAGTAACTTTTGATAAAGAAAAAGCTATTGTTCAAAATCATGAAGGGAATAAAATTCTAGTAGCAGAAAGACAAGGCGGCCTATACTATGTCAAAAATGCAAAACCGATCTTGGAAGGTGAAAAATCTAATTTTTCAAAACAGGATGAAATCTTAGATTGGCACAAAAAGTTAGGACATTTAAATGAAGCGGACTTAAAAATAGCTTTGAGAAATGAAATTGTAAATGGTTTAAGTTTTAATCTTAAAGACCATATTGAAGACTGTGAAACTTGTATTAAGGGAAAGTTAACTCAAACTCCATTTCCCACTAGAACAACTCCAAAGAATGTTGACCTATTAGAGGTTATTCATTCAGATATTGTAGGTCCAATGAGAGTTTCTTCACCGGGTGGTAATAGGTATTTTGGTACATTCATAGATGAAAACTCTAGATACTGTTCTGTGTATTTTTTAAAGAGCAAGGATGAAATTTTCAAATGTTTTAAAGAATTCAAAAATGAAATGGAAAATCAAACAGGTAAGAAAATAAAATACTTACAAACAGATAATGGAACAGAATATTGCAATAGGGAATTCGACAAATTCCTGAAGGAAAATGGGATAAGAAGAAGACTGACAGTTCCACACACACCTCAACAAAATGGTCTGGCAGAGAGAAAGAACAGAACTTTATTAGATATGGCTAGATGTCTATTAATAGAATCAAATCAACCAGAAAATATGTGGGCTGAGGCTGTTAACACAGCAAACTACATTAGAAATCGATGTCCTTCAAAATCAACTGGGAACTCGACTCCATTCGAAAAGTGGGTTGGGAAGAAACCATCTGTTCGTCATTTAAAAATATTTGGCTCAAAGGTGTTTGCACTGGACAAAGCACCAAGGAGGGGGAAGTTTTACCCCAGAGCTGATCAAGGAGTTTTTGTTGGTTATGCGAGCACTTCAAAAGCATACAGAATTTGGATACCTCAGCAAAGGAAAATTATAATTGCTCGAGATATAAAAATTTTGTCAAAAATGTTTTATGACAAAAGTGAAAATGGTTATGAACTCCTTCATGAACAGACAAAAATCCCAAAAGATGACAAAAACGAAGATGTGATGACAAAATGTGATAAAAAAGAAGAAGACTTTGTTGATGTTCCTATCAGACGTGAAACCAAAAATGATGATTATGTACTCGACCATGAAGATTCATCTGAATATGACAGTAGTAATGAAGACAACAATTTTGAATTGCAAGATGATTTAGAAGATCAGAATGATGGTTTTGAAAGTGCAAATGAACAACCTGAAAACGTTGAACTAAAATCTCAAGAGAAAAGGCAAAGGAAACCTCCTTGTTGGACAAAAGATTATCAGATGTCAGCAAATTGCAAAGAAGAGGCAAGTTTAGAACAGTCGGGAGAGTGGAATGACGCGATAAAAGATGAAATAAGAGCTCATTTAAAAAATGAAACTTGGATCTTAGAAGATACACATAAAGCAACTAATATAATAGGATGTAAAATGGTATTCAAGAAAAAACTTAAACCTAATGGAGAACTGGAAAGAAGAAAGGCGCGTCTGGTTGCCAAAGGATTTGCCCAGAAACCAGGGATAGATTTTGATGAAACATTTGCTCCAGTAGCGAAACTTAGTTCAATTAGATTGTTACTTGGACTAGCAATAGAAGAAGACCTAGAAATTGACCAAATGGATGTTTCAACTGCATTTCTAAATGGTGAAATCGAAGAAAAAGTCTACATGGAATTACCAAAGAATCTTGAGAAGTATCTCCAAGAAATTATGTATGATGAAAGTTGCAGTCAAGATAAACTACTATACACTAAAGCTAAAATGATGTTTGATGATTTGAGAAAGTCTAAAAATAATAAGGTATGTCTTCTCAAAAAGGCAATATATGGTTTAAAGCAATCAGGAAGACAATGGTACATGAAACTAGACACTAAACTGAAAGAACTAAAATTCACACCTTCTCATGCTGATCCATGTATATACATCTCAAGTTCAGGGGTAAGCAAAACAATAGTTGCTGTCTACGTGGATGACATTTTAATCGCTTCAAAAAACAGGGTGAATTTAAATCATGTCAAATCCCAACTTATGAAAACGTTTGAGATGAGAGACTTGGGAGAATTAAACTACTGCCTAGGAATAGAGTTTACCAAAAGAAATGATAAAATTACCATGTCACAATCCAAATACATTAATGAAGTTTTAGAAAACTTTAACATGAAAGATTGTAAGCCAGCATCTACTCCACTTACTCCAGGATTGAAATTGATTAAGAGAGATGATTATGATGGAAACTATCCGTACCAAAATCTGATTGGATCATTAATGTATCTGTCAATAGCAACAAGGCCTGATATAACACATGCAGTCAGTTACTTGAGTCAATTCAACACATGTTACGGGAAGGAACACTGGATTGCTGCAAAACGAGTTCTGCGATATTTACAAGGCTCAAAACAATTGGCTCTTGTTTTCAGAAAAACTGGAAAACCGCTGATGGGAGCAGCCGATGCAGACTGGGCTTGTAGTGAAGACCGAAGATCTTACACTGGATATTGTTTTAAATTTGGAGGTGCTCTTGTTAGTTGGGAATCAAGAAAGCAAAGGACTGTAGCGCTATCAACAAGCGAAGCAGAATATATGTCCTTGACTGAAGCGGCAAAAGAAGCGGTCCACTTAAAGCAGCTAATAAACGACATGGGGAAATCCCACAACCTAATTCAAATATTTAGTGATAATCAATCTGCTATAGCCATAGCGAAAAACTCAGTTGTCAGCAACAAATCGAAGCACATTAGTATAAAAGAACATTTTATACGTGAAAAAGTGCAAAGTGGTGTAATTAAGCTAACCTATCAACCAACTGAGGATATGGTAGCGGACATTTTTACAAAAGGGCTAAGTGAACCCAAACATACCAAATTTCAAAGAAGTCTTGGACTTTCACCAGCCTCTGTTGGGTGAGGGGGAGTGTAAGTTATAGTTTGAGCACCCAACTAAGCCTTATGCATTTGTATAATCATATGGTTTATATCATATGTACTATACTTGCATTATTTTTTATAGTAATGTTTTTTGTTGTGATTTGTGTAAAATATTTTGTTAAGTAAACCAGTTCTGTTAAAATGTAAAGAAATGTTTTATTTGATATTACTCAAGTATGTTTAATTTCTGGTAAGTATATATTTGTCCCTCACTGTACAGTCCAACAGTATTTAATAAATTATTTCCCGCCATTATACCTAATTTTGATTTTTGTCCCATGTTAGTTTATGTAAGTCAAAATTGTGTTTATTTATTTTTTGTAATTGAGTTTGATTGTTTTTATACACCAATAAGGTTTACCTTCGCATAATTACTCTCTGGCAATGACCTACGGAATGGAACCAGGTAACTCAGAACAGCCAAAGTCTTTACAATATCCTAGAGTATTTAATGGAATAAAACCATATAATCAGGGTGTATTGCTATCGTTAATATTTTCTAAAAAACACTTATAAAAGAATATAGGAAATTAGTTTTAAATCATCTGCTAGATGTTAAATGTAGGAGCCACGGAGAGGCGAAATCTAAAATTGCAAATATTCCTAAAAGTTAATGGTGTGAAAAGTCACTCAAGAAGTTTAATTCTATTAACATTCCAAGATAAATTGAACGCTCTTCGCGACAAACTTTGCAATGTCGCCGTCTCAGATTTATTTACTTGAAATGCGAGAACATTGCTGTTATTTATTTTTTGATTTATTTGGACTTTACCTATCGCTTCTAGTGTTTAAAACTACACTACGTTTCGGGAGGTAAGGAAACTCCTCCCGTTATCAAGTGAACCCTACTTACATCTACATATCAAACTCTTACACCTAACTAACCTACATTTTTTTTGTTTTTTTTTTTGATTATTTTTCTTTTACAACAAAAAAGACAAATTAAAATGTAAAAGAAAAATAATCAAAAAAACCAAAAAAAATGTAGGTTAGTTAGGTGTAAGAGTTTGATATGTAGATGTAAGTAGGGTTCACTTGATAACGGGAGGAGTTTCCTTACCTCCCGAAACGTAGTGTAGTTTTAAACACTAGAAGCGATAGGTAAAGTCCAAATAAATCAAAAAATAAATTCAAATCCATCGCTATTATGAGTTTCAAAAATTACTGTTATTGTTGATTGAAAACTGTAATGTGTTGGTTAGTGGTTGTGTACGTTTAATTATTGCAAATGCATGTTTATTAAAACAGTTGTATAAAAAACCTATATAACCAGAAACGTAATACTGTGCAAACAAGAGAAACATTTTCTTTAGTATATACAAACTAAAGAGAGTTTTTTCTTTAAATATAATGACAATGGATATATTATCACTTCGCCTAAATGGACAAGACAATATTCCTATAAATTCTCTCTTTTAATTTTTATTTGTATTGCATTTAAAAAGAACAATTGCAGAGAAACATGTTTATAAAACTTTTAAGAAAATGTGAACTATTATTTATAATATACTGCCGTGACGCAGTTAAAATAATTCTAATGATATTTAATTCGCTTATTGTGAACTATTATTTATAATATACTGCCGTGACGCAGTTAAAATAATTCTAATGATATTTAATTTGCTTATTGTGTACTATTGTTTATAATATACTGCCGTGACGAAGTTAAAATAATGTTAATGAAATTTAAATTGCTTATCGTGTACTATTCCCAAACATATGAAATTAGGTTAAAACATCTGTTGATCTTGAATGCACGCATTGCATTTCCGTTTATTCTGCTGATAAAATCAAACATAATAAATAAAATACGTCTTATAACACTACAAAGTATATTTACACTTATACTGTACTTAGTTACAAGACAACAAGTACAAGTTGTAAGTACAGTATAAGTGTAAATATAAATTGTAGTGTTGTAAGACTATTTTTTTTATCCTGTTTAGTTGTAAGATGCTACTAAAGAAATTATTTAATAAAATAAAGAAGAAAAGCTAATTTTTAATGGATCTCTATTATTGATAGAAGCAAAATACTTCTAGTGCTACTGGTGTCAGAATGCATAACTAATGAAATGCGAGAGATATTTACAAATGTTTCACCTGATCTAAATGGGAATGTATTACTTTCAATATCCACAGCTGATACCAAAAAGAGCTACTTTCAGAACAGTGTGGTGAACAGAATATTTATGTTAACGTTTATATTTCAGGGTTAACACTCATCGAGAGAATAAACGTAGTAGTGATGATCTAAAGATTGTTATTGTTTATTAAATAAGGACTTTGAATGAAATATTAGTTTATTAGAGTACAATAGTCGATTTAGAAACATCGGATATTTTTTAATAGCAGATGATTTTTAATTCCTAGAGCAATTATATTTTACTAAACATTTAAATACAAAAAAAATCCATTTAAAATAATAATTTTGTGAAATATTTTGCCTGGCAACTATCCAAATCTAATTGGGTCCACACAGTTCTACACATGCATCAAATATAAATAATAATGACTGCTATGTGTGAGAAACTTTTGAACCGCATCAATCATCGGCGTTCTAAATAGTTCTGGGTATTAATTATAAATCAACCACAAAAGTCTGACTATAACAAACTATGTTAGCAATATTTCAAGCTCTCAGTGTGAGTTATTAAAAGTGATACACGTATGAATAATTGATGGTAATACACGTTTTCAATTTAGGTCTTAGAAAGCCTAAGTTTGTATTTTAACTTGTTGTTTTTACGGTTTATATTAAATTGTCATCGATTGCTCATTTTACGTGTCTGATGACACATATTACCAAAAAGGTTTCTAGTAAGAGGAAACTTGTTTTATGTTTACTTAAAACCGAATATTAGAAGCAATACATAGTAATTTGGTACAAAGAAAATCAACCCTCATTATTCCAGGAGAGGGTTGCGCCATATGAGAAATAATTGAGTGAAGCAAGGCCTTGTTACCAAGAAGAAGTTAAGTAGTTAAGTGATTTTTTTCGTCATTAGAAGAAAAGAAAAGTTCACCTCCTCAGTTTAAACTACAGTGAAGAACGACTTGAAGACTACGGAACAAAAAACTTCTATTCACCTCATTGAAGAAGCTTAACCCATTGGCTTACCTGAAATTTGCCACCTGACAAACCGTTCAGTTTCCTAAGAAAAATTACATAAATGTAGACTTTTACTAAAACTGTCACTATAGCAACAATTATTGCTCAATTTACTTAATTTTTGCACTAATATTTAGAGAAATAAATTATCTACAAGAAGAAGATACTTTTTACAGCATTTATGTATGGTAAATATTATATATATATATCATATATATATATATACATACATACATACATACACACACATATATATATATATATAGTTTATAAAAACATTAATTTTAAAAGGAGTTACATGTAAAAAACAAAAAAATAATAATGTTTCAGCCCAACAACTATTATGTACTTGTGGGTTATTTATTTTTTTACATGAAAATAAAAAATGTTAGTGATACATTTATATTTGACCTAGATATATCATATTTTCCAAAATCATATTTTTCCTAAATTTGACTAAGTTTCCCCAATGATGGGCATATGCATAAAAAATACATACAAACAAAAAATGAAAACAAGTTAAAACAACAAATAAACAAAAAAGAAAAATTAAAAATTTTTTTTTATAAAAAGTGCTATCCCGAGTATACTTGGGGTTGCACGTCCGGGCTACTTTTGGCGGCCACGAGTATACTCGGGGTTGTGAGCCAATGGGTTAATATTACAAGGCAAAAAAGTATTACTGATATTGTTAACTAGTTGTTTGTACTTCTAATAGATTGTAATGGTAATCCAAGTTTAGCCAGCTTTTAGTGGTTGCCATCAGTTAGTTTGTATGGGGCAGAACCAAATATTCTTTAGATTTTTGACATATTTGAAGTCAAATAACGATTAATTAAAGAGTTTGAATTTAACTTAAATTAGTTTTAGTTTGTTTAGTTTATAATTGGACCAATTACAATTGTTTGTATTTACATTGCATTCTAATTAAGGTTCTCTGTTGTTTGTGTATAGCACTATGAAATTCAGTTTCTACTTTAACATTGACTATAACTGAAGGAGTCATCCCATCTATAAGGCCCACTTTTAGTGTTAGCCAGAATTTGAAGTGGACGTAGTTTGATGTCAACTATTTATTTGAGTTACTTATGTTAAATTGTAATATATCTCCACCCCAAAAAGTAATTAATAATGAACTTAGGTTTGCTTCCTGACATGCCAATTGTTGTATCATCCCTTCCTTGAGAGAATAAGTAAGATTTTGCGGAAGAATACTCTGTTGGTGATTAGTGTAACAATGTCCTCTTTGAATCCCGGCACACACAAAATTAAGGGATGGATTTTAAAATGACAATGAGAAGTCATCTTCAGCATTTATAGTCAATAATATTACCATGTCATCATAAATCCCATACACACGAAGTATTCTTACTACTGACATTTACATATATAGAGAAAACACAAATATATTAAATATATATTTGCCATATGGTGCCCGTAAAACAATCGTTAATCAGAAAAATTTTCAAATCTAAAACATAATATTCTTCCCCCTAACAGCACATGTTTAGTTATTGTTTTGTACCAACGACCATAACATTAGTTCCCTATAGCAAACCAATTAGTTTCATTGTCAACATACCATAGGATTTTTTAATGGTTCATATGGTCATACGGTGAACAATATTTTAAATAAAAATACAGTTATAGTTCATTTACAGAATGTTATCATTGTATCTACCGTAAAACGTGACACAAAAGTGAATACAAATTAACAACTCTTGTATAACATTAAGTCTTACGTCGAAAAAAATTTGAAAAGATTAGGTGGCATCAGTTAAATAATCACCGAACTGCTCATATTCATTCACAAAAAGGCAAACAACGAAAGGTACCAGCTATTCAAACTTAGGGCATCCCCTATCTACCCTATAGATCTTACTGGCTTATGAGAAACCCACTCACGGAGTAAAAATCAGAGGCCAAAGTGTATACTGTCAATCGAGCCGTAAGTATAAAAAATTGGTTGTTAACATCAAAACAATCTATCATAAATATCGTTGTTTGTAACCAAATAAATTTCCATCGAAGCCAAATAAATATTATCTTGTATGTGACCTAAAATCACCGAAATTACTTGTATAAAAGTATTTCAGTGATTAAATTAGTTTTTTCACATTTAACAAAGGCCGCACTCTTAGATTACATCATTTTCATTAGGAATCTCAAGGTGAGGTGCACTATATTTCATTTAGATTATTTAGCAGATCAATAAATAAAATACCCCCATCGCAGCAAACCTGCGTACTCAGCGAATTTCCAATGCATAATATATGTCTTAATACCATATAAAGCCGCATACCAAGTTTCATAAAAATATATTCATATATAAGCGATATATACAATTTTAATTATACAATAGCATTGGTGATGAGTACATAGGTTTGCTGAAACAAGGGACACAAACAATTGGTTTTTATGCAAATATAAATATAATTTAACTAGGTGAAGCCACATACCAAGTTTAATCAATATTCAATCATAAGTAAGCACTATATAACATTTTAATTATTCTCCATAAGAATAACATGGGAGATGAGTAAGCAGGTTTGCTGCAACAAGGAACTAAAAAAATGGGGTTTTATGCAAATATTAATATAACTCAACAAGGTGAAGCCACATACCAAGTTTTATTAATTTATGTTCATAATTAAGGGAGTCATTACATTTTACTTTTTCTCCATAAGAATAACATGGGGACTGAGTACGCAGGTTCGCTGCTACGGGGATAATCAACAAAAAATCAATTTTTTGTGCAAATATCAATATACCAGTACTACGTGACCCCACGTGCCAAGCTTCATCAATATACATTGATTAATAATGGAGATATCAAATTTTATTTATTCTCCATAAGGATAACATTGGACAACGTACTGTGTTTAGCACTTTGAATGTCTCTGCAACGGTTGGACGTAGAATCACAATTTAAACACCAAAATGATTGTTTTATGGAGCCTGAGTTGATTGTTAAAAGCAAATGTGAAGTTTACATTAAAATTAACTTAGGAAAAGCCAAAAACCTTTTTCCCATAAGATTAACATAGGAGATTTTATGAGCAGGTTTTTTGGATTTTCCCCGCAACCACTTAACCTAGCTTAATAATTCAAAATACCATATTATTTGTTTTTTAAGCTCTATAACATGGTCTAAACCAAAATTAAGTGTTTTAAAAATTGTTGGGTAAAAAATGCAAAAAACAGATTTTTGGAAAATTTGAAACCCCCATAAACCCCCCTTCCCATGGCCCGATTTTTCTAGTTTTTGAATTTAAAGTCATAAATGTCACTTTACACATTTGAGCCAAATTTCATCGAAATCGGACGTTTTTTACTCAAGTTATCGCATTCACGGATACATATATAGATATAAATATATATGTATATATATATATATATATATATATATATAAACGTGAACAAATAGTGTTTTAGTCATCTGGGGACCTAAAAAAAAATTTGTCATGGTCTCGGGCTAAAATCTTACCATGAGACCTACGGTAATAGCTTCTTCCCTATAGGGGAAATTCGCTAAAAGTGAGTCACTGTTTAAGACTGATTTTCTTCATGCCTAATACTGCAATTTATTAATGATCCAACTAATAATAAATAAATAATTCCTACTAACAAATAAAAATTAATATATAAACTGCAGGCAAATGATTAACTTATACGCTATTATTATTTATTCTTTAATAATCTGATTCTTTCAGAGCACAGTATACCATGTGTTCACACTAATAATTTGTTAAAACAGTACTTTAACTTGTTAAGCAAAACGTAGTGTTAACCTTTATTTAGTTATTTAGTGACAGGTTCCCATCACCAGCAACACACATTTCATTTAAAGTTTGCCAGATATAACAACACAATACTGACAGTTCAACGAACAGTTCAACTATTTGCATCACTTTACGTGAAACACACTTAACAAGGAGTGCAGTGCTCCTCTTGTGTTTGGCAGTTTGTGTCAGACTTGTATTACTTATATCAATGATATCTAATTACTAAGTAATATTAACAACAAATCTATTGCACCAAACAATTTTATTTTACTACTTAAAATCATCTCTAATAATTTAATAAATAATGGAAATTACCGCAATTTTGCTATATTATGTTGTGTTGTGTTTGTCCTTATGTATAAACAAAACGATTTACAAACTAAAAAAGAAAACTATAATTTAAAGACTATAAGGTTAAAATTTTCTGAAACAAATAGTCTCGCTGCAAAATCGTTGACTAATGTTTATATATAGTTCGTTTTCGATACTACAAGAAACGCCAAAAGAAATACTTGTGTCCCCATTTGTGCAGCTGTATCGTCAATCAGGCCTTACCGTTAGTACCGTTTTGTCTCAATTTAACAATACGATTAAAAATGTATTTCCGATTTTAACATTCATAAAAACACTCAATGTTTAAATACTTAGACATCAGAGTATAATCAACATGCCAATGCATATGTTATTAACACATTCATAGCCAATCCGCAATTTCCGAAATGGTTCGTTAATGTCCAAATGCATCTCTTTGGCTGATTGTAGCTGGTGAATGGTTGGAATCAAGTTTTTACGGTTGATCTGGGCCAAAGAAAAAACGATGCCATTCCGTAAGCATGGGAAAGTGATTATCTATGATGCACATGGCATGGAAAAAACACGCGTCCGTGTAAGTAGTGGTGAAATGCGGGGGAGGGGCCACAATCGGCGCTTTTTTCCCATGTTATTCTTATGGGGAGCCGTTTTTGCACCGACGCCAGCTCCCGCCTTACACAAGTTTCCTTGTTGGCCTATATTAATACCCAACCCTTGCCTATATTAAATATATTGTCCCCATCCCTCCTCTATATTTTTTAAAATTTTCAAAAACTATCTCTGGTGTGTTTTGTGTCCTTGGATATGTGATTGTCCTAGTGTTTTAATAAATTCTCCCAAATTAAAAAAAATACTACCACCAATTTCCTGATTTAAAATTTGGATGATTGTCGTAGTGTTTTAATAAATTCTACATATCCCAACTACGGTCGAATTAAAACTGCCAATTTTGACCCTATTTTAAAATTCATTTTAATACATCCTTTGCAGAAATCCACGAGTTCTGGCTACTTGGGAACCCGAGCCATTTGACATATAATAAATCACCCTTCCTCCTAATTACCTTCTCTACCAAATACATGTCTTTATATTTAGTCTTTAACAATTCTTCTGTATAAAATCCTCCTTTGATTATATTGCCATTCTCATCTTTCAAAATATAAGTCACAGGCTTTGTTTTCTTAACTTCTGCTATTGTAAAAAGCTCTCCCGTCCAGTTAGGGGTATATCCTTTACTAAATACATGTTTATATTTAGATATCCTTACACTATCCCCCACCTTATATCTTGGCTTTTTAACTTGTACTTTAGATGCTAACCTTTCATGTACATCTTTAGAGTTCTTAGCACTTACTTGGTTAGGCTTCATCCCTATGGATCTATGTACTTTATTATTATATATCCTTATTAACTTTGGAAGTAAATCCAACCACTTGTAACTCCCTTGTGCACTAAACTCTCTATACAACCAATTCTTTAAAGTTCTCTGGAACCTTTCCACAATAGCCGCCTTAGTTGTAGAGTAAGTGTGGTAGTGATTAATATTTAGAATTTTCATTAGTTTGGTAAAATGTTCATTAAAAAATTCTTTTCCGTTATCAGATTGAATATTTTTAACTCCCTTTGGGAGAATAGTTTTTATAGCTTCTGTGACTACAAATCCAGTTTTATTCTTTAGTGGAGCAGCATAAGCTTTTTTAGAAAATGTGTCTATTAAAGTTAAAATATATTTATTTACAGAATTCTCTCTAGCATAATTCCGCATATCTATTAAATCTATTTGAACAGTTTCGTTTATACCCAACACCTTAAAAGACCTTCTAACAAAGTTCTTTCTCGCGGGCTTATGCAATTCGTAAGCAATTTTTTCCATTTTTTATTCTTTATTTTTAATGTTAACGTATCTGCCAGTCTCTGTCGTTTCAAAAACACCTCCATTGCTACCAATTAACATACCATCACTCATTCTTTGATATACATAGTTTTTTGGCAAATATGCCTCTCCATCTAAAGTCTTAAATCCGCTTAAAGATGTAGGGTCTGCAACCAACAATTTAGGATTGTACATCATCAAATCGATTTCATTATTGTCTTGCATAAATTTATTAGTTTTATTGTTAAACCTTAAAGCATGTGATTTTAAACAAATATCAAATTTAATATTGTCTTGTCTAAAAGTTTTAATATTATCGTCATACCTCAAAACCTGCGACATTAAACAAATATCACTCCTATCTTTGCCTTCAGGTACATTCTTTATTAATTTGTCCTCTGCATCCCACATATCGCTATCTAATGTTAATACATTATAATATTTATCCCCCTGTTTTATTATGCTTTTCTCACCTTTTGTTAATATTTGCTTAACAACAGCCACATCATTTGGCAATGTTCCAGGTAAAATGTTTGTTAATTGCTTATTTTTACCATCAAATTTAAAACCGTCTAAAGTCAGAGTCTGATGTTTTGTAACACAATCGTTCTCATCAACAGCGGGTTTAACACGAACTAGCCTTTTATTATTAAAATCCCAAAAGTTTAGATCCATTTTTGGTACTTGAGAGACGTTTACAACATCATCGCTTTCTTTACCAGCCAACAAATTACTAATCTTTCGCTTTTTGGCATTCCAAATACCATTCTCCGATTCCAAAAATTCATAATTATTTTTGTCTTGTACAAAGACACCATCTTTTCTTATTAAAGTTTGCTCTAATGTGGGTACATCGGTTGCGCTTTCACCTCGTTTAACATTAGTAATTTTGCGTTTATTAGCGTTCCAATTATTACTCTTGGATTCTAAAAACTTATATTTAGTATTACCTTGTACAAAAGCATCACCTTTCCTAGTTAACGTCTGCCCCAAAGTCGATACATCATCAGTAAACTCCCCACCTTTAACATTACTAATTTTATAATTTAAAGCATTCCAACCATCATCTTTTAGATTTAAAGTAGTTTCTTTAAAACTTCTAGCTTCTGGTTTACTATACGGGTTATATACGCGATAAAATTTATCTATCATCTTTTTATTTAATAAACAATTCCACTTTCCCTCAATTCTTCTATGATAGAATCTATCTCATTATCCACTCCAGAATTTCCCGCCAATCGGCTTAACCAAAGCAGTCTTAACCTATCTACAAGCTCATTAGGATCGTCCCAATAAACATAGTCTATTTTATTACCAGTTACCTGCCTTAAACCTTCACCAACAGTCTTAAACAGGGGTTTAATTATATTAAGATATTTAGTGTGTTTATTACTTGACATCGCCGCACCTGGTTTATAACCCTTTAAATGTGCATTTGTAGCTTCCAAAATCTCTTTATAATTTTGCAAATCAGCCTGACTATAGTTTACGGGTTCTTTTAAAGTTAACAATTCCCACAATCCCTTTGTCCCTTTATAAATTTTTTCTCCAACTGTAACATCATCATTGGCAATTTGAACTTCCTGATTCCCAACAAAAAATTTATTTCCTTCTCGCCTAATACCATATGTGGTGTCTGTCATACTACTTCTACTAAGGTAATTTCCTAAATAGTCTGATGCTAAAAGACCAAAATCTAATTTGTGTGGTGTTATCTGTGTTATTCTTGGTATTCTAGACGGGGTCTTTTCTAAAATCATTGGGAGAACTGGCCTCTCTGTTTTTGTGGCTAAATTTTTTAATTCTTGCAAAGGCTCTATTAACGGTTGGAATGTTTGGAACCTCTCTTCAGCCTCTAGAAATTTACCACGTTTTAACGCCCTATATTTTTCTCTTATTTGTTTTGCAGACTCTACCAATTCTTGTTGAATATTTGTTTTCATTTTATTTACATTTTATTTATCTCATTTGTCAAAGGATTATACTCAAACACTTTATCGTGTATTATTAGGCAATATGCAGATGTGTTTGAAGGGACATTTTCTGCAGTTTCAATTTCTAATTTAATATCTACAACCCCCTCTTTGACTGATTCATTCTGCCTAGAACAATCTATTACAATTAGAGGATATTTCTTTATAAAGTCAGCTCTGTTAAACATAGGATCGGGGACGGTGTTGTAGTAACTCTCCCTAAACCTCACAAACATCTCATAAGCTTTAGAGGCATCTCCATTTTCAAAGTCGAGTTTTAAATCACTATAAGGATAATATTCAGAGTTTAAAAACACTTTGATATTTTTCAATTTACAGTGATCAAATTCATCAGTTCTTTTTCGTGCACTGTTGTCCCTACCTGTTTGGAAACCAAATATAATATACCTGGGCTTCTCCAAACTCGAAGACGTCTTAACTGACCATGTATGTCTCTTGGTTTCGGGGTATGATGGGAGTTCGTGTAGCTCCAAACTTCTAAATGCAATTTGCAAATTTTTATTTTGCAATAACATCTTTTGTAATTGAAGCTTCTCCCCATCAGATGGTACCACATGCGGCATCACCCACTGAATCGATTTAAGTGTAATTTTAGGAATAGGATCGACACCAGTTGGAGCATTAGATGTTGTTAATATACAATTTAAGTCGTTTTTGGATCTTTTCAACACCAATTCTTGTTTAACATTTACTAAAACCTTATTAAAATCCTCAAACACACCCATTAACAGCTCTAACGGGACACAAGTACTAAACTTGCCGCTTTTATGGAACTCCTTTAAATTTTCATCAGAATCAAATGCTACATTTGACAATTTAGTTGTTTTATTGTAAGAGCACAATATTTTCATAAGACTGGAAATTCCCGGATTTCTTACAATATCTATTTCTTTACCAGCAACTTCGTATCTAATTTCGTCAAATAAGAATGCAAATGCATTATTTATAAAATGTCCTTTATCATGATTCTCTATTTCTCCTTTAATATACAGATAACTCCTACATGGGAGTGTTAGTAAATCTTGATTATTTATGCATATTCGAATTTCATCGGAATTATTTATTGCTAAAGTGTTGTGTGGAACATAGGAGTGATTTGTAATTTTAACCAAGCTATCGTCGTATTGGAATTTTCCTGTAACGTCTAGAAAATCTTCCATTTTTATTAATTGAAAATTTTAACTTCAACCCAATTGATCGCAGAAACCTGGCATTTTGCACACTCAGTCCGTTCTTGTAAATTCTCATATCTTTTTTATATGACAAGTAATTGTAGTTTCTTCTTTATTAAAGTCAATTGGCTTGTCGTGTTGATCTGCAAATGTAATGCTAACAACATCTAAACTTCTCTTATTTACAGGAAAGTATATAATATTTCTGAGAACCTCAATAATTTTGTAGCCGGGAGGAGCTTCTGGGTAAAAACTGTGTATGGTGTGTGATTTGTCACCATTTAAATAAGACCCATTCGCAATATTACATTTTACTCTAATCACATTTACATTATTTATGTTGATTTTATTTACAGATTTAAACGCAATATCTGGAGTAGAAAATCCTTTAAATCCCAATAATTCAGACCCTAAACACGGTTTTGTAAAATCAAACACATGGCTAGAATGTAATGTGGCTTTCATAGTTTTATTATCGGCTATAAGTACAAAATCTGGGAGTTGCTTTTGAATTTCCTTCGCAAGCTCAAACACTTCGTATGTACCTTCAGCAATTTCAATTACATTTGCGGCTTTGTGATCGTAATAATACACATCCTCACCCTCGTCTATAGTTAATTTTGTGTCTTTAAGTTTATTTAATTTTGGAACTAGCCCTTTGTAAAATATAAGTTTGACTTTTGTATTAATTAATGCTACTTTATTTTGTATAATAACTTCAACTTTACCAGCTAATGCCCGGTTTAATTCGTCAATTGTGACCTCCCCTTTTGGGGTTGTAATTTTGTGCATTTTGTAATATGTCAAAGTATTTAGAGGTGTTTTAACATTAAATATAGAATTATAACTTTGAAAATCTACCAGTCCAATTACATAATCACCATTTAATTCTATAGGAGGAAAGAACACAGACTTCAACTCTGGCTCTGTACCTGTAAATGTTATAGTAAATGAATCCATTTTTATAAACTAAAATTTTTCAGAAATGATAAACATAAAATTCCACAAATGGAACTGTTTAAATCTTGTATTTGATCAGTTGTATAGTAAATTTTAGATGGTACAAAATATTCAATTACCTCTTTTGGAGGCTGTATTCCGAATGGGTCAAAATATATTACAACATCTTTATTTTTACGATATGCTGTCCAATGTGTGCCCCTGTCACTGTCTAAATTAATAATTCCACATTCTCTTACTTTTGGTTTCTGTTTTCTTAGCTCGTTTTTTAGGTACACTCCTCGAAAGTGAGGCACGTCTCTTGCGGCCTCTAACAGCTGAAAGTTGTCCATCTTTTTTATTAAATTTTAATCCCATTCCCATTTTTGCCTTGGCCTTCATCAAATTTGTCACTGCATAAGCTGCTGCTTTTTCGGCTAGATTGGCGTCCTTTGCCGAAACCCTAGTCCAAGCCTGGTCCGCTAATCTCATATCTGCCTTGTTCCGGGCGGCTGTATCAGGATTATTCATGTAGAATATGTCGTGCTCTTTACAATAAGAGTCTAGCTTATTTTTTGGAGGTACATTTCTGGCTAAATTTTCACGCACGTTAGTTCCAGGTCCACACCATTTATAATTTCCAGGCATGTGGAGAGGGGAAGGAAGGTTGTTTATAAGGGTATTTAACAAGCCACGGCCTCTATATGGCTTTAAGAATAATCCCTTACCTTGGACCTTTTTACACTTTCTCTTTGCCATTTTTATTATATAAAAAATGTCATTTATTCAACAAAAGAACAAATTTAAAATAGCACATAAAGAAATACACCATTTTTATTATATAAAAAATGTCATTTATTCAACAAAAGTACAAATTTAAAATAGCACATAAAGAAAATACACCAAAGAAGTTGGGTCTATTTCCTAATAATATTCGCTGTCTTATAATAGGGCCCAGTGGTTCGGGGAAGACTGTTGTAATTTATAACTTAATTGTAAAAAAACAAGGATTAAAGTTTACAAATTTATATATAATATCCAAATCTTTAGAACAAGAAAAATATAAAAAAATAATTGAAATATTGCGTCTGTGTGATGAAGTTAAATTACACACATATTCAAACTGTGAAATCACACCAAATGATGTAGAATCACACTCAATAGTTGTATTTGACGACATAAATAGTCCAAATATCACACAATTTTTCTCAATGGGCAGACACAAAAATATTAACAGTTTTTACTTGTGTCAATCTTACAGTAAAGTAAACAAACATTTACGTGACAATGTTAATTTCCTAATATTATTTAAACAAGACGATTTAAATTTAAAACATGTGTATAACAATCATGTGGGAAATGATTTTTCATTTAACCAATTTAGAAATCTCCGCCATCAATGCTGGGATAGGTCTAAATATGGCTTTTTTGTAATAGACAAGGAAAGGCCAAAGAATAATGGGAAATATAGATTTATGTTTGACCAATTTTATAATGACCAAGGGCAAGGGTGTTGATGCCATCCAGAATAAACCTCTTGTCGTCATCAAAAGAGAGTACCTTTTTGTTCATCGTTAATGTTTGAAGATGGTGGTTTGTGGATTTAATTCTTGTAACATTCTCATAGTAATCTTCCCCGGTTGCAAGACAGTGTAAGTAATGTTGGTGTCTTAAGAGATGTTTAACTGTGGCGTTGTCAGCTCCCTTTGCCTTTTTAACCTCTAGCTCATTTTGATTTTCTTTTTTGTATAACCATTGTAAAGGAATGAAAGAGTATAATTTTGGCCTTAAACCACAATATTCATACATAATTTGACCATTTAATTCGTCTTTAAACTTGCCCGTAACTTTTTTATTTTTATCAGAGTATAAGAAATGGTCTTTACTATATGCAGAGGTGTCGAAACAGTCCAAGTCACTTTGTATTTCCTTGTAAAAGTCCTCTGTTACTATAGAATAAACAAGGCTGTCTGTGTCTGTCATTAAGACCTTTTTATTCTTAAATTTTGACATATAATTATAGTGGAAATCATGCATTATTACTTTACTGATATCCAAAATGGTCATTCCTAAATATATTGGTTTATCAAACTTTACAATTAATTTATTTAAATGCACAGCATGCAAATTGTTATCGAACATTTTGCTACAGTCAAACCTTGGCTTTGTAACGTATTTTGTTAACTTAGACTCGTCTACAAGATGCATATCACGAAACTTGCGTTGGTTCATAATTGTTCGACCAAAGAGACTGTTATTTAACAGTTTGTAAAAGTCTTTTTCAAAATCGTGTTTAGCTTTTTGTCGCTTTTCAATATTAAAATTAATATAGGGCGCAAGCCATTTTGATTGTCTGAATTTTAAAATTCTGTGGTATTTTGTAACTACCAAACCCAGTTCTTCGTATTTTTTTAGTGCTTTATAATGTAAAATATATTTAGTTTTGTCATTTAAATTTGGTATTAATTTTCCATTCATTTTTTCTGGTGCGAGCGGGTAGTCATTATGCAAATCGCGTAAACTTTTATCGTATTTTAAATCAACTTCCAAAATAAATCCAAAGTTTTCATTTTGATTGTATTTATAATCTTTCTCATTTGTCCATCTAAAGCCATCAACGGGCAACGACTCACACATTGCTGTAGAGTATAGCGAGTTGCAGTCTAAGTATACAAGATAGGTGCTTTCTTGATTTGGGTCATAATGTTCGCCCATGTACTTATTATTGGTTTTAGCGTAGCGCGTGGAAATCATACTTACACCGCCTCTAATGGCATGTTCTATAAACAAATGCATGTCAACATCACGAAATAATTCTAATTTTATGCCGGTCATTCTAAGACACGCCTCCCATGTTAGTCCAGGCAGTGAGTACATATGAACGGGGTCGAGTTTATAATCCTTTAAACATAAGTCCCTAAATGTCTCAAACACATCAGCCAATAACAACACATCTGTTTTAAGGTATAAATCGTGATATTCTTTTAAATTCTTTATATTAAAATGATTCCATACGTTTTTAGCATGTTCATATTGTGCAGGAGATATACATTCTTTAGTTAGACTGCTGTAAAATGCCTCTATGGGTGGGAGGGGCTCTAAAAACTTTTCTGGTCCTGTCATGTATTCGTACGGAAATTCACCCTTACGTTGTAGTAGTGGATTGTCTATAAATCTAAATGTATTTAAATTGGAAGCTAATTTGCTTAAGGGAAGAGACAAAAAGTTGTAGGAATCCAAAAATACCAAATCATCAACAGAGAACGAAATATACTTTTCCATATCTTTGGCTATGCAATTCAATTTGCGATTGAATTTTCCCAAGTGTTGCATTATTAAATGACCATCGTAGTTTTTATGATTGTGGAAGAATACTGGAATTTTCTTGGTTACTTTATAGTTTAAATTGCAAGAGTTGTGGGAGGGCCCCCTGAACTCGCCTGTTAGGTGGCAGTGGTCGCGCACTTTATCACACAGTAACGGCTGTTGGCATATGTGGCAGTGTGTAGAGTTTTGGAATAACATCTCTTGCTCTGGAGTCATTACAAGGGGAACATATACTCCCATGTGACTTTTAATAAAGTCATAAGTTTTAAATAACTTTTCGAAAAACACATCCATCACATTTTCACCACTGTACAACTCTTCGTAAATAATTTTAGAATCTCTCACCACAACATAAGCAAATCCAGAAGGAGTGTGTTTGCCACAGTTTATAAAACATTCGAAATCTGCATAAATCACAAAGGGAGCTTTAAGTTTCTATTTGTAATTCGTAAATTGTAGTGTATCTTTTTTAGACATTTGTACTCTTTGGGCATCAAAGGTTTTACAATATGTTGTGTGACGTTCCAATATATCTTTGGTGCAAAAATGTTGCAAACAGAACTTGCAAAAATATTTCTTATTATTGTCTTTTGTAGAATTAAACATTAACTTATCAAAATCACGAATTAAACAGTAATGTGATTTCCGACCCTGTTGTAGAAGCAGCAGGTTGACGTGCGTATTACTATTTAGTTTAGTTATTCTCAATGGATATATTAATTGTCCTTCAATTCCATATACATTAACACTTATGTTATTTTGTTTTTCAAATTTATCAATGTCGGATATTTTTACGGGATATTTTATATTTGACATATTCAACTGACTTTCATAGGGTTCGTAGTAAAATACTCGATTTGCATGTTCTCCATGATTCCTTGGTTTCAAGCTTGCTAAAATACTCCACACGAAACATTTATTATCACTATTTTTAATATTTAAAACAGCGTGTTTTGATTTTATATTTTCTGGTGTAGGAATGTATGAGTTGGGAGTTAGGGGTTTAAACTTGTAAACATGCAGCTGCCAGTATTTAGTATGGTCATATATCCATCCACTGCCTTGGGCTTGATACTTGTGCATGGAGGTATCGATCTTAAAAAGTGCTTCTTTAATTTGAGTTTTTAATTGTGCTTTCTCAATTGATAAAGTAGTTAAACTTCGAAAATCAGCAATACATTCTTTGTCAATGATTAAATCACCATTATTGTCCACCGAGTGTTTGATGAACTTTACCCTCCTAATAAGAATCCATTTGATAGGTAGGGGACAAGATTGAAGAGTGTCTAATACTTCCACAGATTCACCGTTAAAAATATACAACTTGTAAGGTCGTTTGTCACATCGTAGGTGGTGTCGGGGTTTGTTCCGAGTGATGACTCTCTTACACACATTACAACTATCATGTTTTTCTAGCATATGCGCTTTAAAATGATTGTTATTATCAAATATTTGATGGCATTTTTTACAAATTTTAGGAATAACTTTGTGAATGTTACGATAGTGTCTGATTAAATTACCTCTTTTGGAGCAGGGCGCGGAGCACATCGCACAGGATAACATGTTCGATGTAAATAAGTTTTGAGATGACATTACTCTGCTTTTTATAAACAAAAATTACCATTTTTTAAATTAGACAAAAATTATGTAAAGATGTGTGAAACCAGCGTTTGGACTGGATACGTATTCACACTGTACAATATCATTTTATAAATAAAACTGCCAACTATCAATCTACATATTCAATTAGAACAGATAATTTAATATTTAAAGTCTAAAATTCAAAACATATTTTACTTGAGAATTTAATGGAAATCTATTTTAAAATTTGTAAATGCAGTCACATTCGAAATATGATTTACAAATGGATATTTAAATATGGAAACCTTAAAATTTGGAAATGGTGAATTGGAGATTTACAAATATTAGGCTATTTCACAATTTTCGGATTGATTAACGGTTGTGATTGTCCCTGAAGACACCACCTTAGCTACAACTACCGTCGCTAACACTCCCAGCTAACCGAAGTCCTAGGTGTGAGACGTGGAGAGGTGAGCCGTGACGCCGAGACGTCCGGTGGAGAGGTGAGCCGTGACGAGTCCAGTGCCGGTGGAGAGGTGAGCCGTGACGAGTCCAGTGCCGGTGGTGACGTCATCTGGTGCCGGTGGTGACGTGTCAGTGGTGAGATGTCGTGTCACTGGTGGTCTTGTAGAACAATAGTGCTGTGTGTTGTCTATGGCTCCTTATATACACGTCGAGAGGCCGGATTTTTCAATTTAACCAGGAAATTACCTCACATTGGCTGGACTTTCAACCAGGAAATTACCTCTATGGTAAGTGGAAATTCTGGTCAATGTGACGCATGCTTGCACATGACCGACTTTAGTGTGTCAGTGTGTCAGTGAGCGGTGGATTGTTGCGTGTGCCATGGCGTCATGGTTAGTGGGCAGCGGTGCGGATTGTTGCGTGTTTTAATTAATCAGTTGGCAGTTTTAATTCGACTGTAGTTGGGATTTATTAAAACACTACGACAATCATCCAAATTTTAAATCAAGAAGTTGGCGGCAGTATTTTTTTGTGAATTTGGGGGAATTTATTAAAACACCAATAACACATCCAAGTTTTAAACAAATCAGACATAAACACCAGAGATAGTTTTTGAAAATTTTAAAAAAATATAGAGGAGGGATGGGGACAATATATTTAATATAGGCAAGGGTTGGGTATTAATATAGGCCAACAAGGAAACTTGTGTAAGGCGGGAGCTGGCGTCGGTGCAAAAACGGCTCCCCATAAGAATAACATGGGAAAAAAGCGCCGATTGTGGCCCCCCCCGCATTTCACCACTACTCGTGTATCATATCTGATTCATGTGGCAGTGAACGTGTTTTAACAGGTATTTATAGATATAAATATTTTATTATAATAAAGTCTTAAGCGCTAGCAAAAAAATAAACTTAGAATAAATTATAGGTAAATTTTATGAATTAGTTTGGCAACAGACAAGTCCTTTTTAGTTGTTTGTAATTTATATATGAGTAGAGAGTATTTGGAAATGCAATGACATAAACAAATTAAGTTTTACAGATACAGTATTAAATTAGTTAATTAGTTTAACTGGAAATCACTGACAGTGGACTGTAGAATAATGAGTAGCATTGCAATTAAGTAGTCGGATTACATTATAAGCAATGCATTTTTCTGTAATAAAAACATTAAATATATGTGTCATTGAACAAATTACAATACGATAAATATGATGTAACAAAGTTAAAATAATATCAAATGGGTTTCACGTCGCTTTTAAAAGGCAATTCATAATAACAATAAGCTAAAGAGGTTTACGATAAAGTTGGTCTTTTGTGAGGCTGTGAACAAAGGACAAATAAAGGTGAATAAAGGTGTTGCTGGGTTGGCAAAGAACAAAGAGGATTACCACAAATAACTTCTCACTCCATTAATCATCTATTGAACAGTTAGTTGAAAATAACGATTTAAAAAAGTCCTTCATCCACAGTAAAATAAAAAGTTTTTTAGTCAACAGTTAAAATTATTTTGTAAGTGATACCAAACAATTTCAAATAAGGAATAGCCAGCTTGTTACAATACTTTTATATTTAAATTACCAAAACTCTGAAATAATTTTTAACTAAAAAGTAAAACTATACCTTCAAATACATTTTTCGTGATTGTTCTTCAAAATCAGCTGATAAAAAACTTAGTTGAAACGCTTAAGTTGTTATTTCCTTCGAAAAAATTATTATTTTAGTTTTCATTTTCGCCCTTGGGAAAAAACTGATTTGATGACACTTTTTGGTTGAGGTTAAAGTATCAGCTGTTGATATAAATTTAACTCATTATTTAACATGTAAACAATGAAAACTTGTGTAGCAGCTGGTTGTTTAGAGTAACAATATCAATATGGAAGCAAACTTAATGGTAAAAAAGTTAACAAAATTTAGTCTTTGCGAAATTTTTATCTTAATATTGTTTGCATTATGACGAAAAATATAGTTCATCGCTAGGACCAAAAGTGTCTTTTTGATCCTTGCTCATTTTCCAGCCTCGGCCGTAAAACCTGAGCTCTCACTGGAAAGCTTTCCTTTAGGTCCTAGTGATGAAGTATACGATTTGGTCATACTGCTTCAAAAACAGCTGTTTTCTACTCATGCATTGAAATGCTTAAGTTGTTATTTTTATTCCTTTGAAGTTTTGATGATAATTTTCGTTCTTGGAAAAAAAAATTCGATGACTGTTTTTGGCCAAAGTCATCAGTTGTTAAATATGAATTGGACGGAGTATTCTACATGTAAACAATAAAATCTTGATTAATTCAAGTAGCAATGTCAAGATGGAAGCAAACTTGTAATAGTAAAAAAGAAAAACAAATTTTTTTATTTGTATTTGCAGTATGAAGAAAAATATAGTTTATCACTAGGACCAAAAGTGGCTTTTCAATCTTTGGGCATTTTTAGTGAATTTCCTTTGGAAAGTGAACTATTAGCATGACCCGCATGGTGAAACTTAAGCCCGGGACCACCATAGAAGTTCCTAACGTGACCCCCTGAACACATTTTGGGGGGTCGTTCAAAATTGTATATATATATATATATATATGTGTGTTTGCACTCTAGCGGTCGCATTTTTTGTCCGATTTAATTAAAATTTGGTAGGGACATTCCTTTCTTTAATCAGTTAGACGAGTTTGTTGGGCAAAACAATCGGAAAACTCTAAACCCCTTTTTTTGGGGATTAATTTTTCAAATTTCAAGTTTTTGGGCCCAAAAAGGGTCATAAAAGCTCCAGATGTAAGATCAATGCATGTTTTACATAACACATGCATAAATAAAGGAGGTGCCTCCTTTTGGATGGGAATTAGAGAGGCGAAAGTTTTAAGCCCTCTCTCGTCATTCTAGCATAATTATTTACCGAGTTATTAAAGAAAATGTGTATCGACTAAACACAGTACGTTGTCTTATGAGGATTTTACACTAGAAAAGCCTGTTATTCCATTGTTAGAGTACTTTTATCATCCCCAGCAACCTCACACCTACTTTCAAGCCTGTCTGGACCTTCTCCTAACCTTATAATGTGCAAAATTGTATTCCCAGCTTTGCAAGTAAATGAAACCAGGAGTATCAGAACAGCCAAAAAATCAATGTTTTCAGATTTCAATAAAAATTGGACAAATGTATTTTTTTACACTTATTTTGAGTTTTAAAAGTTGTTATGTAGAAATTCACTTCCCTCACGTAAGCGTGCTGCGTGCGAACTCGTTAAACTTGTACTAGTATCGAAAAGCTTCATCTTTTGGCCATAATGACAAAATGTACTATTGTTTGCCAAGACAAGGATTATGAACAAACAAGTGAGCAGTATAGTTAAATGAAGTCACTCTAAAAAATATCTAAGCGGTTAATCTTCTTAAAACTTTATCATTCAAAACAACTTTGCAGCATTGTCTGAGTCCTTAGGGACTAGGACTAATTCAATCGGAATTCACGAACATATAAATATTGACGTTTCATCGATTAATGGATGATATAATACATATTTAACTATTTAATTTTGAATTTTATTCTATTTCTATCGCGCCTTTCATTTGGCAGATAGACTTTGTATAAGTTGACATCATTTGTTTTCTAACTACGAATTTGTCATTAACAGAGGATACAATTAAATCGATATAGGTTTAATAAAAGAAATAAGTTACATATTGTTGTCTGATTGTAATAAAAGTACCTGGGGGCTGAGGCTTTGCTCGGGGGAAGGCCTGTCAGTTTGCTTAGATGACTTCGTGTAATATTTCACCACTTCCCCCTACTGATAATCAGATTTGTTTAACTCATTTGCCTCTTTTCTAAATTTTTAAGGTCTCTCCAGTTGTTATTTATAGCTAAATGTCCCTTTGATTTATTTTACTACTTTATATATGTAATCTTCACTCAAATCTTTTAATCTCTGCTCTCTGGAAACCACAGGTTAATAATCATAAACAACTTGAGTATTACCATTGACCATAAATACTGAAGTAGACATCTCATTACCATTGTAAAATGTGTCCCTAGTTTTGTGTATGCCAGGATTGAAAGAGGTCGTAGTTTACAATAATCACCAACAGAGTATACTGCTGTCAACTATTACTTATCCTCTCAAGGAGGGGATAGTACAACAGTTGGTGTGTCAGGAAGCAAACATAAGTTGATTATCACTTGCTTTCTGGGGTGGAGATATTTTAAAAGTTAACGTAAATAACTAAAATAAAAAGTTTACAGCAGAACAATCTGTCGGTGACCCAATCAAACTACTTCAATTTTAAATTCTAGCATACACTAAAAGAGGGACAGCTGGGCCATATGGATGGGATATCTCCTTCAGTATTTATAGTCAATGGTATTACTTTGACAGTTCCCTGGTTGATCATGAACAGCTGTTACAATTCTTTTGTTTTGATATGAAACTCCATAAGCCCAGTGTTAATTTTTTAACTTTTCATTTTAGTTTTTTTACATTATTTGATTTTTCCTGGGGACGAGGCCTGTCTAGAACTTATTTTTATCCCAGAAATGAGTTATTTCGAACATTGAAGGAAATCGTCGGAAGCCTTGATGTGGGCCATTACCACTAATGTGCCTGATCACAGCTGGTTGTGGCTTGGGACAAATGTTGCACAAAATGTGTATCCTACAACAACGACACTACACCACTCCAACAACATAAGAGGCGGTTGTATCACTAATGTGAACATCCCAGGAGCCTTGATGTGGGCCATTACCGCTAATGTGCCTGATCACAGCTGGTTGTGGCTTGGGACAAATGTTGCACAAAACGTGTATCCTACCACGACACTACACCACTCCAACAACATAAGAGGCGGTTGTATCACTAATGTGAACATCCCAGGAGCCTTGATGTGGGCCATTACCGCTAATGTGCCTGATCACAGCTGGTTGTGGCTTGGGACAAATGTTGCACAAAATGTGTATCCTACAAGAACGACACTACACCACTCCAGCAACATAAGAGGCGGTTGTATCACTAATGTGAACATCCCAGGCGCCTTGATGTGGGCCATTACCCCTAATGTGCCTGAACACAGCTGGTTGTGGCTTGGGACAAATGTTGCACAAAATGTGTATCCTACCACAACGACACTACACCACTCCAGCAACATAAGAAGCGGTTGTATCACTAATGTGAACATCCCAGGCGCCTTGATGTGGGCCATTACCGCTAATGTGCCTGATCACAGCTGGTTGTGGCTTGGGACAAATGTTGCACAAAATGTGTATCCTACAAGAACGACACTACACCACTCCAGCAACATAAGAAGCGGTTGTATCACTAATGTGAACATCCCAGGAGCCTTGATGTGGGCCATTACCGCTAATGTGCCTGATCACAGCTGGTTGTGGCTTGGGACAAATGTTGCACAAAATGTGTATCCTACCACAACGACACTACACCACTCCAGCAACATAAGAAGCGGTTGTATCACTAATGTGAACATCCCAGGCGCCTTGATGTGGGCCATTACCCCTAATGTGCCTGAACACAGCTGGTTGTGGCTTGGGACAAATGTTGCACAAAACGTGTATCCTACCACGACACTACACCACTCCAGCAACATAAGAAGCGGTTGTATCACTAATATGAACATCCCAGGTGCCTTGATGTGGGCCATTACCGCTAATGTGCCTGAACACAGCTGGTTGTGGCTTGGGACAAATGTTGCACAAAATGTGTATCCTACAACAACGACACTACACCACTCCAACAACATAAGAGGCGGTTGTATCACTAATGTGAACATCCCAAGAGCCTTGATGTGGGCCATTACCGCTAATGTGCCTGATCACAGCTGGTTGTGGCTTGGGACAAATGTTGCACAAAACGTGTATCCTACAACAACGACACTACACCACTCCAACAACATAAGAGGTGGTTGTATCACTAATGTGAACATCCCAGGTGCCTTGATGTGGGCCATTACCGCTAATGTGCCTGATCACAGCTGGTTGTGGCTTGGGACAAATGTTGCACAAAACGTGTATCCTACAACAACCACCACACCTCCCTCCTAGAGCAACCTAAGAGGTGGTTGTATCCTTCAATAAAGTGGATACTACAGTGAAGACTTTAGGGAAAATGTAGGTGGTTTTAGGCGTGTACAGCGTGCCTTTAAAATCAAATCTAATATTTTGAATATTTTCTAATATTTTTTTAATATTTTGAAATATATGAATTGATATATGTTTAGTAGTTAAACATTCTAAACGTTGGATATTTATTACTGTCCGTTGTATTAAATCGCTCTACTTCTAATGACTAGCCTAAAATAGTAGGTACACTCTACGGAATGATGGCTAAGGTAAACCTAAGACAAATGAGCTATTCTTATTTGTGTCTTGCAAGCAATTCGACTTCTTTATTGTAATATTATCATTAGTGGGTAACTGATGGTATCTCTGCAAGTAATAAATTCGATTAAATTTTCTTATGGATCCACACTTTAGCAGGAACATTTAATGTATATATACGATAGTTTTACTGGAAACATAAAATAAAACCAATTTCGTTTGTGGATTAAGAAGTATAAGAAGTATTTTTATAAAACGATATTTCAATTTTAAATATCTGAATTTTTGAAGATTAACTTAGTGCTTGAAAGGACCACTAACAGTTTTAACTCATAGTTGAAAATGCATAGAAATTCTATTTTTGGTTCTATCAGTCAGTTTTTAATTAAGATTAACTAGAGTTTTAAGTAAGTAAACCCTCTTTTTCAATGAAATACTCCTTCACGTCGTTGCTTGTATTAGCTGAGACATCCGAGCTGTAAGTTTCTGACACTTCATTAGTGAATTTCCTTTGGAAAGTGAACTATTAGCATGACCCGCACGGTGAAACTTAAGCCCGGGACCACCATAGAAGTTCCTAACGTGACCCCCTGAACACGTTTTGGGGGGTCGTTCAAAATTTTATATATATATATATATATGTGTGTATATATATATATATATATATATATATATATATATATATTGTAAACATTATGAACATTATTGGTTAATAAAAAATAATGAGTACAATTAACTACGAAGTAAAGCTGAGGTCAAAGACTTGGAATTGGGAACAACAGGAAATGACAGAGTGACAAAACAGGAAATAAACGGTCAAATTACACAGGTAAATGACCCAGGGTTCAAGCGAAAAAATCAAAGTAACTCACCAAAAATTCCAATGATGGCGGCGGAATGCTGACCAGCTACGGCCACGAATCACGGCGGGTGTATAAGTCCACGATCGACGTGATTGGTTGACGTGGGCGTGGTCGACCGAATTTGGGGGAAACACGAAATCGGGGGAAACATGTCGAGGAGAGATGATGGGCAGTCGGAAAAGGAGAGGCAAGAAGTGCAGAGTTGGGAAGTAAGGGGGGCTGGATCGAGTAAGTCCCGCAGCACTTAGGTTATAGTAAAATACCGAGTGTTGTCGACCTTTCCAACCAAGTCCGCCAACACAGGGCCAACAGAAGTACTCGTACAACAGCCACCACAACCCAGAGGGAGAAGAGGGCGGACCATGTCTGCGACCGGAAGAGCCTTGGGAGAATTCTTCGAGACAACCACCGACAAGGGACTCGGGACCACTTCTGGACGCTGCGACCACTCCTGGGCACCTTGACCACTGCATGGGACCACGGAGAGGCGAGGACCGACCAACAACGCAGGGAGACCGCCTGACAGCAAAAATTTCGGACTGCGTGGTATGTGATCTTCACTAAATTGCACCTCTAGTTAAAAGGGGGGAATTTGAGAGAACAGTCGAAGGTTAAGGGAAATGATTTGATAATAATAATAATGACTAAGCAATGATGAAGATATTTAAAAGGTAAAGCTTACTAAGACAAGCAATAAATAATCTAAACAGAAAGGGGAAATATATATTTAAGAACCCTCAGAGTAAATGACAGGGTTAATTGTTGAAAAAAAATTAAAGACGGTAGGCATAACCAGAATGGCCTATAGGCCAAGTTGAAGTGTAAAATAGTTGTACATAAAGATAGCAGTAGCTCGATGTCATTAACTATCGTTCAATTAATTTAGTAGGTAAGTGTTAATGAATAACTGATACATGAATGAATGAATGAAGTATAAACAGGCGCGGATCCACGGGGGAGGAAATGGGGGAAATTCCCCCCCCCCAAGGCAAAAGGTTGGAGTTGCGCGCGCACCCCCGCACCAGCGCTACGTCTGTCCAGCAGTGTCATCCGCGTCATCACGACTTGTCGTCTGATTGATGTGTCGTCAGTCAGACTTATATGCCTGTAATACTACTACAGACCGGAGATTCCAGGAAAATCAAATAATCATACAGGAATTTGTATGCTGGGAAAATGCGGGGAATATACGGGAATTTAATTTAAAACGCCTTTTTCGGCCATTTTCGTTCATGCGGCTCGGTTGTCGTTTACAGCCAATAAAACACGTTTTGGTTGTCATTTTCAGCCAATAAGAAATTTTGCAGATCGTTATTTTCGGGCCATTAGGAATGCAACTAAATTCCTTTTTTTGACCCATCCGACGCGGAATAATAGGCATACATTGGCGGTAGAACGGGGTCGAATCCTGGTCAAATCGCCCTTTGTCTTCGTAAAAATATTCGTATAACCCGCGATCCGGCTTTTTGTGTATATCTACGGCCTTGGCATTCTTTTACATTTTGATAGGGAAACCCCTATCAAACCCTGTTCTTGATACTATCTAAGGTCGACCTGTTCTTAGAAAGCATTATTAATTAATAGCCCAATGACAAATGGCAGCTAGGTCCAGTTTCGAAACTTCCCAAAATTTCGCGACGCTTTATTTTTTCGATAGGAAAATACGGTCCGATTAATATTTTTGTAGTGATTAATCACTGTTAGATTGTGATTTTTTGCATATATTGAGGCTCGGTCGTCATTTTCGGTCAATAAAACTCGTTGCGGCCATCAATTTTGGACTTTAAAGTGCGAAGAACGGTTGTTTTCGGCAAATAGAAAGCTGTGAAATTGCCTATTTTGTTTTATAAAATTTGTTTTAGTCAGTATGTTTTTTCTGTAAAACGCAGTCTGGCAACATTTTACGGCCCGCAAAATGCGGCCCTAAATTTGATTGTTGTCGATGTTTTTCCCACAAATCGCATTATGGGTGATAATATGCGGCTCGCTTGCCGCTTCAGGCCAATAAATGCAGTCCAGTCCATTATACCTAAAAATTTAGTCATTTCAGTGTTTTTTACCACCAAGTCGCGGCAAAATTTATGTTTCTAACGCGTTTCGGACGTCGTTTTTGGTATATAAAACACGACCCGGCTTTATTTATTGCCGAGAAAATGCGGTCCGATTGCCGTTTTTGAGCGATTAAGTACGTTTCTGGCATAAAATATGGGTTGTACTCAATTTTCGTTAGATAAAAACTTTGCGGTCATAGTTTTTGGCTAGTAATATGCTGTAAAATTGCTGGTAAAATTACCGATTTTGGCTGACACGTCCGGTCGGTAAATTTGCCTAAAAACACAGTTTGATCTTTTTCAGGCTAAAACTACGGCCCGAATGACGTTTTAGGCGGCAAAATGAGAATATATTGTAGGTATTTTAGGCTGATAATATGTATCTCGGGTGTCTTTTAAAATCGTTTAAAATCGCTGTATCTCGGCCGATACATTTTTCCGATCTTATTTTCGGTAAAATCTTCGTTTTCGACGATAACATACTTTGATACATCCCCACTGGCGTGTTGGCCTTTAAATTGCGGTTTGGGTATAAACTATTGCGTTTTTTTGTTTGTTATTTATTTGCCGATAAACGTTTACTTGTCGTTTTTGGTATAACAACTACGGCGACCATGAAATGCGGTCAAATTCCCATTTATAATCGGAAACAACAGGTCAAATTGCTGATTTTGACCAATGAATTCAATATAGTCGTCTTTTTAGGCCGATAACACTGATTTTGGTCAATAAAACGCGTTCGGCTATTTTTACGGCTGATTAAAAAATGATTGATCTAGAATATTTTACAAATTTCCCGGGGAGAACTCCCGTACCCCCCAGCCCTGAGGGGTACTCCATACCCCCCTAACCCCCCCAACCCCCTCCTCAACCCCCGGAATTCCCCCCCCCTAACGTGACTCCCTGGATCCGCCCCTGAGTACAAAGGCCCACATGGCTTAACATTTTATGTGACAATGTTTAATTTGGAAAGGTTTGAGGGTAATTATTTTGATGCGTAATTGATGGATGAAATATAAAGGACTAAACCATTAATAATGTGAATTGAGTAAACCTTTAATGGTAGATTAACGGCTACATGCCCAATAATGAAAATTAAATGTTAAATATCGAGTTAAGGGTGTGTATTCATATGGAAAGTGTGAACTGTGATGTATAGTTGCCTTGAAGAACTTTGGCCATGCCAAAACAGAGTGATCATTATTAATGATTTGTTTAATCGATCAATTAATCATAAATCTTTATTGTTCTTTGTACATGTAATACAATAAATGGCGTCATACTGTAAGATTAATTTCTTTCTCTCTTAAGTTTGAATCATAACTCGCTTAGCTTAGTGAGATGGAAACCAGGAAATTGATTGAAATGACACCAGCGTCTGTAATAACATATACCTTTTAATATTCATAAATCAGATGATTATTTCCTCCTTATTATATAATGATAAATATTCGTGAAAACCCTTTAAATAGAGGCCTCTGTGCCCTAACTCCTATTTATAAAATACAACTGAAATGACAAACACAATATAAATCAATACTCTCTTAAGCTAACAAATCATTAATAAAGATCACTCTGTTCTGGCATGGCCAAAGTTCTTTAAGGCAATTTATACGTCACAGTCCACACCTTCCATATGAATACACACCCTTAACTCGATATTTAACATTTAATTTACATCATTGGGCATGTAGCCGTTAATCTACCATTAAAGGTTTACTCAATTCACTTTATTAATAGTTTAGTCCTTTATATTTCATCCATCAATTACGCATAAAAATAATTACCCTTAAACCTTTCCAAATTAAACATTGTCACATTATATTACATTAAAATGTTAAGCCATGTGGGCCTTTATATTTCAATAATCAATTCATTCATGTAACAGTTATTCATTAACACTTACTAAGTTAATTGAACGATGGTTAATGACATCGAGCTACTGCTATCTTTATGTACAACTATTTTACACCTCAACTTGGCCTATAGGCCATTCTGATTATGTCTACCGTCTTTAATTTATTTTAACAATTAACCCTGCCATTTACTGTGAGGCTACTTAATTATATATATATATATTTCCCCGTTCTGTTTGGATTATTTATTGCTTGTCTTAGTAATCTTTAACTTTTAATATCTTCATCATTGCTTAATCATTATTATTATCAAATCATTTCCCTTAACCTTCGACTGTTCTCTCAAATTTATCCCTTTTAACTAGAGGTGCAATTTAGTGAAGATCACATACCACGCAGTCCGGAATTTTGGCTGTCAGGCGGTCTCCCTGCGTTGTCGGTCGGTCCTTGGCCTCTCCGTGGTCCCGTCCAGTGGTCAAGGTGTCCAGGAGTGGTCCAGCGTCCAGAAGTGGTCCTGGGTCCCTTTGTCGGTGGTTGTCTTGAAGAATTCTCCCAAGGCTCCTCCGGTCGCAGACACGGTCCGTCCTCTTCTCCCTCTGGGTTGTGGTCGCTGTAGTGCTTCTCTTGGCCCTGCGTTGGTGGACTTGGTTGGAAGGTCGACAACACCCGGTATTTTACTATAACCTAAGTGTTGCGGGACTTACTCGATCCAGCCCCCCTTACTTCCCAACACTTCACTTCTTGCCTCCCTTTTTCTGACTGTCTATCCTCTCTCCTCGATATGTTTCCCCCGATATCGTGTTCCCCCCAAATTCGGTCGACCACGCCCACGTCAACCAATCACGTCGATTCTGGACTCCTACACCCGCCGTGATTCGTGTCCGTAGCTGTTCAGCATTCCACCGCCATCATTGGAATTTTTGGTGAGTTACTTTGATTTTGTCGCTTGAACCCTAGGTCATTTACCTGTGTAATTTGACCGTTTATTTCCTGTTTTGTTACTCTGTCATTTCCTGTTGTTCCCAATTCCAAGTCTTTGACCTCAGCTTTACTTCGTAGTTAATTGTACTCATATTTTTATGATTTTATTTTAGGGATTTTATTAACCAATAATGTTCATAATGTTTACACTCCCCTGCTTGGGAAAATTTTTCGTCCCCGAAAAATAACTTAAGTAGTGAAATGAAGGTGACATCAGTGAAGTATGTTGTTTGTTAGTATAATGTTCTATGAATTTAACCATCACTAATATAACATATATTTTGATGTGAAATTTGTAAACATGTATGTTTTACTGGAGTTAAATGTAATTTGGAAGTTTGAGTTCACCATTAAATGTCATGAAGTATCTAGTCTGCCGGCAAATTAACTAGCCTGTCTCCACGAGAATTAATAGGTGTAGGTACAAATTTTTAAGTTATCATAAGTTTTGTTTATGGATCAATAATTCTGGTTCAGTAAATTGCTATTAAATGTCATGAAGCCTTAGCTTGAGCGCTTTTCACTAACTCTCCGCAAGATTTAATAGCTATGATATTATTTAATTGTCTTATTTCCATCTCCTTAGAGAATATAAATTACGTTGTTGTAACGCAGTAATTTAATTTTCTCAGCTAGTAGCAGCTCTATTCAGCTGAATAATCTGTAGCCTGTCTGTAAGTGCAACGTGGCTTGTTTCTCACGCGTGTAATCTTATCCGTAACATCCTGTCTGTCGCTTCGTGTTGTTGTGTATGTGTGTTCATAGTATGTCCCCAGTCGAGAGTGAGTATGGCTTTGGTCCAGTGTCGATCCGCGTCGGATATGTGTCGAAAACGTGTTAAGGTTTTGTGAGTGATAAGTGGTCTTCCTTCCTCTTTTAGATGCTTTAATCTTCTGTGTTTGAGTGAGTGTGGATTATTTATCGGATACCCTCCAAACTTTAAGGTATCGCAGCTGATTTAAGTCATTAAGACATTTTTCTTGGTCGGTCAACTTTAATTTCCTTTTACAAGCGTAGTACAGTCATAATTTGTATAAATATTTTCCTTATTTAATTTTATCAAGGTGATCCCAATTTTGTTATTTAACTTCGTATTTCAATTTCCGCAATATAAATGTCAGGACTCGTTATATTGTTTAGAGCTCAGTTCATGTGTGGGAAACCCTTTATAATTTGTTTTTTGTAATATTTGTTAATTATTTGAAGTCTGTCAAATGCTTAGGTTCATAATTTGTATCGCATGAACCTAAATTTTGTAAATTCATTTGTAAATTGCAATTTATTGAGTTATCAATGGAATCTCAACTATCTAGTATTATATGGGCCATTAGATGATACTAGTAGTAGTAGTTATTAGGCTTAAAGAGTCGAGCCTTCTTGGGTTCCTCTGTAGATTAGAAGTTAGTCTTTATTTTTAAGGAAATAACGTATTCCTAATACGTATGTAGGCCCAAGTTAATTAATTTATTTATTTGATGGGATTTTATTGGTAATTGTTTTGTAGATGTTTCACAGTAGTTGACCTCTTAGTACTTTAAATTAATTTGCAACAGTGTAACATTGACGCAATTTTGAGTGTTTCCGAAGCAGCATGTTGTGTATTAAGTCACAAATTGAATCTCAGTTGCGCACTCTGGTCGTAGGTGATGCAGGTGTAAATAGGGTGCTTTGTAGAGAATTTTCCTAATAGGGGAAGATTCTAACAGTAGGAAAGCTCCTTGACACGTACGTATTTCTAATACGTTCATTACGTTGTCGTCAATAGAGGTTCTGTTTGTGACAAATAATTTTAATTGTTTTTATTTAATTTCTTCTGTGAAACGGTTTAATATTCTCGACATGAACTGGTTCCTCCACTAGTTTTCCTCGTTTTTCTAAAGCCACTAAGTAAGTCAAATCATTTAATTTATCGGTGACATGGTAAGGTCCTTTATAGCAATTTTGAAACTTGCTATATTTTTTTGTGTGATCCGTTGGATATTTAATTAATATTTTATCCCCTGGTTGTAGTTCTAAATCCCTTCGTGTCTTGTCAAAATATTGTTTTTGATTATTTTGGGCCTTTTCTAAGATTTTTGGAATTTCCGTTCTAATTTTATGTATTAATTTAATCTCTTTTAATACGTCCTTGTCCTGATTTTCGTGAACATAAATGTAATCAGACGGGTGGTTTGCTTCTCTTGCAAAATTTAAATAAAATGGAGTGTAACCCGTGCTTTTATTTATCGTAGTGTTATATGCAAATGTTATAAATTTTAACACGTCAGACCAGTTGTGTGGGTCTTCCTGTATGTAGTGTGAAATTGCTTTCTTTATTACCAAGTTACATCTCTCCGTTAAACCTTGAATACGTTGCATGTATGGAGGACTTGGCCGCTGTTCTATGCCTAAGCTTTGTAATAATTGTTTTAGTACTTGTCCCATGAAATGTGTACCCTGGTCGTGAGTAATAATTTTTGGACAACCGTATAAACAGAATATTTCCAATAATACCTTAGCTACGGTTTTTGCGTCTGCAGAACGAGTTGCACGTGTATATGCCATCCTCATTGTGGGGTCTGTCATTACTAAAATGTATTTAAATCCATGGCTTTGTGTTATAGGGCCTAAGAAATCTGTAATTAATCTTTCAAACGGTTTTGTTGAGGGGATTTGCGGTTGTAACTTTCCGTATTGCTTATAAGTAGCAGATCTCCTAAGTTGACAGTCTTCACATGTTTTAGTATAGTTTACAATGTCCTGATTTATACTGGGCCAATAGTATCGTGATTTTATTTTCTTTCCAGTTTTAAAGCTTGAGAAATACCCTCCTGAAAATATATTATCATGGAAGGTTTTTAATATTTCGTTAACCTTTTGCTGCGGTATTGCTAATAAATATTCCGTGTCCCTACCATTGAAATGTTTGTAATATAATATGTTATCCCTCTCTACATATTTCCTGGATTCATGTCTGATTTTCTTCGGAACGGAATCTGGTGATATCTTAGCTAATTTTATTTGCTTTAAATAAGGGTCTTTTGCTTGTAACTCTTCAAAATTTTCTGTTTTTATCTCCTGAATGTTTAATGTAGCTTGAATTAGGTCCTGGTCTAACTCCTCTTCTGGTGGATTCCTAGAAAGGCTGTCCGCTAGTAGATTGTTAGTTCCTTTCTTATATTTTACGATTATATCGTAGTCAACTAGTGCGAGAGCAAGGCGATTTAGGCGTGATGAAGTGTTTTAAAATTCTTATAATGTATGAGTGACTGACAATCGGTATAAACTATTGTTTGCCTGCCCAGCGTAAATTCCCTCCAGTAATTAACTGCATATACTAAGGCTAGCATTTCCCTTTCTGCATTAGAATATCGCTTTTCCGTTTCTGTGTATTTTCTTGATAAATATGCTATGGGATGCATAGGATTATTTTCAGGATTGATTTGCAAGTAACAGGCCCCAAGTGCAAATAATGAACTGTCAACATAAATAACTGATTCCCAATCGTCTTTCCAATGAGCAAGTAATGGTGGATTAGTTAAAATTTGCTTTATTTTATTAAAGGCTTGTTCACAATCTTCATTCCATTTAAAAGGTAAATTTTTGTTTGCTTGTTTAATTAACTCTGTTAGGGGTAATGTAATTTGGGCATAATTTTTAATATGCTTCCTGAAAAATGATGACGCGCCTAGGAACTGACGCACACGTCTTATACAGTCTGGCCTTTTAAATTCTTGTATAGCATTAACTGTAGATTGTTGAGGTAAAATTCCTTGCTTTGAGACTGTGTATCCAAGTATATCAACTGTTTCATATAAAAACTTGCATTTTTTTGTGTTTAGCTTTAAATTAGCTTTGTGTAATATTTCTAAAATTATTTACAAATTTTCTAAATCCTGTTGAAAGGATGATCCGTAAACTATAACGTCATCAATATACGATATAACTTTATTGCACAGGTGCTTATTTAATAAAGCTAATATCGCTTTGCTGAATACAGCGGTTGAAATTTTTAATCCCATGGTTAACCTTTTGTATCTTAACAGACGATCTTGCGTTTTAATCGCAAGTATGTTTCTGTCTTCTTCTCTTACAAGTAATTGGTGAAACGCTCCCTTGAGATCTAATTTTGTGAACGTGTTTGCTTTATTTAAGCAATTTAAAACTAAGTTAACTGATGGGGTAGGATGTACACAGTTCTTTAAAATGTTGTTAATACGACGCATGTCCGCAACAACGCGAGCCGAATTATCGCGATTTTTTGTTACGAATACTGGTGAAGCATATTCGCAAAATTCTGGGCATTCCTCTAAAATGTCTGCTTCTAGTAATTTGTTTAAAAGTTTATCTAGTTCCTGTCTCTCCTGCATACTCTGTCTATAAGGTGGGCTGTTTACGGGTTTAGCATTTGGAACTAATTCTAATTGTATTGGTGGCAAATTAGCTGGTTCAAGGTCCTCTACCTTCGTGGTGAACATAGATTTGTATTTATGTAGCAGTTTACTGACCATGTTATGCTGCTGTACCGTTAGGTGTGGTGATATGTTAAGTTCTATGCCATCCTTATCTGTGACTGTTTGTTTACGTCGGTCCCGTGTGCGTGGCTGTTGTCGCGGCCTTGTTGTGTCAGCACAAGTGTCGTCTTTGTTTACTTCCTCAGTGAGGTAGCCTAATAAAGTGTTGGCATTTATGTGTTTTGGGAAGCTAGATGCATTATAAATAGTTATATAGCTGCCCTCATTTGCTTCTGCATCTACCAAATATGCATGGCATTTTTTCTTTTCTTTTAAGGACTTTTCCGACTCAAAATATGTTTTATGACTTAGTTTATGTTTAAGCTTTATTCTCCTATGCTGATGAGGTGCTATTACCATATCCTCTTCGGTTCTTATGTCAATGATCTTATCTCTGGAAACCATCTCAGTACTGTTAATGCTTTCGATTTGTATCAACCATTTTTCCCCATTTTTATTTTATGTTTAAATTGGCCTAAGTTTATCACAATTTCTTTTGTGTCGAAATTTAATTCAACCCTGTTCTTATTTAGGAATCTATTCCCTAAGATTATTTCGCTCGTGATATTCAGAGTGACAAAAAATTTATCCCTGATAATTATATTATCTATTTCTAATGCAATTTCCGCGATCCCTAAAATGTTTATGGGAGTATTATTTGCCGATACAACTCTTGGCAATTTTCCTGTCTCAATATTTGTCCCTTGTACGAACTTTGAATTTATTAGATTTATATTTGATCCGGTGTCAACTGTACACTGAATTATTTTGTTTGGATTTTGAGTTAACTTTGCATTAAGTGTTAACACTGGTACTCTATTGTCTTCCGTTTGGTTTATTTTAAATAGAGTATCATGTAACTCCTGGTTTCTTAACTGTTCTTTTCTCCTTGGCTTATGTATCCTTCCTTCTGATACTAGTGTAATGTCACAGCTGTGGATCATGTGTTGCGTTCCTTGCTCTTCCAGCTGCCTGCATATTTCTTCCTTCTCCTGTTCCCTTAATGTGTCTCCTTCCCTGTTCTCCTGTACTTCTGTTGTTCCTTTGACTTCCTTTGTTCCTTCCCTTTGTTCCATCCTTACTGTCTCCTCTTCCTTCTTTATAGCTCGTTGCTCTTCTCTGGCTCCTTCCCTTAGTCTCATTCCACCTGATAATGGCTGTAGCTGTTTTCTCCATTGCACTCTGCGCTCCTTAGTCTTGCAAGTGTGGTATATATTGTGGTATTTTCTCCGAGGGTTAATTATGTTCCGGTGCACGGCATTGTTCCGAAAATGCATAGCTCCGAAAGGCACTACCCCGAAATAAATAGGTATTTTCGAAGGCATTAGTCCGAAATGCACTGCTCCGAAAATCATTACTCCGAAAATGCAGTACTCCGAAAGCAGTGTTCCGAAAAGCGTTGTTCCGAAAATATTTTTTCGGAGTTGTGCATTTCGGAGTAATGGTTTCGGAGGAGTGCATTTCGGAGTAATGCTTTCGGAGCTGTGCATTTCGGAGTAATGGTTTCGGAGCAGTGCACTTCGGAGTACTGCATTTCGGAGTTGTGGTATATGTGGTAAAATTTAATTTGGAGGGGACAAAGTGGTTAGAGGAGTATTTGAGATGGCGGCATTAACCAATGAAAAGAGACTAACTTTCCCCACCCACGAATGTACGCCGTGTTGCCACGTTTACACGCAGGCTCTTCGTAATATCCGCAATGAGGCCTAAATTGGCTTATTGATGTACCAATTCATACAGACTTTATTAAAAGAAGACACGGTCCACCAAAAAATCAAATCTACACGTCAATCAATACCTTGTTCATTTTTTAAGTAGAAACAAACTTTCAGCGAGAAAGTTGTAGTTTGTTAATTGCTATACAAATTTAAGCAAAAATATAAGTGGAGGCTCACTTACACTACTGATTATAGTGACTGACCCATCTCAAATAAACTAAATAATGTAATAGGTTCATTTACACTACAGCTCATAGACACAATGACCCTCTATATATTTAACAACACTGAGGTGGTTTGTTCACACTACTGATCATAGAGTCTATGGCCCAAAAATACAAAATTATTGGAATAATATTAAATCAGACCATAGTCCCTATGAACCAATTTCAAATGAAATACCTTAAACCTTTCCTTTAGGGTCCTAGTCACTATGAGCCGTTTCGTATCTGTTCAAGGAAAAATATAAAGAATAGGGTCATTTACACTACTGATCATTGTATAACTCGCCGCGCACTCTGCATCTAGCTAACTGAAGGCGCTCAGCCTAGCGCAGTAAGACATCGTTCTGCCGCTCTATTGCTTGCATTCGTACTGTGAAATCCAGTAATAATGTAAACGTTAGTATATTGTAATTTTCAATATGTTGATAATTTTGATATTTTTAAACCTTATGTTACTAGAAAAATAATATAATATTAGAAGATATATCGTGTCACCGGAATAACTAAAAAAAAAACGTAAATATTAAAGTAAATAAAAAAAAGTTGGACTTTAATTTGTGTTTAAGATTATTTTCTGGTTTTCGATAAGCATTAAGATGGTTTTACTTCTATTTAGGATTACATTTGGGTGATCCGTTGGTTTTTTGTTTAAGTAACAAGAAAGACTGAACGGCAGCAAGTAGCTTACTAAAGTAGATACTTGCATGTGTTGTTCAGTAACCTGTCAGTTTGATATGTAATTACAATTACAGATATTGTATGTAATATTATTTAAAAATATATTAATTTAACAAATAACCTTACTAGTCAGTGCTCCGTTCTCCACATGGTGATATTGTATGCAATATCTAGCGAAAACCTTACGTTATAAGTAGCTAGCTGCATAAATGAAATACCTCCGTAAGATTAATATTGAAACTTTGAAAGCCTACGGGGATGAGGTCTGAAGGTGATGTTTTAATTCTTTCAAAAGGCTCATAAGGAGACAGAGATTAATATATTGTATTCATACTCTACCTGTGTATAAAAATACAATTTAAGAAGACACTTAAAATCACTGACAAAAATTAAGACATTTAACTGTTGTAGTAATATAGACCTTCACGTACGTATGTTGAGTATGGAAACTATTTACCTGTTATTAAAGTATAAAATGTGAAATACTGCATGTTTTGAATCACATTAAAAACGACTACATATATTTATAAATTTTAAAAATCTGGTTATCACCGCTTACATACGCCTTCAAATTTGTAAATGCAAAAATGGTTATACATTTCTGTATTCGGTTTTCCGTTAGTTGTTTACTTACTGTACCCCTATGTATAATGGATAAGTAAGTAATATAATTTCCGAAAAATTTAAAATTATTTAATAACTTTGATTCCTTTACGTAAGACTTATTCAGACTGATAAAATGATAATAACCATGTTATTTATAACAAATACCCCCGTAGCAGCAAACCTGCATACTCAGCGAATTTCCAATGAATATATAACATAACACATTAAAAAACTTAACAGGATTCATAAGAAATGTATTCACAAACAAGCGATATTTAAAATATTAATTATTCTCCATAAGAATAACATTGGGGATGAGTACGCAGGTTTGCTGCAACAAGGCACACAAAATAATGGGTTGTTATGCAAATATCAATAGAACTCATCTTAGTGAAGTCACATACAAAGTTTCATCCATATACATATATAAATAAGCAATATATAAAATATTAATTATTTTCCATAAGAATAACATGAGGACCAAGTACCTAGGATTGCTGCTACAGGAACCATTGGCAAAAATTGTTTTTTTGTGCAAACAACAATAAACCACAACCAGATCAAGCCATATACCAAATTTTGCCAGTTTATGTTCATAAATAAGCGAGATATACAATTTTTCTTTTTCTCCATAAGAATAACATTAGACAACGTACTGTGTTTAGCACTTTCAATATCTCGGTAACCAATTGACGTAGAGCAATGATCAAAATACCAAATTGTTTGATTTTTGAATCTACACACATTTTTGGGGTACAAAACCCCCCAAAAACCCCCCTTCGGATGGTGCGATTCATCTGGTTTTCGAGCTCGTTCATATAAATGGTACTTTGCACATTTGTCCCAAATTTCATTAAGATCGGACGATCGGACCTTTTTTACGAGAGTTATCGTGCTTACGGACACACACACACACACACACACACACACACACACACACACACATATATATATATACATATATAAAATTTGAACGAATGGTGTTTTTGGCATCTGGGGACCTCAAAATGAAAAGTTATCATGGTCTCGGGCTTAAGTCTTACCATGAGACCTACAGTAATAGCTTCTTCCCTATAGGGGAAATTCGCTAAAAAGGTCGTTACTGTAGTTTAATGCATAGCAAAATTGGTTGTGGTAGGTTTCTCTTAATGCTAGAAGATTAACGAATAAATATTTGTGTTTGATTTGTAATTATTTACGTCTTGCTTTTGTATCTCATTGGAAATAAAATATGCTCATTAAAATAGTTTTTATATATCATATTTAAAATAGAAATATATATCACTGATTTTTCCCCCGTAAACAAATTATACAAATTATGTGCTTATGCATTTGGTGAAGATTTATACACTTTTTATAATATATTTTAAATATTTTTTTTCTTATCTCATTTAGAGAGTTGGTAACATCACACTACAACAGCTTTCAATACTTTCAGTTAAATAATACGTATTTATTCCCTTCATACCTTTTTATTTCTTGTTCAAATCATCTGCTATGTTTCAATCAGCTGACGTTATATACGTAAATCGAACCACTTAATATCGTTCAAACTAAGTCTTTAAACGCACACATGATCGACCTCAACAATAAAAAGGCGGATTTTGAAACAAACTTGAGTCGGGTACTAAACTATACCGGTGAAGACACTATATCGACTGAAGTATTATCTCAAGATCAAGACGAAATCGATGATTTGTACGTTTACATTCCAAGCCACATTGAATCGTTGATTCCTAATGAAGATTCCAAAACTTCTGCTGTCGATTGTAGTAATAACAGCAGAATAACTGCTAATGTTCACTCGCAAGTGCGACTACCCAAAATTGAGATGCCTAAGTTTACCGGTGATTTAGCTACGTGGACAACATTTATAAATTTGTTTGACACCACGATACATCACAATGATGCCGTATCTAAAGTTATGAAGTTTCAGTATCTACTGAGCGTATTTTCTCAGAAACTCCTGAATTTGATCCGCAGTCTTAGTCTTACAGAAGAAAACTACACGATCGCATACAATTTGCTTAAAGATCGTTACCATAACAATCGCCGCTTACAGTTTCTTCATCTAAACCAACTCTTGGACTTACCACAAATTTAGTCCACACACATTCACGGTGTACGTCAATTTATTAATTCATTTAATGAAAATAGGCAGGCACTAAACGCACTGAACTGTGATGTTCACGATCCAAACCCCTTATTTACTGCAGTCGTGTTACGTAAAATGGATTTAGATTTACGCAAGAAATTAGAAGGATTTCGTACCGCATCATTGTCAACAAATCACACATTGCCATAACATAACATAGTGAAAGAAGACAGTTTGTTAAAGAAGGTGGTGAGTCGAAGCAGAACTGATTCTTGGATGTAAATCCAATAAAATTAATGTCATTGTATCACTGTCTTTGTGATATTTCATTCCGCAAAAGGTCCTCCGTAAAAACATAAACAATTCAAATCAAAATTCACTTATTTTCCAGTTTTAATTTTTCTCCATCCACCCGCATTCATGGTTAAAAGGAATAAATAGAATATATGGTTATTAATGAATATTAGTTATTAGTTAATATTTCAGGTTATACATTTTGTAATACACTTGGATTGCAATACAATAATATTAAAGTGGTATTAGGTTACCTGTTAGTAGCAATTCCTTTTTGCTTAGAGCTGATTACTGCACTTTCGGCATTGATACGGCCATGGTAACACAAAATTAATCCTTAACATATGAAGAAAAACAATATTAACATAAACCTAAGTTTTTGTTAACTGAGTATAGTATTCTTCAAATTTAAGGATTGAATAGATGTCACCGTTTCCTTACGAAGGCCTAAAACTGCATTAATCTACTCAACTCAAAAATAAATTTCTGACTAGAAATAATTTACTACAAACTGGTTTGTTACATAAAATAATGTAAGTCGTAATATTATTATTATTTTGTGAAAATGAAATTGCAATCTACATATAGTATGTTCAGTTATGTACCGTTACTTGAAAATCATGTTATCATGTTAACAAAGTGTTGGATTAATGTATCTCATGCTGACTGTGGTGTGAACTGTATGAATGTACTCGGACGTAACAGTATGACTACATGTCCTCCAGGCTGACTGGGTACCAGTGTGACTAGATTATTCCCAACCTGAGTACACGAGGTCGCAAAATGGATGATTGTTCATACATTCTTAGATGAATGTAAATTATATCGCGTTCGTTTGTGTATAGTAATACTAGCAGATATGTCATTAGGATTTGGAGTTATATTTTAAAGAAATGTGGATAGATCAATTTTTTTATTTCAAATACATTTATATTTATTTAGGAAGTTTAATTATGTCAATCCTCTGGAATTACAACCAACGTCGGTGTTTTACGATTAATTTATAATTATTTCTTATCTTATATACTAACCAGATTACAGCGAGGAAGTAGCCTACATTGTAACAAATATTATATGTTATGTTCAGTAGGGAAACCTTTGTTTTTTGTTAGGGTATGAGGATAAATTTAAATATACCCCCGTAACAGCAAACCTGCATACTCAGTGAATTTTCAATGCATAATATATGTCTTAATACCACATAAATCCGCATACCAAGTTTCATAACAATATTATCATAAATAAGTGTATACAATTTTAGTTATTCTCCATAAGAATAACATGGGGGATGAGTACGGAGGTTTGCTGCAAAAAGGCACAAAAAATGCGGTTTTATGTGAAAATTAATATAACTAAACTAGGTGAAGCCACATATCAAGTTTTATTAATTTATGTTGATAAGTAAGGGAGACATTACATTTTACTTTCTGAACTTTCCGAAGTCATAAATGCTGGTGTACACGTTTGTACCAGATTTAATCAAAATCAGATCTTTTTTACGAGAGTACCCACGGACCCACGGACACATATTTTATATATTATATACAGTTTCGAACGAATGGTGTTTTTGGGTTCTAGGGACCTCAAATCGAAAAGTTATCATGGACCCGGGCCTAGGTCTTACCATGCCGACTACGGTAATAGCTTCTTCCCTATAGGAGGAATTCGCTAAAAGATGAATACAGTATATTTAAATTATTTCTACCTAGTTGTTAGGTGTATTATATAAAAAGGATTTACAAAAAGAACATTACATATCAAACATACCCAGTTTTCTGAAAAAAACCTATCCTGCAGTTTTTGGATATGATACGGCGGAACGCCTCGCACAGCCAAATACACACAACAGATGTATATAAGCTATTCGCCGTATTTTTTTTAATAGTGTAACTGTAGCGTATTCGCCGTTTGTTATGGAAGTACAGTATAAGTGTAAATATACTTTGTAGTGTTGTGATACGTGATAGTTTATTTATCCTGGTTAATTGCAACAACACGTATCATGCTCCTAAAGAAATTACTTATATGTTTAAATATTTATTGTATTAATTATTTACTTTAACCCACCACAATGCTACAAAATATAATAAACGGTATCAGGAAACTGACACATACTTTCTCCCTTTTAGCCAAACTTTAATGACAAAAATATTTGTTATTTACTAAATATAGAATATGAAGTATAGATAAATGTACAGAAAATTGTCTAAAATAGTTGTTTTCAGAAATATCCACCCAAATTGCTTTTTTGGAGGCACTATAGAGTCCGTTGCTACACACAGTAGTTTTGAGAGGGTAAATGCCCCCTTGCCACCCCCCCAGGGTTAAATAGCAACACATTTCGAACATCATCTGTTGGTCAATGCTAACTTGACCTGCATATCAAATGAAATTGATCAGTAAATAAGAGAGAAATAGTTATTTTTGTATTCCCCATAAGAATAACATTGGACAACGTACTGTGTTTACCGCTAAATTAAAATTTCAATTTTCTTCGCAACTAGCAATCGTAGAATAGTAATTTAAAATACTAATTTATTTAGTTTTTTGAGCTCTTTTTAATGGTGAATAGTAATCTTTTTTAACATTTATGATTTTTTATGAAAAATCCAAAAAACTGAATTTTTGATGTTTTAAGTCCTGTAATTTCTGAACCCGCATTTTTCCAGAAATGCGGGTGGTGTCATTTTGTTGCAAACCTAAAGTTCTACAAACCACGAAAGTTTAATAAAAATCGTTGGAGCCGTTTTTGAGAAATTTGGATTTTTCATGTTTTTTGGCGGTTTTTGGGGGATAATTACCCTTAAAAATCAAAAATCCAAAAAAATGAAAAAAACGCCTGGAGATATCGTGGATTAGTACCAACATACCAAATTTCATAAAAATCGGCCCATAGGTTAGGGCTCTAGCTCTGTAAACATCCACACAGACACACACACACACACACACACACACACACGGACACACACACACACACACACACACACACACACACACACACACACAGACAGACATCACGTAAAAACCACTTTTTTGGGTTCAGGGAGCACCAAAACGAATATTTCCACTAACAACTCAAATTCGAAAATTTTTACGAAAACAATACTTTCTCCATTACTATGTATAGGGGGAGAAAGTAAATATGAGTGTTATCTGTCTAAACAAAAATATACTAACATTTAATCTTAGAACTTAGTAGTACACACCAAATTACTTTCTACAGCAAAATTGGCTCCGGTCTACCCATGAGGCAAAATCACAACGCAGTTCGAACGTTGGCCGCTAACGGCGCTGTTTTGGCCAAGCGGTGTGAGGGGTGAGCTCACGATCCGTTGGTGGGGGATAGCTGCGCGCGCAGCGGTGCCGTCGCATCGTCTTTAGCTCGACGACGACAGCCCGTGGACCGTGAGCCCGACCAGCCCCTTGGCGACGCGACGGCAAGTCACAGTGCCCCACAGCCTGGTTTTACCACTTAACACCCTATACCGCCAAGGCCACGGCGCCTGAATAATGTTTTCCTTCCAATATAATTGTGGTGAATCTAAACATGTAGGTAGGATAAACGTATTACTCCTGTAACAGGTTAGCTGGGCATCCATATGAAATTAACGATGATGGTCGTAAATCCATAACTAACTATATTAAACATGAAAACACATCATACAATAAAGGGATTTATTACAAATATATCCAATAAAAAGCTTGTAATGTAATATATATAAAACAAGTATTCACAATTTACAGATATGTGGTTAAATACCCCCGTCACAGCAAACCTGCGTACTCAGTGAATTTCCAATGCATTTATATGTTTCTTACTACCACATACATCAAATCACCAAGTTTCATAAAAAAAACACGAATAAATAATTTATAATGGCAGTTCATTTATTCTCCATAAGAATAACATAGAAAGCTGAGTGTGCAGGTTTGTTGTGACAAGGAACACAAAATATGTGTTTTTATGCAATTATCAATATAACTTAACCAGTCAAAGCTGCATAGTAAGTTTCAATTGAAAAGAAAAGAAAGTCTAACTTTACTTATGAATATTTTATGAATTTAATCGTAAAAATAAAAACATATGAGATTTGCTTCTTAGTCGTAAATGAATTGGTGTATCTAAACATGTAATAAAAATAGCTTCTTCTCTATAGGGGAAATTCGCAAAAATTAAATAAATATCTATTTTTATGTACAAACTCATAGAGTTTTGCCACATCCTGCATTAGGTTGACGGAAGAGACGATAATTACATGTTTTTTGTAATAATAAAAATTAACTTAATAAATTACTAGCCCACCTGTTGTAGCTTCGCCCACATAAACTATGATAGTTGTGTGTGCTTCAATCTGTGGTTAGCCCGTGGAACTACGAATCAAGATCAACTAGGGAAATAGTCTATATTAAACTGAAAATAAAGTATTTTTTTATGATCGAGGAATTTAATTAAATAAAAATAATTAATCTAATCGCATTCATCGTCTTGATAATGTGTTACCTGCGCTGTTACCATTGCATTACCGCTGGAGAATGGCATTGAGGGGCGGACAGGGGCGAGCGGGACTTATTTAGTCTCTACGCTGGCTCCCTGACTGCCGTTTACTACGCGTTGACAGTGTTACCAACATCACGTGGTTTCAATAGCCGGAAGGGTGTTGCTACAAATGTTTTGGAGAAAATACGATTCTCAGTGTTCTTCATAACCTGTATTACCCAGGATTTTACATTCAGTAAATTTCATTACAATCGTTTATGGAATAGGTGTTTCCGGCAGTATACGCTGTAATGTCGCGAAGAACAACGGAGGCGTACGAGGCTATACTCCGGCTGGTTTGCGAACTGAGCCCCGGCATACAACCGACAACGGTCATGGCGGACTACGAGGCCGCCATGAGAAACGCTGCCACTACGGTATGGCCAGGGACAACAGTGGTCGGCTGCTGGTTCCACTATGCTAAAGTAAGTTCAAAGAGCGAAAACAATTTACATGTTTACATGATGCAACTTTTAATGCATACATTTATTTTTTAAATTTAATAAAATTCAATGGTTGCGGGTGATATTGATTGTCCCTTTTAGCGTTAAACGCATTATATTTTTCAATGTAAATGTTGTATATAAAATTTGTATGAGGCATATTGACCGTTAAACCCCCTGTGAATAGGACCCTGTGTATAACCCTGTTTTCCTTAAAAAATTAATTTCTATTACTAACATTTGCCAAACATTTTTTTCCAGACAATTAATAAATAAAAACGTTTTTATAATTTTGTACAATACATTTAAAAATAGCTGGCAATACAAGATATTAAGTGAAATTTCCAAATCCACGTAACCATCCAATTATATGTGCTTTAAATTTGATGTATTGTGATATTTGTTATTGGAAAATTTGGTTTATTTTCCTGTAATTTGACTATGGAATTTTTTAAATGGTCGCCATTTTGAAATTTATTATTAAAAATTATCATAAATTTGTTATTTAATAATCGATGTTTACAATGTTAGTGTAATTAAATTTAGAATAAAAACAGCTTTAAATTTGATGTCTTGTAAAGTTTTGTTATGGCTGAAAGTTTTCAGGGAATTTGACATTGATATCTTTCAATGCTCGCCATTTTGAAGTTTGATAAGTTTGACCGAAAATATTTGTGGACAATTTTAATAACATAACACTTAAAGTCTATACGCTTTCTTGTTACACCCTGTGAATAAATATATTTATATTTTTCCAAATTTTAGGCTGTATGGACAAAACACCGCAGCCTGGGGATGAAGAGGATGACGGGGCAAAATGCTGATGCTGCGAGAGCATTGAAGTTCATTCTTTGCCTCCCGTTATTGCCTGCAGACAGTATTCCTGAAGGTTACAGGGTAATTGTCGAGACTGTGCGGAACATTAACTTGTGGCCCAGATTTCGACAACTACTAAATTATGTTCAGGAGTACTGGCTGGACGTAGTAGGTCCAACAGCACTATCAGTCGCTGGTCTGCCCCATCGAACCAACAACGGCGTCGAGTCATTTTATCGACGTCTAAATGACACCGTAGGCCGACACCCGGGTTTCTGGGATTTCCTAGGTTAGTTGGTCTACAATAAGAGAAAATAGCAGAAAGCTTATATCACTATGCAAATACTTATATCTTTAGCAAATTGGGGTGATACTTCTACACACCAGTGAATGACCGGTTACGGGTAGGCATCATGTTACGGGGAATGTTACATGTAGACTGTTAGGGGCTATAGCCCCTGAAAGCCACTAGTCGATAATTATTTGACTGTGATTGATACTAAAAGATTGTTGTACACTTAGAGAGGTTTCTTTTGCGAACCAATACATTTGTGGCAGACGTGTACGATCATACGTTAAAACTATTTTTATTACATATATTGCACCAAACAAAACCCCAATGTTTAATTGCGTTTATTTGAAACTGAGTTAACGAAAAAATGTAATGAAAATGTTATGAATTTACACTTTTATTTGGGTTCCATTCTGAGTTTTAAAATCCAATTTTATACATTACAAATACAGATGTTATAATGATTATATCCGTAAAATATTGCGGGGGAGTAGCTCGTAATATTTCAGTTTAACACAACTTTAAAATACAACTTTTGTTTATGTGAAGATGTATACGTGTTAGAAAACTAGCACTAACAAATGGTTCATATTCCTAACAACAGACCGTCTGAGAGACATGGACCAGGTCCAAAGGACCGATTTTCAAAGATTGGATGCTGGAGTGGCACATGTGCGGCCACGGCGAAGGGCCGTCAGAGTACAAGATAGGCGAATCGCCGAGGCACAGGAATACTTGACGAACCGACGGTAAGTAACTTCATCTGCGAGGTATATCTGTAGTATTTTAAATGACTAACAGTGCGGGACACCATTACCCATTCTCTTTGGAATATTAATAATAAAATTAAAGTCTATTGTAAGTTCGCATGGTAACAGTGTATTTGACAATGGCCTAATGATGTTTTCTTCCGTTTTGGGCGCCAGATTTGCTAGCTGGGTGCTTCGACCTTGGCTATGGCTCAGTCGCGTGCGAATGAAGACTGACGATGCTATTTTTAGAACTCGCTGGATGGTAGCCGCGACTCAATCACCTGCACGCTTAAAACAAACTTGCCTACTACTAATACCGGTTTGGCTACACAGCGATCTTAAAAAATGTAAAGCAAACTCTTACATATTGTATCTGTGTTATATTTTATATCTGTTACTAGGTTTGCATGTTTAAGATGGCATTATTTATAGAATTAAACTTTCACCGTTAACATAATGATCTAGATTAATTTGGTGTCTGTCTGGTACAATTTAAATATGTTACTCATAGATGTTCTGATTTTTCAAATTACCCTGCAGAAGTTAGGCTGTCACTGTAGCAAGTATGGCAATATTTGGGCCATGACCGTAACAACATTTTGTTACAGGTTTACTGTGATATTGTTGTCTTCTAAATTTCGAACAACTGATGTTGTACTGAATAAAGATTAGGGACAAAGTAGTAAACTTTAAACATCATTTATAACTAGCCTATACAAAATAGAAATAAACACCCGTGAATGTATTAGGTTAATAAGAAAACTGAATTCAATTTATTTTGATGTTAATTACTGTTATGTTATGTTATTTATGTAAATAGGAGAGTGATAAAGAGTTATCAACTGTGTTGGAACGTGTTATCACAGGACTACGTAACGATATAATGACACAATTAGACACCGTAACTAAAAGCATAGACAATATCAAGGACCAACTGCAAGGTGTGAATTCAACCATCGCTAATTTGAGATCGGTTCTGAACATGCTGAGTCCCTCATCCGTTCTGAGTACTACAATGACTAACTTTACATCACCAACTGCTCACTGAATACAAAAACTAACAACACCGTTTAATTCTACTCCTACCGTCTACTTCACTCCCGCCATTGCCATTGCCTTTGTATTATATCAAATGTCGTTTTTTTTTATTTATTTTAAATGAGTGTTTGATATTTAAATGCAAAACGAATCTTAATTTTGCTCATGGTTAATATACATACAACAAATTTGATTTGATTTTAGGTACACTGTGGAACAGTTTCTCGATAGAGTAAGCCACTCTGTGGCTGGCCTTGACTTCTACCTGAGAAACCCTGGGCAGCCAAGACCAAGGGGCCGGCGAGGGGTAAATGGAGCGGTGCCTGCAGAAGAAGCGGAGGCTGCGGAAGAAGCCGTGGACGACCCTGACGAGCCTATGGGCCAAAACGGAGCGGCGGCGGCGGCTGCTGATGACGGTGCGGCGGTGGCGGGTGCTGCAGGAGGAGCGGCGGCTGCTGCAGACGGAGCGGCGGCGGCTGGAGACGGTGCGGCGGCGGCGGCTGCTGCAGGTGGAGCGGCGGCTGCTGGAGACGGTGCGGCGGCGGCGGCGGCGGCTGGAGACGGTGCGGCGGTGGCGGGTGCTGCAGGAGGAGCGGCGGCTGCTGCAGACGGTGCTGTGGCGGCTGACCCTAATGAGCCTGCGGGCCCACAGGGACAGGATGGCGGTTTGGAAGGGGAGGTACCTAGAGTACAGCAGGAAAACCAACAACAGGTCCGTGTTCAGGCTTTGTTATTGTAGCCTATATACATACAATTCTTGCTCTGACAATCAATAACAAGTTGTATAGTGTAAAACTAAATCACATTATTAAACTAATAAAACTGTTGTATGATCTGTCACAGATATTGTCTAAAATATTTGTTTGACATATATTCAATTTCAATAGTTTTAATTGGCAACTGACTTGAGTAGCCTATTTATTAATACATTTTTAAGATAAAGAAAAACAGCGTTGCTGTAATTTAAATTAGCTTAGGTTTGTAAATTCAAAAGGGCTTAAATGCCCCTCAGTTAAATAAATTAAAAAACATAAAAATGGACATTCAATTTCTCTTTCTCTTTAATGTTATACCTTCATTTGAATTAAAGTGTGTATATAGCAGCTGTAAAGGGGAATCCTGGTAAACCAGAACAGGAATACCGAAACGGCAAGGCTAAAAAATAAAAAATTAAACATGTATGGAAAAACAAATTAATTAGATTGTTTATGTACACGGTGAGAATTATGGGAAAAATGTTGTGGCACAATAAAACAATTGCACATAGTTATAACAACATATATTTACAAGTTAAATTTATTAAAATAGTTACCACATTGAATTATTTCTTAATTATAATGGACATGGATGCAATTTAACCTTTATTTGAAATATATTGTACAGCTTGATGACGAGCGGCTGCGACAAATGCAGCGGTTCGGCACCTGCGCCGTGTGTCGTGGACAGCCAGCAACCTATGTCGTCGCGCCGTGCGGACACATTTGTATGTATCAGCGCTGCGCAGAACATCTGCCTCGACATGTGACGGCGTTAAATCCCCTTCGTTGCCCCATGTGCAGGGCCGGTGCCCTTACAATTTTCAGAACATTTCGTTCTGAGTTGTAAATAGTTTGTACATTTACTGAGTTATTTTTAGTTTTCACTTATATCTTGTACATGCTCATATAATTCACATTCACTTTCAATTTGTTAAAACTTCTTGAACAAAAATAATTTGAAACTACTATATTGTTTATTGTAAAGCTGCAATTGACATGGCAGTGCAGCTGTTACATTATCTATAAACTTTGAGTGTAAAAATTGTTAATTTCTGATTTTTACAATATTATCTGAAGAATTAAATATGTATGGTAATTTTTGTACATACTTTTAAAAAATTAAGCACAGTGTTCTGCGTGTAATTTTGAATAAAAATATGTTTTATATTCATATACTATTGTCTTATTTATAAAGGTTATTTGTGGTACTTACATAAATAATTCGAAAAAGGGTAAACTTGGATTTTGTAATTCTATTGGCCAAGACACCGTGCTACTTTAAACAAAGTTGAAAGCTATTTTGTATATTACAATGGTTAATAAGATATAACACTTGAATAACAATTCAAATGCACTGAACCGTCGACTACCTGCATCATCCGTAAGCGTAGCGTCTAGCGAGGCTTCAAGGTAATCTCCCGTCTTATCCTACTTACACAAAACGCTGTTCCCCAGTTTCCCGCCAGTTCGGGCGGTGGCCCGTGATCACCCCTGTATGGAGGTTTTAAGTAATGGTTTTACCCTCAGCGATATATTAACATTGTACGTTTTCGTTATTACTTAGGTAGACATTTTATAATTAACTTCTACAGACGTGCGTATGACTGTTGGGATGAAAATAATTACGGTTGTTATTCAAGAAACATTCAGTGAAATTATGTTTATAAAATTTAAAAATTTAACTATGTCAAACATCTATTTTCTTTGGAGATTTAGTACTATATGACGATACAATACTTGTAACTTGGGGTGTCTACTCTGCTTCACATCTGTTGCCTATGACAGCGAGCACATAATATGACCAACCTTAAGAAAGAAAAGAACATGGTGACAGAGCAAATATACATTTGTAAATGAAATAAACAATCAGGGTGGCAAAATAATTATTCAAGAACATATAATTTAGAAAACTGGGTGGTTAAATGTAATTCTGGTTAATTCAACTAACACTATATAGTCAAATCACGATATGTTTAGTTGATTACTTAGCGAGATAGTTCACTTAACTACACAGTTGTTGTATATTTGTTATAACTATAGTCTGTCAAAACAATTCTTGATATGCGGTATAGTGCACAGAAGTTTAGTTCATTTTAATATAAAGCATTTACCTACAGTGGAATAGTAGTTTCAACCCTATCGTCTCGCCTAGTTCAGTTAACTATAAATTATTTATGTGAACTTACTATAACTTACATAATAAATTTATAACTACATTATAGTGTTTTTATGGGTCTTTAGTGCACAAAGCACCGCTCCCGGAGAATGGTGTGCAACTCACGACCCATGCAAGCGCAGGGCTTGCTCTGGTCGCACTGGCCCTCGGTCCGGGACTGAAACTGAAGGTACTAGCCAACACAGGAAGGTTAAGGGCGTGGCTTGCCGGGTGGACACGCCCATCGATATAAAAACTACTCCTGAGGCGGGTCTGCTCTACAACCCGAGCAGGCTGCCGGTGGTTTCGTTCTGGACTTTTGAAGGCGGAATGGGGAAAATACGTCTCCCGCGCCTTACAAAAGCTTTGTCTCGGCACCTTTCCTTCACGTTTTCAGGTTTACAAATATGTTTTAAGGTAAATTTACTGTGAATAAACATTCTCAATGAAAACATTGTCTGGTGTCCCTGAAATGCATCACTAGTTGTTCGCCAATATTACTTACTTTTAAAGCGAAAACTTATTTATTGTTTCTTACTTTACTTCTTATCAATATATCAACAATATTTTAAAAATATGCTAACATCGTGTTTAAGTTACTACCGAAACAACGTTTATTGGAAATTTATTACTATGAGGTAGACGTTTCTACGAGGTTATGAAATATAATGTTCGGTCGCCGTGCGGTAAATCCCCTAGTCACTTTCTGTCAATAAGCGGAGAAAGTAAATAAATCCCGTGAACCCCGGTATATTTCTATGCAGTTCAAATACCAAGTCAACAGTGCAAATAACATATGGTTCCGTAGAAAATCCAAGAAACGTGTTAATAAATTAGCCCATGGGAAAAAGGTGTTTTGCTTTTCCTCAGTTAATGTTACTGTTAACTTTACATTCACTTTTACCAATACATTCAGCTCTACAAAACACTCATATTTATGAATTCATATTGATGAAACTTGGTGTATGGCTTCACCTATTACTGGTATTGATATTTGCAAAAAATATTGATTATTTTAGATTATCCTCGTAGTAACAAACCTGCATTCTCAGCCATAATGCGATTCTTAGGGAGAATAAGTAAAGTTTATATCTACCTTAATTATGAACATACATTATTGCAACTTGGTATGTAGCTTCACCTGATTGAGTTAACTTACAGGTATGTATAGCTTCACCAGATATTGATAACTAGCTAATTATACCGATTTCACCCGGGTATAAAATGTAGTTAAAAAAGTGAATTACTAATGTCAGCTGTTTATTTTAATAACATTAAATAAATAGCAGAACACTGTAACAGTATGGTCTCATTTGATTAACATTGGAATTTTGGATATCTCACGGGGATTAGCCACAGAAGATTTAGAGAAAACTGAGAGTCCGATACAACAGCTGTAACCTAAAGGAACCTACCCTGATAATTTCATGTCTTAACTCCTTGTAGTTTATCCTTTAGGCGCGGCGATCTACACACACACACACACACACACACACACACACACACACACACACACACACACACACAAGAACTCTGCTTCAATAATATAGAATATTACTTAAAAACACATTTCTTATATTTCTTGTTGCAGCAAACCTGCTTACTCAGCCACAATGTTAGTCTTATTGAGAATAAATAAAATGCTATGTATCAATCATTTATTAATGTATTTTGATGAAACTTGGTAAGTGGCTTTTATGTGGTAGTGAGAAACATATACATGTATTAGAACTTAGCTGAGTACGCAGGATTGCTGTGACGAGAATAATCTAAAAAAATAACAGATTATTATATTACTACCTGCTACCAGGCGCTACTTCGTTAACTACATTGTCCTACGAAAGAGTACATGGTAACTTGGGAAGTCAAATGGGGCGATATTTCATTCTTTGACAAATAATTTTGAACATTTTTACATTATTCACATAACAATAACATAAATACGTTTGTACTGGAAAATGTTAATTGAAATTTGTTACAGTTACATAGATAAACAAATCAAAAATAAATTTTCTTGTTGATACAGTAGTAAATTGAGAACTATTTCAGGCCTTTATAGCATCATCGCAATGATAAGTACCCAGGAATATTTTGCAAACAGTTTCATATTAAACACAAATCAGAGCTTATAAAAGTGAGTATGGAGTGAGCAGGTACGGTAGATACCGCTCACCGGCCAGTGTAAGATAGTGCACTGACCCCGACCCTGTTGATGCCACTGCTGCTGGCACTGCACTGAAGTGTTTGTCTGGTCACCGCCGTAACTACATTAGCCCCGCCCTCTAAAGCTCCCCTCCGCCCACCGCGTTCTGGGGGAACCTTTCGGAGGTATGCCAAACCGTGCAAATTGTTTCGGAACAGTGCCTTAGAACACAAATTCTTTCGGAGAAGTGCATTTCGGAGTTGTAAAATCAAGTGCGTGGGTTTGAACGGCAAATGCACAACTCCGAAAGGCAGTACTCCGAAAAAATAACAAGTTTGAAAGGCATTACTCCGAAATGAGTAGCTACGAAAATCAGAACTCCGAAAATGCACTACTCCGAAAGCAGTGTTCCGAAATGCACTGTTCCGAAAATATTTTCGGAGTAGTGCCTTTTGGAGCTACGAATTTTCGGAGCAATGCATGGATCTCATTATGTTCTCTTCATGTCTTCTTTCTTCTCTTCTGTGTATGTATTCCCTCTTCTTCTTTATGTTCTTAGCTTCATCTAGCTTAGGAAATTCCTTCTCGTAGTTGTATATTCTGAACTGGGGTTGTACTTGTTTGTAGGGCGAATTTATACTCTGTTTTAAGCAGGGAACCTTCTCTTTGTTGTTAGTATAGAGAGGGCCCCTTCCTATGCGTTTTTTGTATCCGGTTTTCCCCTTTGTAGTTTGTAGCATTCTTCTTTGTTGTGGTTGCTCATCCTACAATAATCACAATACTTGGACCTTGTCTTCATCATTTCCCCTGTTTGCTGCCTCTTAAACCTGCAATCCTGCGTATTATGGTTGTTCCTTCTGCAGTAACTGCAATATGTAGTAAAATTCCTGCTTCCGTTATATGGAACTTCTGCTCTTGGGGTTGCATGTCGTGGGCCCCATGATGTTGCATGGTAGTTGGTCTGGTAGCCTCCTCTGCTCATGGTGTGCCGTGGTGTCCATTGCACTGGGTGTCGTTGTGTCGTCCTATATCCAGTTGGTCCCCTGTAGTTGGTTCCTCTTCCCCTGTAATTGTTGCAGTACTCCCTGTGTTGGTTTGGCTTGTCGTGTTGTTGATATATTTGTCGCTGTGGCGTTTGTTGCATAGTCATGTTTGAAATGACCTGAGTTAGGGTCCTTATTTCTGCATGTAAATTGTTTATTTCCTGTCTATTTGTGGTGGTTTCCCTAGCGTATCCCTCTCTTTCTGCTCTGCTGTATTTTTCTTGATTTACCGATTTAATTTGTAGCTGTAACTCTATTTTCTTTAAACTCTTTTCTAGCTGTTCTAAAGTGTCACAAGTTTCTGATAACACCCTATCACAAAATTCAGGTCTTAGGCCTTGTATAATGTACTGCCCTATTCGTTTTTCTGACATATTGGGGTCATGGCGCCTACACAAGGTTAGTACCTCCAAGTAATATGTTAGCACAGGTTGGTTCCTACCTTGCACTTTCTTATCTAAGATGTTCTGCAAAGTTTGTGCCTGTGCAACCGGGGTGAAAGTGTTAATAAAGGTTTCCTTTAACTCATCCCAATCGTGTATCACCTTCCCTTTTGTGAAATGTTGATGCCATGTAAGTGCCGTCCCTGCTAGGTGTGCCGGAAATAATTTTATTTTTGAAGCATCCTGCCAATTATTTGACTGTGCCGCGATTTGATACATGTCTATAAAATCGTTGGGGTTTTCAGTTGGTAGACCGTAGTACGTACCAGCAGATATTAACGGTAAATTTTCTTTTGGTGTCGTCATGTTATCCTCGCGGTCTCCTATGTTATTATCCGTGAGTGCTCTATGATTTGCCTTATTCGTCCCTTGGGGTGTAATTTGACCTGGAGGGTCGTCTGTGTCCACTGAAGCTAAGTCAATGTCCTCGTAGTCGTCACCGTCACTGTCCTCGCTGGCTGGCGTGTCGTAAAGGTTTTCCCTATCCCTAATGAATTGTTCAATTCTCCTAAGCAATGGGTATTTTTCTAACTCAACCTCGGTTAAGAATCTTTTCCCTAATAACCTTCTTAAAATGAATTTTTTTTCTTCAGACCAATTATTTTTTAAATAAGCTTTAAGATCGGCTACAATGGGTCTTAATTCGGCAACCGTGTCCTCGTCTTTGTATTTAATGTTAAACTTCACTAATATTGTTTGTAGCTGTTCTTTCTTTACCCTATAAATATCCGAAGGCAAGGAAACTTGGTTTATTGGCATTTCATTTTATTTTAAATTAACAAAACCCTAGACAGTTTTATTTGTATTTATTTATTACTGTTATACGACCTGTCTTTTATGTTTTATTAAACCCTGACGACTTTTATTATTTTATGCGATGTATCTGTTGATTAAATATTTTGTATGCTATTTTTTTATTTGTAAGTGCCCTACAGTATTAACCGTTTAGTCGATTACGTCCCTTCAATTCATTATTTCTGTCCCTATGCAGTTTTATCCTATCTCATAAATACCTTCTTATCTCTATAATCATCTTATGCTAATAAAACATCACTCACTCTGTGTCAATTCAATCAATTTTATGGTAATTAAACCAATTCAGCGATCTCCACCATGTAAGATTAATTTCTTTCTCTCTTAAGTTTGAATCATAACTCGCTTAGCTTAGTGAGATGGAAACCAGGAAATTGATTGAAATGACACCAGCGTCTGTAATACCATATACCTTTGAATATTCATAAATCAGATGATTATTTCCTCCTTATTATATAATGATAAATATTCGTGAAAACTCTTTAAATAGAGGCCTCTGTGCCCTAACTCCTATTTATAAAATACAACTGAAATGACAAACACAATATAAATCAATACTCTCTTAAGCTAACAAATCATTAATAAAGATCACTCTGTTCTGGCATGGCCAAAGTTCTTTAAGGCAATTTATACGTCACAGTCCACACCTTCCATATGAATACACACCCTTAACTCGATATTTAACATTTAATTTACATCATTGGGCATGTAGCCGTTAATCTACCATTAAAGGTTTACTCAATTCACTTTATTAATAGTTTAGTCCTTTATATTTCATCCATCAATTACGCATAAAAATAATTACCCTTAAACCTTTCCAAATTAAACATTGTCACATTATATTACATTAAAATGTTAAGCCATGTGGGCCTTTATATTTCAATAATCAATTCATTCATGTAACAGTTATTCATTAACACTTACTAAGTTAATTGAACGATGGTTAATGACATCGAGCTACTGCTATCTTTATGTACAACTATTTTACACCTCAACTTGGCCTATAGGCCATTCTGATTATGTCTACCGTCTTTAATTTATTTAACAATTAACCCTGCCATTTACTCTGAGGCTACTTAATTATATATATATATATATATATATATATATATATATATATATATATATTTCCCCTTTCTGTTTGGATTATTTATTGCTTGTCTTAGTAACCATTAACTTTTAATATCTTCATCATTGCTTAATCATTATTATTATCAAATCATTTCCCTTAACCTTCGACTGTTCTCTCAAATTTATCCCTTTTAACTAGAGGTGCAATTTAGTGAAGATCACATACCACGCAGTCCGGAATTTTGGCTGTCAGGCGGTCTCCCTGCGTTGTCGGTCGGTCCTTGGCCTCTCCGTGGTCCCGTCCAGTGGTCAAGGTGTCCAGGAGTGGTCCAGCGTCCAGAAGTGGTCCTGGGTCCCTTTGTCGGTGGTTGTCTTGAAGAATTCTCCCAAGGCTCCTCCGGTCGCAGACACGGTCCGTCCTCTTCTCCCTCTGGGTTGTGGTCGCTGTAGTGCTTCTCTTGGCCCTGCGTTGGTGGACTTGGTTGGAAGGTCGACAACACCCGGTATTTTACTATTACCTAAGTGTTGCGGGACTTACTCGATCCAGCCCCCCTTACTTCCCAACACTTCACTTCTTGCCTCCCTTTTTCTGACTGTCTATCCTCTCTCCTCGATATGTTACCCCCGATATCGTGTTTCCCCCCAAATTCGGTCGACCACGCCCACGTCAACCAATCACGTCGATTCTGGACTCCTACACCCGCCGTGATTCGTGTCCGTAGCTGGTCAGCATTCCGCCGCCATCATTGGAATTTTTGGTGAGTTACTTTGATTTTGTCGCTTGAACCCTAGGTCATTTACCTGTGTAATTTGACCGTTTATTTCCTGTTTTGTTACTCTGTCATTTCCTGTTGTTCCCAATTCCAAGTCTTTGACCTCAGCTTTACTTCGTAGTTAATTGTACTCATATTTTTATGATTTTATTTTAGGGATTTTATTAACCAATAATGTTCATAATGTTTACAATACTTATATTTAACATATACATAGGACCAGGGCCCACCAACCCCAAAGCAAGCACATGCTGCTCCCAATACGATTTAAATCTAATTTTTATTGTAAAACTCCTGAAAAGAATATAAATGTTTGTTTATTATGAAGGATTTAATTTGGATTTAAATTTATTTAAACTGTGTTCTAATCTTAGTTCATCTGGGAGTGCTTTAAAAAATGTGTTCCCCATGTAGGTAGTATTTTTTGTGTAGAGAACTAATCTATGTTTATCAAGATTTTTTTCCATTTTTCTTCTTGTGTCGTTACTGATGTGTTGTAATTTTGATTTGTAATTTCGTATTCGTTTTAAAATATAATATACATTCAAAAATATACTGACCATATACTGTCAAGATTTCAAGATTCTTAAAGTATTCTTTGGCCGATTTGTCGCGTTTTAGATTACAAATATATCTTATGGCCTTTTTTTTGCAGTTTTAAGATTTTATCAAGATTTAATTTTGTTGTTGCTCCATACAAACAAATACCATATGATATATGTGAGTGTATGAGGGCAAAATAGATTTTTTTAGGATATTAATATTACACAAACAGGCCATACGTTTAAGTGCATATAAACCGGAGCTAATTTTATTAACTATATGTTCAATATGATGATCCCAGCAAAAGTTTTCATCAATATTCAACCCTAAGAATTTTGTCTTGTTAACTTGTTCAATGATTTTTTCTTCAATAATTATATTTGGGGCTATTTTTCTCCGGTTTTGCTTTGTTGAGAATACCATAAATTTTGTCTTTTCAGAATTCAACAACAGACCATTTGTGTCTAAGAACTGTTTGACATTGGACAATTCCAAGAAACTTAAGAGTTCAATGTTATCCTGGTTTACTGCTGAGATTTTTAGGTTTGCATCATCAGCATATAGGCATAGATTATTTTGTGTGACATTTTGAAGAGACTTTGAAAAACCGGTTAGGTAGCACAGAAACAGCAGCGGACCCAGAATAGATCCCTGTGGAACACCACAAGAGACCAAACACAGGTCCGATGCTGCACCTGCGACCCTATTCTGATGAAAAGTATTTATTTCAACATATTGATAGCGCTCCGATAGATATGACTCAAACCATTTGTACGAAATTCCTTTGACTCCAAAACCTGCTAATTTTTGTAATAGCAGGTCATGGTCTACACTTTCAAAAGCTTTTGTTAAATCCATAAAAATACCAATGACTTCTTCACCGTTATCTATTGATTCTATTATTGATTCAATAAAATTTACTGCTGTACTTAGTACTGATCTCCCTGGACGAAAACCATGCTGGGTATCATCAAGAATGTTATTTTTTCCAAGAAGTCAGACAACCTTTTGTACATGATTTTTTCATAAATTTTTGAGAATGATGGCAAGATTGATATTGGTCGATAATTAGACATATCCTTTTCGCATCACTTTTTATGCACAGGTATGACTTTAGAAAGTTTCAGTTTTTTTGGAAATATACCAGATACTAGGGAAGAATTCACCAGATGAACTAGGATTTTACATAAATGAACATTTGCCCCCTTTATGATAGATACAGTAATTTCATCAAAACTATATGAATGCTTATTCAGTAGATGTGAATTACCGGTTTAACATCACTTCCGGCGCTTTTTCCCCATGTTATTCTTATGGGGAGCCGTTTTTGCGCCGACGCCAGCTCCCGCCTATAGAGCTCCCGCCCGCTGGCCTATATTAAATATACCCCTGCCTTAAATATATTGTCCCTCCTCTTTTTAAAAACTCTGGTGTTTGATTTGTTTTTGGTGTTTTAATCCCAACTGCCGCCAAAACTTGGTGTTTTAATCCCAACTATTACGGTCGAACTGTCAACTGATTAAAACATCCGCTGCACGCACATCCGCCGCTTTCACGTGCAACACCATTCACCGACACTCTCCCGAGAGCGAAAGTGCGCTTGCGACACATTAACACACTAACGGATTGTTGCGTGACACTTTGACCAGACTTTCCACTTACCAGTAATTTCCTGGAAATCCTCTCAATGTGAGGTAATTTCCAAATTGAAAATCGAGGTGTATATAAGGAGCCACCAACACCGTTGTTCTACACCAGTGACCTCGACCACCGGACGTCACCACACTCCAGCGACCGCGACCACCGGACGTCACCACACTTGTCACCACCCGCATGACATCACCGGCTCACCGCACCTCCGCGCCACCGGCTCCTAGGACTCTGTGAGTGTTAGCAACGGTGTGATGTCTTTAGGGACAACTGTTAATCCATAATTGAAATAGCCTAATATTTGTAAATCTCCAATTCACCATTTCCAAATGTGTATTAATACCTAAAATGTGTATGTAAAAAATAATATTGTATGACCAAATTGGAATTTTTTTTAATATTTGCAGTAATTAAACTGCAAAAATGTCTTATTTTAGAGCTAAAAAATATGTTTTTATTATTTAAAAAAGATAAAATTTTAAAATTTTCAACCAAGGATATATATAGAAGCCCACAAAATCACCACCCTCATTTCAACAAAAAATGTTGACCTGTGCGCAGTGCTCCACGTCTTGCTCCAAAAAAAGCAATTTAATCAGACACTATCGTAACATTCACAAAATTATTCCTAATATTTGTAAAATATGTCATCAAATATTTGATAATACAAATTTTAAAATTCACATGCTAGAAAAACACAATACTTGTGATGTGTGTAAGAGAGTCATCACTCGTGACAAGAAACGCCACTACCTACGATGTGACAAACAACCTTACAAGTTGTATATTTTTAACGGTGAATCAGCGGAAGTATTAGACACTCTCCAATCTTGTCCTCTACCCATCAAATGGATTCTTATTAGGAGAGTAAAATTCATCAAACACTCAGTGGACAATAATGGTGATTTAATCATTGACAAAGAATGTATTGCTGATTTTCGAAGTTTAACTAATTTATCAATTGAGAAAGCACAGCTAAAGACTCAAATTGAAAATTCACTTTTAAAAATCGATACCTCCATGCACAAGTATCAAGCTCAAGGCAGTGGATGGATATATGACCGCACCAAATACTGGCAGTTGCATGTTTACAAATATAAGCCCCTAACTCCCAAATCATACATTCCCACGCCAGAAAATATAAAATCAAAACATGCTGTTTTAAATATTAAAAACACCGATAATAAATGTTTCACCTGGAGTGTTTTAGCAAGCCTAAGACCAAGGAATAGTAAAGAAAATGCAAATCGAGTAGTTCACTACGAACCCTATGAAGGCCAGTTAAATATGACAAATATAAAATATCCAGTAAAAATATCTGACATTGATAAATTTGAAAAACAAAATAACATAAGTGTTAATGTATATGGAATTGAAGGAAAAACAATATATCCACTGAGAATAACTAAACTAAATGGCAATACTCACGTCAATCTGCTGCTTCTAAAACACGGTCAGAAATCACATTACTGTTTAATTCGTGATTTTGACAAGTTAATGTTTAATTCTACAAAAGATGACCATAAGAAATATTTTTGCAAGTTCTGTTTGCAACATTTTGGCACCAAAAATAAATTGGAACGTCACATAACATATTGTAAACCCTTTGGGCATCAAAGAGTACAAATGTCTGAAAAAGATACACTACAATTTACGAATTACAAATATCAACTTAAAGCTCCCTTTGTGATTTATGCAGATTTCGAATGTTTTATAAACGGCGGCAAACACACGCCTTCTGGATTTGCTTATGTTGTGGTGAGAGACTCTAAAATTATTTACGAAGAGTTGTACAGCGGTGAAAATGTAATGGATGTATTTTTTGAAAAGTTATTTAAAACCTATGACTTTATTAAAAGTCAGATGGAAGTATATGTTCCCCTTGTAATGACTCCAAAGCAAGAGGCATCCTTCAAAAACTCTAAATACTGCCACATATGCCAACAGCTGTTACTGGGTGATAAAGTGCGCGACCATTGCCATCTAACAGGCAAATTCCGAGGACCCTCCCACAACGCTTGCAATTTAAACTATAAAGTAACCAAGAAAATTCCAATATTCTTCCACAACCTTAAAAACTATGATGGTCATTTAATAATGCAACACTTGGGAAAACTCAATCGCAAATTGAATTGCATAGCCAAAGACATGGAAAAATATATATCGTTCTCTGTTGATGATTTGGTATTTTTGGATTCATACAACTTTCTGTCTCTTCCCTTAAGCAAATTAGCTTCCAATTTAAATACATTTAGATTTATAGACAATCCACTACTACAACACAAGGGCGAATTTCCATACGAATACATGACAGGACCAGAAAAGTTTTTAGAGCCCCTACCACCCATAGAGGCATTTTACAGCAGCCTAACTAAAGAATGTATATCTCCTGCACAATATGAACATGCTAAAAACGTATGGAATCATTTTAATATAAAGAATTTAAAAGAATATCACGATTTATACCTTAAAACAGATGTGTTGTTATTGGCTGATGTGTTTGAGACATTTAGGGACTTGAGTTTAAAGGATTATAAACTCGACCCCGTCCACAAGTACTCATTGCCTGGACTAACATGGGAGGCGTGCCTTAGAATGACCGGCATAAAATTACAGTTATTTAGTGACATTGACATGCATTTGTTTATAGAACACGCCATTAGAGGTGGTGTAAGCATGATTTCCACACGCTATGCTAAAGCCAATAATAAGTACATGGGCGAACATTATGACCCAAATCAAGAAAGCACCTATCTTGTATACTTAGACTGCAACTCGCTATACTCTACAGCAATGTGCGAGTCGTTGCCCGTTGATGGCTTTAGATGGACAAACGAGAAAGATTATAAAGCCAATAAAAATGAAAACTTTGGATTTATTTTGGAAGTTGATTTAAAATACGATAAAAGTTTACACGATTTGCACAACGACTACCCGCTCGCACCAGAAAAAATGAATGGAAAATTAATACCAAACTTAAATGACAAAACCAAATATATTCTACATTATAAAGCACTAAAAAAATACGAAGAATTGGGTTTGGTAGTTACAAAATACCACAGAATCTTAAAATTCAGACAATCGAATTGGCTCGCGCCCTATATTAATTTTAATATTGAAAAGCGACAAAAAGCTGAACATGATTTTGAAAAAGACTTTTACAAACTGTTAAATAACAGTCTCTTTGGTCGAACAATTATGAACCAACGCAAGTTTCGTGATATACATCTTGTAGACGAGTCTAAGTTAACAAAGTATGTTACAAAGCCAAGATTTGACTGCAGCAAAAAGTTCGATAACAACTTGCACGCTGTGCATTTAAATAAATTAATTGTAAAGTTTGATAAACCAATATATTTAGGAATGACCATTTTGGATATCAGCAAAGTAATCATGTATGATTTCCACTATAATTATATGTCAAAATTTAAGAATAAAAAGTTCTTAATGACAGACACGGATTCTCTGATGTATTCTATAGTAACAGAGGACTTTTACAAGGAAATACAAAGTGACTTGGACCGTTTTGACACCTCTGCATACAGTAAAGATCATTTCTTATACTCTGATAAAAACAAAAAAGTTACGGGCAAGTTTAAAGATGAATTAAATGGTCAAATTATGTATGAATATTGTGGTTTAAGGCCAAAATTATACTCTTTCATTCCTCTACAGTGGTTATACGAAAAAGAAAAGCAAAATGAGCTAGAGGTTAAGAAGGCAAAAGGAGCTGACGGCGCTACAGTTAAACATCTCTTAACACACCAACACTACTTACACTGTCTTGCAACCGGAGAAGATTACTACGAGAATGTTACAAGAATTAAATCCACAAACCACCATCTGCAAACATTAACGATGAACAAAAAGGTACTCTCTTTTGATGACGACAAGAGGTTTATTGTGGATGGCATCAACACCCTTGCCCTTGGTCACTATAAAATTGGTCAAACATAAATCTGTATTTGCCATTATTCTTTGGCCTTTCCTTGTCTATTACAAAAAATCCATATTTAGACCTATCCCAGCATTGATGGCAGAGATTTCTAAATTGGTTAAATGAAAAATCATTTCCCACATGATTGTTATACACATGTTTTAAATTTAAATCGTCTTGTTTAAATAATATTAGAAAATTAACATTGTCACGTAAATGTTTGTTTACTTTACTGTAAGATTGACACAAGTAAAAACTGTTAACATTTTTGTGTCTGCCCATTGAGAAAAATTGTGTGATATTTGGACTATTTATGTCGTCAAATACAACTATTGAGTGTGATTCTACATCATTTGGTGTGATTTCACAGTTTGAATATGTGTGTAATTTAACTTCATCACACAGACGGAATATTTCAATTATTTTTTTATATTTTTCTTGTTCTAAAGATTTGGATATTATATATAAATTTGTAAACTTTAATCCTTGTTTTTTTACAATTAAGTTATAAATTACAACAGTCTTCCCCGAACCACTGGGCCCTATTATAAGACAGCGAATATTATTAGGAAATAGGCCCAATTCTTTGGTGTATTTTCTTTATGTGCAATTTTAAATTTGTTCTTTTGTTGAATAAATGACATTTTTTATATAATGGTGTATTTTCTTTGTGTTAAATTTGAATAAATGGTGTATTTTCTTTATGTGCTATGTTTGTTAATTTTTTTATATAATAAAAATGGCAAAGAGAAAGTGTAAAACGGTCCAAGGTAAGGGATTATTCTTAAAGCCATATAGAGGCCGTGGCTTGTTAAATACCCTTATAAACAACCTTCCTTTCCCCCTCCACATCCCGTCGTATTCATATTGTGGTCCAGCAACTAATATACGTGAAAATTTAGCCAAAAATGTACCTCCAAAAAATAAGCTAGACTCTTATTGTAAAGAGCACGACATATTCTACATGAATAATCCTGATACAGCCGCCCGGAACAAGGCAGACATGAGATTAGCGGACCAGGCTTGGACTAGGGTTTCGGCAAAGGACGCCAGTCTGGCCGAAAAAGCAGCAGCTTATGCAGTGACAAATTTGATGAAGGCTAAGGCAAAAATGGGAATGGGATTAAAATTTAATAAAAAAGATGGACAACTTTCAGCTGTTAGAGGCAGCAAGAGACGTGCCTCACTTTCGGGGGGTGTACCTAAAAAACGAGCTAAGAAAACAGACCCCAAAAGTAAGAGAATGTGGAATTATTAATTTAGACAGTGACAGGGGCACACATTGGACAGCATATCGTAAAAATAAAGATGTTGTAATATATTTTGACCCTTTCGGAATACAGCCTCCAAAAGAGGTAATTGAATATTTTGTACCATCTAAAATTTACTATACAACTGATCAAATACAAGATTTAAACAGTTCCATTTGTGGAATTTTATGTTTATCATTTCTGAAAAATTTTAGTTTATAAAAATGGATTCATTTACTATAACATTCACAGGTACAGAGCCAGAGTTGAAGTCGGTGTTCTTTCCTCCTATAGAATTAAATGGTGATTATGTAATTGGGCTGGTAGATTTTCAAAGTTATAATTCTATATTTAATGTTAAAAAACCTCTAAATACTTTGACATATTACAAAATGCACAAAATTACAACCCCAAAAGGGGAGGTTACAATTGACGAATTAAACCGGGCATTAGATGGTAAAGTTGAAGTTATTATACAAAATAAAGTAGCATTAATTAATACAAAAGTCAAACTTATATTTTACAAAGGGCTAGTTCCAAAATTAAATAAACTTAAAGACACAAAATTAACTATAGACGAGGGTGAGGATGTGTATTATTACGATCACAAAGCTCCAAATGTAATTGAAATTGCTGAAGGTACATACGAAGTGTTTGAGCTTGCGAAGGAAATTCAAAAGCAACTCCCAGATTTTGTACTTATAGCCGATAATAAAACTATGAAAGCCACATTACATTCTGGCCATGTGTTTGATTTTACAAAACCGTGTTTAGGGTCTGAATTATTGGGATTTAAAGGATTTTCTACTCCAGATATTGCGTTTAAATCCGTAAATAAAATCAACATAAATAATGTAAATGTGATTAGAGTAAAATGTAATATTGTTAATGGGTCTTATTTAAATGGTGACAAATCACACACCATACACAGTTTTTACCCAGAAGCTCCTCCGGGCTACAAGATTATTGAGGTCCCCAGAAATATTATATACTTCCCTGTAAATAAGAGAAGTTTAGATGTTGTTAGCATTACATTTGCAGATCAACACGACAAGCCAATTGACTTTAATAAAGAAGAAACTACAATTACTTGTCATATAAAAAAGATATGAGAATTTACAAGAACGGGCTGAGTGTGCAAAATGCCAGGTTTCTGCGATCAATTGGGTTGAAGTTAAAATTTTCTATTAATAAAAATGGAAGATTTTCTAGACGTTGCAGGAAAATTCCAATACGATGATAGCCTGGTTAAAATTACAAATCACTCCTATGTTCCACACAACACTTTAGCAATAAATAATTCCGATGAAATTCGAATATGCATAAATAATCAAGATTTACTAACACTCCCATGTAGGAGTTATTTGTATATTAAAGGAGAAATAGAGAATCATGATAAAGGACATTTTATAAATAATGCATTTGCATTCTTATTTGACGAAATTAGATACGAAGTTGCTGGTAAAGAAATAGATATTGTAAGAAATCCGGGAATTTCCAGTCTTATGAAAATATTGTGCTCTTACAATAAAACAACTAAATTGTCAAATGTAGCATTTGATTCTGATGAAAATTTAAAAGAGTTCCATAAAAGCGGCAAGTTTAGTACTTGTGTCCCGTTAGAGCTGTTAATGGGTGTGTTTGAGGATTTTAATAAGGTTTTAGTAAATGTTAAACAAGAATTGGTGTTGAAAAGATCCAAAAACGACTTAAATTGTATATTAACAACATCTAATGCTCCAACTGGTGTCGATCCTATTCCTAAAATTACACTTAAATCGATTCAGTGGGTGATGCCGCACGTGGTACCATCTGATGGGGAGAAGCTTCAATTACAAAAGATGTTATTGCAAAATAAAAATTTGCAAATTGCATTTAGAAGTTTGGAGCTACACGAACTCCCATCATACCCCGAAACCAAGAGACACACATGGTCAGTTAAGACGTCTTCGAGTTTGGAGAAGCCTAGGTATGTTATATTTGGTTTCCAAACAGGTAGGGACAACAGTGCACGAAAAAGAACTGATGAATTTGATCACTGTAAATTGAAAAATCTCAAAGTGTTTTTAAACTCTGAATATTATCCTTATAGTGATTTAAATCTCGACTTTGAAAATGGAGATGCCTCTAAAGCTTATGAGATGTTTGTGAGGTTTAGGGAGAGTTACTACAACACCGTCCCCGATCCTATGTTTAACAGAGCTGACTTTATAAAGAAATATCCTCTAATTGTAATAGATTGTTCTAGGCAGAATGAATCAATCAAAGAGGGGGTTGTAGATATTAAATTAGAAATTGAAACTGCAGAAAACGTCCCTTCAAACACATCTGCATATTGCCTAATAATACACGATAAGGTGTTTGAGTATAATCCTTTGACAAATGAGATAAATAAAATGTAAATAAAATGAAAACAAATATTCAACAAGAATTGGTAGAGTCTGCAAAACAAATAAGAGAAAAATATAGGGCGTTAAAACGTGGTAAATTTCTAGAGGCTGAAGAGAGGTTCCAAACATTCCAACCGTTAATAGAGCCTTTGCAAGAATTAAAAAATTTAGCCACAAAAACAGAGAGGCCAGTTCTCCCAATGATTTTAGAAAAGACCCCGTCTAGAATACCAAGAATAACACAAATAACACCACACAAATTAGATTTTGGTCTTTTAGCATCAGACTATTTAGGAAATTACCTTAGTAGAAGTAGTATGACAGACACCACATATGGTATTAGGCGAGAAGGAAATAAATTTTTTATTGGGAATCAGGAAGTTCAAATTGCCAATGACGATGTTACAGTTGGAGAAAAAATTTATAAAGGGACAAAGGGATTGTGGGAATTGTTAACTTTAAAAGAACCCGTAAACTATAGTCAGGCTGATTTGCAAAATTATAAAGAGATTTTGGAAGCTACAAATGCACATTTAAAGGGTTATAAAACAGGTGCGGCGATGTCAAGCAATAAACACACTAAATATCTTAATATAATTAAACCCCTGTTTAAGACTGTTGGTGAAGGTTTAAGGCAGGTAACTGGTAATAAAATAGACTATGTTTATTGGGACGATCCTAATGAGCTTGTAGATAGGTTAAGACTGCTTTGGTTAAGCCGATTGGCGGGAAATTCTGGAGTGGATAATGAGATAGATTCTATCATAGAAGAATTGAGGGAAAGTGGAATTGTTTATTAAATAAAAATATGATAGATAAATTTTATCGCGTATATAACCCGTATAGTAAACCAGAAGCTAGAAGTTTTAAAGAAACTACTTTAAATCTAAAAGATGATGGTTGGAATGCTTTAAATTATAAAATTAGTAGTGTTAAAGGTGGGGAGTTTACTGACGATGTATCGACTTTGGGGCAGACGTTAACCAGGAAAGGTGATGTTTTTGTACAAGGTAATACTAAATATAAGTTTTTAGAATCCAAGAATAATAATTGGAACGCTAATAAACGCAAAATTACTAATGTTAAACGAGGTGAAAGCTCAACCGATGTGCCCACATTAGAGCAAACTTTAATAAGAAAAGATGGTGTCTTTGTACAAGACAAAAATAATTATGAATTTTTGGAATCGGAGGGAAATGTTTGGAATGCCAAAAAGCGAAAAATAAGTAATTTGTTGGCTGGTAAAGAAAGCGATGATGTTGTAAACGTCTCTCAAGTACCAAAAATGGATCTAAACTTTTGGGATTTTAATAATAAAAGGCTAGTTCGTGTTAAACCCGCTGTTGATGAGAACGATTGTGTTACAAAACATCAGACTGTGACTTTAGACGGTCTTAAATTTGATGGTAAAAATAAGCAATTAACAAACATTTTACCTGGGACATTGCCAAATGATGTGGCTGTTGTTAAGCAAATATTAACAAAGGGTGAGAAAAGCATAATAAAACAGGGGGATAAATATTATAATGTATTAACATTAGATGGCGATGTGTGGGATGCAGAGGACAAATTAATAAAAAATGTACCTGAAGGCAAAGATAGGAGTGATGTTTGTTTAATGTCGCAGGTTTTGAGGTATGACGATAATATTAAAACTTTTAGACAAGACAATATTAAATTTGATATTTGTTTAAAATCACACGCATTAAGGTTTAACAATAAAACTAATAAATTTATGCAAGACAATAATGAAATCGATTTGATGATGTACAATCCTAAATTGTTGGTTGCAGACCCTACATCTTTAAGCGGATTTAAGACTTTAGATGGAGGGGCATATTTGCCAAAAAACTATGTATATCAAAGAATGAGTGATGGTATGTTAGTTGGTAGCAATGGAGGTGTTTTTGAAACGACAGAGACTGGCAGATACGTTAACATTAAAAATAAAGAATAAAAAATGGAAAAAATTGCTTACGAATTGCATAAGCCCGCGAGAAAGAACTTTGTTAGAAGGTCTTTTAAGGTGTTGGGTATAAACGAAACTGTTCAAATAGATTTAATAGATATGCGGAATTATGCTAGAGAGAATTCTGGGAATAAATATATTTTAACTTTAATAGACACATTTTCTAAAAAAGCTTATGCTGCTCCACTAAAGAATAAAACTGGATTAGTAGTCACAGAAGCTATAAAAACTATTCTCCCAAAGGGAGTTAAAAATATTCAATCTGATAACGGAAAAGAATTTTTTAATGAACATTTTACCAAACTAATGAAAATTCTAAATATTAATCACTACCACACTTACTCTACAACTAAGGCGGCTATTGTGGAAAGGTTCCAGAGAACTTTAAAGAATTGGTTGTATAGAGAGTTTAGTGCACAAGGGAGTTACAAGTGGTTGGATTTACTTCCAAAGTTAATAAGGATATATAATAATAAAGTACATAGATCCATAGGGATGAAGCCTAACCAAGTAAGTGCTAAGAACTCTAAAGACGTACATGAAAGGTTAGCATCTAAAGTACAAGTTAAAAAGCCAAAATATAAGGTGGGGGATAGTGTAAGGATATCTAAATATAAACATGTATTTAGTAAAGGATATACCCCTAACTGGACGGGAGAGCTTTTTACAATAGCAGAAGTTAAGAAAACAAAGCCTGTGACTTATATTTTGAAAGATGAGAATGGCAATATAATCAAAGGAGGATTTTATACAGAAGAATTGTTAAAGACTAAATATAAAGACATGTATTTGGTAGAGAAGGTAATTAGGAGGAAGGGTGATTTATTATATGTCAAATGGCTCGGGTTCCCAAGTAGCCAGAACTCGTGGATTTCTGCAAAGGATGTATTAAAATGAATGCAAATTGGATTAAAACACCAAGTTTTGGCGGCAGTTGGGACACTAAATCAGACACCAGAGTTTTTAAAAAGAGGAGGGACAATATATTTAAGGCAGGGGTATATTTAATATAGGCCAGCGGGCGGGAGCTCTATAGGCGGGAGCTGGCGTCGGCGCAAAAACGGCTCCCCATAAGAATAACATGGGGAAAAAGCGCCGGAAGTGATGTTAAACCGGTAATTCACATCTACTTTATTCTTTAGAGAATCTATAATTTTACTAATTTCTTTTTCATTTGTTGGTTCACAGTGTAACAATTTAGTATGAGGAGAAGTGCAGTTTGTGGTCTTATTTTCTGTTAGCTTAAGAGAGTTGTTGATTTATATTGTGTTTGTCATTTCAGTTGTATATTATAAATAGGAGTTAGGGCACAGAGGCCTCTAATTAAAGGGTTGTCACGAATAATTATCATTATATAATAAGGAGGAAATAGTCATCCGATTTATGAATATTAAAAGGTACATGTTATCACAGACGCTGGTGTCATTTCAATCAATTTCCTGGTTTCCATCTCACTAAGCTAAGCGAGTTATGATTCAAAGTTAAGGGAGAAAGAAAGGAATCTTACAATATATATATATTATATATTATATACAATATATATATAAATAAATAAATAAATAAATAAATAAGGTCTTTAATTAGCGATTTTCAAACAATAATGTTTGTTTTACAAAATAACTAACATGTTTATAATGATAGAATTGTCTATAGTTCTGCAACAATGAGGTTGTCTCGAACTTTTCTTCTTAAAGTTTTAATACTGTACAATTTTAATTTCTTTGGAAGAGCATTATACTGCTTTGGCCCAAAGTATCCAAATCCCCTTCTTCCTACTTCTAGCTTGATGCGTGGCACTTCCAGTAAATAATCTTGCCGAGTGTGTTTTTCTCGCACGTCTACTCTGTTCTTAAGTTTTTCTTTTAAATATGCTGGAAGACCAGTGGCAAGGACTCTATGTACAAGTGTTATAGTTTGCAGTTTGCAAAGACTCCTTATAGACAGAACCTTAGCACTCTTTCTGTAATCCGAAATGTGGTTAAACTTTTTAAGGTTATACACAAATCGTAATGCGCTATTTTGAAGACGTGTGAGAACCGTGCAGTTTTCATTAGAAAGACTGTTTCCAAAAACTAGTAACGCATATTCAATAATAGGGAATACCAGGGATTTGACCATTTGCAGCTTAGCATCTTCAGGAAATAATCCCTTAAATCTGTTTAAGACTCGCAATAAGCCCACAACACGTATAAGGATTGATTTGATATGTATTGAAAAGTTTTTATAATATTTATATATATATATATATGTGTATGCACTCTAGCGGTCACATTTTTTATCCGATTTACTCCAAATTTGTTAGGGACGTTCCTTTCTATAATCTGTTGGACAAGTTCGTTGGGCAAAACAATCGGAGAACTCTAAACCCATTTTTTGGGGATTAATCTTTCAAATTTCGAGTTTTTGAGCCCAAAAAGGGTCAGAAAAGCCCCAGATATAAAGTTAGTGCATGTAAAATGATGGGAATTAGATAGGCGAAAGTTTTAAGCCCTCTCTCGTCATTCTAGCATAAATATTTACCAAGTTATTAAAGAAAGTGTGTATCGGCTAAACACAGTACGTTGTCTTATGGGGGTTTTACCCTAGAAAAGCCTGTTACTCCTTTGTTAAAGTACTTTTATTATCCCCAGCAACCTCACGCCTACTTTCAAGCCTGTCTGGCTGGACCTTCTCCTAATCTTATAATGCGCAAAATTGTATTCCCAGCTTTGCAAGTAAATGAAACCAGGAGTATCAGAACAGCCATAAATCAGTGTTTTCAGATTTCAATAAAAATTGGACAAATGTATGTTCTTACATTGATTTTGAGTTTTAAAAGTTTTTATGTGGAAATTCACTTCCCTCACGTTAGTGTGCTGCGTGCGAACTCGTATATAATTTCACAAGCGGGGCAGATATGATTGTCTGAACTGCTCTCGCTTTGACTTGCTAAGATTATTTTTCAGAAGCACCAAAACCAAAGAGAATTAACTTTTAGTAAGGTTTTAATAAGTTGGATATTTCCTATTTGCATTAATGTAACTATTGATTGATTTACCCACTGATAACTTCACATTAAAATATAATTAGGGTCTATATCTCGAGGGTAAAAATATTTCTGAGGTGTTACTAAATAAAAATAATTAAAAAACTATACGTTAAAGCTTGTTATTTATTAAAGTCTTATATGGCTCGAAAATTGTACAAACATATGTTTTTTGTGATAAGAAAGAGAGTGAAAACATTAAATTTGCTTTAATGTAAAAATAAAATAATGTTGCAAAGTTGACTGCATAATTGAAAAAAATCATGTTTGAAGCACACAATTTTAAGTAGGGTTATATTTTTCTACTGGTGCCCCTATAAAATAAATAAATAATGTAATTTAAAGAGAGTCCCTACCCTACCATTTATCCTCTTTTCTATGATCTAGAGGAATCTTTTCGAAGTAATTATTATGGTAATACGTATTGCTTTGATTGAGTTTCAAACGACACCATAGCCGTGATTTCAAGAGATTTCAATCTCCCATCAAATATATTCTTAACTTATATAATTATTTATTTGCAAACAAAGTAGCAAAACAGATTATAAGTTCATAAAGAACCAGGTACAATGCAACTACTGAATTTATATTTTACTAAACTATATTTTTACATGCTTACTACATTCCAAACTGTTAGATATTAACGAATCGACAAACAAGTCTTATGAATGTTTGTTGTCTAATGAATTTTTCATTGTTTGTCGTTTGATTAGGAAGAAGAATAAAAAAGCTGATTTTAGGTATTTTATTTTAAAATAAGGTGGAGTCTTTATTTTTCTTCGCATTCCCCTCCCCTACTGTCCCTCCCAATCCTACAGTGTGGTTTAGAGGACTTCAATTAAATTACATTTTCAATCTGCTAATTCCTCGCCAATCCTTTTCTCATATTATTTTAACCAAAAGCCACATAACTCTCTGAAAACTCTATTATTTGTTACAAATATATTTTATTTGTTGAAATCCTCACAATAATGCATTTCGAATGGTAGATCTAACTTTGTATTTTTCAATGCTTATGCAATGTTATTTTACTGTAGAACGCCTCTTAGGAATTCAACAGAAAGCTTAAGCCAAAACCTAAGAATAATTAATTGTAATATATTAAATATGATAAAATGCTATATACGTAATATGTGCAGGAACAGAAACAAACCTTTTATAACTCAAAAAACATAGGGTAACCTTTTTTGATATGTACATAGTATTTTAACGATTTTACACATACAAATTGCAATAGCTTAGCTAAGGGTAAAATTAACTATATCACCTTTACACCATTATTTTTGGCTTAAAATTTAAAAGTAAAATAGTCTTTTGTCAAGCAGTGAAATACTTATTCTGTTAATCTCATATAATGACCTGCCCAACAGAGAAACCTCCATTGTAGCATAATACCTTTAATCATTCACACAAACACAGAATAAATGAGTGTTGTACATATTATTTTATTCTAAAGTTGTACATCTTTATATTATTACTTCACCCAAAAATTGTTCTATGGGTGTGGTAAGTGACATAAAGTTATATAAAGATCCGATAAAAAATACCGATCGTTTTATAGAAACAGAAATACATTTATGTTTTATAGATGAAGTCATTATGAGTGAATGAATGTAACTGTGCAATGTGTAGTTATTGATTCGTTTATGGTCCGATTGAAAGTATATTTACATTAGGTAAAATCGTTTATGTTTTTATACTTCAACTCTGTTAAGATGCACATATACTCAGCTAGTCTACATCTCTAAACATAAAACGTGTAAAAATCCTAAGTTTTCATAAATTATATACATTTATTCAAAAATATTTTTATTGGAAGAGTAGGGGTAAGGTATTACTGAATCAATATTATATGTTTGATGTGTCAATTTAAAATATCGGGGAACTATTATATTATTGTTTTATCATATTATAAGAATGAACTTTAAATTTACGCTCGTCTTCTACCCAACAGGCTTTCTAATCTGTAATGTAAATTTTATGGACAGATATAAATAAATTAATTCAACTGTATATTTAACAACCGTTGACGTCAACGAATTACAAAACACAGGGCAGAAGCAATAACAGATGTTACTAACATTGTATTACAATTTACTATTGGAATGAAAACAACGTATTTGTTGTTGTTGTAGTTATATGTTATATGAGGTAAGGTAAATACAGAAGCATGCGCAGAACATTTGCTCAAATTTGGGCATTGTCCTACTGATAATTTAATAATGTTTCTTATAGTAAAATTATTGTAAATGATATATTTTTTCTGAGGTATTTTTCAAACTGTAAACATAATAATCCTATAAAGTCTTTTTAACAAGTGAAAGAGAATGTCTACAAATAACCACTTACACTGACACCAAATTTTGATTAAATATAGATATACAAAGCAAACATTACAATTGCAAGATCTATTACTGCTTGTTGCTGTTATATTGTTACCACTTTGCTTAATCTGTTGTAGTTTACTTTGTTAATATTTTGTTATCTCTTAGTGCATGAATGCTTGCTATTGCTACCATCTCGGAAATGTATCTTAGTAATATTTGAAAGTAGTGTAAAATGGTGTATTCCGTTGGTGAAAATAAATAAATAAATACACATTTTTGATTCAACCTTTCCTAAGGCCATCAATTAATTGCATATTACAAGATAAAACACTTTTTTTGTATTTTGGAATTTGAGTAGCTGTGTGATTTGCTGTGACCATACAACTAACATCAGGTGAATAAGTGGAGTTGGTAGGGTCCAGGTAGTAAAGATTTCGGTAAACATCTTTTGGAAAAAAGATAGTTGAGTTGAAAAAAGTCTTAAATGAGGTTATAAAAAGTACTCGGCTTATCCTTGAAGTAATATATATTTATTAAATCTTAATACTGACATGTTTTCTTAACATGGGCTCTATTTTCAATTAAATAATATAATATTAAGATTTAATCATTTAGGACGTCCCTCTTCTAAACAGATTTTTAAATAAGTTTAAAAATGTTTAAAATATACTGTATTAATAATATGTATAAAATATGTGTGGACTTGTCACACATTGAAGTATACATTGTATTATTAAATGCACCTAAATACATTTAAAAGTCAAATACCACTTTGCTTGTTGGTTGTAAAGGTACTAAGTTGTTTATTAAATTAGTATTTGCTACATTTTACAACTTTTGAATTTAATTCTACATATTTAAACAACATAAACAATACAAAAGTAATAAAAACGAGTATTCCTTTAAGTAAAATACTATATAGACTTTCTGTTGGTTTTAATTTCATCGATATGCGGTATTGGTAATAGAACTGCAGAAACAAACCTATAATAACTTAAAAACAAAAATGAATACCTAAAGATTAAGGTTCAGTATGTATTAGTCTAAGTACCTTTAAAACGAATAAGCAAACAAATGTAAATTTTTTAACTAAGCTATGTAGCCTATTATGATATTTGGATATTATTCCCCTTTTAAATTTTATCCTAGTTAAGTAAGTAATAGATTGGCACTAACAATTACAACATATAAACACAGATTTTCTGTAACTACTCATATTTTATCATAATGTTTTTGCACATAACCGCGGCTAGTTTTATATATATATATATATATATATATATAAAATTAAATTTTAAGCGTTTTAATTATTATTTTAACGTATAAGCTTTCGCCTACAGATGTTCAACATAGTTGAGGTCATTGGATTTCTTATCTATAATTATTTAATTTAAAATTTTAGCAACGATTATTCATTATTTTAGCAACCACGTCCCTTGATAGAAATGTCCAATAGATTTTAACATACGTCAATATTAGAGTGAGGGAAACAATGTGTGTGAGAGAGAGAGGGAAACAATGTGCCTCTCCAATTAAAAGTTGGGTTCAGTAAAACCTATTCAATATTTAAACTTTCACTGACAATCAATAAATTCCTCCGAGTGAAATAAATATGAAATACTAAAATGACTGAACCTTACATTTAATAATGTATTGGTATATTTATTTGCCAAATGTTATCATAAATGATTCATGTAACCAATCAGGGTGCATGTAACCACAATACCATTAGGTATTTTATTTCCACTGATTTCCATAACACCCATTATTTAAATAACAGTCATTATTTTTTTGTTAAAGTATTTTGTATTTATTTCCAGTAGAATATTTATAGAGTATAGGTTAAATCATTATTTAGGTTCTACGCCAACATTCAAGGGGAATAGCTGTGGGAGGTATTGTCTATCTTTTTCGCACTACCCTTCCTACAAGCCAAGCACTATGAACAGACCTCTACTTGCTGCTATCGTACCCAGTTTCACCCGGGAATAAAATAATTGTAAGTGCTGCAATTTGTTTTTAACATGTGGAACTACTACGAATCATGATCATCTATTTGAATTGTCATAAGCTCAAACCAAGATGTATGCCCATTAAACAGGATGGGATCGTAAGCCCAGTGTCACATGTCATGGTTGTAGGTGTAGTGGTTGTAGGTGTAGAGGTTGTAGGTGTAGAGGTTGTTGGTGTATAGGTTGTAGGTGTAGAGGTTGTAGGTGTAGAGGTTGTTGGTGTAGAGGTTGTAGGTGTAGAGGTTGTAGGTGTAGTGGTTGTAGGAGTAGAGGTTGTAGGTGTAGAGGTTGTTGGTGTAGAGGTTGTAGGTGTAGAGGTTGTTGAAGTAGAGGTTGTAGGTGTAGAGGTTGTTGGTGTAGTGGTTGTAGGTGTAGAGGTTGTAGGTGTAGAGGTTGTAGGTGTAGAGGTTGTAGGAGTAGAGGTTGTAGGTGTAGAGGTTGTTGGTGTAGAGGTTGTAGGTGTAGAGGTTGTTGGTGTAGAGGTTGTAGGTGTAGAGGTTGTTGGTGTAGAGGTTGTAGGTGTAGAGGTTGTAGGTGTATAGGTTGTTGGTGTAGAGGTTGTAGGTGTAGAGGTTGTTGGTGTAGAGGTTGTAGGTTTAGAGGTTGTTGGTGTAGAGGTTGTAGGTGTAGAGGTTGTTGGTGTAGAGATTGTAGGTGTAGAGGTTGTAGGTGTAGAGGTTGTAGGTGTAGAGGTTGTTGGTGTAGTGGTTGTAGGAGTAGAGGTTGTAGGTGTAGAGGTTGTTGGTGTAGAGGTTGTAGGTGTAGAGGTTGTAGGTGTAGAGGTTGTTGGTGTAGAGGTTGTAGGTGTAGACGTTGTAGGTGTAGAGGTTGTAGGTGTAGAGGTTGTTGGTGTAGAGGTTGTAGGTGTAGAGGTTGTAGGTTTAGAGGTTGTTGGTGTAGAGGTTGTAGGTGTAGAGGTTGTTGGTGTAGAGGTTGTAGGTGTAGAGGTTGTTGGTGTAGAGGTTGTAGGTGTAGAGGTTGTAGGTGTAGAGGTTGTTGGTGTAGAGGTTGTAGGTGTAGAGGTTGTTGGTGTAGAGGTTGTAGGTGTAGAGGTTGTAGGTGTAGAGGTTGTAGGTGTAGAGGTTGTTGGTGTAGAGGTTGTAGGTGTAGAGGTTGTAGGTGTAGAGGTTGTAGGTGTAGAGGTTGTAGTTGTAGAGGTTGTAGGTGTAGAGGTTGTTGGTGTAGAGGTTGTAGGTGTAGAGGTTGTAGGTGTAGACGTTGTAGGTGTAGAGGTTGTAGGAGTAGAGGTTGTAGGTGTAGAAGTTGTAGGTGTAGAGGTTGTAGGTGTAGAGGTTGTAGGTGTAGAGGTTGTTGGTGTAGAGGTTGTAGGTGTAGAGGTTGTAGGTGTAGAGGTTGTAGGTGTAGAGGTTGTTGGTGTAGAGGTTGTAGGTGTAGAGGTTATAGGTGTAGACGTTGTAGGTGTAGAGGTTGTAAGTGTATAGGTTGTAGGTGTAGAAGTTGTAGGTGTAGAGGTTGCAGGTGTAGTGGTTGTAGGTGTAGAGGATGTAAATCGGGTTTTCATATTTATAGATATAGATAACCAAAATTTACTTTTTAAATATTTTAGACACATAATAATTGTGAAATTACAGTAAGTTTCGGTGTAATTGGTTTTTAACTCAGAATGTTACCGTGACAGATAGTGAAATGCATTCACTTTTGGTTCCTTCTTGGGTGGTAAAATTTCATCAATCTCCATTGGCGATCAGATTGCGACGCCAGTAGAGTGGGCGTCACCTGCGATACCCTTCGACGTCCATCTCTTGTCACTCTTGGACATCAACATTGCGTCCTTGTTCAGTGAATTCTCCTAATCATCCTCATTAATTTATTTTCTTAGTTCTTATTCCCACATAGTTGGGTTGTTTCTCTTATTGAATTTGTAAATTGTAAATCCAACTGCTTTTTCTTTACTGTTTTGTGACCGTATAGTGGTAGAATCAGTGTTTGTGTCTCACGATTCCAAGCAAGCGCGAGTACCTCATTTACCTATCCTTAAAATCTGTTAACTTTGAACTAGACAGTGAGGTGCAAAACGTCACGATCTGCTTCTGCGCCAACAATTGTCTCCCGGCTCTGAACATCCCCTGAGAAATCGCCGGCACTGCCGTGCAACCTTCCCTGAGTTGTCATATCTAAAGATGTCAAGTAAGTGGATTAGGCAGATTTGGTGAGTGAGCAACACTCAGCTCTTTTTTTTCGTTACGTGATAGTTTGTGAACTGTAATATAAACATTTAACTTCAAACTAAAAATTTCCGAAAACTAATTGGCAATTAAATTTGTTGTTTATCTCAATTATTAAATATCTTATTAATTAATTCCACACAATTAACGCTCATAACCTGACCTAAATGTGTTGAAGCTTAATTGAAAAACATTATTCCCCAAATAAATCTCAAAAAGATCTCTAAGAACTGCCCGCCCTTTGAATGGAAATACCGAAAAATAAAAACCTTTTTGATAAACTATGGATCAGGACGAATATGTTTATAGCTCAATCGTCAACATCGGTTTGGAACAATATGAGTTCTCTTAAGTAAAAACAGCCTACAGTATTAATTTATAAGACTGAACTAAAACCAACAGTGAAAGAATATCTGTATATTTCTTCGTTGATATTCGGCCTCTTATATTTTAATTTTGTATACATATTTGGCATTAGTCAGGACTCTGCCCTATACTATTTTAAAGCTCAAATATTACCCTTATGGAGATATTTTATTCAGGTAGTCAGCTGATAATAATTTAAAAACATTGTTCAAACTAAATGTATGACCCTATGCCTGTGACATTCCCGTGCGAAGAACAGGACAGACACTAGTTTAATTTATTAAAATTATTATTAAAGTGTCTTCTTCTTATTGTAAAATAATATACGTATGTCTGTGCTTATGACAACTTTAAAGTTTTCTCATTGTTTGAGAATCTGATTTTTTTTAGGACGGCCTGCCCAGACTGCCTTAGACACATACTATGGTGGGAATTCGTCTCTTGTGTTTTGTGCTGTTAACAGCTTATATTTTTCATTATTCTTGGTACCATATCAATAATAGGCATTAGGGCTTTCAATGTTGCGTGGAGTGTTATGTATAACATTGAAAACCATATTTTATTATTGTGAAAAAGGTGACTACTTTCTAATTCCTTTTCAATCCCAAAGGTATAATAATTCATTAAGTATTTGGATGGGCTTCATTTTCTAGTGAACGCAATGAACTATCTTGGTTGATTTACATTCTGGCAAGGTAAGTGTAAAGCGACCATAGGTGCCTAAAATGATGAGTTTGGTTAGTTTTGGTTTTAAATAAACCATCTTATACATCAAATAAAAAGTTTTTCTTAAAAACAACATGGGAATCCTACGCCACTGGTTGAAGCCATACAAATAAATTACGGTCCAAATGCGTAATGACATATTTATATGAACATTGTTAAAATAAAATGAAGCGGAGGCTCCGGTCAAGAAATGTTTCGTTTACCTGCTTCTCTCCCCCCCAAACATCGTCGCTCCTTAACTGGTTATTTTAAATAATTTATCCATAGCTAACTAAAAATATTCAAAATACCTAATGAATTTAATGAGTAAATAAATTTAATTTTAAATAATAAATAACAACCGTTGAATAAATTCCCAAAATGTCGATTACTTTTATTTTTTTATTGGATGACTGTTTGTGGGATGATTTGGATTTGGAATGATTTTCTCTTCGATGATAATAATTCCACTCTAAAACAATAATTGCGACTCCATAGGATGAAGAAGTAAAAGATTTTTTTAAAATATAAGGTGTGAAAACTTTAAAAAAAAAATACTATATTTGATTTTAAAACTATTCTAATATTTTGGACTGGCTGACTTAAGGTAACTATATTTTAAATTAAACGATATTTTAAAGAAATATAAAAATTAATATTGCAATTTTATTGGAAAGATAGTTTTATCTTATCAACATGTTTTAATGACATCTATAGTAAGGGTAATTTAATAATAAACAATTCAATATACCTTATATACGTATAATTTTTTTAAACCATTGAACGCTCTAATAATTCCGGTAATAAATCGATTGTAGAGTTTCAACACCGTGCAATTAATTATAATTTGCATTGTGTTTAACAACCGTGATAGCACTCTTTCATAAAATGAGAGTAATTAAACTTGCATTTATAACTGTCTTTTTATGTGATGAATCAAATTTTTATGGTTTTCCGAGGCATATAAGGGGGAATTACCAAGAGGGAGGTATCACTCCAGTCTCAAGCATACTGAAGTTACGGTAGAAGTTTGTCGATTGCAATGGTAAGTTTCTACTGGTTTTAAAATTAGTTTATAGCTGGTTACCCTTAAAACTGGTCTATACCAGTTTTGAGGCTGACATGGGTACAACAAATGAAGTTGTCGTAACATATGGTAAGTCTTTTGGCTGCCCATTATGACAAACTTCCCTTCCAAATTTGGTCCCTCCATTTGCACCAGCTGGGGACAGAATCTCCGGGTTTGGTCCCCAACCTGCCAACCTGAGAATGAATGGTCCCTGGCTGTTGTACATGGATACCCTGTCAGTTGAGTTGACCACTTGGAGGGCAGAATGCGGGTCCCCTGTTTGAGAGCCTCACACCAGCTGTCACAGGGGCACGGGAGTTGGCACTCTGAAGAGTCGATTTGGCTGCCGTCCCTTCCCACCCTTTCCTTTCCTGCTATTTCCTATCTTTCCGGTAACCTGCGCAATTTTCCCGCTTGTGGAAGATGTGACTAGCAGCTATGCTGGGGTTTCCTAATCCGCAACATTGATGATGATGATGATGATGATGATGATGATGATGATGATGATGATGATAATAATGATGATGATGATGATGATAGCTGGCACTTGGCGCTCTTCTTACTTTTAAGCCAAGAACCAAAATATAAAGTTTAGATGAACACATTTTCTTAAACTTTTACACTGACAAACAAATGCCTAATCAAATACTATATATTTTTCTTACTAATTGATTTTCCATTTTAAAATTTGTCATAACTTAAATCGTGCTTTAGGTGCTAGCATATATGTAACCAGATATACAGGCCTATTTTATTTATGTTTTGATTTAACTTCTTAACTGCTTAGTTAGTTGTTTTAAATCATGATTTTATAGAACCATGTATGGTTTTCAATAGTATGATACCAGCATGTCAATGTTTTTTCTTTTTTTCTTATCGAGGGAACAGCCCTCGTTGACTTCAAAATGGAACCTGGAAAATGGAATTTCAAACAATTGTCTGTCATAGTCTGGTATACATTTTATAATGTCAGAAATGTTTTACATGTAGTTTATATAATTTAATTACCGTGACAGTATCTGATTCTGAGATAGCTCGGGTAGGAGACAAAAAATTAAATTCAAGTTTATCTAAAAAAGATTCAGTTAAATATTGTACGGGGGATCTATGCATACATACTAATACAAATTAAATTTTATTTATAGTAATTTCCGAAATACGACATTCAAACTCCTACCAAGGTATCTTAAACTGCAGGACGTTTTACTTTTAATAGTTTTTATCCAATATTAAAACAACCTCCCCTAATGAACAATTTCGTAAAAGATTAACACCTGTTGCAATTATTATTATTAAGATACATAATTTCTGGTTTAGTCTTTTAATGCAACTATTATTTGGAGATATTTCGCTATATTTTGCAATATGATTTAACTATATTACTACATGAAAATACATTTTTAACATTCTGATTGGATATTTTAAGTGACCAATGTTGAATGTTGTGTAAGTTGTGCATGTTTAAAATCTGAATCTGAATCCACATTATTAGATTTACAATTAATTTACTCATTCCCATTATCGGTTGTGAATCAACTTAAATTATCATCCTTACATGCTGATTAGTTTCCGTTGTCATAAGTATTTAGATTAAATCTGAAAAATAAAAACACATATCACTAACAACTTATTGCCCATGATTCTTTCCACTTGGTAGGATACAGTGATTTCTTAACATTGTGTGCTTTCAAATAATATCAACTAAGTTTACAGCTTTAGCTTGTGATATAGTTATTCTTTTAGGTGGATTTATTCGTCATTGGCATTTTTAAATTCTCCCCCTATACATAGGATATGGAGAAAGTATTGTTTTCGTCAACATTTTCGAATTGGAGTTATTAGTGGAAATATTCACTTTAATGGTTTTGAATTCTAAAAAATCGGTTTTCGGAGTGATGTATGTGTGACTGTCTGTCTGCAAGGTTAATTAGCCCCCAAGAACCGCTAAAAAACGTGAAAAATCCAAATGACTTGAAAACGGCTCTAACGTTTTGTATTAAAATTTAGTGGTTTATAGAGCTTTGGGTTTCCAACAAAATTCCCCCTACCGCATTTCTGAGAAAATTATAGGACTTTAAAAGCTAAAGAGTTAAGTTTTTCTTTTTTATAAAATGTATAAATGTTAAATACAGTTTACTTAATGCCATTAAAATAAACGGTATCTGGAAACTGACACATTATTTCTCCCTTTTGCCCATTTTAATGTATACATTTTTATTTATTTACTATATATAGAATATAAAGTACGGTAGAATATGTACAAACAAGTTTCTTAAAAATTGTTTTCCGAAATGTCCTCCCAAATCCAATTACTGGAGGCACTACAGAATCCTTTACTACATACACTGGTTTTAAGAGGGGAAATGCCCTCTCCGCCCCCCAGGGTTAAGGGAGAACATATTTAAAATATCCTCTGTTTGTCAATGCTAACTTTACTTGGATATCAGTTTTAACTAAATTGATCAGTAAATAAAAGAGGAATGGTAATTTGTATATTCCTCATAAGAATAACATTGAACAACGTACTGCGTTTATCGCTAAATGAAAATTCCAATTTTTTCGCAACCAGTAATCGTAGAATAATAATTCAAAGTACTAAATTATTTAGTTTTGTAAGCTCTTTTTAATGGTGATAAGTAATCTGTTTTAAGATTTATTGGTTTGTTATAAAAATAAAAAACTGAACTTTTAATGGTTTAAGTTCTGTAATGTCTAAACCCGATTTTTTTCAGAAATTTGGGTGGTGTAATTCTGTTGGAAACCTAAAGCTCTACAAATACTTAATTTTAATTAAAAATCGTTAAAGCCACTTTTGAGAAATTTTGATTTGTCATGATTTTCAGCGGTTTTGGGGGGATAATTACAATTAAAATAAAAAAAATAATAAAAACGCCTGGATATATCGTGGATTATATACATAAACAATATATATCATGACATTGCTAAAAAAATGCTAAAAAAAATTTAATAACTCGGCATTTTGAATTATTATTCCACGACTACTGATTATGGAGAAATATACATTTTTATTTTGCGGTAAACACAGTACGTTGTTAAAATGTTATTCTTATGGGGAAAACACAAATTACCACTCCTCTCTTAGTTAGTTATAAATTTAATTACAGCTGGATATGCAAGTCAAGTTAGCATTGACCAACAAAGGATATTTGAAATATGTTGCCTTTTAACCCTGGGGGGGATGAAGGTATATTTCCTCTCTTAAAACCACTGTGTGTAGCAAAGGATTCTGTAGTGCTTCCATAAAGGGATTTGGGTGGACATTTCTGAAATAAAGGTTGACATTCTCTTAAAAACATCAATACATGATACTCCAAAGCAAAATGCTGGATCCATTATATACAAAATACCCCCGTAGCAGCAAACCTGCGTACTCAGCAAATTTCCAATGCATATATATGTATCTTAATACCACATAAAGCCACATACCAAGTTTCATCAATACACATTCATAAATAAACGATTTATGACATTTTAATTATTCTCCAAAAGAATAACATGGCGGCTGAGTATGCAGGTTTGCTGAAGTAAGCAACACAAAAAATGGGGTTTATACAAATATCTATATAACTCATGTAGGTAAAGCCACATACCAAATTTCATTAATTTATATTCATAATGAAGGGAGATAACACGTTACTTATTCTCCATAAGAATAACATGGGGCTGAGTACACAGGTTTGCTGCTACGGGAGCCTTTGGTAAAAGATTGTTTTTTTGAGCATATATCAATGGTCCACAACCAGATGAAGCCGTATAACAAGTTTCGTCAGTATACGTTCATAAATAAGCAATATATACAATTTTTATTTTCCTCCATAAGAATAACATTAGACAACGTACTGTGTTTAGCATTTTCAATATCTCGTTAACCAATTGCCATAGAGAAATGATCAAAATACTAAATTGTGTGTTTTTTAAGCTGAATCCAATGGGAAAAACTAAAATTTGACTATTTCCAAAATTATATGTAACAAATTCGAAAAACCCATTTTTGGGGTACAAAAACCTCCCAAAATACCCCTTCGAATAGAGCGATCTGGCTGGTTTTCGAACTTAAAGTCACAAATGTTGCTTTACACGTTTATACCAAATTTCATCAAAATCGGATAATTGTTATGAGAGTTATCGTGCTCATGGACACACACACATATATATATATATATATATATATATATATATATATATATATATATATATATATATATATATACATATATATGTACAGTTTCAAACGAATGGTGTTTTTGGGGTCTGGGGACTTCAATAGGGGAAATTCGCTAAAATGAAAGGATAGACAAAATTTGCGTAGACTGTGGTAGTTGTAGTAATTGTTATCAAAACTAAAACATGGTTCGGTTACAGATGTCTTTCACCTTTGTCTTCCTCGTGGCCGCGGCCTCCCTCCTGGCTCTCGCTGATGTGAGTATAGTGTGTGTGATTGAGGCATGTTGGTTAGAAGAATATTTACTGTTTTGTACATCAAATATTAGCTATGCTTCTTGAAAAAATAAAGTATATTTAATTTTTCCAACAATTCACGTCTTTTAAAGAAATGTTTAGAAATATATGAAATTGATAGGCAAAACTTTTAACAAGATTTTGCATTAAGATAAAAACAAAGTTGTATTTTTAAACAGATGATTAACATATATAAATATGTTAAAAACTATAAGCAAATAATTTAGATATAATAGTTCTCCACTTGGTTTGACAGTTCAGACTTTATTCACTTGCAGCAACTTCTTTTAATATGTGGTTAGTTTACTCTCGTAGAAAGTCGCAGAGATAAATATGAACCATTATACGTAAATATTGTTGGCTGTATGAGTTCAGGCAGCCGTTCCATATTATGTTGATCAGAACCAGACGATGTTCTTGAAGATGGGATAGTATTGTGAGGTTACGTTTCTCCATCATCCATCTCCACAATGTTTCCTACCCTAGAAGTCAGTAGAGTTTGAGATAGAACAGTTGTTTTTGGAGAGGCAGAGAAGTCGGGGATGAAGGACTTTCTGGAAAGCCAGTGAGATAACTTGATGATAATGATGAATCCCTTGGGTCTTGCTGAACGTATTTGTATTTATGTAATCGTCTTAGATGTCTACATGGAATCTGAGGCACTTTAGAAGCTTCCGCCTCTGCTTTTCTGAGCTGATTAATATGTCTATTGATTTGTTTTTGATTGTCTAGCCTAGCTGAATGATGCAGTGAAGTTTGACAAAACGTTTAATAAATTGACCAAATTTTCTATGGAATGGTCCTCACAATTATTGGCTTTACTCTATCCCCATCTTTCAAGAATCTTACTTAGTGCAGATGATAATTCTGCATTTATTTTGGCTCTTTCTATTAGGCGAAAGACGTGTAGTTTTGTTCGTAGAGTTCTATTCATAAATATCTATGCAGGTATTTGTCGATTACATAGGAAGTTTGTTCGATATTTAAATAAGAAAACTTTGTTTCTTTAAGCCTTCCTTTATCCTCTGTAATTGCTTTTATTTGTTATTCAAAGTTCGGTGCTGATCGCTCAGCAAGACCATTATTACCTGGATGGTTTGGTGTGCAAACACTTTGGCTGGTTCCATTAGTCTGGATAATTCATTGAATTCTTCTGACTCACATATAGATGTGTTGCCAGAAACAGTTGTATATGGTAGTCTATGTCTAGAGAGTAGATCTTCAAGTGTATGTATTTAAAATATTAATGTAGGGGCTGTACACGAAATATTGATATCTAAAAGGACCGGCATTGGATAGAAAAAGAAAAACCAATAAACCTTTTACAGGTTTTCCACAGTGATGTTCTTGACAGTTTCCATTTTGAAGTCAACGAGGGCTGTTTTAAGGCTTTAATATGCTGTGCGATTGTTTCATCCGTTGTTGTTCTCTCGATAAGAAAATGATTATCGAAGGAATCGACTCAAATGTGTCGTTCAGTGTGGACATTTGTGAGAAGGAAGAGTCGTCCTTCTAGTCGTTTTATTAAGCGGTCATAATATTTTGTGGATGGGAGGTCAGGTGCAGTTATGCTGGATAGAAAGGAGTAATACTTAGCACCGAGAGCATTGATTAGGATTCTAGCTTTGATGATTTTAATTTGTTTAGAATCCCTCGCTAACTGTTTAGTTTAAAGAGGTTTCCTAAATTTTCCTTACAATACTTAACTTTTTTCCTCGAAAGATTTAATGGTTGTTGCAGAAAAAATGACAGGTTCTTGACGTTTTTATTTTCAGTATTTTGCTTGGATTATGTAATACAATATGTAATACAACATTTTATAGGTGTAATAACATCTCGGATGTTTGTTACTTGAAAACCAAATATTATACTATAATCCATCATCGCCATTTGCTTGGTAAGATAAAATAAGAATTTTACTTTTTTATAACAAGTAAAGTATATTTAATTGTTCAACAATTTACATCAATTAAATACATTATAAAAATATATGCAATTGATAGACACGTATTTGAGAACGAGTTTGCATAAGTTAAAACGCAAATTAAAAAAGTTGTATTTTTAAAGAGACAATTAAATAAATATGTTTAAAATTAGAATGATGTAATTTTATACATCACTTACCCAATGGAGACAATTATATTCTATGTACTAATTTTTACCTTTCTTCTACTTGTATCGAAACTTCCATGCTATTGGTAAATTGTTAAATTAAATTTTCATTGTAATGTTTTAATTTTTATATCTGTTAATATAGTTCTCGGGCGCAGAGCCAACAGCCGACAGGTCAGACCGCGCCTATGAACCTCATTAATACTACAGTTGTATCTGTTAATAAATGAAATAAACCAATTCTGACCAAAACTTAAATTTTTTAATTACCTAAGACATGAATTAATATTTCATTCATAATTTGCCTCCTCGATTGAAAATCTACTTGAAGTAATTAATAAGTTAATGTACCTTATCCGTCGTCAATCCTAAATCACTAGTGGATGACTAGTTTCGGGACTGCTGTCCCATTTTCAGATCTACACGTCAAAATCTAGTTTTGTCAAAATCTAGTTGTAAAACACGTAGTTGATGTCGGAGAATGCCTGCCCCTCCTTCAAGGTCAATACCGCCAAGCAGTCATCGGCTAATCGCATAACTCCACACGCATTAGGTATCCCCTCAGTCTGGATTTGTCCATGGCCGACCACGCTAACCATATAAATGTTTGTTTGTTTTGTATTCGTGTTTCTGACATGCGTAACTTTTTAAACTTGGACAACAACTACGTTTTTTACAACTACATTTCGATGTGTCGATATGAAATTGGGATAGCAGCCCCGAAACTAGTCATCTTCTAGTGATTTAGGATTGACGACGAATAAAGTACGATAACCTATTACTTGGAATAGATTAATAGTTGGAAAATCGGAACGAAGTGAAGAATTTCATCATACAAGACTTCAATGAACAGAATGGTAAGAGAATCAACTCAAGGAGCTTGTCTGCGACCAAAATAACGCCTCCAAAGATGTTTGCATACAAACATAGAAGTGCAAAATCTCGGTCGAGTTTGTCATTTGGAAAGAGTTTGTCATTTGGAAAAGTTCGTTCAGTATTAATAACATTATATTAAAACCAAATTGATTTGTTTCCTAAACGTTCTAACATTGGAAGCCATTTTAGTGGTACTTGAGTCAAAGTCCATGCTTCAACAACACTGTAAAAATTGTTAATTTACTTTTATACTTTGTTATATAATATAATAAAATGGTTTTTACAAAAAATAGGAAGATATAAATTGAAGAGGATTTTAAAATTGTGAACATATATTTTATTAAAAAACAACATTAGGGGTACGTTAGTCTACAAAAATAGTAATTTTTTTATGAGAATGACGTTTTATAATCAATCACTTGATTTTAGCAATTAATTAAATACCTTATTCAGAGCGCTATAAAACATCAACGACGTCCAAAACCATTTTTCACTTGTCACACTCTAGTAATCCCTTTCCTTTCTCTTTTACTCTGATATCTGCGGCCGTCTTGACTTTTACAATCAATCATGTAATGCTGGTGTATTTTTTATAGTGGAACTTTCATTTAGTTTTCTATATCCACGATAAAAACTTCTGTGTAACAAACTGTCAATTAACAATACCGAAACTTTACCACAATTTCACTACTTTCATTGAATCTTATCGATATTTAGTTATTTAATTGATTTGGATTAGCATACCCGATTAAAATCATTTAATTTAATTACGCTATTATGTTTGTTTGTTTTCATTCGGATTCATATTGTTGTTCCCACAATACTCAATGTTCGTTTTGTTTTGCCTTTTCCAAATTTTATATTTTGCATCTCTTTCATTATTACGACTAAGTTTGTTAACTTACTTTTTTAAGCTTGAAGACGAAAGTCAGACTTAGATCACGAAACGTCCAGAAACCTATTTTTGTGGCAACTAATTTTACATTTCTGCTCTATATTTCTTAAGCTAAATAAGCAATCTGGCCAAAAGTTTTTCAGAACAAAATCTTCGAGTAGATAAAACAAGTTCTAAAACAGTGTTAATAATACTGTAAAGGCTACACATTTTAGTTAAATCATATTATATTAATTTATCTAGTAAATTTATCGATACTTTATCAATTTCTGTTACAAACACATTATATGCCGATTTTTTTTTACAATAAACAAAATGTAAAATGCGTTATTCATAAATAACATTATTAACATTGATAGTATAATTTCCGCAGCAGCATGTGGTAGGTCTATACTGTGGGGAGCTTCCAGCCGCATAACACTGACCGAGCGTAATGTCTCTATCAACTTGGTTAACCAAACTTCAGAGGTCACATAGGGGAATCCCGCAGTGTTCAAAACACATTATATTTCACCACCTTTACAAGCTTTGTGTATATTTGTGATGGTCTTAAATTTGTTCCTTTCATTGTTTGTAAAGTAACAATCAGTATATTGCCATCGTTGTATTAAGGAATGACCCGATCATGCAGATGTAAATTGTGTTGTATACCTTTTCCAATAGAAAATTAACAATTCGTAATTTTATAATGAGGTAATCTGTTGGGATACTGACTAAACTTACGCATAGGTTATTTTATTTGATCATCCTACTAATATTATAAATGTGAAAGTTTGGATGTTTGTTTGGATGTTTGTATGGATATTTAGAGTTCCATCACGCATAAGCTGGACCGATTAAGCTAAAATGTTGCATGAACTTAACTCACATATCACATTAACATATAGACCTGATAATGTCCACATTCAAGGTTAGGGCTCCACCTTCCGGGTCCTGTAAGTTCCAATGGAAATCTTATGGAAGGATATAATTTAAAAAATTACAAGCTGTATTTGTTTGTCAGTTAGGGCAAAGGAAATCAGATGGAGAGGAAATCAATCTTCACTAAACAAAGATTTTTGCGATTGTGCTGGTCAGGTTAGTATTTTTAATATCTTTTAATTTGTCGCGAGCGAAGCCGCGGGTAGCAGCTAGTTATTTTATAAGTATGAAGAGAACGTTTGCTGACTATATCCTAGACCGTAGAGACGACTGTAGTTATGAATGCCGTATTGAATTTTGAAGTAAGAAGAGTGATTAGTTGTGTTAAAGACCGGAAAATGAGAATACCATTAACTAAACAGATATTATCATCTAGATATGTCCTGAAACCGTGGATCATATTTTATAGGTTGTCTTTTATACAATGTATCGTTATTTCATTGTAAACTTTAAAAGTAAAACAGTCCTTTTGTATTTTGTTTGCAGACTGACAGACTTTGATAATTTGTGGATGATGAGATAACACGTCGTTAAACTTGGATGACTCACTGATCATATTTAATAAAACTAATAATTTACATTTCAAAGCCCTAGAAATAGATCTAGTAAGCATGAAATTATTCGCAATCTTTAGTAAGGTTATGTTTTGGACGTCTTATCAATTTAATTATTAGACCCTTACCTGACCGCTCGTTTCGTAATACTAAAAACTAAAAACTGGCATTTTCTGTCGTGCACAAAAAAATAAAATATCACGCCCTAACATGATTTGATAAGCATATGTTTCCTAGGCTCAAAGTATTCCAAAGTTATGAAAATGGTGAGCAGTTAACTAAAATATCAGCAATCTACAAGACAAACTAAAATATAAAGAATATTTTAAGAAATTTCAGATAGTACTGCTGCACGGTAATGTAGTCTGTTTTGTAACGGGTTTAGCAGAAAATTACTCACCCAGTCAAAGATTTCTGTATACTCTGCATCTTTTACTATTTATTAACTTATTTTATTTTTTGTTCTGTTGGGTTGGAATCAGGTAATAGTAATGTTGAATATTCACAACAAACAAACACATAATTTAATAATGATACTGCCGCTATTAAGTCATGTACATTAAATATAACGTGGGAGTTTTACTTTCAATGAAGTGGTTCTCCACTTTAAGTGGTTTTAATAAATAAACACCTAAATGCAAAGTCGTAGCTTATAATACGAGTTGATATTTTAACCTGTAAACTTCCACCTACACTTAATGGTATTTGAATTGATGTAAACAATGCATTGTGTAAGTAGGTCCTATGTTGAAATATGTTCTTTGAGACTTGAGAATTATATAAAACATGTCATTTAGGACATTACAAAAAAAATCTATCTATTACTGATCAAAATGCTGTGAACGTCTAGCATACAATGGCATACTGAGATATTAAATTGTAAACGAACCATCCAGTTTTAAGTAATGGTCGAAATATGGAAGTTCAACATATTGAAAACTTATTACAATGTCACAAATGAATTCGATTACAACAATTTAACTTACAAATTTTGTTGTTATCATTTTAATTTGACTATTCTTTAGAATACTGACAATTAATTATTATCATAGTACAATCATGTAAATAAGCCAATTTATCCTAGAAGAATTACGACTACTCATTGACGATTTTATACAAAGGTTTCTCACTATATTCTACGTAATTTTACGATAGTATGCTCCATATATTCTGTTAAAACGAGATAGCAAGAATGAACCCACCATTCACAACACTTTTTAACTAGTTATTACGCTTGACTCAGGAGTTTGGTGTGTTCATCAACGCTTTTAGAATAAATTCACCTGACTTTCAGATTGAAAGTAGTTTATTCAAACACTAAAATGCGTGAGTTTAGAGTTTACTCAAGTTTATACAAACAAATAAACAAAATTCGGCTTAACATTTTTGATTTGTAAGAGTTACTGACAGGGACACTTGACCAATTAGCGAAACGCGTACCAAATTGTCATTACAGCTGGTATGTCTGTTTTAATAGGTTAATTTACACTGTTGTATTGGCTGGGGAAACCTGTCCAAAACAGAACCGATGTATTCAACCAAAACATAAAACACGCTCTATAAAAATGTGTTTTTTTACAAACTGTGAAGTCCTATTTACGTTTATAGAAGGTTAAGGCAATGTTCAATAAATTTAAGTAGAACTGGAAGTGTTTTTAACGTATGTACGTAAATACTTAAACATCACTGGTCTCTTTTTCCCAGGACTGTTGTAACATCTATTCCCTGAGCGGATTAATTAAATATTAAAAGTGGAATTTCTAAAAATGCTAGAACAGTCCCAACTAAAATTTTTCGGTAACGCGTAGTATATACTTTATAATATTTTCATTAAAAGGGCAATTTAAAATACACAATTTAATATTACTTATAAGTTACTACATAAGTAATTGGCCGGGTAGCACAGTGGTTAGTGTGCTTGCTTCATAATCTGAAGTTTGCCAAACCAATCCTGAGCAAAATCTTAAGAAAATGTTGTGAAGGTTCGATACTGGATCCAGCTGCAATTTGTCATTGGACTATTAATGGATCCTGGTTAAAGAATCAGTCGGTCTTAGCCAGTGAAAAGTCTTTATAAGAAGGAATATCACCCATTCAAAACTCATAACTCATTCGTATACGTCCTAGTTGCATCGGCGTCTTAAAGATTTATATATTCATATCTAACTGTTATAAAACAAATACTTTTAACAATGAATAGCATAGACGTAACTATTATAAATTAATACAGTTATACTAAAACATTCTTGCCCAGACCTAAACAATAAACAAGATTTAGAGCCAATTTATAAATAATAAATTATAAACAAGAATAATAAATATTATTATTATATATAATTATTATTATAATAATTGTTATTATTATTATTATTTGTTATTGGAACCGTCAGTCGTGGTAAGGCAATCGCAACGGGTGCGCGACCCCCCCGTGACGCTAGGGTTATCCTTGATAACGCCGCACGTTAAGACCGTGGTGTGGCGAAACGCCTGACTGCTGAACTATTCGGTTATTTGTAAATAGCGTATGTTTTTAAGTTTTGTGACGTCAACTTTGTATGTGTATTTTGTGTGCATTCCTGACAAGACTGGATATGTTCCAGTTTATTTAATAAGGTGAGTAGATTGCCCAAAAGAAAAGTTTTAGTCATAATTGTTATTATTATATATTATTATTATAATATTTATATTACATTATATTATAATAAATATATTATTTTAATTATTATTAAATAAATTATCATTATTTATAATTTATAAATTTATAAATAAACCTATATTCTTAGCCGAAATTTTAGCCCTGATGAACATTAATAAATGAACTGACAGATATTTAATATAATTTAAATTAACTAATTTAGGAATGATCCTTGTTAAAATATGGTAACAACTCGGGCTTAGATATAACGTCAGAGGGTTCATATTTACTGTGATTGTTACTTGAAGTTGAAAAATACGTACAAGCTATGCTAAAAGTAAGATTGGTGAGATTGAAAAAGGTGACAAATCTTTATATATAATTCTGTAAGCGAAATGTTTTAGTCAAAATTGTAGAAGTTTGGTAAATCGCAGGATGATGGGAGACGACTCAGATTAAAGGTCTCGATCGCGGGCACTCAGGAAAAAGGTGCAGTGTTTATAACAAGTTACCAGCAAACGAAAAATAACGTTAAATATTCCCCATTAGAAAAGCATGGGAATTTAAAAAGGTCGGCATTGCTTGCATTAAAACATGTGATCCTACTTATAATGTTCTATTTTACTCAGCAAGAAAATCAGTTGAGGCAGATTGGAAAAAGGTTAGGGGCTTTGGCCCCTTCAAGCCACTAGTTTATATATATTTATATACATCAAAACAAATAATAAGTACAGAATCAAATTAATGAATTGCAGGAAAATATATACTGACAACTTTAGGAATATGTATACAGCTGCAGTAAAGACCACGTGTAGAGAAGCATATTGTGGGTTCACGCGTATTGCATAGTAGTGGTGGTGATTTCATATCCAATGCTAATTGTCAGTAACACATGAATAGCTAACTGAACGTGTTGATATTCTGTGTTGCACCTCAGACAAAAAGTTACAGAACAGACAGGCAACAAATTCAGAATTTTTTGTTATAAATATCTGGTATTATTTAAATGTCCTGTTTTTTACAAATTCTAAATTCAACTGAAAATTGTTTCGTACGCTATGTAAGATTTAGTTCAAACACTGGTGTTATAAACGTAATACCCCCGTCGCAGCAAACCTGCGTACTCAGCGAATTTCTAATGCATATAAATGTGACTCACTACTACATAGAGCTACTTACCAAGTTTCACAAAAATACATCCTTGAATAAGTGATATATAGCATTTTATTTATTCTCCATAAGAATAACATTAGGGTTGAGGACGCAGGTTTGCTGCAACGAGGAAGATAAGTAATTTTTTTTGCAATTATCAATATAACTGAACCAGGTGAAGCTATATACCAAGTTTTATTAATTTAGGTTCATAATTAAGGGAGATATACAACTTTACTTATTCTCCATATGAATAACATGGGCGCCGAGTATGCAGGTTTGATGCTACGGGGACTATCAACAAAAAACTTGTTTTTGTGCTAATATCAATATACCACAACTAGTTGAAGCCACATACATAGTTGAAGCCATCATTTCATCAATATACATTCAAAAATAATCGAGATATAGAATTTTATTTATTCTCCATAAGGATAACATTGGACAACGTACTGTGTTTAGCACTTTGAATATCTCTGCAACGGTTGAACGTAGAACAACGATTAAAACACCAAAATGTTTGTTTTGTTGAGCTAAACACATTAATAAACAGAAATGTGAAGTTTTTAGTAAAATTATCAGAGAAAAATCTAAAAACCTTTTTCCCATAAGATTAACATGGGACACGTTTTTTTGGATTATCTCGGTAACCACTTAACCTAGGTTAATGATTAAAAATACTAAATTATTTGTTTTTTAAGCTCTATAAAATGGCTATAACCAAAATTGAGTGTTTTTAACATTTTGGGGTCAAATTTGCAAAAAACCGATTTTTGGAAAATTGTAAACCCCCATAAAACCCCCTTCCCATAGTGCGATCGATCTGGTTTTCGAACTTTAAGTCATAAATGCTACTCTCCACATTTGTACCAAATTTCATCAAAATCGGGTGTTTCTTTCAAAAGTTATCGCGGTAACGGACACATATATATATATATATATATATATATATATATATATATATATATATACATATATATATATATATATATATACATATATATAAATTTGAAAGAATAGTGTTTTTGGCATCTGGGGACCTCAAAACAAAAAGTTATCATAGTCTGGGGCTTAAGTCTTACCATGAGACCTACGGTAATAGCTTCTTCTCTATAGGGGAAATTCGCTAAAACGAGTTCGCACGCAGCACGCTGACGTGAGGGAAGTGAATTTCCACATAAAAAACTATAACAACTCAAAATCAGTTAAAATATAAAATTATTCCAATTTTTATTCAAATCTGAAAAAATTGATTTTTTGGCTGTTCTGATGCTCCTGGTTCTATTTACCTGCATTGCTGGGAATACAATTTTGCGCATTATAAGGTTAGGCGAAGGTCAAGTCAGGCTCTAAAGTAGGCGTGAGGTTGCTGGAAATGATAAAAGTACTCCAACAAAGGAATAACAGGCTTTTCTAGTGTAAAATCCCCATACGACAACGTACTGTGTTTAGTCGAAACACATTTTCTTTAATAACTCAGTAAATATGTATGCTAGAATGACGAGAGAGGGCTTAAAACTTTCGTCTCACTAATTCCCATCTTTTTACATGCATTGATTTTACATCTGGGGCTTTCTGTGGTAATAAGATAAATATAATAAGATATATATGCATGGGAATTTTGGTGAGTACGCAGGTTTTCTGCTACGGGGGTATTTAAATAAACATTTTTCACCAGGTTTACAGTTACAGTTTTCATAATTGTAACTGTAAATATGCATTTAGCTTTCCCCATCTACAGTCGTTTAAACCTATGTAAAAGATAATAAGACTTCCCCAAATTGTAGCATATTACTACTATGCACATCCAGCACTCAATTTCCCACTAGGCCAAGTAAATATGCAGTTACCGAGAACGCTAAATTATAAGAGGCGCAAATACAAAAACAACACGCTGACTAAACTGCCCCTGTTTTTAAAGCAACTAGAGGCACCACATGTAAAAAGTCTCCACTTCAGGAGGTGCGCGCCTCTTTTTAGCTGCTAGTGTGTGCAGCGAACTGTTCAATGGGCGCGGTCATATTTTGAAATCACAACTAACCAATACAAATTATGCCGTATGGTGTTGTACTGCGAAACATGTTAGTTGGGCGTAGTTCTCCAAAGCGCCAAAAGGTAGGAGCACAATTCAGAGAGTAAGGTGAGGTAGCAATCGTTGCCGTCGGAACTGCCTTATACGCCGCAACATCGGGGAAAATTTGTTACAAGGTTCAGCAAATTTCTTACCGCACCTGCGTCCTGCGTGGTCCCGTGGTCCCGCCGGTCAAACATTGAGTTGGTGGTGGAGCTACACACTTCCGCTACAAGCCTCCGCCTCGCCCCTCTTCTTTGGAAGGCAGAGTGGTGGGAGCGAGCAACAGGTACATCTAGCAAGTAGCCAATCTGTTTTTATATGTATTTATTTGAAACCCTACCAACTGTCCATGCGAGCAACTAAGATGTCGATCAGTGGGTTTCAGGAATTGATTTAATTATTTATACTTATTTTCTAAAACCCTACCAACTGTCCCTGTGAGCAACTAACATGTCGTTCAGTGTGTTTCAGTACTTTATTTAATTATTAATATTTATTTTTTTTAAACCCTACCAACTGTCCCTGCGACCAAATAACTTGTCGATCAACAGGTAGGCACCCGATTTGTTTTTGTATTTCATTTCTTTTAATCAAATCTCCTTTCATTACGTCCTCAGGGATTTACATTTTTGAAATAAGTCATAAATGAACACTTTTTTATAACCCGTTTAGTACTTACAAGAAAAAAAAACTAATATAGTAGGAAACAAGGCAGAATTCTTAGTTACCGGAGCCTCTTTTGTTATAAGTTTGAGTTTTTATTCACAAGTGGCTATATTAACTATTGCGGTTTCTTACTAATTTATCCAAAGTGTAATAAAATACCACGCTTAAAACGATGTTACGCGGATTACTAACGAACAACAAATTATATTACTAACGTACATTGATTTATTAAAAGTACCAACAAACTATAATTTAAACTAAATATGAGTGTATTTTATTAGAAAAAATTAAACCATCTTTCATACTAATACTAGATAATCAATATAACAATTATTATTGCTACAGTAAACATTCGTTTGGCAGGGAATACATCTTTTTGGATTAAAATAAGTAGATAGCTGGAATATTTATAAAAAGTAGGTGTTCAACCCAACTCGACTCGTTGGTCACTCTCATGGGGTGGCTGGGTCCATCAGGGTAAATTGATGAAATATTAAGATGAACTTTCGTGTTCCATCCTCATCTTCCCTCATGACTTCATGTTTTGTTTTTATATATTTGTATCGCTTGTTTTATAAAACACTAAAGGTCAACGACCTAAATAAAAAGCAATAATTTATTTGTTTTACATTATTAACGTGGTGTTATTACAAGCATGCGGATGCAATACAACTCAGGTTCATATTTCTTTGAATAAAATTACAGAGAGAAATAGTTATTTTAGTTGTTATTATTCTATAATATTCAAAGAATTTATTGATTTTTGTTAGGTAATTTTAGACCACAAAAAATATTACTTTTTATATATGGTTGGTATCGATGAAAAACTCATACTTCCTCAATGTGCCTTTTGGGGTTTTTATTAACCTCCACTTTCATAGCTTCACCCCATAGGCTTTTAAAGTTCCAATATAAATCTTCTAGATTTATATTTTATTTAGTTAGTCAGCTGATTGTAACATAAATGAACTTTTAAAACGTCTGCCTCTATGCCTGCTAGATCCTCGTGTGGAATAATGGATATAAACTAGAATCTTCCAAATATAGTTGAATGATATTTTCTCATCAGATGCGGAAGACAATGTATGGATCAGACAGATATGGAAACAATTGTATTCATAAGTTGAGAATAAGTATTTACTTTTGCTATAGATTCTATGAACATCTCAATTATTTTACATTTTAATAAATCTAATATTTTAATTGCTGGTTACGACAACGTTATTTAAAATCGTAAGAAAATAAGAAAGATTTATCACATAATATTGTAAATAAAAAATGTAATTAACTAATATTGCAGTATTCATATTTAGTATACAATTTAAGGTAACAACTTCAAGGTGCCTTGAGAACTTGTGAAATAAAAAGGGCCAAGAGGCAAGATAAAGTGTTAAATGAGGTTATTAACGGAACGCTCTTAGAGTATTCTCTTCACAATTTCTCTCCTTTGCTCGGGGTTTATTTTGCTTTATCTGTTTTTTAACATTCATTATTGTAATGAAAATAAAGACACATAAGCAAATTACCTAAAGATAGGTTTTAATAAACTCTGAAGTCAGCCAAATTACAAGATAAACAAAAACAAATACAAAGTTATACAGGTGATGGATAATTTAGCTATTTACAGTACTTTTTAAAACATGTGGTATATAAATATCATATGATTCTTCCCAGCCTAAAAAGTGACGAAGTCATTGAGATATTTTGGCTTTTGCCGGCATCGTTGAGGACGTGCTCCATTCTGATTTGTGGCTGAAGTAGTAGGGAAAGGGGACTTTTGGCTCACTTGATTGATGGCTTCCGGTCACATGACCGGAAGCGCTGCGTCATGAAAGACGTCATCTGAGGCTGAGCCAGTGACGTAGGCGGTTTTGTGACGTAATGAGGTAAAGTTCAAAGTTCAAGGTCACGGGGAATTTAAAAAAAAAAAATCTACCTCGCACTCGTAAAATCGATTGTGATTCGATAGTTAATCGATAATAAATATCGAATGAAACAATCTAATGAAGCAATCGAATGATACGAGTGCGAGGTAGTACTATTACAAATATTACTTTATTTTATTTACAATAATAATTCATATTACAAATATTAATTTATTTTATTTACAATAATTCATGTTTACAATAGTTCCCCGTTGTTCGTTGTCATCGATGTTGTTGATCCGGACGAGTTGCGGCCATCACTTCGCTTTCTGATCAAAGACGGTAGATACTTCGATTCCTGCGCAGAGTCCATGTTGTTTTTTGATGCGTAAAGTTCCAAAGATAAATCGTAGCCGGACGCAATGAGAAGTCTTAACTCTTCATTAAAAACCTCGAGGTCTTGGAAAGTCGCCAGATGAATAGAGTCATAATGAATACACCTAATTTTGATGGACATTTCAACAGAGAGCTCGATGTACACTGGTCAAGAGCCGGAGGTGTACTGACTATTCGCTAGCTAGCGTTTTGGTATCAAACAAAATGGTGGGGGTAAAAGTGTGGTGGGGCGGAGCAGATGGCGGACGGCAGATGGCAGGCGGCAGGTGGCAGCTGGTGCGAGGCAGATGGTTGCTACTACATTCGCCGCCACAGTAATGCAATCCTTCGGCGTAATTCTTGTATTTTATCTTGTCGGTTCATTTGATACGTTTTACATCTACATATGCAATAGCTGAAACACTTGCACTTACGACAAGCTTTCCCGTCAACTTGATCGCCTGGTATTTTAAAACATTGTAACTCGCAACAATATGTCTTCAAATTGTTATCGAAAAATAAATTGTTCATAGGTGGCACCGACATGTTAGCTGCAGCGTGTGTTAGACAAGACTGAGACTAACTTCACTGCTCCCTCTCTTTTATACCTCTTCATAAGTTAACCCTGAATGAAAGTTCAAGGTCATCCATTTGAATTTAAAAAAAGCAACACAGCAGTATATAAAATAATATACTGCTGTGTTGCTGTTTTTATTTTTTTATATTTTTTTTATATTTTTTTATTAAACAAACATCTTACAATACAATAAGCTTAAGTCTAACATTGATGACTAGAAATACAAACAGAAAAATACAAACAAAGACATTATGTACAAGGATGCGTGATGTGCAGAGTGAGTTCCGTCGAGTTGTTGCCGCTTACACCGTGTGATACCAAATACAACGTCCCCGGTTGAATATCTCGCAAATCTTCATTTTGTAGCAGTTGAACAAATCGTTTTGGAAGAAATACTTGAAACTTCGGCTCATCTCCTGGAGTGAAAGGTCCTTCGCTCAATGAAACTAGAATTGATTCTCCATGTGTGGTTTCCACTTTCTTGATGTTATGAATAATGTAGTGTTTTTGTTCTTTTAGTTCTGAACACTTTTTAGTTAGCAGAAGGTCGGATTTTGAATGAGTGTTGAATTGATCAACCAGTGTTTGTAGAAACTGTCGTGATGCCATCTTCGTCAGTGGTGGTTGTGGTGTCTTCTGTGATGTTGCCTCTTCGGAGTCTCGAATAATACTCGTGCTGGAGCGGTGCTGTCTCCTCGTATTTATAGGCCCCGCTACCCCCACCACATTTCTGTTCTCCGCTACCCCCACCACATTCCTGCGTTTGTTTCAAGTAAGCAGCCAAACGATACGCGTTGTACAATGCACAGTTTGTTTGGCCGTGTTTAAGATCTTTTGCAGCGACACAAATATTACCGAGATTAATGTTAAAGTCCTTACTGATAGTTATATCAAAAACATCACCGTGCGTGTACTTTTGTATCCAGTTCTTTTTTTCTAATCCTCTTGTGTATATATGTGAATATTGTTTGCAAAAGTTAAACATAATACTGTGCAGATTACTGTAGCTTATAAATCCTTCATACCAATGTATGTGATGAAAGTAGTTTGTTATCCATTTGTTTGTACTTTTTGCTTTGGTGTTAAGTTTGTTAAAAGAAAAAGGAGCTTCAAACGTGAATGGGTAGGCTACAAATGTAAGCAAGTCTAAAATTACTAATTCCTTGATAATAAACCTATCATCATTATTTCGAAATGCTTGAAATTCTATTACACAAGGCTTTACACTCACTTCTTCATCCCCTCCGCTCATCATGGCACCTAGCGATCAACTAAACTGTTTTCCACACCACGGTAGGTTAAATACCAGGCCGTACAGTTGCAGGCGCGTTGGTGTATATTTAACGTGGGCACCGTCCCCAATAGGCCTACCCCACGTGTGTTCTTCTTTACTAAGTCAAACTTTAGTCTTTTTTAACTTCTTCTTCTTGTGTTTCGTTTTCTTCTTCTTCTTGTTTCTCCGTTTCTTCTTCCTGTGTTGTTTCTTCTGTAGCGATTAGTGGTTCAAAATCCTTTAACTTTCTCCACATGCAAACTTCATGAGGTATTCTATTAAAAATAGATGTATCCACAGGTCCGTACACGATGGTGCTATCAGGTTGTTTTTCCAAAGTATCGACCAAATATTCTTTAATAATAGCGCTTGCAAATACCAACTGTCTCATGTACCTTGTAATAGGTTCTGTTGCGTAGTTTAAAACGTAGAATTCTTCACGTGACAGTAGAATCTTATTTTCATGTTGAGTCAAGTCTCTAATTCGCACTTGTAGTTGTCCGCGATGTTTAACAATATCGATTTCATTGTCACAATCCAAAAGTCGAATATGTGTTTTCCTTCCACACAAACTGTTAGTTAAATAACATTCTATTAAATGTACATGTTTCAAAAATGACTCCCAAGCATTTTGCGAAAATAAAACCTTTTTTGTTCCATGGTGTAGTATTACTGTAGGGGAATAATCCAATGACTTCATCAATCCAACTGATACACTTTTACTGATGCATGCTGAGATGGGGTAAAAGATTCGCAAAAAAACTTCAGTTAAAATGTGAGGAGGAATATTTTCTTCAACTTTCTTCTTCCTCTTTGGTACTACCTTTGATGGGTCTGCATTACTTTCCTCCTCTCTATCTCTTTTACCAAACTTTAAAAATGCAGTTATTTCCTTGATGATTTCTTCTTCACTAGTATTATCACGTTCCAATAACGGTGCTACCTCTGCATCACCTTGTACAACAGATGGAGAACTCATTTTGTAGAAGATGTTACCCATGCGACGATAGACGATCAACTGAAGACCTGCATTGTTGCTCCGCTATTTATAGGTTAGCGACAGTGGCGGTGCCGGTGGTGGTACAACGTTTTACAATACTGTCTTTACAATACCGGTCAACGGTGTGTATGTAACAATTTTATCGTGCAAAATTAAACAATACGCAGATGTATTTGCAGGTACGTTTTCTTGAAATTCCATTTCTATTTTTATATTAACACTAGACGATTTTACAGATTCATTTTGTTTGGAACAATCAATTACAACAATCGGAGCTTTCGATTCAAACTGTACGGGAGATAGTAGAGGTGCATTTGTTTTGCCGTAATATGAATTTTGGAACCTAGCGTACATATCGTATAAAACACTGTACCTTTTTTTATCAAAAGAAATATTAAAGTTGTCGTAGGGAAAGAATTGTGAATTCAGGAACACTTTACAGTTTGTTAATTTACAATGGTCAAATTCACCAGCATTTTCAGTTATTATACTTTTCTTCTTCGTTTGTAATCCAAATATTACATATCTCGCTTTTTCCAAATGAGTAGAAGTTTTTACAGTCCATGTATGCCGTTGTGTTGTAGGTAAAACGCGGTATTCATGAAACTCCCAGCTTCTGAATGGCATTACAATGTCTCGATCGGATTTTAACTTTCTTAATAATGTAATCCTGTGTTCATCATTTAGTCGCACATGTGGTACTCTCCAAACAATCTTGTCTAATGTTAATTTCCAGTCTAAATTGGCATCAGTTGTTCCAGTAGCTGCTTTAATAATATCATTATCGTTTGATGATCTTAATAAAACTAGTTCTTGTTTTACATTTATTATTATTCTTCTGTAGTCTTCAGCAAATCCTAGGAGTAATCTTAAAGGTACGTAGAAATCAAAGTTTCCCGAAGAGTCAGGAGCGATTGTACTTTTGTCAGGTGCAACCCATCCTGCAACAGCTAACAGATTCTTCTCATTTGGTGTTAAAGATGCTAATCCTTTCAATGTACTGGAAATTCCAACCTTTTTTGTTGAATCGACTGTAACTCCTGAAATTTCATATCTAATCTCGTCAAACAAAAATGCCATAGGATTATTTATGAACGGAACAGTGGTTCCAGCAGTACCATCAGTTTTTGTTACTTTTCCTTCAATATATAAATAACTTTTGCATGGAAGAGTATAAATGTCTTGTTGTTGTATAGGAATCCTAATTTCATCGTTATTGTTTAATTTGGACGAAGCGTAAGGTTTGTGCGTGTGATATTCCTTTTCCCATAAGGTCTCGTCGAATGTTGGACCCTGCGCTATATCCAGTATATCCATTGTTAATGACCTTTAATCCAATTTCTTCTAGAAAACGAATGTTGTCACTTGTTAATCCTTCTACAGCTGATGAGCTACTGACCTCTTTGCTGGTTGGCTCTCTTTTTAAATGATAACCCCATTGTCTAAGCGGATGATTTTATATGTATTCTTACAGTAATAGCTTCTCCTCTAAAGTCAATAAGGTTTCCGTCTTGATCCACTATGTTCAGCACGATGTCTGAAATGAAACTGGTGTTTAACGGTAGGTACACAAGGTTTTGAGGCTTTTCTACTATCTTGAAACCCGGTGCAACTGATGGGTAGAATGTGTGTAATATATGACGATTTTCTCCATCTCTGTAGGATCCTTGTATAATGTTACATGTAATGTCTATGCTATTAACTTTGATGATCGTCACAGTTTTATTCCCAGAATGAGTTTTATTAGGTTCTAATACTTTTGTTTCCTTAGAAAACCCCAATAAACTACCAATTGAATGTTCTTGACTAAAATCAATATAATACTTAGAAGTAATTTCGGCTTTCATTGTATTGTTATTGCCTTTTATCGTTATATTTTCTTTTCCCATGTGTTTTTGTATAACTTCATTTATATTATCAATTTCATAAGCTCCTGTTGGTAAACTGAATTCTTCCAAAGCTGAATACTTTCCTTTATCATCTTTTGTCTTGTAATAATGTATTTTGTTATTAATTCCTTCACTAACGTTTGGAATAGTTATATGTTGTTAAATCCAATAATGCGGCTTCCCATAGTCTTCCTTTTTGCAAACGTAGCGCTGGAAACAGAATACTGCGCAAAGTACATGAGTTACCGGTTAATGACACTGAGGAGGTCCCATAGCCTCGAATCCCACAGCCTCGATTAGTGTTTTAGTCTCACATCCTCGAATATTGCGTCTTCCCATAATCTCGAAAACGGTTAAAATTTAATTTTAAATCGTGTCACAACCTCGAATCTGAACTTGTTTCACAGCCCCGAAGAATTTATTTAAGAATCCCAGATCTTCAAAAGATTTGACACATCGTCCCACAAGTGCGAATGAATGAAGAGCTTGACGTAATGTTGGTGGAGTTCGCCACAGTCCCACAGCTCAGAATGAATGAATAGCGTAGTACGTGCAGTCGCGGGCGTGGCTCGGGGGAGGGGCCTACTCGTCCTACTCCACCTGGCACCGCGGCCGCTCCGCTCTCCTCTTGTCGCCGTGGTCACCGTCTTGTTGCCCGTCACGATCTCCTCTCAGGCCTACTGCTGTCATTTGCACTATGTATTAGTAGTTTGTAGCTGTAATGAACAGTAATGAATGGTTAAAGAAATTAACTTTGTAATAATACCTTCGTATATAATTCTGTCAGGGTAATTTTTAAGTCAAAATGTTGTGAGTTTGGCAAATCGCAGGATGATGGGAGGCGGCTCAAATTAAAGGTCTTGATCCCAAGGCTCTGGAAAAATAGCAGTGTTTCAAAAAAATTACCAGCAAACGAGAAATAACGTAAAAACTCCCCCATAAGAAAAGCATAGGGGATTTAAAACGCCAACTTTGTTTGATTTAAAACATGTGGTTATAATATGTATACTTTGTTTACGAACTGGCATGTGTTCCTTCTTATATTGTTTTATTTTCCTCAGTAGAGAGTAGTAGAGAGAAAAAAATCCGAAAACTATATATTGGAGTAAAGATGGGGCCATGGCCCCTTCAAGTCACTAGCTTTAATGAATTGACGTAAAGAATATTGGTTTAATGTTTGCTTTGTAATACGCTAAGGCTATTTTTGTGAACATAACTCTAGTTTTAAATTGAATTGATTTACCAAATGTTGTTTACGACACATTTTGATAAATACTACATTACTGAAATGTCAGACCATAAAAATGCTCATGTAGGTACTAGTAATAACATATTTTAACTAGAATAAATACTGCACATTTTAAAACAATATTTTATCACAATCGTTTCTTGACTATCAGCAACCTGTTTCAGTCTTAGGAAACTGTGACTATGTCTATATCAATAATTAAGCAGGAACAGGCGGCTAATGACATGTCTAAGCGGGTATAAAAGAGTTCACCACGCAACACGCTTACGTGAGGAGAGGGAATTTAAAATTAACAAAATAAGAATTAACAAGAAACCAACTGACGTATATCATTGATAAAAATACCAATTGTTTAAGGTGAATCCAATGGTGCAAACTAAAAGTTGATTTTTTCAGCAGGGTAAAAGGCCGGCCGCACACTACATCGAACGCGACACGCGACACGACACTTCACGACGATTTCTGTTTTGTTTTGTTTTGTTCTGATCTGTTTTGTCGGATGCATCTCAAACACCGTCCGACACTACAAAACACGACGGCTTCTGACGTCCCCTCATGACAGGGCCTCTATTTCACTTCTTTGTCAGTTCAGTTTCGATTTTGTGTGAAGTTTTAGAATTCTCTTGTGATATAATATTTTTTTTTTTTTTTTTTTTTTTGTCTTTCATTCTTTATTTGCAACTGTAAAATTACATACAACGAGCAAATGTGCTAATAATTATTCTAACAAAAACATGAACAAATAATATTAAAAAGTAGGCTCAGTAGTCTTCCTTTTTTGAACTGGTTTTCAAAGGTTTCTTCTGACACGTATTGTTTTGTTTTGCTCTTCTGTGCCTACAGTCATCTTAGAAGATCTCGGCTCCAGTTTCTTTTTAATCTTCTCTGAAGGATGCCAGGAAGTGTCGGTGTGTGGAGTTCTTGAATCAAAGGATTTGAGTGACCATCAAGTTTGTTGAAGAATAGTTGATAGCATTCTTTTGCTGTTTCGTGAACAAATTTCAATTTAAAGTCTGTATGAAGTGTCTTGTTACTTACATAGTAGGGAACACCAGAAATTAAGCGAAGCATTTTAGATTGAAAGGTTTGAATTTTCTTTAAGTGACAAAATTTTGCTGAACCAAAAATTTGAATACCATAAGCCCATATTGGTTTTAGAAGAGTTTTGTACAATAGTAATTTTGATGTAGTAGGTAATTTTGAATTGAAATTGAGTAGTCGATAAAGTTGCTTAGCTCTTGATTTGAGAGCAGTTATCTTTTTTGTTACGTGTGTCTTCCATGTTAATCGCTTGTCTAGATGGAGACCAAGATAACGTGTTTCGTTACTTTGAGGGATTCTGTTGTTGTCAATGTGTACAGGAGGGCATACACCTTTCCTTAGTGTGAATGTGACATGTGACGACTTTGTTGCATTAACTTTTATTCTCCAATTTTTTAACCAATTACTTAGGACGTTAATGTGATTTTGGAGATTGTTACTAGCTTCAATGGGGTCTTCTGATGAACTTAGAATGGCAGTGTCATCAGCAAATGTGGCGATCTTTGTATTTCCAGTTTCAGGGAGATCAGCTGTGTAGATACTGTAAAGAAGAGGAGATAATAAGGAGCCCTGAGGAACACCGGCTAATATTGGCTTGTAATCTGAGAAATCTGACCCTTGTTTCACCATAAAAAATCTATCTTCTAAATAAGAACGGAGAATCAAATAGTAAGTGGGTGGAAGAATTCTTAATTTTGATAGTAGACCAGGATACCACACCTTATCGAAGGCGGCACTTATGTCTAGAAAAACAGCACTCGTATATTTTTTGCTTTCAAGTCCAGACGCAATTGTATCGACCACTCTATGAAGTTGCTGCACTGTAGAATGCAGAGATCTAAACCCGATTTGGTGATTTGGCAATCCATTACAATCCTCAATTGCAGATTGTAAACGTGTTAAGAGGATTCTTTCGAACAATTTTGAAACAACAGGGAGTAAGCTAATAGGTCTGTATGATGAGACTTGGTCTGCTGGTTTCTCCGGTTTTTGTATTAGAATTATTTGGGATAGTTTCCATTGAATGGGGTAATGAGTTGTCCGTAATATTGCATTAAATATTTGTGTCAGTAAGATGATACAGGGACCGGGTAATTCACGTAAAATTTCACTTGTGATTAAATCATATCCAGGTGATTTTCTTGGGGGTAGTTTAAAAATGGCCCGTTTGACATCATTTGCTGTAATTCGAGAAGGTGGTAAGGACATGGGCAAGGGAATTTCAATAGATGTTTCTACTTCGGTGGAGAATCTTCGATTGTGTTCTTCGTGGGGACTAAAAACACCAGAAAGGTGTTCAGCAAAGAGATCTGCTTTTTCTTTGTCTGATTTTGCCCATGAATTGTCCGGTCGCCTGATTGGGGAAGATGTAGAAGTGTAATGTAGAATTTTCTTCGTTGTCTTCCATAAGGAGCCATCTGAAGGGGAAAGATTACCTAGTTTATTTTCGAATGTAGAAGTTTTGAATTCCCTAATTGCTTGTTTCAATTGATTTGTGCAGCGGTTGAGGGCGGTTTTATCAGATGGAAGTCTACTTTGGTGCCATTTCCTTCTAGCTGTTCGTTTTAGTCTTATCAGCTCACATATATATTGGGGGTAGCAAGGACCAGATCGTTTCTTAGGAGGTTTCGGAGTTGACGAACTCCAGGCGGCTTGTTGGATGGACTTGGTTAAGTGGTCTACTGCTACTTCCACATCCCCGCCAGTTTTCAGTGGGAGGTTTATGTTTACTGTGGACATAAGTGTGTTTCGAAATAGCTCCCAGTTCATTATCCCATTTGTTAGAGATAGTTTTTCAATTTTTTCTAGAGGGGCGCATGAAATTGTTAACAAAATTTGAGAGTGGTCAGAAGGAGAGTTGTCAAGGCAGTTGAGGGATTTATGAAATTGGCTTACACCCTTTGAAATGAAAAAATCAAGTAGATCAGGTGCTTTATTTACAGCTGTTGGCCAATAAGTAGGTGTGCCAGGTGAATGATAGTTCAGGTTGTTAGAAACGACAGAATGAAGCAGTTGGCGGCCTCTCGGGTTATTTAACCTTGAACCCCATTGTACATGTTTGGCGTTATAGTCTCCCCCACAGATGAAATGAGAACCTAGGTTTGAAAATAGTTCTGTAAAATCATTCGAATTTATTGCAAATCTAGGGGGGCAGTAAACAGCCGAAAAGGTTATTTCAATGTTATTAAAAACTACGGTTGATGCTGCTGACTGAAGGAAATTTGTTGGATTGATGGATGGGTGAACAAAGTGTTTGAGACTGTTTCGGACAAGAACCGCTGTACCGCCATATGCCCGATTGTCAGGGCGATCAGCTCTGTATATGTTGTAACCTGGAATGTAAAATCTAGAGTTTGTAGTAAAATGAGTTTCACTTATTAAAGCGACGTCTATACGTTTCTCATGTAAAAGTAACTCTAGTTCTTGTGCGTGTTGGTATAAACCATTTGCATTCCACAGCAGGACTGTAAGAAAAATATTTGATAGGTTATTTGTCATTTTTGGTGATAAGAGCTTGCATAAGTTGAGTCATCATGGTTAGTAATGGTGAAAAAAGGGCTTTGAATTCTGTAAGTATTGACGTTAATTGTGTTACAATGTCAGTTTGATTGGAAGTGTTGTGAATAGTGGTTTGAAGTCGTTTGGCGTAGTTATGTTCTTCATTAGAGTGTAAAGCATTGGGAGTAAGTGCTCGTTGGTCGTTTGAGTTTGATGGAAAGGCGTGTGATTTTGGTTTCGGAAGTTGAGGAAATGATGAGGGTGATAGATCAGGAGTCGGGTGGGGGTGGCGAGAAGGGGTTTCTTCTTTTGATAACGTAGATTTGGATGAGCGTCTGTTCTGTAGTTCCCTGTGAACTGAACAACCCCTATAGTTAGCAGGGTGGTTATCGCCACAAAGTGCACAGGTTGCGGGTGTGTTATTGGGTTTCGTACAAGTTGCGGATTCGTGATCCTTAGCGCACTTGACACATTTAGGGGTTCGATTGCAATATTTCTTTGAATGTCCCAATTGTTGGCAGCGCATGCATTGCACTACAAGTCGTTTTGGTCTAGGTTCTTCGATTTGGATCTTTGAGTGAAGGAGAGTAGAAAGGTCGAAAATGTGGTCATTTGATTGGGATTGGTCAAGATCGACAAAAAACAATGGAAGGCGAGTTTTGTCCTTAGACCAGACATTAGTTACATTTTGAACATTAAATCCTTTGGATGATAATTCACTTTTGATTGTTTCAGGCTCAATGGAGCTATGAAGACCACGAATAACTACACGAAAGACTTTGTCTTCTGGAAGTTGAAAAGTGTGGAATTCGGCCTTGTTTTCGCGAAGGAAATGAACAATTTTCCTGTAGGCGTCAGGAGATAATGGGTGTATGGTAATGCTCTTTAAAGACGAAGAGCAGTTGAACTGGTCACTGCCAACTAATTGGGACAATAGTTTACAAAGCTCCATGTAATTTACATGGGTTTTGAGTATTATTGGGGGAACTTTTTGTTTTTTTGTTTGATCGCTATTGGTGTTAGAAAGAGGTTGGAACCTGTTTGAAACGAGCACTGGTTGGACTGAGTTTGTTTTCGATACATTGTTATTAACTATCTTATTGGGCCTAGAGCTAGATGAAGAGTTATTACTATTGCTTCTTTTCCTATGGGATACAACATTAGTCCAAGTTGTATCCAAGGCACTTGGCTCGTGGGAGTGTTCCATGTGTATAGAGTTTTCTATAGTAGTAGTTTGTGTTGTCTTTGTTGCCATGACAACGGTGCAAGGCAAGATATAACAACGGTACAAAAGTCAAAACTTAAGTAAAAATAAAATGAATAGTCCAAAATAAATATTTACCAAACGTTCTGGATTTTGAAAACTACATTTTAAACTGATTAATCACACCAAACAAAGTAAATAACACGAATATTTAAAAAAAATATCACTAGCAAAAATGACAACAAACTTTGCTGCCAAATCACAACAGCTCAATCATATAATATTTGATATTGAGAAACAATAGATCATGAAGAAGAAGAAGAGACAGTTCTACTGTTGTGGAGTTTTCTACAGCTGTTTTTAATTCTGGCGTCAAAAGTAGTATTTGGGTGCACCCTATAAACCAAAAGAGAAATCTTAAAGGGTTTATTGGTGAACTAAAGGCTGACCCATCAAGTTCTACAACTATTGCACAGTTAAAGTTTCAACCTTTAACTACATCTTACAATTAATAAGTCCTAAGATACAGAAAAAAACACTAAATTTAGAAAAACCATAACTCCAGAGGAAAGGCTCTTGGTTACGTTGAGGTAAGTTAGTGTATATATCTATTTATGTTGTTAGTGAATTTCCTATGGAAAGTGAACTATTAGCATGACCCGCACGGTGAAACTTAAGCCCGGGACCACCATTGAGGTACCTAACGTGACCCCCTGAACACGTTTTGGGGGGTCGTTAAAAATTGTATATGTATATATATGTGTGTTTACACTCTAGCGGTCGTATTTTTTGTCCGATTTACTTTAAATTTGGTAGGGACGTTTCTTTCTGTAATCAACAAGTTCGTTGGGCAAAACAATCGGAAAACTCGAAATCCCGTTTTTGGGGATTAATCTGCATGCGCAGAGTGACTTCCTCCATCAACAACATAGGACGCACCAGTAATATCTGCATGGTCTTCAATACGGCTGTCGAAGATTTTTAATAATGAAGACTTCGTTCCTCTTCTTATAGAAACATCATATAAAGTATAAGGTGGTCTGGAAGTTAATTCAAAACTCAGATAGTCTTTTAGCATTGACTTTTATAGTCAGTGTTTTTAGTTTAAGCGGACACTGTCACATACGCGCTGTATTCTATTAAAAGGTTGCTGTGAGCTAACTGTGTCTTCGATCTATAGTTCGATCTATAGTCTCTTTCCCAAGGTCTCGATCCCAGGGACTCAGGAAAAATAGCAGTAGGGGTGGTTGGAGACTCCTGTCTCAGGGGGAGCATGAGCAACCCCCCCCCCCCGAGGTCTCGTCTGTGACACTTTTGCCCCCCCCCCTGTCTCAGGGGGAGCATGAGCAACCCCCCCCCCCCCGAGGTCTCGTCTGTGACACTTTTGCCCCCCCCCTGTCTCAGGGGGAGCATGAGCAACCCCCCCCCCCGAGGTCTCGCCTGTGACACTTTTGCCCCCCCCCCGACTCACACTACGCTATTAGCCTTTATGCCTAGGGGCCCGCACCGCGACCATGCCTTGGGACTTGGCGATAGACGACTCACCCTCTTAGGCAATGATTATATATTTTTATATTTTTATATTTTTTTTTGTTGATGCAAAGATAAACTGCATTTGTTTATCATTGTACCAACGGGTTTTCTTTTTATATCTTTTTTTTTTTTTGTCATTTATTTTCATTTTTACAATATAATCTTAAAAACTATTTGGAGGATGCAGCTTCGGCAGACGCCCTCTCATCAGGTGTAGCAGCAGCAGCAGCATCAGCAGCCATCCGCAAAGCATCGGCAGCTGCCTTCACCGCAATCTCCAGCTCCTCCTCCAGATCAATCACCGAGCGCCAATCCGCATCATGCTCAGCATACTCTTCCGGGCATTTGGGTTGACCACACCACTTCGTAAATGCATAACCATATGCATCAGTCAACTCCGATTGGATTGTTGCGATAGGACGATGTCGGTAGTATGCGTCCTCCACAAATTCCAATGTACGGACCAAATCAGCATCGGACATGGTCATGGCTCTGCTGTTATATCTGAACTGAAGCCCGAAGCGCCTGAGAGCGTGGTGAGGGTGGGAGAAACTAGTTTCCCACCCTGCGGGCGAGTATTAACAATAGACCCTTCTACAATAGGACAGCGGATGCGATTTATTTCATGAATGCAACAAAGGGTCCAAGGCCCTTTCACATGTCCATTGTAGGAGGGTAGTTTACAACCCAGCGGGCCATAAACAAGAGACCCTTCTCAGAATTTTCGGACAGCGGATGAGATTTATTGTCGGGCGTCATTCTCCAACAAAGGACTCTTTCAGTTAGATTCCTTTGAATTCGTTTAGGGGAGGGTAGTTTACTACCCAGCAGGTAGTAAGCAAAAGTGAGTAAATAAAAAGTAAATAAAAGCGAGCAACATAACAATAAACCATTCGCAGAAGGTCGGGAAACGGAACAATGCCGCTCTAACCGTCGCTCTATAGAACTTCCCCCACCAAAACTAGGGGCGCCATACCGCATCACCAGCGCCCCTCCAGTTCAGTTTGGGAGTTCAGTGAGTGCAGACGTATTAGTCCAGCTCTACCCTTTTATTTAAGCTATTGACTGATTATTGTGAATTGTGATTCATACCTTGAACAATTAAAACGCTTGTGCTGTGCTGTTGTGTTTGTGATAACGAGCAACAATATTCAAGATGAACGTTACACATCAATGCAACATTTGCGGCAGCACGTTCCCGCGCAGACATAGTATGATGAACCACTACGCATCATTCCACGGCGGATTCATCCCACACCAGCAAGGTACGTCATTGTGTGTTACGATATCAATTTAATAAAGACTTAAATTTGATTTATTTTCAATTATAACAGTTCTTAATATTTATGAAATAATTCTTTCACATATGAGTAAACTAATAGTTATTTTGATTAAATAGACAGAAATGTAGTTTGTTCATATAACTAGAGAGTAAGGGCAGTTTTATTTTTAACAAATAGAGATATAGACAGTGAACTAATTTGAGAATAAATTTAGTAAGTGTAATTTGAATAAATAGCCAGAAATGTAGTTTGTTCATATAACTAGAGAGTGAGGGCAGTTTTATTTTTAACAAATAGAGAATAAATGTTGTATGTGTAAGTAACACCCCCCCCCCCCAATGATTACCCTTGGGTTGGGGGGGGGGTTTCGGGGTTGTTCTTTTACAAGTCTATTTTCTGTTGTAACGGTTTAACAAAATCTATCACTATCCGTTTATCACGTTTGCAGATGACGCAGTGGCTTGCCGCCTATGCAACACCAGATTCATGGACCGATGCGTCTTAGAGCGTCACATGGCGACTGTCCACCGAGTCGACCCGCCCAGGGAGGTGCTTGTGTCGCAGCAGTCAACTGTCGGCATCAACCCAAGCTCCGTTGCAGGTGAGAATCTACATTAAAATAGCGTTTTCCTTGAAACTATTTACCTTCACATAAATATTTAACTAGGTGCCGAAAGAAGAATGCTTAGCTATATTTAACTGACCAACTGTGGAAGAGGAGAAGGGATCAGAAGAAGAAGAAGAAGAAGATTACAATCGATGCTCGCTAATTAACATTTCTCATTAACAGTTTCATTTTGAAATATGAAATAGCTTCAGTTATCCAAATTTTATTTTCAGATGGAGGTCCTGGTCCCGACCGTCACACATGTCAACAATGCAACCGCCACTTCAGTAGATCATCCAACTTGCGGCGGCATGTGGACACAGTCCACAGCAGAGTCCACAGGTTCCTATGCGATACATGCGGGACCGTGTTTACGAGAGCTGAGCACCTGCAGCGGCATACCGAGCAATTCCACGGCTATGGACGGGCGCGCATTTTCCCTTGTGCTTACTGTGGTCAGGAATTCGGTCGGATGTAAAACAAAGACCAGCATGAGCGATACTTCTGTAACGTCATGAAGGACCTTGTTCGGAACCGCGCGCCTTTGGAGTTGGAGGATCCTCAGCCAGGACCCAGCACCGACCCACAGCCAGGACCCAGCACCGCTCAGCAGCCTGGACCCAGTGTCGATCTACAACCAGGTACCAGTTCAGGCATTCAACCCGAAGATGAAGCGATGGCGGTGGATGATGATCATTCCGTCCACCCTCTATTCAAGCTCATCCAGCGCGGTTTCCTCTATCGTTTGCTGACATACCGACTACATAGACCGATGGAGAGCTTCGTCACAATCGGTGAAGTGATGGTGTTGCTATTTGACTCCCTCACGGAGTTGTTGACGACTGTCTTGGGGACTCATCACAGCATCAAGACCAACTTCGTCATGGAGTGCGATTTCGTTAACGTGTTTGGAACCTCATCATGTACGCGCACGTTCAAGACGAAGAACGTTCCACTGACCAAGACCTCTGACCTGAGAAAATATATCGCAGACGCTTTTGCGAAGCTCATCAGGGAGAAGGATCAGTGCGAACAGATTGGCTCAGGTTGGTCATACATGCGGGTCCGTGATTTGGAGGTTAGAATTAATAGATACCTCCCGTTAGGTCAAGAAGGCCGATCATATATCCCACTGCCCGCGAGTATTGAGAACACACACTCAATAGTCAACGTGCGGAATGATGATGAGCGTTGTTTTATGTACGCCATCCTGGGAAAGTTTGTTCAAGAAAATCCATACAGACAGACAGTATACACACCCATCATCATATCTCAATACGATTGGACCGGACTGCAATTTCCCGTTCCTCTGAAGAGTATCAAGACGTTTGAGCGGAACAACAACATCAGCATCAACGTCTATGGCATCGATCAGACGTATGTGGGGAAGAAACCTAACGGGCTACCCAAGTACGAGGACACCGTCTTTCCCTTGAGGATTTGTAAACAGGAGCGTGAAGATCATTGCGACCTTTTGTATGTGACTGAGGAGGGAAACAGTCATTATGCATACATCAAAGACCTGAGTCGATTGATTCGACCCCAACTAACATCGCACCGAGGTAGGATATTCATCTGCAAGCGTTGCTTCGCTCATTTCGATAACCGTCCGAACAAGCTCGGTCTGACGGGTGTCCAGCGTCTGGAGGAGCATAAGCGGTACTGCGGAGCACATGCCCCTATTCGCATGGATGTTCCGAAGAAGACGGAAATCAAATTCAGCCACCCAGAATTCACCCGGCGCGAGCGATTCACCATTTACGCCGACTTTGAGTGTGCTCTACTGCCGACCGCGGAGATGGAAGAACAAGTAGATGTGCCGAACGCAGGAGCAGCCACACACATTCACATCCCATACGCATTCGCGTATCAAATCATCGACTCGTACGGTCTGGAGGAGTTTGAGCCTCGTGTCTACTTCGGAGATGACGCGTCCTCCACCTTCATGGAGATGCTGAAGACAGATGTTGAGCGATTGTGGACCTTCCTGTACGAAGCGAGAAATCTCCGGCCTGTCCTGACCCCGGCGGAGACGATGCAGTACAACGCGGCAACGGCTTGCTACCTCTGCGGGAAATTCTATTCGAAGGAAGATCCAAAGGTTCGTGATCACAACCACGCACCACCGTACGAGTTCCGTGGCGCTGCGCACAGATCATGTAACCTGCGCTACAGGGAGCAGCGTGTGGTCAACTGCTACTTCCACAACCTCTCCAACTACGACGCACACTTCATAGTGCGGGAGTTGGCCATCGATCCGGGTGATGTTGAGGTGTTACCACACACGGAAGAGAGGTACATAGCTTTCACGAAGCGGTTCCTGTTCGACCGAGCGGCAGCACCGGCTACGATGCGGGGGCGCGGCCAAAGACAACCTGGATTCTGCGTCAGGTTCCTCGACACCTACCGGTTCCTGGCTTTGAGCCTCGCCAGCCTCGCAGCGGCGCTTCCAACATCCCAACTCTTGGAGACGAGAAAGAGATTCCCAGAAGACCACCTGTTCAATCTAGTCCGTAGGAAAGGTGTGTTTCCATACAACTTCGTAACATCGTACGGAGTGTTGGAAGATACCAAGGAGTTGCCAGCACAACGTGATTTCCACAACGATATGACCCTGGAGGACATTGAGGACCAGGATTACGAGCACGCTCGCAACGTGTGGGAAGCATTCGCCTGTAGTAACCTCAAGGACTATGCCGAGAAGTACCTGCGTTGTGACATTGCGTTGTTGACAGATGTTTTCGAGCGTTTCAGGGACAAGTCAATTACCGAATACGGACTAGACCCTGCACACTACTTCACTCTACCATCGTATGCCTGGGATGTTATGCTAAGGAACTGTCGAGTGGAGCTACATACAATTCAGGACTATGACATGTACCTCTTCTTCGAACAGGGCATCAGAGGAGGCATTTCCCAGGCGATCACCCGTTATGCCAAGGCCAATCACGACAAGTGTCGTCCCGAGGATCGCCGTTTTGAAGAGCCAACGCGTCACCTGCTGTACGTGGACGCCAACAACCTATACGGTTGGGCCATGTCCCAGTGCCTTCCCCAGGGACACTTCCAATGGCTCGACCGTGAGGAGATTGATGCGTTGGATATCGCCACGCTGGACCCCGAAGGACCCACGGGATACGTCTTGGAAGTGGACCTTCACTACCCTGCCCACCTACACGACCTTCACAAGGACCTTCCCTACTGCTGTGAGACCAAACGTCCGCCAGGAGGGAAATTCAAGAAGCTCATGACGACGCTGGATGACAAGAAGAACTACATCTGTCATTACAGAGTCCTCCAACAGGCGCTGGAAAACGGACTGGAGCTTGTGAACGTACATCGCGTCATCTCGTTCCGTCAGTCACGGTGGTTAGAGAGCTACATCTTAATGAACACCGAGCTGCGGAAGAAGGCCAAGACCACGTTCGATCAAGACTTTTTCAAGCTTATGAACAATGCGGTCTTCGGCAAGACGATCGAGAATGTTCGCAAGCGAATGAATGCCAAACTGGTGTGCACACCTGAGAAGTTCTCAAAGTATGTTGCGAAGTCAAACTTCCGTGACCGCACCTACTTCACAAATGATGTTGCAATAGTCCACATGACGAAAGTCAACATCGTCCTGGACAAACCGCTTTACGTCGGAATGTGTGTGCTCGATCTTAGCAAGTGGTTAATGTACGACTTCCTTCGGAAGATGAAGAACCGGTACGGCGATCGTCTGAAGGTGGACTACATGGACACCGACAGCTTCGTGTTCGACATCCAGACAGATGATGTTTATCGCGACATGTTGGAGTATCTGGATGATTTCGATACCAGCGCCTACCCCCAGAACCACCCATGTTACAGCCCCACCAACGCCAAAGTCATCGGAAAGTTCAAGGATGAGTGCAACGGTCTTCCGCTGCTCGAGTACCTCGGCCTTCGCTCCAAATTATATTTTATGGATAGTCTCAAGTGTGATGAGAGGACCGAGGAAGACGAGCTGCAGATCAAGACAGTGAAGCGTGCAAAGGGAGTCGCCAGAGGAGTGGTGAAACACACACTAACCTCTGACGACTATCGGGAATGCCTCTTCAACGGCGTGTTGAAGAGAACCATCAACACCAGGTTCCAGTCCCGAAACCACCGCGTCTTCACAGTCCAAGTCGACAAGCTATCCTTGAGCTATAATGATGACAAGCGTTACATCCTTCCGGACGGTGTAAATACACTTCCGTGGGGACACATTGACGTTCCACATCAGCCCGAAGATATCCCGCAAGACGATGAAGAGGTGGCGGATGAGGAGCGTTGAGTGGTTGTGACATATTACCAAAGACCCTGACTTGTATATTATTTTGAAAAATCTAGTCATTAGTTTGTATCGAGTCTCGTAAAACTTAGAAATGTGCTCCTTTTTTTTCTAGTCATTAGTTTGTGTCGAGTCTCATTTTTGCTAGTCAATCTCAAATGTTCAGGAGCACATACTCGATGTAAAATATATATATATATAAGGTGTGTAAATAAATAGCCAAATTGTTTGTATATACATTCGTCTTTTTTTTTTCTCCCCTCACATAGTCTTAAGATACAAAAGTAAACTACCAATTCAAATGTATGACTACTTGCTAAAGGAGGTGAGGATATGAATGTTACTTTAGAATCATTGTATGATAGGTATGTCCAAAATTGGGACAGCCCTAGTGTTTTCACAAACACGCATTAGTAGGACTTTCCTACCTGGGTTAGAGGAATTGAAGGGGGGTGTATCGATACACCCCCCTTTGCAGTATATGTTCAAAGCATTACATTCCTCATTTTTCTCAAAATTTGCATTCAATATGTGTCTGACTAATTGCTAAAAGTAAATACTAAAGGAGGCGAGGATGGGAAATAATAAGAATGTTTCTTTTTTATTCTGAGTACACAACTAGTTTATTGAGAAAAAAAAAATGCAAAATTCAATTGGTATACATTTGTGCAAAGAGTCTTCTGATCAGTGCATCGTTGTGGCCAGTAGAAGAGTGTTCAAAGAGCTGCACAAAGTCCGTCATCTTCATGCCGTAGTGGGTGCGGCAGTACAGGAACACAAGGCAGTATTGACCGCAGACCAGAGTGTTGTCACTTTGAATGCGATGCTCGTTGTAAAGGTAGCGGACGAGCGTTGCGTCTCAGGAATCCTTGGTAGAATTGAATATGTGGCGGTTGACCGTAGCTGTCAAAGAATTCAATTATTCCTCCTCCTTTGTTAAGGTAGAAAGCGACCCAGTGAGTGCCGTCTTCATTGTGTGGATCAGTGTTCACAATCATAGCAGTAGATGGTGAAATATAATGGGGCAATTGATCCGCAGCGTAGACACCAACATTCTGTACGGGCAGTTTAGCCATACACTTTTGTATCTCTAAGGTATTCATTCTACTGTGTCGACGCCACAGTCAGTAGTAGGAGTAGTACTAGTAGCAAAACAAAAGCAGGAACTGGTATCACTCTCACCATCGTCAGCGTTATCATCAGCGTCATCGATATTTGTACTTAGATGTAGCCAACCGCGCAATGTGATACAATTGGTTAGAGCGCATCGTGTGTGAGCTGTTCTGTGGTGGCGACATCGCACTGCGTTTGTTGATAGTAGACAGTTGATTGACGATAGTGATCCGCAGCCAATATCGTTGATATCGATGACATTAGTAGTACAGTGATCCGTGATGAAATTGTATCGTACAAACTCTTTTTTCTCAGCACCTTTGACATAGACAATCGGTCGTTTGGCGATACATGCACGTAACTTTTCCTCTAGCACATGATACCAGATATCACCTTGGTCCCATTCCAATCCGTGACAGTGTTTTGTGAGCCAATAGCTTTCACGCAGTTTCTCTTGTGATAGGAAATCTCGGCTGAATGGTGATTTGGCGATATGATGCATTAGCAGTGTTCCACTGGCCAATTCCAAGACGCACACTTCCTTCAGAATGTAGTCATTTGAGTTGTCCTTGAAACATTGAAAATCCACAATAATTGGAGATGCTAAATTTGTACGCTGTGCTCTGCATAAACGATCCATCTTGTGCGAGTGTTGGTTGATGACTGAGGAGGACGATGACGCCGCCGCCGACGATCTAACCGCCAAAGTCCGCAGACACGTTGCGATGACGATCGATTTCTATGACGTTGTCAAACTCTGCGTATACCAGACAGTTGACAGTCTCTGTGAGTCCCGTGTCGAAAGCAATCTCCATACGCACACTGCCGTTGCGCACTAGGTTCCAATGAGTTGTGTCACTTGCTGACATATCAGGTGTTAGATCGAATGCCATCAGACAGTATCCATCGTCGTAATCGTCTCTATTTATGAGATTACCAGCATCGCTAAAGTGTATGCCGGAGCCTGAAAACAGACTGTGATACGCCATCACGTATTTTCCCTTGCCGGTTTCGTAGTGTGGTTGTAGCGGTTTGGACGGCACTTGTTCACCGTCCACGTACAGCGAGAAGTAGTTGGTTTTGAAATTTTGAAAGTTAAATGGATTCTTTTTTAAATCGCCATTATAAGCGGCGTTCGTGACCAGTCCGACAATAATTCTTTTCGGCACTTGACCTAGAAAGACATTGTCCAAAGTTTTGCTCCTCACTCCAAACGGCAGTGTGAATGTTTTCAATTCCACTCTGGTGATTGGGTATTTAGCTGTGCCGGTCTGAAGCGTCTTGCTGTGCGCCAACAGTACCGTGGGGCTAACTTTACACCTTCGTATCCAGAGATTCGCATCAACAATGTGCACCTTGTAGTCACCATCATCCGCCATAATGGAGAAGGAATCTTTTGATCGGATCAGTTTAAAACGCAGTTCCACACCGTTCAACAGGAACTTGTTCTGATTACACATGTCCACATGTAGGCGACCGAGCATATCGATTTCACGACTTTTATTTGTCATTTTTCGTCTCGCCTTTAGTCCATCGTTATCGTCCAGAGTATTGTCCATATAGCCGGCGTCGTCCGCGTTCCACAGTCCACATGTTAAATGTGATTTCCTAGCATCATAGCCGTAATTCATCAATGTTTCGATATACGCTCGATATGCATAAGTGTTGTTTTGTGGTGTGACCAGTTTCTGATTCATAGTCATATCGACTTGACTGAATAACGAGTGCAGCCAATTGTTGACTGGGCCAATTTTATTCGATTCTTCGACATCTGCGATTGCCGCTCCCGTCGACTTGACAATAGACGCTGTAACTTCCAACATTGTTTGCGAAAGATCGGTGTATTCTTCGCCGTTGCCGGGCACAACAAACTCGATGGGCGAATCATCAGTCAGTGTGGAGATTGGTTTGTACTGAATCCATTTGCCACTCTCGATACTGGTCTGCGTCGGTGGTAGGGAGAATAAGTCCAATTCCGTCTTGACGCATTCACACGACTTTTGATGTAGAAACGACATTGCTAGCGTGTGTGTGTGTGTTAATTGAATATATCGCGTATAGACGTTCTCCTCACTGCTTTCCTCGTCTTCCTCGTCTTCTTCTTCTTCTTTCTAACTGTCCTTCTCTTCTTGCCCTTCTTGGATGACGACGACGACCTTCCTCGAAGGAGTTTCGCCAAAGACTGAGGTGTGACACGACGGCCGCCGGACATGGCGCGCTTCGCGTTTCTCTTACGCGAGAGTATCGCGTTAGTCTTTCGCGCAGGAGTAGCGCGCCGGTGTTTCGCGGTATTCTTTCGCGTTACGCGACGGTGTTTCGCGCGAGAGCCGCCGCCGCCACTTAGCACACGTTGAAGTTTGCCGTCCGCCCGGCGTTTTAGCGAGTCGGTAAACTGGCTGAAATGATCTCTAGCGGCTTCTTTGGGGTCCCGCTGGTGCATGGCCATGTCGCCCAAGAATCCAACACCGGATTTCAACGCCTCTTTGGCCACAGCAGAGGCTCCCGACTTGAGTAGCGGTGTGATGGTGCGGAACATACCACCTAGGAAACTTCCAATTCCATGTCCGCGCTGGTAGGGTGCACCGCGAAATACCCTTTCGATACTGCCTCCGGTCTGCTGCAATTGTTGGCGGCGATAGTACGCCAAGTAGGGATCGTTTGTATTCATCATTGCTGAGCTCCTCTTTTGAAATGAAGCTTCACGTACGACGTCCCAAAGAGGAATGACGCTTTTTTACTAGCGTGATCCCTTAGGTCAATATCGATCGTTTCAAATGTTCCTTTCATAACTGGCGCATAATGAGGACTGATGAAATGCACAGTCTTATGCGCGCCGTGTGTGTAGTTCTCTCTGTCAATGTTGACAATTTTCAAAAGCGGCGCTGTAGTGTCACCAATCAGCTGCGGTTCAATCAGATCACAATACACGTACAAGTGTGTTGGCAGTCCCATAGTCAGATTTGGTGGCCATATCGCTGTGAGGCCATTTGACAAAACGTTCTCGTACGGATCGAAACCCAACTGGAGAGACAGCGCTTCGGTGAAATGTACTTTGCTTATACCGTCCACCATTGTCGTGATCTTGACTCTGTCCTGCTCTTTGTCATACTCAAAGTACAAGTACTGGGTGACATCCTTCGCTTTATTGATCATTTTCAATAAATCGGTTATGTTCTTGTAATAGCCGGGATTCATCTTTAGCATAATGTGCTCGACACTGAGTGTGACGGGAATACTTGGCAGAACGAGTTTATAGTCGAGCCAAATACACGATTCCTCGTCCACAGTCATAAAGGAACATGGATAATGCGCTTCGACCAAAGCCATCTCCCACTCGCCATCGCCTTCTAATCGAATTTGTCTCGGCAGATGTGTAGTGTACTTGGACACTGTGTTTTTTTGGAAAATAATCCTTTGAGCTGTTGCTGGGCAATGTCAAATAGAACTGGTTGCTATTAGGCATTTTGCAAATCTTGCGCTCTTACCCAAGAATTGAACTCGTCTCCGTAACCTTCCCACTTGACGAAATAACGCTTACTGCGACCGCGACCCTTAGCGTCTAATATTTCAGCAATCTTGAACAGATGGTCGTTGTATATTGTCACTTTTTGTAATTCGCATTCGTAAAACTGACCAGTCACTTGTTCACCTTTGAGATCCGACAAAGTGTACATTGGTAGAGGCATCAATGTGTTTACACGACGCACCACAAACACTTCTTTACTCCAATTAGTCTCGTAACCTTTTGCGAATGTGCCCTTCTCCTTAGATATGCGCACTGTGGTGCCAACTTTCAGTTTTGCCTTAACACGACGCGGTATCTTGCCGAACATGCGACGCCATACCTGATGCAATATTCGCTTATTGTCGACAGTCACATCGACTGGTCGTATTCTATTGCCTAGACTCCTGTGAGCGCTGTTGTTGTATGCACTAACCAGTTTGTCCAACACATCTACATAACGATATGTGTTTTTGTAAGTCAAATATCGCCACATGCGTGTTTTCAAAGTGCGATTCACGCGTTCCACTACGGCCGCTTTAACATCTGGGTTTTGTGTAGTGACATAGATGATTCCGTATTGTTTGAATAATTTTTTCGTCTTGGCACCGGTGAATTCAGTACCTTTGTCGGTTTGTAAACAGCGAGGTGTGTCGGTCGCTTCGGCAAATATCTCCTCGAAAGCGTTGGCCACTTCAGCCCCTTCTTTCCGCCTCAACGTTCGCACATACAGGTGTTTGCTAAACACGTCTATTACAGTCAGCAGGTAGTTGACGCCGTCGTTGTGTTTACTAAGACCACGCATATCGTTCAAGTCCGCTTGCCACAATTCAAATGGACCATACACTATGTAAGGATTGCGCGGGAAACGCTTGCGTGCCGGTTTGTGCAATGTGTAAGTGTCCTGTGTTTGTAACCATTCAATCACTTTGCGTTTTGAAACTGGTTTTGCAGCTCGCGTTAAAGGAGCTACACCGCCATACGACGAAGGTTCGATGGGATTGTAATACAAACGCTCCATAATACTGAAAACCTATCCTGTGTACGTTTCCCACTTGTCCAAATTTGACAACGGCTTGTTTCTATTTGAAAAATCAAACTGCTCTGTCGCTCGCGCCGGTGTAGATGTTACACGTTTTCCTCTTGCCGATCGAAGCCGATTTATTAGCGGTGTTCTCAGTATTGATTCAGTTGATGTGTCCAATTCATCGTCTGATCCTTCTCCTCCTGTGAATGATGATCGATATTCGGCATTTATTTCCTTAAGCGCTCTTAGATTATTCATGTAGTCCTTTGGCACGTTCATCGCTTTCAATGCGTTGAGCACTTCCCGCCATCCTGGCGGTGTGTAATCACGCATACGCACCTTTACTATGCAATTTAAGATATCCACTAGATTTGAGTCTGGGATTTTTACACCGTTGATGTACACTGAATAGCCACTGTCCCAACTGATTAAGCTGCCATCACGTTTCATGAAACGTAAAAGATTGCGGGCATCAGATCTGTAAGTTTTGGAAAACGTTTCCACAATCTCTTCCACTGGACCACCTTCCGCAGCGGGGTGCGATCGTCGACTATGCTCATTCCCACCCGACTCCACGATTGGTATGCTAATCGGTTGACGTCTATTCTCTGCAATATGCAAGAAGCGATGTAACGCTTGTTTGTACAATTTCCACTTTTCACTATCGTCCATGCGTTTGTTATTCAATATTTGTTGCATCTCCGCGTCGAGGCTGTTTTCACTGGATAGATTAGTCGGTCTGTTATCCGTAGCATTTGATTGCAGTCGATCAATCAACTCTTGTGGCACAACTACCATCTTCTTTGCATGTTCCATTTTTTTTTTTTTTTTTCACTAATGACTAGCTACTTTTCTAAAGTGTAACTTCACGCACGACGTTCCAAAGTGGAATGGCAAATGATTACCAATGTTATCTCTTAAGTCAATTTCCACACTGTCAAAAGATCTATTCATAACAGGCACATAGTGCGGATCGATGAATGATGTTGATTTATGCAAACCGTATACATAAGTAGACGTGGATATATTGACAATTTTCAATAACGGTGCGACTGTATCGCCGACCATCTGCGGCTCGACTAAATCACAATACACGTACATGTGTGACGGTAAGCCAAGACGAATGTTGGGCGAACGGATGCTTTTGTTAACTGCATCACCTTCCAGCGTCAATTCATTCGGATCGAACCCCAATTGAAGCGCTAACGTTGGACTTAATGTAATTTTTACAACATCAGTTCCCATCGATACTTCAATGAATTTGTTGTATGAGTTTTCAACGGTGAACTTTACACCAAAAGTAATCGCTAGTTCTTGCGAATTGATATGATCACACAATTCTTGAATATTTGCGTAATCACCAGTCTTCAATTTAATTCTGTGGTTTTGTTTTGGAATAGCCGACACTACTGGCGTTACATCGGCAGTGCTGTCCATAACCCGCGCCAACGCTTCTATGTTCACTTTTGCTTCCTCTTGCGGTTGTATGCAAATGTCAATTGTTTCGTCATTAACGACTGATAGAAATGTCATTGGATAGTGCGCTTCCACAAGTGCAATTTCCCAGTCGCCAGCGTCCAGTTGAATAGCTCTCGGCAAATGTGTTATGTAATTTGCAACTGTATTTTTCGGATAATACTGCATCGAACTGTTGCTGGGCAGCGTCAAATAGAACTGATTGTTGATGCCAGTCATTTTTATCTACTCAATGCTGCTTGTAGTACTGCGCTCAAAAGTAATGGTATAAAGATTCCACCGCCTTTTTGTATGAGATACTTTCGTTTCTTTGACCAGCCTTCGCCGCGTTTCACCAATCGACGTAGCGTCGCCTTGTGTTTGCTTAACTGGCTTTTACTCTTCTTCGCCAGAGGAACGTTACCGCGCAACACATTGTATGCGCACTCACACACTGAGCGAATGCGGCTCTTGTCACACACCTTTAACAGTGCCTTTCGCTCCTTGGGTGTTGCGTGTATGAAAGCCGTAAGCAGAGCTGCGTCCTTCCGCAAGCACGACATGATTACTACTGATGGCGAAATTACCTTTTCTTCGGCAAGTACACATAGTTGGTAGAATCTTCTGGAAATATGCAACTTCGTATTCGCATATTCTCGTCTGTTGATTGTTTCAAGTCTATCAGTAGGTATCCGTGTGGATTCCTCGTAGCGTCAGCGTACGCCTCCTCGATGAATTTCGGGCTGTCTGGATATATTTGTCTGGCCAAGTACCTAATCTGAACTCTATCTCTAGGATTCTTAAAACACACAATGTAATGCGCATTCAATGAGATGTCCCTCTGCCCGCGTCCTTGATGAAACAAATTTTGTGTAATGAAAAACACACTAATGTTGCGATGATGGCAACCTTTTGTGAAAAGATCCACCACACGGTTGTCGGCCTCACGCATCATATCGTCTATAATCACAAGTATCGGCTCGTTACCAGAAAAATCCTCCAAGTTTGGTAGACCTTCTATGTGGTTAATGGTGACATTTTTCGGGTCACCACCACCACTACCATAATGCCAGTTTATACTGGTAAATGGTGTGTCACACATTTCTGTAATGTGCTTTATAAACTTTGACACAAACTGTGACTTGCCACAACCCGAAGGCCCCGCCACAATGGCTGAGAACGGATGTTTCCACATCAAGCCCATGATTACTACTGAGCTAAACACCTCACAGTTACCATACTCACACTCTTAAACTTACTACTAAAGGACATTTTTGGGGTTAAGTGAAATAAATAACACAGTGGTTATGTTCTGAACGTGACTATAAGTATTGACTACGAAAACTAATTTACAAAGGTATTAACGTAATCTTCAAGTCTTGCTTTACATAAACTCCAACGGCGTGAATCTGCTATTGGAACCCCTCGGGCTGCGCTTCACCAAGCGAAGGCGTTCTCCAAATCCGCCGTTGTAGCGCTCAATGTCGGCGTTGCTCAGGGCCTCGTTGAAGCGCCTAGGCAGGTAGACTCGCAGAAAGAAGTCGTCCCCGACCTGCCCCTCCAGGATCACGATGATCGTCTCGCCAAAGGGTGTGGTGGCTCGCTCCATCGCAGTGATGAGATAGCCGCATTCCTCTCGGAGATCGACTATCCTGGTGTAGAGCGGAGAGTCGGACTTGCAGTTGTTGAGGGTAGCTCTCAGGTCCGCGGTTGTTGCAGTGCCGTTCACGCTCGGAAACTCTAGCTTGAAAGTGCTGCTGCTGTTCGACATCTCTAGTAGTAGTTGGAGTAGGTCTATGTGAGGTGGCGGTCTGGTGGCGAATGATGCTCAATCGGGCGGGGCTCCGCCTTATAAACCCTCGCCGCCATTTTCTTCTAAGTGGGGGGTCCGAAGGGTCGGGCGCAGGTGTTCACACAAAAGACCGACGCGTCGAGACCGGTCTGGGATGCAGCTGCTCTAATTGAATGCTTGCGCCACTCGTTGTTTCTTCCTCACAGCTCGCTTCTTCGACGTTGGCTGCGAAACTGCACTGCGTTGTGTAACAGTTTGAGTTAAGCCTGTAATTTTCGGTACTCCTGTTGATTTATCGATCCACATGTTTTCCACTTTATCAACTACTTGTTTTACACTTTGGTGCATTTCACCATCTTTGTCCAAAAATAAACCACACATGAACACCATATCTGTACCATCGTACATTTCCATTTTCAATAACATTTGTCCTTTGTTTCCCGGGTTTTGAACAGCAAAAGTATTCCCATCGTCCATCCATGACACTATGGGACAATCATCTGTTGGTTTCGGCACCCATCCTGGTTTCTTGGTTTCCACTTCGATGGGAGTTGCCCTCCTTCGTCTCTTGCAGGCAGTGGTCGGTTTTACAAATGACGTCTGAGGTGATGCCAATGTCTGATCACTAGCATTATTGTTCATAACCTCAATCTCCTGAATAAACGATTTGATATAGTCGTCCGCAGAAGCGTAAGCGTCCATGTTCACGTCCTTACCGTTTGACTTCAACCGTACTACTGACTGGCGGTGCGTATGCTCACCCTTGAAGTAAACTGTACGCACTCGCTGTCATACAATATTTCTGTTTGGCGATCGCTTTTATTCACCCGCTGAAGTCAACTGTTACGTTACGGTGACGATCGATCTCAATGACGTTGTCCAGTTCGGCGTACACTATACAGTTGACGGTCTCGGGCAACGCTTTGGAGAATCCAATTTCGATACGTAGATTACCGTTGCGCAGGAGATTCCAGTGACTCGACTCAGCCGCGGACATGTCCGGTGTCAAGTCGAACGCCATAAGACAATTACCGTACGGATAGTCACCTCTCTTGATCTCATTACCTGCGTCGGAGAACTGGATTCCGGTGCCGGTGACCAATGTGTAATAAGAGAGTATATATGTCTCACTATTCAATGTGTAAACGGGCTGTAACGGTTTGGCCGGTACTTGTTCACCGTCCACGTACAATGCGAGATAATTCATATCGTAGTGTTGAAAGTTGTAAGGATTCTTCTTGAAATCTCCGTTGAACGCAAGATTACTGACCAGTCCAACTATCACACGTTTCGGTAACTGGCCGAGAAATGCACTGTCTAAAGCCTTACTCATTATGCCGGAGGGTAGTGTGAACGATTTCACTTCTACACGCGTGATCGGATACTTGGCCGTGCCGGTCTCGAGAGTTTTGCTGTGCGCCAACAATACGCTCGGATTGATCTTACATCGACGTACGAAAAGACTAATCTCTTTAATTGTCACCTTGTAGGTAGTTAGCGTTTTGGACATTATACAAAACGAGTTTCTGGATCTGTTAAGTTGCAATCGCATCTCGACACCGTTCAACATGAATTTGTTCTGATTGCACAGATCTATGTGCAATCGACCGACCATATCGCAAACATCGCTTTCTTTCGTGTGATCGCGACGCTTTTTCAATCCCTCATTCAATTCGTCGCAATCGTCCATTTGTCCGGCCGAATCTTCAAAAAACAGCTCGCTAGTCAGGTGCGAATTCTTCGCACTACATCCGTAGTTCAATAGGTTTTCCAAGTATGCACGGTAAGCGTACGTGTTAGTTTGCGGGGACACCAGTTTATGATTGAGATAGAGATCCACTTGACTGAATATCGAGTGGAGCCAATTGTTCACTGGGCCCACCTCTTTAGCAGGTTGCCCACCGTCCGCTTTAGTGTCGTCCTGTTTCACAATAGCGGCTTTCACGTGTAATAACGTTTGTGTCAGGTCCGTGTACTCGTCACCGTGACCGGGTATTACAAACTCTATTGGCGAATCGTCCGTTAGCGATGAGACCGGTTTGTATTGAACCCATTTACCGCTCTCGATACTGGTCTGCGTAGGCGGTATCGAAAACAAGTCCAGTTCAGTCTTCACACATTCACACGATTTCTGATGAATAAACGACATTGTTATCGAATTAAATGAAAATATCCCTTGTTCTCCTGCGTCGTTTCGTTACAGTTCTACGACGTTTGTCTAACGATGTTATCCTTCTGTTGGTCCTTATCCTCTTTGTAATGGCTCTTCGTTTAAACTTTCCACCTACTTGCCCTCTTTATAGTTCTCCTTTGTCTTTGCATACGTCCGGTAGACGTCCGTCTTCGAAGAAGTCTATCGAGAGACTGTGGCGTGTCGCGACCCGCTTCTTATAACCACCACCGCTCAGTACGCGCTCCAATTTCTCGTCCGCCTGGTGTTCTGTTTAATTAATTACTAGGGGGGAGATTTTCGCTCCCCCATACTTCAGGAATTGTTGAAGACTAGAACAAGAATGAGAGCAGGGGTGTTTACCAACTGGTGATTTATTGCTCGGAGTTCGACGCGGGTGGTCTATAATTATGGGTTCCTAGAAGGGTCGGGTGCAGCTGCTTCCCAGACAGGCCTCGGGGAATTTCCGCTCGTTAAAAGCTTTCAGGGTGCTGGGGCCTTTGTCGACGTTTGCCGCCTCGGCAATAAATCACATTCACTGTCAGGGGTAAAAGCAACCCTCCTCTAATGTAATTCGATACGGGCGGACTATAATGGGTTCCTGGAAGGGTCGGGCGCAGCTGCATCCCAGACCGGTCTCGACTCGCCGGGTTTTTTGTTTGAACACCTGCGATCAACAGCCCACCACGCACGGCGCGGCCCTAGCAGCAAAGTTTAGTTTAGTCTTGAGTTTCGAAGCGTCAACAGCTACGAAGAGATCATGGCCAACATCGAGTGGGAATGTGACATCACAGACGTCGAGTTGGAGGATGTATGTGTTGCGGCGGAAACGTCGATGAATAGCAATAATAAGAAGAGGCCGTTTGACGATGAAGATGATTACTTTGAAGGTGATGAATTCTACAACCGAAAAGACGACGATGATTGCACCTTGAAGCATTTCCATAAGAAGAGGCTATGGCGCAATGACAAAAAGTTCAAGCACGTTCATGAGCCAAAAATGTATTCAACTATCCAAGATCTTGACGACGCTCTGTACTCCAAACAACGGGGAATCAACAGCATGTGGAACCATTGCCCGCTGGACGACTTGGAATGGGAATATTGGCAGCGGGACATGGACTACAAGATGAATTTCTACCCTATTGAAGAGGAGCACATCTACACCATTGAACATGAGCAGAAGTACATGATGCTTGTCGAAATGTGGTGGAATCGTTGAACGGATGAACTCCACCCAGATGAAATAACAAAGTTTTTCATAAATAAAAAATAAATGTTTCCCAACACCTTAGCCTCCACCTGATCCCACCATCATAATCGGCCTTTTTCAAGGCCACAAAAGCTTTTCATGTTAGGGATTAGAAGGAAATCTTGGAGGAGATTTTCTTCTAAGTGTTGGTGCGGGCCTCTAGACAAAAGTGTCACAGACGAGGCCTCGGGGGGGGGGGGGGCAAAAGTGTTGCAGATGAGACCTCCGGGGGGGGGCAAAAGTGTCACAGACGAGACCTCGGGGGGGGGGTTGCTCATGCTCCCCCTGAGACGGGGGGGGGGCAAAAGTGTCACAGACGAGACCTCGGGGGGGGGGGGGGTTGCTCATGCTCCCCCTGAGACAGGAGTCTCCAACCACCCCTACTAATAGCAGTATTTCCAAAAGGTTACCACCAAACGAGATATAACATATAACATCCCCCATAAGAAAAGCATAGGGATTTAAAAACGTCTGCTTTGTTTACATTAAAACATGTGATTAAGACTACTTAGTTTACGAACTGACATTTGTTCCTACTAATATTGTTCTACTAGTGGCTTGAAGGGGACATTGGTATGTAAACATTACAATTTGGAATACAGTCAAATTATCAAAACAAAACCAGGTTTATTATTTTTACGTGTTTTACGGGTTCATACTATCATAATAAAAATACTATGTTTAAAATTGAGCTTTATATGGCATTATAAATTGAAGTTCTTCAATCTAGTATAATTATTTAAACCTGGCATGATTAATGTGATCCTGATAATATGTGTCAGCAGTGAATAATCATGATTGTCACAAAACCTAAGATATATACATTATTTAAATCCGCTAGCAGGAAGTTCATTGATGGGCTACGAAGACGGGTCCTTAAAAATGCGGTAGGTTGGCACTGTTTGCTACGCCAAATTAATACCACTCAGGCTGCCAGCAGTGGGACCACATTTGTCCCGCACCGCCCCTGAACGCCCCTCCACGCCTCATTATTAGAGCGAATGTTTTATGCGAAAATTAGCTCATAAATACTCTTGTTACAGCAAACCTGCGTACTCAGCGAATTTATAATTCTTATGTGTTTTTCACTACCATATAAAGCGACTTACCTAGTTTTCTAAAAATAATTTATAAATAATATATAACATTTTATCTATTCTCCATAAGAATAACATTAGGGGTTGAGTACAAAAGTTGTCCTGTGACGGTGTTATTTGAATAGCTATTTTAAGGTTTATTAATTTAGTTAGTAAAGTTTTATAATTTAGGTTCATTATCAAAGGTTTACTTATTCTCCATAATAATAATATTAGGGCAGAGTATACAAGATTGCTGCTACGCGGACAGTAAAAAAACATTGTTTATGTACAAATAATACTAGACGACCACCAGGTAAAGCCACACACAAATATTTATCAATTTGCAATCATAAACAATCAAAATATCAAATTTTATTTGTTCCCCAAAGCAATGCTCTTGGATAACATACTGTGTTTAGTACAAAAAATTACATTTGTGTTTTCCAAATCAACACATATAAAAATTGCAAGAAATAGTGTTTAGTGCAGTTACATATTACCACGTGATTTCACCACGTGATTTCCTCAACTCGTGTTTGGGGGTCGCTAAAAATTATAATTTAATTTAGGGTGTCCCGTAAATTATTTCTCCACCGGGGATCCAGTGGCAGCTATTTACATAGTTGTAATAAAATTTACCAAAATTTGGCTGATTAATTCAAAAGTGTCAAGAATATTTTTGGTTGGAAGTTTTATTTGTCAAGCAACACGAATTTCAAATACCCCCGTCGCAGCAAACCTGCGTACTCAGCGAATTTCCAATGCACATATATGTGACTCACTACTACATAGAGCTACTTACCAAGTTTCACAAAAAAACATTGATAAATAAGTGATATATAGCATTCGATTTATTCTCAACAACAAAGAATAAAATATAAAGAGTAAAATATTTATATACTGGGTCTTGAACGGTGTTTTGTAGTACAGTAATGAATAACATTAGGGTTTAGGACGCAGGTTTGCTGCAACGAGGAAGATAAGTAATGTTTTTTTGCAATTATCAATGTAACGGAACCAGGTGAAGCTATATACCAAGTTCTCTTTAGGTTCATAATTAAGGGAGATATACAACTTTACTTTTTCTCCATATGAATAACATGGGGGCCGAGTATGCAGGTTTGCTGCTACGGTGACTATAAAAAAAATTTGATTTTTGTGCTAATATCAATATACCACAACTAGTTGAAGCAATATACCAAGTTTCATCAATATACATTCATAAATAATCGAGATATAGAATTTTATTTATCCTCCATAAGGATAACATTGGACAACGTACTGTGTATAGCACTTTGAATATCTCTGCAACGGTTGGACGTAGAACAACGATTAAAACACCAAAATGTTTGTTTTGTTGAGCTAAACATATTAATAAACAGAAATGTGAAGTAAAACTATCTGAGAAAAATCTAAAAACCTTTTTCCCATAAGATTAACATGGGACACTTTTTTTGGATTTTCTTCGCAACCACTTAACCTAGGTTAATCATTCAAAGTACTAAATTTTTTTAAGTTATATACAATGGCTATAACCAAAATTGAGTGTTTTTTTAACATTTTGGGGTCAAATTTGCAAAAGACAGATTTTTGGAAAATTGTAAACCCCCTTCCCATAGTGCGATCGATCTGGTTTTCGAACTTAAAGTCATAAATGCTACTCTCCACATATGTGCAAAATTTCATCAAAATCGGGAGTTTCTTTCAAAAGTTATCGCGGTAACGGACACACATATATATACATATATTATAAATTTTAACGAATAGTGTTTTTGCATCTGGGGACCTCAAAACGAAAAGTTATCATGGCCTCGGGTTTAAGTCTTACCATGCCACCTACGGTAATATTATGTAGTACAGTAATGAAGCACAATACTGTACATAAATCTTTCTAAATGCAGTGTAGTAAAAGTAATAGTGCAATTAAGAAAACCATCAGAAATTTAAACATTGTATGCTATGGTTGCAAGCAATCAAAATGATCGTATGCTATTTTTTTTTTTTTTTTGTGTTTTTTGAACAGAATAACTAGATGTGGAGTTTCACAGAAACTACTCGATTTCCAAATACCTGCCAGTGTCTTTAAGGCAATATCTCTACATGGTGTTGGGTTACACTCGAGTCCTCGGTTTCATATTACTCGCCACGCGCCCAATGGGGGGGGGGGGCAAGACGCAACCTGACACCTGAGTATCGAGGAGTCAGATTTCTATGTTCTGGATTTTCTTATTCGTCCAATTTTTAACTTTTAACGGACATTTCAAATGTAAGCTGATCACTCAGTCCTGCTCTGACACCAGAAGGGTACGGACGTGTCTACAGTCGTTATTGTTGCAACTTTTGCGAATTTGATAGTATTCTTTTGCTATTTCTGCGTTACTAACTGTCTAGTGTCGCATCTTTTACGATGGAAAGAGTGGCGAGTGATCGTGGTCATTTGTATGTGCGACAGGGTTTTATTTATAGGACTAATAAAGTAGTGAATGCGGTTCGGTATGTCGCATGCAACGTGATAGAGAGAACCCTATTAGAGAGAACCACACTCACCAGTGCACACTTGCGCGGTCATTTTTATTCTGTGCTCGCTGCTGCAGAGTGAAGTTGCAAAATTGAAGATCCAATCGCCTTTCTGCCATTAACCCTTTGCACTCCGACGGCCGATATATCGGACGTTCGCAACATGTATTATATGTATAATCTTTTATTGTTTAATAAAAATTATTTTTTTTATATTTAGGCTAAACGATTTTTTATACATTAGGATTCATAGAAAAACAAGGGTTTTTATTTCAGATGTCTATGGCAAACCATTCATGAGAAAAGTAGTTTCCCGTAATTATCTACAAATGCCAAAATAAGCGTGCAGTGAGCCAAAAAGATGACCGCCGTTTGTAAACGGCCACGTGTAAAACATTACCTGTTTTGAATTATTAGGGGTAATCAACAAAGAAAATATATATTTTTTAAACATTCAAGCAACCAGGTCTGGACCACTTGGTGTGGATGGACCCATATCCAAGTACATTAACAAGTTATAGATAGTTTTTAAGGGAAGGTTTTAAAGTAACAAAACGTTAAAATAATACACGTTACGCAAACTATTTTACTACCTCAAATAAAACATACTTTGTCGTACAACTCTCTTGACCAGAACCAAACTCATTGTCTATCCCCACCAAATTTGTATTGATTTCCCGCTTGATTGAAAGTGCTAGGTATCCTAGTCTGTGGCTCCCAGCAATAAAACCAATGACTACATATACAATTGTATATGTAGTCATTGATAAAACGTTCAATCATCAACTTAATCGCTCGTCAACCAGATCGCCGGTTGATAAGCGACCGAGTGTCCTAGTTTGTAGCGGGCTTTACGCTAGCGCTAGGGTAGTAGTGGTGACCTTGGCGGGGATGAGTCACTCGCCGTGTTGGCGGGATATTCGCTGACTGAATTTGGCTAAAAATAGCCTCAGACAGCCGGGCACCCCTTTTCCAAGGAATACCCCTCTTTCTCCAATTTTATTCCTCACATACACCACCTTCGGCACCTTCTCGATTCCTCATTTACAGTGCGTTTTTTGTTGAGTCTACATCGACTTTTGTTTTAGCTATTTTACTAGCCTATATAATTTTATAGGCCTGATTCCGTGGCTGTTTTATTTTATACCTAGCTCCTTTGTGAATTTTAGCTTCATCCGTTGAGTGGTAAATGCATGATGGCGAAAATAAAAACTTTAAATGCCATTGAGGTGGAATCCCAAGGGTCAGAACTGTCAGATATTACAACACAACTGCGGTAGTGCAAAATAATTTGTGTCATGCTGAAGTTAACATAAATATAGTTAGAAAAAATGAAAATCACAATGACTATATACTGGTTATTTATTTTTTTCATCTGATTGTACCATATTTATAAATGTTTTGCGTGTCCTGCCCCTCTCCCCTTTTGTATGATATAATTTATTTTATTTTATGTGAAACTCCATACAACCAATTTAAAAATTTACAATTTTCAAGATAAAAACGAGTTAGCACGCAGCACGCTGACGTGAGGTAAGTGAATTTCCACAAAAAACTTAACGTGACGTGACGAACGTAACGTAACGTGACGTACGCACCACTCTGCCTGTACCTCACCGCCCCGCTCACTCGAGCTACCATTGTTGTATCGGAGATCTTCTGATAACTACACAACGTTAATCTTGACGTTTTCCGGCACCCACAACCAAGTACGCGCAGGGGCGGATCCAGAGGTCATGTTTGGGGGGGGGGCCGGTTACCGAAAGTTACCCCTCCCCCTCCCACTGTGTGGCCCCTGGCACCCCCATTATTTTTTTAACTAGATATGAAAAAAAATGAAAGTAAGTTAACATAACCTTGTACTCCAGAAAAAAGCAATTATAACTTTTTTAACAAGCTAAACAAAAAATACCTTAAGTTCTACTGCGCCCAACCATAAATAAAAATAACAAATATTTATGCATTAAACTCTACGTCATCTGTAGAAGTCTAAGAACAAGTAAGATGCCTAAATAAACAATTTATTTTACTAGTTACCCAAGCTAAAAAATAGTTACAAAACGTATTTGAAATCTGCAACACTGAACTATGCTATGCGAAGATATAATGAGGAATGAGGCTGACAGCCAAGGTCAACGATTCGAAAAATAAAAATGTCGTACCACATTTTTACAAAATAAAATACTTGACGTATGAGCTTCCATTTGCACGCGATTTAATTTGTGTTTCCTCTTATTTCATTAGATATAATTCGAGGCACTTTTTGCTTCTAGCCTAGCCACTGGCTATTTATTGCCTAGCAACGGATTACACGGTTTTACACAAAAATCAAACCTAACCTGTAAACAAACCACAGCTGACAGCAAGCGACGCGACGGTAGGCGGGCGAAATCCAGTAAAAATAACCACCGAATACAATGGTAGCAACCTTTGTTATGCGTGGCTAAAATATACCTCCAAGACCATGTTGAAAACACTGCATTTTTGGTCTGCAAAAAAACTTCGTGATACTTGGGAATATCCATGTTTTTGTAAGACACTTTTACGTGAAAGACGTGGGTCTAACTAATGTGTTATAAACTAAAATGGAAGCTTAAAATTTCACCTGTCTAATGGTATATATTTTATTCCATTATCGAACGTTTATGTGCATTACTGTGGTTTGAATTTTAATGTAACAATTTAGACGGGAGCGGCAAAATTTGACTATCGGAACCGAAAAACGGGGTTTCGGGAAGCTTTTGCTCCTTACATTTTCATTCGGATTTATTAAATAATTGTTTTCAACGAATAACTAATAGACCTTGTGCGGATCTTCGTGAAACCTTGGTGTTATTGGTTAAAGTGGTTTAAACCTGTTTTTTTAGGGTGGGGGTGAGCGGTTGACATCTGTTCTTAGTCTGCTGACTAAAATCGCTTGTGATAATCATCTTTTACGCACCAAACCAAAAACATTGCAACCGCGAAGTGATTGTTATTCAGATCTCTAAGGTTAAGACTGTCCCACACATCTCGCGAACAGGCCTGAACATTTGGCCGAACATTCTCCCGAATATTCACTGAACATTCCGTCCCGTATTCTTGCTAACAGTACACTATGGCCTAACAAAGGCAAACTATGGCGAGCACGATTGTGTACTCAATGTGCTCGTGTATGTTCGGGATAGTTTGCCTGGCCATCATTTGTGTTCGCCGTGCTCCGCTTTTGTCGGGTTTTTGGCACGAATCAAAAGAGACGAACGTAAGCGAATGGCGAGCATGGTATTGCATGGTATTGGGCGAGCGTGTAGGCCTACTTGGTTAGTTCGGTGTTCACATTCGGTTGATTCACAACGGTCGCAACTCGTTCCGAACATTCGGCGGGACATTCGAGTGAATCATTTGGTGACAGTGTACGTCTACCAACAAGTTCATGCAGCTCCCACACTTCTCGCGTCTACTCCGAACATTCGGAGTTCGGTCGAGCGTTCGGGCGTACTCGCGAGAAGTGTGGTACAGCCGTTATTGATTAGGCCTAACACAAATTATTTTGATTTGCATTCAGCCTAGTGACTTTGTTGCGCCCATATATTTAAACATTACTTTTATAGGTAAAAATATTGAAATTACACTAAACAATCAGTAAAAGCAAATACAGTTTTTTAATAGTAAAAAACTGCTGATCGAACTTCTATCTAAAAAACGGTAACAACGATTTCCTTCAAATGTTGGAAATAAATAATTTCTGGGATAAAAATAAGTTCTAGACAGTTCTCATCCCCCGGAAAAACCAAATAATGTTAAAAAAACCGAAAATGAAAGTTAAAAAAATTAACATTGGGCTTATGGAGTTTAAAATCAAAACAACAGAATTGTAACAGCTGTTTATAATCAAGCTGTTTATAATTTTTTATCATCACGTCCTCTTTACTACTCCACAAAGGTATAAACACAAAGGTCTAAACCTTTTAAAATAATGGCACGGCAGTGAAACATTGGGTGCGGAACACATAAGCCCTTGCAACATGGTATTTAAAGCTCAGTTTGTCTCGGTAGTCATTGTAATTATAATACTGAATATTTTATGTGATTTAAGTCCACCATCAATAAGTCCAACAAACTACAAGGGTTGTTGAGCAGTTATTTGAAAGATGCTGGGTCCATAAACAAAAAGAGTTTAACCTTATTCCCGTTCCAATGAGGCTCGGCTCTAATGACCTTCAGCATTTCTATGTTAATCCTGTACTTCCTACATTGATAGAGCAAATAATTGACAGCAGGCAATGCACTATTATCAGAAAAATGTCTATAAAATCCGTCCCGCATGTCCTTTGGGACTTATCGCTCCGTCGGCCTTTAAAACTGTAAATTAATCAACACTGACGTTAGTAGTTAACTGGACCGATTGATCATACTTTTGTCAGAAGGATAGTTAGTACATCAGAATCAAACCTTTGCCTACTTAAAATATAATATGCTTTACAAAATATGCTTTACAAAATATGCTTTACTTCATGGCTCTCCGAATGTTGGAGCCATCGAATTTAAGGGTTATTTAATGTGGCTAATCACATTGAATAATATTGTTTTGTATAGAAAATTATTCTAAAAACTAACATTGGGGTTATGGTTAATATTTGTAAATAAAAACAAAAGAATCTTAACAGCTGTTAAAAATCAATAATTCAATCGTAAAAATAACACTTACTTGGTAAAGTGCATGTCATTTGGTTGTGAGAATAGAGGTTAGACCTAATATGTACACTGAACTAAATATACATGATTATAGGTTATTTATAGATTATAGAGAACCATTCAATCTGAATAAAGCGACATGTCCAAAATGGAAGTAATCGATCAAATAAGCAAAACAAATCAATATGCTCGCCTTGGAGTGGAACAGAGTGTAAAAGAACTCCAGGCATTTTTAACGAACTGACTGGCTTCTCGAGCGAAGCTCTGTCCCCCAGGTGTTTAACAAATGTTAACTAACTTCTCAAAAATTAAATCGTTATCGCGAGCTAAGCCGCGACGGGCTACTAGTTACCTTTTATCAGAATATTTGGGATTATCACAACCTTAATTTGTAATCTGTGCCTATTGTAAAATAATGTATATTTGGTTTCTGAAAATAGTTAAATTTGCTTGGCCGTTTGTGAAGCCATTCAATTGAATTCATCAACCCAAATAATAAGAATCTAGGAAATGGACGCGCGAATTACCTTCATACAGTGATATTACGTAATACGTAAATACTAGGGAAATATTATACTTGTAACTGCAACAAAAAGTTATTTATGATGAACTAGCAATTGCTTTATATAAAATAAACTAATAGTATCACATTCATCGTCTTGGTAAGCTGCTATCTGAGCTGTTACCAGTGTGTTTAAGCTGGAGAGACACTTTACAGGGGCGTGCAGGGGCGAGCGGGACTTATTCAGTCTCTCAGCTGGCATCCTGATTGGCATTCAATACGCGTTGCCAGCAGTACCAACATCACGCCGTTACAGTGCCCCGTCTTCTGAACTGTAGGTTTTAATAATTAACATTTTTGAAAACAAAGGTTTAATTTTGACGAACCTTGCGGCTTTTAGCCTCAAGGAAGGATTACAGTTTTACACATTCTTCTTTCATAAATTAGCCAAAGCGTTATCACGAGGCCTAAGCATTAAACAGTCCCATGACTCATGTTAGTTTTGAAATCCGGCAGTTATTGCACATTAAAACAACTAAACTACAGCTATTCAAAAACAACCATTTCCTAAGGTAACACTCACTTGGTAAAGTATAATTGCTTAGATTTTTTGTGAGATTAGTGATTTGAGTTTAATATTGCTATTATAGGTATATAACAAGGGGGAAAACATGATGTGCCCGCCTCAGATTTTGGCGCCCCCTTCGATCGTTACTGTTACAGTTCACTCCTTTATTTTATTTTGAAAAATACAGTTTATCAAAAATAAGTTACGACAGTATAGGATATCAGAATTTTGTATTAACGAAACAAAAAAACATGTTTACTCCCATCTTGAGATTTTAGAGTCACTGGTATTAAACTAAAGTGATCCAAACACTTTTAGATGGCAATATTCAATATTAAAAGAGAATCAACATTTTAGTGGCACGGAACATAAGCGTAATTTCTGTATTTTGATTGGACAAGTCTCTGAGCTGAATGTGTTCCATAGCTCGTCATTTTAGATGATCAGTATCTCACGATACCAGAACCAACGCAAACGCAAAAGCAAGGGAGCGAGGCGCGAATGTGTCATTCTTATCTCAGAGCTATTGGAGACGATTTTGGATGATGAGGAGTGGTCGGGGGCCGCCAGCGCCGTTCTTAGCCCTCGCCGACCCCCCCCCCCAAATTCTACCGTACATCGCCTACCGGTCATAAAGTGTTGCCTCTTCACTACTGTATTATACATTAAGTTATGAACAAAATACTCAATCCTTAGGCTCAGCTCATAAGGGTGATTTTCACCGGCGAGATCGCTGTGATCTCGCACATAGCCAGGGCTGCTATGTCACCACGACCTCGCAGCGCGATGAAGCAGCCAGGAAACAAATGGTGTGCTTGAAGGGAGTTCACAGCGAGATCACCGCGAATCGCCGGAGCTCGCCAGGGCTGCTATGTCACCACGACCTCGCAGCGCGATGAAGCAGCCAGGAAACAAATGGTGTGATTGAAGGGAGTTCGCGGCGAGATCACCGCGAATCGCCGGAGCTCGCCAGGGCTGCTATGTCACCACGACCTCGCAGCGCGATGAAGCAGCCAGGAAACAAATGGTGTGATTGAAGGGAGTTCGCGGCGAGATCACCGCGAATCGCCGGAGCTCGCCAGGGCTGCTATGTCACCACGACCTCGCAGCGCGATGAAGCAGCCAGGAAACAAATGGTGTGATTGAAGGGAGTTCGCGGCGAGATCACCGCAAGTCGCCGGAGCTCACCAGGGCTGCTATGTCACCACGACCTCGCAGCGGGATGAAGCAGCCAGGAAACAAATGGTGTGATTGAAGGGAGTTCGCGGCGAGATCACCGCAAGTCGCCGGAGCTCGCCAGGGCTGCTATGTCACCACGACCTCGCAGCGGGATGAAGCAATACTGTAGTATAGAAATTCGGAGTTCACACGCCTTTACACTATTTTTCCTACCAGTATATGGATTGATATGTATTTTCCTACCAGAAATTGCTATACAACCACTGTAATATCTTTGATTTAATAAACTTCAAAGACTTTATGATGCCATGTTTTTTTGGCAACCAAAATTTAATAAAAAATACATTAACGGAGAACAAGGTTATTTTAATATAATATATGGGTTTTAAGGGTGGTTGGCAATAGGGTTGGAGGTAATAGACACACATGAAAATGTCTCACTTTTTTCAAAACTTCGAATTTTGCGGGTATATCTGTTTCGATAGAGGTAATTAGTGTTAGGGGTATTCGTTTTATATAAATAAATCTAGAACTCCACCAGATAAATTTGTGTACTGAACCCCTTACTGGAAACCATATTAATCATGTAGGTATTAACCATATTAAATAACTGTGAAAGTCTGAAATATTTGATCATTTGCGGGAGAAAACGTAAAATATTACATTATAATAAAAACTTTAAAAACTTGATAACAAAAAATCAATTTGTTCCAATAAAACCTTTCCCTTGATTTACCAGTTACGAGTACTAATGCAATGCAACTGTCTAAGCTGTAGATAAGTAACAATTGGGAATTTGTCGAAATGTCTAAGCAATCCGCGATCTCGCCGAGAATAGATCGCTCGTGAGATCGTGGCGATCCTCTCACTCGTGTGAACCGAGCCTTACTCGACTAAGTATAGACTACTAGACAAAAATAATACTAGTACTAGTAATTGTAATTGTAATTCAACAATCATAAAGACATTGGAACCTTATTTTTCATTTTCGGAATTTGTTTAATTTTTAATCGCCAATAGCCTACAAGTTTCCTCCCTGCCATGTCCATGACGCCTCTAGCTTCCCCGTTAAAATCAAAATCTCTCAAGCGCTGGGACTTCGTAGGCGCGATGCCCTGTGGCTGTATCTGGTGCATCGCCCTAAGGACACTATGGGTGAGGGGGGGCGGCAAGCTTGGTATTTGCACGGGTGCTGCAAAACTGACGGGCCGCCCCTGACAACAACAAAAACTCATGTGGATTTTTTTCCCCATATGCCTTCATTTATTGCAATATTAGTTTTGAGCTCATCCCCAAATGGCAATAACGATTACCATGCCATTATTCGTCTTATCAATGATTGCGTACGATCGATGTTAAAGGCGGTCCCACACTTCTCGCGAACAGGCCTAAACATTCGGCCGAACATTCTCCCGAATGTTCACTGAACATTCCGTCCCGTATGTTCCCGCATATATTCAAATGTTCGTGTAGCTCCCACCTTTCTCGCGAATACTCCGAACATTCTGGCATGTTCGCGAGAAGTGTGGGACCGCCTTAAGTATTTACTGAAAAAATTAAGCCTCCATTTTAAACAGTAAAATACAATATTAGTATTTTATTATTATTGGACTTAGTAAAACCAACGGCCGTAGAATGTATAATCAATGGAAAAAGAGTAATGTGGATCCGGAAGCTTCGTAAAAAGGACACAACAACTATAGTAACGACAGAGAACTTGAAGCACCACCTTCTTTTGGGTTCGACTCATAGTATAGTAGGCAGTACTATAATCTATAATTCATTTAGGACCGCTTTCCACACAGTAAAGTTTAACTTTAGCTTGGGTTTAAACTTATGTTTATGACAAATAATGCTTTCCCAATGTGTTATGGGTAGTTTAAATACTACTTATGTTACACCTATAGAGAGAACCCTATTTAACGATTTTATGCTATGCTAACATTACCAAAAATCCTTTATAATAATATTTGTTTACAATTTAACTAGAAGCTAAACAAGCAAACAAAATCTTATGAAACATGTTGCCAGCTTTATATTTTGTGGAAGTAAACTAGCTAGATAAAATGTTGGGGAAAAGGAACTGTGCCTTAAACCCAAGTTAAAAATAATCTCAGGTTCAGATAAAACTTTAAAATAGAGAAAGCGGCCCTTAGTCTACTACTACTAGTAGTAGTAGTAGTAGTAGACTAGTAGTAGGCACGTACGTATTGATTAGGCCTACCGGACTGCATTCGCATTCGCATTCAGGGCGGCAGGAATGGGAGATTCCATTACAAATCAGTGGGGTGTGCTACTTTAGAGGAGAGCTCGCATGATTGTTTTCTAATTATGATTTTAAATTCCCCATTACATCTACTGTAATGACATGCCTCTTATTCTGCCCTGCCCTGCCAAATACCGATGTGGAAATTGAAATCTTTTTTAGGGGAACTGACTTTTTAATAGGCCGACGACGGCGGTGTTGACGTTACAATAAGGTTACAACAAATATTGAATATTTAGGCTGCTTGACACTTTAAACTACCGCATTTTACAGCATAAATATTGTGGAAGTTCGACAAGAACGGAGAAGTAAACACAATCAAATTAACATTTTATTCATTACCTGAATTTGTAGCTGCATAACACTAGACCTTACATACATCAACAACATAAACACCATAGACAACATAGACCTAATAAGTTTGTAATTAGTTCCTTTGAATATTATATAAATATATCTTTAATAGCGATACAGATTTATTTTATTTCACTTGAGTTCATAATGTTTTGTTTTGGAACATTAACATGCAACACTGCATGTTTAAGACTTCATAAATACAGATTGTGGGATAAAGTATTTCATAGATATATTTTAAAGTTAATCACATAAAACATATACTAAATAATATTGCATTAAACCTCAGACAAAGGAATCTATATTCGTTTCTCTGTGATTAAACTAAGCTTAACAAAGGCTGAATAAAACGAAATGTAAGATAATCATTAACAAGTTAAAGGCATTATTTTCCTCCTTCACGTACGTAACACACACACACAACACACAAACACACACACACACACACACACACACACACACACACACACACACACACACACACACACACACACACACACACACGCACGCACACGCACGCATACGTACAAGCACACGCACACGCCCAGGTTAGATGCAACGGCCAATCAAGAGCCACCGTGTGTGCCGAAGGAGTAAAGGGCTGCGCTAGTGCAACTGGCACCGCCTCCCAGTCATTCATACGCACCTGCCGGGAACAGCCAATTACGCGCCAGCGTGTAGCGGCGTAGTATCGCGGTGGCGCGGCGGCGCCGGTGCTCATTCATTCGGGGCTGAGAGACGAATCTCTTCGTGGCTGTGCGATGGTTACAGTTTAAAATCCCACAGACACGATCATTTACAACAATCTTCCCACAACCTCGAAGAATGCGTGTATCGTCTCACAACCCAGAAAGGTTTCGGGTCTGTGGGAACAACAAGCTTTCGCCTTTGTGGAACTAAAACACTAATCGAGGTTGAGGGATTCGAGACTGTGGGACCCCACGAATGACACTGTATACGAGGACATCTTAAAGTTGACTAACACTTTTAGCTAAAAAGTCTAAACATAAATGACTGCAAATGGATGTATCATCAGGTTGTTTTCTTGTATGATTGTAAAAAACATTTTCTGCCGCACGAAAGTATCGTTGAAGTTCTTTTAGTGGTGGAAGGTCTCCAAAACTGTCGAAATAATAAATGGTTTTACCAAGTTTCTTGTAACACACCCAATGAGTGCCTAATCCTTCACTATTATCCAAATTTACAATACCAGTCTCATTTTTCCACATTTTAACCGGTAATTCATCTTTCATAAATACTCCTCTAAAAAATGGGATTTTCAAACAAGAAGCATATGTAATCAGTTCTTCATTGGTTAATTCTTTGTTTTTAATTATTAATTGCTCTTTCTTATTTAATACACACGATACGGTCTTAGGTATAATCCTCCTCCCTTTTTTATCATTGACCATATTGTTGGTTTCTTTTTAGCTTTACCACTGGTAGATCGACGTTTTCTTCTGATATTACCTCCTTGTTTCTTAGCGGGTTTTTTCCCACGCCTTCTTCTCTTTCCTCCTCCAAACGTAGTTTTTGCTTTCATTGCTGCTGTTACTGCTAAAGACGCTGCTTTTTCACCAATACTCGCGTCACTAGATTTTACTCTTTGCCAAGCTTTCTCAGCAAGTGCTCTATCTGCTATTGATCTATTTTTAGTATCACCAAATTTGGAATACGCTATATCGTGCTGTTTACAAGCCTGATCGAGCTTATTTATTCCAGGATTTCCTCTAGCAAGACGTTTCTCTAATTTGGTTCCAGAACCACAATATTGATATCCTCCAGGTAAATGTAATTCCACAGGTAATAAATCAATCGCCTTGTTAACTATAGCTCCAACCGGTTTACTTAATAGAGAAAATGCTGTTGATGCTATTCCCCTTCCTCTCTGTAATCTCTCTCGATTATGACTGATGCGTTTAACCCTCGACATGACTATTTATAGCAAAACCTACAATCAGTAGGTGCACTCTATAAATGTTTTACAATGAATGTTATATCAGTTTTGGTTTCTTGTATTATATACTGTTTAAAATCCATTTATTATATAGAAATGGATTTATTAATTAAATGTAGACATATTAAATAGAAGTAGTAAAAATTGAAATAAGTTGTAATTGAAGATGTTCCAGATGTTTCTCCGCTGGTGATGGTTTCGTTGTCTTCGGTAAAATGAATAAACTTTAAATAGTTGTCATGTTTCCTTAGAAACTTGCCACTTAATCGTTGGTAATTGAATAACACATCCCAGTCTAGTTTATCTTTAAAATTGTCAATGTAATTCTCAGAGAGATTTTGATATTTACTTATTACTTCCCAACAGTTATTAAAATTTGATGTCATCTCTACGAGGAAGTCTTCTGAAAACTGTTGTCTTTGTAAAATATGGATCCAGTTAACTCTGTGAAAATAAATTCTTAACATAGTCATTGTAAAGAGGTAATGTATGGAAAGTTGTTCCCAATCCATATATCTATCAAACCGTTGAACAAAACCATCTGTCAACACTCCTTGGGGAAATCTCGGCTCTTGAGATATTAAACTCCACGCAGTAATATTGGATTCCATCATCCTCTCTGTATCGTCTCTCGAATATGACTGATGCTTTATCCCTTATCATGGGGGTATTTTAAATTCTTTTTTCTCTTATGTAATCTTCATTGTTTTCTGTTGGTTCATTAATCACATTCACTTTATCCCCCTTTCCTAATGTCTTGACTTTAGAAGGCTCAGACGGTTTATCTCGTTGATTAAGTTTCTCTGGATTGTGTATATTTTTCCAGTCTAAATAATTGTGACTGTCAATATCTGAAGCTGCATCTCTTCCTGAAGCCCGATGGATATAATGGAATAGAGCTGCACCAAACCTTTCCAAATGGTTTTCATATTCCGTAGTCCATTTCTTGTGTACAATATCAAACATTTTCTTATTTACAGCGTCTCCATCCTGCTCACAATCACCTACATTTGATAATTTTAATTTTTTTACATCATAGCTTGTGTCAGTTTCATTCCTTTTGTAAATCGTTAACAATTTTAGAGTAGCGAAATTTACTGCTTCCCCATCATAAACGGGATGTTGTATATTGCTTAACCTTTTACCGGAAAACCCCCAATGATCTTCGTGTACAGTTGGGGTTCTTTTATCCATGTATTTTACCGTAACCGCATCAGAAGACAAAAGCAGATCACCATCCTTGTTTTCGCAGTTCATCAACTAAAGCTACCCATTCGTTTTCTAAACCAGTGTGCCCGGCTTCCATAGCTTCATGTAATAACCTCATTCGATCAACTAACTTATTTATATCGTTGTAATATATTATATTAGTTTTATACAAATTTTTCAATAATCCCCTTCCAGATGTGGTAGGATCAGTTGTTTTTCTCTTTTTATGCAAAACATTTAATTCAGCAGAAGATAAAGCTCTTCTTTTAATTTGAGCTTTTTTTGATTTCGAGGGGAAAAGACTAGATATAATACTTGTATATTTTATTGACCGATTTCTATGAATAGGTAGGTCTTTGGAATACTTCTTTCTATGTGCATTTGTATACTCTAATATATTTTTAAACAATTGTAAATCCCTTTTAGTATATTTACCAGGATTATTTTTAAAGATAAGTTCAAACAAACCTTTTGTACCTTTATATTTCTTATCTCCAATAACTATATCATCATTTTCATTTATATCTAACTTGCTATCTCCAATCATTAATCCTTTATCCTCTATTCTAGCTCCATAGGTATGAAAATTTCGATTAGCATGTGCGGCATGTAACATTTTTAACGTATATGTTCTTCCAAGAGTTCCTTTAAACATGATATCCGTTCCTAATTTGCTTAAGTTGGATGGGTTAATATCCTCTTCTTCTGCTCTTGTATCTTCTACACTTGTATCTTCTGTACTTGTATCTTCTGTACTTGTATCTTCTGAAATGTCCTTTTCCTTTAAATCCTCTATATCTCCGCTTTCTTCATACTCGTCGCTTTCTTCAGATGTTTGTAACTGGCCAAAACTTTCATCATTCTGAAATTCTTCTTCATATTTGGAAATTGGTAGCATTTTGTCTCCTTCGAAGCGAATTGAAGGTTTTTCCATATTTTGTGCTAATCGCTTTAAAGGTTCAGTAACAGGTTTGAATGTTGTTTCTAAAAATTGCTCTCTTTCATTTATACCTGATTTTAAAGCTCGGTTTTTTTGTCTAATAGAATCACTAAGTGATTTTATTTCCTTTAATAGCTTTTCCTGGTTAACCATCTTCACACCTTGACGACTTGTACAGTAATACCGCTAATCAGTGTATTAAAACAAATTTATCAAAACCTATTCTATAACGACCATCTTTTATAGCTTGATCTTTCATAATAACCAAAAATCCATACTTTTCCGCCCATGCTTTTCCGCAAAGCTCTTTAAACTTTTGAAATGGCATATCCGCATTCACATGATCGTTATATATATGTTTTAGGTTAGTATCATCTTGTTTGAATACAATTAGAATATTTGCATTATCTCTGATAAGCTGTTTTGGGATTTTGCTATAAGTTTGTCCTATATATATGCTGTCGATGTTATTATGTCTTCCCATGGCAAAGTAGTTTCTAATAGTATCCTGATTTTCACAAGATACATCGTCAAATATAAATACAGAATACGGTTTCGCTTCGTTTGATTGCATAATGCTATCACTAGCGTTAAATTTGTAAAAATTAACATCAGACACATCAGATAGGATTTTATTCAGCAATTGATACTTTGGTTGTTGTAGAGACTTTGAAAAAATATATAGGTTATTAAACCTTAATCCCTGCGGATTAGTGATCAAATTAAAGACAACATTGGTCTTTCCGCAGTTTGAGGGGCCACTTACTATACATCGAACAGTGTTTGGAAGTAAACTACCGTGTTTACCATTGTTGATTTTAACGTTATCCACAGTTAAATCATCTATGTTATTAATATTGAATCGATCTTTATGGTGAATAATCTCCATCCTGCTCAAAGGTTAACGATGAAATGAGTTGCTTGCATTAAACCAAGTCCTTTATAGGTATCCATGGATCCTCAGTTTTGTTAAACCCTAACCACCGCACTTTAACTGCGTCCTTTTTTCTTTGTAACACTTTTTCAACAAGAGATACATCACCTACTGTTGACTTTAACATTTCATGTCCATAAAAAGCACCTTCCAACAAATCTCCTTTGTTATCTTTTAAGATATACGTTTCAGGTACAGTCGGTTGCACTTTATACACTGTAAAAACTTCATTCGTCCAATTGGGAAGGTATTTCTTGGTAAACACTCCCTTATATTTACTAATCCGTACTTTATCACTTACATTAAATTTTCTTGGCTGCATTTTTTCTACTTTAGGCTTTGTATTTTTCTTTATGCGTTTTAATACATCTTTTGCATTTCTTCTATTTACTTTGTTAGGTTTCATACCGATAGTTCTATGAAACCTGTTGTTATAATCATTTATTAATTGTGGTAAAACATCATACCATACGTAAGAACCTCTTTTTGAAAATTGTTTATACAGTGCTCCTTTTAAGGTTCTATTGAATCTTTCTACAATAGCTGCTTTTTTCTCTGAATTTGTAGAATAATGATTTATTTTATATTTATTCATTAACTGTGCAAAGTTTGTATTAAAGTATTCTGTTCCATCATCAGTTTGTAAATGTTTAATTTTGTTTTTATCTCTTTTTATGGCTATTTCCATGGCTTCTGTTACGCTTTTACCAGTCTTGTCCTTTAGAGGCAAAGCGTCTGCAACTTTTGTAAAACAATTAATTATTGTGAGTATATATTTAAATCCTTTGTTTATTCTGCTATGCGGTCGCATTTCAATTAAATCCGCTTGATATAGATCATTTATCCCTTTTATAACAGTATTTCTTCTTGGAAACTTTTTTCTTGCAGGTTTGTATAGTTCATTAATAATCTTCTCCTTCAGGTTTGACATGATGGTTTCACGAAGGCAGCTGATATGGTATTAAATATTCTTTTGTAAAAATCTGCTTATATATACATATAGTTCAAGGTCATTCAAAACTTGTGTAAAAAAAGGGGAAACACAGCTTAACATTGCTGTGTTTCCCCTTTTTTTACGGAAAGGAAAAGGATAGAGGATCTAGGACGATGAAAGGGTTATTAGTCAATAGGGTTGAGGGAATAGTGACCGAATGGTAAAGTGTGGATGTTGTCTGGAAGGGTTTGTCTTTTGTCGTCATTACAGGATAGCACCTTTTTAACTTCAGTCACGCTGTACAGCTGATGGTTAAAACTTCTGATGGTGTTGAATTTAGCTGTAATGATGTTATCCTCAAATAAGCATTGCTTGTAGTGTTCAAAATGCACTTTCTTCTTTAAATATAAACTCTTTACACCTTTAGCTTTCTTAATATAGCTATTCTTCTTTTCTTCTTCTTCTTCTTCTTTTTCTTTATAGAGTTTCAAAGAATATAGTTTAGACATCAGTGCAACAATCTCTTCAAGTAGAACACCTTTAGCCTCATCCTTGAATTTGCCTAGTACTTTTTTGTGTCTGTCATTGTCGTAGTTTGGATGATCTTTTGGATAATCGGAGAAATCAAAGTCGTTCTTGTAAATAAATGTACGTAAATCTTTATACATGTCCAATGTTACTATGCGATATATAAAAGCGTCAGTGTCCATATATGTAATAGATATATTTTCTCTTCCGTAGAACGCCACCATTTTGTTGTAGTGAAAATCGTACATGTGTGTTTTTGAGATGTCCAAGATTGACATGCCTATATACAAAGGACGATCCATCTTCACACTCGTCTTCTTCATGGACACTGCTACAAGTTTTTCATTAATAATTATCGATGTTCCAAAATTTGGCTGCTGTACTAGTTTCTGTAATTTTTTTGCGTCGGTAACAAGTTTAACATTTTTATGTCTTCTTTTGTTTTCTAATGTTTTTCCAAATATCGCATTATTCATTAATTTAAAGAAATCTTTTTGAAAGTCTGATGTAGCTGCTGCTCTTCTGATGGTATTTGAATCAATGTAGGGTTTCAACCAGCATGATTGAGAAAATTCCAAAACTCTATTAATTTTTGTTAAACGTAGTCCTAATTCGATAGCTTGTTGAACCACCCAAAAGTGAGCCACGTAGCGTTGTTTATTATTTAATGTCATCATTAATTTGGGGTGTTTTCCAATTGGTGAAATTTCTGTTTTAGCAAGAAGTGGTAGGTCATAATGAAGATCATGTAAATTTTCTGGGTATTCAAAATCGCAATCCAAAATATATCCAGTGTCACCATGTTTCGGAATTTGTAAAATATCGCCAATAGAGTCGGGATTAATCCATTTAAAGTTATCAAAAGGAAGTGGTTTGACATTGCCCAACCGTACAGGTTATTTGCATCGAAATATCCTAAATAGGTTGACGGTTTGGTTTTATCATAATCGAGTAGGTATTTGTTGTTGGCTTTGACATGTCTGGTAACACTTTGGGTCAATCCGCCTCTTACTCCAGCTTCAACCATTAAAACCATGTCAATGTCTGTTAAAAGTTGGAGTTTGCATTTTGTTTCTTTTAACATGGCTTGCCAAGCTAATCCTGGTGAAGTATACGAATGTAGAGGGTCCAAACCGTATGCAGCAAAACAAGTGTTTCGGAATTCTTCCATTACATCACAAAGAAGAGTTACATCTAGTTTGACATAAAAGTCCGAGTAATCTCCTAAGGTCTTCATATCTAACTCGTTCCATACTCGACGTGCGTGTTGATAGTCCTCAAGTGATTTTTCCGAATCATTAAGTTTGTTTTTGAAGTTTTCTGGTGGAGGTAGTGATGTTTCATCAAATCTATGCAGTCCATCGATGTAATCATAGGGGAAGACTCCTTTTCGAAGAACCAAATCCATTTTACTATTGGGTACAATTTTGCTTGTTTCTATCAAATCTGTTCTTCTTAGATTTTCAGATAATTTCATGAGGCTTGAAGGCATAAATCTAAATGAATCAACAAACCTTAATTTAATTTTACCCACCTTTTTTGAAAAGCTTATAAATTTTTCCATTGTAGTAGCCAAAACGTCTATTGCTCCATTATCTCTTCCTAGTTCGGGGATTATGAAGTGCGAATCATAACCACTCAGATTGTGCAGAACTACGGGGATGAAATATGGTAGTTTGTAGTTCAAGTTGCAAGCGTTACAGGCTGCACCTCTATACGCTCCCGTAAGATGATCGTGGTCACGAACTTTAACGTTATCCAGTGTAAAGGTGTTATTACACAGATAACACGTTGTTGTTGAATAATAATGTTGAAGCTCTTCTTCTTCCATAGGTGACATGGGTACCTTTGTTCCATACAGTTCTTCTACCTTTGCAGCTATTTCATACAGATCATCGACAAAGTATTTGGCTGCTTCTTCACCGCGATAAATCTTTGGAGAAGATGATAGTCCATATTTTTGAAGATGTTTTCAGTCAACGTGGATTTAATTAGTATGCAATAACTGTTTGGTGAATGAAGTTGGTATTTGCTTCTTCTTGTAACGTCCTCTTCTTGTTGTTCAAGTGGATGTAAAGAAGACTCGAAATCAGCGTAAACAGCAACAGGTACACGGTATTGTTGTATTATTTTGTCAAATTTTATCTGCGCTCTGCTGGAATGTGGCAATTTAATTCTAACCTCATAGTTTCCATTACATAACCTTTGATGTTCTACTAACCATTCTGAACCTCCCCTTCTTAATGGTTTGCCTACATGACAAAAACATATTTTACAAATGGTTTTCTCTCCGTGTTTTTTTGATATTTGTTTATATACAAGAGCTGCAAAGTTTTGTATGTAGACATAGTGGGATATGTCCCCTTTAGTGATCAATAGCAAATCCGTATGATCTCTGCGCTCAATAGGTGTTATGCGCAAGGGGTACGCATTGTTTGACGAATCTAAGCCGAAAATGTTGACAGAAGCTGAAGGATTTTGTTTTTCAAATTTTGATATATCAGTAATTGCAACAGGGTAAGTCATTCCCTGGAAATTATACTTATGTTGTATTTCTTCATATTTGTGACTTGGTCTTATCGGATTGTCTGTTACATATTTGACCAACATGGCATATTTAAAACATTCAGTATCTTGATTTTGTACGTTGACGCAGGATAAGGTATTTCTAATCTTTGTTGGTAGAGGGATGTAGCTACTTCCTCGAATTCCATAGCCGTGTTTGTGTACTCTTAAGTCTAGCCCTGTGATGCTTAACAAACTCCATCAAGAGCCTCTTCCTTCATGTTCTTGTATTTTTGTCTTGAGCTCTTCAAAACATTCAGATACGATTGAATCAATATCTGACGAAAAAATAATAGTACGGTTTTTTCTTAAAAACCCTCTCGGTGAAGTTTCATTTTGAATGTTTGTAAATAAAGCATCCATTAATAGTCCAAATTTGATAAAATTTAATCTTTTTAATTCATTTTGCAAAGTTTTGCTTACCAATCCTTTTGCGTTATTTAAAAATTCTTCGAGTTGTAATTTTGCATTATCAATTTTGAAGTGGGTTACTACATTACCCGGAAGTGCTCGGGCATGTAGTTCTACATTTACTGCTGTTGATGCTGAAGGGCGGTGAAGTGTTGACAGAGCATGCGTAGAAGTCGATGCAGTTGATGATGTTGAAGGACGATGAAGTGTAGACATATCAGGCGTAGAAGTCGATGCAGATGACGATGTTGAAGGACGGTGAAGTGTAGACAGAGCAGAGGTAGAAGTCGATGTTGATGGTGCATATTGAATAACACTTGGTCTGGAATGTTGGTGTTGAGCTAACATTCGATCTATTTCTTTCAATTCTTCTTCTTCATATTCTTCATCTTGGTTGTTGTTATGTTTTAGTTCTTTATGAATCATTAAAAGAAATTCATCCTTAAATGAAGACTTACAAATATCGCAGTGATGCATAATGTAGGTGCGTTCTCCGCAAGGGTCAACGCAATAATGAAAAACACTGCAAATAACCCTCTATTTATACCCTAGCAAAAGTGGTGGGGGGTACGTATTACGTTAAGTTTACAATTTTTACATTTTATATTTACTATTGTAGCTGGAGGCTACAAAGTTCTGTATTTAGGTCAAGGTCATTGGACATATTTGCCAAAACGGGGAATAGAGCAGTAAATGATTTCATTTTAAACCATAAACTGATCTATTCTCCGCTCTGTATTTAACAATTTTCTTTAACAGGAACATTTAATAGATTTTAAACTCGGATATGAAGTCGGATTGTACACATTGCATCTCGATCAACTAAAAATTTCATAAAACAATAGGGATCTTCAGTTGTAGATTCATCTTTAACATATTCGATGGTCAACATTGCCGAACGAAGATCTTGTGGAATTACGTCGACTTTTATTAGCCGCCTTTCGATTTCAAACCGTTTTGTTATTGATGTAAGTTTTATCACATCATCGATATCGAGGAGGGGAAAGCTGAAACAAACGGAGTTTGCTGGTGGGTTCATCATGGCGATATGATAAATATACACTGTTGCATCGACATTAAATAGACGTTCCCCCACCATTAAATGTATAAGTTACCCCCACTTTTTCAAAAAAGTAAAAGCTAGGATGATTAAGTCCTGTAAGTAGGTCAAGGTCGTTTTAACTTATTACCAGAACGGGGAATAGAGCAGTAAGTGATTCTAACTTTGACCGCAAACTGATCTATTCCCCGTTCTGTATTCCCCCGTTCAGTATTTCCAAAACATCTTTAGTCAATTTCGAATGTTAGAAGGTCTTCAGGAAAATCTTGTTGAAGTGATGCACCTTCTAACAACGTTTCTACTGATCTATTCCCCGTTCTGTATTCCCCCGTTCAGTATTTCCAAAACATCTTTAGTCAATTTCGAATGTTAGAAGGTCTTCAGGAAGATCATGTTGAAGTGATGCACCTTCTAACAACGTTTCTAACACATTAATGTATTTTATCGCCTGTATCAAAATGGCTTGCCTTGAACTTTTTGTATCCATAAACGGTAATTTTGATTTTAATAACTTATATGTTTGATTTATTTTTTTAATCCTTCCTCTTTCTCTAGCATTCCTTCTTCTCGCTTCATCATTTTTTTCCTTGTGATTTGTTGTAGGCTGCATCGATGTTGTAGGCTGCGTCGATGTTGTAGGCTGCATCAACTCTGCTGGGCTATTCATAGCTGAATAACTATACTCTGAAGCTGTACGCCTTATATATGTTTACCCCCACTATTAAAGTCAAAGGATTTAGATGGTGGGGGGTGTAAGTGATAGGGAAAGGATATGTTATTTAACAATTACTATCCGCAAATTTTTTCCAAGTCTCGTCAGTGGGTCACGGTCTTTTGAAAATATTGCCAAAACGGGGATAGAGCAGTAAGCGGTTTCACTTTTACCGCAAACTGATCTATTCCCCGCTCTGTATTTTAAAAGTAAACATTAAGTCATGTCACTATTGAGCAGCCTTTGCTTTTTGAAGCTCAATTTCTAAGTCTGCAACCAAGCGAAAATCTGCATCGTGCTCCTCCCATTGTTCAGGAGAACGCGGCTGTCCACACCACTTTCTGAAGGCGTACTCCATCGCTTCATTATACTCCTCCAGTATAACATGATAGGGTCTTGGCTGCTGCGTTGTAGGCTCCATCAATAATGTAGTTTGTTGCGGTTGTGACTGGGCATCATTCTCCGCAACCTCAGTCACCTCAGCAGTCACAGCAATTACGTACAACTCCTCTTCGCTAATCTCCTTTTCCCATGTGTTGCTGTTGACGCTCATGATGATGCAACTAATAATTATATTCCGAATCGCTCGCTTAAATACCCACTTACCCCCTCTCCTCTTTACTGTTGAATAATGTCTTTAGTATAATATTTCTCCTTTTTCCTTTTAAGTTTTATCTTTGACTTAGTGTAATATTTTTAAGTCTGTTATCTAGGTCAAGGTCGTTGTATCATTGTAAAAAAATTGTGGACAACCTATTTACACTCTGCAACATATGCTACAAAATGTAAATAGGTTGTCCACACTTTTTTTTAATTTGGAAAAAATTTTAATTTTAATTTAGAAAGACTGTTTGAACGTTTTTTACTGTAATGTTTTCCACACAGTGGTCCCCGAATCAACTCGGATTAAATAGTCTTTTTTGGTTGGGCGTGGAGGATGAAACATGCCTCTAGGTAATTTTAAAATGTAGCGTTGATCTCCACACTTTAAAAGTACTTTTGCAAAGCCCATTGTTTTAACAAAGTAGTATTGTTTATTTTTAATAAGCCTATTAATCCGAATCTTGGATGGTTTCACTGTTAGGTGTGGTGAAGAAAGAGAAACGTTAGCATTGTGTTTTAAATGAGAACCGCACACTTTCTCATTTAAGACACAGGATTTAGCATAACGTTGACCTTTCTTTGCACCTTTTTTAAATACATAACCACATTGTTGTGCAAAAAGCATACACTTCCTTCTCAACGATTTTAGCTCATTAAATCTTTCTGAAGGACGGTTAATACTTGTGCAAATTACTGAAGGACGAAGACTTGTAGAAGGTGGAGTGACGATTGAAGAAATGATTTTTGGTCCAGTAGTTAAAGGCTTGGTGGGTGTTGTAGATATTTTTGAGCTCGATGTCGAAGAAGACCCTGAGCTTGATAATGAACAAGATGACCTCGAACTCGATGAAGATGAAGATAAAGAAGATCTTGACCTTGGTGATGAACAAGATGACCTCGAACTCGATGAAGATGAAGAAGAAGACCTTGACCTTGGTGATGGGGAAGATGGCGAAGACTTTGATGGAGAAGATGGCGAAGACTTTGATGGAGAAGATGGCGAAGACTTTGATGGAGAAGACTGCGAATACTTCGATGTAGAATCGTGCGGTAAGTCAGTCATCTTCTCTGGAAGAATTAAAGACAATAATAATGACTGGCGGAGTATATCTGAAGGGTCGAAGGATGATGTAGAAGGAGGCGATGATAAAACCTGGCGGAGTATAGACGGGGCAGAGGAAGTTGGTGCTGAAGAGGTAGTGGGTAAAACCAGCAGCGTTTTCTTCACGTTCAATTTTATCGGTTTGGTCTGTTTTCTGATATGCGCCATGATCCTGTGTGAGCAAGCACAAGCAGCAGAATGATTTTACCAGTGATGGGGAACTACTTCTATACCCAAGCCAGTTAAGCCCCACCCAAATGATTCTGACCTTGAGTAGGGGGGGGGGGTTGTAAGAAATAAATACATCTTCCACTATCTTACCAAACAAAAATTTTCTAAGTCCCGAAGTGGGTCAAGGTCATCTGAACATGTTGCCAAAACGGGGAATAGAGCAGTAAGTGATTCCCACTTGGACCACAAACTGCTCTATTCCCCGCTCTGTATTAGGGAAGTGAATTTTGAAGAAAGGTCACAGTTATAGGCAATAAACCTGATAACAGAACCTTTTATTAATTTATCCAAACAAAAGGAAGTTACAAATAGTTTGCAGGGAGTATTTGCAAAAGTTTCTCGAGGGTAAGATGGGTAATGTCAATCGGTTTTTCGTGCCATATTGACAAAGGTCGGTTTTCGTGCCATACCTTTTTGTAAGGGGTTAGGAAAAGGATGAGAAACATACTGATCAGTTAAAGTTAATTTTACAAAGACCAACCAAGGTCGGTTTTACAAAGGTCAACAGCATCCTGAAACCCAGTCGGACGTTGGTCAGTAACGGGCGCCAGGCAACTGTGAACCAACGTTTTGACCAAGGTTAGTTATAGCGTGTAAGAAAAGGACATACCAACCAAGGTCGGTTTTACAAAGGTCAACAACATCCTGAAACCCAGTCGGACGTTGGTCAGTAACGGGCGCCAGGCAACTGCGAACCAAAGTTTTGACCAAGATCAGTTTTAAAGCGTGAAAGAAAAGTACATATTTCATTAGTAAATAAAACACTTCAAAGACCAACACCACAAATAATTACAAACACCAACACTAACTACATTTTCTAGCAGCAAACTACAAGCTATAATCTAACAAACAAACTAACATGCATAACATACTAACATGCTAAGGTAGAATCTTTAGTATACAGGGGTACCACCTATATACTAAAGATGCTTTTACAGACAGCTAAGGCGAACAGCTAGCTAGGCTGTCAGCCTGAGACTGTGAGACCTCTGCGGTCAGCCCCCGCTTTTATAGCCGACGATCCGTGGTGGGAGGTAAAGGGAGGTAAGGGGGGGGAGGTTACACTATTGTTGCGACGTTATAAAGTGCACATTGATATATTCCAAGTTTGTTAACTGGGTCAAGGTCAAGTAAACTGTTTTGTAAAATAGCAAAGGATTTACCTTTTGCTATTTTACTTTTTAAGAAACGCAAGATAGCTCTAAGATCAAACAAGGGTCATAGTTATCCGTTTTACACAAAATTCATTGTACAATGTTTTGATAAAATGGAAAATTTCCATGTTGGAAGGTGATTGCCATATCATCAAAACACAATACACATCATTTCTGTGTAACGGTCTAAGCTCCATCTCTACTTTTAAGTTAATCCCTCGATACTCAAAAGCAAGGATAGTGAGAAATGCTTCTGACAAAGCAAGCTCAGAAGGAACAAGCCAAATGTTTTCAACTAAAGCTTCCATAGCGTTATGAAAATATTTATTCCGTTGTAGCGGTATATAAAACATTTCCCCCTCCAGTCTTTATTTTTAATACAACATTTTTGTGTCTACCTTGTCCGCATGAAATATCTCTAAGTCCACAACTAAATAAGAGGGTGTTCTTTTAGCTTTCTGGCCATGTAAAATGTTTTCTAAGTCGTGAAGTGGGTCAAGGTCACGTTAATAAATAAAAGCGTTAGGTGTTAAGCGAACATTTAATTGGGGATAGGCTATGGTTTAAAATATTCATCTTCCTATATGTGACCAGACGAAAGTTTTATAAGTCCTGTCAGTAGGTCAAGGTCATCTGAACTTGTTGCCAAAGCGGGGAATAGAGCACAAATTGGTGCTCTATTACCCGCTCTGTATTAGGGGACAGGGAATTACAAGCAATGATTTTAATAACGAAAAATAAAGAAAAAACCCAAAAAAAAGAAAGAATCACAACAGTTTCTCAGGCTAAGAAAGGTAATGTCAACCGGTTTACGCGCCGTATTGACACAAGGTCGGTTTGCGCACCATACCTTAGAGGGGTTAGGAAAGGGATGAGAAACATATTACATTACTTTGAAAAAATAAAGACTTTACCCACAAATATTTAAACAAATTGAACAGTTAAAGTTAAAGTTAATTTTTCAAAGATCAACCAAGGTCGGTTGTACAAAGGTCAACAGCAAACTGGAACCCAGTCGGACGTGGGTCAGTAACGGGCGCCAATCTACTGCGAACCCAAGTTTTGACCAAGGTAGAATTACAAGGACCGATTTTATATTTACAAGTTATTTTTCAAAGATCAACCAAGGTCGGTTGTACAAAGGTCAACAGCATACTGGAACCCAGTCGGACGTGGGTCAGTAACGGGCGCCAATCTACTGCGAACCCAAGTTTTGACCAAGGTAGAATTACAAGGACCGATTTTATATTTACAAGTTAAACCCCACGGATAAAAATAGGGACACTTTACCCAGTTTGGATCAATGTCCATAAGAAAAGGGAGCTGTAGGGAAGGTACATATTAGTAAATAAAACACTTCAAAAACCAACACCAAAACATTAATTACACACACTAACTACATTTAATAGCAAACTACAAGCGTTAATCTAACAATCTACCATGCATAACAAACTAACAAACACATGCAAGGGCGCGGATCTGTTAATTGCGCGTCGGGCCCAACGCACACTTAACAGACCTACGCTGCAGCAGAATGCAACCCAGTCGGACGTTGGTCCGTAAAGGGCGGCAAGCTACTGCGAAGAGACCGCGGACTGCTCCGCTTATAAAGGCGGCGGTCAGTGGTGGGAGGTGACTCCGCCCCGTGACGTCAGGGGGGGGTTACTCCGCCCCGTGACCTCGGGGGGGGGGACTCCGCCCCGTGACCTCGGGGGGGGGGTTTCCGCCCCGTGACCTCGGGGGGGGGGGGGTTGTGTCGTCATGGGGGGAAGGGGAACCGGATGTAGACCGGTCCTTAGCTTTCTACCCGTATATGGAAATGTCACGGTTACACTTGACGACTCGCTTTGCTCCGTCTGGTACCTCATTCCAGCTTCAACCTTTACCTGGAACGGTCAGCTCGCTCTCTGTTTTAATATGTCTTCTCCATTGACTGTTGAAAAACTTAGAAGGATTAAGGATTCTATGAAGAAGTCACCTCCAAAGACAAGTGGATTTAAAAGACCGTCGTCGTTCAAGTCAAGAATACAGAAAAGTTTTCAAAATCACCCGCTTTATTTCAAACAAGTTCCATCAGCTGCAAGACATCCGCCCGTCCAAGGTTCTTCAACGCCATCTTCAAATTTATCAACTGCACGACATCCTCCAGTCCAAGGTTCTTCAAGACCAATTTCACCATCACCATCACCAAACATATCACACAAGTCAGTATTGAGGAAGATAGAAAAAATGAAGACCTTGAAGGAAGACGAACTAATCACCCCAATTGACATTGTTAAAACAAAATTTAAATTTTTAAGGAAAAACTTCTCCTACACAGTGGTGTTTCAAAAGAGCAAATCAAAGTATTATCTTTCATCCGGCGACGTCCTATTCGAGGTCGATTTGGCGCAATCGATTCCGACACCCCCAGAAGTAGGCCACCGTCAGACTTTGACTTTGGTCAAAGAAGAAGGCAAAGTAAAGTGGATTGTTCAATAAAGCCCTTGTCCTACCCCCTCCCACAAAAGGTCCTTTTTAACAAAAGGACCGCCTAAGCATATCAAGTTAGGGACTTGGCCTGTGCATAGGCAGGAGACTGTTAGTCTTATGTTTGTGTGCAGCCCACTTTGTAAAAATTTCTAAGTCTCAAGGTCCTTGATCTTGACCTTGACCTTGAACATGACCCAAAAAAGGGGGGGTATCAAAATTGTGCAAAGTATGTCATGTGGGTACTCAAATTACGCGGATTGATCAGACGAACAAGTTGGCGTAAACAGAATTCAGATCCGACCAAGGGTATAGCGGTAATAGCTAAAAACAACTATTTCGAGGGTCTAACCTAAATAACTTCTTTATTTACGGTTTAAAATATATTAAGTGGGTACTCAAATTACGCGGATTGATCAGACGAACAAGTTGGTGCAAGCAGAATTCAGATCCGACAAAGGGTATAGCAGCAACAGCGAAAAAACAACTATTTTCAAGGACAAACCTAAATAACTTCTTTGTTTTTGGTTCAAAGTATAACATATGGGTACTTCAATTACGCGGCTTGACAAGACAAACAAGAAGGTGCAATCTAAATTTAAATCTAACCAACAGCATAGCATCCATTGCGTAAAAACGATGGTTTGAAGGACAAGGTAACGTTGTGGTGGGGGTTAGGTGCCTATCATACACGATAACGCTACATCATTATACTTCCAGCTCTTGACGGATGAACATCTACCTAGAGGGTCTGAAAAATGTCGCAGTTTTACAGGAACATGAGGAAGGTGACCTTCAGTAGTCCCCTTGACACTACATTCTACTTCCCTGACAATGAAGACAGAAGGTCTACACTTTTAGTGGACAATGAGCGGTTTCGTCGAAGAATAATCGAGGTTGAAACACTTTTAGCCAGTTGTTTGCTACGCAAAAAGAACCATATGAATACATGCACCGGTTTAGATCATAGTAGCTGTTATACTTATACAGCGTTGAAGCGCAAACATTATTGAAGTTTTTAGTTACGGAGGTAAGGTCTTGACAGTCTAAGAGCTAAACCCTAACTAACACATGTAAACTAGTTATTGTGCGATGTAAAACTTGGTGGGGAGACTGGTGTAGTGGGGGGACTGGTGTAGTGGGGGGACTACCATCTGCCGCACACTTGCCACCTGCCGCCTGCCACCTGCCACCAACCATCTGCCGTCCACCATCTGCTTCGTTCTACTACACTTTTACCCCCACCATTTTGTTTGATACCAGAACGCTAGCTAGCGAATAGTCAGTACACCTCCGGCTCTCGACCGGTGAACATCGAGCTCTCCAAGACGCTCTTCACAAAATAACAATATCATTTCACTCAAGATCTGATAGATGTTTCTATTTCATTGCCGTCAGGTATTATTTTCCACCTGACAGCAATGAAATGCAAACACCTATCAGAACATATAGGTGTCAAAAAAAAAAAACACAACATGGACTCTGCGCAGGAATCAAAGTATCTACCGTCTTTCATCAGAAAGCGAAGTGATGGCCGCAACTCATCCGGATCAACAACATCGATGACAACGAACAACGGGGAACTATTGTAAACATGAATTATTGTAAATAAAATAAATTAATATTTGTAATATGAATTATTATTGTAAATAAAATAAAGTAATATTTGTAATAGTACTACCTCGCACTCGTATCATTCGATTGCTTCATTCGATTGTTTCATTCGATATTTATTATCGATTAACTATCGAATCACAATCGATTTTACGAGTGCGAGGTAGATTTTTTTTAAAAACTTCCCCGTGACCTTGAACTTTGAACTTTACCTGATTACGTCACAAAACCGCCTACGTCACTGGCTCAGCCTCAGATGACGTCTTTCATGACGCAGCGCTTCCGGTCATGTGACCGGAAGCCATCAATCAAGTGAGCCAAAAGTCCCCTTTCCCTACTACTGGCTGAGGTAGGTTACATTCGTTCTTGATTTACCGTCGGTTCTGATATTGATTCAGGTTCAATGTGATCATTTATTTTACAGTATATCATTAAACGTCTCAGTTGTTACTCGTCGGTCTTGAAATGGTGATCTTGGTTCCTCAATTTCTTGGACTTGGTCTTGAAAGTCAGAATGATCTTGGACTTGGTCTTGAAAGTCAGAATGATCTTGGACTTGGTCTTGAAAGTCAGAATGATCTTGTACTGTCAGTTCTGGTATTGGGGCCAGATCCCTTATTGACACAGTCTTCTCTCTTCCATCTGGGAATCTGACATGTGCATAGCCAGGATTTGCTTGAATAAGTTGAACTTCTTCCACAAGTGAATCATACTTGCTCGACCTGTTGTGATTGCGGAGAAGCACTGGACCAGGTTGAGACAGCCAGATTGGAACTGAACCTCCATAATAAGATCTTCTAGGATGTTTAAACATTAATTCGTGAGGTGTTGCATTGATAGAGGTGCATAATAAAGATCTTATTGAGTGAAGCGCCTCAGACAGAACAGTTTCCCAATACTTTACAGGTAAATCCTGAGTTCTAAGAGCAAGTGAAACTGTTTTCCATATAGTTCCATTAAATCTTTCTACCTGGCCGTTTCCTCTAGGATTATATGCAGAAGAGTGACTTGATGCAATGCCATGAGTTTGTAGGAAATATCTTAGTTCTTCTGACATCAGTGATGTTCCTCGGTCGGAATGAATAAAAGAAGGCATTCCAAAAAGCGCAAAGAGTTCCCGAAGTTTTTGAATCACTGTAGCTGACGACTTGTCTCTACAGGGGAAAGCGAATGGGTAACGTGAGTATTCGTCAACTATTGTTAGGATATATTTGTTTTGAGTTGAACTTGGAATAGGGCCTTTAAAATCCATGTTTAATCGCTCAAAAGGCACAGTCGCTTTAATTAAGGTGCCTTGCCTTGGTATCTGTTAAACCTTGGCTTAAGTTCAGCACAAATTCGACATTGGGATATTGTGCGACGAATTTCCTCCAGTGAAAAGGGCAAGTTTTTAGTTCTAATCCAATGATAGAACCGTGTAACTCCTGGACGACACAGACTTCTGTGGATTTCATCTAAATTTGGTCGACCGCTGATAGATCCACACAATCTTGACATAGTATCTGCAACTCCATTTTCCTTACCAGGGCGGTATACAATATCATATTTAAAGCAAGACAATTCCAAACGCCAACGCTGTATTTTTTCATTTTTTACTTTTCCAAACCTCTTGTTGTCAAACATGAAGGAAACTGATCTTTGATCGGTAATGAGTTGGAATGGTCGGCCAATGAGGTAGTGTCTCCATTTCTTTAGAGATTCGACAATTGCTTGAGCTTCTTTTTCGATAGAGGAATGATTCTTTTCAGCCTTGGATAACGTTTTAGAGTAGAAGGCTACTGGACATCCTGCCTGTGAGAGTGTCGAGCCAACCGCGAACTCAGATGCATCGGTCTCCACAGTAAATGGTGCATCATCCTGAATAGGCGGTTTAGTAGCAGAGGCTATGTCATTTTTCAACTGTTGAAAAGAGTTTATTGCTGCTTTGGTTAGTGGAAAACCTTTAGTGGATGGAAGAGGCTGTATTTTTTCTGAGAAATTCTTTATGAAATCTGAGTAGTGAGCAAACATTCCTTGAGCTCGACGTAGTGATTGAACATCATGAGGAAGGGGCAGTTTAAGAAGAGGCTGAAGACGATCTGGATCAGGACGGATTTCATTGTTTGTGATAACATACCCCAGTAGATTAATCTTGTCTTGTGCAAATGAGCATTTGTCCATGTTTAATGTTAAATTGTACTTCTTAGCTGCGTCAAAAAACCTTTTCAAGTTATTATCATGGTCATTCTTATCCCTTCCTCCAATAGTCACATCGTCCAAGTAAGCCATAGTACACTCAAGTCCTTCTCCTTGTATTATAGAGTCAATTTTTCGTTGGAAACAGGAGACACCATTCGTAACTTCGAAAAGTATTCTACAAAATTGATAAAGACGCCCGCAAGCCTCAAAAGCAGTATAAAATCGCTCTTCGTTCTCAATGGGTATTTGATGGTAAGCACTCTTGAGGTCTATTGTGCTAAAGATGTTGTACTTGGAAACCTTACTAACAACATCCTCAACCCTAGGTAGTGGGTAAGCGCCAAGTTGGGTGAATCGATTAATCGTCTGTGAGTAATCTATGCACATACGTTTCTTCTTTGTTTCACCTTTAACCACTAGTACCTGGGCTCGCCAAGGTGAAGAGCTTGGCTCAATGACACCTTCTTTCAGTAGTCGGTCAGTTTCTTCTCTTATGAACATGGAGTCTTCTTCTGAGTAACGTCGTGATTTTACAGCGATAGGTCTACAGTCGAGTGTCAGATTTGAAAACAAGCGGACTGGTGCAACTTTAGCTGCTGAAAGCCCACACACTTTCAGTGGTGGTTTCTTACCCCCAAATGAAACTTCAACACTTGAATGTTCTTTGAAAATATCATGCCCCAAAACAACATCAGCACATAACCCATCTAGAACAAGAATTTTAGTTTTGTGGTATATATGGCCCTGAATTGTCATATCAACTAGACAAAATCCTGCAGTGATGGGCTGATAAGAAGTGGATGCCATTGCAACACTTACGTTTGATGGGAAAATTGTTATCCCTCTCTTTTCTACAAGTGTTTTACTAATAAATGTTTCCGAACTGCCAGTATCGACTAGTGCATCAGTTTTAATTCCATTAACTTCTTTTATTATGGTCAATTTAGATAAAGATTTAGGAGAAGCTGCACAAGAAGCTGATTTTTTACTTGGAGACTTTTGAAAGTTTAATTTTGTATAAGATAATGATTTATTTCCTGATCTACAAACCTTCATAAAATGTCCCTTTTTACCACAAGTATGGCAGCACGTATTGGATGCTGGACACTCGATCCGAGTATGCTCTTTACTAGAACCACAGAAATAGCATTTCCAGGACGTAGCAGATATCACGGTTTCCTCGCCATTATTTGAGGAATGATCACTCCTGGCTGATTCTGGGTCAGTAGTTTATGAATATTGTATACAATTTAATACAGAATGTTGCTTAGTATAGGATTCTGATTGATAATGAGCTAATTCCAAAACTCGAGCTTTATCAAAAGCCTCATTCAAAGATAATGATTTATTTTCTAAAAGTCTTTGCCGAATTATAGGAGAGAGTAAGCCCCGAATAAACGCATCACGAATGTAATCGTTTTTATTTTGTTCAGCAGTTACTTGAGAAAAATTACAAGAGAAAAATTACAAGGTTTGCTTAAATCTTTTAAAGCTTGTAAGTACTGGTCCACTGACTCTCCCGAATTCTGACAGCGCGTGGCTAGAAGATGTCTAGAATATATTTAATTTTTTGGTCGGACATAGAGTTCTTTTAGTGTGATAATAGCTTCATCAAATGTTGTAGCCCCAGAAATGTATTTGTAGACAGACGGACTGACATGATTAATAAGTAAACAAAGTTTTACCTTCTCATTTGTTGAATGGGAATCACATTCCTCCAAAAAGTTTGTAAACGTCTGATGCCAATGCAACCATTGTTCTTCTGCACAATCATGTTCAGGATCTATATCAAATCTGTCTGGTTTGAGGTGTTTGTCCATGACTTGTTAGAGAGTTTATTAAATTGTAATGAAAATAAAGACACATAAGCAAATTACCTAAAGATAGGTTTTAATAAACTCTGAAGTCAGCCAAATTACAAGATAAACAAAAACAAATACAAAGTTATACAGGTGATGGATAATTTAGCTATTTACAGTACTTTTTAAAACATGTGGTATGTAAATATCATATCAATTATATAAATCATATTGGTACACTGAGTATTGAAGGTTAACACAAAAATCATTATAATAACCATGAACATAATAAAAATAAAACTTTTGATTTTTCTTTTATAAACGACGACAATAGGAATAAAGGGTTATATTTACTGATTGCATTATGTTATTACCCTCCTTAACTCTGCTACTACTTGTTATGGCTCTGTAACCACTTATTATGTTTTTAATAACCTAATTGCTATTTTACTCAGTTTGTCTGTCAAACTTAAAACTCAATTTATTTCAATTTCATTAATTTGTCAATTACAGTTTAACAGAGCGAGTGTTGCTGGGCCCAAAAACACTCCTGGATCTCTGATTTAGTTGTGGGTTGCTTGAATGAAAAACTGATTGCAAGAAACTATTTTATTTAAACCTAAAAACATTACAGTTTATGCATGTCTTAATTAGAGCCAGAAAAGAGTATTATTTATCTATCTGAAATGTATCACCTCAGAGGTTATGGCTTTGGTTGATTTCTGGCCTTTTTACTTTTATATTTTTTTTGTATTTTATATTTTAAATAATTAAATGCAGTTCTCAAGTGACAGTATTACATTGTGGTAATCAGGAAAACCTAGTTAATCAATTGGTGGTTTGTAAAACAAGCGAGTGGTCGGGAATAAATAATAATATTCTAATCCTCCTAACTAATCCTCCTGACCTCCGACACACTCTATCCTCCTATATCATTCTACCACCAAATAAAATTACACATTTGAACGATTCATGACTAACTAAATTTAATATGCTTGTGGATCCTAATTTGAGCTCTGAACTGCAAATTAATTTACTTTATACTCTTTTTTTTAAATCAACCAAATAGTAACACTCTGTTGTATAAGTATTGAATTTCATAGAATTTTGGATTCTACTCAATTTCCAGCTCTCACAATTATTTAAGATTTGAGACAATATTATTAAATTTAAATATCTTTCAAAAGTATTCTTGCTATAGGCTAATATAAATTAATTTTTGTACAGCAGTTACATTTCAAATTATATTACAATAAATAGAAAGTTGTGTTAACAAATCTGTGAATATAAAATTACATCAAATAAATTAACAGTGATAAATGAATTCAAACTTAACAATTATTAAACATTGATCAGTGTCAACCATGACATGTGCTCTGACGAAATATGACCAACAATGTAGAATAAATAAATCTTACTTACATGACCATTGCAGAATATTATATACGCACACAATATAAATACACTGTAACACAATAATGCACTAAATTCTAATAATACCAGTTGTTTAATTAATATTTATCCCTAAAAACGACAAGAATGGCAGTGTTTAAACCTGCTCTTAGCACGTGTAAATTTTGAAAAGTTTGATAAATTAATTAATTTGAATGCGAGATTGTACCACAAATTTCGGCCTTTTCTTTAAAATAATTCGCGAAATAGAAAACGTATGGGGTGCACCCCGTTAACAAATCGACGAACTTTTAGAATTGGCAAAGAAACGCGGTATTAATTTAGAACAAAGTTTAGATGCTGTTACGCCGAATTGTTCCGAGCTAAGAGAGCGAGTAGCCGTGGTCGATCAGTTTTATGAGCGAGGCGGGTCACGTGACTGCATTGTTGTTAGGTTCTTGTGTGCACGGTAGTGTCTTCTAGACGTTTCTGATATGGCGGCAAGTTTGAGTTTGAACTTGTAACAGTTATGATTTATGATGAAGCTCTTAAACCCTAGCTTATTTAATTTATGATATTGTCACCCAAAAATAGATAAAATGATGTAATATTACGTTGTAAATGCAAGTAATTTAACTGCAGATAATTTAATCTTAGGTATAATGTAGTTAAACTTAAGAATAATTTTTGTATAACGTATGATAAAACAAGTTGTTATTATATTAACCCCAGAGGTATAAAGGTTCTACGGTTGAGTACGTTTTTATTCAGCAAGGAACCAGTTCATTTTAAAATTGTAGTCTAAACATTGAATACCAACGTTGTAATCTTAAATATTTTAAAATTACTGACAGAATACATATTATACGAAGACTACCAGTATATTCCAAGAAAAGGATATATATATACAGAAGCAGTTTTCAATCAAATTTATAATTATATAAAAGTCTTGTCAAAAATATTGCAATAAATGGCACTAATCTCATATATTATTATTTCTCTAACCTGTTTTTCTGTCAGTCTGCAAGATATTCCTTATTACTTTATCAAACTCCATGGTTTACCTCTCATTTTAAAGCTTATAGTGCCGGCTATTGACGCAAAATAGACCCACAGTCTAAAAAAGTACCGCTTCTCAGAAATTTGAATAATGGGAAAGATAAATAAAGGTAATAGTTTGTTTTGACACCAGCGAAAATGTAAAAAAAAGAAAAACTGATCAGCTGACAATATTTTGTTCGCAGTGCGGAATTCCTCAAGGGTCGACTAGTTATCTAATAAAATACCAAAACGTAGTGCCTCCTGTATACAGTTTCTTTTCCTCAGCTATAAGAAGAAAAAAACACGTTTAGTTTAAGAAAATTCACTTGCGTAATTTACGTGTTACAAGCAATCAGCATTGGATATTAAATCACCACCACTCCTGTACAATACCTGTGGGACACATATGCTACTGTGATCGTGCCTTTACTGCTGCTATGACACTGATGTAGTTACCAGGACATCTGCCAGTGACGTCATGGATTCTGAGGCATAACCCGTTGGCTGATATATAAAAGTTATTGTTTTTAAATTTCCTCTAAAGATAAACACTGTTGTTTCTGTAAGCAAACATATTTCAGGTAATCCTCACATATAAAAGACAAAGTCCTCACTCACAGACTCACTTACTCACGAATTCTCTTACTGCCCATTTACCTAAAGAGTTAATATTTTGTACACTAATTCTTTAGGTATAAAATAGGAAAACTAAAATTTTGTTCATCCTGATATGACCTTAGGGCTTCACCAGAGATCCTGACAAAGTTCACATATATTCCTTATGGACATTCATATTTGTTTAAGCTGATGAAAATACCAACTGCTGATCTTGATTTGTATTAGTTCCACGGGATAACCACAGAATGCAGCACACACAACTGTCATAATTTGTAAATCATTTGCGGGGCGAAGCCTGCGGGTATAATTTGATTTTAGAGGTCGGGGCCTCTTTTTCATATAATTATCGTCCATGTGGGCGTTGGGTTTGTGCGTGGAATGTACCAAACAGAGAATGAGATGAGATGCTACACTAATAGCTAGACAGAAATAATTTGATGAACGAAGTGAATCACTGTATTGATGAAGAAGTTTCAGTGGCCGTGTGTGTGTGTGTGTGTGTGTGTGTGTGTGTGTGTGTGTGGGTGGGTGTGTTATCGAAATACTAAATAACTGTAAAACATTTCTTAATGACATTTTGAAGGAGTCATTTGGGATACCAAAGGGATGTTTTAAAACAGCATTTGTATTTTATTTTGGATTATTAATAATTATTAAAACTAATTATAATGTTTGATATTCAGTAGTTGAATTGGTTTTCGTAGTAAGCTATTGACTATGGTTGTCTTTAAAATGTCAGCTGGGATTTATCTGTGTTTCACTTGAGGGATTTTTATCCCATATATGGGATATTTTGACTGCTTGTGGGATAAAATGGGATTGTGGGATAAAGTGGGATTTTTTTGAAATCGGCATTACGTCTGCTAGTTTGCTTACAACTTACGACCAGAGCACCTTAGCAGTAGCACTTCTAGTGAATTTTCTCGCCGTACTGGCAGTTGCGGGGTTTCCCCTTTTTTAACCTCGCAGTCCGCACCTATTATGATTTTATAAACGTCACAGAACGAACACTGAATCATGTCAATTTCGCTGGCCGAGCCATGTTGGAATTAACAAGCAAACTATTTGCCATTATTTAGTACCTACTTCGTACTCTTTAGTACTACCATTAAAAATATTAGTACCTCTCACGTAAATAAATTATTTAATTTAGTTAATTCACCGTATCATTTAACCTATGGTCGCATTGCTCAAAATCCTTTGAGGTACTAAAATGTAAAATACCTATAGGTAATTAGTAGATCTAAATAAACTCTATCTAACGGTATAAATATTGTACTAATACATTATTCAATAATCATATAATATTTAACATTAATTGTGTTGCAATGTTTAACAAATCAGTGGGAAAGTGTGGGATATGACGAGGGATACTATAAGGGAGAGGCTGGGATAAAGTGGGATATTTTGTATCAGTGCGTGGCATATTTTTACCGTAGAGTGGAAACACTGCATATTTGTTTATAAATCACTCAAATTTAAACATTACAACTATGGATTTGGTTATGTTTTGTTCCATCAATTTTTTTTATTTTGAAATAGTTTAAAATGTGAGTGTTATGTAAATTAATAGTGTTTTGTCGTGTTTAAAACAATGCTTGTAACTATTTAGATTTATTATCAGTTTATTTTTTACTGGAAAACTTCGATGTAAAAGCTAAGTGTTTGGACTAGTGATGATAAATTAATACAATAGGTTTTGGAATTTTTGAATTACTGGACAGTATAACTCTGTAACACGACTGACTGTGATTGATAATCAAGCGTGTTGTAGACCTATAGTAGTTTCTTTACATTGTGAACAAATTACTTGATGGCAGACTTACTAAACTATCATACGTGCAAACTATCTTTATTACATGTAATGTACCAAATAAGCCTCACTGTCACCTAATGACATGGGATTAAAGTTTTGTAATCTACCGGTCAGTAAAATAGTCTGGTTACAGTTTATATTTGTTTGCACTTTCTGTGGTTAATATTGATTTTCATAAACAATCAAGATGTCCAAAACTCTGTAATCCCAACCGTCTACATTGTTCAACTAATTACGATGTAGACAGATTGCCCTCCTGAAAAATTGTCATTAATGTAGATGTTGGATTTTGCTTTTAAATCTCTCGTGCTGCGATTTCAGTAGCTTGTGTATTTATTCAAACTAACATATATTAATGATGTAAACATTTTTAAATTTAAGGTATGAATTTTATAAGATACTGTTATATAAATAAATCATTGAATACCTTTTTTTACATTAAATGGGTTTAAAACAAGTATATTTCTGTATGATTAACCCCCTGATTTTGGAGCTGGAAATTAATAGGTCTAATAATAATTGGCAACTTTTCCCTCAGGTTATATATTTAAAACTCGTCGAAAACCATCCGGTGCCAAAAATATATTAGTCATTGGCCGAGTCATAAAAAATCGTGAACAGGAGCTAGAACCTGTGACCAAATAAACGCAATCAGTTTAATCTAATTTGCTAGGTACACACAGTGGTTTTAAGAGGTTAATTGCTCCACCTCACACTCCAGGATTAGATGGAAACGTATTCCGCATAATCTCTATTCATTGTTGCTAGATTAGGAAACCCCAGCATAGCTGTTATAGGCACGTTTTCCACGAGCGGGAATTTTGTGCAGGTTACCAGAAGGTTAGGATATAGCAGGAAAGGAAAGGGTGGGATGGGACAGGCAGCCAAATTGGCCTTTCAGCGTACCAACTCCCGTGCCTTGTGACAGCTGTGATCAGGCTCAATGTGGACCCGCTCTGCCCTCCAATTGGCCAACTCAACGGGTGGGGTATATTGTATGGATGGGGTACAACAGCCAGGGGCCATACATTCTCAGGTTGGGGACCAACCCCTGAGTTTCCGCCCCGAGCCGCTGCAAGTGGAGGGACCAAAGGTGAAAGGGAAGTTTGTCATAATGGACATCCAAAAAACTTCATATGTAATGACAATTTCATTTGCTGTACCCAATGTCAGCATCCAAACTGGTATAGACCAGTTTTAAGGTTGTCCTAGGACGAATATTCTCTATTGGTCAATGCTAACACACCAAGTTTTAATAAAATTAATCAGTATACAAGAGATATATGTTTTTTATTTCTTATAAGAATAACATCGGACAATATACTTAGTTTACTGCTGAATGGAAATTGAAATATTCTCCACAACCGTTAGCCGAATAGCCTACTAACGAAATACTAATTTAACCGTGTGTGGATTGGAGTACTAATTTTTCATCTTTTAGAGCTTTTTATGGTAATGAGATAAAACTGTTGAAACCTGCTAAAAATATTTAAAGTTAATGGTACTACGAAAGGTAAAAAAACTAAAGTTTGGGATCTCTTAAGCCCTGTAATTTCTGAACCTAAATTTTTCTAAAAAATCAGGTGGTATATTTTATTAGAAACCTAATATAAACCACCAAATAACAAATCCAAAGATTTCGAAAGCGGCTACTCAAAACTGCTCTAGACCTATATACTACGTTGTTGGGTACCAAAATATTATGGATACCTCTTTGTTCTTCCCTCAGGGCTCTGCCTTTACTATCACTCCCAACTTTTCTTTTAACCCCGACCTTAGAGCTCCGCCTCGCTGGCTTTAAAAGTTGCCTTGTTAAATTTATGGAGGAAAGATGATCCTTGGGTAAGCGTTCGGGAATTCGGGCCAGCGTTCGGGTTGAGTACTACTAGCTGGTCAGACAGACATTATTCTGTACTAATGTCACTGAATTTGTTTTATGTCAAAGATTCTCGTTATTTTTCAAGATGAGCTCGTTAGCTACGCTCACTTGCCTATGTTTATATAGAGCTTGCTTCGGTATTGAAAATGAGTTGCTATTCAAATAGATTTTGTATTTCTATAATAAACATATGTTTATATGCTTTTCAAGTATGTTTAGATATCATCCTTATAACAGCTGTTTGATGAAACTAAATAACTAACATACAATCCCGACTTTGTTTTATGTATTTAGATAATGAAAATCACTTAATAATATCTTGCCATGACAACGTTAATATACACTAGGCAGCAATACGGATTTTAGCAATTTGAAATTTAAGTAATTGCACAACGCCATCTGTAGAGCCTGATATAAGCGTAGGTTATATTATATAAAGCAAACAGGAAAGTTGGCCGGGCTGGTAAGGGCCCGCACTTGCATTTAGGGTGTAGACCAGAGCCTTTACAGACCTAAATTCAGCCCTGGCCGTCTGTATGCAGAACTTCAAACATGCTAGAATCCAGAATCATTGTCCCTGTCTCGTGTACATTCTATGTGCCTAAGAGTAAAAATATGTTATAGTCAATCAATACAAATGCTGAATTATTTTGACTCAATCCTATCCTACACTATAATATGAGTAAGGTTTGCATGCTCGCTTGCTTGGTTGATTGCTTGCAACTCTTATCTCAAAAACGGCTCCAACGATTTTCTTGAAAAATAACTGATGTGTCCTTCCAACTACTTGTGTTGTAAAACCTGATATCTGGGTTAAAAATAAGTTCTAGACATGTCCCATCCCCAAAAAAATCAAATAATGTAAAACGCCGCTATGGAAAATTGAAAAAATCACATTGGGCTTTTGGAGATTAAAATAAAAGCAAAAGAGTCATAACAGCTGTTCAAAATCTTTCAGAGAACTCTCAAATTTATACTTATATAGTTTAAGTACTACCTGGGGCTGAGCTTTGCTAGGGAAAGGTCAACCTTGTTTATGACTTGGAGTTGTTTTCAACATCTACCCTACTAACGAGCATTTTTGAGGTCACAACAGTTGTTATTATAATGCACCTTTGAGTCATTCTGGATATGACCACTCTACATGTAATCTTCATTCAAAGGATTTATTATCTGATTTTATGGAACCACATGGAACTCATGTTGTTTATGATTATTAACATGTGGTTTCCTGAGAGCAGAGATTAAAAGATTTGAGATAGATTACATATATAGAGTAGTAAAATAAATCAAAGGGATATTGAGCTATAAATAACAACTGGAGTGACCTTAACAACGTAGAAAAGAGGCAAATGAGTTATACAAATCTGATTATCAGTAGGGGAAGTGGTGAAATATGCTCCAAGTCATCTAAACAAACTGACTGGCCTTACCCCGAGCAAAGTTTGGCCCCCAGGTATCATATACTCTAATATGAATAAGGTTTGCTTGTATGTTTGCTTGCTTACGACACTGATCTCAAAAACGGCTCCAACGATTTCCTTCAAAATGTTTAAAATAACTAATTTCTGGGATAAAAATAAGTTCTAGACAGGCCTCATTCCCAGGAAATATCAAATAATGTAAAAAAACTAAAATGATAGGTTAAAAAAATTAACATTGGGCTTATGGAGTTTTAAATCAACACAAAAGAATTTTATCAGCTGTTCATAATCAACCAGGGAACTGTCAATGTAATATTCATGTTTTTTTAAGATTATTAACATGTGGTTTCCTGATTCCTGTGAACAGAGATTAAAATATTTGAGTGAAGATTATATATATATAGAGTAGTAAAATAAATGAAAGGGACATTGATCTATAAATAACAACTGGAGGAACCTTAAAAATGTAGAAAAGAGGCAAATGAGTTATACAAATCTGATTATCAGCAGGGGAAAGTGATGAAATATTACTCCAAGTCATCTAAACTAACTGACTGGCCCTCCCCCGAGCAAAGCTGGGCCCCCCAGGTACTGTCGTGTTAAAAAGGATATGAGAAGGGTGTTACCAATCCAGTAGTCAGTAGTATTTTTTATTTACATTAGTCCTAAATTATCTGTTCTTGCCGTTGTGGAGTTAAAACTGATATGGGAATGGTGTTACCATTCCATTAGTAAAATGTTTGGTTTATTAATTATCTGTTCTTGCTGTTGTGGAGTTAAAACGGATAACAGAAGAGTGTTACCAATCCAGTACCTGCCTACATATCTTTAAAAATTCAGTCTTCGTTCATCCTCTTACGGGAAGAATGAGCGTACACCTAGTACAATTGATTAGCCAGGACTGGGATTTGAACCAAGTCATTGCTACTGCTATGGATCTGAAGAGACGCCTCCACTATCACGACAGCGTCATGTTTGTCATCTACTGCTTAGAAATAAAAGTATTATCGTTTAAGTTTTATATTATAAACTAGCTTGACACCGTTGAAATAAGGTTATACTTTTACAAAACTAAAATATGTAATTATATTGCTTTGTATTTAGCAAGTTAAAAAGTGTATATTATCATCTAAGCTAATAGTTATCGTTAAGTTGGGAACATCATTTTGTAGCTCTTTCAGGGATAACAAGAGTTTTAATATTCAATTCTTCCACGCAGAGAATAAATGTTAGTCCTGTACACAAGGGACAAGCGGTGTTTAAGTGTTTACGTACGAGTACATAAATGTTAAAAAGCACTTACGGTTCCAACTGAATTTATTGTAATTTGCTTCATCTTTTCAATACGTAAACAGGACTCACAGTCTGTATACAAGAGATATTCAACCTATATACGGTGTTTAATGTTTTGGTTATGTATACATATATTATTTTGGACAGTTATCCCCTAGATTTTTAGAAACAGATGATTTTAAAATAAACATGCCACTATGTACACATTTTTTTGAATATGTTTGGCCTCTTTGGCTAAGTAGGAAAAGGAATAGCAACTCTTTGAAAAGGAAATCTTAATTTGAATGTGTTTTTAATTTTTTGTATTTAAAAAGTATAAGAACTACTAAACAATAATGAGTTTTGTTTTTGGTTAGAAGGTATAAATTACTTTCAGTGTGTATATATTGGTGTACTGACCCTTAAATCTATACAGAATACCTCCATACCTTAGTAATGTGTAAAACAAAGTTATCAAGTATAATAATTAATAGGAACTTTCATGATCTTAAATGTCATAAGCATTAATGCATTAATGTAGCATGTTAACGTAATAGTACTAAAAATTACATTTTCGCTTGGTCTCAGAATTACTTTTCTAACAATTCAAAGGTTAAAACATGGTTTTCGATTAATTCTATGCAATCCAATAAATTGGATTACGATCGCTTCGGGAAGTTCCCTTTTTCAGATCTCAGACTTTGATATGAGTGAAGATTGATTGTAAAATCCCTGGATTTTAAATACTCTTTTCAATTGAACACTTTGAGAACTAATAAAGAGATATTCACGAAATAGTCTATAAAATAAATAACACAATAACACCATGTACAATGATTAACTGCAACCAGAAACAGCAAAGTAACTTTAGAGGTTTGTTCAGGTCATGTAGGATGTATATTCACAGCCGCTCCTCCCACTCTACCACCCCAATCTGTGGTCCATTGATCAGAGCATAGATGAAAACTGATGTTATTTCTAGGCTTACCTTAACAATCCAAAAAGTTTAAATCCAAATTGATTTCAGGTCCGTAGATTCATCATCAGCGGATGTATAGGAAACCAAGTGTTTTAAAAGTTATCATCCTTGACTGGATTTCGTCTAGATTTCACACATACACATAATAGATAAACACAATTTTAGACAATGAATAGACATTTAGACACGTTTTATGGGGGCTCTCAATCTAACCTCAAATTTGTCTTGTTGATGGCTTGATATCACAAGGTCGACAACATGATAAGAGTTGTTCCTTTATCCTTTCCTTATCATCTTGTCGACCTCCTGATATCAAGCCATCAACAAGACAAGTTTGAGGTTAGGTTGGGAGCTCCCATAAAATAGGTCTAAATGTCTATTCAGTGTCTAAAATTGTGTTTACCTATTACGTGTGAAATCTAGATGAAATCCAGTCAAGGATGATAACTTTAAAAAACTCGGTTTCCTATACATCCACTGATGATGAGTCTATGGACCTGAAATCACTTTGGATTCAAACTTTTTGGATTGTTAAGGTAAGCCTAGATATAATATAAATAAACAATCCAGAGGCTGCATATACTATGAAAACTGATGGACTGTACATATGTAGATAACCTGTCTTTAAAAATATATAGTAAGTTGATACAATTAAATATAATTATGACTTTATTCTACCTCATTATTTTTATCGAAACAATCTCATATGATAATTATATTTAGATTTGATATAAATTGTACATAGGGTGTTTTTTTTGACACAACCCAATTTAAAAGTTCTAATCAATAAAAGTTGAAAAGTTGGTATTCCTTACTTTCTTTACTTAATTCTCTATTAGCTGGGGGTTTGCCTTAATCGTTGTATGGTAGTTTGTTTTATTTGCTATTATTTTAAGTGTATTAAATTAAAAGTACTAAACATGGTTTTTAAAATTTGCTAAATAGAACGGACTGTCGCATAACCCTTTTGAGTGCTGAGCTTGTAAAGGGAGTGGTTAAATCTCCGTATTTTTATGCATGTAATTTATCTTGTACGTACCCCTTGATTTCAAAATTATGAAAAACTTGCTTCCAGTGGACACATACACACACAGTATGGATGGGTAAAAATGAGCAAAACACCAGATCAGATGTCACTTACAAAGAACTTACCCATCTCATCAGCTTGGACCCATACCATCCAACGTTTACTTAACTTCCGCGCCCCCCTTCAACTCTTCCACAGGTAGGTGAACTATCCATACAAAAACCACTGACTGAGACAGGATTCAAATCCTCAATCCCAGTGTTAACCCCGGCCGGGGGGATAATGGCTTAGACCACACAGCCACTGATCAGACTAGCAGCTGTATCAGACCGAGTGGTATAGCCTTAGGCTGAGGACAGAGCTTGACACGGTATAATTGATTATGTTATTATTGATCAGCAATTAAACATGTTTTTAGGTGGCAGATTAAAAAGACGATATATTGGCCTTTAGCATTCAAAGGGTTAAATGCCTAAGGTTTGACCAGTTTGAGCAACTAGTCGAAAATTAATATTTGTTTATTAATTAATGCATTTGCTGCGGGTGTCCTGGAATCATAAAATTTATCAACATTGAAACATATCAGATTTTCATGTTTAAAAATGTCAAACGCAGCGAAGGTTTTATATAGTGTTATATATGGCAAGTGTCAAAAGAAAAATAATAGTAATGTAAAATATTTGCATTTTTTACTTCCAAATTGTGTGTTGCCTTCCCTGTATTAAACTTTAAAAAAAGTTAGTATAAAAAATCAAAATCAGAATTTTTTTAATCAGTAGTGTGTTGTGATCGTGATAGTTATGAAAGGAATTGGAGGAACCAAACTTTCAACAAAAAATATTAAACTAGAACGAATTATCTTTTTCCCCAATACAATGTGGTGAACAATGGACTGATTAGGACGTCAGTGGTCAGTGCGTCAGAGGCCGTGAGAATTACAAATCTCAAGGCCCAAAGGTCAACCGAACTTCTCAGACTGCTTTGTTTGTGATAACGGCCTCACTGATAAGCCATTACAGCACTGTCCCCTCCCACCAGTGGCCCTTCTGTATCTATTACTCCAGTTCCAAAAACCTTAGATAACCTAAGAACATACCCTAGTGCAAACATGTTCGTCCAATACAATTGCATTTATGGTTTTATTTTCTGGTTAAATTTAGATTCTGGCAAGATAATCCCAATGGTGACATGTGATAAATAAATAGATTTAAATTAACTGTAGTTGAAACCAATTTGAAAAATTCAGTTTTTTATGAGTGACTGCAATAAGTACTAGAGCACAGCGTAAGTAGCTTAATTTGACTTATCAATTTGTATTTTGTAATTAATTTAAATAAAATAATAAGAACATATTTGCTGATTTATTTATTTTAAAATGTTATTTATTTTAATTACTACATTCAAAACTACTAAACTCTCTCCCCAATCGATAATAATTCATTTAAATAACTTACTTTTAATATTTTATTTATTAAAATCAATATACCATGCTTGAAAATTTTTTTGATAGTAAAATTTGTGAAATAGCACTTTTTTGTTAGGTATCACAAAGTAAATGGTGATAGCTCTTTCCATTCAGCTCTCTGAGACAAAGTTGGGTTATAAACTAAGCGATGTGAAGCAATAATGATGTTGGCCAAGCTACTGAAGTAGTTAACCTGGTTAACCTGGTTCTGGTGTGGTTTGCACCAGATGAACGAACTTTCCTCTATTTATGAAACAACATCAAAGTCTGACAGATTAAATATGACTACTTTTGTATATTAAAGTACCAAATTATATCTCTATATTCTATGAAAATATATAAAAAATAATTTGTATCAATATTAATTCAACCAGATACGTCAAAAAATAAACCAATATTTTTCAGAAAATCCTTTATGTGTACTTTATCATATAACTTCAACCAAATATAAAAGACGAAGGCAGCAAAATATTTCATTCATCTCTTTCTAATTTTGCATACATTTTTATAATTTTATTTGCAATAACTGATTATTATTATTAGCGAATTTCCCCTACAGGGAAGAAGCTATTACCGTAGTCGGCATGGTAAAAATTAGGCCCAGGACCATGATAACTTTTTGTTTTGAGGTCCCCAGATGCCAAAAACACCATCCGTTCAAAACCGTATAATATACCTATATATCTATGTGTCCGTGGATGCGATAACTCTTGTAAAAATGGTCTGATTTTGATGAAATTTGGTACAAACATGTAAAGGAACAGTTATGACTTTTAGTTTGAAAACCAGCCAGATCCCTTCATCCAAAGGGGTATTTTGGAGGGGTTTTGTACCCAAAAAATGGGTATTTTGAGTTTTTACATATAATATTTGAATAAATCAAATTTTACTTTTTACCAATGAATTCAGCTTGAAAAAAATTTGGTATTTTGATCATTCCTCTACGTCAATTGGTTACAGGGATATTGAAAGTGCTAAACACAATACGTTTTCCAATGTTATTCTTATGGAGAATAAGAAATATTGTATATCTCGCTTTTTATTTATCAACTTATCCTGATGGAACTTGGTATATCTTCATATCGTTGTGGTCTATTGATATTTGCACAAAAACCAATTTTTGCCGATAGTTCCCGTAGCAGCAAACCTGCGTACTTAGCCCCATGTTATTCTTATGTATATTAATAAAACGTGGTATGTGGCTTTACCTAGTTGAGTTATATTGTTATTTGTATTAAAACCCATTTTTTGTGTTCCTTGTTTCAGCAAAATTGCATACTCAGCCGCCATGTTATTCTTATGTAGAATAATTAAAATGTTATAAATCGTTTATTTATGAATGTACATTGATGAAACTTGGTATGTGGCTTTATGTGATATTAATATACATATATATGCATTGGAAATTCGCTGAGTACGCAGGTTTGCTGCTTTGGGGGTATTATTATATAGTTAGCAGATAAACATAAAAACAATGTAATTGTATTTTTACCAAGATTCAATATTCAAGATCTTTATTTTGTCTTTAAACATACATAATAAAAAGAAATTGACATACTATATAAAAAGACACATTAAAAAGGCATTGTCGTACTTATAATTTCAATATTCAAATTGTTTATACAAATCTAGGTACACAGATATTTTACTTTTTCACCTACTAAAATCTAAAAATCAATATACTGTAACAATAAAACAATAAAATTATTTATAAGTTCAAAATTAAAAAATATATATTTATTGGAAGGAGCTTTAGCAATGTTATAATCTAATGAAGTTAAATTCATCAATATAACAAGATATAATTATAATAAACTAGCTGACGTACCCGTTCTTCGCACAGGGGTTTTCTTTACCCGTTCTTTAGTCAATGCAATTTGTATTTTAGTTAGCTTGAAACAGCTGTTGTTGCTTCTGCTCTTTAAGCTGTCAAATGGAAATGTCCTCAGCTGTTTGCATTACAGTTTCTAAATGTTTAATTCTTCTGAAATGTAAACATTGAATCTTAGGACGTTCACGGGGCGTAGCCCGAGGGGATTTTAAGGAAGTGAATAGGCCTATGTATTGCATGGGATCAAGATCCCATGTGTGTGCTTTGTGTGAAGTTTCAGCCCAGTTGGTTCAGTAGTTTTTTAGTTCACCCGGAACATCAGACAGACAGAAACCACCTCTTCTTTATAATATTATAGATAACATCAATAAAGTTGTCTGAAGTATTAAATCACTACAGTAGTATCACAGGACATGTACTGGCTTATTGACTAAAAGGCTTTACCAAGTACTTAGGACAAATTTGAATTTATTTAACCCTACTTACTATGATTTAATTGGTAATTTATTAAACAGCTTAATTTCCATAGAAAAAATGGCTTCTGTTTGTTTTTTCCAATCTTACTCTTATAATACTGATTTTTCCACTATTTCTAGTGTTATGGCCATGAACATTCTTTGTAACTGATAATCACTCGTGAAGATTTTGTTTTTACGCTAGTCAAACAAAAACAAACTTTCAAAATATCAAGGCTGTAACACAACCTTCAACACAACATTTCAACTTCTGTAACAAGTAAGTGACTCTAGATATTTGTTTACATATTATTTGAACATTAGAGTCCCAAGTTAACTTATTATCCAAGTTGATACCCAAAAGTTTTACGCTCTCACAAGTTTTACTAATATTATAGCCAAGTAAAAAATAAATATGTTACGTTTTTTCTTGATTTACTATAAGGGAATTACTTTTAAACCATTCCTCTGCTTTCTCTGATGCATTATCCTTATCTATGATATCAATTTTAGGAACAGAACTACTCACCATTGAGCGTCCCGCAGTCAACGTGTCAATGTAGGACAACAAATTTAAAATAACACTGTCATAATGGACACCAAAAATATAAGTAGCGAATAAATACAGTGCTGTTGCGATAATCCGAGCCCACGAAAGTCTACATAAACCGAACAAGTGTGGAACATACATAGTCCAAGGCCGCCACATCTCTAGGTCCAGCCCAGGGCCACAATCTGACTGCGGGGCCCTCTCTCCCCATATTTCCAGGCCTGGGCCCAGGGAAAATGGTCCCAGAGTAGTGTGGGTTTGCCGGTTTTGCGCCGGAAGTGACGTCACATCCGGTCAGTGACCGGATGCGCTGAGTGAAAAAATACGTCATCTGAGGCTGAGCCAGCGACGTAGGCGGTTTTGTGACGAAATGAGTAAAAGTTCAAAGTTCAAGGTCACGGTGAAGTTTTTTTAAAAAAAATCTACCTCGCACTCGTAAAACGATTGTGATTCGATAGTTAATCGATAATAAATATCGAATGAAAATTATCGAATGAAACAATCGAATGATACGAGTGCGAGGTAGAACAATTACAAATATTACTTTATTTTATTAACAATAAGTCATATTACAAATATTACTTTATTTTATTTACAATAATTCATGTTTACAATAGTTCCCCGTTGTTGGTTGTCATCGATGTTGTTGATCCGGACGAGTTGCGGCCATCACTTTGCTTTCTGAAGAAAGACGGTAGATACTTCGTTCCCTGCGCAGAGTCCATGTTGTGTTTTTGACACCTATCTGTTCTGTTAGGTGTTTGCATTTCATTGCTGTCAGGAGGAAAGAATACGTGACGTCAATGAAATAGAAACATCTATCAGACCTTGAGTGAAATGATATTGTTATTTTGTGAAGAGCGTCTCGGAGAGCTCGATGTTCACCGGTCGAGAGCCGGAGGTGTACTGACTATTCGCTAGCTAGCGTTTTTGGTATCAAACAAAATGGTGGGGGTAAAAGTGTAGTAGAACGAAGCAGATGGTGGACAGCAGATGGGCGGCGGCAGGTGGCAGGCGGCAGGTGACAAGTGTGCGGCAGATGGTAGTCCCCCACTACACCAGTCCCCCACTACACCAGTCCCCCCACCAAGTTTTACATCGCACAATAACTAGTTTACATGTGTTAGTTAGGGTTTAGCTCTTAGACTGTCAAGACCTTACCTCCGTAACTAAAAACCTCAATAATGTTTGCGCTTCAACGCTGTATAAGTATAACAGCTACTATGATCTAAACCGGTGCATGTATTCATATGGTTCTTTTTGCGTAGCAAACAACTGGTTAAAAGTGTTTCAACCTCAATTATTCTTCGACGAAACCGCTCATTGTCCACTAAAAGTGTAGACCTTCTGTCTTCATCGTCAGGGAAGTAGAAAGTAGTGTCAAGGGGACTACTGAAGGTCACCTTCCTCATGTTCCTGTAAAACTGCGACATTTTTCAGACCGTCTAGGTAGATGTTCATACGACAAGAGCTTGAAGAATAATGATGTAGCGTTATCGTGTATAATAGGCATCTACCCCCACCACAACGTTACCTTGTCCTTCAAACCATCGTTTTTACGCCACGGATGCTATACTGTTGGTTAGATTTAAATTTAAATTGCACCTACTTGTTCGCCTTGTCAAGCTGCGTAATTGAAGTACCCACATGTTAGACCTTGAACCAAAAACAAAGAAGTTATTTAGGTTTGTCCTTGAAAATAGTTGTTTTTTCGCTGTTGCTGCTATACCCTTTGTTGGATCTGAATTCTGTTTGCACCAACTTGTTCGTCTGATCAATCCGCGTAATTTGAGTACCCACTTAATATATTTTAAACCGTAAATAAAGAAGTAATTTAGGCTTGCCCTTGAAAATAGTTGTTTTTCGCTGTTGCTGCTATACCCTTTGTCGGATCTGAATTCTGTTTGCGCCAACTTGTTCGTCTGATCAATCCGCGTAATTTGAGTACCCACATGACATACTTTGCACAAACTGTGTACCCCCCCCCACCCCCCTTTTTTGGGTCATGTTCAAGGTCAAGGTCAAGGTCAAGGACCTTGGGACTTAGAAATTTTCACAAAGTGGGCTGCACACAAACATAAGACTAATAGTCTCCTGCCTATGTACAGGCCAAGTCCCTAACTTGAAATGCTTAGGGTGGTCCTGAAAAGGACCGTTTGTGTTTGAAGGAGATGGTGGATAAGGAGCGGTGAGCGGTAGTCAGTGTTTATTTTTCCTTTGTAACCCACTTTACTTGTCCCTTCTGCCGTACTAAAATCAAGTCGCACTTGGTCTCAGGAGGTGGCAGAGTGGACCTTGGAAGGTGGACCTTGACGTAACGGCCGCCGCCAAAGAGGTGTTGGAGTAGGTACTCATCATCGCTGATCTTCCCCACAAGTAGATACTCCACGTTTAATTTCAACTGCGCAAACTTGACGGCGACAGACTCCAGCGGCGTTACCAACTCGGTAAGTTTCACCGTAGCCGTCCTCTTCATTATCTCCTCAACAGTTGGTGGCGGCGATGAAGGTCGAAGCGATGAAGGGCGAGGTGATAGCGATGGTGAAGATGCAGTGGACGTCGAAGGCCGTTGGTCGAAGTAAAGTGGGTGGTTTCGAAAATTCTTCCGTATGCAAGATTTAAAAGAACTAGGTCTTTTGAATCCGCTCCTTTTTTCCGAAGACTTCTTCAAAGTCTCCTTCAAACGTTGCAGTTTCTCGGGTGTAATGGGAGAAGACATAGCGCAGAGGTGTATTCAGTTCGCAAGGCAAAGCTGGAATGAGGTACCAGACGGAGCAAAGCGGGTCGCCAAGTGTAACCGTGACATTTCCATATACGGGTAGAAAGCTAAAAACCGGTCTACATCCGGTTCCCCTTCCCCCGTGACGACACAACCTCCCCCCCCCTTTTTGGGTTATGTTCAAGGTCACCCCCCCCCTTTTTGGTTCATGTTCAAGGTCACCCCCCCCCCCGTGACGTAACATCCCCCCCGTGACGTAACATCCCCCCTTCCGCTTCGGTGACGTCACTTTGCCTTTATAAGCGGGAGCAGTCCGCAGTCTCGTCGCAGTAGCTTGCCGCCCGCTGTTTGGGTATACGTCCCAGTGGGTTGCACTCTGCTGCAGCGTAGGTCTGTTAAGTGTGCGTTGGGCCCGACGCGCAATTAAGAGATCCGCGCCCTTGCATGTTTAGTTAGTTTGTTAAGCATGTTAGATAACGCTTGTAGTTTGCTGCTAGGTAATGTAGTTAGTCTAATATATGTTAGTGTTTGGTATCGGTTTGAAGTGTCTTATTTACTAATGAAATATGTACTCCCGGCCCTACAGGTCCCTCAACAACCTTGGTCAAAACTTGGGTTCGCAGCAGCCTGACGCCGGGTGTTTGGGTCTACGTCCCACCGGGTTTCAGTGATACTGTTGACCTTTGCAAAACCGACCTTGGTTGTTCTTGTAAAAGTAACGTTAACTGATTAATTTTGTTTACATAGTTGATGGTAAAGTCTTTATTTTCAAAGTAATGTATCTTGCTTCTCATCCTTTTCCTAACCCCTCTAAGGTATGGCGCGCAAACCGACCTTGTGTCAATACGGCGCGTAAACCGGTTGACATTTCCCATCTTAGCCTGAGAAAACTGTGTAAAATATAAAGTCAGTCTCTTGTTTAAAATCAGTCTCTTGTTTGTTGTCTTTTGTCCCCTTCCCAAATACAGAGCGGGGAATAGAGCAGTATGTTATGCTCTATTCCCCGCTTTGGCTTCATGTTCAGATGACCTTGGGACTTAGAAAATTCACGTACAAAGCGGGGAATAGATCGGTTTGTGGTCCAAGTAAGAATCAATTACTGCTCTATTCCCCGTTTCAATAATATGACCAAACGACCTTGACCCACTTCGGGACTTAGAAAATCCTCGTATTGTAATATATCCCCCCCCACCCCCCCTTTGACGTAACATCCCCCCTTCCGCTTTGGTGACGTCACTTTGCCTTTATAAGCGGGAGCAGTCCGCAGTCTCGTCGCAGTAGCTTGCCGCCCGCTGTTTGGGTATACGTCCCAGTGGGTTGCACTCTGCTGCAGCGTAGGTCTGTTAAGTGTGCGTTGGGCCCGACGCGCAATTAAGAGATCCGCGCCCTTGCATGTTTAGTTAGTTTGTTAAGCATGTTAGATAACGCTTGTAGTTTGCTGCTAGGTAATGTAGTTAGTCTAATATATGTTAATGTTTGGTATCGGTTTGAAGTGTCTTATTTACTAATGAAATATGTACTCCCGGCCCTACAGGTCCCTCAACAACCTTGGTCAAAACTTGGGTTCGCAGCAGCCTGACGCCGGGTGTTTGGGTCTACGTCCCACCGGGTTTCAGTGATACTGTTGACCTTTGCAAAACCGACCTTGGCTGTTCTTGTAAAAGTAACGTTAACTGATTAATTTTTGTTTACATAGTTGCTGGCAAAGTCTTTATTTTCAAAGTAATGTATCTTGCTTCTCATCCTTTTCCTAACCCCTCTAAGGTATGGCGCGCAAACCGACCTTGTGTCAATACGGCGCGTAAACCGGTTGACATTACCCATCTTAGCCTGAGAAAACCTTGTAAAATATAAAGTCAGTCTCTTGTTTAAAATCAGTCTCTTGTTTGTTGTCTTTTGTCCCCTTCCCAAATACAGAGCGGGGAATAGAGCAGTATGTTATGCTCTATTCCCCGCTTTGGCTTCATGTTCAGATGACCTTGGGACTTAGAAAATTCACGTACAAAGCGGGGAATAGATCGGTTTGTGGTCCAAGTGAGAATCACTTACTGCTCTATTTCCCGTTTTAATAATATGATCAAACGACCTTGACCCACTTCGGGACTTAGAAAATCCCCGTATTGTAATATATATTTACTCGTTACAACATTATTACCCCCACCGTATAACACTTGCACTCCCCACCACTATCAGTATGTATAAAAGAGGGTCCCCCAGCACTAGTAAAATCATTCTTCCTCTTGTGCTGTTATACCTCACACCATGGCACATATTAGGAAGCAGACACAACCTCTCAAATTGAAACCTTCTGCTTCGTCTTCGCCCGCCTCTACCACTCCGTCTTCTGCGGTTCCATCCATCCTTCGGACAGCCCTGATGTTAGCTAACATCGTCCCGGAGAACTGTCCACCACTACCTGCTGCGTCAACGACTTACACAAGTCCTTCACCTCTTCCGTCAACTTCTCGTGCTGTTTCTCCAAGTCCTTCACCTCTTCCGTCAACTTCTCGTGCTGTTTCTCCAAGTCCTTTGTCAACGTCTCGTGCTGTTTCTCCAAGTCCTTCTACATCTTCAAGTTGTTCTACATGTTCATCAAAGTCTTCCAAATCGTCTGCTTCTTCATCCTCATCAACATCAAGTTCGAGACCAAGCCAACCAGCCACCCAATCATCTTCTCCAACCAGACCTTCAGTAATCTGCACATATACTTCATCTCCTTCAGAGAAATTTAAACAACTTAAATCTGTACAAAGGATGTGCATGCTTCCTGCACAACAATGTAATTATATATTCAAAAAAGGTGCTAAGAAAGGTGAACGCTGTATTAAACGTTGTATTTTAAATGAAGAAACGTGCAGTCTTCATTTAAAATTAAACCATGGCGCATCTCCTTCTTCACCACGTGCAACAGTGGTGCCAATTAAAATTCGAATTAACAGGCTTTGTAAAAACAAACGCTACTTCTTTGTTAAAATAAAGGACTTTGCAAAGGTGTTGGTTCAATGTGAAGGTAAACTGTACTATGTAGAGTTACCTAGAGCCATGGACCTCCACGTCAAAAAACCTACCCACAAGGACTATTTAATTCGAAATGATACAGGTATCACTGTGTGGAAATCATTAAAATAATAATATAAATAAAAAGACCAAAAGTTTATTCCAAATTAAATAAAGCATTTTTTCCAAATTAAAAAAAAGTGTGGACAACCTATTTACAATTTGTAGCATATGCTGCAGAGTGTAAATAAGTTGTCCACACTTTTTTTTGCAATGTTACAACGACCTTGACCTAGATAACGGACTTGGATAATTTACACTAAGTCAAAGATAAACTTAAAAGGAAAAAGGAGAAATATTATACTAAAGTCATTATTCAACAGTAAAGAGGGGAGGGGGTAAGCGGGTATTTAAGCGAGCGATTCGGAATATAATTATTAGTTGTATCATCATGAGCGTCAACAGCAACACATGGGGAAAGGAAATTAACGAAGAGGAGTTGTACGCAATTGCTGAGGCTGCAGAAATGACTGAAGTTTTTAAGATTAATAAGGTTGCGGAGAATGATGCTCAGTCACATCCGCAACAAACTACATCATCGATGCAGTCTACAACGCAGCAACCAAGACCCTATCATGTTATCCTGGAGGAGTATAATGAGGCGATGAGGTACGCCTTTACTAAGTGGTGTGGTCAACCGCGTTCTCCTGAACAATGGGAGGAGCATGATGCAGACTTTCGCCTGGTTGCAGACTTAGAACTTGAGCTTCAAAGAACAAAGGCTGCTCAATAGTGAGAAGAGTTATTGTTTACTTTAAAATACAGAGCGGGGAATAGATCAGTTTGCGGTCCAAGTGAGAACCACTTACTGCTCTATTCCCCGTTTTGGCAACTTGTTTAGATGACCTTGGGACTTAGACAATTTTCGTTTGGTAAAAAACAACATTGAAATATATGTTGTTTTTCAACATATATCCCCCCCCCCCACTTCCATTGGGTATAAAAGAGACACCTTATCGATGGTAAAATTAGTCTGCTGCTTGTATTCGCCCACCTCAGACACCATGGAGCACATCACTGTTTCATCTTCTGCTGCCCCATCGATACTTGTCCAGGCTATGATTCTATCCAACATTTTTCCAGAGACTAGTAATACTTCGCCAAACTTAAACTCGAGATCTTTCAAAACCGAGAGAAACAATGCTAGTTCTCGGAAAATGAGAACAAAGATCGCTGACCGTTATAAAGTATTAAGAAGCATATTACCATCCTCCAATCCGTATGATTCTAAATTAACCACTATACAAAAGACAATAAAATACATTGCAAACCTACAATCGCAGCTTCAAGAACCGTCCTCAATTCACAAAGAAGTTTTACACAACCCTCCACCTTTTGAATCCGTTTTTCTTAAAGAGGATGAGTTAGCGGACCAACATTTTTTCGCTGAAGAACCTTCAGCTTACAAACAAATCTTCCTTATGGATGAAGATCAGGACGAGTAACTATCTTAAAACTAAAGTCCTTTGAAATACAAAGCGGGGAATAGATCAGTTTGAGGTCAAAGTGAGAACCTCTTACTGCTCTATTCCCCGTTTTGGCAATATGTTCAGACGACCTTGACCCACTCACAGACTTAGAAAATCTGCGGATAGGATAGAAAAATAAAACTGTTAAATAAAACTTTCCTTCTCTACTACCTACCCCCACTCTACTACCTACCCCCCACTCTACTACCTACCCCCACTCTAATGGTATAGGTAAGCGGGGTATTTAAGCGGCCGCTCCAGAACTTAGTAATTAGTCAGCTATGGACAGTCAAGCTGGATCATCCAACTTACATAGAGAGCCTAGAAATGTTCGAGAGCAGAAAAGGGTGCTAAAAGTAAATAAAGCATACAAGATACTACAATCAAAATTACCATTTGCTAGTCCAAAAATGTCAAGATTATCAATTATACAACACGCGACAAAATACATTAAAACTTTACAAATGGAGTTGGAAAAACCATTGACTTCGCCTCAACTGCCTGATCAACCAATCTCCAACTCAACTCTTAAAGAAGTTTTTCTTGATGATGGTGATGTTGCAATAGAAAAAATTCTTAATGAAATTGTAACATTCGAAATTGATCAATTTGTTTCAACTGACTAAAGATGGTTTGGAAATACTGAACGGAAGAATACAGAACAGGGAATAGATCAGTTTGAGGTTTGAATAAGAATCTCTTACTGCTCTATTCCCCGTTTTGGTAATAGGATAAGGTGACCTTGACCCACTTACAGGACTTAATCATTTGTGTTACAATAATACCTCTTCCCTATCACTTTTCCCTACCACTTGCACTTTCAACACTTACCCCCACCACCACCGAAATCAGGTATAAAAGGTGGTTTCGTATTAGTGGTAAATCAGTCTGCTACTTGGAATCATGTCGCCCAGAGATAACATTTTCCCTTCTAAGAAGACTATACTGGAATTAATTCAAAATATTCCATTAAATTTAAACGAAGATGAAGACGAAGACGATTCAGAGATGGAAGGTGAACTATTTAGTGATCTTGAACTACTGAGTGAGTTTGATAGCAGTGAACCATATCTTGGAGAGATGGAGCTGTTGGAGCTGTTGACTGACGACGACGATGTCGATGATAATGAACCGGAATTTCATCATCAGTTGCTTTGCTTGGAGGAAATGGACCTTGTTGATAGTGAAACCCCTCCAAGCAGTATTAATATCGATGATGTAGTTCTAGATCCAGTCACAGGGAACTTTTGTGTTCGTCGTCGCTTATTTAGTGATATGAGCTCATCATCATCATCATCATCGGAAGAATCTGAATAAGTCTTTGTTGTCTTCAAATAGTTTACTTTAAATACAAAGCGGGGAATAGATCAGTTTGTGGTTATAGTGAGAATCACTTACTGCTCTATTCCCCGTTTTGGTAATATCGTTGTATGACCTTGACCCATTTACAAGATTGAAAAAGTGGGGTAACTTATACATTTAATGGTGGGGGAACGTCTATTTAAAGACGATGCAACAGTGTATATTTATCATATCGGCATGATGAACCCACCAGGAAACTCCGTTTGCTACAGCTTTCCCCTCATCGATATCGATGATGTGATAAAACTTACATCAATAACAAAACGGTTTGAACTCGAAAGGCGACTCATAAAAGTCGACGTAATTCCACAAGATCTTCGTTCGGCAATGTTGACCATCGAATATGTTAAAGATGAACCTACAACTGAAGATCCCTATTGTTTTATGAAATTTTTAGTTGATCGAGATGCAATGTGTACAATCCGACTTCACATCCGAGTTTAAAATTTATCAAATGTTCCTGTTGGAGAAAATTGTCTTAGTTAAATACAGAGCGGGGAATAGATCAGTTTATGGTTTGATATGAAATCATTTACTGCTCTATTCCCCGTTTTGGCAAATATGTTCAATGACCTTGACCTAAATACAGAACTTTGTACCCTTTAGCTACAATAGTAAATATAAAATGCAAAAAATAGTAAACTTAACGTAATACGTACCCCCACCACTTTTGCTAGGGTATAAATAGAGGGGTATTTGCAGTGTTTTTCATTATTGCTTTGACCCTTGCGGAGATCGCACCTACATTATGCATCGCTGCGATATTTGCAAGTCTTCATTTAAGGATGAATTTCTTTTAATGATTCATAATGAACTAAAACATAACAACAACCAAGTTGAAAAATATGAAGAAGAAGAATTGAAAGAAATAAATCAAATGTTAGCTCAACACCAACATTCCAGACCAACTGTAATTCAATATGCACCATCAACATCGACTTCTACCTCTGCTCTGTCTACACTTCACCTTCCTTCAACATCATCAGCTGCATCGACTTCTACGCCTGCTCTGTCTACACTTCATCGTCCTTCAACATCATCAGCTGCATCGAGTTCTACGCATGCTCTGTCTACACTTCACCGTCCTTCAGCATCAACAGCAGTAAATGTAGAACTACATGCCCGAGCACTTCCGGGTAATGTAGTAACCCACTTTAAAATTGACAATGCAAAATTACAACTCGAAGAATTTTTAAATAACGCAAAAGGATTGGTAAGTAAAACTCTGCAAAATGAATTAAAAAGATTAAATTTTATTAAATTTGGCCTATTACTAGATGGTTTATTTACAAACATTCAGAATGAAACTTCACCGAGAGGGTTTTTAACAAAAAACCGAACTATTATGTTTTCGTCAGATATTGATTCAATCGTATCTGAATGTTTTGAAGAGCTAATGACAAAAATACAAGAACATGAAGGAAGAGGCTCTGGATGGAGTTTGTTAAGCATCACAGGGCTAGACTTAAGAGTACACAAACACGGCTATGGAATTCGAGGAAGTAGCTACATCCCTCTACCAACAAAGATTAGAAATACCTTATCCTGCGTCAACGTACAAAATCAAGATACTGAGTGTTTTAAATATGCCATGTTGGCCAAATATGTAACAATTCATCCGGAAAGACCAAGTCACTATTATGAAGAAGTACAACATAGATATAATTTTCAAGGGATGACTTACCCTGTTGCTATAACAGACGTTTCAAAATTTGAAAAACAAAATCCTTCAGCTTCTGTCAACCTATTCGGATTGGATTCGTCAAACAATGTGTACCCCTTGCGTATAACACCAAATGAGCGCAGAGATCATACCGATTTGTTATTGATTACTAAAGGCGATATTTCACACTTTGTGTATATCAAAAAATTTGAAAGTCTTGTTTCTAAACAATTATCTAAGCATGAAAAAAAGATGACAATTTGCAAAAGATGTTTTTGTCATGTAGGCAAACCATTAAAAAGGGGAGGTTCAGAATGGTTAGTAGAACATCAAAGGTTATGTAATGGAAACTATGAGGTTAGAGTTAAATTGCCACATCCCAGCAGAGCGCAGATAAAATTTGATAAAGTAATACAACAATACCGTGTACCTGTTGCTGTATACGCTGATTTTGAAGCGTCTTTACTTCCGCTCGAACATCAAGAAGAGAACGTAACAAGAAGGAGCAAATACCAGCAGCACACACCAAACAGCTATTGTTTAATAGTAAAGTCCACGCTTTCTGAAGATAATCTTTGTAAATATGAACTGTCGTCTACGCCGAAAATTTATCGTGGTGAAGAAGCAGCTCGACACTTTGTCGATGATTTATATAACATAGCTGAAAAGGTGGAAGAAATGTATAGAAATGTGTTACCGATGACACCTATGACTGAAGGTGAACTTCAACAACATGATTCAGCAACAACATGTTATCTGTGTACTAACACCTTTACACCGGATAATGTTAAAGTGCGAGACCATGATCATCTTACAGGAGCTTACAGAGGTGCAGCCTGTAACTCTTGCAACTTAAACTACAAACTTCCAAATTTTATCCCCGTTGTTTTACATAATCTTAGTGGATACGACTCTCACTTTATAATCCCGGAATTAGGGAGAGATAATGGAGCAATAGATGTCTTGGCAACAACCATGGAAAAATTTATTAGCTTTTCTAAAAAAATCGGCAATATAAAACTTAGATTCATTGATTCCTATAGATTTATGCCTTTCAGCCTTATGAAATTATCAGAAAATTTAAGAAGAGAAGATTTGATCGAAACAAGCAAAATTGTACCAAACAGTAAAATGAATTTGGTTCTTCGAAAAGGAGTATTCCCATATGATTACATAGATGGACTGCATAGATTTGATGAAACATCACTACCTCCACCAGAACACTTCAAAAACAAACTTAATGATTCGGAAATATCACTTGAGGACTATCAACACGCACGTCGAGTATGGAACGAGTTAGATATGAAGACCTTAGGAGATTACTCGGACTTTTATGTCAAACTAGATGTAACTCTTCTTTGTGATGTAATGGAAGAATTCCGAAACACCTGTTTTGCTGCATACGGTTTGGACCCTCTACATTCGTATACTTCACCAGGATTAGCTTGGCAAGCCATGTTAAAAGAAACAAAATGCAAACTCCAACTTTTAACAGACATTGACATGGTTTTAGTGGTTGAAGCTGGAGTAAGAGGCGGATTGACCCAAAGTGTTACCAGACATGTCAAAGCCAACAACAAATACCTTCCCGATTACGATGAAACCAAACCGTCAACCTATTTAGGATATTTCGATGCAAATAATTTGTACGGATGGGCAATGTCAAACCCACTTCCTTTTGATAACTTTAAATGGATTAATCCCGACTCTATTGGCGATATTTTACAAATTCCGAAACATGGTGACACTGGATATATTTTGGATTGCGATTTTGAATACCCAGAAAATTTACATGATCTTCATTATGACCTTCCACTTCTTGCTAAAACAGAAATTTCACCAATTGGAAAACACCCCAAATTAATGATGACATTAAATAATAAACAACGCTACGTGGCTCACTTTTGGGTGGTTCAACAAGCTATCGAATTAGGACTACGTCTAACAAAAATTAATAGAGTTTTGGAATTTTCTCAATCATGCTGGTTGAAACCCTACATTGATTCAAATACCATCAGAAGAGCAGCAGCTACATCAGACTTTCAAAAAGATTTTTTTAAATTAATGAATAATGCGATATTTGGAAAAACATTGGAAAACAAAAGAAGACACAAAAATGTTAAACTTGTTACCGACGCAAAAAAATTACAGAAACTAGTACAGCAGCCAAATTTTGGAACATCTATAATTATTAATGAAAAACTTGTAGCAGTGTCCATGAAGAAGACGAGTGTGAAGATGGATCGTCCTTTGTATATAGGCATGTCAATCTTGGACATCTCAAAAACACACATGTACGATTTTCACTACAACAAAATGGTGGCGTTCTACGGAAGAGAAAATATATCTATTACATATATGGACACTGACGCTTTCATATATCGCATAGTAACATTGGACATGTATAAAGATTTACGTACATTTATTTACAAGAACGATTTTGATTTCTCCGATTATCCAAAAGATCATCCAAACTACGACAATGACAGACACAAAAAAGTACTAGGCAAATTCAAGGATGAGGCTAATGGTGTTCTGCTTGAAGAGATTGTTGCACTGATGTCTAAACTATATTCTTTGAAACTCTATAATGAAAAAGAAGAAGAAAAGAAGAATAGCTATATTAAGAAAGCTAAAGGTGTAAAGAGTTTATATTTAAAAAAGAAAGTGCATTTTGAACACTACAAGCAATGCTTATTTGAAGATAACATCATTACAGCTAAATTCAACACCATCAGAAGTTTTAACCATCAGCTGTACAGCGTAACTGAAGTTAAAAAGGCGCTATCCTGTAATGACGACAAAAGACAAACCCTTCCAGACAAAATCAACACATTGCCATTCGGCCACTACTCCCTCAACCCTATTGACGAGTAACCTTTTCATCGTCCTAGATCCTTGATCCTTTTCCTTTCCGTAAAAAAAGGGGAAACACAGCAATGTTAAGCTGTGTTTCCCCTTTTTTTACACAAGTTTTGAATGACCTTGAACTATATGTATATATAAGCAGATTTATACCAAAGAATATTTAATACCATATCAGCTGCCTTCGTGAAACCATCATGTCAGACCTGAAGGAGAAGATTATTAATGAACTACACAAACCTGCAAGAATAAAGTTTCCAAGAAGAAATACTGTTATAAAAGGGATAAATGATCTATATCAAGCGGATCTAATTGAAATGCGACCGCATAGCAGAATAAACAAAGGATTTAAATATATACTCACAATTATTAATTGTTTTACAAAAGTTGCAGACGCTTTGCCTCTAAAGGACAAGACTGGTAAAAGCGTAACAGAAGCCATGGAAATAGCCATAAAAAGAGATAAAAACAAAATTAAACATTTACAAACTGATGATGGAACAGAATACTTTAATACAAACTTTGCACAGTTAATGAATAAATATAAAATAAATCATTATTCTACAAATTCAGATAAAAAAGCTGCTATTGTAGAAAGATTTAATAGAACCTTAAAAGGAGCACTGTATAAACAATTTTCAAAAAGAGGTTCTTACGTATGGTATGATGTTTTACCACAATTAATAAATGATTATAACAACAGGTTTCATAGAACTATTGGTATGAAACCTAACAAAGTAAATAGAAGAAATGCAAAAGATGTATTAAAACGCATAAAGAAAAATACAAAGCCTAAAGTAGAAAAAATGCAGCCAAGAAAATTTAATGTAAGTGATAAAGTACGGATTAGTAAATATAAGGGAGTGTTTACCAAGAAATACCTTCCCAATTGGACGAATGAAGTTTTTACAGTGTATAAAGTGCAACCGACTGTACCTGAAACGTATATCCTAAAAGATAACAAAGGAGATTTGTTGCAAGGTGCATTTTATGGACATGAAATGTTAAAGTCAACAGTAGGTGATGTATATCTTGTTGAAAAAGTGTTACAAAGAAAAAAGGACGCAGTTAAAGTGCGGTGGTTAGGGTTTAACAAAACCGAGGATTCATGGATACCTATAAAGGACTTGGTTTAATACAAGCAACTCATTTCATCGTTAACCTTTGAGCAGGATGGAGATTATTCACCATAAATATCGATTCAATATTAATAACATAGATGATTTAACTGTGGATAACGTTAAAATCAACAATGGTAAACACGGTAGTTTACTTCCAAACACTGTTCGATGTATAGTAAGTGGCCCCTCAAACTGTGGAAAGACCAATGTTGTCTTTAATTTGATCACTAATCCGCAGGGATTAAGGTTTAGTAACCTATATATTTTTTCAAAGTCTCTACATCAACCAAAGTATTAATTGCTGGATAAAATCCTATCTGATGTGTCTGATGTTAATTTTTACAAATTTAACGCTAGTGATAGCATTATGCAACCAAACGAAGCGAAACCGTATTCTGTATTTATATTTGACGATGTATCTTGTGAAAATCAGGATACTATTAGAAACTACTTTGCCATGGGAAGACATAATAACATCGACAGCATATATATAGGACAAACTTATAGCAAAATCCCAAAACAACTTATCAGAGATAATGCAAATATTCTAATTGTATTCAAACAAGATGATACTAACCTAAAACATATATATAACGATCATGTGAATGCGGATATGCCATTTGAAAAGTTTAAAGAGCTTTGCGGAAAAGCATGGGCGGAAAAGTATGGATTTTTGGTTATTATGAAAGATCAAGCTATAAAAGATGGTCGTTATAGAATAGGTTTTGATAAATTCGTTTTAATACACTGATTAGCGGTATTACTGTACAAGTCGTCAAGGTGTGAAGATGGTTAACCAGGAAAAGCTATTAAAGGAAATAAAATCACTTAGTGATTCTATTAGACAAAAAAAACGAGCTTTAAAATCAGGTATAAATGAAAGAGAGCAATTTTTAGAAACAACATTCAAACCTGTTACTGAACCTTTAAAGCGATTAGCACAAAATATGGAAAAACCTTCAATTCGCTTCGAAGGAGACAAAATGCTACCAATTTCCAAATATGAAGAAGAATTTCAGAATGATGAAAGTTCTGACCAGTTACAAACATCTGAAGAAAGCGACGAGTATGAAGAAAGCGGAGATATAGGAGATTTAAGGGAAAAGAACATTGCAGGAGATACAAGTACAGAAGATACAAGTGCGGAAGATACAAGAGCAGAAGAAGAGGATATCAACCCATCCAACTTAAGCAAATTAGGCACAGATATTATGTTTAAAGGAACACTTGGAAGAAAATATACATTAAAAATGTTACATGGCACACATGCTAATCGAAATTATCATACATATGGAGCTAGAATAGAGGATAAAGGATTAATGATTGGAGATAGAAAGTTAGATATAAACGAAAATGATGATATAGTTATTGGTGATAAGAAATATAAAGGTACAACAGGTTTGTTTGAACTCATCTTTAAAAATAATCCTGGTAAATATACTAAAAAGGATTTACAATTGTTTAAAAATATACTAGAGTATACAAATGCACATAGAAAAAAATATTCCAAAGACCTACCTATTCATAGAAACAGGTCAATAAAATACACAAACATTATATCTAGTCTTTTCCCCTCGAAATCAAATAAAGCTCCAATTAAAAGAAGAGCTTTATCTTCTGCTGAATTAAATGTTTTGCATAAAAAAAGAAAAACAACTGATCCTACTACATCTGGAAGGGGATTATTAAAAAATTTTTATAAAACCAATATAATATATTACAACGATATAAATAAGTTAGTTGATCGAATGAGGTTATTACATGAAGCTATGGAAGCCGGGCACACTGGTTTAGAAAACGAATGGGTAGCTTTGGTTGATGAACTGCGAAAACGAGAAATAATTGTTCAGTAGACGTATATATATATATAGTAAGAACCTAAACGATAGCGATTCAGTTACATCATGAGTGTGGACAAGTTTGGACGGTATTCCGAGTTTGGAGTAAAATCTGGATATAGTGAAAAAAGAGCTGGGTTTCCGTTAACACCTGATGGTAATTATAATTTTGAAGGAAAAGTAATTCAAAATGTTGGTGATCCGCTTTTGTCTTCTGATGCGGTTACGGTACAATACATGGATAAAAGAACCCCGATTGTACACGAAGACCATTGGGGATTTTCCGGTAAAAGGTTAAGCAATATAAAACATCCCATTTATGATGGTGAAGCAGTAAATTTAGCGACTTTAAAATTGTTAACGATTTACAAAAAGAATGAAACTGATACAAGCTATGATGTAAAAAAATTAAAATTGTCAAATGTAGGTGATTGTGAGCAGGATGGAGACGCTGTAAATAAGAAAATATTTGATATAGTACACAAGAAATGGACTACAGAATATGAAAAACATATGGAAAGGTTTGGTGCAGCTTTATTTAATTATATCCATCGGGCTTCAGGAAGAGCTGTAGCTTCAGATGTTGACAGCCACAATTATTTAGACTGGAAAAAAATACACAATCCAGAAAAACCTAATCAATTAGATAGGTTTGAGCCTTCTAAAGTCAAGACATTAGGAAAGGGGGATAAAGTGAATGTGATTAATGAACCAACAGAAAACGATGAAGATTATATAAGAGAAAAAAGAATTTAAATACCCATGATAAGGGATAAAGCATCAGTCATATTCAAGAGATGATACAGAGAGGATGATGGAATCCAATATTACTGCGTGGAGTTTAATATCTCAAGAGCCGAGATTTCCCCAAGGAGTGCTGACAGATGGTTTTGTTCAACGGTTTGATAGATATATGGATTGGGAACAACTTTCCATACACTACCTCTTCACAATGACTATGTTAAGAATTTATTTTCACAGAGTTAACTGGATTCATATTTTACAAAGACAACAGTTTTCAGAAGACTTCCTTGTAGAGATGACATCAAATTTTAATAACTGTTGGGAAGTAATAAGTAAATATCAAAATCTCTCTGAAAATTACATTGACAATTTTAAAGATAAACTAGACTGGAATGTGTTATTTAATTACCAACGATTAAGTGGCAAGTTTCTAAGGGAACATGACAACTATTTAGATTTTATTCATTTTACCGAAAACAACGATACCATCACCAGCGGAGAAACATTTGAAACATCTTCAATTACACCTTATTTCTATTTTTACTACTTTTATTTATTATGTCTACATTTAATTAATTAATCCATTTCTATATAATAAATGGATTTTAAACAGTATATATAATACAAGAAGCCAAGACTAATATTACATTTATTGTAAAACATTTATAGAGTGCACCTACTGATTGTAAGTTTGGCTATAAATAGTCATGCCGAGGGCTAAACGCATCAGTCATAATCGAGAGAGATTACAGAGAGGAAGGGGAATAGCATCAACAGCATTTTCTCTATTAAGTAAACCGGTTGGAGCTATAGTTAACAAGGCGATTGATTTATTACCTGTGGAATTACATTTACCTGGAGGATATCAATATTGTGGTCCTGGAACCAAATTAGAGAAACGGCTTGCTAGAGGAGATCCTGGAATAAATAAGCTTGATCAGGCCTGTAAACAGCACGATATAGCGTATTCCAAATTTGGTGATACAAAAAATAGATCAATAGCAGATAGAGCACTTTCTGAGAAAGCTTGGCAAAGAGTAAAATCTAGTGACGCGAGTATTGGTGAAAAAGCAGCGTCTTTAGCAGTAACAGCAGCAATGAAAGCAAAAACTACGTTTGGAGGAGGAAAGAGAAGAAGGCGTGGGAAAAGACCCGCTAAGAAACAAGGAGGTAATATCAGAAGAAAACGTCGATCTACTAGTGGTAAAGGTAAAAAGAAACCAACAATATGGTCAATGATAAAAAAGGGAGGAGGACTATACCTAAGACCGTATCGTGTGTATTAAATAAGAAAGAGCAATTAATAATTAAAAACAAAGAATTAACCAATGAAGAACTGATTACATATGCTTCTTGTTTGAAAATCCCATTTTTTAGAGGAGTATTTATGAAAGATGAATTACCGGTTAAAATGTGGAAAAATGAGACTGGTGTAGTAAATTTGGATAATAGTGAAGGATTAGGCACTCATTGGGTGTGTTACAAGAAACTTGGTGAAACGATTTATCTTTATATATAATTCCGTAAGTCAAATTTTTGTAAAGAAATTGTGAGTGACTGGATGGCCGTAGAAGGATGGGAGGGGTATCATTTTAAAGGTCTTGACGTGAATTTTGAGGGAAAACTATTCATTTTTCTTATTTTTTTACCATAAATTCGCAACAGAATAAAACTTTTCCCATTAAAACAACATGGGGATTTAAAAACGTCGGCTTTGTTTACATTAAAACATGTGATTAAGTGACTATTTTGTTTGTGAACTGACATGTAAATAGTGAACAAAATCAGAAGAGGCAGAGAATTGGAGCAAGGCTAGGGGCTATGGCCCCTTCAAGCCACTAGTTATTTCGACAGTTTTGGAAACCTTCCACCACCGAAAGAACTTCAACAATACTTTCGTGCGGCAGAAAATGTTTTTTACAATTATACAAGAAAACAACCTGATGATACATCCATTTGCGGTCATTTATGTTTAGACTTTTTAGCTAGAAGTGTTAGTCAACTTTAAGATGTCTTCGTATACAGTGTCATTAACCGGTAACTCATGTACTTTGCGCAGTATTCTGTTTCCAGCGCTACGTTTGCAAAAAGGAAGACTATGGGAAGCCGCATTATTGGATTTAACAACATATAACTCTATTCCAAACGTTAGTGAAGGAATTAATAACAAAATACATTATTACAAGGCAAAAGATAATAAAGGAAAATATTCAGCTTTGGAAGAATTCAGTTTACCAACAGGAGCTTATGAAATTGATAATATAAATGAAGTTATACAAAAACATATGGGAAAAGAAAATATAACGATAAAAGGCAATAACAATACAATGAAAGCCGAAATTACTTCTAAGTATTATATTGATTTTGGCCAAGAACGTTCAATTGGTAGTTTATTGGGGTTTTCTAAGGAAACAAAGGTATTAGAACCTAATACAACTCATTCTGGGAATAGAACTGTGACGATCATCAAAGTAAACAGCATAGACATTACATGTAACATTATACAAGGATCCTACAGAGATGGAGAAAATCGGCATATATTACACACATTCTACCCATCAGTCGCACCGGGTTTCAAGATAGTAGAAAAGCCTCAAAACCTTGTGTACCTACCGTTAAACACCAGTTTCATTTCAGACATCGTGCTGAACATAGTGGATCAAGACGGAAACCTTATTGACTTTCGAGGAGAAGCTATTACTGTAAGAATACATATAAAATCATCCGCTTAGATAATGGGGTTATCATTTAAAAAGAGAGAGCCAACCAGCAAAGAGGTCAGTAGCTCATCAGCTGTAGAAGGATTAACAAGTGACAACATTCGTTTTCTAGAAGAAATTGGATTAAAGGTCATTAACAATGGATATACTGGATATAGCGCAGGGCCCAACATTCGACGAGACCTTATGGGAAAAGGAATATCACACGCACAACCCTTACGCTTCGTCCAAATTAAACAATAACGATGAAATTAGGATTCCTATACAACAACAAGACATTTATACTCTTCCATGCGAAAGTTATTTATATATTGAAGGAAAAGTAACAAAAGCTGACGGTACTGTTGGAACCACTGTTCCGTTCATAAATAATCCTATGGCATTTTTGTTTGACGAGATTAGATATGAAATTTCAGGAGTTACAGTCGATTCAACAAAAAAGGTTGGAATTTCCAGTACATTAAAAGGATTAGCGTCTTTAACACCAAATGAGAAGAATCTGTTAGCTGTTGCAGGATGGGTTGCACCAGACAAAAGTATAATTACTCCTGACGCGTCGGGAAACTTTGATTTTTACGTACCTTTAAGATTACTTTTAGGATTTGCTGAAGATTACAGAAGAATAATAATAAATGTAAAACAAGAACTAGTTTTATTAAGGTCATCAAACGATAATGATATTATTAAAGCATCTGCTGGAACAACTGAAGCCAATTTAGACTGGAAACTAACATTAGACAAGATTGTTTGGAGAGTACCACATGTGCGACTAAATGATGAACACAGGATTACATTATTAAGAAAGTTAAAATCAGATCGAGACATTGTAATGCCATTCAGAAGCTGGGAGTTTCATGAATACCCCGTTTTACCTTCAACACAACGGCATACATGGACTGTAAAAACTTCTACTCATTTGGAAAAAGCGAGATATGTAATCTTTGGATTACAAACAAAGAAAAAAAGTATATTAACTGAAAATTCTGGTGAATTTGACCATTGTAAATTAACAAACTGTAAAGTGTTCCTGAATTCACAATTCTTTCCCTACGACAACTTTAATATCTCTTTTGATAAAAAAAGGTACAGTGTTTTATACGATATGTACGCTAGGTTCCAAAATTCATATTACAGCAAAACAAACACACCTCTACTATCTCCCGTACAGTTTGAATCGAAAGCTCCGATTGTTGTAATTGATTGCTCCAAACAAAACGAATCTGTAAAATCGTCTAGTGTTGATATAAAGATAGAAATGGAATTTCAAGAAAACGTACCTGCAAATACATCTGCGTATTGTTTAATTTTGCACGATAAAATTGTTACATACACACCGTTGACTGGTATCGTAAAGACGGTATTGTAAAACGTTGTACCACCACCGGCACCGCCACTGTCGCTAACCTATAAATAGCGGAGCAACAATGCAGGTCTTCAGTTGATCGTCTATCGTCGCATGGGCAACATCTTCTACAAAATGAGTTCTCCATCTGTTGTACAAGGTGATGCAGAGGTAGCACCGTTATTGGAACGTGATAATACTAGTGAAGAAGAAATCATCAAGGAAATAACTGCATTTTTAAAGTTTGGTAAAAGAGATAGAGAGGAGGAAAGTAATGCAGACCCATCAAAGGTAGTACCAAAGAGGAAGAAGAAAGTTGAAGAAAATATTCCTCCTCACATTTTAACTGAAGTTTTTTTGCGAATCTTTTACCCCATCTCAGCATGCATCAGTAAAAGTGTATCAGTTGGATTGATGAAGTCATTGGATTATTCCCCTACAGTAATACTACACCATGGAACAAAAAAGGTTTTATTTTCGCAAAATGCTTGGGAGTCATTTTTGAAACATGTACATTTAATAGAATGTTATTTAACTAACAGTTTGTGTGGAAGGAAAACACATATTCGACTTTTGGATTGTGACAATGAAATCGATATTGTTAAACATCGTGGACAACTACAAGTGCGAATTAGAGACTTGACTCAACATGAAAATAAGATTCTACTGTCACGTGAAGAATTCTACGTTTTAAACTACGCAACAGAACCTATTACAAGGTACATGAGACAGTTGGTATTTGCAAGCGCTATTATTAAAGAATATTTGGTCGATACTTTGGAAAAACAACCTGATAGCACCATCGTGTACGGACCTGTGGATACATCTATTTTTAATAGAATACCTCATGAAGTTTGCATGTGGAGAAAGTTAAAGGATTTTGAACCACTTGTAGAAATCGCTACAGAAGCTACAGAAGAAACAACACAGGAAGAAGAAACGGAGAAACAAGAAGAAGAAGAAAACGAAACAAAAGAAGAAGAAGTTAAAAAAGACTAAAGTTTGACTTAGTAAAGAAGAACACACGTGGGGTAGGCCTATTGGGGACGGTGCCCACGTTAAATATACACCAACGCGCCTGCAACTGTACGGCCTGGTATTTAACCTACCGTGGTGTGGAAAACAGTTTAGTTGATCGCTAGGTGCCATGATGAGCGGAGGGGATGAAGAAGTGAGTGTAAAGCCTTGTGTAATAGAATTTCAAGCATTTCGAAATAATGATGATAGGTTTATTATCAAGGAATTAGTAATTTTAGACTTGCTTACATTTGTAGCCTACCCATTCACGTTTGATGCTCCTTTTTCTTTTAACAAACTTAACACCAAAGCAAAAAGTACAAACAAATGGATAACAAACTACTTTCATCACATACATTGGTATGAAGGATTTATAAGCTACAGTAATCTGCACAGTATTATGTTTAACTTTTGCAAACAATATTCACATATATACACAAGAGGATTAGAAAAAAAGAACTGGATACAAAAGTACACGCACGGTGATGTTTTCGATATAACTATCAGTAAGGACTTTAACATTAATCTCGGTAATATTTGTGTCGCTGCAAAAGATCTTAAACACGGCCAAACAAACTGTGCATTGTACAACGCGTATCGTTTGGCTGCTTACTTGAAACAAACGCAGGAATGTGGTGGGGGTAGCGGAGAACAGAAATGTGGTGGGGGTAGCGGGGCCTATAAATACGAGGAGACAGCACCGCTCCAGCACGAGTATTATTCGAGACTCCGAAGAGGCAACATCACAGAAGACACCACAACCACCACTGACGAAGATGGCATCACAACAGTTTCTTCAAACACTGGTTGATCAATTCAACACTCATTCAAAATCCGACCTTCTGCTAACTAAAAAGTGTTCAGAACTAAAAGAACAAAAACACTACATTATTCATAACATCAAGAAAGTGGAAACCACACATGGAGAAGCAATTCTAGTTTCATTGAGCGAAGGACCTTTCACTCCAGGAGATGAGCCGAAGTTTCAAGTATTTCTTCCAAAACGATTTGTTCAACTGCTACAAAATGAAGATTTGCGAGATATTCAACCGGGGACGTTGTATTTGGTATCACACGGTGTAAGCGGCAACAACTCGACGGAACTCACTCTGCACATCACGCATCCTTGTACATAATGTCTTTGTTTGTATTTTTCTGTTTGTATTTCTAGTCATCAATGTTAGACTTAAGCTTATTGTATCGTAAGATGTTTGTTTAATAAAGAAAATATTAAAAAAATATTTAAAAAAATAAAAAATAAAAACAGCAACACAGCAGTATATTATTTTATATACTGCTGTGTTGCTTTTTTTAAAAATTCAAATGGATGACCTTGAACTTTCATTCAGGGTTAAATTATGAAGAGGTATAAAAGAGAGGGAGCAGTGAAGTTAGTCTCAGTCTTGTCTAACACACGCTGCAGCTAACATGTCGGTGCCACCTATGAACAATTTATTTTTCGATAACAATTTGAAGACATATTGTTGCGAGTTACAATGTTTTAAAATACCACGCGATCAAGTTGACGGGAAAGCTTGTCGTAAGTGCAAGTGTTTCAGCTATTGCATATGTAGATGTAAAACGTATCAAATGAACCGACAAGATAAAATACAAGAATTACGCCGAAGGATTGCATTACTGTGGCGGCGAATGTAGTAGCAACCATCTGCCTCGCACCACCTGCCGCCTGCCATCTGCTGTCCGCCATCTTCTCCGCCCCACCACACTTTTACCCCCACCATTTCGTTTCATACCAGAACGCTAGCTAGCGAATAGTCAGTACACCTCCGGCTCTCGACTGGTGAACATCGAGTGCTCTTCACAAACGTAAAACATTATATTAAAATGTCCATTAAAATTAGGTGTATTCATTATGACTCTATTCATCTTGCGACTTACCAAGACCTCGAGGTGTTTAGTGAAGAGTTAAGACTTCTTATTGCGTCCGGTTACGATTTATCTTTGGAACTTTACGCATCAAAAAACAACATGGACTCTGCGCAGGGAACGAAGTATCTACCGTCTTTCTTCAGAAAGCAAAGTGATGGCCGCAACTCGTCCGGATCAACAACATCGATGACAACCAACAACGGGGAACTATTGTAAACATGAATTATTGTAAATAAAATAAAGTAATATTTGTAATATGAATTATTGTTAATAAAATAAAGTAATATTTGTAATTGTTCTACCTCGCACTCGTATCATTCGATTGTTTCATTCGATAATTTTCATTCGATATTTATTATCGATTAACTATCGAATCACAATCGTTTTACGAGTACGAGGTAGATTTTTTTTAAAAAAACTTCACCGTGACCTTGAACTTTGAACTTTTACTCATTTCGTCACAAAACCGCCTACGTCACTGGCTCAGCCTCAGATGACGTATTTTTTCACTCAGCGCATCCGGTCACTGACCGGATGTGACGTCACTTCCGGCGCAAAACCGGCAAACCCACACTACTTCCCAGTAGCCCCCCCCCCATGTGGCGGCCCTGACATAGCCCCCTCTTAATCAATTACAATCTTACTTTGGCAGTTGGAAACTATGTGTCACTTCCAGAGCTGCTACTTCTGTGATGGTTACAGGACAAGGATTTGCCACTAGCACTAAAAGAAATTCCCTCGGATGAAATTATGGATTGTTTAAATAAGTGAACTTTAATTACAGTAGTTTAATCACTTAAACAGTCTGATATTTGTTTATATGGTTTGAAAATAATTCCACTTCCGTATTTAATTCAAATGTTTATAGATTTTGTTAATAAGTAAACTCTTAATTAGTTTGAATGTTTGATCTTGTTTATTATGTTTATTCATAATTCCACTTAATTGTTTTATTGCAAGATTTTAAAACAAAGCTTGGTAGTCCAAAGTAGCCCTTGCAAATAAATATTTGAAGTACCGCAACCACACTGTATAAGTAATTTTTAGTAATATTCAGATTGAATTGTTTGGAACACTCCAAAATGATTTTTCAGACTTTCTTTTGAACTATTTAAGTATAAAATAAATGTCGGCGATTGCTTTTGACATTCAAAGTTACTACTTTTAAAAATGAAAGTACATATCAGCTCCAGTGCCCGACCTTGCTAAGGGATTTGAAGTCAGTTACCATAGAGAGAGTGATGTTACTGGCTCATCCATAGTACAAACTAGTTCGAGTAAACTTTACACATAAAAATTAACTTAACTCTTAAGTTAAACGGTTACTTTATAATAATTAAATATACAGAATATAGAAAAACATTATATATTCATCCGTGAAAAGGGGCATCAGGAAAGGGTTGGAGAAGAAGGAAGTATTGCTTTTGTGTTTTGCGTTGTAAAATCTTCTTATTAACATCTAAAAATCTTCTTATTAACATCTACTCATAATTATTGTTAGAACGGAAGCAAAATTAGTTCAGATTTTAGCTGGAACGATTAAAGGAGACAATGCAAAATATTGGGAATAGTATCAGATTTGTTTAATGCATTATTCAAATCGTACAAAATGTCAGCTAAATACTTATGTAGTTTTTGTGTGATGAGACGAAGATCATCATCCAGTCACTTGATTTATTATTATCAATATATTTAATGTTATAATATTATTTTAAATTATAATTGCGATTGATGTTTCCAGGCTGCCAGGTGTACAATGGTCAGTAATAGAAGAACCATCACATATACAGAGTGAGTTAAACAAAGCTCCAGTAGTATTCTTAATTGATGAACGAAGTGAATCACTGTATTGATGAAGAAGTTTCAGTGGCCGTGTGTGGGTGTGTGTGTGTGTGGGTGGGTGTGTTATCGAAATACTAAATAACTGTAAAACATTTCTTAATGAAATTTTGAAGGAGTCATTTGGGATACCAAAGGGATGTTTTAACACAGCATTTGTATTTTATTTTGGATTATTAATAATTATTAAAACTAATTTTAATGTTTGATATTCAGTAGTTGAATTGGTTTTCGTAGTAAGCTATTGACTATGGTTGTCTTTAAAATGTCAGCTGGGATTTATCTGTGTTTCACTTGAGGGATTTTTATCCCCTATATGGGATATTTTGACTGCTTGTGGGATAAAATGGGATTGTGGGATAAAGTGGGATTTTTTTGAAATCGGCATTACGTCTGCTAGTTTGCTTACAACTTACGACCAGAGCACCTTAGCAGTAGAACTTCTAGTGGATTTTCTCGCCGTACTGGCAGTTGCGGGGTTTCCCATTTTTTAACCTCGCTGTCCGCACCTATTATGATTTTATAAACGTCACAGAACGAACACTGAATCATGTCAATTTCGCTGGCCGAGCCATGTTGGAATTAACAAGCAAACTATTTGCCATTATTTAGTACCTACTTCGTACTCTTTAGTACTACCATTAAAAATATTAGTACCTCTCACGTAAATAAATTATTTAATTTAGTTAATTCACCGTATCATTTAACCTATGTCGCATTGCTCAAAATCCTTTGAGGTACTAAAATGTAAAATACCTATAGGTAATTAGTAGATCTAAATAAGCTCTATCTAACGGTATAAATATTGTACTAATACATTATTCAATAATCATATAATATTTAACATTAATTGTGTTGCAATGTTTAACAAATCAGTGGGAAAGTGTGGAATATGACGAGGGATACTATAAGGGAGAGTCTGGGATAAAGTGGGATTTTTGTATCAGTGCGTGGCATATTTTTACCGTAGAGTGGAAACACTGCATATTTGTTTATAAATCACAAAAAATGTAAACACGTTTTCAACTATGAAGTTAGGTTATGTTTTGTTCCATATATTTTGTTATTTTGAAATAATTTAAAATGTGAGTGTTATGTAAATTGATAGTGTTTTGTCGTGTTTAAAACAATACTTAGCCTATATCTATTTAGATTTATTATTAGTTTATTTTTTACTGGAAAACTTCGATGTAAAAGCTAAGTGTTTGGACTAGTGATGATAAATTAATACAATAGGTTTTGGAATTTTTGAATTACTCGGACAGTATAACTCTGTAACACGACTGACTGTGATTGATAATCAAGCGTGTTGTAGACCTATTGTAGTTTCTTTACATTGTGAACAAATTACTTGATGGCAGACTTACTAAACGATCATACGTGCAAACTATCTTTATTACATGTAATGTACCAAATAAGCCTCACTGTCACCTAATGACATGGGATTAAAGTTTTGTAATCTACCGGTCAGTAAAATAGTCTGGTTACAGTTTATATTTGTTTGCATTTTCTGTGGTAAATATTGATTTTCATAAAAAATCAAGATGTCCAAAACTCCTTAGTCCCAACCGTCTACATTGTTCAACTAATTACCATGTAGACAGATTGCCCTCCTGAAAAATTGTCATTAATGTAGATGTTGGATTTTGCTCTTAAATATCTCGTGCTGCGATTTCAGTAGCTTGTGTATTTAAATCCAAACTAACATATATTAATGATGTAAACATTTTTAAATTTAAGGTATGAATTTTATAAGATACTGTTATATAAATAAATCATTGAATACATTTGCTTACATTAAATGGGTTTAAAACAAGTAAATTTCTGTATGTTTAACCCCCTGATTTTGGAGCTGGAAATTAATAGGTGTAATAATAATTGGCAATTTTTCCCACAGGTTATATATTTAAAACTCGTCGAAAACCATCTGGTGTCAAAAATATATTAGTCATTGGCCGAGTCATAAAAAAACGTGAACAGGAGCTAGGACCTGTGACCAAATAAACGCAATAAGTTTAATCTAATTTGCTAGGTACACATAGTGGTTTTAAGAGGTTAATTGCTCCACCTCACCCTCCAGGGTTAGATGGAAACGTATTCCGCATATTCTCTATTCATTGTTGCTAGATTAGGAAACCCCAGCATAGCTGCTATAGGCACGTTTTCCACAAGCGGGAATTTTGCGCAGGTTACCAGAAGGTTAGGATATAGCAGGAAAGGAAAGTGTGGGATGGGACAGGCAGCCAAATTGGCCTTTCAGAGTACCAACTCCCGTGCCTTGTGACAGCTGTGATCAGGCTCAATGTGGACCCGCTTTGCCCTCCAACTGGCCAACTCAACGGATGGGGTATCCATGTAGAACAGCCAGGGACCATACATTCTCAGGTTGGGGACCAACCCCTGAGTTTCCGCCCCGAGCCGCTGCAAGTGGAGGGACCAAAGGTGAAAGGGAAGTTTGTCATAATGGACATCCAAAAAACTTCATATGTAATGACAATTTCATTTGCTGTACCCAATGTCAGCATCCAAACTGGTATAGACCAGTTTTAAGGTTGTCCTAGGACGAATATTCTCTATTGGTCAATGCTAACACACCAAGTTTTAATAAAATTAATCAGTATACAAGAGATATATGTTTTTTATTTCTTATAAGAATAACATTTGACAATATACTTAGTTTACTGCTGAATGGAAATTGAAATATTCTCCACAACCGTTAGCCGAATAGCCTACTAACGAAATACTAATTTAACCGTGTGTGGATTGGAGTACTAATTTTTCATCTTTTAGAGCTTTTTATGGTAATGAGATAAAACTGTTGAAACCTGCTAAAAATATTTAAAGTTAATGGTACTAAGAAAGGTAAAAAAACTAAAGTTTGGGATCTCTTAAGCCCTGTAATTTCTGAACCTAAATTTTTCTAAAAAATCAGGTGGTATATTTTATTAGAAAACTAATATAAACCACCAAATAAAAAATCCAAAGATTTCGAAAGCGGCTACTCAAAACTGCTCTAGACCTATATACTACGTTGTTGGGTACCAAAATATTATGGATACCTCTTTGTTCTTCCCTCAGGGCTCTGCCTTTACTATCACTCCCAACTTTTAATTTTAACGTATGATTCGTTGGATTTATTTTGTTAAAGCAGCATCTCCTGAAAGATGTCCCCACGTTTGATACGCCGCCCTACTCAACCATAGACCTCCACCGCACAGGAAAATTTTCTATGTTATTATTTACGCCTTTTTTAGTAATTTTAGAAAATTTTCAATTATACAAAAAATTGTTGTTATTTTCTTTTAACCCCGACCTTAGAGCTCCGCCTCGCTGGCTTTAAAAATTGCCTTGTTAAATTTATAGAGGAAAGATGATCCTTGGGTAAGCGTTCGGGAGTTCGGGTCAGCGTTCGGGTTGAGTACTACTAGCTGGTCAGACAGACATTATTCTGTCCTAATGTCACTGAATTTGTTTTATGTCAAAAATTCTCGTTCTTTTTCATGGTGAGCTCGTTAGCTACGCTCATTTGCCTATGTTTATATAGAGCTTGCTTCGGTATTGAAAATGAGTTGCTATTCAAATAGATTTATTATTTCTATAATAAACATATGTTTATATGCTTTTCAAGTATGTTTAGATATCATCCTTATAACAGCTGTTTGATGAAAATAAATAACTAACATACAATCCCGACTTTGTTTTATGTATTTAGATAATGAAAATCACTTAATAATATCTTGCCATGACAACGTTAATATACACTAGGCAGAAATACGGATTTTAGCAATTCGAAATTTAAGTAATTGCACAACGCCATCTGTAGAGCCTGATATAAGCGTAGGTTATATTATATAAATCAAACAGGAAAGTTGGCCGAGCTGGTAAGGGCCCTCACTTGCATTTAGGGTGTAGACCAAAGCCTGTACAGACCTAAATTCAGCCCTGGCCGTCTGTATGCAGAACTTCAAACATGCTAGAATCCAGAATCATTGTCCCTGTCTCGTGTACATTCTATGTGCCTAAGAGTAAAAATATGTTATAGTCAATCAATACAAATGCTGAATTATTTTGACTCAATCCTATCCTACACTATAATATGAGTAAGGTTTGCATGCTCGCTTGCTTGGTTGATTGCTTGCAACTCTGATCTCAAAAACGGCTCCAACGATTTTCTTGAAAAATAACTAATGTGTCCTTCCAACTACTTGTGTTGTAAAACCTGATATCTGGGTTAAAAATAAGTTCTAGACATGTCCCATCCCCAAAAAAATCAAATAATGTAAAAAGCCGCTATGGAAAATGGAAAAAATCACATTGGGCTTTTAGAGATTAAAATAAAAGCAAAAGAGTCATAACAGCTGTTCAAAATCTTTCAGCGAACTCTCAAAGTTATACTCATATAGTTGAAGTACTACCTTGGGCTGAGATTTGCTAGGGAAAGGTCAATCTTGTTTATGACTTGGAGTTGTTTTTCACTATGTACCCTACTAACGAGCATTTTTGAGGTCACAACAGTTGTTATTATAATGCACCTTTGAGTCATTCTGGATATGACCACTCTACATGTAATCTTCATTCAAAGGATTTATTATCTGATTTTATGGAACCACATGGAACTCATGTTGTTTATGATTATTAACATGTGGTTTCCGGAGAGCAGAGATTAAAAGATTTGAGAGAAGATTACATATATAGAGTAGTAAAATAAATCAAAGGGATATTGAGCTATAAATAACAACTGGAGTGACCTCAAAAATGTAGAAAAGAGGCAAATGAGTTATACAAATCTGATTATCAGTAGGGGGAAGTGGTGAAATATGCTCCAAGTCATCTAAACAAACTGACTGGCCTTCCCCCGAGCAAAGTTCGGCCCCCAGGTATCATATACTCTAATATGAGTAAGGTTTGCTTGTATGTTTGCTTGCTTGCGACACTGATCTCAAAAACGACTCCAACGATTTCCTTCAAATGTTCAAAATAACTAATTTCTGGGATAAAAATAAGTTCTAGACAGGCCTCATTCCCAGGAAATATCAAATAATGTAAAAAAACTAAAATGATAGGTTAAAAAAATTAACATTGGGCTTATGGAGTTTTAAATCAACACAAAAGAATTTTATCAGCTGTTCATAATCAACCAGGGATTTGTCAATGTAATACTCATGTTTTTTATGATCATTAACATGTGGTTTCCTGAGAACAGAGATTAAAAGATTTGAGTGAAGGTTATATATATAGAGTAGTAAAATAAATGAAAGGGACATTGAGCTATAAATAACAACTGGAGGAACCTTAAAAATGTAGAAAAGAGGCAAATGAGTTATACAAATCTGATTATCAATAGGGGAAAGTGATGAAATATTACTCCAAGTCATCTAAACTGACTGACTGGCCCTCCCCCGAGCAAAGCTGGGCCCCCCAGGTACTGTCGTGTTAAAACGGATATGAGAAGGGTGTTACCACTCCAGTAGTCAGTAGTATTTTTTATTTACATTAGTCCTAAATTATCTGTTCTTGCCGTTGTGGAGTTAAAACGGATATGGGAATGGTGTTACCATTCCATTAGTAAAATGTTTGGCTTATTAATTATCTTTTCTTGCTGTTGTGGAGTTCAAACGGATAACAGAAGAGTGTTACCAATCCAGTACCTGCCTACATATCTTTAAAAATTCAGTCTTCGTTCATCCTCTTACGGGAAGAATGAGCGTACACCTAGTTTAGTTATGATTATTGTATGTAATCCACTGTTAATGTAAATTTGATTGGCCTTACAATGCCACATAGTTGTGTCAGCGTCTTTTACAGTGATTCGGTGATTCATTTGTCATTGGGCTAGTAATTAATTAAGCTTTCTAAGAAGAGGTCAACCTTAGATAGTATCAAGACCGGGGTTTGGACTGTTCCCTTTCAAAATGTTATATAACGCCAATGGTGTAGATATACACAGACAAAAACAACAAAATTGATGTATTTGTGTCAACCATAAAACAAATCAGTCTGCCAAAATCAGGCCACCTATCAACTGCAGCCAATTCCGGTCTCTGGCAACAATTTAGGTTTTTTTTTAGGTTTGACACTGGTCTGTAATTTATACATTTCAAAATAATTTTTTATATTATCTCAAGAAACATGGATATACAAAATCGCACAAAATCCTATACTCTAATATGAGGAAGGTTTGCTTGGTTGGCTGCTTGCGTGCTTGCTTGCTTGCAACTCTGATCTCAAAAACGGCTCCAACGATTTCCTTAAAATGTTGGAAATAACTTATTTCAGGGATACAAATAAGTTCTAGATAAGTCTCATCCTCAGGAAGAATCAAATAATGTAAAAAACAAATATGAAAAGTATAAAAAATTAATATTGGACATGGAGTTCAAAAAAGAATCATAACAGCTGTTTATAATCAATCAAAAAGAATCATAACAGCTGTTTATAATCAATCAAAAAGAAACATAACAGCTGTTTATAATCAATCAAAAAGAATCATAACAGCTGTTTATAATCAATCAAAAAGAAACTTAACAGCTGTTTATAATCATTCAAAAAGAATCATACCAGCTGTTTGTAATCAATCAGTCGACTGTCAAAGTAATATGTAGTTTAAGTATTAACATGTGGTTTCCGGAAAGCAGTGCCTAAAACCATTGAATGAAGATTACATCATAGAATGGTCATATCCAGAATGAATCAAACGGACATTGAGCTATAATTCCTGGTGCGCTAAACAAACTGCCTGACATTCCCCGAGCTAAGCTCGTCCCCCAGGTACTATCAAGTTAAATAGTTTGTAATTTTCCAGACCGACGAACAACGATGAGATGTGCAACTTCTACATCATGTATTATATAGAGGAGGGTGAACCCTTGGACCAGAAGTACTGCTTCTCTCGAGGGCCTCCCTTCTACTATTGGAACTCGGAACTCAACAACATTCCAGACAAGGACGCTTCCACTCTCAACTAACCTGCCTCGGGATGTCAATAATCGAGGGAAACCATAGGATCGCTAACTTAGTAGTCACATGTATCGAGTATCGACTCCAAGGAACAATCAAAGTCTGGAAAAGTCTCAGTCAAAATCACTTCAACGATTGACTTTCAATTTTAAAGGCAATTATTTTATAAACAGACCATATATAAAGATAGGGTTTTCCCAGATTTTGATCTGGGTATTATATCACTAGGATCAAATCGGTCGACTTTCAAATCAAATTTGAACACCGGGTTTACGATCCGTTGGTCTCGCAGTTTTATACCCCTGGTCGTACCCACCCTGGACCATCTACTGTCTTCCTTACAACCATCACCCTTACACCTCTCTTGCCGTACCTTACTCTCAACAAGGATATATTCTTCTGCTACGACTCTGTCTTTAAAACGTTACCGATTAGATTACAATGGCTGAAGCAAATAATCGGTGTTACAAAAATTGAACAAATTTTAATCTACTTATACAAATAACTTGTACAACTGAACTATTTATATAGAAAACTGTTTTAAAATACTTTAGGGATATTAATACTCTGTTAAATTTATAAGCAGATTAAACAGCAGGATAAAAGAAGGTTTTAAAATTGTAAGTTATGTTAATCAATAAATTTATAATCTCATAAGTATTTTGCAGGTTTGTTTTAAAACGTAAATTAAATTACGTTGTTTCTTATCACCTAAAATGAATTCCATATTAATTTTTGTATTAGAAAAAGTAAAGGCACATAATTTTTGTTGTATTGTGGCATTTAACTTGAGTAAAATTTTAATTCTTGGTCAATCTGTGAAAGAATATAAATCTGAAATGGAGCCATATTAGTATTTGTTTCACCCATAACATATAGAACAAAATGCTCTGCTACAGAAATTAAAAATAAACATACCTCAAAGAGTAGTTTTAAAGTGGTTGTAAGTTATCTTGAACAAGATTATTTTAGGTTTTATAATATTTAATAACATAAACTACGTAAACTTGAGGTAACAAACATTGAGCTATGTTTATATTTATGACTGTCAATAATTTATTACGGCTACTTTAACAAATATCAAAATTGTTACGACCTATAGTATTTATTTTTAGAATATTTAAACTGACTTCTGTAGTTTGAGGATATCAAATCAAACATGGAATAAAAGATAGAGCTTTAGTTTTTTTTATCAGTTATAATAGAAAATTAATCAAGGCATTGTGATGTATTGTACTTAAAACACATTAATTATTTTGGATAGTTTCTCATTTCCATCATCTTCATATGTAAATATTTTTTTTTCTATTTGGAAATGTATTGATTTAATATATTAAGTATATAAAAGTATAATTATTTTAGTAGTTAATGTCCATGTATTTCCTCTTTTAAGTTATTTTATCAATTTCAGCAGTTTTCTGTTTTGATTCTTTCAATGAGTGTTTTAGTTAACTGTTATACCGTTTATTAAGACGTACTTAAGGTTGTGATTGATCAGTGAAGGAGCATATATGGTTTAGTTTTGTTACTGTCACAGTCAAAACCACTTTATTCAATAAATGTTTATATAAACAATGAATAGAGGCTAAACTATGTTATACAAAAGGCTATGAATTACTTACATTCCATTTTTGGTCCAGTATTAATTAAAATCAAACGATAAAATATAGTGATGCTGTAATGTTATTACTTATTAAGTTTTGTGTGATATTTTTATTAAATATTTTAGTGTACGTTTTATTTTTGTATGTTTTTTTTGTATTGTTTTCTTTTAATATTGTTTGTTCTGTACATGGTGTTTTTGTGATTTTGTTTGAATAGATTTTATTCAGTTGGTGTTGATGGATGAGATTTTTTTAACGTGATGATACAACAACAATTAACACTCCTTGTTGTTAATTTGATTGTAAATATTAGGTTCAATTTTAAAATTGTCAGAGATTAGATTGAACATATTTATGTTTAAAAAATAACTATAAGTATATGTTGATTTAAAAAAATATATGTTATGTAACGGCTACTTTAGCAATGTATACAAACCGCTCAAATAATTCCGTACAACAGATTATAAAAGCACAAAAACTACATTTTTGTCAATTAACAATATTTTGATAACAGTTTAAACTAATAGTAAGACTTTAATATTTTTATCTATTTAGTTTATTGTGACCTTGGATTATGATTGGTTCTTGCTAAAGCTACCTACACTACTCGGGAATATGAACGATTCAAATGTTTCGGCTCAAATTTCGCTTTCCACACCACCCCTGAATATTTGGGCAAGTTTTTCGGCGAGATTCGCAGTTGAAAAGATAGATGACTTGAGTTGAGATGCCACTGCTGCTGCTGCATTTTAGATTATCTTCTCGATCACCACAGAAATAAAACCAGAAAAAGAGTTCAGTGGTATTGTGATGTCCAAGATAGTACTATCTCAAACAAGCAATAACTGTTGATGTTACAGAATACACCAGAATTGAAATTAATAAACGAAAATCATCCCCATTGTGTTTCATGTTTTCAGCTTCAGTAAGTTTACGAATTTAGTTAGCAATAGAGATTTATTTTCATTCCAATGAATAAATTTAAACCTACAAAATCAGAGCTGACTGAAGGCTTAAAGTCAGTTTTTAAATGTATATATGAAACTAGCTGACCCGTTGCAGCTTTGCCCGCGTAAACTATGACAGTTATGTGTACTTCAATCTGTGGTTAGTCCGTGGAACTAATACGAATCAAGATCAGTTTTTTGAATTTTCATCAGCTCAAACCAAAGTGGATGTCCATAAGGAATACATGATAACTTTGGGACCCAGTGGGGCAGAGCTCAGGGGGAATTTCGTAATACCGTTTTGTATACCGTTTCTATAGGGCCAAAGAGGAACCTATATGTAAAATTTCAACTATCTAGGCCATAAAGTTACGGGGATTTCGTGATAGGTCAGTCAGACAGTGGTATTTGGATTTTATGTATTAAGATTAATGACCGTTACCGATACCAAAACTGTAGGAAAAGCTTAACTTGTCCTGACTGTTAAACAAAGCACCATCAGACAATAAATCACCTGTTAGCGGTGGTAATTGGTTGGCAACGGGAGGAATGGGAGAAACCAGGGAATTTAAATTTGTCTTTCGACCGCACATTAATATCAGACAGATTATAATGTATGATTTTCTTACAATACTATTATCATTTCAGCTTTAAAAATGCTGCAGGTGGACCAACATAATCCAAGGAAACAGTTTAACCTCACTATCGTTCAAAAGCACACAAATATTTTCCTGCCCATTTTATTCGCCCTTCAATTTCTGTCAATGTACAATAGTTCATTAGTCAATAACGGCACTATGAACAACTAGCATCGACAGATGTCTGTTATCATTGTATTTAACTCGAAGTACTTAGTTTGTAAGGAGCAACGAGCGAGTTGTTTTGATTTGCTCTGTTGTAAAATGGTTCCATTAGTTCTCAGATGATGTCTGACATCTTCAATCAAGTTATATTTTACAATAAAGCTCTTGTATCTTGTAACAATTACGAAACTTGATAAGAAATGAAAATCCTAAATATAACAAGTATTACTGGTTTGTTTTGCGAACCACAAGTTAACCAAAACTTATATTTGTACCTGATGAGTTAAATTTAATTTTCTTTATTATAGTAGACTCTCAGAAATACAGACCGGCCTAGGCCGAACTCGGGTAGTCCGAACCGATGATCTTGAATTTATCGAAAATGTTGGTTGCAAATAACAACGGAAAAACAAAACTTCATGTATTAGCACCTCAGTTTTTACTTTATTAACACGTATTACACATATGGCATTTAGTTTGCATGGTTGGGCGCTCTGTGTTTCAGTAAAATTGATGAAGTTTATAATTAACGAGGCAGTGAAAGTTGTAACGCGGTCAAAATTTGTATGACTTATGCCCACTTTGGGGAAATTCAGATTTGTTGAAATCCGGACCGGCCTTCACCACATTAGTCCGGATTTCTGAGGGTCTACTATATTATTAATTCAAATTTCTTTATTTATATAGTACAAACAAAAGACATGGAATTGTGTCACAGATCTATATATGAGGATTACTCAAGACTAGACAAAGAGAATGATTTTCAACTCTGTTTTTACCAATTTTTTCTTCAATTTAATTTACACTCATCCTATTTTCTGCTATACAACATCTATTAAAGCTACCTCTGCCGTGATGCATAGTTCAAAGGTTTCTGGATTTCTCTATATAAAGGCTACATAAACCCTTTAATTAAATTTAAAGTCTCATACTAAATATTAAGAATGAATGTTTTTTATTTTTTGAAGTGCGATTCAATAATTACGAGCACTTTAATGTATAAAAACAGCTTTTTCAAACTACAACATCTTAAGACATAAATGCTGTTTTTAAATTATTTGTTAAAAATCAAATGTCACTTTAATGTGTAGGTCACATTATTATCGTAGCTGCAAACTGAAATCTTTTGGACCTCTTCAATACTCCTCTTCCCTATCTGTGTTTTCACATGACAACCAGATTTTTCCGTAGGGTAGATCGAAGCAAATTTACAAAGCTCTAAAAATTTAAAACGAGTTCGCACGCAGCACGCTGACGTGAGGGAAGTGAATTTCCACATAAAAACTTTTAAAACTCAAAATCAATGTAAAAACATACATTTGTCCAATTTTTATTGAAATCTGAAAACACCGATTTTTTGGCTGTTCTGATACTCCTGGTTTCATTTACTTGCAAAGCTGGGAATACAAGTTTGCGCATTGTAAGGTTAGGAGAAGGTCCAGACAGGCTTGAAAGTAGACGTGAGGTTGCTGGGGATGGTAAAAGTACTCTAACAAAGGAATAACAGGCTTTTCTAGTGTAAAACCCCCATAAGACAACGTACTGTGTTTGGTCGTTCCAAATTTTCTTTAATAACTCGGTAAACATGTATGCTAGAATGACAAGAGAGGGCTTAAAACTTTCGCCTCTTCAATTCACATCTTTTTCCATGCTTTGATTTTACACCTGGGGATTTTCTGACCCTTTTTGTGCCCAAATCTCAAAATTTGAAAGATTAATCCCCCTAAAAAGGGGCTTAAAGTTTTCCGATTGTTTTGTCCAACGAACTTGTCCAACAGATTACAGAAAGGAACGTCCCTACCAAATTTGAAGTAAATCGGACAAAAAATGTGACCGCTAGAGTGCAAACACATATATATGTATATATATAAATATATATATATATATATATATATATATATATATACATACATATATATATATCTAAAATTTTGAACAACCCCCCAAAACGTGTTTGGGGGTCACTTTAGGAACTTCTATGGTGGTCCCGGGCTTAAGTTTCACCGTGCGGGTCATGCTAATAGTTCACTTTCCAAAGGAAATTCACTAATAAAATTATTTATTGACACAATAAACGTTACATAAATTGCTACGTGCAGTAACAGGTGTCTTGTGAATGTCTCTTATTTATTTTTGTAAGAGTGACATAGTTCATTTATTAAAGATTGTATATTTTAATAATTTTTAATGTAAAATAATATTGAAAAATCTCGATAGTGACCACACAGTGGAACTATGATTTCTATAATTTGGAATCTCAGAAAGAACCATTCGATGGGTTGCTGTGAATCTTTAGCTTTAACTGAAGACTGCTACACATTTAATCAGAGGAAGAGTTCATTTACTGTAGAGTTTAGTTTTTAATTAATTTTGACAATCACGGTCTCAATCTTAACATCACAGATCTTTTGGTCCTCTCTCATAGTTAGGTCGAGAACATTTTCCCCTTGTGTACAGTTGCTGCTGTATAGTTTTATCAGATTTTAGAGTATGTAAAAGGGGTATATAAGGTGATCGACTATGTTTTGAGAAAAACATTTTCGCTGATTCAGTTGACTCTCAGAAATCCGGATCGCACTTATCCGGATTCTAGGTTCTACGGACGATCTTGAATTTTTCAAAAATTGTTGCAAATTAGAACGAAAAAACGGAACTTCACAATCTAGCACCTTCAGTTTTCATGTGATTATCCCACATTACACAAATGTCATGTAGTTTGCATCTTGTATTAGCACACAAACATAAATGCGATTGTCATAATTGTTCACAAGCAGAATTGACGATTCATGGCCACACCTTTGGGAAATCCAGAATTTTCTAAATCCGGACCGTCCATCCGTCACAATAGTCCGGATTTCTGAGAGTCTTGGGTATTATTTAGGTCTTAAGTTAATTTATATTATAACTGTGTATATGAATTGGTACTTAATTATCTACAAAATCGCAAACATATGTGGTTTATCGAGCAAATTTGTTCTTGGGGCAAATGAAGCACATGAACGAACAATCTTTTGTTACCTACTGCTCCAGATCATTCAACTTTGCATGAAATGTTATATAAATACTATGTGGACCAATTCTGGATGTCTACTTGTTAACAACTTTAACATCAATATATTTTAATTATTATAATTAATATATCTTTCTGAAACTATAAGAAGAGCTGTAAATACTAAAAGCATAAATAATTTTAAATTTATTTTTCGAACAACAATGTTTTGTATTATCTTTGAATATGTTTTTTTATCTTGGATTTCAACAAGTTCCCTGCTGCCCCATGATGATTATTGTTTTAGCTGTTGTATCATGTTACGTTTGAAATGCTATTTATATTTACATTCATGTTTGTATTTGTTTCTTATTTGCATTCCATTATTAACCGAGAGACCTGGTCCTATGCAGAACTGTGTACAGTAACTTATCAAATTTACAAGATACATGGAAAGATCAATTATTTTTGGAAAGAGGTTTCTACTTCTGTTGTTTATTTCCAATATTTTTTACTATAAAAACTTGTGATTATCTAAACCAATGTTAAAATAGATGGAAAAATATCAAAGAAAGGAGACATCCTGATACGTTTGTTAAGTGTCTAATATGTTATTCTATCAGATGTTTATTCAAATCGGTGACTGTTGTGTAGGATAAAAACATTATCAATAGTTCTAGAGACTAATACAAAAACATGCAATCCCAATGCTATTTCAATACACAACCACAACAAAATTCTATAATGTTGTGTATGTACACAAAACCAATAATATATGTAGCAAAGCCATTTCCACACATATTTTTGATAAAATATAGTAAATGATTGGATTGAACGGTTTTTACTTACCTCAATCATTTATTTGTGGTCGGTTTATTGTGGTTAATTTTTTTGTAATTGCCATTATAGGAATTGATGGCAATTTCACACACCTAACTCAAGATGTATCAAACAGTTTACTCAAGTTTGTTATTTTAAGATTTTATTAATATGAAAAAAATACCTCAAAAATTAAACTTATACGAGATTTTGTTATACTTGTACTTAACTCATCTTTTGTTTTTAGACTGTATAGAGGTTGTAAACCCAAATAGGAAATCAAAAGCATATTTTATGTGTGCCGCCAAAACATAGCAAATAAAATATATTCTACTAGTGAGCGTTTACTTTTATTGCAAAGTCCTAATCCTAATTATAACACATGCATTATTTCCTGTATACAGTAAAACCTCGATCAACCGTCCCTCTTTTAACCGTCACTCTCCGTTATCCGTCATCCGTCTATGAGAATTTTATGATTTATTAGCGTTGGGATTTGCGCAGTACGACAATATCCGAGCATCTGTACAAGCTATTATGTTGGGAAGTATCTGTGTACTGTAAAGTATTATCCTTTTGTACAAGGTTTTATTTCAATTTCTCTCCAAGACTAATTTAAATTTAGGTACTGTACACGTTTATATACAGACATTACTATTATCCAACTATTCAGTTATCTGTAACAGTCATGATCCTGAAGGTGATGGTTAATAGAGGTTCACTGTATCTTATTTACGTTTATGTTTCGATTGGTTGCCATCTTCACACGACTTAACCCACTCTTAAAAATACACATAAGCTACAACAGAGGTTTTTACCAAACCGATTATACCAACAGATTATAATATTGTCACTTGTAAGATGTGCGACATAAGTAAAAATCTTGTTTAAAAGGTATAATGTAGGTCTATTTGTAATTTTGTGTCATTTTTTCATTTACAGCAAGAATTTACCTGATTTCAATACTAAACATGGTAAGCATAACAAATTTGTAGTTATTCTTTTGATTCTTTGAAGGAGTTATAAGGAGTTAAAGAAAATCATAAATGAAAGCATAGGTAACATTTTTGTGCCTTGCTTAGTTTGACCTAAATAACAAGTTGATGGTTTGTGATTACAGGGATAAGTGTGACCCAAGCAGATCTTTAAGCAGGGTAATTATTTATACAAACCAAAAGTTGAATCAAACATTAGAATATCTACTAGTAACTGAGGTAAAATTCATGAAATTATTAATTTTTACAAAAGCGTTTTTATATTTAAAGGGTTAAGTACTCAATAGACAATGGGAAGAATCGGTAAATAAATTGAATACATTTTTAAATAATTCCATTATCACGTCGTAAATCTTTGGTTTATTACCTTCAGTTGTCAAACTGCTTCTGTCGCCTAATATGAGTCGAGTTAAAATGGCAATCGCTGCGTCCAATAAATTCTCTCTTTTAACTTTCGCTTTGTTATCAATGGTCTCATCGTTTGAAGAGGAAGACGGAAGTTATGGAATCCTGGTGCCCAACATACATCAGAACGTGGTGAGTGTGACCAGGTGGTTGCTTTAATTCGCATGGCTATTGGAAATGAATTCAATCTGTGTGCGATATTACAAATATGAATAACTGTTTGATCTAATTTTTTATATGTTTTTATTTTATTTAATAATTCTGTTGTTCATAAATTGTAATAACTATTTAAGCCTGAAATCCTGGTAATGTAGGGAAGACCCAAAGAAGTTTAAGACAATTTTAGTGCTTTATTCCTTGATGAATCTAACATACAGTACGTATAATCATGTACAGTATGTATAATCATGTACAGTACGTATAATCATGTACAGTACGTATAATCTCGTACAGTACGTATAATCACGTTCAGTATGTATAGTTACGTATAGTACGTATAATCACGTACAGTACTTATAAACTATAATCAGTACTTATAAACTGTTTTCAGAGTATCTAAATTACAGTTATTGGATACCTTCTTCAAAGCAAAGAGCCCTTTGGTACTAATGTTTGATACTTGGAAGCTACTCTCCTTCCTGGTAGAAAATTATTAGTGAATTTCCTTTGGAAAGTGAACTATTAGCATGACCCACACGGTGAAACTTAAGCCCGGGACCACCATAGAAGTTCCTAACGTGACCCCCTGAACACGTTTTGGGGGGTCGTTCAACATTTTATATATATATGTGTTTGCACTCTAGCGGTCGCATTTTTTGTCCGATTAACTTAAAATTTGGTAGGGACGTTCCTTTTTGAAATCAGTTGGACAAGTTCGTTGGGCAAAAGAATCGTAAAACTCCAAACCCATTTTTTGGGGATTAATCTTTCAAATTTCGAGTTTTTGGGCCCAAAAAGGGTCTAAAAAGACCCAAATGTAACATTAATGCAAGTAAAAAGATGGGAATTAGTGAGACGAAAGTTTTAAGCCCTCTCTCGTCATTCTAGCATAAATATTTACCGAGTTATTAAAGAAAATGTGTTTCGACTAAACACAGTACGTTGTCTTAAGGGGGTTTTCCACTAGAAAAGCCTGCTACTCCTTTGTTAGAGTACTTTTATCATCCTCAGCAACCTCACGCCTACTTTCAAGCCTGACTGGACCTTCTCCTAACATTATAATGCGCAAAATTGTATTCCCAGCTTTGCAGGTAAATGAAACCAGGAGCATCAGAACAGCCAAAAAATCAATGTTTTCAGATTTCAATCAAAATTGGAATATAAGTATGTTTTTACACTAATTTTAAATTTTTTTGTGGAAATTCACTTCCCTCACGTCAGCGTGCTGCGTGCGAACTCGTATATAGTTTGTTTTTTTTTGATTTAGTAACAAATTTTTACCAGCTAAGTTTTGCTGCGTGGTACTAAGTTGATCAAAAGCTAATCTTTCAATATCTTCAAAACTGTCACCAGACACTTAAAGCATTAACATATATAAAATAATTTTTTGAAATTTGACAAGTTGGGCAAACCATTTGGGTTGCACAAAAATAACAAAGATCCCAGAATGATACCCTGAAGGACTCCATATTTAATAGAGGTAAGAGGAGAATTTATCTTTGTTATGTACCACAGAGGCCGATATTTCGGGAGTTCAATAATAATAATAATGCCGGTTGGGAAACAAAATTATTATTTATTACATCGTACAATCAACTTTACAACAACTGATCTAGAACAATTTAAACGTCGTTAACAATAGGTATATCCGCGGTTAAAATACAATAATTAAGGTTACATTAAATTTGGAAAGAAAACACCAAATAATAATTTAACAGGGAGAGGTGACGCGACGCGTGTTAATTACATCGTGACTTCTTAGGGACTGGAGCGAATCTCACGTCTTCTTCGCCGATGCTGAAGCCCCTTCAACCAATTAGAGCCGTTCTCAACACGTGACGTCACGGGAACACTTCATTGACAAAGTGCTGCAGCCAAACGATCACTCACGCCGTTACTCAAACTAAGAGGTACTGAAAACGTGCTTTTAGGTTAGCGCTGAGAGCGGAAATGCTGACACTTGCATTCCTGCTGACATCAACGCCCGGCCGGGCCCGTGGGAGCGTCTAAGTTGAGATTAGCTTGGAGCAAATATCCTAGCGTCTGGTGGTTTATTTTATATTTTGTACCAGCCAACTCTTCAAAATTAAATAATGAAATTAATGTTAAGAGCACCGTTCCTCTTTCTAATTATAGATTTTAGTGACGGTAGAAATTTAATTATTAAGAACGGTAAACTTTAATTATTTAATTACAGTGTCGTATTAATGGCTTTTAACAGTCTAGGGATTTTGGGCCGTCACATCCCCCTCACCTTTAGACCATGCTGTCCCCAGCGTGAGGTAACAGCAGATTGCCAAGTCCAACTTCTCTCAATGTTAGGAGAGTGCACATCCATCTCCCATAGGTCTGTGATCAGGAAACTTCTAACTCCGGACAGCTAACCTCAACTGTCTCCGCAAATAAAACAAAATTATTTAACTTCAACGTTATTTTTTTACGAAGAAAAAAAACTCGAATTGTCGCCGGTCCGCATTAGCCTCTCCCTTTACAAAATATATCTCAAAAATATCACAATCAAAACATCTCAAAAGTCAAAGTTAAACAACCAAAACAACACCTAAAAATAAACTAAAATATCTCAATTTCACAAGGACAAAAGTTACCTAAACTTAAACACAAAAACACAACACACATTCCCATCTAAACAGACCATTACAACATTGTTAGAAGATTCGTCACTGAATTTAATTATGTGTATTTAGAACCAATTGGTTAATTTTTCTAAGTATCTGAACAGGGTATGAATTATTATATTTTAAAGTTCGAAAGAGGGTAATTGAGTTCAGTACTTTTATGGCAATTTAGAACGCTACTTGCCCGCTATGGTGAAGCCGCACGGGGTTTCACTTGGGGCCGGTCTTACACTCTGTCACCCCTTCGGTAGTAACGGATCTTCCAACGTAGGTCAAATATTAGCAAAAGAAAATTTACTGCTATCCTAACACACCCTTTCCCACGATACAGTGCCTACTCTAATTAACTCGTCAACACATGTCGAAATAGCCAAGTAACATATTGACACCAAGAATCAACAAAAAAAAACTTTTCACCAATCCAATGATCGTTCATAAATTCCGGTGGTACTCCACCCACTATCGGCCGAAGCCTCAAATCACTTAAAAATTACCAATAATAAATCAAATATACAATCGAATAATCAATATGATAGAAAGAATTATTAACTAATCTTTAACACAACCTCACGTTCAGTAGGCCTGGTAGCGACACAACACTGTCTTGCTGACAGGGTCCGGAAAATCCCCCAGCAAGGCATTTTCTGCAGTACTCTTGACTGACTATACACAACTATACGTCATTTTTTTTTCTTTAAATTTTGAAAAAATCATTCAGGCTGGCTCCCGGGTGCCTACAGTCCAGTCGGGGAGTTGAAGGGAAGGGGGTTATTTGGGGGGTGGGAAGTGCGCACATTACCTTCCTGTGGACACCAGTTGGGCCAGTGAATCCTTTACCCTTCGTGGGATATACTAGTAGCGTTAGTTGGATCGCGTCGAATAATAATTCAAAAAAGTTTCCATTACCAGCCTACAATTATTACACCATTATTAGAAACACACAACAAAACATACCGGTACACAAAAATCATTAATGCTAACATAATAACACAAAAATCGGAGGGGGATCCCCAGTCCTTTCGCCATCGCGTCCTCGCGGAGACAAGTCCAGAAGTACTCGCTCCTTCACAGCGTAGTATGCGACTTCTTGATCGCGGTCGAAAGTCTATGCTTCTTAAATACTTTTCACTTACTTAAAGTGTCCCGGGTCCGTAATTCACTCCTCGTCGCATCTTACCGCACGGTCAGCCTAACTTTAGCTGCGCTCGTGGAACTGTCGTGCTCTGCTTCCGGTGCATGATCTGCTACCAATTCGACAGTAGGGTACCATCTCTCCACGGTTCTGAAGTGGCGACTCTGTCTGCGCAGCCTGCGGGCGCTGTACACGGCCTCCCAGGGTGACACGGAGCAGGTTGGCATCTCGAACTCTCCATCTCAAACCTACAAAGACAACTGTGATTATCACAATAACCGAACGGCCGCCCCACATGTCCTACTCAACCATGCGGGCGCCAGCATAGTGGACTCTAAGGTGCTGGAAAGTACTCTCCAAAGAATACCCCTTTACGCTTAGGTGCCAAGCTGATCACCTAGTCCCTGCAGGACCTTCAAGGTGGCACTCACATCAATATTCATCAACTTGGTCTCTTCGTCAGAGAGCATCGACCTCAAATCAAGAACAAAACTTTACTCATCTGACCGACATGAGTGTTGCTGCCGTGTATTTGGGCAGGCACCTTAAACTCATCATTAATAACGTCGCATGTTATTACACCTCGGAGATCACTCCAACTCCACTCAACTTCATGGTGGTCAGGTTGATCTTTTCGCCATTCTCATAACAGTTCAGAGTTACCTTACAGGGCTCTGAAGCACTATGCACCCATCAACCTCGGAAAAAAAACATTTTTCCACAAACGCTGGAATACAAGGAGCTGCCGATAAATCGGGCAGGCACCCGATCCGCCAGTGATCAAATCACACCGATAACTTCAGTCTCCTCAACAGAGAGCATTTGACTTAGACAAGTCAGAAATCACAACTTCACATTCCGGTCCGACATGAGTGTACTGCTGCCGTTTGCATGGGCAGGCAGTATTGAACTCATCATTAATAACAACCCCTCTATACGGGTCAAACACATCATGTTAAACATTGACCACAAATCAAAAACCAGGACCCAAGTTTTTTTTTCTTGAGGGAAGCCCATTCAACTCATAATTTCAATGGGGCATTCCCCCCAAAACAAAACTCAAATAGACTACAAAACAGGCCCAGAAGACCATCGGCTGGTTTACTCGTACCACCCCTTAGTAAACACGCAACCATCAACCTCCGCTTTGCCGGCTGTACAGGCGAATTGCGCTGCACAGGCTGGGATTTCTACAGAACAGCTTGCCATAGCACAAGCAAAACATAATTTACTCTCCATTCCCGTTTGCTTTTATTAATTTTTCGTTCTCTTCACGGTCTGGCCAAGAATAGCATGAGTTAGCAAGCACACTGCAAGCACCTGGAGCAGAGCACACATTTTAAAATTCTATTTAAAAAAAAACAAATAACCATAATGTGATTCCTAAACACTAGTGCATCAGTATACTTAGGTGATAACACTTGTCCACATCAGCATAATCCATTCAGTAATGGTTACGAATGCACTCCCTCGGCAACTCCACAGCGAGGAAGACCCTCCGGTGTCCCAATCCACAGGGACAGCACAAGAATGGCCTAGAATTATAACTTTCCTGTACAACAAACAAAACAGGTTATCCAGTGAACACGTGTTATCACAAGTTAGAGCACAAACCACTAAAAACAACAAACTTCCTACGAAGAATCACTTATCACTAACTTCACCAGCCTTATATTTTAAATATAAGGGGAAATAACTGGACTCTTTTTTGTAAATTTTGAATTTAGTGTAAATGGACTAAATCGTAAATCATCGTATTTACTCCTAATCTCTGGTTCATTACCTAATTCATCACACCGCAAATGGGAGCTCTGGCTTCACAATGCTCAGTCCTAGATGAGGAGGTAAAGTATTAGACACTTTAAATATTACATCGGCAAATAATTTCTGTCCATGTTCGGAGTACTGATAATAAAACAGATGCAGCCATACAATTTAAGGGACAGACTGCATGCAAAAAAAAAAAAAATTAAATTTCTCCACCCATCAAACTAGGCGATTTGACACTCACGATTTCAAACTGTAAAAAGAAATGCGATCATTGTTTACGAAGCACTGATCTGCAACAGTATTTAAAGCTATCTGCAGATCACAAAACTGAACACAAATACGCATCACAATTTACTGGCTCCAACTCAAAGCTTTATTAGTTCCAATTTAAGTTACTCATTTTTCACCTACTCCTTTAATGATGTTAACTAAATTCACACACACACAAAGAGATATACTAAATATCTTCACATTGCTGATTAACTTGCATAAAAAAATACAAAGTCCGGTACTACAAACAAACAGTACCACTGCTCTACTGACTGTCATGTTCAGTTGGCCCAAAACCAGGAACCAGAGCTAAACAATGAGCACAGTATAGCTCAGTTCCAAAAAACCAATACAGAAACCACACTGCGATTTGATTTTCTCCTCTATGCTATTTTGTCTCACATAATTTTGAGGGAGAGCAAAACAGCCTTTTTTTCAAAACTGCAAACAAAAGGTTAAATAATTGATTTATTACCCCTTCACAACCGTTACCGGAGGTTACTGCCCGTTTGTTCTCTCAACATTAAAATTACTGGTTCCACAGGTGTAGAACCCTCAATAACCCCCTACTGATGAGAGCTTCTGAAATAATTAAAATTCGCCTTGTCCCATTTATAATTTCCAATACTTAACTGAAGCAATCATCAGAGGCTCACACGCCTAAGTCCACACGTTGTTCATTTTCAAAGAAAATTTCAAAAATAATTTAAAGTCCCGACTTAAAGTTCAATAAAATAAACTTAAACCCCAGAACGCGATTACTCTAAGTCCCAACACAGTGAATTATTCAATTAAAATCACCAAATTAATTTCAAACAAAAATTCACAAGTCGTTTGTAGTATTCAGTGAAATTTTGAAAAATCCGGCTAAGTCCTTAGCTCAAAATACACAATAAATTTCGAAAATTACTGTCGAATGCTCATTTCCCCACTACTATGATGGTCCACGTAGATTATTTCTAAGTCCCGATTAATTTAAATGAAATGTCACAGAACTCCTATTTCCACACTACTAACGCTTTGTTTCGTCAACAATTTTCAAAGTTCTGATTTACTTAATTTCTTTGGTAAATAAAAATGCACTGGTATCCTTTGACCTGACAATGGAGATAGGCCAGAAAATTGACTCAGTTTATAAGTGTCAGATCATTATTTTTTTATTAATTTGTAACAATACAATTTTTTTTCAATCACTTGATTTTAAATTATTGGCCTATTTCCAATGACGCCCAGATTTGTTCCAATGCATTTATAGATTTACCACTTAATATATAACCCAAGGTTAATCACACATGCAAATAAACTTAGGTTAATTTAGAAAGCATTTATTCTAAGGTTAATATAATTAATAAATCCTACAAACTCTCGTTCTTGAACAAAACAATGTTAAACCAACTTAATAAAAATATAACACTTCAGGAATGATTATTCCATCTACTAACTGCAACAAGGGTGGTACTCTGTTTAGATTAATCTATGCAGATATCTGTTTACAAACACAGGCAAACACTACTGCCTTGTGAATCACGGTGCAGCGACGTGACTCTATACGCCACAGCCTTGTTACGATAATTGTCGCCCAAGTCTCGCTTCGGACAGTTCGGATTAATTACAATATAATATTTCTTCAATTTAATTCCCAGATAATTTATAATTTCACTTTAATATCGTCCTCTCCCTTTTCCACGATAAGTTGCAACCAAGTTCACGCATTTGCACTTCAATCAAACCGAATTGGCAAATCAAAGATGGCGGATTAATCCGAACGCAACAGAGACGATTTGCCAAGATTGCAAATCGCGGCTCCAAGCTTCCTTCCACGATTAGTATTCCAAGTCACTTTACTTTTAAAATAAACCTCCCTTAGTCACAGGTAATACTTAAAATCATCTCTACCTTTATTATTTATCAATATCTATTATCACTAGAGCTTAAAAGAAACTCTGATAGCCCAAAAATTTCGATTTACTACGCCTCCTCAAACAATAACGGCACTTGGCATGCATACAAACAAGGAATCAAGATGGCGGTGGTATGAATGAGGACGTTGTCACAATGACTCACAGAGAATGCGCGTTGAATGATGGAAGTGGAAGGGGAAGTGACGCTATGACAACGTGGTTAATGGCCGCCTCAAATCTTCGTCATAATTATCATAATTACTTTGAAATTCTCTAATAATTCGAAACATTTATATTTCTTTACGGGAGTTGGGCTAAAATGAGTTTAATTTATTGCTTTACAAGATTAAGCGGTTACCTACTGCTAAAACGATATATATAAAATTAAACAAGATTGCACCAATTAATTAAAATAAATTTAGTTACCAAAATCCATTCTCCGTCCGTGGGATTCTTCAAGTGGTGTTTTCTTGCGACACTTACCCACAAACCTGACACCAATTGTACCACAGAGGCCGATATTTCGGGAGTTCAATAATAATAATAATGCCGGTTGGGAAACAAAATTATTATTTATTACATCGCACAATCAACTTTACAACAACTGATCTAGAACAATTTAAACGTCGTTAACAATAGGTATATCAGCGGTTAAAATACAATAATTAAGGTTACATTAAATTTAGAAAGAAAACACCAATTAATAATTTAACAGGGAGAGGTGACGCGACGCGTGTTAATTACATCGTGACTTCTTCGGGACTGGAGCGAATCTCACGTCTTCTTCGCCGATGCTGAAGCCCCTTCAACCAATTAGAGCCGTTCTCAACACGTGACGTCACGGGAACACTTCATTGACAAAGTGCTGCAGCCAAACAATCACTCACGCCGTTACTCAAACTAAGAGGTACTGAAAACGTGCTTTGAGGTTGGCGCTGAGAGAGGAAATGCAGACACTTGCATTCCTGCTGACATCAACGCCCGGCCGGGCCCGTGGGAGCGTCTAAGTTGAGATTAGCTTGGAGCAAATATCCTAGCGTCTGGTGGTTTATTTTATATTTTGTACCAGCCAACTCTTCAAAATTAAATAATGAAATTAATGTTAAGAGCACCGTTCCTCTTTCTAATTATAGATTTTAGTGACGGTAGAAATTTAATTATTAGGAACGGTAAACTTTAATTATTTAATTACAGTGTCGTATTAATGGCTTTTAACAGTCTAGGGATTTTGGGCCGTCACAGTTAATTGGTTGGATTTATTCAGGTGGCTAATTTCAACAAACTGCCATCTATTTATTAAATACAATTCAAACCAAGCATAACTTCGGTTTTTAATTCCTAAATTTGTAAGGATGTTCAAAAGGCTATTGTGTTGGGCACTGTCGAACGCTTTACTCAAATCCATAAATACGCCAATAACCTTTTCTCCTTTGTCAATAGAGTCAGTTATTGATTCAATGTAAACAACACCGGCACTAATAGTTGATTTCCCGCACCTAAATCAGTGTTGTTCCAAGTCCATTGATTTCTAGAAATTTGATTAGTTTATTAACCAACACGTTCATATAATTTCACAAATGATGAAATCAGGGACAGAGGTCTATAATTAGATACTTCTTCATCATCTCCTACCTTGAATAAAGGTTTTGTTTTTGAAATTTTAGGTTTCTTGGGAAAACAGTGGAAATAAAAGAAGAATTTATGAGATGGGTCAGAGGTTTGATTAAAAAGTGTTTTGCAAATTGTATGATTGACATCAGAACATCATTATATCCAGAGGAGTATTTGTTAGGAAAAGAATCCAAAATGCTTTCAATGTAATCCTCTTGAGACCAATTTGGGGACAAAGGTTTTATTGGTCTGTGGCGAGGGATCAGAAACCAGGGGAGGATCAAAGGGGGGGTAAGGGTAAGGGTAAGGGTAAGGGTAAGGGCGGTCGCCCCCCCCACAACCTAAGAATTGTTGTGTTTTATTTTATTATTCAGGTATACAATGATTGTTTGAATAAGTCCGAATGAAAATTTAGGTAGCAAAAGCCTCCTGAAACCCCGTTTTTCGGTTCCGAGAGTCAAATTTTGCCACTCCCGTCTACATTGTTACATTAAAATTCAAAATAATGCATTTAAATGTTCGATAAATGGAATAAATTATGTACCATTAGACAGGTGAAATTTTAAACTTACATTTTAGTATGCAATACATTACTTAGTTCCACGACTTTCACCTAAAAGCGTCTTACAAAAACATGGCTATTCCCGAGTATCGCGAAGTTGTTTCAGTTTTGCCAGTTGGCAGACCGAAAATTCAGTGTTTTCAACACGGTCTTGGAGGTAGATTTTAGCCACACACAGCAAAGGTTGCTACCATTGTATTCGGTGATTATTTGTTACTGGATTTCGCCCACCTACCGTCGTTTGCTGTCAGCTGGGTTTGTTTACAGGTTAGGTTTGATTTTTGTGTAAAACCAGTTGCTAGGCAATAAATATCCAGTGGCTAGGCTAGAAGCAAAATATGTAATGAAATAAGAGGAAACGCAGATTAAATTGCATGCAAATGGGAGCTCATAAGCCAAGTATTTTATTTTATAAAAAGGTGGTACGACATTTTCATTTTTTGAGTTGTTGACCTTGGCCGTCAGCCTTATTCCTCATTGTATCTTCGCCTAGCATTGTTCAGTATCGACCATAGAGCTGTAATAACCACTAAATAATTTGCTTATAGTTTCAGGATCATTAACAGATTGGCCATTCTGATTTAACGTAATATTTTGATAAGCCTTTTCTTTTCTTATACAATGTATTTCCTTATTTCCAACATTCCAGACTGTTTTACAAATATTACTTAGCTTATTAATTAAATTACTGTAATATCTTTGCTTAGTTTTTGTAACTTCCATATACAAATATATATATTAAATAAATATAAATAAATAAATATATATATATAAATATATTTCAAATTTGTTATGGAAGCTTTGAGCTGTAGTGTTTTTAATCTCCTATAATTCTTTGTCATGTTGGTAATTTCATGCTTATATGTGATTAACTCTAATGTGATCCAATCATTTATGTCTCTATATTTTCTGGATGTAGTTTTAAGAAAACATGTATCACAATAGTATAAGCAAGTCTTAAGAAAAGTTGTAAACTTATTTTCAACTATTGAGTTGAAAACATTACTCCAACTTTCCTTAGACAACTTTCTCAAGAATAAGTCTTTATTACAGTTACAGTATTTTCTCTTATAGGATGTAGCACTTTTATTTTTTGAACAACTTGAGGGGGCATGCAATTGAAATAATTGTACATCATGGTCTGAGAGACATTCCATTGTTGTTTTTGTGTTATTTAAAAGGGTTACCCGCAGTGGCGGATTTAAGCAATTTCCGCCTAAGGGCTATTAGGAAATTTGCCGCCCTCCCCCCCACTATATAATCTTTGTCCTTTTCGCCGCCCAGGTTTACCCACATGTTATATATCTTGTTTGGTTATTTTGTGATAGTATCTAAAGAAGTTACGAATTAATTGAATGAATAAGTTTAAGAAATTTCTGTTATTCCCTTGTTGAAAAATCCATTAAAATAATGTATAATTGACTTGATTCACATTAACACAGTTTAATATTCAATATAGCCTACTCCAGTGACAATCAGCCCTAGAGACAAATGTTGGTGTTAAAAGTAGTAAAGCAGTGCTAGCGATACTTTTAATATGAAGAAAATCCTTCAACAAAGGCCTAAAAATCCCTTCTTATACTTCATCAAAACATTAATTTTTACACCAACGCATTGACTACTGAAAATTATAATAAATAACCAATAAATAAGATATGATGACACTGTAGCCTTAAAATTCGTAATTCGGACCATTAGCCTCAAAATTCTGACTATTTTAATCCTGAATTAGCGCTTTTCAATACAGTTTTTCAGTCATTTTGTAATTTATACTTTATACAAATAATTGTTTATATGTTTTTGACAATCAAAATATAAAATTAATTGATGTAGGCCTAATCTTTATAAAACTCTACAAATTTCCAAACACTTCTTCTAGTTTCACCTCCATGATTATTAGCCTTGGTCATTATTGATATTGTGTAGCAAATAATTGTAATGCTATGCGAATGTATGGGCAAACTTGGAAGTCTGTGAGTTGGGCTATAGATAAGAATACCACAAGGAGTATGTTTAATCTATGGTTGAACGTAGTCATAGTGGCGTAGTGCCTGATGTAGTTCGTGGCTTGCCGCCCTTTCTCTGTAGCGTAATCGTCTTGTCGCTAGCAGTGGCGGATTTAAGCAATTGCCGCCTAAGGGCTATTAGGAAATTTGCCGCCCTCCCCCCGCCACCACTATAATCTTTGTCCTTTTCGCCGCCCAGGTTTACCCACATGTTATATATTGTTTGGTTGTTTTTGATCGAAAGAAGTTACGAATTAACTGAATGAATATATTTAAGAAATTTCTGTTATTTCATAGTTGAAAGAAAAACATTAAAACAATGTATAACTGTCTTGATTCACATTAACACAGTTTAATATTCAATATAGCCTACTCAATGACAATCAGCCATAGAGACAAATGTTCGTGTTAAAAGCAGTGAAGCAGTGCTAGTTCTACTTTTAATAACAAGAAAATCCTTCAACAAAGGCCTAAAAATCCCTTCTAACACTTCATCAAAACATTAATTTTTACACCAACGCATTGACTACTGAAAATTATAATAAATAATCTATAAATAAGATATTATGACACTGTAGCCTTAAAATTCATAATTCGGACCATTAGCTTCAACATTTTGACTTTTTTAATCCTGAATTAGCGCTTCAATGATGTTTTTCAGTCATTTTGTAACTTATACTTTTGTACAAACAATTGTTTATATGTTTTAGACGATCAATATATAAAATTAATTGATGTAGGCCTAATCTTCATAAAACTCTACACTTTTTCAAACACTTCTTCTTGTTTCACCTCCATGATGTTGTAGAGCCAATCAATTAAAATATAATACCATAAATTATACAAACTCCTTAGTGGCATTACTTACTTGTGGTATTCTTAATCGATGATAATACCTACAGAAGTCACTAATCTCTGACAAATAACCTTCATAAAGCGTGCCATCATATTTGGTATTTTGTTCTGTTGTGGTGTCAACTTGTTGGTGGGACGGTGTCATTCGACGTACAAGGCGGCTTGTTTTCAAAACTATTTCCAAAGCCATAATACAACGGTGTTTTCATTTAACTCAAAACATAACTTTGCTTCGAGATAAACAATAAAATTACATCTAAAATATTGTCTCAAGATTATAAAGTTATGTTTAACATCATGATTTGCCTAAAATGCGACAAGATATTAATTTAATGTCTTCAAATTTCACAGTTTTTCATTTAATAAAATGGGAGATTTTGACACCGTCCTAACCAAAAATTATATATAGGCCTAGAGGTCTCGCCTGGAGTAAAAAACTGCAGCCTACATGCTACCACCATTTTGACCCTCTGTCAACTATGCTCCTATATGGCATCAACCAATCAAATCCTCTCTTCACAAATTATGTTAGTCTTTATTGTCTTTGGTCAGATGTTTTGTTTAAAAAAATATCCTCCAGAATGAACGATTATGTGTGGTAGCCTTTGATGGTAAGTATAAGACGGCTGAAGTAACTTTCTTTGTTACCTTGAGTTTGAAAATGAAACGAAAATGTCATTGTAGTATGAATTTTGTTATTTTCATCTCAAGTTCGATTGTTGCAACATTTCTCATCCGTGTGCCTTGGTCATTATTGATATTGTGTAACAAATAATTGTAATGCTATGCGAATGTATGGGTAAGATTGGAAGTACGTGAGTTGGACCATAGATTAATAATACCACAAGGAGTATGTTTAATCTATGGTTGGACGTAGTCATAATGGCGCAGTGCCTGATGTAGTTCCCGTGGCTTGCCGCCCTTTCTCTGTAGCGTAATCGTCTTGTCGCTAGTACGGATGAATGACAAATGCATTATGACTGCTTTGAGGAACTGCAGTGTGAGGGACTGCAAGCGTTATACATTAGTCTCTGGTTACTACCTTTACCTTTAAAATGGCGGCACACCGTCATTGTCATCAGTTTTCGACAAAATGTTCCCCGTTTCAATATTTATTTTGTAAACAACTTATTAGTTATCTGTAAATTTGCCGCCCCTAAAAACTTGCCGCCCTGGGCTACAGCCCCTATAGCCCCCCTAAATCCGCCACTGCTTGTGAACTGTTCTTACCACAGCATGTTTCAGAGCGCCAGGAAATGAGTCAGATTAAAAAGAGAGGTTGATTTTGACCGAATAAAAAGAAGAGTGAAGATAGCAGATAATACACTTTCCGCAGGGGATAAGAATACACAATGGATATGGCTTACTTTTACTGACGTTTTAAGCTGTTTTATTTTACTGTCAGACAGTGATTGGAATATAAATCATTTATGAGGAAATAGTAAGCAGTGGTATTATCCAAGTCTAAAATTGTCTTACGTAGAGGAGTTTTCACTGAGTTATTGAAACATTTCAACTTAGTTTTAACAACATTTGAAAGGAGATATCACAATAGTATTGAAGAGATTCCAGGAGTGATCACTTCATTAGTTTACGTCAAGGAAATATCAGTGACCAACTCTCCAACTGAAAATTTCTATCAAAACTTTGAATTGATTCAGATGCAAACTTTCTAGTGACCTTTAATATGGACTTCTGAGGATGGATCATCAGCTGAGGGTCTGGTAGAAGCCTCTTGCCTGTGATGATCCCAGAGGGCAGTGATTACTACCAAGCTGTTAATCATCTCCAACTCTACATATGTAACAATATTATCAGTAGTGGTTTTGGAGTTTTTAAACTCTCTAGTACAGTGGTGTTCTCAATTTAACTAACAGTACTGAGGACCGGGAACAACAACTGATATACCCCACAGTTATAGTTATGCCAAAATATATGTGGAGGGGTGGTGCATTCCCAAAGGTTGATCCGCCAGTGACTACATATACAACAATATTGCTCGAACTTTTTACAGAATGACATTCCAATCTTTTTCAGTCAAAAAATGCAGATCCTATTGTGGGAATCAGATTCCCACTTTCAATTTAAGAATTGCCTGTTATGTTTAATACATGAAATTTAATTGTATTGAGAATGTCAATATTGTGTTTTATTTTGATTTGTGTGTATCTACGCCAGTGGCATATTTTTAACGTTTTGATAAGGAACAGTCCAAACCCTGGTCTTGTTACTATCTAAGGTCGACCTGTTCTTAGAAAGCAACATTAATGAATAGCCCAATTACAAATGTCAGCTGGGTCAAGTTTCGAACCTTTTAAAAATTTTTCGATATTGATCAGTATCGATCTGAAGAACCTCGGATTGTGTCCTATATTCCCTTGATGGTTTGTCCCACATCATCATATTATTATGATTTTCATCGTGCAGTTTGGCGTGTGTATGTCCTTCCTAAAACCTGTTTATGTATTAGGGAGACATTATGTTTGTTTATTAATATACAGTGTTCCATTCATCCCTACCCATTGGTCAAGATCAGTACTAAACTAGTGCATAACAGTCAGAGCCAGAAGCAACAGAACAGCCCGATGAACCCTGCATGACACTCACAAACTCTTCGGATTCTAAACATCAAACTGAAGAGGCATAAAATTGACAGTTTTCTCACCTAAATATACTCATCTTAAACAATTTTTTTTATAATCAGCTGTATAATGGATTTGTATCACTTAAGGCCGGTATACACGTGAGAGATTTTTACTGTCAGACTGTTTGGTACTCACAGAAGTGTATACACTGTGGGTGATTTGTTTAGATGCAACAGCTGATTCCATATATACGAATAGTCAACTCGCAAGGCGACTCTCGGAGAGCTCCTCCTACTCTCGGACACAATCGGAGAGCTGACTCTCGGCGCCATTTACACGAGATATTTTACTAGCACAAACTCTCCGAGAGTAAAAAGCTCTCAAGTGTATACCGGCCTTTATTTTACTCAAATACATACTATGGGTTTTGATTTGCATGGAGAGGCCAGTTTCATAGTTTTGTCTACTCTGGCAATTTCTGGTCCACCGCAATCCCTGCAATTAAAAAACATGGTTAAAAGGTATAAAGAGAGATGCCCCTTAACCTGTAGTTAGTTGTCCTGATTGGTGCAGTTGAACGGGAGGTTGACATTATGTCGATCTGTTGCAACTCCATAACTGTAGTTAATGATAATGATGGTTGAACATCCGCCTTTTAACTATTTTGCTATAAAAGGTAGTAAAGTTAGATTTATCCAGACTAATTTGCCGGTGTCCTGATTCAGATAGCTATAAACTTGGATAAACCGACACAAAGACATATTATGTCACTAGTAACGTCCTACATTCAACAGCACAACCACATGCTCAACTGAATACACGACTGGATAGTCGTATGAATTTTGACATTACTTGCGACTAATACCGTCTAATTTAAATAAGGACAGCATCAGAATATGTGCACTATTCAAAAGGAATACGGAGTGAATGAATGTGGCTGGGATTTTAATACGAGTGGATTTAGTAAAAAAAGACTATCTTCTAGATTTATATCTTTGGTTTTCATGCACAATAGACTTAATTTAAAATTAACTGTAACTACGGTACACTTGCTTTGTTTTTAATGGAACTATCCGTGGTCATGATAGTATCGAGGGTGTGGCTGAGATTTTGCAGGAACTTTAGTAGTACAAAATAATGTTTTTGGCTACTTTTTAACTTTTTATTTTTTGTACCTCGACCAACTAATCCAGGTAAGCCAGTATCCGGATGATTTGAGTCTGGATGAACTGGGCTTTACTATATTTGAAATTTGTTTCCAATAACGTTCTCAGATATAAGTGTCAGTTTTAAATTTGTTTCTGTCAGGGGGTATGGGGGTAAGTAAAAATGTTCTAGTAGGTTTTATGGTTATGAGATATCTCATTTCAAAGATCTTGGCCACAAAATTTTAATGAGAATCAACTCAGTAATTTATTCTTTACTCAAAAATGATTTATTATATGATTTAAAAGCATTGAACAATATTAATTTTTCCCATGTGCAATAATAGGAAATAATTGTTTGTCGCTTTCCATTTGGAATATCCAGTTATTGATGAAGAATTTAAGTATCAAGTATCAAATGCACTCTCACATTATTGCGTAGCCCGTACGGTTCTACAAATAGATAAACGTGGATAGTAGATTGACGCAGCAAACAAGAGGTACAGTTCGGGCCACGGTGCTTGGCATCTGGGAAAAGTGAGAAACTACCCAAATTCTCATAAATAATAGCAGGCAATAACAAAACTAACCAAAATAAATGTTTTAAAATTAAAGAAAATAATTTGTCTTTCCGTTGACAAAAGTATACTGTGAAACTAATGGTACTAAGCCAAATAGAGGTGAAAAGTCATTCCAGGGCGTACGTTAACCAGACACCAAGCACTGAGCCCTGAACTGTATTAGAACTATGCTTAAGTTAAAGCACAATGAATCAGCCAAGGAACATTTTAAACATTTTACTGTTTATTACCAATATAATTAAGTGCATCCTCATTGAAAAACACAAACATTAAAAATAAACTTTCAGGCACCCATGGGTGCACTCACTCTTACAACACTAGGAAAAGAAGTTAAATTATTTAACCACTTAGGTTGAAGTATTTTTTTAAGACAACCCTACCTATACAGTTTAATTTCTGATATATATTCCAGAAATAATACAAACATTAAACCAATTCAATCAAGTTTAATAAGTTGCTTAAAGAGTGCCTGATAATCAGAGCGGTTTACTGAATGATTTTCTACCTCCCTTGAATGATTTTATTGTATAGTTTTATTATTATGATTTAAACAATGATAAAAGTCTATATTAGATTAACATAATTATTTGATTGACTGTTCCTTCTACCATGTGCGTGCATGCAAATGAATAAAGATATTTGACTACATTGACTATTGGTTTATTTTATTTTCATCTGAGGTTATATATATCACAAGCCTTTTATATAATAGTGTTTACAATTTTTGGGTAATCCCCCCAACCTAAGGGATTAAAAATAAATGTTAATGATTGATTGTTTGATGTAATCCCTTACTTCCAAGAAAGTAACCACAGATAGATTTCAGATTTCTTATGAGGCAAAAGTATTTTAAGGGAAGGGGGTGGTGGCAGTTGTTATTTTTCAGCTATCCTGTATAATATTTCCTTAGAGAGAGTGTTAAAACAGGTTTCTACAACAAAACAAGAAAATATTTTGAACACAGTTATGGAACTCAGTATAACATGAACGGGCAGAACTCTGCTTCTCCCCTACAAGTGGGTCTTGGGGTACCGTAATGGAAAAATATGTTGCTGTTCCATAACTTGAGACAGAGCCGTGCACTTAATAAAAAATACTTGCCACTAAACATGCTTTACCTTAAGCTAAGCAGAGCCTCTTAATTGAAATGTTGATTGAAAATAAGATTGGGTCTAAGACAGATCCCTGTGGTAAACTGCAATTTAACTGAAAATAAGATTGGGCCTAAGACAGATCCCTGTGGTACACCGCAATTTAACTGAAAATAAGATTGGGCTTAAGACAGATCCCTGTAGTACACCGCAATTTAACTTACCACAGAGGCTTCAAACTGCCAGGTTCCTTGCAGCCATACAACACTATGTGGTGGATTTTGTCTTTTCTCGCTTTGGGCTCAAACTGGACTGCAAAAAATACCAGTCCTGCTATAAATTAAAGTAATTATATCATTGACTATTCTTGTTACCTATATCTTGACTTTTTTACCTCTTCTCTTTCAACCAAAACTGTGTTCGTATGGTGTCAACTTAAAGCCCTTTTTCTACACATTTTATTGGCCTTTGAAAATTACAAACCTTTTGGACTCAACCCATAAAGTTTCAATGTTGAACTTATCGAGTCTTTTTAATGGTTATCCTGATTACTTTTAACTTTTGTTTGTACATGTGTTTTCTAGTTGAAATATACATCTTTAGATAGAATGATATATATATATATATATATATATATATATTTCGCATGGTTTTATTCTCAGTACCTGTTGGGCCAAGGGAAGGGCAGTCAGTTTGTTTAGACAACTTGGAGTAATTTATCACCAAGTACTCCTACTGAAAAAAATATTTGCTTACCCTAGCTCATTTGTCCTTTTCTGAAAAGCACAATGTCCCTTTGATTAATTTTGGATATGACCACTTTGTGATGTATTCTTCATTCAATCGTATTAGTCACTGCTCTCAGGAAACCACATGTTAATACCAACAAGTTCAAATATATCTAGAGGTCTCGTAAATATATCTCCTGGAAAAAAGTAAAGCCTACATGGCTGACAGCCTTTTGCCCCTCTGTCAACTCTGCTCCTATGGCAACCAACATGATAACCACTCTAATCCACTCTTCGAAAGTTATATAGTGAGCTCTATACAATCTGGAGAGACTACTGCCATGCAGTTTCTGACGAAAAAGTGTGCCGAATAAATCAGCTGGATGTACGATTTTTCCCCACTACAGTACCAACATAACACAACAAACACCACGTATAAGCATAGACTAACTACTATGTTCGTGTTGTAATGTTGTTACTGTAGAGCAGAAAATGCTGTCGATGATGGCACGAAAATCCAACCAGCATTAGTCTCTCCAGTTATACATAGAGCTCACTGAAGTTATATGACAGTCAGCTGACTAACATTTAACTTGTGAAGAGAGGATTTAATTGGTTACCTGAGAAAAACGGACGACTATGTAGGCTTCGTTTTTTTACCCTAGATGAGACCTCTTTATTTAACCTCGTTGGTTAATACTTAAACTACATGAGTATTACCAACGAGATGTAAATAATATAGAGCTCTCAACTCGTGTTAAAAAAGTGAAGCCTCACTGGATGATAATTTTGTAAACAAATCATCTGGTCAAAGAGTAATAAAGACTAACGTAACTTGTGAAGAGAGGATTTTATTGGTTAAAAATATTGTCGCCATGGATACCGGAGGGTATAGAGGGTCGAAATGGCGGTCAGCATGTAGGCACAGTTTTTTACCCCAGACGAGACTTTAACTAGAACTTATTTTTATCCCAGAAATTAGTCATTTCCACCAATTGAAGGAGATCATTGAATCAGTTTTTGAGATCAGGGTTGCAAGCAAACAAACCTTACTCATATTAGAATATATGATAACTTCAAACCAGGCAGAATCCTTCCTTCTTTGTAAACAGTTAAACACTACAAATGCAATTTAAAGATTAGTACTTAACAGGTCTAAATTTTATCTGAAAATTATGTGATTTTAAATTGAAGTATGTACAATAAATAACACATGAAAGAATTTTTTTTCAAGAACTTACCGATATAGTACTCGGACGAGTTGTCCAGCTTGATTGCCGTGCACACGTATAACTCTGGCTGAAACAAAACACTCTAACAATGGAAACAATAGGATTAAACTTAAGGAGATATACTGGAATAAACAAATGGGAACTTACATAGGGTGAATTAGTAAAGACTTGTTATGCCAAAAACTATAGTAAACATTGTACTAAAAGGTCAAAATAACTTTGTAGAAGTAAGTTTCATTTCTCTAAATCGTACAGATATATTTAAACTAGCGAGCGCCCAATGGACGAAATTCAACCAACAACTAATTGACGAATAATGGCTGTTTGCGTGAAAGTTTTATCACATTATCGTGCATTGATATAAAAAGAAAATAATTGAAACCAGTGCCATAATACTTAACTTCATGAATAAATAAATAATTTTAGTTTATCATCTAATTGGTCCTGTTTCTCTCTCTCTCCCTCCCCATCCCCATCACCCTCCCCCTACCACAGTTTTAATTTTGTTAATATGTGGAGTTAAACAGATTTGAGCCCAGGTGCTGGATAGATTGAGAGTGATTCGCTCTCCCTTTTGGCAGGCCTGTCCAGAGAGGGCGGGGCAAGGAGGGCATTTGACCAGGGGCTCGGACTCTTTGAGGGCCCGGGCAAAACTCGTCGTCTAAAAAAAAAGGTCACCAAGTGGCTTGATGTCCCTCTCCCACCGTTCCCATCCCTGAAGTTTCTAGGTCAACTATCTCCTGAGAAAACTCAAATTATTGGTCACACCTGCTCATCAGTTTTTTGCATATTTTGGACTTTTTCACTGCCATATAAATTATGGCCTTGTGCTGTGGGGGAAAGCTCCCTGTAGTAAGCGGGTTCTCCTTTTACAGAAAGCCGCAGTTGGAATTTTAACATCTAGCGGCCACCTAGATCTTTGCAAGCCACTCTTCAACAGACTCAGGATTCTTACTCTTCACAGCCAGTTCATTTTAAACTCTACTTCTAGTGAAAACTGACCCTAACTGGGATATAAAGACCCGTCTGGGTTCTCATCAGTACAACCATCGGAACAAGATGGACATTAATATACCCAGATGCAGATGGGCTTGACCATGGATAGCAACCCTACTCTGGCATATAAACTCTTCAACAAACTGCCGGTTAGCGTGCGCAATCTAAGGATACCTTGCTTCAAAAACAAATTGACTCAGTGGCTCAAATCCAAGTGTTTTTACTCTGTTGAAGAGTTTCTTCTTGGAAGTGTTGCAGGTTTCATTTAATAACTATACCGGCCATCTATGTATGTACATTTTGTAAATATTAGTTCAACTAGTTTAAGTAAGTTTAATGTTTTTTTTGTGTTTTTTTTAATATTATAACAAGATCCATCCAGCATGCAAGTCAATGATCGAGGATTGGTAATGGTAATAGTAATAATTCTTATTGTGTTAACTCACAAATTAACTAGCCAATTCATTGCCAACGATTGGGTTAGCTTTTGTAGTTATTTAGTAAGGAATAAGTTTCTGAACAATAAAGACCTGTAAAAATAAACAAACACATTAATTTTCTAAAAGCAGTAAAACTGTTCCGAACCATTTGATTTAACTAAAATAAGAGCAATTACTCTAGTGAATTAAATAAAAGGAGTCTTTCTGTAAATATATCAAGCATATGATCATGGTAATGTTGAAAGTTAATTGCCTTTCAACTATAAATGATTTATTTTTTAAATCAGCGAAAGCTCATAAAGCTAGATTAGCAAATTGTTACTGTGACACAAACCAACTTGAAACTGTTCCACTTCTATTGACATTATTCATTTCATCAAGATGTTTAACTATTTGTCAGCTACCATAGGATTGTCAGTAAAATACAGAAATAAAACCTATAGAGTTAAGTAATAAAACCAAATTCATTTTACAAAAACTTATTAGAAAAAGTAAATACAGTCCAATATGACCCAACCAAGCCAAATATTATTGTTGAGTATCGATTTGTAGTTAACTATTCACTGTATCAACTCATAGTAGCTAGTAGTGACAAGACGATTACGCTACAGAGAAAGGGCGGCAAGCCACGAACTACATCAGGCACTACGCCACTATGACTACGTTCAACCATAGATTAAACATACTCCTTGTGGTATTCTTATCTATAGCCCAACTCACAGACTTCCAAGTTTGCCCATACATTCGCATAGCATTACAATTATTTGCTACACAATATCAATAATGACCAAGGCTAATAATCATGGAGGTGAAACTAGAAGAAGTGTTTGAAAATTTGTAGAGTTTTATAAAGATTAGGCCTACATCAATTAATTTTATATTTTGATTGTCAAAAACATATAAACAATTATTTGTATAAAGTATAAATTACAAAATGACTGAAAAACTGTATTGAAAAGCGCTAATTCAGGATTAAAATAGTCAGAATTTTGAGGCTAATGGTCCGAATTACGAATTTTAAGGCTACAGTGTCATCATATCTTATTTATTGGTTATTTATTATAATTTTCAGTAGTCAATGCGTTGGTGTAAAAATTAATGTTTTGATGAAGTATAAGAAGGGATTTTTAGGCCTTTGTTGAAGGATTTTCTTCATATTAAAAGTATCGCTAGCACTGCTTTACTACTTTTAACACCAACATTTGTCTCTAGGGCTGATTGTCACTGGAGTAGGCTATATTGAATATTAAACTGTGTTAATGTGAATCAAGTCAATTATACATTATTTTAATGGATTTTTCAACAAGGGAATAACAGAAATTTCTTAAACTTATTCATTCAATTAATTCTTAACTTCTTTAGATACTATCACAAAATAACCAAACAAGATATATAACATGTGGGTAAACCTGGGCGGCGAAAAGGACAAAGATTATATAGTGGGGGGGGAGGGCGGCAAATTTCCTAATAGCCCTTAGGCGGAAATTGCTTAAATCCGCCACTGCGGGTAACCCTTTTAAATAACACAAAAACAACAATGGAATGTCTCTCAGACCATGATGTACAATTATTTCAATTGCATGCCCCCTCAAGTTGTTCAAAAAATAAAAGTGCTACATCCTATAAGAGAAAATACTGTAACTGTAATAAAGACTTATTCTTGAGAAAGTTGTCTAAGGAAAGTTGGAGTAATGTTTTCAACTCAATAGTTGAAAATAAGTTTACAACTTTTCTTAAGACTTGCTTATACTATTGTGATACATGTTTTCTTAAAACTACATCCAGAAAATATAGAGACATAAATGATTGGATCACATTAGAGTTAATCACATATAAGCATGAAATTACCAACATGACAAAGAATTATAGGAGATTAAAAACACTACAGCTCAAAGCTTCCATAACAAATTTGAAATATATTTATATATATATATTTATTTATTTATATTTATTTAATATATATATTTGTATATGGAAGTTACAAAAACCAAGCAAAGATATTACAGTAATTTAATTAATAAGCTAAGTAATATTTGTAAAACAGTCTGGAATGTTGGAAATAAGGAAATACATTGTATAAGAAAAGAAAAGGCTTATCAAAATATTACGTTAAATCAGAATGGCCAATCTGTTAATGATCCTGAAACTATAAGCAAATTATTTAGTGGTTATTACAGCTCTATGGTCGATACTGAACAATGCTAGGCGAAGATACAATGAGGAATAAGGCTGACGGCCAAGGTCAACGACTCAAAAAATGAAAATCTCGTACCACCTTTTTATAAAATAAAATACTTGGCTTATGAGCTCCCATTTGCATGCAATTTAATCTGCGTTTCCTCTTATTTCATTACATATTTTGCTTCTAGCCTAGCCACTGGATATTTATTGCCTAGCAACTGGTTTTACACAAAAATCAAACCTAACCTGTAAACAAACCCAGCTGACAGCAAACGACGGTAGGTGGGCGAAATCCAGTAACAAATAATCACCGAATACAATGGTAGCAACCTTTGCTGTGTGTGGCTAAAATCTACCTCCAAGACCGTGTTGAAAACACTGAATTTTCGGTCTGCCAACTGGCAAAACTGAAACAACTTCGCGATACTCGGGAATAGCCATGTTTTTGTAAGACGCTTTTAGGTGAAAGTCGTGGAACTAAGTAATGTATTGCATACTAAAATGTAAGTTTAAAATTTCACCTGTCTAATGGTACATAATTTATTCCATTTATCGAACATTTAAGTGCATTATTTTGAATTTTAATGTAACAATGTAGACGGGAGTGGCAAAATTTGACTCTCGGAACCGAAAAACGGGGTTTCAGGAGGCTTTTGCTACCTAAATTTTCATTCGGACTTATTCAAACAATCATTGTATACCTGAATAATAAAATAACACACAACAATTCTTAGGCTGTGGGGGGGGCGACCGCCCTTACCCTTACCCTTACCCTTACCCTCCCCCCCCCTTTGATCCTCCCCTGGTTTCTGATCCCTCGCCACAGACCAATAAAACCTTTGTCCCCAAATTGGTCTCAAGAGGATTACATTGAAAGCATTTTGGATTCTTTTCCTAACAAATACTCCTCTGGATATAATGATGTTCTGATGTCAATCATACAATTTGCAAAACACTTTTTAATCAAACCTCTGACCCATCTCATAAATTCTTCTTTTATTTCCACTGTTTTCCCAAGAAACCTAAAATTTCAAAAACAAAACCTTTATTCAAGGTAGGAGATGATGAAGAAGTATCTAATTATAGACCTCTGTCCCTGATTTCATCATTTGTGAAATTATATGAACGTGTTGGTTAATAAACTAATCAAATTTCTAGAAATCAATGGACTTGGAACAACACTGATTTAGGTGCGGGAAATCAACTATTAGTGCCGGTGTTGTTTACATTGAATCAATAACTGACTCTATTGACAAAGGAGAAAAGGTTATTGGCGTATTTATGGATTTGAGTAAAGCGTTCGACAGTGCCCAACACAATAGCCTTTTGAACATCCTTACAAATTTAGGAATTAAAAACCGAAGTTATGCTTGGTTTGAATTGTATTTAATAAATAGATGGCAGTTTGTTGAAATTAGCCACCTGAATAAATCCAACCAATTAACTGTGACGGCCCAAAATCCCTAGACTGTTAAAAGCCATTAATACGACACTGTAATTAAATAATTAAAGTTTACCGTTCCTAATAATTAAATTTCTACCGTCACTAAAATCTATAATTAGAAAGAGGAACGGTGCTCTTAACATTAATTTCATTATTTAATTTTGAAGAGTTGGCTGGTACAAAATATAAAATAAACCACCAGACGCTAGGATATTTGCTCCAAGCTAATCTCAACTTAGACGCTCCCACGGGCCCGGCCGGGCGTTGATGTCAGCAGGAATGCAAGTGTCTGCATTTCCTCTCTCAGCGCCAACCTCAAAGCACGTTTTCAGTACCTCTTAGTTTGAGTAACGGCGTGAGTGATTGTTTGGCTGCAGCACTTTGTCAATGAAGTGTTCCCGTGACGTCACGTGTTGAGAACGGCTCTAATTGGTTGAAGGGGCTTCAGCATCGGCGAAGAAGACGTGAGATTCGCTCCAGTCCCGAAGAAGTCACGATGTAATTAACACGCGTCGCGTCACCTCTCCCTGTTAAATTATTAATTGGTGTTTTCTTTCTAAATTTAACGTAACCTTAATTATTGTATTTTAACCGCTGATATACCTATTGTTAACGACGTTTAAATTGTTCTAGATCAGTTGTTGTAAAGTTGATTGTGCGATGTAATAAATAATAATTTTGTTTCCCAACCGGCATTATTATTATTATTGAACTCCCGAAATATCGGCCTCTGTGGTACAATTGGTGTCAGGTTTGTGGGTAAGTGTCGCAAGAAAACACCACTTGAAGAATCCCACGGACGGAGAATGGATTTTGGTAAGTAAATTTATTTTAATTAATTGGTGCAATCTTGTTTAATTTTATATATATCGTTTTAGCAGTAGGTAACCGCTTAATCTTGTAAAGCAATAAATTAAACTCATTTTAGCCCAACTCCCGTAAAGAAATATAAATGTTTCGAATTATTAGAGAATTTCAAAGTAATTATGATAATTATGACGAAGATTTGAGGCGGCCATTAACCACGTTGTCATAGCGTCACTTCCCCTTCCACTTCCATCATTCAACGCGCATTCTCTGTGAGTCATTGTGACAACGTCCTCATTCATACCACCGCCATCTTGATTCCTTGTTTGTATGCATGCCAAGTGCCGTTATTGTTTGAGGAGGCGTAGTAAATCGAAATTTTTGGGCTATCAGAGTTTCTTTTAAGCTCTAGTGATAATAGATATTGATAAATAATAAAGGTAGAGATGATTTTAAGTATTAACTGTGACTAAGGGAGGTTTATTTTAAAAGTAAAGTGACTTGGAATATTAATCGTGGAAGGAAGCTTGGAGCCGCCATTTGCAATCTTGGCAAATCGTCTCTGTTGCGTTCGGATTAATCCGCCATCTTTGATTTGCCAATTCGGTTTGATTGAAGTGCAAATGCGCGAACTTGGTTGCAACTTATCGTGGAAAAGGGAGAGGACGATATTAAAGTGAAATTATAAATTATCTGGGAATTAAATTGAAGAAATATTATATTGTAATTAATCCGAATTGTCCGAAGCGAGACTTGGGCGACAATTATCGTAACAAGGCTGTGGCGTATAGAGTCGCGTCGCTGCACCGTGATTCACAAGGCAGTAGTGTTTGCCTGTGTTTGTAAACAGATATCTGCATAGATTAATCTAAACAGAGTACCACCCTTGTTGCAGTTAGTAGATGGAATAATCATTCCTGAAGTGTTATATTTTTATTTAGTTGGTTTAACATTGTTTCGTTCAAGAACGAGAGTTTGTAGGATTTATTAATTATATTAACCTTAGAATAAATGCTTTCTAAATTAACCCAAGTTTATTTGCATGTGTGAATAACCTTGGGTTATATATTAAGTGGTAAATCTATAAATGCATTGGAACAAATCTGGGCGTCATTGGAAATAGGCCAATAATTTAAAATCAAGTGATTGAAAAAAAATTGTATTGTTACAAATTAATAAAAAAATAATGATCTGACACTTATAAACTGAGTCAATTTTCTGGCCTATCTCCATTGTCAGGTCAAAGGATACCAGTGCATTTTTATTTACCAAAGAAATTAAGTAAATCAGAACTTTGAAAATTTTTGACGAAACAAAGCGTTAGTAGTGGGGAAATAGGAGTTCTGTGACATTTCATTTAAATTAATCGGGACTTAGAAATAATCTACGTGGACCATCATAGTAGTGGGGAAATGAGCATTCGACAGTAATTTTCGAAATTTATTGTGTATTTTGAGCTAAGGACTTAGCCGGATTTTTCAAAATTTCACTGAATACTACAAACGACTTGTGAATTTTTGTTTGAAATTAATTTGGTGATTTTAATTGAATAATTCACTGTGTTGGGACTTAGAGTAATCGCGTTCTGGGGTTTAAGTTTATTTTATTGAACTTTAAGTCGGGACTTTAAATTATTTTTGAAATTTTCTTTGAAAATGAACAACGTGTGGACTTAGGCGTGTGAGCCTCTGATGATTGCTTCAGTTAAGTATTGGAAATTATAAATGGGACAAGGCGAATTTTAATTATTTCAGAAGCTCTCATCAGTAGGGGGTTATTGAGGGTTCTACACCTGTGGAACCAGTAATTTTAATGTTGAGAGAACAAACGGGCAGTAACCTCCGGTAATGGTTGTGAAGGGGTAATAAATCAATTATTTAACCTTTTGTTTGCAGTTTTGAAAAAAAGCTGTTTTGCTCTCCCTCAAAATTATGTGAGACAAAATAGCATAGAGGAGAAAATCAAATCGCAGTGTGGTTTCTGTATTGGTTTTTTGGAACTGAGCTATACTGTGCTCATTGTTTAGCTCTGGTTCCTGGTTTTGGGCCAACTGAACATGACAGTCAGTAGAGCAGTGGTACTGTTTGTTTGTAGTACCGGACTTTGTATTTTTTTATGCAAGTTAATCAGCAATGTGAAGATATTTAGTATATCTCTTTGTGTGTGTGTGAATTTAGTTAACATCATTAAAGGAGTAGGTGAAAAAATGAGTAACTTAAATTGGAACTAATAAAGCTTTGAGTTGGAGCCAGTAAATTGTGATGCGTATTTGTGTTCAGTTTTGTGATCTGCAGATAGCTTTAAATACTGTTGCAGATCGGTGCTTCGTAAACAATGATCGCATTTCTTTTTACAGTTTGAAATCGTGAGTGTCAAATCGCCTAGTTTGATGGGTGGAGAAATTTAATTTTTTTTTTTTGCATGCAGTCTGTCCCTTAAATTGTATGGCTGCATCAGTTTTATTATCAGTACTCCGAACATGGACAGAAATTATTTGCCGATGTAATATTTAAAGTGTCTAATACTTTACCCCCTCATCTAGGACTGAGCATTGTGAAGCCAGAGCTCCCATTTGCGGTGTGATGAATTATGTAATGAACCAGAGATTAGGAGTAAATACGATGATTTACGATTTAGTCCATTTACACTAAATTCAAAATTTACAAAAAAGAGTCCAGTTATTTCCCCTTATATTTAAAATATAAGGCTGGTGAAGTTAGTGATAAGTGATTCTTCGTAGGAAGTTTGTTGTTTTTAGTGGTTTGTGCTCTAACTTGTGATAACACGTGTTCACTGGATAACCTGTTTTGTTTGTTGTACAGGAAAGTTATAATTCTAGGCCATTCTTGTGCTGTCCCTGTGGATTGGGACACCGGAGGGTCTTCCTCGCTGTGGAGTTGCCGAGGGAGTGCATTCGTAACCATTACTGAATGGATTATGCTGATGTGGACAAGTGTTATCACCTAAGTATACTGATGCACTAGTGTTTAGGAATCACATTATGGTTATTTGTTTTTTTTTAATAGAATTTTAAAATGTGTGCTCTGCTCCAGGTGCTTGCAGTGTGCTTGCTAACTCATGCTATTCTTGGCCAGACCGTGAAGAGAACGAAAAATTAATAAAAGCAAACGGGAATGGAGAGTAAATTATGTTTTGCTTGTGCTATGGCAAGCTGTTCTGTAGAAATCCCAGCCTGTGCAGCGCAATTCGCCTGTACAGCCGGCAAAGCGGAGGTTGATGGTTGCGTGTTTACTAAGGGGTGGTACGAGTAAACCAGCCGATGGTCTTCTGGGCCTGTTTTGTAGTCTATTTGAGTTTTGTTTTGGGGGGAATGCCCCATTGAAATTATGAGTTGAATGGGCTTCCCTCAAGAAAAAAAAACTTGGGTCCTGGTTTTTGATTTGTGGTCAATGTTTAACATGATGTGTTTGACCCGTATAGAGGGGTTGTTATTAATGATGAGTTCAATACTGCCTGCCCATGCAAACGGCAGCAGTACACTCATGTCGGACCGGAATGTGAAGTTGTGATTTCTGACTTGTCTAAGTCAAATGCTCTCTGTTGAGGAGACTGAAGTTATCGGTGTGATTTGATCACTGGCGGATCGGGTGCCTGCCCGATTTATCGGCAGCTCCTTGTATTCCAGCGTTTGTGGAAAAATGGTTTTTTTCCGAGGTTGATGGGTGCATAGTGCTTCAGAGCCCTGTAAGGTAACTCTGAACTGTTATGAGAATGGCGAAAAGATCAACCTGACCACCATGAAGTTGAGTGGAGTTGGAGTGATCTCCGAGGTGTAATAACATGCGACGTTATTAATGATGAGTTTAAGGTGCCTGCCCAAATACACGGCAGCAACACTCATGTCGGTCAGATGAGTAAAGTTTTGTTCTTGATTTGAGGTCGATGCTCTCTGACGAAGAGACCAAGTTGATGAATATTGATGTGAGTGCCACCTTGAAGGTCCTGCAGGGACTAGGTGATCAGCTTGGCACCTAAGCGTAAAGGGGTATTCTTTGGAGAGTACTTTCCAGCACCTTAGAGTCCACTATGCTGGCGCCCGCATGGTTGAGTAGGACATGTGGGGCGGCCGTTCGGTTATTGTGATAATCACAGTTGTCTTTGTAGGTTTGAGATGGAGAGTTCGAGATGCCAACCTGCTCCGTGTCACCCTGGGAGGCCGTGTACAGTGCCCGCAGGCTGCGCAGACAGAGTCGCCACTTCAGAACCGTGGAGAGATGGTACCCTACTGTCGAATTGGTAGCAGATCATGCACCGGAAGCAGAGCACGACAGTTCCACGAGCGCAGCTAAAGTTAGGCTGACCGTGCGGTAAGATGCGACGAGGAGTGAATTACGGACCCGGGACACTTTAAGTAAGTGAAAAGTATTTAAGAAGCATAGACTTTCGACCGCGATCAAGAAGTCGCATACTACGCTGTGAAGGAGCGAGTACTTCTGGACTTGTCTCCGCGAGGACGCGATGGCGAAAGGACTGGGGATCCCCCTCCGATTTTTGTGTTATTATGTTAGCATTAATGATTTTTGTGTACCGGTATGTTTTGTTGTGTGTTTCTAATAATGGTGTAATAATTGTAGGCTGGTAATGGAAACTTTTTTGAATTATTATTCGACGCGATCCAACTAACGCTACTAGTATATCCCACGAAGGGTAAAGGATTCACTGGCCCAACTGGTGTCCACAGGAAGGAAATGTGCGCACTTCCCACCCTCCTAATAACCCCCTTCCCTTCAACTCCCCGACTGGACTGTAGGCACCCGGGAGCCAGCCTGAATGATTTTTTCAAAATTTAAAGAAAAAAAAATTTACGTATAGTAGAGTATAGTCAGTCAAGAGTACTGCAGAAAATGCCTTGCTGGGGGATTTTCCGGACCCTGTCAGCAAGACAGTGTTGTGTCGCTACCAGGCCTACTGAACGTGAGGTTGTGTTAAAGATTAGTCAATAATTCTTTCTATCATATTGATTATTCGATTGTATATTTGATTTATTATTGGTAATTTTTAAGTGATTTGAGGCTTCGGCCGATAGTGGGTGGAGTACCACCGGAATTTATGAACGATCATTGGATTGGTGAAAAGTTTTTTTTTGTTGATTCTTGGTGTCAATATGTTACTTGGCTATTTCGACATGTGTTGACGAGTTAATTAGAGTAGGCACTGTATCGTGGGAAAGGGTGTGTTAGGATAGCAGTAAATTTTCTTTTGCTAATATTTGACCTACGTTGGAAGATCCGTTACTACCGAAGGGGTGACAGAGTGTAAGACCGGCCCCAAGTGAAACCCCGTGCGGCTTCACCATAGCGGTCAAGTAGCGTTCTAAATTGCCATAAAAGTACTGAACTCAATTACCCTCTTTCGAACTTTAAAATATAATAATTCATACCCTGTTCAGATACTTAGAAAAATTAACCAATTGGTTCTAAATACACATAATTAAATTCAGTGACGAATCTTCTAACAATTTTGTAATGGTCTGTTTAGATGGGAATGTGTGTTGTGTTTTTGTGTTTAAGTTTAGGTAACTTTTGTCCTTGTGAAATTGAGATATTTTAGTTTTTTTTTAGGTGTTGTTTTGGTTGTTTAACTTTGACTTTTGAGATGTTTTGATTGTGATATTTTTGAGATATATTTTGTAAAGGGAGAGGCTAATGCGGACCGGCGACAATTCGAGTTTTTTTTCTTCGTTAAAAAAATAACGTTGAAGTTAAATAATTTTGTTTTATTTGCGGAGACAGTTGAGGTTAGCTGTCCGGAGTTAGAAGTTTCCTGATCACAGACCTATGGGAGATGGATGTGCACTCTCCTAACATTGAGAGAAGTTGGACTTGGCAATCTGCTGTTACCTCATGCTGGGGACAGCATGGTCTAAGGGTGAGGGGGATGTGACGGCCCAAAATCCCTAGACTGTTAAAAGCCATTAATACGACACTGTAATTAAATAATTAAAGTTTACCGTTCTTAATAATTAAATTTCTACCGTCACTAAAATCTATAATTAGAAAGAGGAACGGTGCTCTTAACATTAATTTCATTATTTCATTTTGAAGAGTTGGCTGGTACAAAATATAAAATAAACCACCAGACGCTAGGATATTTGCTCCAAGCTAATCTCAACTTAGACGCTCCCACGGGCCCGGCCGGGCGTTGATGTCAGCAGGAATGCAAGTGTCAGCATTTCCTCTCTCAGCGCCAACCTCAAAGCACGTTTTCAGTACCTCTTAGTTTGAGTAACGGCGTGAGTGATCGTTTGGCTGCAGCACTTTGTCAATGAAGTGTTCCCGTGACGTCACGTGTTGAGAACGGCTCTAATTGGTTGAAGGGGCTTCAGCATCGGCGAAGAAGACGTGAGATTCGCTCCAGTCCCTAAGAAGTCACGATGTAATTAACACGCGTCGCGTCACCTCTCCCTGTTAAATTATTATTTGGTGTTTTCTTTCCAAATTTAATGTAACCTTAATTATTGTATTTTAACCGCGGATATACCTATTGTTAACGACGTTTAAATTGTTCTAGATCAGTTGTTGTAAATTTGATTGTGCGATGTAATAAATAATAATTTTGTTTCCCAACCGGCATTATTATTACTTTATTATTGAACTCCCGAAATATCGGCCTCTGTGGTACATAACAAAGATAAATTCTCCTCTTACCTCTATTAAATATGGAGTCCTTCAGGGTATCATTCTGGGATCTTTGTTATTTTTGTGCAACCCAAATGGTTTGCCCAACTTGTCAAATTTCAAAAAATTATTTTATATATGTTAATGCTTTAAGTGTCTGGTGACAGTTTTGAAGATATTGAAAGATTAGCTTTTGATCAACTTAGTACCACGCAGCAAAACTTAGCTGGTAAAAATTTGTTACTAAATCAAAAAAAAAAAAAAACTATATACGAGTTCGCACGTAGCACGCTGACGTGAGGGAAGTGAATTTCCACAAAAAAACTTAAAATTAGTGTAAAAACATACTTATATTCCAATTTTGATTGAAATCTGAAAACATTGATTTTTTGGCTGTTCTGATGCTCCTGGTTTCATTTACCTGCAAAGCTGGGAATACAATTTTGCGCATTATAATGTTAGGAGAAGGTCCAGTCAGGCTTGAAAGTAGGCGTGAGGTTGCTGAGGATGATAAAAGTACTCTAACAAAGGAGTAGCAGGCTTTTCTAGTGGAAAACCCCCTTAAGACAACGTACTGTGTTTAGTCGAAACACATTTTCTTTAATAACTCGGTAAATATTTATGATAGAATGACGAGAGAGGGCTTAAAACTTTCGTCTCACTAATTCCCATCTTTTTACATGCATTAATGTTACATTTGGGGCTTTTTAGACCCTTTTTGGGCCCAAAAACTCGAAATTTGAAAGATTAATCCCCAAAAAATGGGTTTGGAGTTTTACGATTCTTTTGCCCAACGAACTTGTCCAACTGATTTCAAAAAGGAACGTCCCTACCAAATTTTAAGTTAATCGGGCAAAAAATGCGACCGCTAGAGTGCAAACACATATATATATATATAAAATGTTGAACGACCCCCCAAAACGTGTTCAGGGGGTCACGTTAGGAACTTCTATGGTGGTCCCGGGCTTAAGTTTCACCGTGTGGGTCATGCTAATAGTTCACTTTCCAAAGGAAATTCACTAATAATTTTCTACCAGGAAGGAGAGTAGCTTCCAAGTATCAAACATTAGTACCAAAGGGCTCTTTGCTTTGAAGAAGGTATCCAATAACTGTAATTTAGATACTCTGAAAACAGTTTATAAGTACTGATTATAGTTTATAAGTACTGTACGTGATTATACGTACTATACGTAACTATACATACTGAACGTGATTATACGTACTGTACGAGATTATACGTACTGTACATGATTATACGTACTGTACATGATTATACATACTGTACATGATTATACGTACTGTATGTTAGATTCATCAAGGAATAAAGCACTAAAATTGTCTTAAACTTCTTTGGGTCTTCCCTACATTACCAGGATTTCAGGCTTAAATAGTTATTACAATTTATGAACAACAGAATTATTAAATAAAATAAAAACATATAAAAAATTAGATCAAACAGTTATTCATATTTGTAATATCGCACACAGATTGAATTCATTTCCAATAGCCATGCGAATTAAAGCAACCACCTGGTCACACTCACCACGTTCTGATGTATGTTGGGCACCAGGATTCCATAACTTCCGTCTTCCTCTTCAAACGATGAGACCATTGATAACAAAGCGAAAGTTAAAAGAGAGAATTTATTGGACGCAGCGATTGCCATTTTAACTCGACTCATATTAGGCGACAGAAGCAGTTTGACAACTGAAGGTAATAAACCAAAGATTTACGACGTGATAATGGAATTATTTAAAAATGTATTCAATTTATTTACCGATTCTTCCCATTGTCTATTGAGTACTTAACCCTTTAAATATAAAAACGCTTTTGTAAAAATTAATAATTTCATGAATTTTACCTCAGTTACTAGTAGATATTCTAATGTTTGATTCAACTTTTGGTTTGTATAAATAATTACCCTGCTTAAAGATCTGCTTGGGTCACACTTATCCCTGTAATCACAAACCATCAACTTGTTATTTAGGTCAAACTAAGCAAGGCACAAAAATGTTACCTATGCTTTCATTTATGATTTTCTTTAACTCCTTATAACTCCTTCAAAGAATCAAAAGAATAACTACAAATTTGTTATGCTTACCATGTTTAGTATTGAAATCAGGTAAATTCTTGCTGTAAATGAAAAAATGACACAAAATTACAAATAGACCTACATTATACCTTTTAAACAAGATTTTTACTTATGTCGCACATCTTACAAGTGACAATATTATAATCTGTTGGTATAATCGGTTTGGTAAAAACCTCTGTTGTAGCTTATGTGTATTTTTAAGAGAGGGTTAAGTCGTGTGAAGATGGCAACCAATCGAAACATAAACGTAAATAAGATACAGTGAACCTCTATTAACCATCACCTTCAGGATCATGACTGTTACAGATAACTGAATAGTTGGATAATAGGAATGTCTGTATATAAACGTGTACAGTACCTAAATTTAAAATAGTCTTGGAGAGAAATTGAAATAAAACCTTGTACAAAAGGATAATACTTTACAGTACACAGATACTTCCCAACATAATAGCTTGTACAGATGCTCAGATATTGTCGTACTGCGCAAATCCCAACGCTAATAAATCATAAAATTCTCATAGACGGATGACGGATAACGGAGAGTGACGGTTAAAAGAGGGACGGTTGATCGAGGTTTTACTGTATACAGGAAATAATGCATGTGTTATAATTAGGATTAGGACTTTGCAATAAAAGTAAACGCTCACTAGTAGAATATATTTTATTTGCTATGTTTTGGCGGCACACATAAAATATGCTTTTGATTTCCTATTTGGGTTTACAACCTCTATACAGTCTAAAAACAAAAGATGAGTTAAGTACAAGTATAACAAAATCTCGTATAAGTTTAATTTTTGAGGTATTTTTTTCATATTAATAAAATCTTAAAATAACAAACTTGAGTAAACTGTTTGATACATCTTGAGTTAGGTGTGTGAAATTGCCATCAATTCCTATAATGGCAATTACAAAAAAATTAACCACAATAAACCGACCACAAATAAATGATTGAGGTAAGTAAAAACCGTTCAATCCAATCATTTACTATATTTTATCAAAAATATGTGTGGAAATGGCTTTGCTACATATATTATTGGTTTTGTGTACATACACAACATTATAGAATTTTGTTGTGGTTGTGTATTGAAATAGCATTGGGATTGCATGTTTTTGTATTAGTCTCTAGAACTATTGATAATGTTTTTATCCTACACAACAGTCACCGATTTGAATAAACATCTGATAGAATAACATATTAGACACTTAACAAACGTATCAGGATGTCTCCTTTCTTTGATATTTTTCCATCTATTTTAACATTGGTTTAGATAATCACAAGTTTTTATAGTAAAAAATATTGGAAATAAACAACAGAAGTAGAAACCTCTTTCCAAAAATAATTGATCTTTCCATGTATCTTGTAAATTTGATAAGTTACTGTACACAGTTCTGCATAGGACCAGGTCTCTCGGTTAATAATGGAATGCAAATAAGAAACAAATACAAACATGAATGTAAATATAAATAGCATTTCAAACGTAACATGATACAACAGCTAAAACAATAATCATCATGGGGCAGCAGGGAACTTGTTGAAATCCAAGATAAAAAAACATATTCAAAGATAATACAAAACATTGTTGTTCGAAAAATAAATTTAAAATTATTTATGCTTTTAGTATTTACAGCTCTTCTTATAGTTTCAGAAAGATATATTAATTATAATAATTAAAATATATTGATGTTAAAGTTGTTAACAAGTAGACATCCAGAATTGGTCCACATAGTATTTATATAACATTTCATGCAAAGTTGAATGATCTGGAGCAGTAGGTAACAAAAGATTGTTCGTTCATGTGCTTCATTTGCCCCAAGAACAAATTTGCTCGATAAACCACATATGTTTGCGATTTTGTAGATAATTAAGTACCAATTCATATACACAGTTATAATATAAATTAACTTAAGACCTAAATAATACCCAAGACTCTCAGAAATCCGGACTATTGTGACGGATGGACGGTCCGGATTTAGAAAATTCTGGATTTCCCAAAGGTGTGGCCATGAATCGTCAATTCTGCTTGTGAACAATTATGACAATCGCATTTATGTTTGTGTGCTAATACAAGATGCAAACTACATGACATTTGTGTAATGTGGGATAATCACATGAAAACTGAAGGTGCTAGATTGTGAAGTTCCGTTTTTTCGTTCTAATTTGCAACAATTTTTGAAAAATTCAAGATCGTCCGTAGAACCTAGAATCCGGATAAGTGCGATCCGGATTTCTGAGAGTCAACTGAATCAGCGAAAATTTGTTTCTCAAAACATAGTCGATCACCTTATATACCCCTTTTACATACTCTAAAATCTGATAAAACTATACAGCAGCAACTGTACACAAGGGGAAAATGTTCTCGACCTAACTATGAGAGAGGACCAAAAGATCTGTGATGTTAAGATTGAGACCGTGATTGTCAAAATTAATTAAAAACTAAACTCTACAGTAAATGAACTCTTCCTCTGATTAAATGTGTAGCAGTCTTCAGTTAAAGCTAAAGATTCACAGCAACCCATCGAATGGTTCTTTCTGAGATTCCAAATTATAGAAATCATAGTTCCACTGTGTGGTCACTATCGAGATTTTTCAATATTATTTTACATTAAAAATTATTAAAATATACAATCTTTAATAAATGAACTATGTCACTCTTACAAAAATAAATAAGAGACATTCACAAGACACCTGTTACTGCACGTAGCAATTTATGTAACGTTTATTGTGTCAATAAATAATTTTATTAGTGAATTTCCTTTGGAAAGTGAACTATTAGCATGACCCGCACGGTGAAACTTAAGCCCGGGACCACCATAGAAGTTCCTAAAGTGACCCCCAAACACGTTTTGGGGGGTTGTTCAAAATTTTAGATATATATATATGTATGTGTATATATATATATATATATATATATATATATATATATATTTATATATATACATATATATGTGTTTGCACTCTAGCGGTCACATTTTTTGTCCGATTTACTTCAAATTTGGTAGGGACGTTCCTTTCTGTAATCTGTTGGACAAGTTCGTTGGACAAAACAATCGGAAAACTTTAAGCCCCTTTTTAGGGGGATTAATCTTTCAAATTTTGAGATTTGGGCACAAAAAGGGTCAGAAAATCCCCAGGTGTAAAATCAAAGCATGGAAAAAGATGTGAATTGAAGAGGCGAAAGTTTTAAGCCCTCTCTTGTCATTCTAGCATACATGTTTACCGAGTTATTAAAGAAAATTTGGAACGACCAAACACAGTACGTTGTCTTATGGGGGTTTTACACTAGAAAAGCCTGTTATTCCTTTGTTAGAGTACTTTTACCATCCCCAGCAACCTCACGTCTACTTTCAAGCCTGTCTGGACCTTCTCCTAACCTTACAATGCGCAAACTTGTATTCCCAGCTTTGCAAGTAAATGAAACCAGGAGTATCAGAACAGCCAAAAAATCGGTGTTTTCAGATTTTAATAAAAATTGGACAAATGTATGTTTTTACATTGATTTTGAGTTTTAAAAGTTTTTATGTGGAAATTCACTTCCCTCACGTCAGCGTGCTGCGTGCGAACTCGTTTTAAATTTTTAGAGCTTTGTAAATTTGCTTCGATCTACCCTACGGAAAAATCTGGTTGTCATGTGAAAACACAGATAGGGAAGAGGAGTATTGAAGAGGTCCAAAAGATTTCAGTTTGCAGCTACGATAATAATGTGACCTACACATTAAAGTGACATTTGATTTTTAACAAATAATTTAAAAACAGCATTTATGTCTTAAGATGTTGTAGTTTGAAAAAGCTGTTTTTATACATTAAAGTGCTCGTAATTATTGAATCGCACTTCAAAAAAGAAAAAACATTCATTCTTAATATTTAGTATGAGACTTTAAATTTAATTAAAGGGTTTATGTAGCCTTTATATAGAGAAATCCAGAAACCTTTGAACTATGCATCACGGCAGAGGTAGCTTTAATAGATGTTGTATAGCAGAAAATAGGATGAGTGTAAATTAAATTGAAGAAAAAATTGGTAAAAACAGAGTTGAAAATCATTCTCTTTGTCTAGTCTTGAGTAATCCTCATATATAGATCTGTGACACAATTCCATGTCTTTTGTTTGTACTATATAAATAAAGAAATTTGAATTAATAATATAGTAGACCCTCAGAAATCCGGACTAATGTGGTGAAGGCCGGTCCGGATTTCAACAAATCTGAATTTCCCCAAAGTGGGCATAAGTCATACAAATTTTGACCGCGTTACAACTTTCACTGCCTCGTTAATTATAAACTTCATCAATTTTACTGAAACACAGAGCGCCCAACCATGCAAACTAAATGCCATATGTGTAATACGTGTTAATAAAGTAAAAACTGAGGTGCTAATACATGAAGTTTTGTTTTTCCGTTGTTATTTGCAACCAACATTTTCGATAAATTCAAGATCATCGGTTCGGACTACCCGAGTTCGGCCTAGGCCGGTCTGTATTTCTGAGAGTCTACTATAATAAAGAAAATTAAATTTAACTCATCAGGTACAAATATAAGTTTTGGTTAACTTGTGGTTCGCAAAACAAACCAATAATACTTGTTATATTTAGGATTTTCATTTCTTATCAAGTTTCGTAATTGTTACAAGATACAAGAGCTTTATTGTAAAATATAACTTGATTGAAGATGTCAGACATCATCTGAGAACTAATGGAACCATTTTACAACAGAGCAAATCAAAACAACTCGCTCGTTGCTCCTTACAAACTAAGTACTTCGAGTTAAATACAATGATAACAGACATCTGTCGATGCTAGTTGTTCATAGTGCCGTTATTGACTAATGAACTATTGTACATTGACAGAAATTGAAGGGCGAATAAAATGGGCAGGAAAATATTTGTGTGCTTTTGAACGATAGTGAGGTTAAACTGTTTCCTTGGATTATGTTGGTCCACCTGCAGCATTTTTAAAGCTGAAATGATAATAGTATTGTAAGAAAATCATACATTATAATCTGTCTGATATTAATGTGCGGTCGAAAGACAAATTTAAATTCCCTGGTTTCTCCCATTCCTCCCGTTGCCAACCAATTACCACCGCTAACAGGTGATTTATTGTCTGATGGTGCTTTGTTTAACAGTCAGGACAAGTTAAGCTTTTCCTACAGTTTTGGCATCGGTAACGGTCATTAATCTTAATACATAAAATCCAAATACCACTGTCTGACTGACCTATCACGAAATCCCCGTAACTTTATGGCCTAGATAGTTGAAATTTTACATATAGGTTCCTCTTTGGCCCTATAGAAACGGTATACAAAACGGTATTACGAAATTCCCCCTGAGCTCTGCCCCACTGGGTCCCAAAGTTATCATGTATTCCTTATGGACATCCACTTTGGTTTGAGCTGATGAAAATTCAAAAAACTGATCTTGATTCGTATTAGTTCCACGGACTAACCACAGATTGAAGTACACATAACTGTCATAGTTTACGCGGGCAAAGCTGCAACGGGTCAGCTAGTTTCATATATACATTTAAAAACTGACTTTAAGCCTTCAGTCAGCTCTGATTTTGTAGGTTTAAATTTATTCATTGGAATGAAAATAAATCTCTATTGCTAACTAAATTCGTAAACTTACTGAAGCTGAAAACATGAAACACAATGGGGATGATTTTCGTTTATTAATTTCAATTCTGGTGTATTCTGTAACATCAACAGTTATTGCTTGTTTGAGATAGTACTATCTTGGACATCACAATACCACTGAACTCTTTTTCTGGTTTTATTTCTGTGGTGATCAAGAAGATAATCTAAAATGCAGCAGCAGCAGTGGCATCTCAACTCAAGTCATCTATCTTTTCAACTGCGAATCTCGCCGAAAAACTTGCCCAAATATTCAGGGGTGGTGTGGAAAGCGAAATTTGAGCCGAAACATTTGAATCGTTCATATTCCCGAGTAGTGTAGGTAGCTTTAGCAAGAACCAATCATAATCCAAGGTCACAATAAACTAAATAGATAAAAATATTAAAGTCTTACTATTAGTTTAAACTGTTATCAAAATATTGTTAATTGACAAAAATGTAGTTTTTGTGCTTTTATAATCTGTTGTACGGAATTATTTGAGCGGTTTGTATACATTGCTAAAGTAGCCGTTACATAACATATATTTTTTTAAATCAACATATACTTATAGTTATTTTTTAAACATAAATATGTTCAATCTAATCTCTGACAATTTTAAAATTGAACCTAATATTTACAATCAAATTAACAACAAGGAGTGTTAATTGTTGTTGTATCATCACGTTAAAAAAATCTCATCCATCAACACCAACTGAATAAAATCTATTCAAACAAAATCACAAAAACCCCATGTACAGAACAAACAATATTAAAAGAAAACAATACAAAAAAAAACATACAAAAATAAAACGTACACTAAAATATTTAATAAAAATATCACACAAAACTTAATAAGTAATAACATTACAGCATCACTATATTTTATCGTTTGATTTTAATTAATACTGGACCAAAAATGGAATGTAAGTAATTCATAGCCTTTTGTATAACATAGTTTAGCCTCTATTCATTGTTTATATAAACATTTATTGAATAAAGTGGTTTTGACTGTGACAGTAACAAAACTAAACCATATATGCTCCTTCACTGATCAATCACAACCTTAAGTACGTCTTAATAAACGGTATAACAGTTAACTAAAACACTCATTGAAAGAATCAAAACAGAAAACTGCTGAAATTGATAAAATAACTTAAAAGAGGAAATACATGGACATTAACTACTAAAATAATTATACTTTTATATACTTAATATATTAAATCAATACATTTCCAAATAGAAAAAAAAATATTTACATATGAAGATGATGGAAATGAGAAACTATCCAAAATAATTAATGTGTTTTAAGTACAATACATCACAATGCCTTGATTAATTTTCTATTATAACTGATAAAAAAAACTAAAGCTCTATCTTTTATTCCATGTTTGATTTGATATCCTCAAACTACAGAAGTCAGTTTAAATATTCTAAAAATAAATACTATAGGTCGTAACAATTTTGATATTTGTTAAAGTAGCCGTAATAAATTATTGACAGTCATAAATATAAACATAGCTCAATGTTTGTTATCTCAAGTTTATGTAGTTTATGTTATTAAATATTATAAAACCTAAAATAATCTTGTTCAAGATAACTTACAACCACTTTAAAACTACTCTTTGAGATATGTAAATTTTTCATTTCTGTAGCAGAGCATTTTGTTCTATATGTTATGGGTGAAACAAATACTAATATGGCTCCATTTCAGATTTATATTCTTTCACAGATTGACCAAGAATTAAAATTTTACTCAAGTTAAATGCCACAATACAACAAAAATTATGTGCCTTTACTTTTTCTAATACAAAAATTAATATGGAATTCATTTTAGGTGATAAGAAACAACGTAATTTAATTTACGTTTTAAAACAAACCTGCAAAATACTTATGAGATTATAAATTTATTGATTAACATAACTTACAATTTTAAAACCTTCTTTTATCCTGCTGTTTAATCTGCTTATAAATTTAACAGAGTATTAATATCCCTAAAGTATTTTAAAACAGTTTTCTATATAAATAGTTCAGTTGTACAAGTTATTTGTATAAGTAGATTAAAATTTGTTCAATTTTTGTAACACCGATTATTTGCTTCAGCCATTGTAATCTAATCGGTAACGTTTTAAAGACAGAGTCGTAGCAGAAGAATATATCCTTGTTGAGAGTAAGGTACGGCAGGAGAGGTGTAAGGGTGATGGTTGTAAGGAAGACAGTAGATGGTCCAGGGTGGGTACGACCAGGGGTATAAAACTGCGAGACCAACGGATCGTAAACCCGGTGTTCAAATTTGATTTGAAAGTCGACCGATTTGATCCTAGTGATATAATACCCAGATCAAAATCTGGGAAAACCCTATCTTTATATATGGTCTGTTTATAAAATAATTGCCTTTAAAATTGAAAGTCAATCGTTGAAGTGATTTTGACTGAGACTTTTCCAGACTTTGATTGTTCCTTGGAGTCGATACTCGATACATGTGACTACTAAGTTAGCGATCCTATGGTTTCCCTCGATTATTGACATCCCGAGGCAGGTTAGTTGAGAGTGGAAGCGTCCTTGTCTGGAATGTTGTTGAGTTCCGAGTTCCAATAGTAGAAGGGAGGCCCTCGAGAGAAGCAGTACTTCTGGTCCAAGGGTTCACCCTCCTCTATATAATACATGATGTAGAAGTTGCACATCTCATCGTTGTTCGTCGGTCTGGAAAATTACAAACTATTTAACTTGATAGTACCTGGGGGACGAGCTTAGCTCGGGGAATGTCAGACAGTTTGTTTAGCGCACCAGGAATTATAGCTCAATGTCCGTTTGATTCATTCTGGATATGACCATTCTATGATGTAATCTTCATTCAATGGTTTTAGGCACTGCTTTCCGGAAACCACATGTTAATACTTAAACTACATATTACTTTGACAGTCGACTGATTGATTACAAACAGCTGGTATGATTCTTTTTGAATGATTATAAACAGCTGTTAAGTTTCTTTTTGATTGATTATAAACAGCTGTTATGATTCTTTTTGATTGATTATAAACAGCTGTTATGTTTCTTTTTGATTGATTATAAACAGCTGTTATGATTCTTTTTGATTGATTATAAACAGCTGTTATGATTCTTTTTTGAACTCCATGTCCAATATTAATTTTTTATACTTTTCATATTTGTTTTTTACATTATTTGATTCTTCCTGAGGATGAGACTTATCTAGAACTTATTTGTATCCCTGAAATAAGTTATTTCCAACATTTTAAGGAAATCGTTGGAGCCGTTTTTGAGATCAGAGTTGCAAGCAAGCAAGCACGCAAGCAGCCAACCAAGCAAACCTTCCTCATATTAGAGTATAGGATTTTGTGCGATTTTGTATATCCATGTTTCTTGAGATAATATAAAAAATTATTTTGAAATGTATAAATTACAGACCAGTGTCAAACCTAAAAAAAAACCTAAATTGTTGCCAGAGACCGGAATTGGCTGCAGTTGATAGGTGGCCTGATTTTGGCAGACTGATTTGTTTTATGGTTGACACAAATACATCAATTTTGTTGTTTTTGTCTGTGTATATCTACACCATTGGCGTTATATAACATTTTGAAAGGGAACAGTCCAAACCCCGGTCTTGATACTATCTAAGGTTGACCTCTTCTTAGAAAGCTTAATTAATTACTAGCCCAATGACAAATGAATCACCGAATCACTGTAAAAGACGCTGACACAACTATGTGGCATTGTAAGGCCAATCAAATTTACATTAACAGTGGATTACATACAATAATCATAACTAAATTAAGAATACTACTGGAGCTTTGTTTAACTCACTCTGTATATGTGATGGTTCTTCTATTACTGACCATTGTACACCTGGCAGCCTGGAAACATCAATCGCAATTATAATTTAAAATAATATTAAAACATTAAATATATTGATAATAATAAATCAAGTGACTGGATGATGATCTTCGTCTCATCACACAAAAACTACATAAGTATTTAGCTGACATTTTGTACGATTTGAATAATGCATTAAACAAATCTGATACTATTCCCAATATTTTGCATTGTCTCCTTTAATCGTTCCAGCTAAAATCGGAACTAATTTTGCTTCCGTTCTAACAATAATTATGAGTAGATGTTAATAAGAAGATTTTTAGATGTTAATAAGAAGATTTTACAACGCAAAACACAAAAGCAATACTTCCTTCTTCTCCAACCCTTTCCTGATGCCCCTTTTCACGGATGAATATATAATGTTTTTCTATATTCTGTATATTTAATTATTGGAAAGTAACCGTTTAACTTAAGAGTTAAGTTAATTTTTATGTGTAAAGTTTACTCGAACTAGTTTGTACAATGGATGAGCCAGTAACATCACTCTCTCTATGGTAACTGACTTCAAATCCCTTAGCAAGGTCGGGCACTGGAGCTGATATGTACTTTCATTTTTAAAAGTAGTAACTTTGAATGTCAAAAGCAATCGCCGACATTTATTTTATACTTAAATAGTTCAAAAGAAAGTCTGAAAAATCATTTTGGAGTGTTCCAAACAATTCAATCTGAATATTACTAAAAATTACTTATACAGTGTGGTTGCGGTACTTCAAATATTTATTTGCAAGGGCTACTTTGGACTACCAAGCTTTGTTTTAAAATCTTGCAATAAAACAATTAAGTGGAATTATGAATAAACATAATAAAAAAGATCAAACATTCAAACTAATTAAGAGTTTACTTATTAACAAAATCTATAAACATTTGAATTAAATACGGAAGTGGAATTATTTTCAAACCATATAAACAAATATCAGACTGTTTAAGTGATTAAACTACTGTAATTAAAGTTCACTTATTTAAACAATCCATAATTTCATCCGAGGGAATTTCTTTTAGTGCTAGTGGCAAATCCTTGTCCTGTAACCATCACAGAAGTAGCAGCTCTGGAAGTGACACATAGTTTCCAACTGCCAAAGTAAGATTGTAATTGATTGGGAGGGGGGCTATGTCAGGGCCGCCATATGGGGGGGGGCTACTGGGACCATTTTCCCTGGGCCCAGGCCTGGAAATATGGGGAGAGAGGGCCCCGCAGTCAGATTGTGGCCCTGGGCTGGACCTAGAGATGTGGCGGCCCTGGACTATGTATGTTCCACACTTGTTCGGTTTATGTAGACTTTCGTGGGCTCGGATTATCGCAACAGCACTGTATTTATTCGCTACTTATATTTTTGGTGTCCATTATGACAGTGTTATTTTAAATTTGTTGTCCTACATTGACACGTTGACTGCGGGACGCTCAATGGTGAGTAGTTCTGTTCCTAAAATTGATATCATAGATAAGGATAATGCATCAGAGAAAGCAGAGGAATGGTTTAAAAGTAATTCCCTTATAGTAAATCAAGAAAAAACGTAACATATTTATTTTTTACTTGGCTATAATATTAGTAAAACTTGTGAGAGCGTAAAACTTTTGGGTATCAACTTGGATAATAAGTTAACTTGGGACTCTAATGTTCAAATAATATGTAAACAAATATCTAGAGTCACTTACTTGTTACAGAAGTTGAAATGTTGTGTCAGCCTTGATATTTTGAAAGTTTGTTTTTGTTTGACTAGCGTAAAAACAAAATCTTCACGAGTGATTATCAGTTACAAAGAATGTTCATGGCCATAACACTAGAAATAGTGGAAAAATCAGTATTATAAGAGTAAGATTGGAAAAAACAAACAGAAGCCATTTTTTCTATGGAAATTAAGCTGTTTAATAAATTACCAATTAAATCATAGTAAGTAGGGTTAAATAAATTCAAATTTGTCCTAAGTACTTGGTAAAGCCTTTTAGTCAATAAGCCAGTACATGTCCTGTGATACTACTGTAGTGATTTAATACTTCAGACAACTTTATTGATGTTATCTATAATATTATAAAGAAGAGGTGGTTTCTGTCTGTCTGATGTTCCGGGTGAACTAAAAAACTACTGAACCAACTGGGCTGAAACTTCACACAAAGCACACACATGGGATCTTGATCCCATGCAATACATAGGCCTACTCACTTCCTTAAAATCCCCTCGGGCTACGCCCCGTGAACGTCCTAAGATTCAATGTTTACATTTCAGAAGAATTAAACATTTAGAAACTGTAATGCAAACAGCTGAGGACATTTCCATTTGACAGCTTAAAGAGCAGAAGCAACAACAGCTGTTTCAAGCTAACTAAAATACAAATTGCATTGACTAAAGAACGGGTAAAGAAAACCCCTGTGCGAAGAACGGGTACGTCAGCTAGTTTATTATAATTATATCTTGTTATATTGATGAATTTAACTTCATTAGATTATAACATTGCTAAAGCTCCTTCCGATAAATATATATTTTTTAATTTTGAACTTATAAATAATTTTATTGTTTTATTGTTACAGTATATTGATTTTTAGATTTTAGTAGGTGAAAAAGTAAAATATCTGTGTACCTAGATTTGTATAAACAATTTGAATATTGAAATTATAAGTACGACAATGCCTTTTTAATGTGTCTTTTTATATAGTATGTCAATTTCTTTTTTATTATGTATGTTTAAAGACAAAATAAAGATCTTGAATATTGAATCTTGGTAAAAATACAATTACATTGTTTTTATGTTTATCTGCTAACTATATAATAATACCCCCAAAGCAGCAAACCTGCGTACTCAGCGAATTTCCAATGCATATATATGTATATTAATATCACATAAAGCCACATACCAAGTTTCATCAATGTACATTCATAAATAAACGATTTATAACATTTTAATTATTCTACATAAGAATAACATGGCGGCTGAGTATGCAATTTTGCTGAAACAAGGAACACAAAAAATGGGTTTTAATACAAATAACAATATAACTCAACTAGGTAAAGCCACATACCACGTTTTATTAATATACATAAGAATAACATGGGGCTAAGTACGCAGGTTTGCTGCTACGGGAACTATCGGCAAAAATTGGTTTTTGTGCAAATATCAATAGACCACAACGATAAGTCATAACTGTTCCTTTACATGTTTGTACCAAATTTCATCAAAATCAGACCATTTTTACAAGAGTTATCGCATCCACGGACACATAGATATATAGGTATATTATACGGTTTTGAACGGATGGTGTTTTTGGCATCTGGGGACCTCAAAACAAAAAGTTATCATGGTCCTGGGCCTAATTTTTACCATGCCGACTACGGTAATAGCTTCTTCCCTGTAGGGGAAATTCGCTAATAATAATAATCAGTTATTGCAAATAAAATTATAAAAATGTATGCAAAATTAGAAAGAGATGAATGAAATATTTTGCTGCCTTCGTCTTTTATATTTGGTTGAAGTTATATGATAAAGTACACATAAAGGATTTTCTGAAAAATATTGGTTTATTTTTTGACGTATCTGGTTGAATTAATATTGATTCAAATTATTTTTTATATATTTTCATAGAATATAGAGATATAATTTGGTACTTTAATATACAAAAGTAGTCATATTTAATCTGTCAGACTTTGATGTTGTTTCATAAATAGAGGAAAGTTCGTTCATCTGGTGCAAACCACACCAGAACCAGGTAGTAGGTTAACTACTTCAGTAGCTTGGCCAACATCATTATTGCTTCACATCGCTTAGTTTATAACCCAACTTTGTCTCAGAGAGCTGAATGGAAAGAGCTATCACCATTTACTTTGTGATACCTAACAAAAAAGTGCTATTTCACAAATTTTACTATCAAAAAAATTTTCAAGCATGGTATATTGATTTTAATAAATAAAATATTAAAAGTAAGTTATTTAAATTAATTATTATCGATTGGGGAGAGAGTTTAGTAGTTTTTAATGTAGTAATTAAAATAAATAACATTTTAAAATAAATAAATCAGCAAATATGTTCTTATTATTTTATTTAAATTAATTACAAAATACAAATTGATAAGTCAAATTAAGCTACTTACGCTGTGCTCTAGTACTTATTGCAGTCACTCATAAAAAACTGAATTTGTCAAATTGGTTTCAACTACAGTTAATTTAAATCTATTTATTTATCACATGTCACCATTGGGATTATCTTGCCAGAATCTAAATTTAACCAGAAAATAAAACCATAAATGCAATTGTATTGGACGAATATGTTTGCACTAGGGTATGTTCTTAGGTTATCTAAGGTTTTTGGAACTGGAGTAATAGATACAGAAGGGCCACTGGTGGGAGGGGACAGTGCTGTAATGGCTTATCAGTGAGGCCGTTATCACAAACAAAGCAGTCTGAGAAGTTCGGTTGACCTTTGGGCCTTGAGATTTGTAATTCTCACGGCCTCTGACGCACTGACCACTGACGTCCTAATCAGTCCATTGTTCACCACATTGTATTGGGGAAAAAGATAATTCGTTCTAGTTTAATATTTTTTGTTGAAAGTTTGGTTCCTCCAATTCCTTTCATAACTATCACGATCACAACACACTACTGATTTAAAAAATTCTGATTTTGATTTTTTATACTAACTTTTTTTAAAGTTTAATACAGGGAAGGCAACACACAATTTGGAAGTAAAAAATGCAAATATTTTACATGACTATTATTTTTCTTTTGACACTTGCCATATATAACACTATATAAAACCTTCGCTGCGTTTGACATTTTTAAACATGAAAATCTGATATGTTTCAATGTTGATAAATTTTATGATTCCAGGACACCCGCAGCAAATGCATTAATTAATAAACAAATATTAATTTTCGACTAGTTGCTCAAACTGGTCAAACCTTAGGCATTTAACCCTTTGAATGCTAAAGGCCAATATATCGTCTTTTTAATCTGCCACCTAAAAACATGTTTAATTGCTGATCAATAATAACATAATCAATTATACCGTGTCAAGCTCTGTCCTCAGCCTAAGGCTATACCACTCGGTCTGATACAGCTGCTAGTCTGATCAGTGGCTGTGTGGTCCAAGCCATTATCCCCCCGGCCGGGGGTAACACTGGGATTGAGGATTTGAATCCTGTCTCAGTCAGTGGTTTTTGTATGGATAGTTCACCTACCTGTGGAAGAGTTGAAGGGGGGCGCGGAAGTTAAGTAAACGTTGGATGGTATGGGTCCAAGCTGATGAGATGGGTAAGTTCTTTGTAAGTGACATCTGATCTGGTGTTTTGCTCATTTTTACCCATCCATACTGTGTGTGTATGTGTCCACTGGAAGCAAGTTTTTCATAATTTTGAAATCAAGGGGTACGTACAAGATAAATTACATGCATAAAAATACGCAGATTTAACCACTCCCTTTACAAGCTCAGCACTCAAAAGGGTTATGCGACAGTCCGTTCTATTTAGCAAATTTTAAAAACCATGTTTAGTACTTTTAATTTAATACACTTAAAATAATAGCAAATAAAACAAACTACCATGCAACGATTAAGGCAAACCCCCAGCTAATAGAGAATTAAGTAAAGAAAGTAAGGAATACCAACTTTTCAACTTTTATTGATTAGAACTTTTAAATTGGGTTGTGTCAAAAAAAACACCCTATGTACAATTTATATCAAATCTAAATATAATTATCATATGAGATTGTTTCGATAAAAATAATGAGGTAGAATAAAGTCATAATTATATTTAATTGTATCAACTTACTATATATTTTTAAAGACAGGTTATCTACATATGTACAGTCCATCAGTTTTCATAGTATATGCAGCCTCTGGATTGTTTATTTATATTATATCTAGGCTTACCTTAACAATCCAAAAAGTTTGAATCCAAAGTGATTTCAGGTCCATAGACTCATCATCAGTGGATGTATAGGAAACCGAGTTTTTTAAAGTTATCATCCTTGACTGGATTTCATCTAGATTTCACACGTAATAGGTAAACACAATTTTAGACACTGAATAGACATTTAGACCTATTTTATGGGAGCTCCCAACCTAACCTCAAACTTGTCTTGTTGATGGCTTGATATCAGGAGGTCGACAAGATGATAAGGAAAGGATAAAGGAACAACTCTTATCATGTTGTCGACCTTGTGATATCAAGCCATCAACAAGACAAATTTGAGGTTAGATTGAGAGCCCCCATAAAACGTGTCTAAATGTCTATTCATTGTCTAAAATTGTGTTTATCTATTATGTGTATGTGTGAAATCTAGACGAAATCCAGTCAAGGATGATAACTTTTAAAACACTTGGTTTCCTATACATCCGCTGATGATGAATCTACGGACCTGAAATCAATTTGGATTTAAACTTTTTGGATTGTTAAGGTAAGCCTAGAAATAACATCAGTTTTCATCTATGCTCTGATCAATGGACCACAGATTGGGGTGGTAGAGTGGGAGGAGCGGCTGTGAATATACATCCTACATGACCTGAACAAACCTCTAAAGTTACTTTGCTGTTTCTGGTTGCAGTTAATCATTGTACATGGTGTTATTGTGTTATTTATTTTATAGACTATTTCGTGAATATCTCTTTATTAGTTCTCAAAGAGTTCAATTGAAAAGAGTATTTAAAATCCAGGGATTTTACAATCAATCTTCACTCATATCAAAGTCTGAGATCTGAAAAAGGGAACTTCCCGAAGCGATCGTAATCCAATTTATTGGATTGCATAGAATTAATCGAAAACCATGTTTTAACCTTTGAATTGTTAGAAAAGTAATTCTGAGACCAAGCGAAAATGTAATTTTTAGTACTATTACGTTAACATGCTACATTAATGCATTAATGCTTATGACATTTAAGATCATGAAAGTTCCTATTAATTATTATACTTGATAACTTTGTTTTACACATTACTAAGGTATGGAGGTATTCTGTATAGATTTAAGGGTCAGTACACCAATATATACACACTGAAAGTAATTTATACCTTCTAACCAAAAACAAAACTCATTATTGTTTAGTAGTTCTTATACTTTTTAAATACAAAAAATTAAAAACACATTCAAATTAAGATTTCCTTTTCAAAGAGTTGCTATTCCTTTTCCTACTTAGCCAAAGAGGCCAAACATATTCAAAAAAATGTGTACATAGTGGCATGTTTATTTTAAAATCATCTGTTTCTAAAAATCTAGGGGATAACTGTCCAAAATAATATATGTATACATAACCAAAACATTAAACACCGTATATAGGTTGAATATCTCTTGTATACAGACTGTGAGTCCTGTTTACGTATTGAAAAGATGAAGCAAATTACAATAAATTCAGTTGGAACCGTAAGTGCTTTTTAACATTTATGTACTCGTACGTAAACACTTAAACACCGCTTGTCCCTTGTGTACAGGACTAACATTTATTCTCTGCGTGGAAGAATTGAATATTAAAACTCTTGTTATCCCTGAAAGAGCTACAAAATGATGTTCCCAACTTAACGATAACTATTAGCTTAGATGATAATATACACTTTTTAACTTGCTAAATACAAAGCAATATAATTACATATTTTAGTTTTGTAAAAGTATAACCTTATTTCAACGGTGTCAAGCTAGTTTATAATATAAAACTTAAACGATAATACTTTTGTTTCTAAGCAGTAGATGACAAACATGACGCTGTCGTGATAGTGGAGGCGTCTCTTCAGATCCATAGCAGTAGCAATGACTTGGTTCAAATCCCAGTCCTGGCTAATCAATTGTACTAGGTGTACGCTCATTCTTCCCGTAAGAGGATGAACGAAGACTGAATTTTTAAAGATATGTAGGCAGGTACTGGATTGGTAACACTCTTCTGTTATCCGTTTTAACTCCACAACAGCAAGAACAGATAATTAATAAACCAAACATTTTACTAATGGAATGGTAACACCATTCCCATATCAGTTTTAACTCCACAACGGCAAGAACAGATAATTTAGGACTAATGTAAATAAAAAATACTACTGACTACTGGATTGGTAACACCCTTCTCATATCCGTTTTAACACGACAGTACCTGGGGGGCCCAGCTTTGCTCGGGGGAGGGCCAGTCAGTCAGTTTAGATGACTTGGAGTAATATTTCATCACTTTCCCCTGCTGATAATCAGATTTGTATAACTCATTTGCCTCTTTTCTACATTTTTAAGGTTCCTCCAGTTGTTATTTATAGCTCAATGTCCCTTTCATTTATTTTACTACTCTATATATATATAATCTTCACTCAAATATTTTAATCTCTGTTCACAGGAATCAGGAAACCACATGTTAATAATCTTAAAAAAAACATGAATATTACATTGACAGTTCCCTGGTTGATTATGAACAGCTGATAAAATTCTTTTGTGTTGATTTAAAACTCCATAAGCCTAATGTTAATTTTTTTAACCTATCATTTTAGTTTTTTTTACATTATTTGATATTTCCTGGGAATGAGGCCTGTCTAGAACTTATTTTTATCCCAGAAATTAGTTATTTTAAACATTTTGAAGGAAATCGTTGGAGCCGTTTTTGAGATCAGTGTCGCAAGCAAGCAAACATACAAGCAAACCTTATTCATATTAGAGTATATGATACCTGGGGGCCAAACTTTGCTCGGGGTAAGGCCAGTCAGTTTGTTTAGATGACTTGGAGCATATTTCACCACTTCCCCTACTGATAATCAGATTTGTATAACTCATTTGCCTCTTTTCTACGTTGTTAAGGTCACTCCAGTTGTTATTTATAGCTCAATATCCCTTTGATTTATTTTACTACTCTATATATGTAATCTATCTCAAATCTTTTAATCTCTGCTCTCAGGAAACCACATGTTAATAATCATAAACAACATGAGTTCCATGTGGTTCCATAAAATCAGATAATAAATCCTTTGAATGAAGATTACATGTAGAGTGGTCATATCCAGAATGACTCAAAGGTGCATTATAATAACAACTGTTGTGACCTCAAAAATGCTCGTTAGTAGGGTAGATGTTGAAAACAACTCCAAGTCATAAACAAGGTTGACCTTTCCCTAGCAAAGCTCAGCCCCAGGTAGTACTTAAACTATATAAGTATAAATTTGAGAGTTCTCTGAAAGATTTTGAACAGCTGTTATGACTCGTTTGCTTTTATTTTAATCTCCAAAAGCCCAATGTGATTTTTTCAATTTTCCATAGCGGCGTTTTACATTATTTGATTTTTTTGGGGATGGGACATGTCTAGAACTTATTTTTAACCCAGATATCAGGTTTTACAACACAAGTAGTTGGAAGGAAACATCAGTTATTTTTCAAGAAAATCGTTGGAGCCGTTTTTGAGATAAGAGTTGCAAGCAATCAACCAAGCAAGCGTCAAAATAATTCAGCATTTGTATTGATTGACTATAACATATTTTTACTCTTAGGCACATAGAATGTACACGAGACAGGGACAATGATTCTGGATTCTAGCATGTTTGAAGTTCTGCATACAGACGGCCAGGGCTGAATTTAGGTCTGTAAAGGCTCTGGTCTACACCCTAAATGCAAGTGCGGGCCCTTACCAGCCCGGCCAACTTTCCTGTTTGCTTTATATAATATAACCTACGCTTATATCAGGCTCTACAGATGGCGTTGTGCAATTACTTAAATTTCAAATTGCTAAAATCCGTATTGCTGCCTAGTGTATATTAACGTTGTCATGGCAAGATATTATTAAGTGATTTTCATTATCTAAATACATAAAACAAAGTCGGGATTGTATGTTAGTTATTTAGTTTCATCAAACAGCTGTTATAAGGATGATATCTAAACATACTTGAAAAGCATATAAACATATGTTTATTATAGAAATACAAAATCTATTTGAATAGCAACTCATTTTCAATACCGAAGCAAGCTCTATATAAACATAGGCAAGTGAGCGTAGCTAACGAGCTCATCTTGAAAAATAACGAGAATCTTTGACATAAAACAAATTCAGTGGCATTAGTACAGAATAATGTCTGTCTGACCAGCTAGTAGTACTCAACCCGAACGCTGACCCGAATTCCCGAACGCTTACCCAAGGATCATCTTTCCTCCATAAATTTAACAAGGCAACTTTTAAAGCCAGCGAGGCGGAGCTCTAAGGTCGGGGTTAAAAGAAAAGTTGGGAGTGATAGTAAAGGCAGAGCCCTGAGGGAAGAACAAAGAGGTATCCATAATATTTTGGTACCCAACAACGTAGTATATAGGTCTAGAGCAGTTTTGAGTAGCCGCTTTCGAAATCTTTGGATTTGTTATTTGGTGGTTTATATTAGGTTTCTAATAAAATATACCACCTGATTTTTTAGAAAAATTTAGGTTCAGAAATTACAGGGCTTAAGAGATCCCAAACTTTAGTTTTTTTTACCTTTCTTAGTACCATTAATTTTAATTTTTTTAGCAGGTTTCAACAGTTTTATCTCATTACCATAAAAAGCTCTAAAAGATGAAAAATTAGTACTCCAATCCACACACGGTTAAATTAGTATTTCGTTAGTAGGCTATTCGGCTAACGGTTGTGGAGAATATTTCAATTTCCATTCAGCAGTAAACTAAGTATATTGTCCGATGTTATTCTTATAAGAAATAAAAAACATATATCTCTTGTATACTGATTAATTTTATTAAAACTTGGTGTGTTAGCATTGACCAATAGAGAATATTCGTCCTAGGACAACCTTAAAACTGGTCTATACCAGTTTGGATGCTGACATTGGGTACAGCAAATGAAATTGTCATTACATATGAAGTTTTTTGGATGTCCATTATGACAAACTTCCCTTTCACCTTTGGTCCCTCCACTTGCAGCGGCTCGGGGCGGAAACTCAGGGGTTGGTCCCCAACCTGAGAATGTATGGCCCCTGGCTGTTGTACCCCATCCATGCAATATACCCCACCCGTCGAGTTGGCCAATTGGAGGGCAGAGCGGGTCCACATTGAGCCTGATCACAGCTGTCACAAGGCACGGGAGTTGGTACGCTGAAAGGCCAATTTGGCTGCCTGTCCCATCCCACCCTTTCCTTTCCTGCTATATCCTAACTTTCTGGTAACCTGCACAAAATTCCCGCTCGTGGAAAACGTGCCTATAACAGCTATGCTGGGGTTTCCTAATCTAGCAACAATGAATAGAGATTATGCGGAATACGTTTCCATCTAACCCTGGAGTGTGAGGTGGAGCAATTAACCTCTTAAAACCACTGTGTGTACCTAGCAAATTAGATTAAACTGATTGCGTTTATTTGGTCACAGGTTCTAGCTCCTGTTCACGATTTTTTATGACTCGGCCAATGACTAATATATTTTTGGCACCGGATGGTTTTCGACGAGTTTTAAATATATAACCTGAGGGAAAAGTTGCCAATTATTTATTAGACCTATTAATTTCCAGCTCCAAAATCAGGGGGTTAATCATACAGAAATATACTTGTTTTAAACCCATTTAATGTAAAAAAAGGTATTCAATGATTTATTTATATAACAGTATCTTATAAAATTCATACCTTAAATTTAAAAATGTTTACATCATTAATATATGTTAGTTTGAATAAATACACAAGCTACTGAAATCGCAGCACGAGAGATTTAAAAGCAAAATCCAACATCTACATTAATGACAATTTTTCAGGAGGGCAATCTGTCTACATCGTAATTAGTTGAACAATGTAGACGGTTGGGATTACAGAGTTTTGGACATCTTGATTGTTTATGAAAATCAATATTAACCACAGAAAGTGCAAACAAATATAAACTGTAACCAGACTATTTTACTGACCGGTAGATTACAAAACTTTAATCCCATGTCATTAGGTGACAGTGAGGCTTATTTGGTACATTACATGTAATAAAGATAGTTTGCACGTATGATAGTTTAGTAAGTCTGCCATCAAGTAATTTGTTCACAATGTAAAGAAACTACTATAGGTCTACAACACGCTTGATTATCAATCACAGTCAGTCGTGTTACAGAGTTATACTGTCCAGTAATTCAAAAATTCCAAAACCTATTGTATTAATTTATCATCACTAGTCCAAACACTTAGCTTTTACATCGAAGTTTTCCAGTAAAAAATAAACTGATAATAAATCTAAATAGTTACAAGCATTGTTTTAAACACGACAAAACACTATTAATTTACTTAACACTCACATTTTAAACTATTTCAAAATATAAAAAAATGATGGAACAAAACATAACCAAATCCATAGTTGTAATGTTTACATTTGAGTGATTTATAAACAAATATGCAGTGTTTCCACTCTACGGTAAAAATATGCCACGCACTGATACAAAATATCCCACTTTATCCCAGCCTCTCCCTTATAGTATCCCTCGTCATATCCCACACTTTCCCACTGATTTGTTAAACATTGCAACACAATTAATGTTAAATATTATATGATTATTGAATAATGTATTAGTACAATATTTATACCGTTAGATAGAGTTTATTTAGATCTACTAATTACCTATAGGTATTTTACATTTTAGTACCTCAAAGGATTTTGAGCAATGCGACCATAGGTTAAATGATACGGTGAATTAACTAAATTAAATAATTTATTTACGTGAGAGGTACTAATATTTTTAATGGTAGTACTAAAGAGTACGAAGTAGGTACTAAATAATGGCAAATAGTTTGCTTGTTAATTCCAACATGGCTCGGCCAGCGAAATTGACATGATTCAGTGTTCGTTCTGTGACGTTTATAAAATCATAATAGGTGCGGACTGCGAGGTTAAAAAACGGGAAACCCCGCAACTGCCAGTACGGCGAGAAAATTCACTAGAAGTGCTACTGCTAAGGTGCTCTGGTCGTAAGTTGTAAGCAAACTAGCAGACGTAATGCCGATTTCAAAAAAATCCCACTTTATCCCACAATCCCATTTTATCCCACAAGCAGTCAAAATATCCCATATATGGGATAAAAATCCCTCAAGTGAAACACAGATAAATCCCAGCTGACATTTTAAAGACAACCATAGTCAATAGCTTACTACGAAAACCAATTCAACTACTGAATATCAAACATTATAATTAGTTTTAATAATTATTAATAATCCAAAATAAAATACAAATGCTGTTTTAAAACATCCCTTTGGTATCCCAAATGACTCCTTCAAAATGTCATTAAGAAATGTTTTACAGTTATTTAGTATTTCGATAACACACCCACCCACACACACACACACACACACACCCACACACGGCCACTGAAACTTCTTCATCAATACAGTGATTCACTTCGTTCATCAAATTATTTCTGTCTAGCTATTAGTGTAGCATCTCATCTCATTCTCTGTTTGGTACATTCCACGCACAAACCCAACGCCCACATGGACGATAATTATATGAAAAAGAGGCCCCGACCTCTAAAATCAAATTATACCCGCAGGCTTCGCCCCGCAAATGATTTACAAATTATGACAGTTGTGTGTGCTGCATTCTGTGGTTATCCCGTGGAACTAATACAAATCAAGATCAGCAGTTGGTATTTTCATCAGCTTAAACAAATATGAATGTCCATAAGGAATATATGTGAACTTTGTCAGGATCTCTGGTGAAGCCCTAAGGTCATATCAGGATGAACAAAATTTAGTTTTCCTATTTTATACCTAAAGAATTAGTGTACAAAATATTAACTCTTTAGGTAAATGGGCAGTAGGAGAATTCGTGTGTGAGTGAGTCTGTGAGTGAGGACTTTGTCTTTTATATGTGAGGATTACCTGAAATATGTTTGCTTACAGAAACAACAGTGTTTATCTTTAGAGGAAATTTAAAAACAATAACTTTTATATATCAGCCAACGGGTTATGCCTCAGAATCCATGACGTCACTGGCAGATGTCCTGGTAACTACATCAGTGTCATAGCAGCAGTAAAGGCACGATCACAGTAGCATATGTGTCCCACAGGTATTGTACAGGAGTGGTGGTGATTTAATATCCATTGCTGATTGCTTGTAACACGTAAATTACGCAAGTGAATTTTCTTAAACTAAACGTGTTTTTTTCTTCTTATAGCTGAGGAAAAGAAACTGTATACAGGAGGCACTACGTTTTGGTATTTTATTAGATAACTAGTCGACCCGTGAGGAATTCCGCACTGCGAACCAAATATTGTCAGCTGATCAGTTTTTCTTTTTTTTACATTTTCGCTGGTGTCAAAACAAACTATTACCTTTATTTATCTTTCCCATTATTCAAATTTCTGAGAAGCGGTACTTTTTTAGACTGTGGGTCTATTTTGCGTCAATAGCCGGCACTATAAGCTTTAAAATGAGAGGTAAACCATGGAGTTTGATAAAGTAATAAGGAATATCTTGCAGACTGACAGAAAAACAGGTTAGAGAAATAATAATATATGAGATTAGTGCCATTTATTGCAATATTTTTGACAAGACTTTTATATAATTATAAATTTGATTGAAAACTGCTTCTGTATATATATATATATATATCCTTTTCTTGGAATATACTGGTAGTCATCGTATAATATGTATTCTGTCAGTAATTTTAAAATATTTAAGATTACAACGTTGGTATTCAATGTTTAGACTACAATTTTAAAATGAACTGGTTCCTTGCTGAATAAAAACGTACTCACCGTAGAACCTTTATACCTCTGGGGTTAGTATAATAACAACTTGTTTTATCATACGTTATACAAAAATTATTCTTAAGTTGAACTACATTATACCTAAGATTAAATTATCTGCAGTTAAATTACTTGCATTTACAACGTAATATTACATCATTTTATCTATTTGTGGGTGACAATATCATAAATTAAATAAGCTAGGGTTTAAGAGCTTCATCATAAATCATAACTGTTACAAGTTCAAACTCAAACTTGCCGCCATATCAGAAACGTCTAGAAGACACTACCGTGCACACAAGAACCTAACAACAATGCAGTCACGTGACCCGCCTCGCTCATAAAACTGATCGACCACGGCTACTCGCTCTCTTAGCTCGGAACAATTCGGCGTAACAGCATCTAAACTTTGTTCTAAATTAATACCGCGTTTCTTTGCCAATTCTAAAAGTTCGTCGATTTGTTAACGGGGTGCACCCCATACGTTTTCTATTTCGCGAATTATTTTAAAGAAAAGGCCGAAATTTGTGGTACAATCTCGCATTCAAATTAATTAATTTATCAAACTTTTCAAAATTTACACGTGCTAAGAGCAGGTTTAAACACTGCCATTCTTGTCGTTTTTAGGGATAAATATTAATTAAACAACTGGTATTATTAGAATTTAGTGCATTATTGTGTTACAGTGTATTTATATTGTGTGCGTATATAATATTCTGCAATGGTCATGTAAGTAAGATTTATTTATTCTACATTGTTGGTCATATTTCGTCAGAGCACATGTCATGGTTGACACTGATCAATGTTTAATAATTGTTAAGTTTGAATTCATTTATCACTGTTAATTTATTTGATGTAATTTTATATTCACAGATTTGTTAACACAACTTTCTATTTATTGTAATATAATTTGAAATGTAACTGCTGTACAAGAATTAATTTATATTAGCCTATAGCAAGAATACTTTTGAAAGATATTTAAATTTAATAATATTGTCTCAAATCTTAAATAATTGTGAGAGCTGGAAATTGAGTAGAATCCAAAATTCTATGAAATTCAATACTTATACAACAGAGTGTTACTATTTGGTTGATTTAAAAAAAAGAGTATAAAGTAAATTAATTTGCAGTTCAGAGCTCAAATTAGGATCCACAAGCATATTAAATTTAGTTAGTCATGAATCGTTCAAATGTGTAATTTTATTTGGTGGTAGAATGATATAGGAGGATAGAGTGTGTCGGAGGTCAGGAGGATTAGTTAGGAGGATTAGAATATTATTATTTATTCCCGACCACTCGCTTGTTTTACAAACCACCAATTGATTAACTAGGTTTTCCTGATTACCACAATGTAATACTGTCACTTGAGAACTGCATTTAATTATTTAAAATATAAAATACAAAAAAAATATAAAAGTAAAAAGGCCAGAAATCAACCAAAGCCATAACCTCTGAGGTGATACATTTCAGATAGATAAATAATACTCTTTTCTGGCTCTAATTAAGACATGCATAAACTGTAATGTTTTTAGGTTTAAATAAAATAGTTTCTTGCAATCAGTTTTTCATTCAAGCAACCCACAACTAAATCAGAGATCCAGGAGTGTTTTTGGGCCCAGCAACACTCGCTCTGTTAAACTGTAATTGACAAATTAATGAAATTGAAATAAATTGAGTTTTAAGTTTGACAGACAAACTGAGTAAAATAGCAATTAGGTTATTAAAAACATAATAAGTGGTTACAGAGCCATAACAAGTAGTAGCAGAGTTAAGGAGGGTAATAACATAATGCAATCAGTAAATATAACCCTTTATTCCTATTGTCGTCGTTTATAAAAGAAAAATCAAAAGTTTTATTTTTATTATGTTCATGGTTATTATAATGATTTTTGTGTTAACCTTCAATACTCAGTGTACCAATATGATTTATATAATTGATATGATATTTATATACCACATGTTTTAAAAAGTACTGTAAATAGCTAAATTATCCATCACCTGTATAACTTTGTATTTGTTTTTGTTTATCTTGTAATTTGGCTGACTTCAGAGTTTATTAAAACCTATCTTTAGGTAATTTGCTTATGTGTCTTTATTTTCATTACAATTTAATAAACTCTCTAACAAGTCATGGACAAACACCTCAAACCAGACAGATTTGATATAGATCCTGAACATGATTGTGCAGAAGAACAATGGTTGCATTGGCATCAAACGTTTACAAACTTTTTGGAGGAATGTGATTCTCATTCAACAAATGAGAAGGTAAAACTTTGTTTACTTATTAATCATGTCAGTCCGTCTGTCTACAAATACATTTCTGGGGCTACAACATTTGATGAAGCTATTATCACACTAAAAGAACTCTATGTCCGACCAAAAAATTAAATATATTCTAGACATCTTCTAGCCACGCGCTGTCAGAATTCGGGAGAGTCAGTGGACCAGTACTTACAAGCTTTAAAAGATTTAAGCAAACCTTGTAATTTTTCTCTTGTAATTTTTCTCAAGTAACTGCTGAACAAAATAAAAACGATTACATTCGTGATGCGTTTATTCGGGGCTTACTCTCTCCTATAATTCGGCAAAGACTTTTAGAAAATAAATCATTATCTTTGAATGAGGCTTTTGATAAAGCTCGAGTTTTGGAATTAGCTCATTATCAATCAGAATCCTATACTAAGCAACATTCTGTATTAAATTGTATACAATATTCATAAACTACTGACCCAGAATCAGCCAGGAGTGATCATTCCTCAAATAATGGCGAGGAAACCGTGATATCTGCTACGTCCTGGAAATGCTATTTCTGTGGTTCTAGTAAAGAGCATACTCGGATCGAGTGTCCAGCATCCAATACGTGCTGCCATACTTGTGGTAAAAAGGGACATTTTATGAAGGTTTGTAGATCAGGAAATAAATCATTATCTTATACAAAATTAAACTTTCAAAAGTCTCCAAGTAAAAAATCAGCTTCTTGTGCAGCTTCTCCTAAATCTTTATCTAAATTGACCATAATAAAAGAAGTTAATGGAATTAAAACTGATGCACTAGTCGATACTGGCAGTTCGGAAACATTTATTAGTAAAACACTTGTAGAAAAGAGAGGGATAACAATTTTCCCATCAAACGTAAGTGTTGCAATGGCATCCACTTCTTATCAGCCCATCACTGCAGGTTTTTGTCTAGTTGATATGACAATTCAGGGCCATATATACCACAAAACTAAAATTCTTGTTCTAGATGGGTTATGTGCTGATGTTGTTTTGGGGCATGATATTTTCAAAGAACATTCAAGTGTTGAAGTTTCATTTGGGGGTAAGAAACCACCACTGAAAGTGTGTGGGCTTTCAGCAGCTAAAGTTGCACCAGTCCGCTTGTTTTCAAATCTGACACTCGACTGTAGACCTATCGCTGTAAAATCACGACGTTACTCAGAAGAAGACTCCATGTTCATAAGAGAAGAAACTGACCGACTACTGAAAGAAGGTGTCATTGAGCCAAGCTCTTCACCTTGGCGAGCCCAGGTACTAGTGGTTAAAGGTGAAACAAAGAAGAAACGTATGTGCATAGATTACTCACAGACGATTAATCGATTCACCCAACTTGACGCTTACCCACTACCTAGGGTTGAGGATGTTGTTAGTAAGGTTTCCAAGTACAACATCTTTAGCACAATAGACCTCAAGAGTGCTTACCATCAAATACCCATTGAGAACGAAGAGCGATTTTATACTGCTTTTGAGGCTTGCGGGCATCTTTATCAATTTTGTAGAATACTTTTCGAAGTTACGAATGGTGTCTCCTGTTTCCAACGAAAAATTGACTCTATAATACAAGGAGAAGGACTTGAGTGTACTATGGCTTACTTGGACGATGTGACTATTGGAGGAAGGGATAAGAATGACCATGATAATAACTTGAAAAGGTTTTTTGACGCAGCTAAGAAGTACAATTTAACATTAAACATGGACAAATGCTCATTTGCACAAGACAAGATTAATCTACTGGGGTATGTTATCACAAACAATGAAATCCGTCCTGATCCAGATCGTCTTCAGCCTCTTCTTAAACTGCCCCTTCCTCATGATGTTCAATCACTACGTCGAGCTCAAGGAATGTTTGCTCACTACTCAGATTTCATAAAGAATTTCTCAGAAAAAATACAGCCTCTTCCATCCACTAAAAGTTTTCCACTAACCAAAGCAGCAATAAACTCTTTTCAACAGTTGAAAAATGACATAGCCTCTGCTACTAAACCGCCTATTCAGGATGATGCACCATTTACTGTGGAGACCGATGCATCTGAGTTCGCGGTTGGCTCGACACTCTCACAGGCAGGATGTCCAGTAGCCTTCTACTCTAAAACGTTATCCAAGGCTGAAAAGAATCATTCCTCTATCGAAAAAGAAGCTCAAGCAATTGTCGAATCTCTAAAGAAATGGAGACACTACCTCATTGGCCGACCATTCCAACTCATTACCGATCAAAGATCAGTCTCCTTCATGTTTGACAACAAGAGGTTTGGAAAAGTAAAAAATGAAAAAATACAGCGTTGGCGTTTGGAATTGTCTTGCTTTAAATATGATATTGTATACCGCCCTGGTAAGGAAAATGGAGTTGCAGATACTATGTCAAGATTGTGTGGATCTATCAGCGGTCGACCAAATTTAGATGAAATCCACAGAAGTCTGTGTCGTCCGGGAGTTACACGGTTCTATCATTGGATTAGAACTAAAAACTTGCCCTTTTCACTGGAGGAAATTCGTCGCACAATATCCCAATGTCGAATTTGTGCTGAACTTAAGCCAAGGTTTAACAGATACCAAGGCAAGGCACCTTAATTAAAGCGACTGTGCCTTTTGAGCGATTAAACATGGATTTTAAAGGCCCTATTCCAAGTTCAACTCAAAACAAATATATCCTAACAATAGTTGACGAATACTCACGTTACCCATTCGCTTTCCCCTGTAGAGACAAGTCGTCAGCTACAGTGATTCAAAAACTTCGGGAACTCTTTGCGCTTTTTGGAATGCCTTCTTTTATTCATTCCGACCGAGGAACATCACTGATGTCAGAAGAACTAAGATATTTCCTACAAACTCATGGCATTGCATCAAGTCACTCTTCTGCATATAATCCTAGAGGAAACGGCCAGGTAGAAAGATTTAATGGAACTATATGGAAAACAGTTTCACTTGCTCTTAGAACTCAGGATTTACCTGTAAAGTATTGGGAAACTGTTCTGTCTTAGGCGCTTCACTCAATAAGATCTTTATTATGCACCTCTATCAATGCAACACCTCACGAATTAATGTTTAAACATCCTAGAAGATCTTATTATGGAGGTTCAGTTCCAATCTGGCTGTCTCAACCTGGTCCAGTGCTTCTCCGCAATCACAACAGGTCGAGCAAGTATGATTCACTTGTGGAAGAAGTTCAACTTATTCATTCAAATCCTGGCTATGCACATGTCAGACTCCCAGATGGAAGAGAGAAGACTGTGTCAATAAGGGATCTGGCCCCAATACCAGAACTGACAGTACAAGATCATTCTGACTTTCAAGACCAAGTCCAAGATCATTCTGACTTTCAAGACCAAGTCCAAGATCATTCTGACTTTCAAGACCAAGTCCAAGAAATTGAGGAACCAAGATCACCATTTCAAGACCGACGAGTAACAACTGAGACGTTTAATGATATACTGTAAAATAAATGATCACATTGAACCTGAATCAATATCAGAACCGACGGTAAATCAAGAACGAATGTCACCTACCTCAGCCAGTAGTAGGGAAAGGGGACTTTTGGCTCACTTGATTGATGGCTTCCGGTCACATGACCGGAAGCGCTGCGTCATGAAAGACGTCATCTGAGGCTGAGCCAGTGACGTAGGCGGTTTTGTGACGTAATGAGGTAAAGTTCAAAGTTCAAGGTCACGAGGAAGTTTTAAAAAAAAAATCTACCTCGCACTCGTAAAATCGATTGTGATTCGATAGTTAATCGATAATAAATATCGAATGAAACAATCGAATGAAGCAATCGAATGATACGAGTGCGAGGTAGTACTATTACAAATATTACTTTATTTTATTTACAATAATAATTCATATTACAAATATTAATTTATTTTATTTACAATAATTCATGTTTACAATAGTTCCCCGTTGTTCGTTGTCATCGATGTTGTTGATCCGGATGAGTTGCGGCCATCACTTCGCTTTCTGATGAAAGACGGTAGATACTTTGATTCCTGCGCAGAGTCCATGTTGTGTTTTTTTTTGACACCTATATGTTCTGATAGGTGTTTGCATTTCATTGCTGTCAGGTGGAAAATAATACCTGACGGCAATGAAATAGAAACATCTATCAGATCTTGAGTGAAATGATATTGTTATTTTGTGAAGAGCGTCTTGGAGAGCTCGATGTTCACCGGTCGAGAGCCGGAGGTGTACTGACTATTCGCTAGCTAGCGTTCTGGTATCAAACAAAATGGTGGGGGTAAAAGTGTAGTAGAACGAAGCAGATGGTGGACGGCAGATGGTTGGCGGCAGGTGGCAGGCGGCAGGTGGCAAGTGTGCGGCAGATGGTAGTCCCCCCACTACACCAGTCCCCCCACTACACCAGTCTCCCCACCAAGTTTTACATCGCACAATAACTAGTTTACATGTGTTAGTTAGGGTTTAGCTCTTAGACTGTCAAGACCTTACCTCCGTAACTAAAAACTTCAATAATGTTTGCGCTTCAACGCTGTATAAGTATAACAGCTACTATGATCTAAACCGGTGCATGTATTCATATGGTTCTTTTTGCGTAGCAAACAACTGGCTAAAAGTGTTTCAACCTCGATTATTCTTCGACGAAACCGCTCATTGTCCACTAAAAGTGTAGACCTTCTGTCTTCATTGTCAGGGAAGTAGAATGTAGTGTCAAGGGGACTACTGAAGGTCACCTTCCTCATGTTCCTGTAAAACTGCGACATTTTTCAGACCCTCTAGGTAGATGTTCATCCGTCAAGAGCTGGAAGTATAATGATGTAGCGTTATCGTGTATGATAGGCACCTAACCCCCACCACAACGTTACCTTGTCCTTCAAACTATCGTTTTTACGCTATGGATGCTATGCTGTTGGTTAGATTTAAATTTAGATTGCACCTTCTTGTTTGTCTTGTCAAGCCGCGTAATTGAAGTACCCATATGTTATACTTTGAACCAAAAACAAAGAAGTTATTTAGGTTTGTCCTCGAAAATAAATGTTTTTTCGCTGTTGCTGCTATACCCTTTGTCGGATCTGAATTCTGCTTGCACCAACTTGTTCGTCTGATCAATCCGCGTAATTTGAGTACCCACTTAATATATTTTAAACCGTAAATAAAGAAGTTATTTAGGTTAGACCCTCGAAATAGTTGTTTTTAGCTATTACCGCTATACCCTTGGTCGGATCTGAATTCTGTTTACGCCAACTTGTTCGTCTGATCACTCCGCGTAATTTGAGTACCCACATGACATACTTTGCACAAACTTTATACCCCCCCTTTTTTGGGTCATGTTCAAGGTCAAGGTCAAGGTCAAGGACCTTGGGACTTAGAAATTTTTACAAAGTGGGCTGCACACAAACATAAGACTAACAGTCTCCTGCCTATGCACAGGCCAAGTCCCTAACTTGATATGCTTAGGCGGTCCTTTTGTTAAAAAGGACCTTTTGTGGGAGGGGGTAGGACAAGGGCTTTATTGAACAATCCACTTTACTTTGCCTTCTTCTTTGACCAAAGTCAAAGTCTGACGGTAGCCTACTTCTGGGGGTGTCGGAATCGATTGCGCCAAATCGACCTCGAATAGGACGTCGCCGGATGAAAGATAATACTTTGATTTGCTCTTTTGAAACACCACTGTTTAGGAGAAGTTTTTCCTTAAAAATTTAAATTTTGTTTTAACAATGTCAATTGGGGTGATTAGTTCGTCTTCCTTCAAGGTCTTCATTTTTTCTATCTTCCTCAATACTGACTTGTGTGATATGTTTGGTGATGGTGATGGTGAAATTGGTCTTGAAGAACCTTGGACTGGAGGATGTCGTGCAGTTGATAAATTTGAAGATGGCGTTGAAGAACCTTGGACGGGCGGATGTCTTGCAGCTGATGGAACTTGTTTGAAATAACGCGGGTGATTTTGAAAACTTTTCTGTATTCTTGACTTGAACGACGACGGTCTTTTAAATCCACTTGTCTTTGGAGGTGACTTCTTCATAGAATCCTTAATCCTTCTAAGTTTTTCAACAGTCAATGGAGAAGACATATTAAAACAGAGAGCGAGCTGACCGTTCCAGGTAAAGGTTGAAGCTGGAATGAGGTACCAGACGGAGCAAAGCGAGTCGTCAAGTGTAACCGTGACATTTCCATATACGGGTAGAAAGCTAAGGACCGGTCTACATCCGGTTCCCCTTCCCCCCATGACGACACAACCCCCCCCCCGAGGTCACGGGGCGGAGTCCCCCCCCCGAGGTCACGGGGCGGAGTCCCCCCCCGAGGTCACGGGGCGGAGTCCCCCCCCCCCGAGGTCACGGGGTGGAGTACCCCCCCCCCTGACGTCACGGGGCGGAGTCACCTCCCACCACTGACCGCCGCCTTTATAAGCGGAGCAGTCCGCGGTCTCTTCGCAGTAGCTTGCCGCCCTTTACGGACCAACGTCCGACTGGGTTGCATTCTGCTGCAGCGTAGGTCTGTTAAGTGTGCGTTGGGCCCGACGCGCAATTAACAGATCCGCGCCCTTGCATGTGTTTGTTAGTTTGTTATGCATGGTAGATTGTTAGATTAACGCTTGTAGTTTGCTAGTAAATGTAGTTAGTGTTTGTAATTAATGTTTTGGTGTTGGTTTTTGAAGTGTTTTATTTACTAATATGTACCTTCCCTACAGCTCCCTTTTCTTATGGACATTGATCCAAACTGGGTAAAGTGTCCCTATTTTTATCCGTGGGGTTTAACTTGTAAATATAAAATCGGTCCTTGTAATTCTACCTTGGTCAAAACTTGGGTTCGCAGTAGATTGGCGCCCGTTACTGACCCACGTCCGACTGGGTTCCAGTATGCTGTTGACCTTTGTACAACCGACCTTGGTTGATCTTTGAAAAATAACTTGTAAATATAAAATCGGTCCTTGTAATTCTACCTTGGTCAAAACTTGGGTTCGCAGTAGATTGGCGCCCGTTACTGACCCACGTCCGACTGGGTTCCAGTTTGCTGTTGACCTTTGTACAACCGACCTTGGTTGATCTTTGAAAAATTAACTTTAACTTTAACTGTTCAATTTGTTTAAATATTTGTGGGTAAAGTCTTTATTTTTTCAAAGTAATGTAATATGTTTCTCATCCCTTTCCTAACCCCTCTAAGGTATGGCGCGCAAACCGACCTTGTGTCAATACGGCGCGTAAACCGGTTGACATTACCTTTCTTAGCCTGAGAAACTGTTGTGATTCTTTCTTTTTTTTGGGTTTTTTCTTTATTTTTCGTTATTAAAATCATTGCTTGTAATTCCCTGTCCCCTAATACAGAGCGGGGAATAGAGCACCAATTTGTGCTCTATTCCCCGCTTTGGCAACAAGTTCAGATGACCTTGACCTACTGACAGGACTTATAAAACTTTCGTCTGGTCACATATAGGAAGATGAATATTTTAAACCATAGCCTATCCCCAATTAAATGTTCGCTTAACACCTAACGCTTTTATTTATTAACGTGACCTTGACCCACTTCACGACTTAGAAAACATTTTACATGGCCAGAAAGCTAAAAGAACACCCTCTTATTTAGTTGTGGACTTAGAGATATTTCATGCGGACAAGGTAGACACAAAAATGTTGTATTAAAAATAAAGACTGGAGGGGGAAATGTTTTATATACCGCTACAACGGAATAAATATTTTCATAACGCTATGGAAGCTTTAGTTGAAAACATTTGGCTTGTTCCTTCTGAGCTTGCTTTGTCAGAAGCATTTCTCACTATCCTTGCTTTTGAGTATCGAGGGATTAACTTAAAAGTAGAGATGGAGCTTAGACCGTTACACAGAAATGATGTGTATTGTGTTTTGATGATATGGCAATCACCTTCCAACATGGAAATTTTCCATTTTATCAAAACATTGTACAATGAATTTTGTGTAAAACGGATAACTATGACCCTTGTTTGATCTTAGAGCTATCTTGCGTTTCTTAAAAAGTAAAATAGCAAAGGTAAATCCTTTGCTATTTTACAAAACAGTTTACTTGACCTTGACCCAGTTAACAAACTTGGAATATATCAATGTGCACTTTATAACGTCGCAACAATAGTGTAACCTCCCCCCCCCCTTACCTCCCTTTACCTCCCACCACGGATCGTCGGCTATAAAAGCGGGGGCTGACCGCAGAGGTCTCACAGTCTCAGGCTGACAGCCTAGCTAGCTGTTCGCCTTAGCTGTCTGTAAAAGCATCTTTAGTATATAGGTGGTACCCCTGTATACTAAAGATTCTACCTTAGCATGTTAGTATGTTATGCATGTTAGTTTGTTTGTTAGATTATAGCTTGTAGTTTGCTGCTAGAAAATGTAGTTAGTGTTGGTGTTTGTAATTATTTGTGGTGTTGGTCTTTGAAGTGTTTTATTTACTAATGAAATATGTACTTTTCTTTCACGCTTTAAAACTGATCTTGGTCAAAACTTTGGTTCGCAGTTGCCTGGCGCCCGTTACTGACCAACGTCCGACTGGGTTTCAGGATGCTGTTGACCTTTGTAAAACCGACCTTGGTTGGTCTTTGTAAAATTAACTTTAACTGATCAGTATGTTTCTCATCCTTTTCCTAACCCCTTACAAAAAGGTATGGCACGAAAACCGACCTTTGTCAATATGGCACGAAAAACCGATTGACATTACCCATCTTACCCTCGAGAAACTTTTGCAAATACTCCCTGCAAACTATTTGTAACTTCCTTTTGTTTGGATAAATTAATAAAAGGTTCTGTTATCAGGTTTATTGCCTATAACTGTGACCTTTCTTCAAAATTCACTTCCCTAATACAGAGCGGGGAATAGAGCAGTTTGTGGTCCAAGTGGGAATCACTTACTGCTCTATTCCCCGTTTTGGCAACATGTTCAGATGACCTTGACCCACTTCGGGACTTAGAAAATTTTTGTTTGGTAAGATAGTGGAAGATGTATTTATTTCTTACAACCCCCCCCCCCTACTCAAGGTCAGAATCATTTGGGTGGGGCTTAACTGGCTTGGCTGACTCGGGTATAAAAGAAGTTCCCCATCACTGGTAAAATCATTCTGCTGCTTGTGCTTGCTCACACAGGATCATGGCGCATATCAGAAAACAGACCAAACTGATAAAATTGAACGTGAAGAAAACGCTGCTGGTTTTACCCACTACCTCTTCAGCACCAACTTCTTCTGCCCCGTCTATACTCCGCCAGGTTTTATCATCGCCTCCTTCTACATCATCCTTCGACCCTTCAGATATACTCCGCCAGTCATTATTATTGTCTTTAATTCTTCCAGAGAAGATGACTGACTCACCGCACGATTCTACATCGAAGTATTCGCAGTCTTCTCCATCAAAGTCTTCGCCATCTTCTCCATCAAAGTCTTCGCCATCTTCTCCATCAAAGTCTTCGCCATCTTCCCCATCACCAAGGTCAAGGTCTTCTTCTTCATCTTCATCGAGTTCGAGGTCATCTTGTTCATCATCAAGCTCAGGGTCTTCTTCGACATCGAGCTCAAAAATATCTACAACACCCACCAAGCCTTTAACTACTGGACCAACAATAATTTCTTCAATCGTCACTCCACCTTCTACAAGTCTTCGTCCTTCAGTAATTTGCACAAGTATTAACCGTCCTTCAGAAAGATTTAATGAGCTAAAATCGTTGAGAAGGAAGTGTATGCTTTTTGCACAACAATGTGGTTATGTATTTAAAAAAGGTGCAAAGAAAGGTCAACGTTGTTCTAAACCCTGTGTCTTAAATGAGAAAGTGTGCGGTTCTCATTTAAAACACAATGCTAACGTTTCTCTTTCTTCACCACACCTAACAGTGAAACCATCCAAGATTCGGATTAATAGGCTTATTAAAAATAAACAATACTACTTTGTTAAAACAATGGGCTTTGCAAAAGTACTTTTAAAGTGTGGAGATCAACGCTACATTTTAAAATTACCTAGAGGCATGTTTCATCCTCCACGCCCAACCAAAAAAGACTATTTAATCCGAGTTGATTCGGGGACCACTGTGTGGAAAACATTACAGTAAAAAACGTTCAAACAGTCTTTCTAAATTAAAATTAAAATTTTTTCCAAATTAAAAAAAGTGTGGACAACCTATTTACATTTTGTAGCATATGTTGCAGAGTGTAAATAGGTTGTCCACACTTTTTTTACAATGATACAACGACCTTGACCTAGATAACAGACTTAAAAATATTACACTAAGTCAAAGATAAAACTTAAAAGGAAAAAGGGGAAATATTATACTAAAGACATTATTCAACAGTAAAGAGGAGAGGGGGTAAGTGGGTATTTAAGCGAGCGATTCGGAATATAATTATTAGTTGCATCATCATGAGCGTCAACAGCAACACATGGGAAAAGGAGATTAGCGAAGAGGAGTTGTACGCAATTGCTGTGACTGCTGAGGTGACTGAGGTTGCGGAGATGCCCAGTCACAACCGCAACAAACTACATTATTGATGGAGCCTACAACGCAGCAGCCAAGACCCTATCATGTTATACTGGAGGAGTATAATGAAGCGATGGAGTACGCCTTCAGAAAGTGGTGTGGACAGCCGCGTTCTCCTGAACAATGGGAGGAGCACGATGCAGATTTTCGCTTGGTTGCAGACTTAGAAATTGAGCTTCAAAAAGCAAAGGCTGCTCAATAGTGACATGACTTAATGTTTACTTTTAAAATACAGAGCGGGGAATAGATCAGTTTGCGGTAAAAGTGAAACCGCTTACTGCTCTATTCCCCGTTTTGGCAATATTTTCAAAAGACCGTGACCCACTGACGAGACTTGGAAAAAATTTGCGGATAGTAATTGTTAAATAACATATCCTTTCCCTATCACTTACACCCCCCACCATCTAAATCCTTTGACTTTAATAGTGGGGGTAAACATATATAAGGCGTACAGCTTCAGAGTATAGTTATTCAGCTATGAATAGCCCAGCAGAGTTGATGCAGCCTACAACATCGACGCAGCCTACAACATCGATGCAGCCTACAACAAATCACAAGGAAAAAAATGATGAAGCGAGAAGAAGGAATGCTAGAGAAAGAGGAAGGATTAAAAAAATAAATCAAACATATAAGTTATTAAAATCAAAATTACCGTTTATGGATACAAAAAGTTCAAGGCAAGCCATTTTGATACAGGCGATAAAATACATTAATGTGTTAGAAACGTTGTTAGAAGGTGCATCACTTCAACATGATCTTCCTGAAGACCTTCTAACATTCGAAATTGACTAAAGATGTTTTGGAAATACTGAACGGGGGAATACAGAACGGGAAATAGATCAGTATAAACGTTGTTAGAAGGTGCATCACTTCAACAAGATTTTCCTGAAGACCTTCTAACATTCGAAATTGACTAAAGATGTTTTGGAAATACTGAACGGGGGAATACAGAACGGGGAATAGATCAGTTTGCGGTCAAAGTTAGAATCACTTACTGCTCTATTCCCCGTTCTGGTAATAAGTTAAAACGACCTTGACCTACTTACAGGACTTAATCATCCTAGCTTTTACTTTTTTGAAAAAGTGGGGGTAACTTATACATTTAATGGTGGGGGAACGTCTATTTAATGTCGATGCAACAGTGTATATTTATCATATCGCCATGATGAACCCACCAGCAAACTCCGTTTGTTTCAGCTTTCCCCTCCTCGATATCGATGATGTGATAAAACTTACATCAATAACAAAACGGTTTGAAATCGAAATGCGGCTAATAAAAGTCGACGTAATTCCACAAGATCTTCGTTCGGCAATGTTGACCATCGAATATGTTAAAGATGAATCTACAACTGAAGATCCCTATTGTTTTATGAAATTTTTAGTTGATCGAGATGCAATGTGTACAATCCGACTTCATATCCGAGTTTAAAATCTATTAAATGTTCCTGTTAAAGAAAATTGTTAAATACAGAGCGGAGAATAGATCAGTTTATGGTTTAAAATGAAATCATTTACTGCTCTATTCCCCGTTTTGGCAAATATGTCCAATGACCTTGACCTAAATACAGAACTTTGTAGCCTCCAGCTACAATAGTAAATATAAAATGTAAAAATTGTAAACTTAACGTAATACGTACCCCCCACCACTTTTGCTAGGGTATAAATAGAGGGTTATTTGCAGTGTTTTTCATTATTGCGTTGACCCTTGCGGAGAACGCACCTACATTATGCATCACTGCGATATTTGTAAGTCTTCATTTAAGGATGAATTTCTTTTAATGATTCATAAAGAACTAAAACATAACAACAACCAAGATGAAGAATATGAAGAAGAAGAATTGAAAGAAATAGATCGAATGTTAGCTCAACACCAACATTCCAGACCAAGTGTTATTCAATATGCACCATCAACATCGACTTCTACCTCTGCTCTGTCTACACTTCACCGTCCTTCAACATCGTCATCTGCATCGACTTCTACGCCTGATATGTCTACACTTCATCGTCCTTCAACATCATCAACTGCATCGACTTCTACGCATGCTCTGTCAACACTTCACCGTCCTTCAGCATCAACAGCAGTAAATGTAGAACTACATGCCCGAGCACTTCCGGGTAATGTAGTAACCCACTTCAAAATTGATAATGCAAAATTACAACTCGAAGAATTTTTAAATAACGCAAAAGGATTGGTAAGCAACACTTTGCAAAATGAATTAAAAAGATTAAATTTTATCAAATTTGGACTATTAATGGATGCTTTATTTACAAACATTCAAAATGAAACTTCACCGAGAGGGTTTTTAACAAAAAACCGTACTATTATTTTTTCGTCAGATATTGATTCAATCGTATCTGAATGTTTTGAAGAGCTCAAGACAAAAATACAAGAACATGAAGGAAGAGGCTCTGGATGGAGTTTGTTAAGCATCACAGGGCTAGACTTAAGAGTACACAAACACGGTTATGGAATTCGAGGAAGTAGCTACATCCCTCTACCAACAAAGATTAGAAATACCTTATCCTGCGTCAACGTACAAAATCAAGATACTGAATGTTTTAAATATGCCATGTTGGTCAAATATGTAACAGACAATCCGATAAGACCAAGTCACAAATATGAAGAAATACAACATAAGTATAATTTCCAGGGAATGACTTACCCTGTTGCAATTACTGATATATCAAAATTTGAAAAGCAAAATCCTTCAGCTTCTGTCAACATTTTCGGCTTAGATTCGTCAAACAATGCGTACCCCTTGCGCATAACACCTATTGAGCGCAGAGATCATACGGATTTGCTATTGATCACTAAAGGGGACATATCCCACTATGTCTACATAAAAAACTTTGCAGCTCTTGTATCTAAACAAATATCAAAAAAACACGGAGAGAAAACCATTTGTAAAAGATGTTTTTGTCATGTAGGCAAACCATTAAGAAGGGGAGGTTCAGAATGGTTAGTAGAACATCAAAGGTTATGTAATGGAAACTATGAGGTTAGAATTAAATTGACACATTCCAGCAGAGCGCAGATAAACTTTGACAAAATAATACAACAATACCGTGTACCTGTTGCTGTTTACGCTGATTTCGAGTCTTCTTTACATCCACTTGAACAACAAGAAGAGGACGTTACAAGAAGAAGCAAATACCAACTTCATTCACCAAACAGTTATTGCATACTAATTAAATCCACGTTGACTGAAGACATCTTCAAAAATATGGACTATCATCTTCTCCAAAGATTTATCGCGGTGAAGAAGCAGCCAAATACTTTGTCGATGATCTGTATGAAATAGCTGCAAAGGTAGAAGAACTGTATGGAACAAAGGTACCCATGTCACCTATGGAAGAAGAAGAGCTTCAACATTATTATTCAACAACAACGTGTTATCTGTGTAATAACACCTTTACACTGGATAACGTTAAAGTTCGTGACCACGATCATCTTACGGAAGCGTATAGAGGTGCAGCCTGTAACGCTTGCAACTTGAACTACAAACTACCATATTTCATCCCCGTAGTTCTGCACAATCTGAGTGGTTATGATTCGCACTTCATAATCCCCGAACTAGGAAGAGATAATGGAGCAATAGACGTTTTGGCTACTACAATGGAAAAATTTATAAGCTTTTCAAAAAAGGTGGGTAAAATTAAATTAAGGTTTGTTGATTCATTTAGATTTATGCCTTCAAGCCTCATGAAATTATCTGAAAATCTAAGAAGAACAGATTTGATAGAAACAAGCAAAATTGTACCCAATAGTAAAATGGATTTGGTTCTTCGAAAAGGAGTCTTCCCCTATGATTACATCGATGGACTGCATAGATTTGATGAAACATCACTACCTCCACCAGAAAACTTCAAAAACAAACTTAATGATTCGGAAAAATCACTTGAGGACTATCAACACGCACGTCGAGTATGGAACGAGTTAGATATGAAGACCTTAGGAGATTACTCGGACTTTTATGTCAAACTAGATGTAACTCTTCTTTGTGATGTAATGGAAGAATTCCGAAACACTTGTTTTGCTGCATACGGTTTGGACCCTCTACATTCGTATACTTCACCAGGATTAGCTTGGCAAGCCATGTTAAAAGAAACAAAATGCAAACTCCAACTTTTAACAGACATTGACATGGTTTTAATGGTTGAAGCTGGAGTAAGAGGCGGATTGACCCAAAGTGTTACCAGACATGTCAAAGCCAACAACAAATACCTACTCGATTATGATAAAACCAAACCGTCAACCTATTTAGGATATTTCGATGCAAATAACCTGTACGGTTGGGCAATGTCAAACCCACTTCCTTTTGATAACTTTAAATGGATTAATCCCGACTCTATTGGCGATATTTTACAAATTCCGAAACATGGTGACACTGGATATATTTTGGATTGCGATTTTGAATACCCAGAAAATTTACATGATCTTCATTATGACCTACCACTTCTTGCTAAAACAGAAATTTCACCAATTGGAAAACACCCCAAATTAATGATGACATTAAATAATAAACAACGCTACGTGGCTCACTTTTGGGTGGTTCAACAAGCTATCGAATTAGGACTACGTTTAACAAAAATTAATAGAGTTTTGGAATTTTCTCAATCATTCTGGTTGAAACCCTACATTGATTCAAATACCATCAGAAGAGCAGCAGCTACATCAGACTTTCAAAAAGATTTCTTTAAATTAATGAATAATGCGATATTTGGAAAAACATTGGAAAACAAAAGAAGACATAAAAATGTTAAACTTGTTACCGACGCAAAAAAATTACAGAAACTAGTACAGCAGCCAAATTTTGGAACATCGATAATTATTAATGAAAAACTTGTAGCAGTGTCCATGAAGAAGACGAGTGTGAAGATGGATCGTCCTTTGTATATAGGCATGTCAATCTTGGACATCTCAAAAACACACATGTACGATTTTCACTACAACAAAATGGTGGCGTTCTACGGAAGAGAAAATATATCTATTACATATATGGACACTGACGCTTTTATATATCGCATAGTAACATTGGACATGTATAAAGATTTACGTACATTTATTTACAAGAACGACTTTGATTTCTCCGATTATCCAAAAGATCATCCAAACTACGACAATGACAGACACAAAAAAGTACTAGGCAAATTCAAGGATGAGGCTAAAGGTGTTCTACTTGAAGAGATTGTTGCACTGATGTCTAAACTATATTCTTTGAAACTCTATAATGAAAAATAAGAAGAAGAAGAAGAAAAGAAGAATAGCTATATTAAGAAAGCTAAAGGTGTAAAGAGTTTATATTTAAAGAAGAAAGTGCATTTTGAACACTACAAGCAATGCTTATTTGAGGATAACATCATTACAGCTAAATTCAACACCATCAGAAGTTTTAACCATCAGCTGTACAGCGTGACTGAAGTTAAAAAGGTGCTATCCTGTAATGACGACAAAAGACAAACCCTTCCAGACAACATCCACACTTTACCATTCGGTCACTATTCCCTCAACCCTATTGACTAATAACCCTTTCATCGTCCTAGATCCTCTATCCTTTTCCTTTCCGTAAAAAAAGGGGAAACACAGCAATGTTAAGCTGTGTTTCCCCTTTTTTTACAAAAGTTTTGAATGACCTTGAACTATATGTATATATAAGCAGATTTTTACAAAAGAATATTTAATACCATATCAGCTGCCTTCGTGAAACCATCATGTCAGACCTGAAGGAGAAGATTATTAATGAACTATACAAACCTGCAAGAATAAAGTTTCCAAGAAGAAATACTGTTATAAAAGGGATAAATGATCTATATCAAGCGGATTTAATTGAAATGCGACCGCATAGCAGAATAAACAAAGGATTTAAATATATACTCACAATTATTAATTGTTTTACAAAAGTTGCAGACGCTTTGCCTCTAAAGGACAAGACTGGTAAAAGCGTAACAGAAGCCATGGAAATAGCCATAAAAAGAGATAAAAACAAAATTAAACATTTACAAACTGATGATGGAACAGAATACTTTAATACAAACTTTGCACAGTTAATGAATAAATATAAAATAAATCATTATTCTACAAATTCAGAGAAAAAAGCAGCTATTGTAGAAAGATTCAATAGAACCTTAAAAGGAGCACTGTATAAACAATTTTCAAAAAGAGGTTCTTACGTATGGTATGATGTTTTACCACAATTAATAAATGATTATAACAACAGGTTTCATAGAACTATCGGTATGAAACCTAACAAAGTAAATAGAAGAAATGCAAAAGATGTATTAAAACGCATAAAGAAAAATACAAAGCCTAAAGTAGAAAAAATGCAGCCAAGAAAATTTAATGTAAGTGATAAAGTACGGATTAGTAAATATAAGGGAGTGTTTACCAAGAAATACCTTCCCAATTGGACGAATGAAGTTTTTACAGTGTATAAAGTGCAACCGACTGTACCTGAAACGTATATCTTAAAAGATAACAAAGGAGATTTGTTGGAAGGTGCTTTTTATGGACATGAAATGTTAAAGTCAACAGTAGGTGATGTATATCTTGTTGAAAAAGTGTTACAAAGAAAAAAGGACGCAGTTAAAGTGCGGTGGTTAGGGTTTAACAAAACTGAGGATTCATGGATACCTATAAAGGACTTGGTTTAATGCAAGCAACTCATTTCATCGTTAACCTTTGAGCAGGATGGAGATTATTCACCATAAAGATCGATTCAATATTAATAACATAGATGATTTAACTGTGGATAACGTTAAAATCAACAATGGTAAACACGGTAGTTTACTTCCAAACACTGTTCGATGTATAGTAAGTGGCCCCTCAAACTGCGGAAAGACCAATGTTGTCTTTAATTTGATCACTAATCCGCAGGGATTAAGGTTTAATAACCTATATATTTTTTCAAAGTCTCTACAACAACCAAAGTATCAATTGCTGAATAAAATCCTATCTGATGTGTCTGATGTTAATTTTTACAAATTTAACGCTAGTGATAGCATTATGCAACCAAACGAAGCGAAACCGTATTCTGTATTTATATTTGACGATGTATCTTGTGAAAATCAGGATACTATTAGAAACTACTTTGCCATGGGAAGACATAATAACATCGACAGCATATATATAGGACAAACTTATAGCAAAATCCCAAAACAACTTATCAGAGATAATGCAAATATTCTAATTGTATTCAAACAAGATGATACTAACCTAAAACATATATATAACGATCATGTGAATGCGGATATGCCATTTTAAAAGTTTAAAGAGCTTTGCGGAAAAGCATGGGCGGAAAAGTATGGATTTTTGGTTATTATGAAAGATCAAGCTATAAAAGATGGTCGTTATAGAATAGGTTTTGATAAATTTGTTTTAATACACTGATTAGCGGTATTACTGTACAAGTCGTCAAGGTGTGAAGATGGTTAACCAGGAAAAGCTATTAAAGGAAATAAAATCACTTAGTGATTCTATTAGACAAAAAAACCGAGCTTTAAAATCAGGTATAAATGAAAGAGAGCAATTTTTAGAAACAACATTCAAACCTGTTACTGAACCTTTAAAGCGATTAGCACAAAATATGGAAAAACCTTCAATTCGCTTCGAAGGAGACAAAATGCTACCAATTTCCAAATATGAAGAAGAATTTCAGAATGATGAAAGTTTTGGCCAGTTACAAACATCTGAAGAAAGCGACGAGTATGAAGAAAGCGGAGATATAGAGGATTTAAAGGAAAAGGAAATTTCAGAAGATACAACTACAGATGATACTAGTGTAGAAGATACAAGAGCAGAAGAAGAGGATATTAACCCATCCAACTTAAGCAAATTAGGAACGGATATCATGTTTAAAGGAACTCTTGGAAGAACATATACGTTAAAAATGTTACACGCCGCACATGCTAATCGAAATTTTCATACCTATGGAGCTAGAATAGAGGATAAAGGATTAATGATTGGAGATAGCAAGTTAGATATAAACGAAAATGATGATATAGTTATTGGAGATAAGAAATATAAAGGTACAAAAGGTTTGTTTGAACTTATCTTTAAAAATAATCCTGGTAAATATACTAAAAGGGATTTACAATTGTTTAAAAATATATTAGAGTATACAAATGCACATAGAAAGAAGTATTCCAAAGACCTACCTATTCATAGAAATCGGTCAATAAAATATACAAGTATTATATCTAGTCTTTTCCCCTCGAAATCAAAAAAAGCTCAAATTAAAAGAAGAGCTTTATCTTCTGCTGAATTAAATGTTTTGCATAAAAAGAGAAAAACAACTGATCCTACCACATCTGGAAGGAGATTATTGAAAAATTTGTATAAAACTAATATAATATATTACAACGATATAAATAAGTTAGTTGATCGAATGAGGTTATTACATGAAGCTATGGAAGCCGGGCACACTGGTTTAGAAAACGAATGGGTAGCTTTAGTTGATGAACTGCGAAAACAAGGATGGTGATCCGCTTTTGTCTTCTGATGCGGTTACGGTAAAATACATGGATAAAAGAACCCCAACTGTACACGAAGATCATTGGGGGTTTTCCGGTAAAAGGTTAAGCAATATACAACATCCCGTTTATGATGGGGAAGCAGTAAATTTCGCTACTCTAAAATTGTTAACGATTTACAAAAGGAATGAAACTGACACAAGCTATGATGTAAAAAAATTAAAATTATCAAATGTAGGTGATTGTGAGCAGGATGGAGACGCTGTAAATAAGAAAATGTTTGATATTGTACACAAGAAATGGACTACGGAATATGAAAAACATTTGGAAAGGTTTGGTGCAGCTCTATTCCATTATATCCATCGGGCTTCAGGAAGAGATGCAGCTTCAGATATTGACAGTCACAATTATTTAGACTGGAAAAATATACACAATCCAGAGAAACTTAATCAACGAGATAAACCGTCTGAGCCTTCTAAAGTCAAGACATTAGGAAAGGGGGATAAAGTGAATGTGATTAATGAACCAACAGAAAACAATGAAGATTACATAAGAGAAAAAAGAATTTAAAATACCCCCATGATAAGGGATAAAGCATCAGTCATATTCGAGAGACGATACAGAGAGGATGATGGAATCCAATATTACTGCGTGGAGTTTAATATCTCAAGAGCCGAGATTTCCCCAAGGAGTGTTGACAGATGGTTTTGTTCAACGGTTTGATAGATATATGGATTGGGAACAACTTTCCATACATTACCTCTTTACAATGACTATGTTAAGAATTTATTTTCACAGAGTTAACTGGATCCATATTTTACAAAGACAACAGTTTTCAGAAGACTTCCTCGTAGAGATGACATCAAATTTTAATAACTGTTGGGAAGTAATAAGTAAATATCAAAATCTCTCTGAGAATTACATTGACAATTTTAAAGATAAACTAGACTGGGATGTGTTATTCAATTACCAACGATTAAGTGGCAAGTTTCTAAGGAAACATGACAACTATTTAAAGTTTATTCATTTTACCGAAGACAACGAAACCATCACCAGCGGAGAGACATCTGGAACATCTTCAATTACAACTTATTTCAATTTTTACTACTTCTATTTAATATGTCTACATTTAATTAATAAATCCATTTCTATATAATAAATGGATTTTAAACAGTATATAATACAATAAACCAAAACTGATATAACATTCATTGTAAAACATTTATAGAGTGCACCTACTGATTGTAGGTTTTGCTATAAATAGTCATGTCGAGGGTTAAACGCATCAGTCATAATCGAGAGAGATTACAGAGAGGAAGGGGAATAGCATCAACAACATTTTCTCTATTAAGTAAACCGGTTGGAGCTATAGTTAACAAGGCGATTGATTTATTACCTGTGGAATTACATTTACCTGGAGGATATCAATATTGTGGTTCTGGAACCAAATTAGAGAAACGTCTTGCTAGAGGAGATCCTGGAATAAATAAGCTCGATCAGGCTTGTAAACAGCACGATATAGCGTATTCCAAATTTGGTGATATTAAAAATAGATCAATAGCAGATAGAGCACTTGCTGAGAAAGCTTGGCAAAGAGTAAAATCTAGTGACGCGAGTATTGGTGAAAAAGCAGCGTCTTTAGCAGTAACAGCAGCAATGAAAGCAAAAACTACGTTTGGAGGAGGAAAGAGAAGAAGGCGTGGGAAAAAACCCGCTAAGAAACAAGGAGGTAATATCAGAAGAAAACGTCGATCTACCAGTGGTAAAGCTAAAAAGAAACCAACAATATGGTCAATGATAAAAAAGGGAGGAGGATTATACCTAAGACCGTATCGTGTGTATTAAATAAGAAAGAGCAATTAATAATTAAAAACAAAGAATTAACCAATGAAGAACTGATTACATATGCTTCTTGTTTGAAAATCCCATTTTTTAGAGGAGTATTTATGAAAGATGAATTACCGGTTAAAATGTGGAAAAATGAGACTGGTATTGTAAATTTGGATAATAGTGAAGGATTAGGCACTCATTGGGTGTGTTACAAGAAACTTGGTAAAACCATTTATTATTTCGACAGTTTTGGAGACCTTCCACCACTAAAAGAACTTCAACGATACTTTCGTTTGGCAGAAAATGTTTTTTACAATCATACAAGAAAACAACCTGATGATACATCCATTTGCAGTCATTTATGTTTAGACTTTTTAGCTAAAAGTGTTAGTCAACTTTAAGATGTCCTCGTATACAGTGTCATTAACCGGTAACTCATGTACTTTGCGCAGTATTCTGTTTCCAGCGCTACGTTTGCAAAAAGGAAGACTATGGGAAGCCGCATTATTGGATTTAACAACATATAACTCTATTCCAAACGTTAGTGAAGGAATTAATAACAAAATACATTATTACAAGACAAAAGATGATAAAGGAAAGTATTCAGCTTTGGAAGAATTCAGTTTACCAACAGGAGCTTATGAAATTGATAATATAAATGAAGTTATACAAAAACATATGGGAAAAGAAAATATAACGATAAAAGGCAATAACAATACAATGAAAGCCGAAATTACTTCTAAGTATTATATTGATTTTAGTCAAGAACATTCAATTGGTAGTTTATTGGGGTTTTCTAAGGAAACAAAAGTATTAGAACCTAATAAAACTCATTCTGGGAATAAAACTGTGACGATCATCAAAGTTAATAGCATAGACATTACATGTAACATTATACAAGGATCCTACAGAGATGGAGAAAATCGTCATATATTACACACATTCTACCCATCAGTTGCACCGGGTTTCAAGATAGTAGAAAAGCCTCAAAACCTTGTGTACCTACCGTTAAACACCAGATTCATTTCAGACATCGTGCTGAACATAGTGGATCAAGACGGAAACCTTATTGACTTTAGAGGAGAAGCTATTACTGTAAGAATACATATAAAATCATCCGCTTAGACAATGGGGTTATCATTTAAAAAGAGAGAGCCAACCAGCAAAGAGGTCAGTAGCTCATCAGCTGTAGAAGGATTAACAAGTGACAACATTCGTTTTCTAGAAGAAATTGGATTAAAGGTCATTAACAATGGATATACTGGATATAGCGCAGGGTCCAACATTCGACGAGACCTTATGGGAAAAGGAATATCACACGCAAAAACCTTACGCTTCGTCCAAATTAAACAATAACGATGAAATTAGGATTCCTATACAACAACAAGACATTTATACTCTTCCATGCGAAAGTTATTTATATATTGAAGGAAAAGTAACAAAAACTGATGGTACTGCTGGAACCACTGTTCCGTTCATAAATAATCCTATGGCATTTTTGTTTGACGAGATTAGATATGAAATTTCAGGAGTTACAGTCGATTCAACAAAAAAGGTTGGAATTTCCAGTACATTGAAAGGATTAGCATCTTTAACACCAAATGAGAAGAATCTGTTAGCTGTTGCAGGATGGGTTGCACCTGACAAAAGTACAATCGCTCCTGACTCTTCGGGAAACTTTGATTTCTACGTACCTTTAAGATTACTCCTAGGATTTGCTGAAGACTACAGAAGAATAATAATAAATGTAAAACAAGAACTAGTTTTATTAAGATCATCAAACGATAATGATATTATTAAAGCAGCTACTGGAACAACTGATGCCAATTTAGACTGGAAATTAACATTAGACAAGATTGTTTGGAGAGGACCACATGTGCGACTAAATGATGAACACAGGATTACATTATTAAGAAAGTTAAAATCCGATCGAGACATTGTAATGCCATTCAGAAGCTGGGAGTTTCATGAATACCCCGTTTTACCTACAACACAACGGCATACATGGACTGTAAAAACTTCTACTCATTTGGAAAAAGCGAGATATGTAATATTTGGATTACAAACGAAGAAGAAAAGTATAATAACTGAAAATGCTGGTGAATTTGACCATTGTAAATTAACAAACTGTAAAGTGTTCCTGAATTCACAATTCTTTCCCTACGACAACTTTAATATTTCTTTTGATAAAAAAAGGTACAGTGTTTTATACGATATGTACGCTAGGTTCCAAAATTCATATTACGGCAAAACAAATACACCTCTACTATCTCCCGTACAGTTTGAATCGAAAGCTCCGATTGTTGTAATTGATTGTTCCAAACAAAATGAATCTGTAAAATCGTCTAGTGTTGATATAAAAATATAAATGGAATTTCAAGAAAACGTACCTGCAAATACATCTGCGTATTGTTTAATTTTGCACGATAAAATTGTTACATACACACCGTTGACCGGTATTGTAAAGACAGTATTGTAAAACGTTGTACCACCACCGGCACCGCCACTGTCGCTAACCTATAAATAGCGGAGCAACAATGCAGGTCTTCAGTTGATCGTCTATCGTCGCATGGGTAACATCTTCTACAAAATGAGTTCTCCATCTGTTGTACAAGGTGATGCAGAGGTAGCACCGTTATTGGAACGTGATAATACTAGTGAAGAAGAAATCATCAAGGAAATAACTGCATTTTTAAAGTTTGGTAAAAGAGATAGAGAGGAGGAAAGTAATGCAGACCCATCAAAGGTAGTACCAAAGAGGAAGAAGAAAGTTGAAGAAAATATTCCTCCTCACATTTTAACTGAAGTTTTTTTGCGAATCTTTTACCCCATCTCAGCATGCATCAGTAAAAGTGTATCAGTTGGATTGATGAAGTCATTGGATTATTCCCCTACAGTAATACTACACCATGGAACAAAAAAGGTTTTATTTTCGCAAAATGCTTGGGAGTCATTTTTGAAACATGTACATTTAATAGAATGTTATTTAACTAACAGTTTGTGTGGAAGGAAAACACATATTCGACTTTTGGATTGTGACAATGAAATCGATATTGTTAAACATCGCGGACAACTACAAGTGCGAATTAGAGACTTGACTCAACATGAAAATAAGATTCTACTGTCACGTGAAGAATTCTACGTTTTAAACTACGCAACAGAACCTATTACAAGGTACATGAGACAGTTGGTATTTGCAAGCGCTATTATTAAAGAATATTTGGTCGATACTTTGGAAAAACAACCTGATAGCACCATCGTGTACGGACCTGTGGATACATCTATTTTTAATAGAATACCTCATGAAGTTTGCATGTGGAGAAAGTTAAAGGATTTTGAACCACTTGTAGAAATCGCTACAGAAGCTACAGAAGAAACAACACAGGAAGAAGAAACGGAGAAACAAGAAGAAGAAGAAAACGAAACACAAGAAGAAGAAGTTAAAAAAGACTAAAGTTTGACTTAGTAAAGAAGAACACACGTGGGGTAGGCCTATTGGGGACGGTGCCCACGTTAAATATACACCAACGCGCCTGCAACTGTACGGCCTGGTATTTAACCTACCGTGGTGTGGAAAACAGTTTAGTTGATCGCTAGGTGCCATGATGAGCGGAGGGGATGAAGAAGTGAGTGTAAAGCCTTGTGTAATAGAATTTCAAGCATTTCGAAATAATGATGATAGGTTTATTATCAAGGAATTAGTAATTTTAGACTTGCTTACATTTGTAGCCTACCCATTCACGTTTGAAGCTCCTTTTTCTTTTAACAAACTTAACACCAAAGCAAAAAGTACAAACAAATGGATAACAAACTACTTTCATCACATACATTGGTATGAAGGATTTATAAGCTACAGTAATCTGCACAGTATTATGTTTAACTTTTGCAAACAATATTCACATATATACACAAGAGGATTAGAAAAAAAGAACTGGATACAAAAGTACACGCACGGTGATGTTTTTGATATAACTATCAGTAAGGACTTTAACATTAATCTCGGTAATATTTGTGTCGCTGCAAAAGATCTTAAACACGGCCAAACAAACTGTGCATTGTACAACGCGTATCGTTTGGCTGCTTACTTGAAACAAACGCAGGAATGTGGTGGGGGTAGCGGAGAACAGAAATGTGGTGGGGGTAGCGGGGCCTATAAATACGAGGAGACAGCACCGCTCCAGCACGAGTATTATTCGAGACTCCGAAGAGGCAACATCACAGAAGACACCACAACCACCACTGACGAAGATGGCATCACAACAGTTTCTACAAACACTGGTTGATCAATTCAACACTCATTCAAAATCCGACCTTCTGCTAACTAAAAAGTGTTCAGAACTAAAAGAACAAAAACACTACATTATTCATAACATCAAGAAAGTGGAAAACACACATGGAGAAGCAATTCTAGTTTCATTGAGCGAAGGACCTTTCACTCCAGGAGATGAGCCGAAGTTTCAAGTATTTCTTCCAAAACGATTTGTTCAACTGCTACAAAATGAAGATTTGCGAGATATTCAACCGGGGACGTTGTATTTGGTATCACACGGTGTAAGCGGCAACAACTCGACGGAACTCACTCTGCACATCACGCATCCTTGTACATAATGTCTTTGTTTGTATTTTTCTGTTTGTATTTCTAGTCATCAATGTTAGACTTAAGCTTATTGTATTGTAAGATGTTTGTTTAATAAAAAAATATAAAAAAAATATAAAAAAAATAAAAACAGCAACACAGCAGTATATTATTTTATATACTGCTGTGTTGCTTTTTTTTAAATTCAAATGGATGACCTTGAACTTTCATTCAGGGTTAACTTATGAAGAGGTATAAAAGAGAGGGAGCAGTGAAGTTAGTCTCAGTCTTGTCTAACACACGCTGCAGCTAACATGTCGGTGCCACCTATGAACAATTTATTTTTCGATAACAATTTGAAGACATATTGTTGCGAGTTACAATGTTTTAAAATACCAGGCGATCAAGTTGACGGGAAAGCTTGTCGTAAGTGCAAGTGTTTCAGCTATTGCATATGTAGATGTAAAACGTATCAAATGAACCGACAAGATAAAATACAAGAATTACGCCGAAGGATTGCATTACTGTGGCGGCGAATGTAGTAGCAACCATCTGCCTCGCACCAGCTGCCACCTGCCGCCTGCCATCTGCCGTCCGCCATCTGCTCCGCCCCACCACACTTTTACCCCCACCATTTTGTTTGATACCAAAACGCTAGCTAGCGAATAGTCAGTACACCTCCGGCTCTTGACCAGTGTACATCGAGCTCTCTGTTGAAATGTCCATCAAAATTAGGTGTATTCATTATGACTCTATTCATCTGGCGACTTTCCAAGACCTCGAGGTTTTTAATGAAGAGTTAAGACTTCTCATTGCGTCCGGCTACGATTTATCTTTGGAACTTTACGCATCAAAAAACAACATGGATTCTGCACAGGAATCGAAGTATCTACCGTCTTTCATCAGAAAGCGAAGTGATGGCCGCAACTCGTCCGGATCAACAACATCGATGACAACGAACAACGGGGAACTATTGTAAACATGAATTATTGTAAATAAAATAAATTAATATTTGTAATATGAATTATTATTGGAAATAAAATAAAGTAATATTTGTAATAGTACTACCTCGCACTCGTATCATTCGATTGCTTCATTAGATTGTTTCATTCGATATTTATTATCGATTAACTATCGAATCACAATCGATTTTACGAGTGCGAGGTAGATTTTTTTTTAAAAAATTCCCCGTGACCTTGAACTTTGAACTTTACCTCATTACGTCACAAAACCGCCTACGTCACTGGCTCAGCCTCAGATGACGTCTTTCATGACGCAGCGCTTCCGGTCATGTGACCGGAAGCCATCAATCAAGTGAGCCAAAAGTCCCCTTTCCCTACTACTTCAGCCACAAATCAGAATGGAGCACGTCCTCAACGATGCCGGCAAAAGCCAAAATATCTCAATGACTTCGTCACTTTTTAGGCTGGGAAGAATCATATGATATTTATATACCACATGTTTTAAAAAGTACTGTAAATAGCTAAATTATCCATCACCTGTATAACTTTGTATTTGTTTTTGTTTATCTTGTAATTTGGCTGACTTCAGAGTTTATTAAAACCTATCTTTAGGTAATTTGCTTATGTGTCTTTATTTTCATTACAATAATGAATGTTAAAAAACAGATAAAGCAAAATAAACCCCGAGCAAAGGAGAGAAATTGTGAAGAGAATACTCTAAGAGCGTTCAGTTAATAACCTCATTTAACACTTTATCTTGCCTCTTGGCTCTTTTTATTTCACAAGTTCTCAAGGCACCTTGAAGTTGTTACCTTAAATTGTATACTAAATATGAATACTGAAATATTAGTTAATTACATTTTTTATTTACAATATTATGTGATAAATCTTTCTTATTTTCTTACGATTTTAAATAACGTTGTCGTAACCAGCAATTAAAATATTAGATTTATTAAAATGTAAAATAATTGAGATGTTCATAGAATCTATAGCAAAAGTAAATACTTATTCTCAACTTATGAATACAATTGTTTCCATATCTGTCTGATCCATACATTGTCTTCCGCATCTGATGAGAAAATATCATTCAACTATATTTGGAAGATTCTAGTTTATATCCATTATTCCACACGAGGATCTAGCAGGCATAGAGGCAGACGTTTTAAAAGTTCATTTATGTTACAATCAGCTGACTAACTAAATAAAATATAAATCTAGAAGATTTATATTGGAACTTTAAAAGCCTATGGGGTGAAGCTATGAAAGTGGAGGTTAATAAAAACCCCAAAAGGCACATTGAGGAAGTATGAGTTTTTCATCGATACCAACCATATATAAAAAGTAATATTTTTTGTGGTCTAAAATTACCTAACAAAAATCAATAAATTCTTTGAATATTATAGAATAATAACAACTAAAATAACTATTTCTCTCCGTAATTTTATTCAAAGAAATATGAACCTGAGTTTTATTGCATCCACATGCTTGTAATAACACCACGCTAATAATGTAAAACAAATAAATTATTGCTTTTTATTTAGGTCGTTGACCTTTAGTGTTTTATAAAACAAGCGATACAAATATATAAAAACAAAACATGAAGTCATGAGGGAAGATGAGGATGGAACACGAAAGTTCATCTTAATATTTCATCAATTTACCCTGATGGACCCAGCCACCCCATGAGAGTGACCAACGAGTCGAGTTGGGTTGAACACCTACTTTTTATAAATATTCCAGCTATCTACTTATTTTAATCCAAAAAGATGTATTCCCTGCCAAACGAATGTTTACTATAGCAATAATAATTGTTATATTGATTATCTAGTATTAGTATGAAAGATGGTTTAATTTTTTCTAATAAAATACACTCATATTTAGTTTAAATTATAGTTTGTTGGTACTTTTAATAAATCAATGTACGTTAGTAATATAATTTGTTGTTCGTTAGTAATCCGCGTAACATCGTTTTAAGCGTGGTATTTTATTACACTTTGGATAAATTAGTAAGAAACCGCAATAGTTAATATAGCCACTTGTGAATAAAAACTCAAACTTATAACAAAAGAGGCTCCGGTAACTAAGAATTCTGCCTTGTTTCCTACTATATTAGTTTTTTTTTCTTGTAAGTACTAAACGGGTTATAAAAAAGTGTTCATTTATGACTTATTTCAAAAATGTAAATCCCTGAGGACGTAATGAAAGGAGATTTGATTAAAAGAAATGAAATACAAAAACAAATCGGGTGCCTACCTGTTGATCGACAAGTTATTTGGTCGCAGGGACAGTTGGTAGGGTTTAAAAAAAATAAATATTAATAATTAAATAAAGTACTGAAACACACTGAACGACATGTTAGTTGCTCACAGGGACAGTTGGTAGGGTTTTAGAAAATAAGTATAAATAATTAAATCAATTCCTGAAACCCACTGATCGACATCTTAGTTGCTCGCATGGACAGTTGGTAGGGTTTCAAATAAATACATATAAAAACAGATTGGCTACTTGCTAGATGTACCTGTTGCTCGCGCCCACCACTCTGCCTTCCAAAGAAGAGGGGCGAGGCAGAGGCTTGTAGCGGAAGTGTGTAGCTCCACCACCAACTCAATGTTTGACCGGCGGGACCACGGGACCACGCAGGACGCAGGTGCGGTAAGAAATTTGCTGAACCTTGTAACAAATTTTCCCCGATGTTGCGGCGTATAAGGCAGTTCCGACGGCAACGATTGCTACCTCACCTTACTCTCTGAATTGTGCTCCTACCTTTTGGCGCTTTGGAGAACTACGCCCAACTAACATGTTTCGCAGTACAACACCATACGGCATAATTTGTATTGGTTAGTTGTGATTTCAAAATATGACCGCGCCCATTGAACAGTTCGCTGCACACACTAGCAGCTAAAAAGAGGCGCGCACCTCCTGAAGTGGAGACTTTTTACATGTGGTGCCTCTAGTTGCTTTAAAAACAGGGGCAGTTTAGTCAGCGTGTTGTTTTTGTATTTGCGCCTCTTATAATTTAGCGTTCTCGGTAACTGCATATTTACTTGGCCTAGTGGGAAATTGAGTGCTGGATGTGCATAGTAGTAATATGCTACAATTTGGGGAAGTCTTATTATCTTTTACATAGGTTTAAACGACTGTAGATGGGGAAAGCTAAATGCATATTTACAGTTACAATTATGAAAACCTGACCTGGTGAAAAATGTTTATTTAAATACCCCCGTAGCAGAAAACCTGCGTACTCACCAAAATTCCCATGCATATATATCTTATTATATTTATCTTATTACCACAGAAAGCCCCAGATGTAAAATCAATGCATGTAAAAAGATGGGAATTAGTGAGACGAAAGTTTTAAGCCCTCTCTCGTCATTCTAGCATACATATTTACTGAGTTATTAAAGAAAATGTGTTTCGACTAAACACAGTACGTTGTCGTATGGGGATTTTACACTAGAAAAGCCTGTTATTCCTTTGTTGGAGTACTTTTATCATTTCCAGCAACCTCACGCCTACTTTAGAGCCTGACTTGACCTTCGCCTAACCTTATAATGCGCAAAATTGTATTCCCAGCAATGCAGGTAAATAGAACCAGGAGCATCAGAACAGCCAAAAAATCAATTTTTTCAGATTTGAATAAAAATTGGAATAATTTTATATTTTAACTGATTTTGAGTTGTTATAGTTTTTTATGTGGAAATTCACTTCCCTCACGTCAGCGTGCTGCGTGCAAACTCGTTTTAGCGAATTTCCCCTATAGAGAAGAAGCTATTACCGTAGGTCTCATGGTAAGACTTAAGCCCCAGACTATGATAACTTTTTGTTTTGAGGTCCCCAGATGCCAAAAACACTATTCGTTCAAATTTATATATATGTATATATATATATATGTAATATATATATATGTAATATATATATGTATATATATATGTAATATATATATATATATATATATATATATGTGTCCGTTACCGCGATAACTTTTGAAAGAAACACCCGATTTTGATGAAATTTGGTACAAATGTGGAGAGTAGCATTTATGACTTAAAGTTCGAAAACCAGATCGATCGCACTATGGGAAGGGGGTTTTATGGGGGTTTACAATTTTCCAAAAATCGGTTTTTTGCAAATTTGACCCCAAAATGTTAAAAACACTCAATTTTGGTTATAGCCATTTTATAGAGCTTAAAAAACAAATAATTTAGTATTTTTAATCATTAACCTAGGTTAAGTGGTTACCGAGATAATCCAAAAAAACGTGTCCCATGTTAATCTTATGGGAAAAAGGTTTTTAGATTTTTCTCTGATAATTTTACTAAAAACTTCACATTTCTGTTTATTAATGTGTTTAGCTCAACAAAACAAACATTTTGGTGTTTTAATCGTTGTTCTACGTTCAACCGTTGCAGAGATATTCAAAGTGCTAAACACAGTACGTTGTCCAATGTTATCCTTATGGAGAATAAATGAAATTCTATATCTCGATTATTTTTGAATGTATATTGATGAAATGATGGCTTCAACTATGTATGTGGCTTCAACTAGTTGTGGTATATTGATATTAGCACAAAAAACAAGTTTTTTGTTGATAGTCCCCGTAGCATCAAACCTGCATACTCGGCGCCCATGTTATTCATATGGAGAATAAGTAAAGTTGTATATCTCCCTTAATTATGAACCTAAATTAATAAAACTTGGTATATAGCTTCACCTGGTTCAGTTATATTGATAATTGCAAAAAAAAATACTTATCTTCCTCGTTGCAGCAAACCTGCGTCCTCAACCCTAATGTTATTCTTATGGAGAATAAATAAAATGCTATATATCACTTATTCAAGGATGTATTTTTGTGAAACTTGGTAAGTAGCTCTATGTAGTAGTGAGTCACGTTTATATGCATTAGAAATTCGCTGAGTATGCAGGTTTGCTGCGACGGGGGTATTACGTTTATAACACCAGTGTTTGAACTAAATCTTACATAGCGTACGAAACCATTTTCAGTTGAATTTAGAATTTGTAAAAAACAGGACATTTAAATAATACCAGATATTTATAACAAAAAATTCTGAATTTGTTGCCTGTCTGTTCTGTAACTTTTTGTCTGAGGTGCAACACAGAATATCAACACGTTCAGTTAGCTATTCATGTGTTACTGACAATTAGCATTGGATATGAAATCACCACCACTACTATGCAATACGCGTGAACCCACAATATGCTTCTCTACACGTGGTCTTTACTGCAGCTGTATACATATTCCTAAAGTTGTCAGTATATATTTTCCTGCAATTCATTAATTTGATTCTGTACTTATTATTTGTTTTGATGTATATAAATATATATAAACTAGTGGCTTGAAGGGGCCAAAGCCCCTAACCTTTTTCCAATCTGCCTCAACTGATTTTCTTGCTGAGTAAAATAGAACATTATAAGTAGGATCACATGTTTTAATGCAAGCAATGCCGACCTTTTTAAATTCCCATGCTTTTCTAATGGGGAATATTTAACGTTATTTTTCGTTTGCTGGTAACTTGTTATAAACACTGCACCTTTTTCCTGAGTGCCCGCGATCGAGACCTTTAATCTGAGTCGTCTCCCATCATCCTGCGATTTACCAAACTTCTACAATTTTGACTAAAACATTTCGCTTACAGAATTATATATAAAGATTTGTCACCTTTTTCAATCTCACCAATCTTACTTTTAGCATAGCTTGTACGTATTTTTCAACTTCAAGTAACAATCACAGTAAATATGAACCCTCTGACGTTATATCTAAGCCCGAGTTGTTACCATATTTTAACAAGGATCATTCCTAAATTAGTTAATTTAAATTATATTAAATATCTGTCAGTTCATTTATTAATGTTCATCAGGGCTAAAATTTCGGCTAAGAATATAGGTTTATTTATAAATTTATAAATTATAAATAATGATAATTTATTTAATAATAATTAAAATAATATATTTATCATAATATAATGTAATATAAATATTATAATAATAATATATAATAATAACAATTATGACTAAAACTTTTCTTTTGGGCAATCTACTCACCTTATTAAATAAACTGGAACATATCCAGTCTTGTCAGGAATGCACACAAAATACACATACAAAGTTGACGTCACAAAACTTAAAAACATACGCTATTTACAAATAACCGAATAGTTCAGCAGTCAGGCGTTTCGCCACACCACGGTCTTAACGTGCGGCGTTATCAAGGATAACCCTAGCGTCACGGGGGGGTCGCGCACCCGTTGCGACTGCCTTACCACGACTGACGGTTCCAATAACAAATAATAATAATAATAACAATTATTATAATAATAATTATATATAATAATAATATTTATTATTTTTGTTTATAATTTATTATTTATAAATTGGCTCTAAATCTTGTTTATTGTTTAGGTCTGGGCAAGAATGTTTTAGTATAACTGTATTAATTTATAATAGTTACGTCTATGCTATTCATTGTTAAAAGTATTTGTTTTATAACAGTTAGATATGAATATATAAATCTTTAAGACGCCGATGCAACTAGGACGTATACGAATGAGTTATGAGTTTTGAATGGGTGATATTCCTTCTTATAAAGACTTTTCACTGGCTAAGACCGACTGATTCTTTAACCAGGATCCATTAATAGTCCAATGACAAATTGCAGCTGGATCCAGTATCGAACCTTCACAACATTTTCTTAAGATTTTGCTCAGGATTGGTTTGGCAAACTTCAGATTATGAAGCAAGCACACTAACCACTGTGCTACCCGGCCAATTACTTATGTAGTAACTTATAAGTAATATTAAATTGTGTATTTTAAATTGCCCTTTTAATGAAAATATTATAAAGTATATACTACGCGTTACCGAAAAATTTTAGTTGGGACTGTTCTAGCATTTTTAGAAATTCCACTTTTAATATTTAATTAATCCGCTCAGGGAATAGATGTTACAACAGTCCTGGGAAAAAGAGACCAGTGATGTTTAAGTATTTACGTACATACGTTAAAACACTTCCAGTTCTACTTAAATTTATTGAACATTGCCTTAACCTTCTATAAACGTAAATAGGACTTCACAGTTTGTAAAAAAACACATTTTATAGAGCGTGTTTTATGTTTTGGTTGAATACATCGGTTCTGTTTTGGACAGGTTTCCCCAGCCAATACAACAGTGTAAATTAACCTATTAAAACAGACATACCAGCTGTAATGACAATTTGGTACGCGTTTCGCTAATTGGTCAAGTGTCCCTGTCAGTAACTCTTACAAATCAAAAATGTTAAGCCGAATTTTGTTTATTTGTTTGTATAAACTTGAGTAAACTCTAAACTCACGCATTTTAGTGTTTGAATAAACTACTTTCAATCTGAAAGTCAGGTGAATTTATTCTAAAAGCGTTGATGAACACACCAAACTCCTGAGTCAAGCGTAATAACTAGTTAAAAAGTGTTGTGAATGGTGGGTTCATTCTTGCTATCTCGTTTTAACAGAATATATGGAGCATACTATCGTAAAATTACGTAGAATATAGTGAGAAACCTTTGTATAAAATCGTCAATGAGTAGTCGTAATTCTTCTAGGATAAATTGGCTTATTTACATGATTGTACTATGATAATAATTAATTGTCAGTATTCTAAAGAATAGTCAAATTAAAATGATAACAACAAAATTTGTAAGTTAAATTGTTGTAATCGAATTCATTTGTGACATTGTAATAAGTTTTCAATATGTTGAACTTCCATATTTCGACCATTACTTAAAACTGGATGGTTCGTTTACAATTTAATATCTCAGTATGCCATTGTATGCTAGACGTTCACAGCATTTTGATCAGTAATAGATAGATTATTTTTTGTAATGTCCTAAATGACATGTTTTATATAATTCTCAAGTCTCAAAGAACATATTTCAACATAGGACCTACTTACACAATGCATTGTTTACATCAATTCAAATACCATTAAGTGTAGGTGGAAGTTTACAGGTTAAAATATCAACTCGTATTATAAGCTACGACTTTGCATTTAGGTGTTTATTTATTAAAACCACTTAAAGTGGAGAACCACTTCATTGAAAGTAAAACTCCCACGTTATATTTAATGTACATGACTTAATAGCGGCAGTATCATTATTAAATTATGTGTTTGTTTGTTGTGAATATTCAACATTACTATTACCTGATTCCAACCCAACAGAACAAAAAATAAAATAAGTTAATAAATAGTAAAAGATGCAGAGTATACAGAAATCTTTGACTGGGTGAGTAATTTTCTGCTAAACCCGTTACAAAACAGACTACATTACCGTGCAGCAGTACTATCTGAAATTTCTTAAAATATTCTTTATATTTTAGTTTGTCTTGTAGATTGCTGATATTTTAGTTAACTGCTCACCATTTTCATAACTTTGGAATACTTTGAGCCTAGGAAACATATGCTTATCAAATCATGTTAGGGCGTGATATTTTATTTTTTTGTGCACGACAGAAAATGCCAGTTTTTAGTTTTTAGTATTACGAAACGAGCGGTCAGGTAAGGGTCTAATAATTAAATTGATAAGACGTCCAAAACATAACCTTACTAAAGATTGCGAATAATTTCATGCTTACTAGATCTATTTCTAGGGCTTTGAAATGTAAATTATTAGTTTTATTAAATATGATCAGTGAGTCATCCAAGTTTAACGACGTGTTATCTCATCATCCACAAATTATCAAAGTCTGTCAGTCTGCAAACAAAATACAAAAGGACTGTTTTACTTTTAAAGTTTACAATGAAATAACGATACATTGTATAAAAGACAACCTATAAAATATGATCCACGGTTTCAGGACATATCTAGATGATAATATCTGTTTAGTTAATGGTATTCTCATTTTCCGGTCTTTAACACAACTAATCACTCTTCTTACTTCAAAATTCAATATGGCATTCATAACCACAGTCGTCTCTACGGTCTAGGATATAGTCAGCAAACGTTCTCTTCATACTTATAAAATAACTAGCTGCTACCCGCGGCTTCGCTCGCGACAAATTAAAAGATATTAAAAATACTAACCTGACCAGCACAATCGCAAAAATCTTTGTTTAGTGAAGATTGATTTCCTCTCCATCTGATTTCCTTTGCCCTAACTGACAAACAAATACAGCTTGTAATTTTTTAAATTATATCCTTCCATAAGATTTCCATTGGAACTTACAGGACCCGGAATGTGGAGCCCTAACCTTGAATGTGGACATTATCAGGTCTATATGTTAATGTGATATGTGAGTTATGTTCATGCTTAATTAGTCCCGAAACTAGTCATCCACTAGTGATTTAGGATTGACGACGGATAAGGTACATTAACTTATTAATTACTTCAAGTAGATTTTCAATCGAGGAGGCAAATTATGAATGAAATATTAATTCATGTCTTAGGTAATTAAAAAATTTAAGTTTTGGTCAGAATTGGTTTATTTCATTTATTAACAGATACAACTGTAGTATTAATGAGGTTCATAGGCGCGGTCTGAACTGTCGGCTGTTGGCTATGCGCCCGAGAACTATATTAACAGATATAAAAATTAAAACATTACAATGAAAATTTAATTTAACAATTTACCAATAGCATGTAAGTTTCGATACAAGTAGAAGAAAGGTAAAAATTAGTACATAGAATATAATTGTCTCCATTGGGTAAGTGATGTATAAAATTACTTCATTCTAATTTTAAACATATTTATTTAATTGTCTCTTTAAAAATACAACTTTTTTAATTTGCGTTTTAACTTATGCAAACTCGTTCTCAAATACGTGTCTATCAATTGCATATATTTTTATAATGTATTTAATTGATGTAAATTGTTGAACAATTAAATATACTTTACTTGTTATAAAAAAGTAAAATTCTTATTTTATCTTACCAAGCAAATGGCGATGATGGATTATAGTATAATATTTGGTTTTCAAGTAACAAACATCCGAGATGTTATTACACCTATAAAATGTTGTATTACATATTGTATTACATAATCCAAGCAAAATACTGAAAATAAAAACGTCAAGAACCTGTCATTTTTTCTGCAACAACCATTAAATCTTTCGAGGAAAAAAGTTAAGTATTGTAAGGAAAATTTAGGAAACCTCTTTAAACTAAACAGTTAGCGAGGGATTCTAAACAAATTAAAATCATCAAAGCTAGAATCCTAATCAATGCTCTCGGTGCTAAGTATTACTCCTTTCTATCCAGCATAACTGCACCTGATCTCCCATCCACAAAATATTATGACCGCTTAATAAAACGACTAGAAGGACGACTCTTCCTTCTCACAAATGTCCACACTGAACGACACATTTGAGTCGATTCCTTCGATAATCATTTTCTTATCGAGAGAACAACAACGGATGAAACAATCGCACAGCATATTAAAGCCTTAAAACAGCCCTCGTTGACTTCAAAATGGAAACTGTCAAGAACATCACTGTGGAAAACCTGTAAAAGGTTTATTGGTTTTTCTTTTTCTATCCAATGCCGGTCCTTTTTGATATCAATATTTCGTGTACAGCCCCTACATTAATATTTTAAATACATACACTTGAAGATCTACTCTCTAGACATAGACTACCATATACAACTGTTTCTGGTAACACATCTATATGTGAGTCAGAAGAATTCAATGAATTATCCAGACTAATGGAACCAGCCAAAGTGTTTGCACACCAAACCATCCAGGTAATAATGGTCTTGCTGAGCGATCAGCACCGAACTTTGAATAACAAATAAAAGCAATTACAGAGGATAAAGGAAGGCTTAAAGAAACAAAGTTTTCTTATTTAAATATCGAACAAACTTCCTATGTAATCGACAAATACCTGCATAGATATTTATAATAGAACTCTACGAACAAAACTACACGTCTTTCGCCTAATAGAAAGAGCCAAAATAAATGCAGAATTATCATCTGCACTAAGTAAGATTCTTGAAAGATGGGGATAGAGTAAAGCCAATAATTGTGAGGACCATTCCATAGAAAATTTGGTCAATTTATTAAACGTTTTGTCAAACTTCACTGCATCATTCAGCTAGGCTAGACAATCAAAAACAAATCAATAGACATATTAATCAGCTCAGAAAAGCAGAAGCGGAAGCTTCTAAAGTGCCTCAGATTCCATGTAGACATCTAAGACGATTACATAAATACAAATACGTTCAGCAAGACCCAAGGGATTCATCATTATCATCAAGTTATCTCACTGGCTTTCCAGAAAGTCCTTCATCCCCGACTTCTCTGCCTCTCCAAAAACAACTGTTCTATCTCAAACTCCACTGACTTCTAGGGTAGGAAACATTGTGGAGATATATGATGGATAAACGTAACCTCACAATACTATCCCATCTTCAAGAACATCGTCTGGTTCTGATCAACATAATATGGAACGGCTGCCTGAACTCATACAGCCAACAATATTTACGTATAATGGTTCATATTTATCTCTGCGACTTTCTACGAGAGTAAACTAACCACATATTAAAAGAAGTTGCTGCAAGTGAATAAAGTCTGAACTGTCAAACCAAGTGGAGAACTATTATATCTAAATTATTTGCTTCTAGTTTTTAACATATTTATATATGTTAATTATCTGTTTAAAAATACAACTTTGTTTTTATCTTAATTTTAATTTATGCAAAATCTTGTTAAAAGTTTTGCCTATCAATTTCATATATTTCTAAACATTTCTTTAAAAGACGTGAATTGTTGGAAAGATTAAATATACTTTATTTTTTCAAGAAGCATAGCTAATATTTGATGTACAAAACAGTAAGTATTCTTCTAACCAACATGCCTCAATCACACACACTATACTCACATCAGCGAGAGCCAGGAGGGAGGCCGCGGCCACGAGGAAGACAAAGGTGAAAGACATCTGTAACCGAACCATGTTTTAGTTTTGATAACAATTACTACAACTACCACAGTCTACGCAAATTTTGTCTATCCTTTCATTTTAGCGAATTTCCCCTATTGAAGTCCCCAGACCCCAAAAACACCATTCGTTTGAAACTGTACATATATATATATATATATATATATATATATATATATATATATATATATGTGTGTGTGTCCATGAGCACGATAACTCTCATAAAAATTATCCGATTTTGATGTAATTTGGTATAAACGTGTAAAGCAACATTTGTGACTTTAAGTTCGAAAACCAGCCAGATCGCTCTATCCGAAGGGGTATTTTGGGGAGGTTTTGTACCCCAAAAATAGGTTTTTCGAATTTGTTACATATAATTTTGGAAATAGTCAAATTTTAGTTTTTCCCATTGGATTCAGCTTAAAAAACACACAATTTAGTATTTTGATCATTTCTCTATGGCAATTGGTTACCGAGATATTGAAAATGCTAAACACACTACGTTGTCTAATGTTATTCTTATGGAGGAAAATAAAAATTTTATATATTGCTTATTTATGAACGTATACTTACGAAACTTGTTATACGGCTTCATCTGGTTATGGACCATTGATATATGCTCAAAAAAACAATCTTTTACCAAAGGCTCCCGTAGCAGCAAACCTGCGTACTCAGCCCCATGTTATTCTTATGGAGAATAAGTAACGTGTTATCTCCCTTCATTATGAATATAAATTAATGAAATTCGGTATGTGGCTTTACCTACATGAGTTATATAGATATTTGTATAAACCCCATTTTTTGTGTTGCTTACTTCAGCAAACCTGTATACTCAGCCGTCATGTTATTCTTGTGGAGAATAATTAAAATGTCATAAATCGTTTATTTATGAATGTGTATTGATGAAACTTGGTATGTGGCTTTATGTGGTATTAAGATACATAAATATGCATTGGAAATTCGCTGAGTACGCAGGTTTGCTGCTACGGGGGTATTTTGTATATAATGGATCCAGCATTTTGCTTTGGAGTATCATGTATTGATGTTTTTAAGAGAATGTCAACCTTTGTTTTCAGAAATGTCCACCCAAATCCCTTTATGGAAGCACTACAGAATCCTTTGCTACACACAGTGGTTTTAAGAGAGGAAATATACCTTCATCCCCTCCAGGGTTAAAAGGCAACATATTTCAAATATCCTTTGTTGGTCAATGCTAACTTGACTTGCATATCCAGTTGTAATTAAATTTATAACTAACTAAGAGAGGAGTGGTAATTTGTGTTTTCCCCATAAGAATAACATTTTAACAACGTACTGTGTTTACCGCAAAATAAAAATTTATATTTTCTCCATAACCAGTAATCGTGGAATAATAATTCAAAATGCCGAGTTATTAAATTTTTTAGCATTTTTTTAGCAATGTCATGATATGTATTGTTTATGTATATAATCCACGATATATCCAGGCGTTTTTATTATTTTTTTAAATTTTAATTGTAATTATCCCCCTAAAACCGCTGAAAATCATGACAAATCAAAATTTCTCAAAAGTGGCTTTAACGATTTTTAATTAAACTTAAGTATTTGTAGAGCTTTAGGTTTCCAACAAAATTACACCACCCAAATTTCTGAAAAAAATCGGGTTTAGACATTACAGAACTTAAACCATTAAAAGTTCAGTTTTTATTTTTATAACAAACCAATAAATCTTAAAACAGATTACTTATCACCATTAAAAATAGCTTACAAAACTAAATAATTTAGTACTTTGAATTATTATTTTACGATTACTGGTTGCGAAAAAATTGGAATTTTCATTTAGCGATAAACGCAGTACGTTGTTCAATGTTATTCTTATGAGGAATATACAAATTACCATTCCTCTTTTATTTACTGATCAATTTAGTTAAAACTGATATCCAAGTCAAGTTAGCATTGACAAACAGAGGATATTTTAAATATGTTCTCCCTTAACCCTGGGGGGGAGGAGAGGGCATTTCCCCTCTTAAAACCAGTGTATGTAGTAAAGGATTCTGTAGTGCCTCCAGTAATAGGATTTGGGAGGACATTTCGGAAAACAATTTTTAAGAAACTTGTTTGTACATATTCTACCGTACTTTATATTCTATATATAGTAAATAAATAAAAATGTATACATTAAAATGGGCAAAAGGGAGAAATAATGTGTCAGTTTCCAGATACCGTTTATTTTATGGCATTAAGTAAACTGTATTTAACATTTATACATTTTATAAAAAAGAAAAACTTAACTTTTTAGCTTTTAAAGTCCTATAATTTTCTCAGAAATGCGGTAGGAGGCATTTTGTTGGAAACCCAAAGCTCTATAAACCGCTAAATTTTAATACAAAACGTTAGAGCCGTTTTCAAGTCATTTGGATTTTTCACGTTTTTTAGCGGTTCTTGGGGGCTAATTAACCTTGCAGACAGACAGTCACACATACATCACTCCGAAAACCGATTTTTTAGAATTCAAAACCATTAAACTGAATATTTCCACTAATAACTCCAATTCGAAAATGTTGACGAAAACAATACTTTCTCCATATCCTATGTATAGGGGGAGAAATTAAAAATGCCAATGACGAATAAATCCACCTAAAAGAATAACTATATCACAAGCTAAAGCTGTAAACTTAGTTGATATTATTTGAAAGCACACAATGTTAAGAAATCACTGTATCCTACCAAGTGGAAAGAATCATGGGCAATAAGGTGTTAGTGATATGTGTTTTTATTTTTCAGATTTAATCTAAATACTTATGACAACGGAAACTAATCAGCATGTAAGGATGATAATTTAAGTTGATTCACAACCGATAATGGGAATGAGTAAATTAATTGTAAATCTAATAATGTGGATTCAGATTCAGATTTTAAACATGCACAACTTACACAACATTCAACATTGGTCACTTAAAATATCCAATCAGAATGTTAAAAATGTATTTTCATGTAGTAATATAGTTAAATCATATTGCAAAATATAGCAAAATATCTCCAAATAATAGTTGCATTAAAAGACTAAACCAGAAATTATGTATCTTAATATTAATAATTGCAACAGGTGTTAATCTTTTACGAAATTGTTCATTAGGGGAGGTTGTTTTAATATTGGATAAAAACTATTAAAAGTAAAACGTCCTGCAGTTTAAGATACCTTGGTAAGAGTTTGAATGTCGTATTTCGGAAATTACTATAAATAAAATTTAATTTATATTAGTATGTATGCATAGATCCCCCGTACAATATTTAACTGAATCTTTTTTAGATAAACTTGATTTTATTTTTTGTCTCCTACCCGAGCTATCTCAGAATCAGATACTGTCACGGTAATTAAATTATATAAACTACATGTAAAACATTTCTGACATTATAATATGTATACCAGACTATGACAGACAATTGTTTGAAATTCCATTTTCCAGGTTCCATTTTGAAGTCAACGAGGGCTGTTCCCTCGATAAGAAAAAGGGAAAAAACATTGACATGCTGGTTTCATACTATTGAAAACCATACATGGTTCTATAAACTCATGATTTAAAACAACTAACTAAGCAGTTAAGAAGTTAAATCAAAATATAAATAAAATAGCCCTGTATATCTGGTTACATATATGCTAGCACCTAAAGCACGATTTAAGTTATGACAAATTTTACATTGGAAAATCAATTAGTAAGAAAAATGTATAGTATTTGATTAGGCATTTGTTTGTCAGTGTAAAAGTTTAAGAAAATGTGTTCATCTAAACTTTGTATTTTGGTTCTTGGCTTAAAAGTAAGAAGAGCGCCAAGTGCCAGCTATCATCATCATCATCATCATTATCATCATCATCATCATCATCATCATCATCATCATCATCAATGTTGCGGATTAGGAAACCCCAGCATAGCTGCTAGTCACATCTTCCACAAGCGGGAAAATTGCGCAGGTTACTGGAAAGATAGGAAATAGCAGGAAAGGAAAGGGTGGGAAGGGACGGCAGCCAAATCGACCCTTCAGAGTGCCAACTCCCGTGCCCCTGTGACAGCTGGTGTGAGGCTCTCAAACAGGGGACCCGCATTCTGCCCTCCAAGTGGTCAACTCAACTGACAGGGTATCCATGTACAACAGCCAGGGACCATTCATTCTCAGGTTGGCAGGTTGGGAACCAAACCCGGAGATTCTGTCCCCAGCTGGTGCAAATGGAGGGACCAAATTTGGAAGGGAAGTTTGTCATAATGGGCAGCCAAAAGACTTACCATATGTTACGACAACTTCATTTGTTGTACCCATGTCAGCCTCAAAACTGGTATAGACCAGTTTTAAGGGTAACCAGCTATAAACTAATTTTAAAACCAGTAGAAACTTACCATTGCAATCGACAAACTTCTACCGTAACTTCAGTATGCTTGAGACTGGAGTGATACCTCCCTCTTGGTAATTCCCCCTTATATGCCTTGGAAAACCATACAAATTTGATTCATCACATAAAATGACAGTTATAAATGCAAGTTTAATTACTCTCATTTTATGAAAGAGTGCTATCACGGTTGTTAAACACAATGCAAATTATAATTAATTGCACGGTGTTGAAACTCTACAATCGATTTATTACCGGAATTATTAGAGCGTTCAATGGTTTAAAAAAATTATACGTATATAAGGTATATTGAATTGTTTATTATTAAATTACCCTTACTATAGATGTCATTAAAACATGTTGATAAAATAAAACTATCTTTCCAATAAAATTGCAATATTAATTTTTATATTTCCTTAAAATATCGTTTAATTTAAATTATAGTTACCTTAAGTCAGCCAGTCCAAAATATTAGAATAGTTTTAAAATCACATATAGTATTTTTATTTTTAAAGTTTTCACACCTTATATTTTAAAAAAATCTTTTACTTCTTCATCCTATGGAGTCGCAATTATTGTTTTAGAGTGGAATAATTATCATCGAAGAGAAAATCATTCCAAATCCAAATCATCCCACAAACAGTCATCCAATAAAAAAATAAAAGTAATCGACATTTTGGGAATTTACTCAACGGTTGTTATTTATTATTTAAAATTAAATTTATTTACTCATTAAATTCATTAGGTATTTTGAATATTTTTAGTTAGCTATGGATAAATTATTTAAAATAACCAGTTAAGGAGCGACGATGTTTGGGGGGGAGAGAAGCAGGTAAACGAAACATTTCTTGACCGGAGCCTCCGCTTCATTTTATTTTAACAATGTTCATATAAATATGTCATTACGCATTTGGACCGTAATTTATTTGTATGGCTTCAACCAGTGGCGTAGGATTCCCATGTTGTTTTTAAGAAAAACTTTTTATTTGATGTATAAGATGGTTTATTTAAAACCAAAACTAACCAAACTCATCATTTTAGGCACCTATGGTCGCTTTACGCTTACCTTGCCAGAATGTAAATCAACCAAGATAGTTCATTTTTTCACTAGAAAATGAAGCCCATCCAAATACTTAATGAATTATTATACCTTTGGGATTGAAAAGGAATTAGAAAGTAGTCACCTTTTTCACAATAATAAAATATGGTTTTCAATGTTATACATAACACTCCACGCAACATTGAAAGCCCTAATGCCTATTATTGATATGGTACCAAGAATAATGAAAAAGATAAGCTGTTAACAGCACAAAACACAAGAGACGAATTCCCACCATAGTATGTGTCTAAGGCAGTCTGGGCAGGCCGTCCTAAAAAAAATCAGATTCTCAAACAATGAGAAAACTTAAAAGTTGTCATAAGCACAGACATACTTATTTTACAATAAGAAGAAGACACTTTAATGATAATTTTGATAAATTAAACTAGTGTCTGTCCTGTTCTTCGCACGGGAATGTCACAGGCATAGGGTCATACATTTAGTTTGAACAATGTTTTAAAATTATTATCAGCTGACTACCTGAATAAAATATCTCCATAAGGGTAATATTGGAGCTTTAAAATAGTATAGGGCAGAGCCCTGACTAATGCCAAATATGTATACAAAATTAAAATATAAGAGGCCGAATATCAACGAAGAAATATACAGATATTCTTTCACTGTTATAGATGTTGGTTTTAGTTCAGTCTTATAAATTAATACTGTAGGCTGTTTTTACTTAAGAGAACTCATATTGTTCCAAACCGATGTTGACGATTGAGCTATAAACATATTCGTCCTGATTCATAGTTTATCAAAAAGGTTTTTATTTTTCGGTATTTCCATTCAAAAGGGCGGGCAGTTCTTAGAGATCTTTTTGAGATTTATATGGGGAATAATGTTTTTCAATTAAGCTTCAACACATTTAGGTCAGGTTATGAGCGTTAATTGTGTGGAATTAATTAATAAGATATTTAATAATTGAGATAAACAACAAATTTAATTGCCAATTAGTTTTCGGAAATTTTTAGTTTGAAGTTAAATGTTTATATTACAGTCCACAAACTATCACGCAACGAAAAAAAGAGCTGAGTGTTGCTCACTCACCAAATCTGCCTAATCCACTTACTTGACATCTTTAGATATGGCAACTCAGGGAAGGTTGCACGGCAGTGCCGGCGATTTCTCAGGGGATGTTCAGAGCCGGGAGACAATTGTTGGCGCAGAAGCAGATCGTGACGTTTTGCACCTCACTGTCTAGTTCAAAGTTAACAGATTTTAAGGATAGGTAAATGAGGTACTCGCGCTTGCTTGGAATCGTGAGACACAAACACTGATTCTACCACTATACGGTCACAAAACAGTAAAGAAAAAGCAGTTGGATTTACAATTTACAAATTCAATAAGAGAATCAACCCAACTATGTGGGAATAAGAACTAAGAAAATAAATTAATGAGGATGATTAGGAGAATTCACTGAACAAGGACGCAATGTTGATGTCCAAGAGTGACAAGATATGGACGTCGAAGGGTATCGCAGGTGACGCCCACTCTACTGGCGTCGCAATCTGATCGCCAATGGAGATTGATGAAATTTTACCACCCAAGAAGGAACCAAAAGCGAATGCATTTCACTATCTGCCACGGTAACATTCTGAGTTAAAAACCAATTACACCGAAACTTACTGTAATTTCACAATTATTACGTGTCTAAAATGTTTAAAAAGTAAATTTTGGTTATCTATATCTATAAATATGAAAACCCGATTTACATCCTCTACACCTACAACCACTACACCTGCAACCTCTACGCCTACAACTTCTACACCTACAACCTATACACTTACAACCTCTACACCTACAACCTCTACACCTACAACCACTACACCTACAACCATGACATGTGACACTGGGCTTACGATCCCATCCTGTTTAATGGGCATACATCTTGGTTTGAGCTTATGACAATTCAAATAGATGATCATGATTCGTAGTAGTTCCACATGTTAAAAACAAATTGCAGCACTTACAATTGTTTTATTCCCGGGTGAAACTGGGTACGATAGCAGCAAGTAGAGGTCTGTTCATAGTGCTTGGCTTGTAGGAAGGGTAGTGCGAAAAAGATAGACAATACCTCCCACAGCTATTCCCCTTGAATGTTGGCGTAGAACCTAAATAATGATTTAACCTATACTCTATAAATATTCTACTGGAAATAAATACAAAATACTTTAACAAAAAAATAATGACTGTTATTTAAATAATGGGTGCTATGGAAATCAGTGGAAATAAAATACCTAGTGGCATTGTGGTTACATGCACCCTGAGTGGCTACATGAATCATTTACGATAACATTTGGCAAATAAATATACCAATACATTATTAAATGTAAGGTTCAGTCATTTTAGTATTTCATATTTATTTCACTCGGAGGAATTTATTGATTGTCAGTGAAAGTTTAAATATTGAATAGGTTTTACTGAACCCAACTTTTAATTGGAGAGCCACATTGTTTCCCTCTCTCTCTCACACATTGTTTCCCTCACTCTAATATTGACGTATGTTAAAATCTATTGGACATTTCTATCAAGGGACGTGGTTGCTAAAATAATGAATAATCGTTGCTAAAATTTTAAATTAAATAATTATAGATAAGAAATCCAATGACCTCAACTATGTTGAACATCTGTAGGCGAAAGCTTATACGTTAAAATAATAATTAAAACGCTTAAAATTTAATTATATATATATATATAAAACTAGCCGCGGTTATGTGCAAAAACATTATGATAAAATATGAGTAGTTACAGAAAATCTGTGTTTATATGTTGTAATTGTTAGTGCCAATCTATTACTTACTTAACTAGGATAAAATTTAAAAGGGGAATAATATCCAAATATCATAATAGGCTACATAGCTTAGTTAAAAAATGTACATTTGTTTGCTTATTCGTTTTAAAGGTTCTTAGACTAATAAATACTGAACCTTAATCTTTAGGTATTCATTTTTGTTTTTAAGTTATTATAGGTTTGTTTCTGCAGTTCTATTACCAATACCGCATATTTGATTATCTGAAAATAATTGTTAGATTTTAGTTAAATTTTCAATTGTATCGGTTTCAATTTGGTTTATTGAAGATCCACTTACTTTAAGGTTTCCATCGTCTGCATAAAGACAGATCCTACTTTGTGTTTTACCTGTTATTACATGGGGTAAGCCCTTGTAACACAAGAATAACAAAGGCCCCAGAATAGAACCCTGTGGGACTCCATGTTTCATCAACTTTACCTTTGATTGAGTTGTTATCCATTGGTTTTTACAATTTAATTGACTTATTTCTACAAACTGTTGTCTATTGGTGAGGAATAACTCTAACGACATTAGTGGTAGCCCGGTAACCCTTCTATTCCGATTCTTGAAAGTTTATTCTTTATCCTGCATCTTTACACCTGCAGGCCAGTTTGAGCTGCCTCACATAGGTTTTAATTGATTCTGGTGTATTAGCTATTTCCTACCAAATTACAGCTCAAAAGGTCTAGTAAACACACTAAAGTCCATGTGTTGGGAACTTATAAAGAGTACCTGGGGGGCCGAGCTTTGCTCGGGGGAAGGCCAGTCAGTTTGTTTAGATAACTTTGAGTAATATTTCACCACTTCCCCCTACTGATAATCAGATTTGTATAACTCATTTGCCTCTTTTCTACATTTTTAAGGTCACTCCAGTTATTATTTATAGCTCAATGTCCCTTTGATTTATTTTACTACTCTATATATGTAATCTTCACTCAAATCTTTTAATCTCTGCTCTCAGGAAACCACATGTCAATAATCATAAACAACTGAGTATTATTTTGACAGTTCCCTGAGGTTGATTATGAACAGCTGTTACAATTCTTTCGTTTTGATTTGAAACTCCATAAGCCCAATGTTAATTTTTGTAACTTTTCATTTGGGTTTTTTTACATTATTTGATTTTTTCTGTGGATGAGGCCTATCTAGAACTTATTTTTATCCCAGAAATTAGTTATTCCGAACATTTGAAGGAAATCGTTGGAGCCGTTTTTGTGATCAGTGTCGCAAGCAAGCAAGCAATCAAGCAAGCAAGCAAGCAAACCTTACTCATATTAGAGTATAGGATAACTATTCTAATCAACTGCTTAGGCTTACCAGAGTGAGTTCATATTACCATTTGTATGTTCATCAGTTATCACTTGTTTGACCTCAGAAACATTTCAAAATTCAAAAATCAAAACCTCTCAAAAACGGTATATCATAGTCTCATAGAGACTAACCTCAGGTATACCAGTAATACTCTGGGGCAGTATAGAACAAGATCCAATGACCCAAAAAGTCATACCATTTGCCATTCTTTTCTAATGCTGTATAATATAACCTGTATGACATCAAATTGTATTTCAGAAAATTAAAGTCTGGTAGCCAAATCGTGCTCCGAAAATGGGTAAATCTATATATATAAGTTACAATTTTTGGAGGCAAGTCAGGTCATTTGCATACTTTTCATTCTTACATTATTTACTTTATAATAGTTGGCCAATCATCAAAATAGTAATGCCAGACCATTTGGGCATCATCAAAAGGGCGGGAAACCAGTTCCTATTCAGACCATTTGCATACTCCCAATTTTTATAACTCCTACACCTGTTGCTTGATTTTGACTTTGTCATTTTAAAGAATATACTCTATTCAACATTCACAGTTAATATCAAGATTGTTAAATATTTTTTAGTCTGTCTGTTCAAACGTTAATTCTATAAATTATAATTTTTTCAAATTACTCTGCAGAAGATACGCTATTACTGTAGTCGGCACTGAAAAACTTTAACCCGAGACCTTAACCACTTTATATTTAACCCCCCTAACTACAATAAATACTATTTGTTGGAATTTGTAAATGTATAATTTTGTATATAGCCCATTTTGTACATGTATATATTTTTGGATACGTGGCCATTTACACAGTAACTTTTGAGTCAACTCTTCGATTTCAAATAAATTTTGTATGACCGAGTAAGATATAGTATTTACTGGCACGAGTTCAAAAACCAGAGAGATTTTACATCATTGGAAGTTAGTTTTAGTAAATTTCCCCTATAGGGAAGAAGCCGTTACCATAGTCGGCATGGAAAGACCTCCCATGTAGCACACACCGTTGGGCTACCGTTGGACAACGGTGGAACCGTTGGCTAATGGTGGGTTGGTGTTTCCACAACAAGCCAACCGTTGCCCATCTGTTTTTCATGCGGTTGGGCCAACCTAAATTAATATTGTTGGACCAACGTTGGTCAATTGTTGTATAAATACAATAATTTTGAGTTGGAGTCTCCACAACAAGCCAACCGTTGCCCAACCGTTCTTTTCGCGGTTCGGCCAACCAAAATTAACATAGTCGGATTATCGTTTGTCAATGATGGGTTTGAGTTTCCACATCAAGCCAGCCGCTGCCCAACTGTTTTTAGTGCGGTTTGGCCAACTGAAATTGCCATCGTTGGTTCTTTGTTTTCCAAATACTTGTTACGTTCTGTGACTCAAGAATCAAGAAGTTAATAATACCATTAATAATACTACTTGGGATTGTAACATATAATAACATGTTATATTTAATATGTTCGATATAAATACATTTTAATAAAAACATTTAATAAATTTTACCTCTAAAATAAGGAAAGAAGATCCCTATAGATACCACCATAAAACCAATGAATAAGTTTAAATAATTAAATGACATTTACGGAATAATATATACTTAAAATAACTAATGTCTCAATACCATTATTTAATAAATATCTGAAACCATGGATAAGCATGCAACATGAGAGTTGTCCAAGTCATGTAGGTCGTAGTCTATTGGTTAATTATAGATCCCAGTCCATCTTCCAATTCGTATGAATCAGAATGGCTGAGAGGGTTAAGGCGAGAGTTTAGTAAGTTGAAGATTGTAGGTTAAGACCCAAATAGGTCAAAATATTTTTGCAACAAAAATCCGTTTTAAAATCATATATTATTGGTTTATTAGGATATTCAGTTAGAAAAATCTTGATTTTTAACACAGAAACATTTATTTAAAGTTATTTTGTCACCGTTGGGCCATTGTTTGATAATGGTTGGTTGGTTTACGGTTTAAAGAGGTGACATTTCTACCGTTGGCCAACTGTGGGAGTCCACAATTTGCCAACGTTGGCCCAACCGTTTGTGCTACATGGGCTAGGCCTGGGACCATGATAACTTTTCGTTTTGAGGTCCCCAGATTCCAAAATCACCATCCGTCAAAAACTGTATATATATATATATATATATATATATATATGTGTGTCCGTGGGTGCGATAACTCTCGTATAAAAGGTCCGATTTCGATGAAATTTGGTACAAACTTGTAAAGCAGCATTTATGACTTTAAGGTTGAAAACCAGATGGATCGAGCTATCCGAAGGGGTATTTTGGGGGGGTTTTATACCCCAAAAATGAGTTTTGAGTTTTTTACATACAATTTTTGAAAAAGTAAAATTTTATTTTTTTTCCATTGGAATCAGCTTAGAAATACGCACAATTTTATTTTTAATCATTGCTCTACATCAATTGGTTACTGAGATATTGAAAGTACTAAACACAGTACGTTGTCCAATGTTATTCTTATGGAGGATAAGAAAAATTGTATATCTTGCTTATTTATCAACTTATCCTGACAAAACTTGGTATATTGCTTCATTTCATTGTGATCTATTGATATTTGCACAAAAACCCATTTTTTGGCCGATAGTTCCCGTAGCAGCAAACCTGCATACTCAGCCCCATGTTATTTTTATGGAGAATAATTAACGTGTTATCTCCTTTAATTATGAACATAAATTAATAGAACTTGGTACGTGGCTTTACCTAGTTGAGTTGATATTTGTATAAAAGCCCATTTTTAGTGTTCCTTATTTCAGCAAACCTGCATACTCAGCCGCCATGTTATTCTTATGGAGAATAATTAAAATGTCATAAATCGTTTATTTATGAATGTATATTGATGAAACTTGGTATGTGGCTTTATGTGGTATTAAGATAAATTAATATGCATTGGAAATTCGCTGAGTATGCAGGTTTGCTGCTACGGGGGTATTTTAACATATGGTGGGAAACAGATGGAGATAGTGGTGAGGACGACAGGAATTGACTATAACAGCCTTTTTTATAAGTGAATAGCCTGATGCGGGGATTTAATGAAAATCTCAGCTCAGATTCTGTAAAACCACAACTTGTCGCTTTTGCCATAAGAATTACTTACAAAAGTGAATTGAATTCTAAATGAGGATGAGCTTGAAGCCACTGATCAAGTGAAATTGTTTAAGTATGTTTAATTTGAGGTTCCACTCCCACATCGATGCTGTCTGGGAATTTTTCCCTCTTCGTCGGTTGGCTAAATTTTCGAATCAGGATGTTCTGTTGACTTCCTATTATGACCCTCATTTCCTGTACATAGTCGCTATATGGAGATGTGAAGATCTAAGAACCAGACTCGTCTCCCATCTAAAAAATAACTTAAAAAACAGTCTGAATTATTTATGTCCTGACAATTGAGCAGAGAAGTTTTCATGTCATTAATAATCGTAACGTTCCCCTGCATCTATGTTCTAGAAGTGATTGTTTCTTAAAATAAATGTTCCCCCGGACTCTTAGATTAAGTTGTATTTACTATATTGTTTGTAGTATTTATTCTAATAAATAAAATAAATTTTACGATTTTGGATATATTTTAACCAAACAAATTATTATTATTGCTCTATTTATGTTTAGAAGGGGATAAAAAAAAACAATAAAATAAACCTTTCATGACTCCGGTTAAACCGCAACTCAACTAACCCGCTCTCGGATAATCGGGAGTTGACTGTAATTTATTGAGATAAATCACTAATATCCTCCATTAAGGTTAGTTTTTTAGGAAAAAGCACATGGGTTTTTTCCTTCTACTAATATCCTACTTTGTGTTTATATATATATATATATATATTTGTTGATTTTTTATTAAGTATAGAAACAATTGTTAAGATTACGATAGGTTGTATACATTGAATAACAAGTTTTACAACTTTTATACTATTTATACCTGGGCAGTTGTCCATATTAAGTAATAATAGCGACAATAATGATTAATGAAATTTGCATTTAGCTCTCTTTCTGGTCTATTTGCAAACCCATTTCTTCCATAGTTTGTTGGTTCAGAGTTTTTTTTCTCTTAATGTTATAAATGATGAGCCATTGTGTTTGTCTTTGTTATTACATAGGTTTACGCCCGTATGTCAAGGTTTGTTTTTACTGTATCGTCTTTCTGAATTTTCCACTGGGTTTTTTGCCTTGCTCATTTTTTATTCTCCAGTAAATTTACGACTGAATAGGCATTGCTGTGTCCCCAATCACTACCCCCTAGGGTTTTTATTTAGTACCCTCCTATTGAATAAACTGGTTTTGACCAGGCTTATTCCTTTCAAAATCAGCATTAACAATACTTCTGGTATGGGGGTTAAGAGTTTGCCATGCTATGTCGTGGCCAAGAGAGGCGTTTACAAATTTGAAGAACATTTTACATACCATACGGTGCTACTTATAAATAAATAAATTGTTCTACTTATATCTAGTTTAATTACCTATCATGGGAAATACCTAGCTATGAGTTCTAATCTGTGAGGGATAAAAAATGTGGTCTTAAGGACGCCTTCTTTAAGTCTAAAGCAATATGGCTTCCATCAACACTGATGAAGCTGTTGGTGAATCATACATTACAAAATTCCTTTGGCTATTAATTTAGCCCACACTTGATGAGTTTTAATAAATAAATACACTTTACCTTAGTCTTCTTTATTTGTAGTTAGTTGTCTTAAATGACTGTCTATTGTTGGATTACCACATTCGAGGTAAGTCTTAGCTATAATGAGAATATACCTTTTACCTTTTAATACCTAGGCTTAAATAATAACAAGTGATTTGGGGTTCACAATAGAATATTTATTAAATAGAATTACAACAGTGAATGAAAGCAAATGAATTTAAGGGGTATAACAATGATATTTTGACAATATGGGGACTTCAAATTAATTAGGTCAACTAGGCCTAAGCCTTTCAATAACAGTTCATGGCTAACAATAGTGGGTTATTACAATATAAATACTCTTTTTCTTAGGGAGGGGTGTCGTGCCGGCTCGAATGATATATTATTTGTTTTTATAGAGATAACATGAATTTACTAAATAGGTTTGTTTACTAAATGCAACAATGAGTAATGGAGATCCATAGAAAGATAGGCCAAAAGTTTCACTGAATTTAAGGATTGGTTAAAAGATATTTGAAATTAAATTTGGAAAACTAGTTCAATTTTGGATGAGATTCTTCTTAATTACTTTAATTGATACTTTCTGAACATTGGGCTTGTTCACAAATGTTTCTGATATCTCTTTTTACCAAGTCCCTAATAAGAGAATCAAGATGGAGAAGGTTACCACACTGCTACAAAATTCTTCACCCAGAGTGTTATAAATGGGAAAATAAATAAAAAAAGGGGTTTGAATTTAAACTTCACTCTATTGGGCAGGTGAAATCCCTACTATTTAGGCACTAAGTAGGCAAATCTTAGGCCATACTGGGATAAATTATGAAATGAGAACTTGTCTCATGCAAAAATGATGTTAACACATTGGAGGGAAGCCAGGAACAAGGCGGAGGACAGCGTCTGCAGTCTGGAAGTTCATTTTTCCATTGTTGGGTTGCACAGATGGCAGAAATCACATGTTACAACACTTGACACCAAATTTGGCTTTCCAAGGACCAATCTTGAAAAGTAGTACTATGTAAAATATTATTATATTGCAATTTTCTTACAAATATCTTATATCTAAAGTAGGCTATATTGAATTAATTTAGGGTCAATTAATGAATTAGAATTATTAATATATTGTGAAGGATAGTTGATTATCAATTGATATAAACTAAATAAAATGAACATGGGCATAATTAACTATATATTCTACTGTGAAATAAGGGGTGATGATTTTCGGCGGGGTGATGGGAACATTTCAAATTACAGTGACATAAATTATTATTGAACAAAGACAATCGTTGTGATAATAGATAAATAAAATATGGGTTATTCAGCATGACTAGGGTATGGTGGTATTTACATGGGGAGAAATATACACAATTATGGGAAATTATTATTAATGATGAATGGAATGTAATGGAATACTACAATTTATCCCCGCAGAAATCTGTATGCTATGAAATGAAGTACAGATTTTGACAAAGTATGGAATGGAATCATGAATCATTAATATGAATGATACTTAAAGAGAGGTATGGACAACATTAAATAATTGATTTAACTGGATGACAAATTATTACATTATAACACATTAAATCTTAATCTAATTAACAAAAACACAGGGAACAAATACATAACACAGGGAATAAGGGATGGGAATAAAATGTTCATGGCCTGGCATATGGGGAGGGGAATGTGGGGTTTAGTTATTGCACTTTTTATTAACCGGTAAATTTGAAGCATGAATGTTATTTGCTATAGTTGCAGTATTTTATATTATTTATACACACACTGTTTGTTATGGGATAACTTCACTGTTTCTATTAGGGATATCACAGTTTATTGGGTTAAAGGTGCATAGTTTATAACTTTATCACATGGGGAATATTGTTTTATGGGGAACACAAATTATGGGTTTACGCACTCGCGGTTAAGGTCCATGACACTTTTCAAAGGTTATTATGATGATGAACACAAGTCTATTGGTGGAAATGGATGAAATTTATTTACATGCGATCACTGTTTTCGATGGTAGGATTACCGTTGTTTGGTTCGTCAATTATAGCTTCTATTTCTCGGGTCGGCTCTAAATACTTTTTAAGTGTGGATATATGATATGGTCCGTATAAAACATCTTCATCTTCTCTGGTGATGTGGAATGTAGTTCGTGCGTATACTTATTGCATACTCCTGGCTGATCGAAAAAAACATGTTTGTATTTGTTTAATAAACTGCTTAATGTTTTACGTTCTTCTTCTACAATGTACGTATTTGATGCTAGGGAAATATCTATCTCTTCTTTAGTTAACATCTTATTGTCTAATGGATCTATTATTCTGCTGTTGAAGTTATTTACTGTGCTGTTATATTCATTATGTATGAAATTATCGTGATATTCATCAAACGTTTCATCATTAAAATTACTATTATCTGGCCTATGGCTATTATTAATTATTATATGACATATTTGTCCCTCTTGATTGCACATACAAAACTTCAAATTAACATTGTTACTATTTATTTGCATATTTAATTCATTTGTTTTGAAATTCAAATCCATCTTAAGATTAGACAATATATCTACTCCCAATATTATAGGTTTTATTAGATTCGGCACAATAAGATATTCTATTAACATTGTGTGTTCCGCAATTGTGGTAGGAACGTAAATAATTTTTGAAACACGTTTCGACCTTTCATTCGTAGCAGTTTTAATTACTGTATTAGTGACTGGAAATTCTTCAAAGGGTGAGATTTTGGATTTATTTTCATTAAACCATGATTCTGAAATACAGGTTATTGAAGAACCACTATCAACCAATGCATTTGTGCTAATATTATTAAGTTTAATGTTTATTTCGGGGCAATTTATTTTAGTAAGATTTGAAGTGGTATTATTTTCCGAGTCATTTTCTAGCAAGAAGTTTTTATCGCACATTATGCTTTGTGAGTGAAGATGGTTTATTTCATGATCTGTTTTATTACCGAGATTATTATTAATAGGCGCTGTAATTTCAGAGTAAACTATTGGTAATTGACCCTCTCGGTTGCCGATCACAGCGCCAAACCGTTTTCCTGTATATTTAGTGCAGGAACAGTTCGCGACTCGTAGGTGTGAGGACCGTTTGATGGAGCACTCGGCGCATTTGGGTTCTGGCGAATCATTGCGCAGAGTTGGGACTGTTCAGTCGTAGGATGATTTTTATCGTTTCTGTAGTTGTTTTCGGGGTTTCTTGAGGGGTATTTGTCTTTTTGATAGGGTTTATTGTCGTGGTATCTACCATATGGTTGGTGGTTGTAATTGGGATGGTAGTTTTGTTGATTTTGGTAGTTTCTGTGTTGGTAATTTTTGTTCTGATAATTATTATTAGGTGGACTGTTGTAGGATTGCATTTTTGGTTGGTATGCTCTCTGATTTCCGTATCGATCATTCTGGTGGTGGTGTGTGTTTGGTTGATTAGGGCTGGTGGGTCGATTGTTCTGTTGACTGTTATTGGAGTGGTTGTTGCGTGTTCTCTTGGGTCCTTCCTTTATATCTTCTCGTTGGAGTAGTCTTTCTATTGCACGTACTGTGGTTATATTCTGCACGCTTATACAGTCTTGTATGATTGAGTCAAATCAATATGAAAACAATATGAATCCGAATGAAAACAAACAAACATAATAGCGTAATTAAATTAAATGATTTTGGTCGGGTATGCTAATCCAAATCTAGAAAACTAAATGAAAGTTCCACTATAAAAAATACACCAGCTGTACATGATTGATAGATTGAAGTCAAGACGGCCGTAGATATCAGATTAAAAGAGAAAGGAAAGGGATTACTAGAGTGTGACAAGTGAAAAATGGTTTTGGACGTCGTTGATGTTTTGTAGCGCTCTGAATAAGGTATTTAATTAATTGCTAAAATCAAGTGATTGATTATAAAACGTGATTCTCATAAAAAAATTACTATTTTTGTAGACTAACGTACCCCTAATGTTGTTTTTTAATAAAATATATGTTCACAATTTTAAAATCCTCTTCAATTTATATCTTCCTATTTTTTGTAAAACCCATTTTATTATATAATATAACAAAGTATAATAGTAAATTAACAATTTTTACAGTGTTGTTGAAGCGTGGACGTTGACTCAAGTACCAATAAAATGGCTTCCAATGTTAGAACGTTTAGGAAACAAATCAATTTGGTTTTAATATAATGTTATTAATACTGAACGAACTTTTCCAAATGACAAACTCGACCGAGATTTTGCACTTCTATGTTTGTATGCAAACATCTTTGGAGGCGTTATTTTGGTCCCAGACAAGCTCCTTGAGTTGATTCTCTTACCATTCTGTTCATTGAAGTCTTGTATGATGAAATTCTTCACTTCGTTCCGATTTTCCAACTATTAATCTATTCCAAGTAATAGGTTATCGTACTTTATTCGTCGTCAATCCTAAATCACTAGAAGATGACTAGTTTCGGGGCTGCTATCCCAATTTCATATCGACACATCGAAATGTAGTTGTAAAAAACGTAGTTGTTGTCCAAGTTTAAAAAGTTACGCATGTCAGAAACACAAATACAAAACAAACAAACATTTATATGGTTAGCGTGGTCGGCCATGGACAAATCCAGACTGAGGGGATACCTAATACGTGTGGAGTTATGCGATTAGCCGATGCCTGCTTGGCGATATTGACCTTGAAGGAGGGGCAGGCATTCTCCGACATCAACTACGTGTTTTACAACTAGATTTTGACAAAACTAGATTTTGACGTGTAGATATGAAAATGGGACAGCAGTCCCGAAACTAGTCATCCACTAGGACGGATAAGGTACATTAACCTATTAATTACTTCAAGTAGATTTTCAATCGAGGAGGCAAATTATGAATGAAATATTAATTCATGTCTTAGGTAATTAAAATATTTAAGTTTTGGTCAGAAGTGGTTTATTTCATTTATTAACAGATACAACTGTAGTATTAATGAGGTTCATAGGCGCGGTCTGACCTCTTGGCTGTTGGCTCTGCGCCCGAGAACTATATTAACAGATATAAAAATGAAAACATTACAATGAAAATTTAATTTAACAATTTACCAATAGCATGTAAGTTTCGATACAAGTAGAAGAAAGGTAAAACTTAGTACATAGAATATAATTGTCTCCATTGGGTAAGTGATGTATAAAATTACTTCGATCTAATTTTAAAAATATTTATTTAATTGTCTCTTTAAAAATACAACTTTTTTAATTTGCGTTTTAACTTATGCAAACTCGATCTCAAATACTTGTCTATCAATTGCATATATTTTTATAATGTATTTAATTGATGTAAATTGTTGAACAATTAAATATACTTTACTTGTTATAAAAAAGTAAAATTCTTATTTTATCTTACCAAGCAAATGGCGATGATGGATTATAGTATAATATTTGGTTTTCAAGTAACAAACATCCGAGATGTTATTACACCTATAAAATGTTGTATTACATATTGTATTACATAATCCAAGCAAAATACTGAAAATAAAAACGTCAAGAACCTGTCATTTTTTCTGCAACAACCATTAAATCTTTCGAGGAAAAAAGTTAAGTATTGTAAGTAAAATTTAGGAAACCTTTTTAAACTAAACAGTTAGAGAGGGATTCTAAACAAATTAAAATCATCAAAGCTAGAATCCTAATCAATGCTCTCGGTGCTAAGTATTACTCCTTTCTATCCAGTATAACTGCACCTGATCTCCCATCCACAAAATATTATGACCCCTTAATAAAACGACTAGAAGGACGACTCTTCCTTCTCACAAATGTCCACACTGAACGACACATTTGAGTCGATTCCGCCGATAATCATTTTCTTATCGGGAGAACAACAACGGATGAAACAATCGCACAGCATATTAAAGCCTTAAAACAGCCCTCGTTGACTTCAAAATGGAAACTGTCAAGAACATCACTGTGGAAAACCTGTAAAAGGTTAATTGGTTTTTCTTTTTCTATCCAATGCCGGTCCTTTTAGATATCAATATTTCGTGTACAGCCCCTACATTAATATTTTAAATACATACACTTGAAGATCTACTCTCTAGACATGGACTACCATATACAACTGTTTCTGGCAACACATCTATATGTGAGTCAGAAGAATTCAATGAATTATCCAGACTAATGGAACCAGCCAAAGTGTTTGCACACCAAACCATCCAGGTAATAATGGTCTTGCTGAGCGATCAGCACCGAACTTTGAATAACAAATAAAAGCAATTACAGAGGATAAAGGAAGGCTTAAAGAAACAAAGTTTTCTTATTTAAATATCGAACAAACTTCCTATGTAATCGACAAATACCTGCATAGATATTTATGAATAGAACTCTACGAACAAAACTACACGTCTTTCGCCTAATAGAAAGAGCCAAAATAAATGCAGAATTATCATCTGCACTAAGTAAGATTCTTGAAAGATGGGGATAGAGTAAAGCCAATAATTGTGAGGACCATTCCATAGAAAATTTGATCAATTTATTAAACGTTTTGTCAAACTTCACTGCATCATTCAGCTAGGCTAGACAATCAAAAACAAATCAATAGACATATTAATCAGCTCAGAAAAGCAGAGGCGGAAGCTTCTAAAGTGCCTCAGATTCCATGTAGACATCTAAGACGATTACATAAATACAAATACGTTCAGCAAGACCCAAGGGATTCATCATTATTATCAAGTTATCTCACTGGCTTTCCAGAAAGTCCTTCATCCCCGACTTCTCTGCCTCTCCAAAAACAACTGTTCTATTTCAAACTCCACTGACTTCTAGGGTAGGAAACATTGTGGAGATATATGATGGAGAAACGTAACCTCACAATACTATCCCATCTTCAAGAACATCGTCTGGTTCTGATCAACATAATATGGAACGGCTGCCTGAACTCATACAGCTAACAATATTTACGTATAATGGTTCATATTTATCTCTGCGACTTTCTACGAGAGTAAACTAACCACATATTAAAAGAAGTTGCTGCAAGTGAATAAAGTCTGAACTGTCAAACCAAGTGGAGAACTATTATATCTAAATTATTTGCTTATAGTTTTTAACATATTTATATATGTTAATCATCTGTTTAAAAATACAACTTTGTTTTTATCTTAATTTTAATTTATGCAAAATCTTGTTAAAAGTTTTGCCTATCAATTTCATATATTTCTAAACATTTCTTTAAAAGACGTGAATTGTTGGAAAGATTAAATATACTTTATTTTTTCAAGAAGCATAGCTAATATTTGATGTACAAAACAGTAAATATTCTTCTAACCAACATGCCTCAATCACACACACTATACTCACATCAGCGAGAGCCAGGAGGGAGGCCGCGGCCACGAGGAAGACAAAGGTGAAAGACATCTGTAACCGAACCATGTTTTAGTTTTGATAACAATTACTACAACTACCACAGTCTACGCAAATTTTGTCTATCCTTTCATTTTAGCGAATTTCCCCTATTGAAGTCCCCAGACCCCAAAAACACCATTCGTTTGAAACTGTACATATATATATATATATATATATATATATATATATATATATATATATATATGTGTGTGTGTGTGTGTCCATGAGCACGATAACTCTCATAAAAATTATCCGATTTTGATGTAATTTGGTATAAACGTGTAAAGCAACATTTGTGACTTTAAGTTCGAAAACCAGCCAGATCGCTCTATCCGAAGGGGTATTTTGGGAGGGTTTTGTACCCCAAAAATGGGTTTTTCGAATTTGTTACATATAATTTTGGAAATAGTCAAATTTTAGTTTTTCCCATTGGATTCAGCTTAAAAAACACACAATTTAGTATTTTGATCATTTCTCTATGGCAATTGGTTACCGAGATATTGAAAATGCTAAACACAGTACGTTGTCTAATGTTATTCTTATGGAGGAAAATAAAAATTTTATATATTGCTTATTTTTGAACGTATACTGACGAAACTTGTTATACGGCTTCATCTGGTTGTGGACCATTGATATATGCTCAAAAAACAATATTTTACCAAAGGCTCCCGTAGCAGCAAACCTGCGTACTCAGCCCCATGTTATTCTTATGGAGAATAAGTAACGTGTTATCTCCCTTCATTATGAATATAAATTAATGAAATTCGGTATGTGGCTTTACCTACATGAGTTATATAGATATTTGTATAAACCCCATTTTTTGTGTTGCTTACTTCAGCAAACCTGCATACTCAGCCGCCATGTTATTCTTCTGGAGAATAATTAAAATGTCATAAATCGTTTATTTATGAATGTGTGTTGATGAAACTTGGTATGTGGCTTTATGTGGTATTAAGATACATATATATGCATTGGAAATTCGCTGAGTACGCAGGTTTGCTGCTACGGGGGTATTTTGTATATAATGGATCCAGCATTTTGCTTTGGAGTATCATGTATTGATGTTTTTAAGAGAATGTCAACCTTTGTTTTCAGAAATGTCCACCCAAATCCCTTTATGGAAGCACTACAGAATCCTTTGCTACACACAGTGGTTTTAAGAGAGGAAATATACCTTCACCCCCTCCAGGGTTAAAAGGCAACATATTTCAAATATCCTTTGTTGGTCAATGCTAACTTGACTTGCATATCCAGTTGTAATTAAATTTATAACTAACTAAGAGAGGAGTGGTAATTTGTGTTTTCCCCATAAGAATAACATTTTAACAACGTACTGTGTTTACCGTAAAATAAAAATTTATATTTTCTCCATAACCAGTAGTCGTTTTTTAGCATTTTTTTAGCAATGTCATGATATGTATTGTTTATGTATATAATCCACGATATATCCAGGCGTTTTTATTATTTTTTTAAATTTTAATTGTAATTATCCCCCCAAAACCGCTGAAAATCATGACAAATCAAAATTTCTCAAAAGTGGCTTTAACGATTTTTAATTAAACTTAAGTATTTGTAGAGCTTTAGGTTTCCAACAAAATTACACCACCCAAATTTCTGAAAAAAATCGGGTTTAGACATTACAGAACTTAAACCATTAAAAGTTCAGTTTTTTATTTTTATAACAAACCAATAAATCTTAAAACAGATTACTTATCACCATTAAAAGGAGCTTACAAAACTAAATAATTTAGTACTTTGAATTATTATTCTACGATTACTGGTTGCGAAAAAATTGGAATTTTCATTTAGCGATAAACGCAGTACGTTGTTCAATGTTATTCTTATGAGGAATATACAAATTACCATTCCTCTTTTATTTACTGATCAATTTAGTTAAAACTGATATCCAAGTCAAGTTAGCATTGACAAACAGAGGATATTTTAAATATGTTCTCCCTTAACCCTGGGGGGAGGAGAGGGCATTTCCCCTCTTAAAACCAGTGTATGTAGTAAAGGATTCTGTAGTGCCTCCAGTAATTGGATTTGGGAGGACATTTCGGAAAACAATTTTTAAGAAACTTGTTTGTACATATTCTACCGTACTTTATATTCTATATATAGTAAATAAATAAAAATTTATACATTAAAATGGGCAAAAGGGAGAAATAATGTGTCAGTTTCCAGATACCGTTTATTTTAATGGCATTAAGTAAACTGTATTTAACATTTATACATTTTATAAAAAAGAAAAACTTAACTTTTTAGCTTTTAAAGTCCTATAATTTTCTCAGAAATGAGGTAGGGGGCATTTTGTTGGAAACCCAAAGCTCTATAAACCACTAAATTTTAATACAAAAAGTTAGAGCCGTTTTCAAGTCATTTGGATTTTTCACGTTTTTTAGCGGTTCTTGGGGGCTAATTAACCTTGCAGACAGACAGTCACACATACATCACTCCGAAAACCGATTATTTAGAATTCAAAACCATTAAACTGAATATTTCCACTAATAACTCCAATTCGAAAATGTTGACGAAAACAATACTTTCTCCATATCCTATGTATAGGGGGAGAAATTAAAAATGCCAATGACGAATAAATCCACCTAAAAGAATAACTATATCACAAGCTAAAGCTGTAAACTTAGTTGATATTATTTGAAAGCACACAATGTTAAGAAATCACTGTATCCTACCAAGTGGAAAGAATCATGGGCAATAAGGTGTTAGTGATATGTGTTTTTATTTTTCAGATTTAATCTAAATACTTATGACAACGGAAACTAATCAGCATGTAAGGATGATAATTTAAGTTGATTCACAACCGATAATGGAAATGAGGAAATTAATTGTAAATCTAATAATGTGGATTCAGATTCAGATTTTAAACATGCACAACGTACACAACATTCAACATTGGTCACTTAAAATATCCAATCAGAATGTTAAAAATGTATTTTCATGTAGTAATATAGTTAAATCATATTGCAAAATATAGCAAAATATCTCCAAATAATAGTTGCATTAAAAGACTAAACCAGAAATTATGTATCTTAATATTAATAATTGCAACAAGTGTTAATCTTTTACGAAATTGTTCATTAGGGGAGGTTGTTTTAATATTGGATAAAAACTATTAAAAGTAAAACGTCCTGCAGTTTAAGATACCTTGGTAAGAGTTTGAATGTCGTATTTCGGAAATTACTATAAATAAAATTTAATTTATATTAGTATGTATGCATAAATCCCCCGTACAATATTTAACTGAATCTTTTTTAGATAAACTTGATTTTATTTTTTGTCTCCTACCCGAGCTATCTCAGAATCAGATACTGTCACGGTAATTAAATTATATAAACTACATGTAAAACATTTCTGACATTATAATATGTATACCAGACTATGACAGACAATTGTTTGAAATTCCATTTTCCAGGTTTCATTTTGAAGTCAACGAGGGCTGTTCCCTCGATAAGAAAAAGGGAAAAAACATTGACATGCTGGTTTCATACTATTGAAAACCATACATGGTTCTATAAACTCATGATTTAAAACAACTAACTAAGCAGTTAAGAAGTTAAATCAAAATATAAATAAAATAGGCCTGTATATCTGGTTACATATATGTTAGCACCTAAAGCACGATTTAAGTTATGACAAATTTTACATTGGAAAATCAATTAGTAAGAAAAATGTATAGTATTTGATTAGGCATTTGTTTGGCAGTGTAAAAGTTTAAGAAAATGTGTTCATCTAAACTTTGTATTTTGGTTCTTGGCTTAAAAGTAAGAAGAGCGCCAAGTGCCAGCTATCATCATCATCATCATCATCATCATCATCATCATCATCATCATCATCATCATCATCATCATCATCATCATCAATGTTGCGGATTAGGAAACCCCAGCATAGCTGCTAGTCACATCTTCCACAAGCGGGAAAATTGCGCAGGTTACCGGAAAGATAGGAAATAGCAGGAAAGGAAAGGGTGGGAAGGGACGGCAGCCAAATCGACCCTTCAGAGTGCCTCGGAAAACCATAAAAATTTGATTCATCACATAAAAAGACAGTTATAAATGCAAGTTTAATTACTCTCATTTTATGAAAGAGTGCTATCACGGTTGTTAAACACAATGCAAATTATAATTAATTGCACGGTGTTGAAACTCTACAATCGATTTATTACCGGAATTATTAGAGCGTTCAATGGTTTAAAAAAATTATACGTATATAAGGTATATTGAATTGTTTATTATTAAATTACCCTTACTATAGATGTCATTAAAACATGTTGATAAGATAAAACTATCTTTCCAATAAAATTGCAATATTAATTTTTATATTTCTTTAAAATATCGTTTAATTTAAAATATAGTTACCTTAAGTCAGCCAGTCCAAAATATTAGAATAGTTTTAAAATCACATATAGTATTTTTATTTTTAAAGTTTTCACACCTTATATTTTAAAAAAATCTTTTACTTCTTCATCCTATGGAGTCGCAATTATTGTTTTAGAGTGGAATTATTATCATCGAAGAGAAAATCATTCCAAATCCAAATCATCCCACAAACCGTCATCCAATAAAAAAATAAAAGTAATCGACATTTTGGGAATTTACTCAACGGTTGTTATTTATTATTTAAAATTAAATTTATTTACTCATTAAATTCATTAGGTATTTTGAATATTTTTAGTTAGCTATGGATAAATTATTTAAAATAACCAGTTAAGGAGCGACGATGTTTGGGGGGGAGAGAAGCAGGTAAACGAAACATTTCTTGACCGGAGCCTCCGCTTCATTTTATTTTAACAATGTTCATATAAATATGTCATTACGCATTTGGACCGTAATTTATTTGTATGGTTTCAACCAGTGGCGTAGGATTCCCATGTTGTTTTTAAGAAAAACTTTTTATTTGATGTATAAGATGGTTTATTTAAAACCAAAACTAACCAAACTCATCATTTTAGGTAGGCTTTACGCTTACCTTGCCAGAATGTAAATCAACCAAGATAGTTCATTTTTTTTACTAGAAAATGAAGCCCATCCAAATACTTAATGAATTATTATACCTTTGGGATTGAAAAGGAATTAGAAAGTAGTTACCTTTTTCACAATAATAAAATATGGTTTTTAATGTTATACATAACACTCCACGCAACATTGAAAGCCCTAATGCCTATTATTGATATGGTACCAAGAATAATGAAAAAGATAAGCTGTTAACAGCACAAAACACAAGAGACGAATTCCCACCATAGTATGTGTCTAAGGCAGTCTGGGCAGGCCGTCCTAAAAAAAATCAGATTCTCAAACAATGAGAAAACTTAAAAGTTGTCATAAGCACAGACATACTTATATTATTTTACAATAAGAAGAAGACACTTTAATAATAATTTTGATAAATTAAACTAGTGTCTGTCCTGTTCTTCGCACGGGAATGTCACAGGCATAGGGTCATACATTTAGTTTGAACAATGTTTTAAAATTATTATCAGCTGACTACCTGAATAAAATATCTCCATAAGGGTAATATTGGAGCTTTAAAATAGTATAGGGCAGAGCCCTGACTAATGCCAAATATGTATACAAAATTAAAATATAAGAGGCCGAATATCAACGAAGAAATATACAGATATTCTTTCACTGTTATAGATGTTGGTTTTAGTTCAGTCTTATAAATTAATACTGTATGCTGTTTTTACTTAAGAGAACTCATATTGTTCCAAACCGATGTTGACGATTGAGCTATAAACATATTCGTCCTGATTCATAGTTTATCAAAAAGGTTTTTATTTTTCGGTATTTCCATTCAAAAGGGCGGGCAGTTCTTAGAGATCTTTTTGAGATTTATATGGGGAATAATGTTTTTCAATTAAGCTTCAACACATTTAGGTCAGGTTATGAGCGTTAATTGTGTGGAATTAATTAATAAGATATTTAATAATTGAGATAAACAACAAATTTAATTGCCAATTAGTTTTCGGAAATTTTTAGTTTGAAGTTAAATGTTTATATTACAGTTCACAAACTATCACGCAACGAAAAAAAGAGCTGAGTGTTGCTCACTCACCAAATCTGCCTAATCCACTTACTTGACATCTTTAGATATGGCAACTCAGGGAAGGTTGCACGGCAGTGCCGGCGATTTCTCAGGGGATGTTCAGAGCCGGGAGACAATTGTTGGTGCAGAAGCAGATCGTGACGTTTTGCACCTCACTTTCTAGTTCAAAGTTAACAGATTTTAAGGATAGGTAAATGAGGTACTCGCGCTTGCTTGGAATCGTGAGACACAAACACTGATTCTACCACTATACGGTCACAAAACAGTAAAGAAAAAGCAGTTGGATTTACAATTTACAAATTCAATAAGAGAATCAACCCAACTATGTGGGAATAAGAACTAAGAAAATAAATTAATGAGGATGATTAGGAGAATTCACTGAACAAGGACGCAATGTTGATGTCCAAGAGTGACAAGAGATGGACGTCGAAGGGTATCGCAGGTGACGCCCACTCTACTACCGTCGCAATCTGATCGCCAATGGAGATTGATGAAATTTTACCACCCAAGAAGGAACCAAAAGTGAATGCATTTCACTATCTGCCACGGTAACATTCTGAGTTAAAAACCAATTACACCGAAACTTACTGTAATTTCTCAATTATTATGTGTCTAAAATATTTAAAAAGTAAATTTTGGTTATCTATATCTATAAATATGAAAACCCGATTTACATCCTCTACACCTACAACCACTACACCTGCAACCTCTACACCTACAACTTCTATACCTACAACCTATACACTTACAACCTCTACACTTACAACGTCTACACCTACAACGTCTACACCTACAACCTCTACACCAACAACCTCTACACCTACAACCTCTACACCTACAACCTCTACACCTACAACCTCTACACCTACAACCTCTACACCTACAACCTCTACACCAACAACCTCTACACCTACAACCTCTACACCTACAACCTCTACACCTACAACCTCTACACCTACAACCTCTACACCTACAACCTCTACACCTACAACCTCTACACCTACAACCTCTACACCAACAACCTCTACACCTACAACCTCTACACCTACAACCTCTACACCAACAACCTCTACACCTACAACCTCTACTCCTACAACCACTACACCTACAACCTCTACTCCTACAACCTCTACACCTACAACCTCTACACCTACAACCTCTACACCTACAACCTCTACACCTACAACCTCTACACCTACAACCTCTACACCTACAACCTCTACACCTACAACCTCTACACCAACAACCTCTACACCTACAACCTCTACTCCTACAACCACTACACAAACAACCTCTACACCTACAACCTCTACACCTACAATCTCTACACCAACAACCTCAACACCAACAACCTCTACACCTACAACCTCTACACCTACAACCTCTACACCAACAACCTCTACACCTACAACCTCTACACCAACAACCTCTACACCTACAACCTCTAAACCTACAACCTCTACACCTACAACCTCTACACCTACAACCTCTACACCTACAACCTCTACTCCTACAACCACTACACCAACAACCTCTACACCTACAACCTCTACAGCTACAACCTCTACACCAACAACCTCTACACCAACAACCTCTACACCTACAACCTCTACACCTACAACCTCTACACCAACAACCTCTACACCAACAACCTCTACACCAACAACCTCTACACCAACTACCTCTACACCTACAACCTCTACACCTACAACCTCTACACCAACAATCTCTACTCCTACAACCACTACACCTACAACCTCTACACCTACAACCTCTACAGCTACAACCTCTACACCAACAACCTCTACACCAACAACCTCTACACCTACAACCTCTACACCTACAACCTCTACACCAACAACCTCTACACCAACAACCTCTACACCAACAACCTCTACACCAACTACCTCTACACCTACAACCTCTACACCTACAACCTCTACACCTACAACCTCTACACCTACAACCTCTACACCAACAACCTCTACACCAACAACCTCTACACCAACAACCTCTACACCAACTACCTCTACACCTACAACCTCTACACCTACAACCTCTACACCAACAATCTCTACTCCTACAACCACTACACCTACAACCTCTACACCTACAACCTCTACTCCTACAACCTCTACACCTACAACCACTACACCTGCAACCTCTTCACCAACAACCTCTACACCTACAACCTTTACACCTACAACCTCTACACCTACAACCTCTACACCAACAACCTCTACACCTACAACCTCTACTCCTACAACCACTACACCTACAACCATGACATTTGACACTGGGCTTAAACAATCCCATCCTGTTTAATGGGCATACATCTTGGTTTGAGCTTATGACAATTCAAATAGATGATCATGATTCGTAGTCGTTCCACTGTTAAAAACAATTTGCAGCACTTACAATTGTTTTATTCCCGGGTGAAACTGGGTACGATAGCAGCAAGTAGAGGTCTGTTCATAGTGCTTGGCTTGTAGGAAGGGTAGTGCGAAAAAGATAGACTACCACCCACAGCTATTCCCCTTGAATGTTGGCGTAGAACCTAAATAATGATTTAACCTATACTCTATAAATATTCTACTGGAAATAAATACAAAATACTTTAACAAAAAAATAATGACTGTTATTTAAATAATGGGTGTTATGGAAATCAGTGGAAATAAAATACCTAGTGGTATTGTGGTTATATGCACCCTGAGTGGTTACATGAATCATTTACGATAACATTTGGCAAATAAATATACCAATACATTATTAAATGTAAGGTTCAGTCATTTTAGTATTTCATATTTATTTCACTCGGAGGAATTTATTGATTGTCAGTGAAAGTTTAAATATTGAATAGGTTTTACTGAACCCAACTTTTAATTGGAGAGCCACATTGTTTCCCTCTCTCTCTCACACATTGTTTCCCTCATTCTAACATTGACGTATGTTAAAATCTATTGGACATTTCTATCAAGGGACGTGGTTGCTAAAATAATGAATAATCGTTGCTAAAATTTTAAATTAAATAATTATAGAAAAGAAATCCAATGACCTCAACTATGTTGAACATCTGTAGGCGAAAGCTTATACGTTAAAATAATAATTAAAACGCTTAAAATTTAATTATATATATATATATAAAACTAGCCGCGGTTATGTTCAAAAACATTATGATAAAATATGAGTAGTTACAGAAAATCTGTGTTTATATGTTGTAATTGTTAGTGCCAATCTATTACTTACTTAACTAGGATAAAATTTAAAAGGGGAATAATATCCAAATATCATAATAGGCTACATAGCTTAGTTAAAAAATGTACATTTGTTTGCTTATTCGTTTTAAAGGTACTTAGACTAATAAATACTGAACCTTAATCTTTAGGTATTAATTTTTGTTTTTAAGTTAAGTAGAGAGAAACTACCGGTTTAACCCCGTAATCGGCGCTTTTTTCCCATGTTATTCTTATGGGGAGCCGTTTTTGCACCGACGCCAGCTCCCGCCTTACACAAGTTTCTTGTACTAGTACCCTTGCCTTAAATACATTTTCCCCATCCTCTATATTTAAAAATTAACTTTGGATTTGTCTGCAATTTATCTAATGCATTAATAAATCCCAAATTAACTATTACAGTCGAATTAAAACTGCCAACTTACTGATTAATTAAAACACACACACAACGATCCACACCGCTGCCCACCGACGCCAAGGTCCTGGTCACGCATGCCTACACACGCAACGATCCACACCGCTGCCCACTGACACACTGACCACGGCAAGGTCGGTCAGTGTGTCAGTGGGCCACCAGCCTTGGCCAGAATTAGCTATGAGGTAATTTCCTGGTTAAATTGAAAATCCAACCTCTCGACGTGTATATAAGAAGCTACCGACAGCACACAGCTCTATTGTTCTACAAGACCTCTCAACAGCGACACGACCTCGTGGTGACGAGCAGCACCGGATGACGTCACCACGCCGAGCACTGGACCTTGGCGTCACGGCTCACCTCACCAACACCACCAGGCCCGACGTCTTCGCATCTAGGACTCCGACTATGTTAGCTGATAATGAGGGCGTGTTAGCGACGGTAGTTAGTTGTAGCTAAAGTGTAGATGGTGTCTTCAGCGGAGGACAATCACAACTGACTGTTAATCCATCATTTTTTTATAATCGCTCCGAAAATTGTGAAATAAGTTTCCTAATATTTGTAAATCACATTTCGAATGTGACAACTGCATTTCCAAATTAAATTTTAAAACAGATTTACATATTTAAATATCCATTTGTAAATCACATTTCGAATGTGACAACTGCATTTCCAAATTAAATTTTAAAATAGATTTTCATATTTAAATTCTCATTTGTAAATCATACTTCCAATTCACCATTTACTAATTTAATTCTCCATTTCAAAACTGTAATCGTAAAACACAACTATTGAATTGGGAGATACAAAATTACTAGTGATCTAACAGTCACTCCCAATCACCAAATGATCCTCTTAGGATGCTTTAAGGATATTAGGGCGCAACAATTATCTTACACTTCAAAGTTAAATGTGTTTTGAAAATTATTTGTACTTTGATCAAACTAAATATTAAAGTAAAATATGTTTTGAATTTTAGACTTTAAATATTAAATTATCTGTTCTAATTGAATATGTAGATTGATAGTTTCAAAATGGCAGTTTTATTTATAAAATTATATTGTACAATGTGAAGACGTATCCAGTCCAAACAAACAGTTCAGCTGCACTGACGTTGGTTTCACACATCTATAACTTCGTGTTTTAAATTAAACTTGTTAAAGTAAATATAATTTAAAACCAATGTTAAATGATTTTGTCTAATTTAAAATTAAAATGGTAATTTTTTGAACTCTCATATTCGTAAATTAAACTTGTTAAAGTATATAATTTAAAACCATTGTTAAATGATTTTGTCTAATTTAACATTAAAAATGGCAATTTTTGAACTCTCATATTCGTAAATTAAACTTGTTAAAGTAAAATATAATTTAAAACCGCTGTTAAATAATTTTTGTCTAATTTAACATTAAAAAATGGTCATTTTTGTTTATAAAAAACAGAGTAATGTCATCTCAAAATTTATTTACATCGAACATGTTGTCCTGTGCAATCTGCTCCGTGCCCTGCTCCAAAATAAGTAATTTAATCAGACACTATCGTAACATCCACAAAGTTATTCCTAAAATTTGTAAAATATGTCATCAAATATTTGACAATAGCAATTTTAAAATGCATATGCTAGAGAACCACAATACTTGTAATGTGTGTAAGAGAGTCATCACCCGGAACAAACCCCGCCACCACCTACGATGTGACAAGCGACCCTATAATGTGTTTAAGTTTCAAGGTGAGTCCGTGGATATATTAAACACCCTTCAATCATGTCCTTTACCAATAAAATGGATTCTTATTAGGAGAGTGAAATTTATCAAACACACAGTTAGTAAGAATGGTGAATTATTAATTGATAAGGAAACTATTGCTAACTTTCGAAGTTTAACTAATTTATCAATTGAGAAAGCACAATTAAAGACACAAATTGAAAATTCACTTTTAAAAATCGACACATCTTTACACAAATTTCAATCAGAAGGCAGTGGATGGATATATGACCATACTAAATACTGGCAGCTGCATGTTTACAAGTATAAACCCCTAACTCCCAAGTCATACATCCCCACACCAGAAAATATAAAATCAAAACACGCTGTTTTAAATATTAAAAATAGTGATAATAAATGTTTTTTGTGGAGTATTTTAGCAAGCTTAAAACCAAGGAATTGTAAACATGCAAATCAAGTATTTTACTACGAACCCCACATAGGTCAGTTAAATATGTCAAATATAAAATATCCCGTAAAAATATCCGACATTGATAAATTTGAAAAACAAAATAATATAAGTGTTAATGTATATGGAATTGAAGGACAATTAATATATCCATTGAGAATAACTAAACTAAATAGTAATACGCACGCAAACCTGCTGCTTTTACAACAAAGCCGCAAATCACATTACTCTTTAATTCGTGATTTTGATAAGTTAATGTTTAATTCTACAAAAGATGACCATAAGAAATATTTTTGCAAGTTCTGTGTGCAACATTTTTACACTAAAGATATATTGGAACGTCACATAACATATTGTAAAACCTTTGTTGCCCAAAGAGTACAAATGTCTAAAAAAGATACATTACAATTTACGAATTACAAATATCAACTTAAAGCTCCCTTTGTGATTTATGCAGATTTCGAATGCTTTATAAACTCTAACAAACACACTGCTTCTGGATTTGCTTATGTTGTAGTGAGAGATTCTAAAATTATTTACGAAGAGTTGTACAGTGGTGAAAATGTAATGGATGTGTTTTTCGAAAAATTATTTAAAACTTATGACTTTATTAAAAGTCAGATGGGAGTATATGTTCCCCTTGTAATGACTCCAGAGCAAGAGACGTTATTTCAAAACTCTACACGCTGCCACATATGCCGCCAGCCGTTACTGTGTGATAAAGTGCGCGACCATTGTCACTTAACAGGTGAGTTCAGAGGGCCCTCCCATAACTCTTGTAATTTAAACTATAAAGTAACCAAGAAAATTCCAGTATTCTTCCACAATCTTAAAAACTATGATGGACATTTAATAATGCAAAACTTAGGAAAATTTAATCGCAAATTGAATTGCATAGCCAAAGATATGGAAACGTATATTTCATTCTCTGTTGATGATTTAGTATTTTTGGATTCCTACAACTTTCTGTCCCTTCCCTTAAGCAAATTAGCTTCCAATTTAAATACATTTAGATTTATAGACAATCCACTACTACAACGTAAGGGCGAATTTCCGTACGAATACATGACAGGACCAGAAAAGTTTTTAGAGCCTCTCCCACCCATAGAGGCATTTTACAGTAGTCTAATTAAAGAATGTATATCTCCTGCACAATATGAACATGCTAAAAACGTATGGAATCATTTTAATATAAAGAATTTTAAAGAATATCACGATTTATACCTTAAAACAGATGTTTTGTTATTGGCTGATGTGTTTGAGACATTTAGGGACTTATGTTTAAAGGATTATAAACTCGACCCTGTTCATATGTACTCATTGCCTGGACTAACATGGGAGGCATGTCTTAGAATGACCGGCATAAAATTACAATTATTTCGTGACATTGACATGCATTTGTTTATAGAACATGCCATTAGAGGCGGTGTAAGTATGATTTCCACGCGCTATGCTAAAGCCAATAATAAGTACATGGGCGAATATTATGACCCAAATCAAGAAAGCACATATCTTGTATACTTAGACTGTAACTCGCTATACTCTACAGCAATGTGCGAGTCGTTGCCCATCGATGGCTTTAGATGGACAAATGAGAAAGATTATAAATACAATCAAAATGAAAACTTTGGATTTATTTTGGAAGTTGATTTAAAATACGATAAAAGTTTACACGATTTGCATAATGACTACCCGCTCGCACCAGAAAAAATGAATGGAAAATTAATACCAAATTTAAATGACAAAAATAAATATATTTTGCATTATAAAGCACTAAAAAAATACGAAGAACTGGGTTTGGTAGTTACAAAATACCACAGAATTTTAAAATTTAGACAGTCGAAATGGCTTGCACCCTATATTAATTTTAATATTGAAAAGCGACAAAAAGCTAAACATGATTTTGAAAAAGACTTTTACAAACTGTTAAATAACAGTCTCTTTGGTCGAACAATTATGAACCAACGTAAGTTTCGTGATATACATCTTGTAGACGAGTCTAAGTTAACAAAGTACGTTACAAAGCCAAGGTTTGACTGTAGCAAAATGTTCGATAACAATTTGCATGCTGTACATTTAAATAAATTAATTGTAAATTTTGATAAACCAATATATTTAGGAATGACCATTTTGGATATCAGTAAAGTAATAATGTATGATTTCCACTATAATTATATGTCAAAATTTAAGAATAAAAAGTTCTTAATGACAGACACAGACAGCCTTCTTTATTCTATAGTAACAGAGGACTTTTACAAGGAAATACAATGTGACTTGGACTGTTTCGACACCTCTGCATATAGTAAAGACCATTTCTTATACTCTGATAAAAATAAAAAAGTTACGGGCAAGTTTAAAGACGAATTAAATGGTCAAATTATGTATGAATATTGTGGTTTAAGGCCAAAATTATACTCTTTCATTCCTTTACAATGGTTATACGAAAAAGAAAAGCAAAATGAGCTAGAGGTTAAAAAGGCAAAGGGGGCTGACAATGCTACAGTTAAACATCTCTTAAGACACCAACATTACTTAAACTGTCTTGCAACCGGGGAAGATTACTATGAGAATGTTACAAGAATTAAATCCACAAACCACCATCTTCAAACATTAACGATGAACAAAAAGGTACTCTCTTTTGATGACGACAAGAGGTTTATTCTGGATGGCATTGACACTCTTGCCCTCGGTCATTATAAAATTGGTCAAACATAAATCTATATTTCCCATTATTCTTTGGCCTTTCCTTGTCTATTACAAAAAAGCCATATTTAGACCTGTCCCAGCATTGATGGCAGAGATTTCTAAATTGGTTAAATGAAAAATCATTTCCCACATGATTGTTATACACATGTTTTAAATTTAAATCGTCTTGTTTAAATAATATTAGGAAATTAACATTGTCACGTAAATGTTTGTTTACTTTACTGTAAGATTGACACAAGTAAAAACTGTTAATATTTTTGTGTCTGCCCATTGAGAAAAATTGTGTGATATTTGGACTATTTATGTCGTCAAATACAACTATTGAGTGTGATTCTACATCATTTGGTGTGATTTCACAGTTTGAATATTTGTGTAATTTAACTTCATCACACAGACGGAATATTTCAATTATTTTTTTATATTTTTCTTGTTCTAAAGATTTGGATATTATATATAAATTTGTAAACTTTAATCCTTGCTTTTTTACAATTAAGTTATAAATTACAACGGTCTTCCCCGAACCGCTAGGCCCTATTATAAGACAGCGAATATTATTAGGAAATAGACCCAACTTCTTTGGTGTATTTTCTTTATGTGCTATTTTAAATTTGTTCTTTTGTTGAATAAATGACATTTTTTATATAATAAAAATGGCAAAGAGAAAGTGTAAAAAGGTCCAAGGTAAGGGATTATTCTTAAAGCCATATAGAGGCCGTGGCTTGTTAAATACCCTTATAAACAACCTTCCTTTCCCCCTCCACATCCCGTCGTATATATATTGTGGTCCTGGAACTAAGATACGTGAAAATTTAGCCAGAAATGTACCTCCAAAAAATAAGCTAGACTCTTATTGTAAAGAGCACGACATATTCTACATGAATAATCCTGATACAGCCGCCCGGAACAAGGCAGATATGAGATTAGCGGACCAGGCTTGGACTAGGGTTTCGGCAAAGGACGCCAGTCTGGCCGAAAAAGCAGCAGCTTATGCAGTGACAAATTTGATGAAGGCCAAGGCAAAAATGGGGATGGTATTAAAATTTAATAAAAAAGATGGACAACTTTCAGCTGTTAGAGGCCGCAAGAGACGTGCCTCACTTTCGAGGAGTGTACCTAAAAAACGAGCTAAGAAAACAGAGACCAAAAGTAAGAGAATGTGGAATTATTAATTTAGACAGTGACAGGGGCACACATTGGACAGCATATCGTAAAAATAAAGATATTGTAATATATTTTGACCCATTCAGAATACAACCTCCAAAAGAGGTAATTGAATATTTTGTACCATCTAAAATTTACTATACAACTGATCAAATACAAGATTTAAACAGTTCCATTTGTGGAATTTTATGTTTATCATTTCTGAAAAATTTTAGTTTATAAAAATGGATTCATTTACTATAACATTTACGGGCACAGAGCCAGAGTTGAAGTCGGTGTTCTTTCCTCCTATAGAATTAAATAGTGATTATGTAATTGGACTGGTAGATTTTCAAAGTTATAATTCTATATTTAATGTTAAAAAACCTCTAAATACTTTGACATATTACAAAATGCACAAAATTACAACCCCAAAAGGGGAGGTCACAATTGACGAATTAAACCGGGCATTAGATGGTAAAGTTGAAGTTATTATACAAAATAAAGTAGCATTAATTAATACAAAAGTCAAACTTATATTTTACAAAGGGCTAGTTCCAAAATTAAATAAACTTAAAGACACAAAATTAACTATAGACGAGGGTGAGGATGTGTATTATTACGATCACAAAGCTCCAAATGTAATTGAAATTGCTGAAGGTACATACGAAGTGTTTGAGCTTGCGAAGGAAATTCAAAAGCAACTCCCAGATTTTGTACTTATAGCCGATAATAAAACTATGAAAGCCACATTGCATTCTAGCCATGTGTTTGATTTTACAAAACCATGTTTAGGGTCTGAATTATTGGGATTTAAAGGATTTTCTACTCCAGATATTGCGTTTAAATCCGTAAATAAAATCAACATAAATAATGTAAATGTGATTAGAGTAAAATGTAATATTGCGAATGGGTCTTATTTAAATGGTGACAAATCACACACCATACACAGTTTTTACCCAGAAGCTCCTCCCGGCTACAAAATTATTGAGGTTCCCAGAAATATTATATACTTCCCTGTAAATAAGAGAAGTTTAGATGTTGTTAGCATTACATTTGCAGATCAACACGACAAGCCAATTGACTTTAATAAAGAAGAAACTACAATTACTTGTCATATAAAAAAGATATGAGAATTTACAAGAACGGACTGAGTGTGCAAAATGCCAGGTTTCTGCGATCAATTGGGTTGAAGTTAAAATTTTCTATTAATAAAAATGGAAGATTTTCTAGACGTTACAGGAAAATTCCAATACGACGATAGCGTGGTTAAAATTACAAATCACTCCTATGTTCCACACAACACTTTAGCAATAAATAATTCCGATGAAATTCGAATATGCATAAATAATCAAGATTTACTTCCATTACATCACAAAGAAGAGTTACATCTAGTTTGACATAAAAGTCCGAGTAATCTCCTAAGGTCTTCATATCTAACTCGTTCCATACTCGACGTGCGTGTTGATAGTCCTCAAGTGATTTTTCCGAATCATTAAGTTTGTTTTTGAAGTTTTCTGGTGGAGGTAGTGATGTTTCATCAAATCTATGCAGTCCATCGAATTCCGAAACACTTGTTTTGCTGCATACGGTTTGGACCCTCTACATTCGTATACTTCACCAGGATTAGCTTGGCAAGCCATGTTAAAAGAAACAAAATGCAAACTCCAACTTTTAACAGACATTGACATGGTTTTAATGGTTGAAGCTGGAGTAAGAGGCGGATTGACCCAAAGTGTTACCAGACATGTCAAAGCCAACAACAAATACCTACTCGATTATGATAAAACCAACCCGTCAACCTATTTAGGATATTTCGATGCAAATAACCTGTACGGTTGGGCAATGTCAAACCCACTTCCTTTTGATAACTTTAAATGGATTAATCCCGACTCTATTGGCGATATTTTACAAATTCCGAAACATGGTGACACTGGATATATTTTGGATTGCGATTTTGAATACCCAGAAAATTTACATGATCTTCATTATGACCTACCACTTCTTGCTAAAACAGAAATTTCACCAATTGGAAAACACGCCAAATTAATGATGACATTAAATAATAAACAACGCTACGTGGCTCACTTTTGGGTGGTTCAACAAGCTATCGAATTAGGACTACGTTTAACAAAAATTAATAGAGTTTTGGAATTTTCTCAATCATTCTGGTTGAAACCCTACATTGATTCAAATACCATCAGAAGAGCAGCAGCTACATCAGACTTTCAAAAAGATTTCTTTAAATTAATGAATAATGCGATATTTGGAAAAACATTGGAAAACAAAAGAAGACATAAAAATGTTAAACTTGTTACCGACGCAAAAAAATTACAGAAACTAGTACAGCAGCCAAATTTTGGAACATCGATAATTATTAATGAAAAACTTGTAGCAGTGTCCATGAAGAAGACGAGTGTGAAGATGGATCGTCCTTTGTATATAGGCATGTCAATCTTGGACATCTCAAAAACACACATGTACGATTTTCACTACAACAAAATGGTGGCGTTCTACGGAAGAGAAAATATATCTATTACATATATGGACACTGACGCTTTTATATATCGCATAGTAACATTGGACATGTATAAAGATTTACGTACATTTATTTACAAGAACGACTTTGATTTCTCCGATTATCCAAAAGATCATCCAAACTACGACAATGACAGACACAAAAAAGTACTAGGCAAATTCAAGGATGAGGCTAAAGGTGTTCTACTTGAAGAGATTGTTGCACTGATGTCTAAACTATATTCTTTGAAACTCTATAATGAAAAATAAGAAGAAGAAGAAGAAAAGAAGAATAGCTATATTAAGAAAGCTAAAGGTGTAAAGAGTTTATATTTAAAGAAGAAAGTGCATTTTGAACACTACAAGCAATGCTTATTTGAGGATAACATCATTACAGCTAAATTCAACACCATCAGAAGTTTTAACCATCAGCTGTACAGCGTGACTGAAGTTAAAAAGGTGCTATCCTGTAATGACGACAAAAGACAAACCCTTCCAGACAACATCCACACTTTACCATTCGGTCACTATTCCCTCAACCCTATTGACTAATAACCCTTTCATCGTCCTAGATCCTCTATCCTTTTCCTTTCCGTAAAAAAAGGGGAAACACAGCAATGTTAAGCTGTGTTTCCCCTTTTTTTACAAAAGTTTTGAATGACCTTGAACTATATGTATATATAAGCAGATTTTTACAAAAGAATATTTAATACCATATCAGCTGCCTTCGTGAAACCATCATGTCAGACCTGAAGGAGAAGATTATTAATGAACTATACAAACCTGCAAGAATAAAGTTTCCAAGAAGAAATACTGTTATAAAAGGGATAAATGATCTATATCAAGCGGATTTAATTGAAATGCGACCGCATAGCAGAATAAACAAAGGATTTAAATATATACTCACAATTATTAATTGTTTTACAAAAGTTGCAGACGCTTTGCCTCTAAAGGACAAGACTGGTAAAAGCGTAACAGAAGCCATGGAAATAGCCATAAAAAGAGATAAAAACAAAATTAAACATTTACAAACTGATGATGGAACAGAATACTTTAATACAAACTTTGCACAGTTAATGAATAAATATAAAATAAATCATTATTCTACAAATTCAGAGAAAAAAGCAGCTATTGTAGAAAGATTCAATAGAACCTTAAAAGGAGCACTGTATAAACAATTTTCAAAAAGAGGTTCTTACGTATGGTATGATGTTTTACCACAATTAATAAATGATTATAACAACAGGTTTCATAGAACTATCGGTATGAAACCTAACAAAGTAAATAGAAGAAATGCAAAAGATGTATTAAAACGCATAAAGAAAAATACAAAGCCTAAAGTAGAAAAAATGCAGCCAAGAAAATTTAATGTAAGTGATAAAGTACGGATTAGTAAATATAAGGGAGTGTTTACCAAGAAATACCTTCCCAATTGGACGAATGAAGTTTTTACAGTGTATAAAGTGCAACCGACTGTACCTGAAACGTATATCTTAAAAGATAACAAAGGAGATTTGTTGGAAGGTGCTTTTTATGGACATGAAATGTTAAAGTCAACAGTAGGTGATGTATATCTTGTTGAAAAAGTGTTACAAAGAAAAAAGGACGCAGTTAAAGTGCGGTGGTTAGGGTTTAACAAAACTGAGGATTCATGGATACCTATAAAGGACTTGGTTTAATGCAAGCAACTCATTTCATCGTTAACCTTTGAGCAGGATGGAGATTATTCACCATAAAGATCGATTCAATATTAATAACATAGATGATTTAACTGTGGATAACGTTAAAATCAACAATGGTAAACACGGTAGTTTACTTCCAAACACTGTTCGATGTATAGTAAGTGGCCCCTCAAACTGCGGAAAGACCAATGTTGTCTTTAATTTGATCACTAATCCGCAGGGATTAAGGTTTAATAACCTATATATTTTTTCAAAGTCTCTACAACAACCAAAGTATCAATTGCTGAATAAAATCCTATCTGATGTGTCTGATGTTAATTTTTACAAATTTAACGCTAGTGATAGCATTATGCAACCAAACGAAGCGAAACCGTATTCTGTATTTATATTTGACGATGTATCTTGTGAAAATCAGGATACTATTAGAAACTACTTTGCCATGGGAAGACATAATAACATCGACAGCATATATATAGGACAAACTTATAGCAAAATCCCAAAACAACTTATCAGAGATAATGCAAATATTCTAATTGTATTCAAACAAGATGATACTAACCTAAAACATATATATAACGATCATGTGAATGCGGATATGCCATTTTAAAAGTTTAAAGAGCTTTGCGGAAAAGCATGGGCGGAAAAGTATGGATTTTTGGTTATTATGAAAGATCAAGCTATAAAAGATGGTCGTTATAGAATAGGTTTTGATAAATTTGTTTTAATACACTGATTAGCGGTATTACTGTACAAGTCGTCAAGGTGTGAAGATGGTTAACCAGGAAAAGCTATTAAAGGAAATAAAATCACTTAGTGATTCTATTAGACAAAAAAACCGAGCTTTAAAATCAGGTATAAATGAAAGAGAGCAATTTTTAGAAACAACATTCAAACCTGTTACTGAACCTTTAAAGCGATTAGCACAAAATATGGAAAAACCTTCAATTCGCTTCGAAGGAGACAAAATGCTACCAATTTCCAAATATGAAGAAGAATTTCAGAATGATGAAAGTTTTGGCCAGTTACAAACATCTGAAGAAAGCGACGAGTATGAAGAAAGCGGAGATATAGAGGATTTAAAGGAAAAGGAAATTTCAGAAGATACAACTACAGAAGATACTAGTGTAGAAGATACAAGAGCAGAAGAAGAGGATATTAACCCATCCAACTTAAGCAAATTAGGAACGGATATCATGTTTAAAGGAACTCTTGGAAGAACATATACGTTAAAAATGTTACACGCCGCACATGCTAATCGAAATTTTCATACCTATGGAGCTAGAATAGAGGATAAAGGATTAATGATTGGAGATAGCAAGTTAGATATAAACGAAAATGATGATATAGTTATTGGAGATAAGAAATATAAAGGTACAAAAGGTTTGTTTGAACTTATCTTTAAAAATAATCCTGGTAAATATACTAAAAGGGATTTACAATTGTTTAAAAATATATTAGAGTATACAAATGCACATAGAAAGAAGTATTCCAAAGACCTACCTATTCATAGAAATCGGTCAATAAAATATACAAGTATTATATCTAGTCTTTTCCCCTTGAAATCAAAAAAAGCTCAAATTAAAAGAAGAGCTTTATCTTCTGCTGAATTAAATGTTTTGCATAAAAAGAGAAAAACAACTGATCCTACCACATCTGGAAGGAGATTATTGAAAAATTTGTATAAAACTAATATAATATATTACAACGATATAAATAAGTTAGTTGATCGAATGAGGTTATTACATGAAGCTATGGAAGCCGGGCACACTGGTTTAGAAAACGAATGGGTAGCTTTAGTTGATGAACTGCGAAAACAAGGATGGTGATCCGCTTTTGTCTTCTGATGCGGTTACGGTAAAATACATGGATAAAAGAACCCCAACTGTACACGAAGATCATTGGGGGTTTTCCGGTAAAAGGTTAAGCAATATACAACATCCCGTTTATGATGGGGAAGCAGTAAATTTCGCTACTCTAAAATTGTTAACGATTTACAAAAGGAATGAAACTGACACAAGCTATGATGTAAAAAAATTAAAATTATCAAATGTAGGTGATTGTGAGCAGGATGGAGACGCTGTAAATAAGAAAATGTTTGATATTGTACACAAGAAATGGACTACGGAATATGAAAAACATTTGGAAAGGTTTGGTGCAGCTCTATTCCATTATATCCATCGGGCTTCAGGAAGAGATGCAGCTTCAGATATTGACAGTCACAATTATTTAGACTGGAAAAATATACACAATCCAGAGAAACTTAATCAACGAGATAAACCGTCTGAGCCTTCTAAAGTCAAGACATTAGGAAAGGGGGATAAAGTGAATGTGATTAATGAACCAACAGAAAACAATGAAGATTACATAAGAGAAAAAAGAATTTAAAATACCCCCATGATAAGGGATAAAGCATCAGTCATATTCGAGAGACGATACAGAGAGGATGATGGAATCCAATATTACTGCGTGGAGTTTAATATCTCAAGAGCCGAGATTTCCCCAAGGAGTGTTGACAGATGGTTTTGTTCAACGGTTTGATAGATATATGGATTGGGAACAACTTTCCATACATTACCTCTTTACAATGACTATGTTAAGAATTTATTTTCACAGAGTTAACTGGATCCATATTTTACAAAGACAACAGTTTTCAGAAGACTTCCTCGTAGAGATGACATCAAATTTTAATAACTGTTGGGAAGTAATAAGTAAATATCAAAATCTCTCTGAGAATTACATTGACAATTTTAAAGATAAACTAGACTGGGATGTGTTATTCAATTACCAACGATTAAGTGGCAAGTTTCTAAGGAAACATGACAACTATTTAAAGTTTATTCATTTTACCGAAGACAACGAAACCATCACCAGCGGAGAGACATCTGGAACATCTTCAATTACAACTTATTTCAATTTTTACTACTTCTATTTAATATGTCTACATTTAATTAATAAATCCATTTCTATATAATAAATGGATTTTAAACAGTATATAATACAAGAAACCAAAACTGATATAACATTCATTGTAAAACATTTATAGAGTGCACCTACTGATTGTAGGTTTTGCTATAAATAGTCATGTCGAGGGTTAAACGCATCAGTCATAATCGAGAGAGATTACAGAGAGGAAGGGGAATAGCATCAACAGCATTTTCTCTATTAAGTAAACCGGTTGGAGCTATAGTTAACAAGGCGATTGATTTATTACCTGTGGAATTACATTTACCTGGAGGATATCAATATTGTGGTTCTGGAACCAAATTAGAGAAACGTCTTGCTAGAGGAGATCCTGGAATAAATAAGCTCGATCAGGCTTGTAAACAGCACGATATAGCGTATTCCAAATTTGGTGATACTAAAAATAGATCAATAGCAGATAGAGCACTTGCTGAGAAAGCTTGGCAAAGAGTAAAATCTAGTGACGCGAGTATTGGTGAAAAAGCAGCGTCTTTAGCAGTAACAGCAGCAATGAAAGCAAAAACTACGTTTGGAGGAGGAAAGAGAAGAAGGCGTGGGAAAAAACCCGCTAAGAAACAAGGAGGTAATATCAGAAGAAAACGTCGATCTACCAGTGGTAAAGCTAAAAAGAAACCAACAATATGGTCAATGATAAAAAAGGGAGGAGGATTATACCTAAGACCGTATCGTGTGTATTAAATAAGAAAGAGCAATTAATAATTAAAAACAAAGAATTAACCAATGAAGAACTGATTACATATGCTTCTTGTTTGAAAATCCCATTTTTTAGAGGAGTATTTATGAAAGATGAATTACCGGTTAAAATGTGGAAAAATGAGACTGGTATTGTAAATTTGGATAATAGTGAAGGATTAGGCACTCATTGGGTGTGTTACAAGAAACTTGGTAAAACCATTTATTATTTCGACAGTTTTGGAGACCTTCCACCACTAAAAGAACTTCAACGATACTTTCGTTTGGCAGAAAATGTTTTTTACAATCATACAAGAAAACAACCTGATGATACATCCATTTGCAGTCATTTATGTTTAGACTTTTTAGCTAAAAGTGTTAGTCAACTTTAAGATGTCCTCGTATACAGTGTCATTAACCGGTAACTCATGTACTTTGCGCAGTATTCTGTTTCCAGCGCTACGTTTGCAAAAAGGAAGACTATGGGAAGCCGCATTATTGGATTTAACAACATATAACTCTATTCCAAACGTTAGTGAAGGAATTAATAACAAAATACATTATTACAAGACAAAAGATGATAAAGGAAAGTATTCAGCTTTGGAAGAATTCAGTTTACCAACAGGAGCTTATGAAATTGATAATATAAATGAAGTTATACAAAAACATATGGGAAAAGAAAATATAACGATAAAAGGCAATAACAATACAATGAAAGCCGACATTACTTCTAAGTATTATATTGATTTTAGTCAAGAACATTCAATTGGTAGTTTATTGGGGTTTTCTAAGGAAACAAAAGTATTAGAACCTAATAAAACTCATTCTGGGAATAAAACTGTGACGATCATCAAAGTTAATAGCATAGACATTACATGTAACATTATACAAGGATCCTACAGAGATGGAGAAAATCGTCATATATTACACACATTCTACCCATCAGTTGCACCGGGTTTCAAGATAGTAGAAAAGCCTCAAAACCTTGTGTACCTACCGTTAAACACCAGATTCATTTCAGACATCGTGCTGAACATAGTGGATCAAGACGGAAACCTTATTGACTTTAGAGGAGAAGCTATTACTGTAAGAATACATATAAAATCATCCGCTTAGACAATGGGGTTATCATTTAAAAAGAGAGAGCCAACCAGCAAAGAGGTCAGTAGCTCATCAGCTGTAGAAGGATTAACAAGTGACAACATTCGTTTTCTAGAAGAAATTGGATTAAAGGTCATTAACAATGGATATACTGGATATAGCGCAGGGTCCAACATTCGACGAGACCTTATGGGAAAAGGAATATCACACGCAAAAACCTTACGCTTCGTCCAAATTAAACAATAACGATGAAATTAGGATTCCTATACAACAACAAGACATTTATACTCTTCCATGCGAAAGTTATTTATATATTGAAGGAAAAGTAACAAAAACTGATGGTACTGCTGGAACCACTGTTCCGTTCATAAATAATCCTATGGCATTTTTGTTTGACGAGATTAGATATGAAATTTCAGGAGTTACAGTCGATTCAACAAAAAAGGTTGGAATTTCCAGTACATTGAAAGGATTAGCATCTTTAACACCAAATGAGAAGAATCTGTTAGCTGTTGCAGGATGGGTTGCACCTGACAAAAGTACAATCGCTCCTGACTCTTCGGGAAACTTTGATTTCTACGTACCTTTAAGATTACTCCTAGGATTTGCTGAAGACTACAGAAGAATAATAATAAATGTAAAACAAGAACTAGTTTTATTAAGATCATCAAACGATAATGATATTATTAAAGCAGCTACTGGAACAACTGATGCCAATTTAGACTGGAAATTAACATTAGACAAGATTGTTTGGAGAGGACCACATGTGCGACTAAATGATGAACACAGGATTACATTATTAAGAAAGTTAAAATCCGATCGAGACATTGTAATGCCATTCAGAAGCTGGGAGTTTCATGAATACCCCGTTTTACCTACAACACAACGGCATACATGGACTGTAAAAACTTCTACTCATTTGGAAAAAGCGAGATATGTAATATTTGGATTACAAACGAAGAAGAAAAGTATAATAACTGAAAATGCTGGTGAATTTGACCATTGTAAATTAACAAACTGTAAAGTGTTCCTGAATTCACAATTCTTTCCCTACGACAACTTTAATATTTCTTTTGATAAAAAAAGGTACAGTGTTTTATACGATATGTACGCTAGGTTCCAAAATTCATATTACGGCAAAACAAATACACCTCTACTATCTCCCGTACAGTTTGAATCGAAAGCTCCGATTGTTGTAATTGATTGTTCCAAACAAAATGAATCTGTAAAATCGTCTAGTGTTAATATAAAAATATAAATGGAATTTCAAGAAAACGTACCTGCAAATACATCTGCGTATTGTTTAATTTTGCACGATAAAATTGTTACATACACACCGTTGACCGGTATTGTAAAGACAGTATTGTAAAACGTTGTACCACCACCGGCACCGCCACTGTCGCTAACCTATAAATAGCGGAGCAACAATGCAGGTCTTCAGTTGATCGTCTATCGTCGCATGGGTAACATCTTCTACAAAATGAGTTCTCCATCTGTTGTACAAGGTGATGCAGAGGTAGCACCGTTATTGGAACGTGATAATACTAGTGAAGAAGAAATCATCAAGGAAATAACTGCATTTTTAAAGTTTGGTAAAAGAGATAGAGAGGAGGAAAGTAATGCAGACCCATCAAAGGTAGTACCAAAGAGGAAGAAGAAAGTTGAAGAAAATATTCCTCCTCACATTTTAACTGAAGTTTTTTTGCGAATCTTTTACCCCATCTCAGCATGCATCAGTAAAAGTGTATCAGTTGGATTGATGAAGTCATTGGATTATTCCCCTACAGTAATACTACACCATGGAACAAAAAAGGTTTTATTTTCGCAAAATGCTTGGGAGTCATTTTTGAAACATGTACATTTAATAGAATGTTATTTAACTAACAGTTTGTGTGGAAGGAAAACACATATTCGACTTTTGGATTGTGACAATGAAATCGATATTGTTAAACATCGCGGACAACTACAAGTGCGAATTAGAGACTTGACTCAACATGAAAATAAGATTCTACTGTCACGTGAAGAATTCTACGTTTTAAACTACGCAACAGAACCTATTACAAGGTACATGAGACAGTTGGTATTTGCAAGCGCTATTATTAAAGAATATTTGGTCGATACTTTGGAAAAACAACCTGATAGCACCATCGTGTACGGACCTGTGGATACATCTATTTTTAATAGAATACCTCATGAAGTTTGCATGTGGAGAAAGTTAAAGGATTTTGAACCACTTGTAGAAATCGCTACAGAAGCTACAGAAGAAACAACACAGGAAGAAGAAACGGAGAAACAAGAAGAAGAAGAAAACGAAACACAAGAAGAAGAAGTTAAAAAAGACTAAAGTTTGACTTAGTAAAGAAGAACACACGTGGGGTAGGCCTATTGGGGACGGTGCCCACGTTAAATATACACCAACGCGCCTGCAACTGTACGGCCTGGTATTTAACCTACCGTGGTGTGGAAAACAGTTTAGTTGATCGCTAGGTGCCATGATGAGCGGAGGGGATGAAGAAGTGAGTGTAAAGCCTTGTGTAATAGAATTTCAAGCATTTCGAAATAATGATGATAGGTTTATTATCAAGGAATTAGTAATTTTAGACTTGCTTACATTTGTAGCCTACCCATTCACGTTTGAAGATCCTTTTTCTTTTAACAAACTTAACACCAAAGCAAAAAGTACAAAGAAATGGATAACAAACTACTTTCATCACATACATTGGTATGAAGGATTTATAAGCTACAGTAATCTGCACAGTATTATGTTTAACTTTTGCAAACAATATTCACATATATACACAAGAGGATTAGAAAAAAAGAACTGGATACAAAAGTACACGCACGGTGATGTTTTTGATATAACTATCAGTAAGGACTTTAACATTAATCTCGGTAATATTTGTGTCGCTGCAAAAGATCTTAAACACGGCCAAACAAACTGTGCATTGTACAACGCGTATCGTTTGGCTGCTTACTTGAAACAAACGCAGGGATGTGGTGGGGGTAGCGGAGAACAGAAATGTGGTGGGGGTAGCGGGGCCTATAAATACGAGGAGACAGCACCGCTCCAGCACGAGTATTATTCGAGACTCCGAAGAGGCAACATCACAGAAGACACCACAACCACCACTGACGAAGATGGCATCACAACAGTTTCTACAAACACTGGTTGATCAATTCAACACTCATTCAAAATCCGACCTTCTGCTAACTAAAAAGTGTTCCGAACTAAAAGAACAAAAACACTACATTATTCATAACATCAAGAAAGTGGAAACCACACATGGAGAAGCAATTCTAGTTTCATTGAGCGAAGGACCTTTCACTCCAGGAGATGAGCCGAAGTTTCAAGTATTTCTTCCAAAACGATTTGTTCAACTGCTACAAAATGAAGATTTGCGAGATATTCAACCGGGGACGTTGTATTTGGTATCACACGGTGTAAGCGGCAACAACTCGACGGAACTCACTCTGCACATCACGCATCCTTGTACATAATGTCTTTGTTTGTATTTTTCTGTTTGTATTTCTAGTCATCAATGTTAGACTTAAGCTTATTGTATTGTAAGATGTTTGTTTAATAAAAAAATATAAAAAAATATAAAAAAATAAAAACAGCAACACAGCAGTATATTATTTTATATACTGCTGTGTTGCTTTTTTTTAAATTCAAATGGATGACCTTGAACTTTCATTCAGGGTTAACTTATGAAGAGGTATAAAAGAGAGGGAGCAGTGAAGTTAGTCTCAGTCTTGTCTAACACACGCTGCAGCTAACATGTCGGTGCCACCTATGAACAATTTATTTTTCGATAACAATTTGAAGACATATTGTTGCGAGTTACAATGTTTTAAAATACCAGGCGATCAAGTTGACGGGAAAGCTTGTCGTAAGTGCAAGTGTTTCAGCTATTGCATATGTAGATGTAAAACGTATCAAATGAACCGACAAGATAAAATACAAGAATTACGCCGAAGGATTGCATTACTGTGGCGGCGAATGTAGTAGCAACCATCTGCCTCGCACCAGCTGCCACCTGCCGCCTGCCATCTGCCGTCCGCCATCTGCTCCGCCCCACCACACTTTTACCCCCACCATTTTGTTTGATACCAAAACGCTAGCTAGCGAATAGTCAGTACACCTCCGGCTCTTGACCAGTGTACATCGAGCTCTCTGTTGAAATGTCCATCAAAATTAGGTGTATTCATTATGACTCTATTCATCTGGCGACTTTCCAAGACCTCGAGGTTTTTAATGAAGAGTTAAGACTTCTCATTGCGTCCGGCTACGATTTATCTTTGGAACTTTACGCATCAAAAAACAACATGGATTCTGCACAGGAATCGAAGTATCTACCGTCTTTCATCAGAAAGCGAAGTGATGGCCGCAACTCGTCCGGATCAACAACATCGATGACAACGAACAACGGGGAACTATTGTAAACATGAATTATTGTAAATAAAATAAATTAATATTTGTAATATGAATTATTATTGTAAATAAAATAAAGTAATATTTGTAATAGTACTCCCTCGCACTCGTATCATTCGATTGCTTCATTAGATTGTTTCATTCGATATTTATTATCGATTAACTATCGAATCACAATCGATTTTACGAGTGCGAGGTAGATTTTTTTTTTTTAAATTCCCCGTGACCTTGAACTTTGAACTTTACCTCATTACGTCACAAAACCGCCTACGTCACTGGCTCAGCCTCAGATGACGTCTTTCATGACGCAGCGCTTCCGGTCATGTGACCGGAAGCCATCAATCAAGTGAGCCAAAAGTCCCCTTTCCCTACTACTTCAGCCACAAATCAGAATGGAGCACGTCCTCAACGATGCCGGCAAAAGCCAAAATATCTCAATGACTTCGTCACTTTTTAGGCTGGGAAGAATCATATGATATTTATATACCACATGTTTTAAAAAGTACTGTAAATAGCTAAATTATCCATCACCTGTATAACTTTGTATTTGTTTTTGTTTATCTTGTAATTTGGCTGACTTCAGAGTTTATTAAAACCTATCTTTAGGTAATTTGCTTATGTGTCTTTATTTTCATTACAATAATGAATGTTAAAAAACAGATAAAGCAAAATAAACCCCGAGCAAAGGAGAGAAATTGTGAAGAGAATACTCTAAGAGCGTTCCGTTAATAACCTCATTTAACACTTTATCTTGCCTCTTGGCTCTTTTTATTTCACAAGTTCTCAAGGCACCTTGAAGTTGTTACCTTAAATTGTATACTAAATATGAATACTGCAATATTAGTTAATTACATTTTTTATTTACAATATTATGTGATAAATCTTTCTTATTTTCTTACGATTTTAAATAACGTTGTCGTAACCAGCAATTAAAATATTAGATTTATTAAAATGTAAAATAATTGAGATGTTCATAGAATCTATAGCAAAAGTAAATACTTATTCTCAACTTATGAATACAATTGTTTCCATATCTGTCTGATCCATACATTGTCTTCCGCATCTGATGAGAAAATATCATTCAACTATATTTGGAAGATTCTAGTTTATATCCATTATTCCACACGAGGATCTAGCAGGCATAGAGGCAGACGTTTTATAAGTTAATTTATGTTACAATCAGCTGACTAACTAAATAAAATATAAATCTAGAAGATTTATATTGGAACTTTAAAAGCCTATGGGGTGAAGCTATGAAAGTGGAGGTTAATAAAAACCCCAAAAGGCACATTGAGGAAGTATGAGTTTTTCATCGATACCAACCATATATAAAAAGTAATATTTTTTGTGGTCTAAAATTACCTAACAAAAATCAATAAATTCTTTGAATATTATAGAATAATAACAACTAAAATAACTATTTCTCTCCGTAATTTTATTCAAAGAAATATGAACCTGAGTTTTATTGCATCCACATGCTTGTAATAACACCACGCTAATAATGTAAAACAAATAAATTATTGCTTTTTATTTAGGTCGTTGACCTTTAGTGTTTTATAAAACAAGCGATACAAATATATAAAAACAAAACATGAAGTCATGAGGGAAGATGAGGATGGAACACGAAAGTTCATCTTAATATTTCATCAATTTACCCTGATGGACCCAGCCACCCCATGAGAGTGACCAACGAGTCGAGTTGGGTTGAACACCTACTTTTTATAAATATTCCAGCTATCTACTTATTTTAATCCAAAAAGATGTATTCCCTGCCAAACGAATGTTTACTATAGCAATAATAATTGTTATATTGATTATCTAGTATTAGTATGAAAGATGGTTTAATTTTTTCTAATAAAATACACTCATATTTAGTTTAAATTATAGTTTGTTGGTACTTTTAATAAATCAATGTACGTTAGTAATATAATTTGTTGTTCGTTAGTAATCCGCGTAACATCGTTTTAAGCGTGGTATTTTATTACACTTTGGATAAATTAGTAAGAAACCGCAATAGTTAATATAGCCACTTGTGAATAAAAACTCAAACTTATAACAAAAGAGGCTCCGGTAACTAAGAATTCTGCCTTGTTTCCTACTATATTAGTTTTTTTTTCTTGTAAGTACTAAACGGGTTATAAAAAAGTGTTCATTTATGACTTATTTCAAAAATGTAAATCCCTGAGGACGTAATGAAAGGAGATTTGATTAAAAGAAATGAAATACAAAAACAAATCGGGTGCCTACCTGTTGATCGACAAGTTATTTGGTCGCAGGGACAGTTGGTAGGGTTTAAAAAAAATAAATATTAATAATTAAATAAAGTACTGAAACACACTGAACGACATGTTAGTTGCTCACAGGGACAGTTGGTAGGGTTTTAGAAAATAAGTATAAATAATTAAATCAATTCCTGAAACCCACTGATCGACATCTTAGTTGCTCGCATGGACAGTTGGTAGGGTTTCAAATAAATACATATAAAAACAGATTGGCTACTTGCTAGATGTACCTGTTGCTCGCGCCCACCACTCTGCCTTCCAAAGAAGAGGGGCGAGGCAGAGGCTTGTAGCGGAAGTGTGTAGCTCCACCACCAACTCAATGTTTGACCGGCGGGACCACGGGACCACGCAGGACGCAGGTGCGGTAAGAAATTTGCTGAACCTTGTAACAAATTTTCCCCGATGTTGCGGCGTATAAGGCAGTTCCGACGGTAACGATTGCTACCTCACCTTACTCTCTGAATTGTGCTCCTACCTTTTGGCGCTTTGGAGAACTACGCCCAACTAACATGTTTCGCAGTACAACACCATACGGCATAATTTGTATTGGTTAGTTGTGATTTCAAAATATGACCGCGCCCATTGAACAGTTCGCTGCACACACTAGCAGCTAAAAAGAGGCGCGCACCTCCTGAAGTGGAGACTTTTTACATGTGGTGCCTCTAGTTGCTTTAAAAACAGGGGCAGTTTAGTCAGCGTGTTGTTTTTGTATTTGCGCCTCTTATAATTTAGCGTTCTCGGTAACTGCATATTTACTTGGCCTAGTGGGAAATTGAGTGCTGGATGTGCATAGTAGTAATATGCTACAATTTGGGGAAGTCTTATTATCTTTTACATAGGTTTAAACGACTGTAGATGGGGAAAGCTAAATGCATATTTACAGTTACAATTATGAAAACCTGACCTGGTGAAAAATGTTTATTTAAATACCCCCGTAGCAGAAAACCTGCGTACTCACCAAAATTCCCATGCATATATATCTTATTATATTTATCTTATTACCACAGAAAGCCCCAGATGTAAAATCAATGCATGTAAAAAGATGGGAATTAGTGAGACGAAAGTTTTAAGCCCTCTCTCGTCATTCTAGCATACATATTTACTGAGTTATTAAAGAAAATGTGTTTCGACTAAACACAGTACGTTGTCGTATGGGGATTTTACACTAGAAAAGCCTGTTATTCCTTTGTTGGAGTACTTTTATCATTTCCAGCAACCTCACGCCTACTTTAGAGCCTGACTTGACCTTCGCCTAACCTTATAATGCGCAAAATTGTATTCCCAGCAATGCAGGTAAATAGAACCAGGAGCATCAGAACAGCCAAAAAATCAATTTTTTCAGATTTGAATAAAAATTGGAATAATTTTATATTTTAACTGATTTTGAGTTGTTATAGTTTTTTATGTGGAAATTCACTTCCCTCACGTCAGCGTGCTGCGTGCGAACTCGTTTTAGCGAATTTCCCCTATAGAGAAGAAGCTATTACCGTAGGTCTCATGGTAAGACTTAAGCCCCAGACTATGATAACTTTTTGTTTTGAGGTCCCCAGATGCCAAAAACACTATTCGTTCAAATTTATATATATGTATATATATATATATGTAATATATATATATGTATATATATATGTAATATATATATGTATATATATATGTAATATATATATATATATATATATATATATGTGTCCGTTACCGCGATAACTTTTGAAAGAAACACCCGATTTTGATGAAATTTGGTACAAATGTGGAGAGTAGCATTTATGACTTAAAGTTCGAAAACCAGATCGATCGCACTATGGGAAGGGGGTTTTATGGGGGTTTACAATTTTCCAAAAATCGGTTTTTTGCAAATTTGACCCCAAAATGTTAAAAACACTCAATTTTGGTTATAGCCATTTTATAGAGCTTAAAAAACAAATAATTTAGTATTTTTAATCATTAACCTAGGTTAAGTGGTTACCGAGATAATCCAAAAAAACGTGTCCCATGTTAATCTTATGGGAAAAAGGTTTTTAGATTTTTCTCTGATAATTTTACTAAAAACTTCACATTTCTGTTTATTAATGTGTTTAGCTCAACAAAACAAACATTTTGGTGTTTTAATCGTTGTTCTACGTTCAACCGTTGCAGAGATATTCAAAGTGCTAAACACAGTACGTTGTCCAATGTTATCCTTATGGAGAATAAATAAAATTCTATATCTCGATTATTTTTGAATGTATATTGATGAAATGATGGCTTCAACTATGTATGTGGCTTCAACTAGTTGTGGTATATTGATATTAGCACAAAAAACAAGTTTTTTGTTGATAGTCCCCGTAGCATCAAACCTGCATACTCGGCGCCCATGTTATTCATATGGAGAATAAGTAAAGTTGTATATCTCCCTTAATTATGAACCTAAATTAATAAAACTTGGTATATAGCTTCACCTGGTTCAGTTATATTGATAATTGCAAAAAAAATTACTTATCTTCCTCGTTGCAGCAAACCTGCGTCCTCAACCCTAATGTTATTCTTATGGAGAATAAATAAAATGCTATATATCACTTATTCAAGGATGTATTTTTGTGAAACTTGGTAAGTAGCTCTATGTAGTAGTGAGTCACATTTATATGCATTAGAAATTCGCTGAGTATGCAGGTTTGCTGCGACGGGGGTATTACGTTTATAACACCAGTGTTTGAACTAAATCTTACATAGCGTACGAAACCATTTTCAGTTGAATTTAGAATTTGTAAAAAACAGGACATTTAAATAATACCAGATATTTATAACAAAAAATTCTGAATTTGTTGCCTGTCTGTTCTGTAACTTTTTGTCTGAGGTGCAACACAGAATATCAACACGTTCAGTTAGCTATTCATGTGTTACTGACAATTAGCATTGGATATGAAATCACCACCACTACTATGCAATACGCGTGAACCCACAATATGCTTCTCTACACGTGGTCTTTACTGCAGCTGTATACATATTCCTAAAGTTGTCAGTATATATTTTCCTACAATTCATTAATTTGATTCTGTACTTATTATTTGTTTTGATGTATATAAATATATATAAACTAGTGGCTTGAAGGGGCCAAAGCCCCTAACCTTTTTCCAATCTGCCTCAACTGATTTTCTTGCTGAGTAAAATAGAACATTATAAGTAGGATCACATGTTTTAATGCAAGCAATGCCGACCTTTTTAAATTCCCATGCTTTTCTTATGGGGAATATTTAACGTTATTTTTCGTTTGCTGGTAACTTGTTATAAACACTGCACCTTTTTCCTGAGTGCCCGCGATCGAGACCTTTAATCTGAGTCGTCTCCCATCATCCTGCGATTTACCAAACTTCTACAATTTTGACTAAAACATTTCGCTTACAGAATTATATATAAAGATTTGTCACCTTTTTCAATCTCACCAATCTTACTTTTAGCATAGCTTGTACGTATTTTTCAACTTCAAGTAACAATCACAGTAAATATGAACCCTCTGACGTTATATCTAAGCCCGAGTTGTTACCATATTTTAACAAGGATCATTCCTAAATTAGTTAATTTAAATTATATTAAATATCTGTCAGTTCATTTATTAATGTTCATCAGGGCTAAAATTTCGGCTAAGAATATAGGTTTATTTATAAATTTATAAATTATAAATAATGATAATTTATTTAATAATAATTAAAATAATATATTTATTATAATATAATGTAATATAAATATTATAATAATAATATATAATAATAACAATTATGACTAAAACTTTTCTTTTGGGCAATCTACTCACCTTATTAAATAAACTGGAACATATCCAGTCTTGTCAGGAATGCACACAAAATACACATACAAAGTTGACGTCACAAAACTTAAAAACATACGCTATTTACAAATAACCGAATAGTTCAGCAGTCAGGCGTTTCGCCACACCACGGTCTTAACGTGCGGCGTTATCAAGGATAACCCTAGCGTCACGGGGGGGTCGCGCACCCGTTGCGACTGCCTTACCACGACTGACGGTTCCAATAACAAATAATAATAATAATAACAATTATTATAATAATAATTATATATAATAATAATATTTATTATTTTTGTTTATAATTTATTATTTATAAATTGGCTCTAAATCTTGTTTATTGTTTAGGTCTGGGCAAGAATGTTTTAGTATAACTGTATTAATTTATAATAGTTACGTCTATGCTATTCATTGTTAAAAGTATTTGTTTTATAACAGTTAGATATGAATATATAAATCTTTAAGACGCCGATGCAACTAGGACGTATACGAATGAGTTATGAGTTTTGAATGGGTGATATTCCTTCTTATAAAGACTTTTCACTGGCTAAGACCGACTGATTCTTTAACCAGGATCCATTAATAGTCCAATGACAAATTGCAGCTGGATCCAGTATCGAACCTTCACAACATTTTCTTAAGATTTTGCTCAGGATTGGTTTGGCAAACTTCAGATTATGAAGCAAGCACACTAACCACTGTGCTACCCGGCCAATTACTTATGTAGTAACTTATAAGTAATATTAAATTGTGTATTTTAAATTGCCCTTTTAATGAAAATATTATAAAGTATATACTACGCGTTACCGAAAAATTTTAGTTGGGACTGTTCTAGCATTTTTAGAAATTCCACTTTTAATATTTAATTAATCCGCTCAGGGAATAGATGTTACAACAGTCCTGGGAAAAAGAGACCAGTGATGTTTAAGTATTTACGTACATACGTTAAAAACACTTCCAGTTCTACTTAAATTTATTGAACATTGCCTTAACCTTCTATAAACGTAAATAGGACTTCACAGTTTGTAAAAAAACACATTTTATAGAGCGTGTTTTATGTTTTGGTTGAATACATCGGTTCTGTTTTGGACAGGTTTCCCCAGCCAATACAACAGTGTAAATTAACCTATTAAAACAGACATACCAGCTGTAATGACAATTTGGTACGCGTTTCGCTAATTGGTCAAGTGTCCCTGTCAGTAACTCTTACAAATCAAAAATGTTAAGCCGAATTTTGTTTATTTGTTTGTATAAACTTGAGTAAACTCTAAACTCACGCATTTTAGTGTTTGAATAAACTACTTTCAATCTGAAAGTCAGGTGAATTTATTCTAAAAGCGTTGATGAACACACCAAACTCCTGAGTCAAGCGTAATAACTAGTTAAAAAGTGTTGTGAATGGTGGGTTCATTCTTGCTATCTCGTTTTAACAGAATATATGGAGCATACTATCGTAAAATTACGTAGAATATAGTGAGAAACCTTTGTATAAAATCGTCAATGAGTAGTCGTAATTCTTCTAGGATAAATTGGCTTATTTACATGATTGTACTATGATAATAATTAATTGTCAGTATTCTAAAGAATAGTCAAATTAAAATGATAACAACAAAATTTGTAAGTTAAATTGTTGTAATCGAATTCATTTGTGACATTGTAATAAGTTTTCAATATGTTGAACTTCCATATTTCGACCATTACTTAAAACTGGATGGTTCGTTTACAATTTAATATCTCAGTATGCCATTGTATGCTAGACGTTCACAGCATTTTGATCAGTAATAGATAGATTATTTTTTGTAATGTCCTAAATGACATGTTTTATATAATTCTCAAGTCTCAAAGAACATATTTCAACATAGGACCTACTTACACAATGCATTGTTTACATCAATTCAAATACCATTAAGTGTAGGTGGAAGTTTACAGGTTAAAATATCAACTCGTATTATAAGCTACGACTTTGCATTTAGGTGTTTATTTATTAAAACCACTTAAAGTGGAGAACCACTTCATTGAAAGTAAAACTCCCACGTTATATTTAATGTACATGACTTAATAGCGGCAGTATCATTATTAAATTATGTGTTTGTTTGTTGTGAATATTCAACATTACTATTACCTGATTCCAACCCAACAGAACAAAAAATAAAATAAGTTAATAAATAGTAAAAGATGCAGAGTATACAGAAATCTTTGACTGGGTGAGTAATTTTCTGCTAAACCCGTTACAAAACAGACTAAATTACCGTGCAGCAGTACTATCTGAAATTTCTTAAAATATTCTTTATATTTTAGTTTGTCTTGTAGATTGCTGATATTTTAGTTAACTGCTCACCATTTTCATAACTTTGGAATACTTTGAGCCTAGGAAACATATGCTTATCAAATCATGTTAGGGCGTGATATTTTATTTTTTTGTGCACGACAGAAAATGCCAGTTTTTAGTTTTTAGTATTACGAAACGAGCGGTCAGGTAAGGGTCTAATAATTAAATTGATAAGACGTCCAAAACATAACCTTACTAAAGATTGCGAATAATTTCATGCTTACTAGATCTATTTCTAGGGCTTTGAAATGTAAATTATTAGTTTTATTAAATATGATCAGTGAGTCATCCAAGTTTAACGACGTGTTATATCATCATCCACAAATTATCAAAGTCTGTCAGTCTGCAAACAAAATACAAAAGGACTGTTTTACTTTTAAAGTTTACAATGAAATAACGATACATTGTATAAAAGACAACCTATAAAATATGATCCACGGTTTCAGGACATATCTAGATGATAATATCTGTTTAGTTAATGGTATTCTCATTTTCCGGTCTTTAACACAACTAATCACTCTTCTTACTTCAAAATTCAATATGGCATTCATAACCACAGTCGTCTCTACGGTCTAGGATATAGTCAGCAAACGTTCTCTTCATACTTATAAAATAACTAGCTGCTACCCGCGGCTTCGCTCGCGACAAATTAAAAGATATTAAAAATACTAACCTGACCAGCACAATCGCAAAAATCTTTGTTTAGTGAAGATTGATTTCCTCTCCATCTGATTTCCTTTGCCCTAACTGACAAACAAATACAGCTTGTAATTTTTTAAATTATATCCTTCCATAAGATTTCCATTGGAACTTACAGGACCCGGAATGTGGAGCCCTAACCTTGAATGTGGACATTATCAGGTCTATATGTTAATGTGATATGTGAGTTATGTTCATGCAACATTTTAGCTTAATCGGTCCAGCTTATGCGTGATGGAACTCTAAATATCCATACAAACATCCAAACAAACATCCAAACTTTCACATTTATAATATTAGTAGGATGATCAAATAAAATAACCTATGCGTAAGTTTAGTCAGTATCCCAACAGATTACCTCATTATAAAATTACGAATTGTTAATTTTCTATTGGAAAAGGTATACAACACAATTTACATCTGCATGATCGGGTCATTCCTTAATACAACGATGGCAATATACTGATTGTTACTTTACAAACAATGAAAGGAACAAATTTAAGACCATCACAAATATACACAAAGCTTGTAAAGGTGGTGAAATATAATGTGTTTTGAACACTGCGGGATTCCCCTATGTGACCTCTGAAGTTTGGTTAACCAAGTTGATAGAGACATTACGCTCGGTCAGTGTTATGCGGCTGGAAGCTCCCCACAGTATAGACCTACCACATGCTGCTGCGGAAATTATACTATCAATGTTAATAATGTTATTTATGAATAACGCATTTTACATTTTGTTTATTGTAAAAAAAATCGGCATATAATGTGTTTGTAACAGAAATTGATAAAGTATCGATAAATTTACTAGATAAATTAATATAATATGATTTAACTAAAATGTGTAGCCTTTACAGTATTATTAACACTGTTTTAGAACTTGTTTTATCTACTCGAAGATTTTGTTCTGAAAAACTTTTGGCCAGATTGCTTATTTAGCTTAAGAAATATAGAGCAGAAATGTAAAATTAGTTGCCACAAAAATAGGTTTCTGGACGTTTCGTGATCTAAGTCTGACTTTCGTCTTCAAGCTTAAAAAAGTAAGTTAACAAACTTAGTCGTAATAATGAAAGAGATGCAAAATATAAAATTTGGAAAAGGCAAAACAAAACGAACATTGAGTATTGTGGGAACAACAATATGAATCCGAATGAAAACAAACAAACATAATAGCGTAATTAAATTAAATGATTTTAATCGGGTATGCTAATCCAAATCAATTAAATAACTAAATATCGATAAGATTCAATGAAAGTAGTGAAATTATGGTAAAGTTTCGGTATTGTTAATTGACAGTTTGTTACACAGAAGTTTTTATCGTGGATATAGAAAACTAAATGAAAGTTCCACTATAAAAAATACACCAGCATTACATGATTGATTGTAAAAGTCAAGACGGCCGCAGATATCAGAGTAAAAGAGAAAGGAAAGGGATTACTAGAGTGTGACAAGTGAAAAATGGTTTTGGACGTCGTTGATGTTTTATAGCGCTCTGAATAAGGTATTTAATTAATTGCTAAAATCAAGTGATTGATTATAAAACGTCATTCTCATAAAAAAATTACTATTTTTGTAGACTAACGTACCCCTAATGTTGTTTTTTAATAAAATATATGTTCACAATTTTAAAATCCTCTTCAATTTATATCTTCCTATTTTTTGTAAAAACCATTTTATTATATAATATAACAAAGTATAAAAGTAAATTAACAATTTTTACAGTGTTGTTGAAGCATGGACTTTGACTCAAGTACCACTAAAATGGCTTCCAATGTTAGAACGTTTAGGAAACAAATCAATTTGGTTTTAATATAATGTTATTAATACTGAACGAACTTTTCCAAATGACAAACTCTTTCCAAATAACAAACTCGACCGAGATTTTGCACTTCTATGTTTGTATGCAAACATCTTTGGAGGCGTTATTTTGGTCGCAGACAAGCTCCTTGAGTTGATTCTCTTACCATTCTGTTCATTGAAGTCTTGTATGATGAAATTCTTCACTTCGTTCCGATTTTCCAACTATTAATCTATTCCAAGTAATAGGTTATCGTACTTTATTCGTCGTCAATCCTAAATCACTAGAAGATGACTAGTTTCGGGGCTGCTATCCCAATTTCATATCGACACATCGAAATGTAGTTGTAAAAAACGTAGTTGTTGTCCAAGTTTAAAAAGTTACGCATGTCAGAAACACAAATACAAAACAAACAAACATTTATATGGTTAGCGTGGTCGGCCATGGACAAATCCAGACTGAGGGGATACCTAATGCGTGTGGAGTTATGCGATTAGCCGATGACTGCTTGGCGATATTGACCTTGAAGGAGGGGCAGGCATTCTCCGACATCAACTACGTGTTTTACAACTAGATTTTGACAAAACTAGATTTTGACGTGTAGATCTGAAAATGGGACAGCAGTCCCGAAACTAGTCATCCACTAGTGATTTAGGATTGACGACGGATAAGGTACATTAACTTATTAATTACTTCAAGTAGATTTTCAATCGAGGAGGCAAATTATGAATGAAATATTAATTCATGTCTTAGGTAATTAAAAAATTTAAGTTTTGGTCAGAATTGGTTTATTTCATTTATTAACAGATACAACTGTAGTATTAATGAGGTTCATAGGCGCGGTCTGACCTGTCGGCTGTTGGCTCTGCGCCCGAGAACTATATTAACAGATATAAAAATTAAAACATTACAATGAAAATTTAATTTAACAATTTACCAATAGCATGTAAGTTTCGATACAAGTAGAAGAAAGGTAAAAATTAGTACATAGAATATAATTGTCTCCATTGGGTAAGTGATGTATAAAATTACTTCATTCTAATTTTAAACATATTTATTTAATTGTCTCTTTAAAAATACAACTTTTTTAATTTGCGTTTTAACTTATGCAAACTCGTTCTCAAATACGTGTCTATCAATTGCATATATTTTTATAATGTATTTAATTGATGTAAATTGTTGAACAATTAAATATACTTTACTTGTTATAAAAAAGTAAAATTCTTATTTTATCTTACCAAGCAAATGGCGAGAATGGATTATAGTATAATATTTGGTTTTCAAGTAACAAACATCCGAGATGTTATTACACCTATAAAATGTTGTATTACATATTGTATTACATAATCCAAGCAAAATACTGAAAATAAAAACGTCAAGAACCTGTCATTTTTTCTGCAACAACCATTAAATCTTTCGAGGAAAAAAGTTAAGTATTGTAAGGAAAATTTAGGAAACCTCTTTAAACTAAACAGTTAGCGAGGGATTCTAAACAAATTAAAATCATCAAAGCTAGAATCCTAATCAATGCTCTCGGTGCTAAGTATTACTCCTTTCTATCCAGCATAACTGCACCTGATCTCCCATCCACAAAATATTATGACCGCTTAATAAAACGACTAGAAGGACGACTCTTCCTTCTCACAAATGTCCACACTGAACGACACATTTGAGTCGATTCCTTCGATAATCATTTTCTTATCGAGAGAACAACAACGGATGAAACAATCGCACAGCATATTAAAGCCTTAAAACAGCCCTCGTTGACTTCAAAATGGAAACTGTCAAGAACATCACTGTGGAAAACCTGTAAAAGGTTTATTGGTTTTTCTTTTTCTATCCAATGCCGGTCCTTTTAGATATCAATATTTCGTGTACAGCCCCTACATTAATATTTTAAATACATACACTTGAAGATCTACTCTCTAGACATAGACTACCATATACAACTGTTTCTGGTAACACATCTATATGTGAGTCAGAAGAATTCAATGAATTATCCAGACTAATGGAACCAGCCAAAGAGCGATCAGCACCGAACTTTGAATAACAAATAAAAGCAATTACAGAGGATAAAGGAAGGCTTAAAGAAACAAAGTTTTCTTATTTAAATATCGAACAAACTTCCTATGTAATCGACAAATACCTGCATAGATATTTATGAATAGAACTCTACGAACAAAACTACACGTCTTTCGCCTAATAGAAAGAGCCAAAATAAATGCAGAATTATCATCTGCACTAAGTAAGATTCTTGAAAGATGGGGATAGAGTAAAGCCAATAATTGTGAGGACCATTCCATAGAAAATTTGGTCAATTTATTAAACGTTTTGTCAAACTTCACTGCATCATTCAGCTAGGCTAGACAATCAAAAACAAATCAATAGACATATTAATCAGCTCAGAAAAGCAGAAGCGGAAGCTTCTAAAGTGCCTCAGATTCCATGTAGACATCTAAGACGATTACATAAATACAAATACGTTCAGCAAGACCCAAGGGATTCATCATTATCATCAAGTTATCTCACTGGCTTTCCAGAAAGTCCTTCATCCCCGACTTCTCTGCCTCTCCAAAAACAACTGTTCTATCTCAAACTCCACTGACTTCTAGGGTAGGAAACATTGTGGAGATATATGATGGATAAACGTAACCTCACAATACTATCCCATCTTCAAGAACATCGTCTGGTTCTGATCAACATAATATGGAACGGCTGCCTGAACTCATACAGCCAACAATATTTACGTATAATGGTTCATATTTATCTCTGCGACTTTCTACGAGAGTAAACTAACCACATATTAAAAGAAGTTGCTGCAAGTGAATAAAGTCTGAACTGTCAAACCAAGTGGAGAACTATTATATCTAAATTATTTGCTTCTAGTTTTTAACATATTTATATATGTTAATCATCTGTTTAAAAATACAACTTTGTTTTTATCTTAATTTTAATTTATGCAAAATCTTGTTAAAAGTTTTGCCTATCAATTTCATATATTTCTAAACATTTCTTTAAAAGACGTGAATTGTTGGAAAGATTAAATATACTTTATTTTTTCAAGAAGCATAGCTAATATTTGATGTACAAAACAGTAAGTATTCTTCTAACCAACATGCCTCAATCACACACACTATACTCACATCAGCGAGAGCCAGGAGGGAGGCCGCGGCCACGAGGAAGACAAAGGTGAAAGACATCTGTAACCGAACCATGTTTTAGTTTTGATAACAATTACTACAACTACCACAGTCTACGCAAATTTTGTCTATCCTTTCATTTTAGCGAATTTCCCCTATTGAAGTCCCCAGACCCCAAAAACACCATTCGTTTGAAACTGTACATATATATATATATATATATATATATATGTGTGTGTCCATGAGCACGATAACTCTCATAAAAATTATCCGATTTTGATGTAATTTGGTATAAACGTGTAAAGCAACATTTGTGACTTTAAGTTCGAAAACCAGCCAGATCGCTCTATCCGAAGGGGTATTTTGGGGAGGTTTTGTACCCCAAAAATAGGTTTTTCGAATTTGTTACATATAATTTTGGAAATAGTCAAATTTTAGTTTTTCCCATTGGATTCAGCTTAAAAAACACACAATTTAGTATTTTGATCATTTCTCTATGGCAATTGGTTACCGAGATATTGAAAATGCTAAACACACTACGTTGTCTAATGTTATTCTTATGGAGGAAAATAAAAATTTTATATATTGCTTATTTATGAACGTATACTTACGAAACTTGTTATACGGCTTCATCTGGTTATGGACCATTGATATATGCTCAAAAAAACAATCTTTTACCAAAGGCTCCCGTAGCAGCAAACCTGCGTACTCAGCCCCATGTTATTCTTATGGAGAATAAGTAACGTGTTATCTCCCTTCATTATGAATATAAATTAATGAAATTCGGTATGTGGCTTTACCTACATGAGTTATATAGATATTTGTATAAACCCCATTTTTTGTGTTGCTTACTTCAGCAAACCTGTATACTCAGCCGTCATGTTATTCTTGTGGAGAATAATTAAAATGTCATAAATCGTTTATTTATGAATGTGTATTGATGAAACTTGGTATGTGGCTTTATGTGGTATTAAGATACATAAATATGCATTGGAAATTCGCTGAGTACGCAGGTTTGCTGCTACGGGGGTATTTTGTATATAATGGATCCAGCATTTTGCTTTGGAGTATCATGTATTGATGTTTTTAAGAGAATGTCAACCTTTGTTTTCAGAAATGTCCACCCAAATCCCTTTATGGAAGCACTACAGAATCCTTTGCTACACACAGTGGTTTTAAGAGAGGAAATATACCTTCATCCCCTCCAGGGTTAAAAGGCAACATATTTCAAATATCCTTTGTTGGTCAATGCTAACTTGACTTGCATATCCAGTTGTAATTAAATTTATAACTAACTAAGAGAGGAGTGGTAATTTGTGTTTTCCCCATAAGAATAACATTTTAACAACGTACTGTGTTTACCGCAAAATAAAAATTTATATTTTCTCCATAACCAGTAATCGTGGAATAATAATTCAAAATGCCGAGTTATTAAATTTTTTAGCATTTTTTTAGCAATGTCATGATATGTATTGTTTATGTATATAATCCACGATATATCCAGGCGTTTTTATTATTTTTTTAAATTTTAATTGTAATTATCCCCCTAAAACCGCTGAAAATCATGACAAATCAAAATTTCTCAAAAGTGGCTTTAACGATTTTTAATTAAACTTAAGTATTTGTAGAGCTTTAGGTTTCCAACAAAATTACACCACCCAAATTTCTGAAAAAAATCGGGTTTAGACATTACAGAACTTAAACCATTAAAAGTTCAGTTTTTATTTTTATAACAAACCAATAAATCTTAAAACAGATTACTTATCACCATTAAAAATAGCTTACAAAACTAAATAATTTAGTACTTTGAATTATTATTTTACGATTACTGGTTGCGAAAAAATTGGAATTTTCATTTAGCGATAAACGCAGTACGTTGTTCAATGTTATTCTTATGAGGAATATACAAATTACCATTCCTCTTTTATTTACTGATCAATTTAGTTAAAACTGATATCCAAGTCAAGTTAGCATTGACAAACAGAGGATATTTTAAATATGTTCTCCCTTAACCCTGGGGGGGAGGAGAGGGCATTTCCCCTCTTAAAACCAGTGTATGTAGTAAAGGATTCTGTAGTGCCTCCAGTAATAGGATTTGGGAGGACATTTCGGAAAACAATTTTTAAGAAACTTGTTTGTACATATTCTACCGTACTTTATATTCTATATATAGTAAATAAATAAAAATGTATACATTAAAATGGGCAAAAGGGAGAAATAATGTGTCAGTTTCCAGATACCGTTTATTTTATGGCATTAAGTAAACTGTATTTAACATTTATACATTTTATAAAAAAGAAAAACTTAACTTTTTAGCTTTTAAAGTCCTATAATTTTCTCAGAAATGCGGTAGGAGGCATTTTGTTGGAAACCCAAAGCTCTATAAACCGCTAAATTTTAATACAAAACGTTAGAGCCGTTTTCAAGTCATTTGGATTTTTCACGTTTTTTAGCGGTTCTTGGGGGCTAATTAACCTTGCAGACAGACAGTCACACATACATCACTCCGAAAACCGATTTTTTAGAATTCAAAACCATTAAACTGAATATTTCCACTAATAACTCCAATTCGAAAATGTTGACGAAAACAATACTTTCTCCATATCCTATGTATAGGGGGAGAAATTAAAAATGCCAATGACGAATAAATCCACCTAAAAGAATAACTATATCACAAGCTAAAGCTGTAAACTTAGTTGATATTATTTGAAAGCACACAATGTTAAGAAATCACTGTATCCTACCAAGTGGAAAGAATCATGGGCAATAAGGTGTTAGTGATATGTGTTTTTATTTTTCAGATTTAATCTAAATACTTATGACAACGGAAACTAATCAGCATGTAAGGATGATAATTTAAGTTGATTCACAACCGATAATGGGAATGAGTAAATTAATTGTAAATCTAATAATGTGGATTCAGATTCAGATTTTAAACATGCACAACTTACACAACATTCAACATTGGTCACTTAAAATATCCAATCAGAATGTTAAAAATGTATTTTCATGTAGTAATATAGTTAAATCATATTGCAAAATATAGCAAAATATCTCCAAATAATAGTTGCATTAAAAGACTAAACCAGAAATTATGTATCTTAATATTAATAATTGCAACAGGTGTTAATCTTTTACGAAATTGTTCATTAGGGGAGGTTGTTTTAATATTGGATAAAAACTATTAAAAGTAAAACGTCCTGCAGTTTAAGATACCTTGGTAAGAGTTTGAATGTCGTATTTCGGAAATTACTATAAATAAAATTTAATTTATATTAGTATGTATGCATAGATCCCCCGTACAATATTTAACTGAATCTTTTTTAGATAAACTTGATTTTATTTTTTGTCTCCTACCCGAGCTATCTCAGAATCAGATACTGTCACGGTAATTAAATTATATAAACTACATGTAAAACATTTCTGACATTATAATATGTATACCAGACTATGACAGACAATTGTTTGAAATTCCATTTTCCAGGTTCCATTTTGAAGTCAACGAGGGCTGTTCCCTCGATAAGAAAAAGGGAAAAAACATTGACATGCTGGTTTCATACTATTGAAAACCATACATGGTTCTATAAACTCATGATTTAAAACAACTAACTAAGCAGTTAAGAAGTTAAATCAAAATATAAATAAAATAGCCCTGTATATCTGGTTACATATATGCTAGCACCTAAAGCACGATTTAAGTTATGACAAATTTTACATTGGAAAATCAATTAGTAAGAAAAATGTATAGTATTTGATTAGGCATTTGTTTGTCAGTGTAAAAGTTTAAGAAAATGTGTTCATCTAAACTTTGTATTTTGGTTCTTGGCTTAAAAGTAAGAAGAGCGCCAAGTGCCAGCTATCATCATCATCATCATTATCATCATCATCATCATCATCATCATCATCATCATCATCAATGTTGCGGATTAGGAAACCCCAGCATAGCTGCTAGTCACATCTTCCACAAGCGGGAAAATTGCGCAGGTTACTGGAAAGATAGGAAATAGCAGGAAAGGAAAGGGTGGGAAGGGACGGCAGCCAAATCGACCCTTCAGAGTGCCAACTCCCGTGCCCCTGTGACAGCTGGTGTGAGGCTCTCAAACAGGGGACCCGCATTCTGCCCTCCAAGTGGTCAACTCAACTGACAGGGTATCCATGTACAACAGCCAGGGACCATTCATTCTCAGGTTGGCAGGTTGGGAACCAAACCCGGAGATTCTGTCCCCAGCTGGTGCAAATGGAGGGACCAAATTTGGAAGGGAAGTTTGTCATAATGGGCAGCCAAAAGACTTACCATATGTTACGACAACTTCATTTGTTGTACCCATGTCAGCCTCAAAACTGGTATAGACCAGTTTTAAGGGTAACCAGCTATAAACTAATTTTAAAACCAGTAGAAACTTACCATTGCAATCGACAAACTTCTACCGTAACTTCAGTATGCTTGAGACTGGAGTGATACCTCCCTCTTGGTAATTCCCCCTTATATGCCTTGGAAAACCATAAAAATTTGATTCATCACATAAAATGACAGTTATAAATGCAAGTTTAATTACTCTCATTTTATGAAAGAGTGCTATCACGGTTGTTAAACACAATGCAAATTATAATTAATTGCACGGTGTTGAAACTCTACAATCGATTTATTACCGGAATTATTAGAGCGTTCAATGGTTTAAAAAAATTATACGTATATAAGGTATATTGAATTGTTTATTATTAAATTACCCTTACTATAGATGTCATTAAAACATGTTGATAAAATAAAACTATCTTTCCAATAAAATTGCAATATTAATTTTTATATTTCCTTAAAATATCGTTTAATTTAAATTATAGTTACCTTAAGTCAGCCAGTCCAAAATATTAGAATAGTTTTAAAATCACATATAGTATTTTTATTTTTAAAGTTTTCACACCTTATATTTTAAAAAAATCTTTTACTTCTTCATCCTATGGAGTCGCAATTATTGTTTTAGAGTGGAATAATTATCATCGAAGAGAAAATCATTCCAAATCCAAATCATCCCACAAACAGTCATCCAATAAAAAAATAAAAGTAATCGACATTTTGGGAATTTATTCAACGGTTGTTATTTATTATTTAAAATTAAATTTATTTACTCATTAAATTCATTAGGTATTTTGAATATTTTTAGTTAGCTATGGATAAATTATTTAAAATAACCAGTTAAGGAGCGACGATGTTTGGGGGGGAGAGAAGCAGGTAAACGAAACATTTCTTGACCGGAGCCTCCGCTTCATTTTATTTTAACAATGTTCATATAAATATGTCATTACGCATTTGGACCGTAATTTATTTGTATGGCTTCAACCAGTGGCGTAGGATTCCCATGTTGTTTTTAAGAAAAACTTTTTATTTGATGTATAAGATGGTTTATTTAAAACCAAAACTAACCAAACTCATCATTTTAGGCACCTATGGTCGCTTTACGCTTACCTTGCCAGAATGTAAATCAACCAAGATAGTTCATTTTTTCACTAGAAAATGAAGCCCATCCAAATACTTAATGAATTATTATACCTTTGGGATTGAAAAGGAATTAGAAAGTAGTCACCTTTTTCACAATAATAAAATATGGTTTTCAATGTTATACATAACACTCCACGCAACATTGAAAGCCCTAATGCCTATTATTGATATGGTACCAAGAATAATGAAAAAGATAAGCTGTTAACAGCACAAAACACAAGAGACGAATTCCCACCATAGTATGTGTCTAAGGCAGTCTGGGCAGGCCGTCCTAAAAAAAATCAGATTCTCAAACAATGAGAAAACTTAAAAGTTGTCATAAGCACAGACATACTTATTTTACAATAAGAAGAAGACACTTTAATGATAATTTTGATAAATTAAACTAGTGTCTGTCCTGTTCTTCGCACGGGAATGTCACAGGCATAGGGTCATACATTTAGTTTGAACAATGTTTTAAAATTATTATCAGCTGACTACCTGAATAAAATATCTCCATAAGGGTAATATTGGAGCTTTAAAATAGTATAGGGCAGAGCCCTGACTAATGCCAAATATGTATACAAAATTAAAATATAAGAGGCCGAATATCAACGAAGAAATATACAGATATTCTTTCACTGTTATAGATGTTGGTTTTAGTTCAGTCTTATAAATTAATACTGTAGGCTGTTTTTACTTAAGAGAACTCATATTGTTCCAAACCGATGTTGACGATTGAGCTATAAACATATTCGTCCTGATTCATAGTTTATCAAAAAGGTTTTTATTTTTCGGTATTTCCATTCAAAAGGGCGGGCAGTTCTTAGAGATCTTTTTGAGATTTATATGGGGAATAATGTTTTTCAATTAAGCTTCAACACATTTAGGTCAGGTTATGAGCGTTAATTGTGTGGAATTAATTAATAAGATATTTAATAATTGAGATAAACAACAAATTTAATTGCCAATTAGTTTTCGGAAATTTTTAGTTTGAAGTTAAATGTTTATATTACAGTCCACAAACTATCACGCAACGAAAAAAAGAGCTGAGTGTTGCTCACTCACCAAATCTGCCTAATCCACTTACTTGACATCTTTAGATATGGCAACTCAGGGAAGGTTGCACGGCAGTGCCGGCGATTTCTCAGGGGATGTTCAGAGCCGGGAGACAATTGTTGGCGCAGAAGCAGATCGTGACGTTTTGCACCTCACTGTCTAGTTCAAAGTTAACAGATTTTAAGGATAGGTAAATGAGGTACTCGCGCTTGCTTGGAATCGTGAGACACAAACACTGATTCTACCACTATACGGTCACAAAACAGTAAAGAAAAAGCAGTTGGATTTACAATTTACAAATTCAATAAGAGAATCAACCCAACTATGTGGGAATAAGAACTAAGAAAATAAATTAATGAGGATGATTAGGAGAATTCACTGAACAAGGACGCAATGTTGATGTCCAAGAGTGACAAGATATGGACGTCGAAGGGTATCGCAGGTGACGCCCACTCTACTGGCGTCGCAATCTGATCGCCAATGGAGATTGATGAAATTTTACCACCCAAGAAGGAACCAAAAGCGAATGCATTTCACTATCTGCCACGGTAACATTCTGAGTTAAAAACCAATTACACCGAAACTTACTGTAATTTCACAATTATTACGTGTCTAAAATGATTAAAAAGTAAATTTTGGTTATCTATATCTATAAATATGAAAACCCGATTTACATCCTCTACACCTACAACCACTACACCTGCAACCTCTACACCTACAACTTCTACACCTACAACCTATACACTTACAACCTCTACACCTACAACCTCTACACCTACAACCACTACACCTACAACCATGACATGTGACACTGGGCTTACGATCCCATCCTGTTTAATGGGCATACATCTTGGTTTGAGCTTATGACAATTCAAATAGATGATCATGATTCGTAGTAGTTCCACATGTTAAAAACAAATTGCAGCACTTACAATTGTTTTATTCCCGGGTGAAACTGGGTACGATAGCAGCAAGTAGAGGTCTGTTCATAGTGCTTGGCTTGTAGGAAGGGTAGTGCGAAAAAGATAGACAATACCTCCCACAGCTATTCCCCTTGAATGTTGGCGTAGAACCTAAATAATGATTTAACCTATACTCTATAAATATTCTACTGGAAATAAATACAAAATACTTTAACAAAAAAATAATGACTGTTATTTAAATAATGGGTGCTATGGAAATCAGTGGAAATAAAATACCTAGTGGCATTGTGGTTACATGCACCCTGAGTGGTTACATGAATCATTTACGATAACATTTGGCAAATAAATATACCAATACATTATTAAATGTAAGGTTCAGTCATTTTAGTATTTCATATTTATTTCACTCGGAGGAATTTATTGATTGTCAGTGAAAGTTTAAATATTGAATAGGTTTTACTGAACCCAACTTTTAATTGGAGAGCCACATTGTTTCCCTCTCTCTCTCACACATTGTTTCCCTCACTCTAATATTGACGTATGTTAAAATCTATTGGACATTTCTATCAAGGGACGTGGTTGCTAAAATAATGAATAATCGTTGCTAAAATTTTAAATTAAATAATTATAGATAAGAAATCCAATGACCTCAACTATGTTGAACATCTGTAGGCGAAAGCTTATACGTTAAAATAATAATTAAAACGCTTAAAATTTAATTATATATATATATATAAAACTAGCCGCGGTTATGTGCAAAAACATTATGATAAAATATGAGTAGTTACAGAAAATCTGTGTTTATATGTTGTAATTGTTAGTGCCAATCTATTACTTACTTAACTAGGATAAAATTTAAAAGGGGAATAATATCCAAATATCATAATAGGCTACATAGCTTAGTTAAAAAATGTACATTTGTTTGCTTATTCGTTTTAAAGGTACTTAGACTAATAAATACTGAACCTTAATCTTTAGGTATTCATTTTTGTTTTTAAGTTATTATAGGTTTGTTTCTGCAGTTCTATTACCAATACCGCATATTTGATTATCTGAAAATAATTGTTAGATTTTAGTTAAATTTTCAATTGTATCGGTTTCAATTTGGTTTATTGAAGATCCACTTACTTTAAGGTTTCCATCGTCTGCATAAAGACAGATCCTACTTTGTGTTTTACCTGTTATTACATGGGGTAAGCCCTTGTAACACAAGAATAACAAAGGCCCCAGAATAGAACCCTGTGGGACTCCATGTTTCATCAACTTTACCTTTGATTGAGTTGTTATCCATTGGTTTTTACAATTTAATTGACTTATTTCTACAAACTGTTGTCTATTGGTGAGGAATAACTCTAACGACATTAGTGGTAGCCCGGTAACCCTTCTATTCCGATTCTTGAAAGTTTATTCTTTATCCTGCATCTTTACACCTGCAGGCCAGTTTGAGCTGCCTCACATAGGTTTTAATTGATTCTGGTGTATTAGCTATTTCCTACCAAATTACAGCTCAAAAGGTCTAGTAAACACACTAAAGTCCATGTGTTGGGAACTTATAAAGAGTACCTGGGGGGCCGAGCTTTGCTCGGGGGAAGGCCAGTCAGTTTGTTTAGATAACTTTGAGTAATATTTCACCACTTCCCCCTACTGATAATCAGATTTGTATAACTCATTTGCCTCTTTTCTACATTTTTAAGGTCACTCCAGTTATTATTTATAGCTCAATGTCCCTTTGATTTATTTTACTACTCTATATATGTAATCTTCACTCAAATCTTTTAATCTCTGCTCTCAGGAAACCACATGTCAATAATCATAAACAACTGAGTATTATTTTGACAGTTCCCTGAGGTTGATTATGAACAGCTGTTACAATTCTTTCGTTTTGATTTGAAACTCCATAAGCCCAATGTTAATTTTTGTAACTTTTCATTTGGGTTTTTTTACATTATTTGATTTTTTCTGTGGATGAGGCCTATCTAGAACTTATTTTTATCCCAGAAATTAGTTATTCCGAACATTTGAAGGAAATCGTTGGAGCCGTTTTTGTGATCAGTGTCGCAAGCAAGCAAGCAATCAAGCAAGCAAGCAAGCAAACCTTACTCATATTAGAGTATAGGATAACTATTCTAATCAACTGCTTAGGCTTACCAGAGTGAGTTCATATTACCATTTGTATGTTCATCAGTTATCACTTGTTTGACCTCAGAAACATTTCAAAATTCAAAAATCAAAACCTCTCAAAAACGGTATATCATAGTCTCATAGAGACTAACCTCAGGTATACCAGTAATACTCTGGGGCAGTATAGAACAAGATCCAATGACCCAAAAAGTCATACCATTTGCCATTCTTTTCTAATGCTGTATAATATAACCTGTATGACATCAAATTGTATTTCAGAAAATTAAAGTCTGGTAGCCAAATCGTGCTCCGAAAATGGGTAAATCTATATATATAAGTTACAATTTTTGGAGGCAAGTCAGGTCATTTGCATACTTTTCATTCTTACATTATTTACTTTATAATAGTTGGCCAATCATCAAAATAGTAATGCCAGACCATTTGGGCATCATCAAAAGGGCGGGAAACCAGTTCCTATTCAGACCATTTGCATACTCCCAATTTTTATAACTCCTACACCTGTTGCTTGATTTTGACTTTGTCATTTTAAAGAATATACTCTATTCAACATTCACAGTTAATATCAAGATTGTTAAATATTTTTTAGTCTGTCTGTTCAAACGTTAATTCTATAAATTATAATTTTTTCAAATTACTCTGCAGAAGATACGCTATTACTGTAGTCGGCACTGAAAAACTTTAACCCGAGACCTTAACCACTTTATATTTAACCCCCCTAACTACAATAAATACTATTTGTTGGAATTTGTAAATGTATAATTTTGTATATAGCCCATTTTGTACATGTATATATTTTTGGATACGTGGCCATTTACACAGTAACTTTTGAGTCAACTCTTCGATTTCAAATAAATTTTGTATGACCGAGTAAGATATAGTATTTACTGGCACGAGTTCAAAAACCAGAGAGATTTTACATCATTGGAAGTTAGTTTTAGTAAATTTCCCCTATAGGGAAGAAGCCGTTACCATAGTCGGCATGGAAAGACCTCCCATGTAGCACACACCGTTGGGCTACCGTTGGACAACGGTGGAACCGTTGGCTAATGGTGGGTTGGTGTTTCCACAACAAGCCAACCGTTGCCCATCTGTTTTTCATGCGGTTGGGCCAACCTAAATTAATATTGTTGGACCAACGTTGGTCAATTGTTGTATAAATACAATAATTTTGAGTTGGAGTCTCCACAACAAGCCAACCGTTGCCCAACCGTTCTTTTCGCGGTTCGGCCAACCAAAATTAACATAGTCGGATTATCGTTTGTCAATGATGGGTTTGAGTTTCCACATCAAGCCAGCCGCTGCCCAACTGTTTTTAGTGCGGTTTGGCCAACTGAAATTGCCATCGTTGGTTCTTTGTTTTCCAAATACTTGTTACGTTCTGTGACTCAAGAATCAAGAAGTTAATAATACCATTAATAATACTACTTGGGATTGTAACATATAATAACATGTTATATTTAATATGTTCGATATAAATACATTTTAATAAAAACATTTAATAAATTTTACCTCTAAAATAAGGAAAGAAGATCCCTATAGATACCACCATAAAACCAATGAATAAGTTTAAATAATTAAATGACATTTACGGAATAATATATACTTAAAATAACTAATGTCTCAATACCATTATTTAATAAATATCTGAAACCATGGATAAGCATGCAACATGAGAGTTGTCCAAGTCATGTAGGTCGTAGTCTATTGGTTAATTATAGATCCCAGTCCATCTTCCAATTCGTATGAATCAGAATGGCTGAGAGGGTTAAGGCGAGAGTTTAGTAAGTTGAAGATTGTAGGTTAAGACCCAAATAGGTCAAAATATTTTTGCAACAAAAATCCGTTTTAAAATCATATATTATTGGTTTATTAGGATATTCAGTTAGAAAAATCTTGATTTTTAACACAGAAACATTTATTTAAAGTTATTTTGTCACCGTTGGGCCATTGTTTGATAATGGTTGGTTGGTTTACGGTTTAAAGAGGTGACATTTCTACCGTTGGCCAACTGTGGGAGTCCACAATTTGCCAACGTTGGCCCAACCGTTTGTGCTACATGGGCTAGGCCTGGGACCATGATAACTTTTCGTTTTGAGGTCCCCAGATTCCAAAATCACCATCCGTCAAAAACTGTATATATATATATATATATATATATATATATATATATATATATATATATGTGTGTCCGTGGGTGCGATAACTCTCGTATAAAAGGTCCGATTTCGATGAAATTTGGTACAAACTTGTAAAGCAGCATTTATGACTTTAAGGTTGAAAACCAGATGGATCGAGCTATCCGAAGGGGTATTTTGGGGGGGTTTTATACCCCAAAAATGAGTTTTGAGTTTTTTACATACAATTTTTGAAAAAGTAAAATTTTATTTTTTTTCCATTGGAATCAGCTTAGAAATACGCACAATTTTATTTTTAATCATTGCTCTACATCAATTGGTTACTGAGATATTGAAAGTACTAAACACAGTACGTTGTCCAATGTTATTCTTATGGAGGATAAGAAAAATTGTATATCTTGCTTATTTATCAACTTATCCTGACGAAACTTGGTATATTGCTTCATTTCATTGTGATCTATTGATATTTGCACAAAAACCCATTTTTTGGCCGATAGTTCCCGTAGCAGCAAACCTGCATACTCAGCCCCATGTTATTTTTATGGAGAATAATTAACGTGTTATCTCCTTTAATTATGAACATAAATTAATAGAACTTGGTACGTGGCTTTACCTAGTTGAGTTGATATTTGTATAAAAGCCCATTTTTAGTGTTCCTTATTTCAGCAAACCTGCATACTCAGCCGCCATGTTATTCTTATGGAGAATAATTAAAATGTCATAAATCGTTTATTTATGAATGTATATTGATGAAACTTGGTATGTGGCTTTATGTGGTATTAAGATAAATTAATATGCATTGGAAATTCGCTGAGTATGCAGGTTTGCTGCTACGGGGGTATTTTAACATATGGTGGGAAACAGATGGAGATAGTGGTGAGGACGACAGGAATTGACTATAACAGCCTTTTTTATAAGTGAATAGCCTGATGCGGGGATTTAATGAAAATCTCAGCTCAGATTCTGTAAAACCACAACTTGTCGCTTTTGCCATAAGAATTACTTACAAAAGTGAATTGAATTCTAAATGAGGATGAGCTTGAAGCCACTGATCAAGTGAAATTGTTTAAGTATGTTTAATTTGAGGTTCCACTCCCACATCGATGCTGTCTGGGAATTTTTCCCTCTTCGTCGGTTGGCTAAATTTTCGAATCAGGATGTTCTGTTGACTTCCTATTATGACCCTCATTTCCTGTACATAGTCGCTATATGGAGATGTGAAGATCTAAGAACCAGACTCGTCTCCCATCTAAAAAATAACTTAAAAAACAGTCTGAATTATTTATGTCCTGACAATTGAGCAGAGAAGTTTTCATGTCATTAATAATCGTAACGTTCCCCTGCATCTATGTTCTAGAAGTGATTGTTTCTTAAAATAAATGTTCCCCCGGACTCTTAGATTAAGTTGTATTTACTATATTGTTTGTAGTATTTATTCTAATAAATAAAATAAATTTTACGATTTTGGATATATTTTAACCAAACAAATTATTATTATTGCTCTATTTATGTTTAGAAGGGGATAAATAAAAACAATAAAATAAACCTTTCATGACTCCGGTTAAACCGCAACTCAACTAACCCGCTCTCGGATAATCGGGAGTTGACTGTAATTTATTGAGATAAATCACTAATATCCTCCATTAAGGTTAGTTTTTTAGGAAAAAGCACATGGGTTTTTTCCTTCTACTAATATCCTACTTTGTGTTTATATATATATATATATATATTTGTTGATTTTTTTAAAGTATAGAAACAATTGTTAAGATTACGATAGGTTGTATACATTGAATAACAAGTTTTACAACTTTTATACTATTTATACCTGGGCAGTTGTCCATATTAAGTAATAATAGCGACAATAATGATTAATGAAATTTGCATTTAGCTCTCTTTCTGGTCTATTTGCAAACCCATTTCTTCCATAGTTTGTTGGTTCAGAGTTTTTTTCTCTTAATGTTATAAATGATGAGCCATTGTGTTTGTCTTTGTTATTACATAGGTTTACGCCCGTATGTCAAGGTTTGTTTTTACTGTATCGTCTTTCTGAATTTTCCACTGGGTTTTTTGCCTTGCTCATTTTTTATTCTCCAGTAAATTTACGACTGAATAGGCATTGCTGTGTCCCCAATCACTACCCCCTAGGGTTTTTATTTAGTACCCTCCTATTGAATAAACTGGTTTTGACCAGGCTTATTCCTTTCAAAATCAGCATTAACAATACTTCTGGTATGGGGGTTAAGAGTTTGCCATGCTATGTCGTGGCCAAGAGAGGCGTTTACAAATTTGAAGAACATTTTACATACCATACGGTGCTACTTATAAATAAATAAATTGTTCTACTTATATCTAGTTTAATTACCTATCATGGGAAATACCTAGCTATGAGTTCTAATCTGTGAGGGATAAAAAATGTGGTCTTAAGGACGCCTTCTTTAAGTCTAAAGCAATATGGCTTCCATCAACACTGATGAAGCTGTTGGTGAATCATACATTACAAAATTCCTTTGGCTATTAATTTAGCCCACACTTGATGAGTTTTAATAAATAAATACACTTTACCTTAGTCTTCTTTATTTGTAGTTAGTTGTCTTAAATGACTGTCTATTGTTGGATTACCACATTCGAGGTAAGTCTTAGCTATAATGAGAATATACCTTTTACCTTTTAATACCTAGGCTTAAATAATAACAAGTGATTTGGGGTTCACAATAGAATATTTATTAAATAGAATTACAACAGTGAATGAAAGCAAATGAATTTAAGGTGTATAACAATGATATTTTGACAATATGGGGACTTCAAATTAATTAGGTCAACTAGGCCTAAGCCTTTCAATAACAGTTCATGGCTAACAATAGTGGGTTATTACAATATAAATACTCTTTTTCTTAGGGAGGGGTGTCGTGCCGGCTCGAATGATATATTATTTGTTTTTATAGAGATAACATGAATTTACTAAATAGGTTTGTTTACTAAATGCAACAATGAGTAATGGAGATCCATAGAAAGATAGGCCAAAAGTTTCACTGAATTTAAGGATTGGTTAAAAGATATTTGAAATTAAATTTGGAAAACTAGTTCAATTTTGGATGAGATTCTTCTTAATTACTTTAATTGATACTTTCTGAACATTGGGCTTGTTCACAAATGTTTCTGATATCTCTTTTTACCAAGTCCCTAATAAGAGAATCAAGATGGAGAAGGTTACCACACTGCTACAAAATTCTTCACCCAGAGTGTTATAAATGGGAAAATAAATAAAAAAAGGGGTTTGAATTTAAACTTCACTCTATTGGGCAGGTGAAATCCCTACTATTTAGGCACTAAGTAGGCAAATCTTAGGCCATACTGGGATAAATTATGAAATGAGAACTTGTCTCATGCAAAAATGATGTTAACACATTGGAGGGAAGCCAGGAACAAGGCGGAGGACAGCGTCTGCAGTCTGGAAGTTCATTTTTCCATTGTTGGGTTGCACAGATGGCAGAAATCACATGTTACAACACTTGACACCAAATTTGGCTTTCCAAGGACCAATCTTGAAAAGTAGTACTATGTAAAATATTATTATATTGCAATTTTCTTACAAATATCTTATATCTAAAGTAGGCTATATTGAATTAATTTAGGGTCAATTAATGAATTAGAATTATTAATATATTGTGAAGGATAGTTGATTATCAATTGATATAAACTAAATAAAATGAACATGGGCATAATTAACTATATATTCTACTGTGAAATAAGGGGTGATGATTTTCGGCGGGGTGATGGGAACATTTCAAATTACAGTGACATAAATTATTATTGAACAAAGACAATCGTTGTGATAATAGATAAATAAAATATGGGTTATTCAGCATGACTAGGGTATGGTGGTATTTACATGGGGAGAAATATACACAATTATGGGAAATTATTATTAATGATGAATGGAATGTAATGGAATACTACAATTTATCCCCGCAGAAATCTGTATGCTATGAAATGAAGTACAGATTTTGACAAAGTATGGAATGGAATCATGAATCATTAATATGAATGATACTTAAAGAGAGGTATGGACAACATTAAATAATTGATTTAACTGGATGACATATTATTACATTATAACACATTAAATCTTAATCTAATTAACAAAAACACAGGGAACAAATACATAACACAGGGAATAAGGGATGGGAATAAAATGTTCATGGCCTGGCATATGGGGAGGGGAATGTGGGGTTTAGTTATTGCACTTTTTATTAACCGGTAAATTTGAAGCATGAATGTTATTTGCTATAGTTGCAGTATTTTATATTATTTATACACACACTGTTTGTTATGGGATAACTTCGCTGTTTCTATTAGGGATATCACAGTTTATTGGGTTAAAGGTGCATAGTTTATAACTTTATCACATGGGGAATATTGTTTTATGGGGAACACAAATTATGGGTTTACGCACTCGCGGTTAAGGTCCATGACACTTTTCAAAGGTTATTATGATGATGAACACAAGTCTATTGGTGGAAATGGATGAAATTTATTTACATGCGATCACTGTTTTCGATGGTAGGATTACCGTTGTTTGGTTCGTCAATTATAGCTTCTATTTCTCGGGTCGGCTCTAAATACTTTTTAAGTGTGGATATATGATATGGTCCGTATAAAACATCTTCATCTTCTCTGGTGATGTGGAATGTAGTTCGTGCGTATACTTATTGCATACTCCTGGCTGATCGAAAAAAACATGTTTGTATTTGTTTAATAAACTGCTTAATGTTTTACGTTCTTCTTCTACAATGTACGTATTTGATGCTAGGGAAATATCTATCTCTTCTTTAGTTAACATCTTATTGTCTAATGGATCTATTATTCTGCTGTTGAAGTTATTTACTGTGCTGTTATATTCATTATGTATGAAATTATCGTGATATTCATCAAACGTTTCATCATTAAAATTACTATTATCTGGCCTATGGCTATTATTAATTATTATATGACATATTTGTCCCTCTTGATTGCACATACAAAACTTCAAATTAACATTGTTACTATTTATTTGCATATTTAATTCATTTGTTTTGAAATTCAAATCCATCTTAAGATTAGACAATATATCTACTCCCAATATTATAGGTTTTATTAGATTCGGCACAATAAGATATTCTATTAACATTGTGTGTTCCGCAATTGTGGTAGGAACGTAAATAATTTTTGAAACACGTTTCGACCTTTCATTCGTAGCAGTTTTAATTACTGTATTAGTGACTGGAAATTCTTCAAAGGGTGAGATTTTGGATTTATTTTCATTAAACCATGATTCTGAAATACAGGTTATTGAAGAACCACTATCAACCAATGCATTTGTGCTAATATTATTAAGTTTAATGTTTATTTCGGGGCAATTTATTTTAGTAAGATTTGAAGTGGTATTATTTTCCGAGTCATTTTCTAGCAAGAAGTTTGTATCGCACATTATGCTTTGTGAGTGAAGATGGTTTATTTCATGATCTGTTTTATTACCGAGATTATTATTAATAGGCGCTGTAATTTCAGAGTAAACTATTGGTAATTGACCCTCTCGGTTGCCGATCACAGCGCCAAACCGTTTTCCTGTATATTTAGTGCAGGAACAGTTCGCGACTCGTAGGTGTGAGGACCGTTTGATGGAGCACTCGGCGCATTTGGGTTCTGGCGAATCATTGCGCAGAGTTGGGACTGTTCAGTCGTAGGATGATTTTTATCGTTTCTGTAGTTGTTTTCGGGGTTTCTTGAGGGGTATTTGTCTTTTTGATAGGGTTTATTGTCGTGGTATCTACCATATGGTTGGTGGTTGTAATTGGGATGGTAGTTTTGTTGATTTTGGTAGTTTCTGTGTTGGTAATTTTTGTTCTGATAATTATTATTAGGTGGACTGTTGTAGGATTGCATTTTTGGTTGGTATGCTCTCTGATTTCCGTATCGATCATTCTGGTGGTGGTGTGTGTTTGGTTGATTAGGGCTGGTGGGTCGATTGTTCTGTTGACTGTTATTGGAGTGGTTGTTGCGTGTTCTCTTGGGTCCTTCCTTTATATCTTCTCGTTGGAGTAGTCTTTCTATTGCACGTACTGTGGTTATATTCTGCACGCTTATACAGTCTTGTATGATTGAGTCAAATCAATATGAAAACAATATGAATCCGAATGAAAACAAACAAACATAATAGCGTAATTAAATTAAATGATTTTGGTCGGGTATGCTAATCCAAATCTAGAAAACTAAATGAAAGTTCCACTATAAAAAATACACCAGCTGTACATGATTGATAGATTGAAGTCAAGACGGCCGTAGATATCAGATTAAAAGATAAAGGAAAGGGATTACTAGAGTGTGACAAGTGAAAAATGGTTTTGGACGTCGTTGATGTTTTATAGCGCTCTGAATAAGGTATTTAATTAATTGCTAAAATCAAGTGATTGATTATAAAACGTGATTCTCATAAAAAAATTACTATTTTTGTAGACTAACGTACCCCTAATGTTGTTTTTTAATAAAATATATGTTCACAATTTTAAAATCCTCTTCAATTTATATCTTCCTATTTTTTGTAAAACCCATTTTATTATATAATATAACAAAGTATAATAGTAAATTAACAATTTTTACAGTGTTGTTGAAGCGTGGACGTTGACTCAAGTACCAATAAAATGGCTTCCAATGTTAGAACGTTTAGGAAACAAATCAATTTGGTTTTAATATAATGTTATTAATACTGAACGAACTTTTCCAAATGACAAACTCGACCGAGATTTTGCACTTCTATGTTTGTATGCAAACATCTTTGGAGGCGTTATTTTGGTCCCAGACAAGCTCCTTGAGTTGATTCTCTTACCATTCTGTTCATTGAAGTCTTGTATGATGAAATTCTTCACTTCGTTCCGATTTTCCAACTATTAATCTATTCCAAGTAATAGGTTATCGTACTTTATTCGTCGTCAATCCTAAATCACTAGAAGATGACTAGTTTCGGGGCTGCTATCCCAATTTCATATCGACACATCGAAATGTAGTTGTAAAAAACGTAGTTGTTGTCCAAGTTTAAAAAGTTACGCATGTCAGAAACACAAATACAAAACAAACAAACATTTATATGGTTAGCGTGGTCGGCCATGGACAAATCCAGACTGAGGGGATACCTAATACGTGTGGAGTTATGCGATTAGCCGATGCCTGCTTGGCGATATTGACCTTGAAGGAGGGGCAGGCATTCTCCGACATCAACTACGTGTTTTACAACTAGATTTTGACAAAACTAGATTTTGACGTGTAGATCTGAAAATGGGACAGCAGTCCCGAAACTAGTCATCCACTAGGACGGATAAGGTACATTAACCTATTAATTACTTCAAGTAGATTTTCAATCGAGGAGGCAAATTATGAATGAAATATTAATTCATGTCTTAGGTAATTAAAATATTTAAGTTTTGGTCAGAAGTGGTTTATTTCATTTATTAACAGATACAACTGTAGTATTAATGAGGTTCATAGGCGCGGTCTGACCTCTTGGCTGTTGGCTCTGCGCCCGAGAACTATATTAACAGATATAAAAATGAAAACATTACAATGAAAATTTAATTTAACAATTTACCAATAGCATGTAAGTTTCGATACAAGTAGAAGAAAGGTAAAAATTAGTACATAGAATATAATTGTCTCCATTGGGTAAGTGATGTATAAAATTACTTCATTCTAATTTTAAACATATTTATTTAATTGTCTCTTTAAAAATACAACTTTTTTAATTTGCGTTTTAACTTATGCAAACTCGTTCTCAAATACTTGTCTATCAATTGCATATATTTTTATAATGTATTTAATTGATGTAAATTGTTGAACAATTAAATATACTTTACTTGTTATAAAAAAGTAAAATTCTTATTTTATCTTACCAAGCAAATGGCGATGATGGATTATAGTATAATATTTGGTTTTCAAGTAACAAACATCCGAGATGTTATTACACCTATAAAATGTTGTATTACATATTGTATTACATAATCCAAGCAAAATACTGAAAATAAAAACGTCAAGAACCTGTCATTTTTTCTGCAACAACCATTAAATCTTTCGAGGAAAAAAGTTAAGTATTGTAAGGAAAATTTAGGAAACCTCTTTAAACTAAACAGTTAGAGAGGGATTCTAAACAAATTAAAATCATCAAAGCTAGAATCCTAATCAATGCTCTCGGTGCTAAGTATTACTCCTTTCTATCCTGATCTCCCATCCACAAAATATTATGACCCCTTAATAAAACGACTAGAAGGACGACTCTTCCTTCTCACAAATGTCCACACTGAACGACACATTTGAGTCGATTCCTTCGATAATCATTTTCTTATCGAGAGAACAACAACGGATGAAACAATCGCACAGCATATTAAAGCCTTAAAACAGCCCTCGTTGACTTCAAAATGGAAACTGTCAAGAACATTACTGTGGAAAACCTGTAAAAGGTTTATTGGTTTTTCTTTTTCTATCCAATGCCGGTCCTTTTAGATATCAATATTTCGTGTACAGCCCCTACATTAATATTTTAAATACATACACTTGAAGATCTACTCTCTAGACATGGACTACCATATACAACTGTTTCTGGCAACACATCTATATGTGAGTCAGAAGAATTCAATGAATTATCCAGACTAATGGAACCAGCCAAAGTGTTTGCACACCAAACCATCCAGGTAATAATGGTCTTGCTGAGCGATCAGCACCGAACTTTGAATAACAAATAAAAGCAATTACAGAGGATAAAGGAAGGCTTAAAGAAACAAAGTTTTCTTATTTAAATATCGAACAAACTTCCTATGTAATCGACAAATACCTGCATAGATATTTATGAATAGAACTCTACGAACAAAACTACACGTCTTTCGCCTAATAGAAAGAGCCAAAATAAATGCAGAATTATCATCTGCACTAAGTAAGATTCTTGAAAGATGGGGATAGAGTAAAGCCAATAATTGTGAGGACCATTCCATAGAAAATTTGATCAATTTATTAAACGTTTTGTCAAACTTCACTGCATCATTCAGCTAGGCTAGACAATCAAAAACAAATCAATAGACATATTAATCAGCTCAGAAAAGCAGAGGCGGAAGCTTCTAAAGTGCCTCAGATTCCATGTAGACATCTAAGACGATTACATAAATACAAATACGTTCAGCAAGACCCAAGGGATTCATCATTATTATCAAGTTATCTCACTGGCTTTCCAGAAAGTCCTTCATCCCCGACTTCTCTGCCTCTCCAAAAACAACTGTTCTATTTCAAACTCCACTGACTTCTAGGGTAGGAAACATTGTGGAGATATATGATGGAGAAACGTAACCTCACAATACTATCCCATCTTCAAGAACATCGTCTGGTTCTGATCAACATAATATGGAACGGCTGCCTGAACTCATACAGCTAACAATATTTACGTATAATGGTTCATATTTATCTCTGCGACTTTCTACGAGAGTAAACTAACCACATATTAAAAGAAGTTGCTGCAAGTGAATAAAGTCTGAACTGTCAAACCAAGTGGAGAACTATTATATCTAAATTATTTGCTTATAGTTTTTAACATATTTATATATGTTAATCATCTGTTTAAAAATACAACTTTGTTTTTATCTTAATTTTAATTTATGCAAAATCTTGTTAAAAGTTTTGCCTATCAATTTCATATATTTCTAAACATTTCTTTAAAAGACGTGAATTGTTGGAAAGATTAAATATACTTTATTTTTTCAAGAAGCATAGCTAATATTTGATGTACAAAACAGTAAATATTCTTCTAACCAACATGCCTCAATCACACACACTATACTCACATCAGCGAGAGCCAGGAGGGAGGCCGCGGCCACGAGGAAGACAAAGGTGAAAGACATCTGTAACCGAACCATGTTTTAGTTTTGATAACAATTACTACAACTACCACAGTCTACGCAAATTTTGTCTATCCTTTCATTTTAGCGAATTTCCCCTATTGAAGTCCCCAGACCCCAAAAACACCATTCGTTTGAAACTGTACATATATATATATATATATATATATATGTGTGTGTGTGTGTCCATGAGCACGATAACTCTCATAAAAATTATCCGATTTTGATGTAATTTGGTATAAACGTGTAAACCAACATTTGTGACTTTAAGTTCGAAAACCAGCCAGATCGCTCTATCCGAAGGGGTATTTTGGGAGGGTTTTGTACCCCAAAAATGGGTTTTTCGAATTTGTTACATATAATTTTGGAAATAGTCAAATTTTAGTTTTTCCCATTGGATTCAGCTTAAAAAACACACAATTTAGTATTTTGATCATTTCTCTATGGCAATTGGTTACCGAGATATTGAAAATGCTAAACACAGTACGTTGTCTAATGTTATTCTTATGGAGGAAAATAAAAATTTTATATATTGCTTATTTTTGAACGTATACTGACGAAACTTGTTATACGGCTTCATCTGGTTGTGGACCATTGATATATGCTCAAAAAACAATATTTTACCAAAGGCTCCCGTAGCAGCAAACCTGCGTACTCAGCCCCATGTTATTCTTATGGAGAATAAGTAACGTGTTATCTCCCTTCATTATGAATATAAATTAATGAAATTCGGTATGTGGCTTTACCTACATGAGTTATATAGATATTTGTATAAACCCCATTTTTTGTGTTGCTTACTTCAGCAAACCTGCATACTCAGCCGCCATGTTATTCTTCTGGAGAATAATTAAAATGTCATAAATCGTTTATTTATGAATGTGTGTTGATGAAACTTGGTATGTGGCTTTATGTGGTATTAAGATACATATATATGCATTGGAAATTCGCTGAGTACGCAGGTTTGCTGCTACGGGGGTATTTTGTATATAATGGATCCAGCATTTTGCTTTGGAGTATCATGTATTGATGTTTTTAAGAGAATGTCAACCTTTGTTTTCAGAAATGTCCACCCAAATCCCTTTATGGAAGCACTACAGAATCCTTTGCTACACACAGTGGTTTTAAGAGAGGAAATATACCTTCACCCCCTCCAGGGTTAAAAGGCAACATATTTCAAATATCCTTTGTTGGTCAATGCTAACTTGACTTGCATATCCAGTTGTAATTAAATTTATAACTAACTAAGAGAGGAGTGGTAATTTGTGTTTTCCCCATAAGAATAACATTTTAACAACGTACTGTGTTTACCGTAAAATAAAAATTTATATTTTCTCCATAACCAGTAGTCGTGGAATAATAATTCAAAATGCCGAGTTATTAAATTTTTTAGCATTTTTTTAGCAATGTCATGATATGTATTGTTTATGTATATAATCCACGATATATCCAGGCGTTTTTATTATTTTTTTAAATTTTAATTGTAATTATCCCCCCAAAACCGCTGAAAATCATGACAAATCAAAATTTCTCAAAAGTGGCTTTAACGATTTTTAATTAAACTTAAGTATTTGTAGAGCTTTAGGTTTCCAACAAAATTACACCACCCAAATTTCTGAAACAAATCGGGTTTAGACATTACAGAACTTAAACCATTAAAAGTTCAGTTTTTTATTTTTATAACAAACCAATAAATCTTAAAACAGATTACTTATCACCATTAAAAGGAGCTTACAAAACTAAATAATTTAGTACTTTGAATTATTATTCTACGATTACTGGTTGCGAAAAAATTGGAATTTTCATTTAGCGATAAACGCAGTACGTTGTTCAATGTTATTCTTATGAGGAATATACAAATTACCATTCCTCTTTTATTTACTGATCAATTTAGTTAAAACTGATATCCAAGTCAAGTTAGCATTGACAAACAGAGGATATTTTAAATATGTTCTCCCTTAACCCTGGGGGGAGGAGAGGGCATTTCCCCTCTTAAAACCAGTGTATGTAGTAAAGGATTCTGTAGTGCCTCCAGTAATTGGATTTGGGAGGACATTTCGGAAAACAATTTTTAAGAAACTTGTTTGTACATATTCTACCGTACTTTATATTCTATATATAGTAAATAAATAAAAATGTATACATTAAAATGGGCAAAAGGGAGAAATAATGTGTCAGTTTCCAGATACCGTTTATTTTAATGGCATTAAGTAAACTGTATTTAACATTTATACATTTTATAAAAAAGAAAAACTTAACTTTTTAGCTTTTAAAGTCCTATAATTTTCTCAGAAATGAGGTAGGGGGCATTTTGTTGGAAACCCAAAGCTCTATAAACCACTAAATTTTAATACAAAAAGTTAGAGCCGTTTTCAAGTCATTTGGATTTTTCACGTTTTTTAGCGGTTCTTGGGGGCTAATTAACCTTGCAGACAGACAGTCACACATACATCACTCCGAAAACCGATTTTTTAGAATTCAAAACCATTAAACTGAATATTTCCACTAATAACTCCAATTCGAAAATGTTGACGAAAACAATACTTTCTCCATATCCTATGTATAGGGGGAGAAATTAAAAATGCCAATGACGAATAAATCCACCTAAAAGAATAACTATATCACAAGCTAAAGCTGTAAACTTAGTTGATATTATTTGAAAGCACACAATGTTAAGAAATCACTGTATCCTACCAAGTGGAAAGAATCATGGGCAATAAGGTGTTAGTGATATGTGTTTTTATTTTTCAGATTTAATCTAAATACTTATGACAACGGAAACTAATCAGCATGTAAGGATGATAATTTAAGTTGATTCACAACCGATAATGGAAATGAGGAAATTAATTGTAAATCTAATAATGTGGATTCAGATTCAGATTTTAAACATGCACAACGTACACAACATTCAACATTGGTCACTTAAAATATCCAATCAGAATGTTAAAAATGTATTTTCATGTAGTAATATAGTTAAATCATATTGCAAAATATAGCAAAATATCTCCAAATAATAGTTGCATTAAAAGACTAAACCAGAAATTATGTATCTTAATATTAATAATTGCAACAAGTGTTAATCTTTTACGAAATTGTTCATTAGGGGAGGTTGTTTTAATATTGGATAAAAACTATTAAAAGTAAAACGTCCTGCAGTTTAAGATACCTTGGTAAGAGTTTGAATGTCGTATTTCGGAAATTACTATAAATAAAATTTAATTTATATTAGTATGTATGCATAAATCCCCCGTACAATATTTAACTGAATCTTTTTTAGATAAACTTGATTTTATTTTTTGTCTCCTACCCGAGCTATCTCAGAATCAGATACTGTCACGGTAATTAAATTATATAAACTACATGTAAAACATTTCTGACATTATAATATGTATACCAGACTATGACAGACAATTGTTTGAAATTCCATTTTCCAGGTTCCATTTTGAAGTCAACGAGGGCTGTTCCCTCGATAAGAAAAAGGGAAAAAACATTGACATGCTGGTTTCATACTATTGAAAACCATACATGGTTCTATAAACTCATGATTTAAAACAACTAACTAAGCAGTTAAGAAGTTAAATCAAAATATAAATAAAATAGGCCTGTATATCTGGTTACATATATGTTAGCACCTAAAGCACGATTTAAGTTATGACAAATTTTACATTGGAAAATCAATTAGTAAGAAAAATGTATAGTATTTGATTAGGCATTTGTTTGGCAGTGTAAAAGTTTAAGAAAATGTGTTCATCTAAACTTTGTATTTTGGTTCTTGGCTTAAAAGTAAGAAGAGCGCCAAGTGCCAGCTATCATCATCATCATCATCATCATCATCATCATCATCATCATCATCATCATCATCATCATCATCATCATCATCATCAATGTTGCGGATTAGGAAACCCCAGCATAGCTGCTAGTCACATCTTCCACAAGCGGGAAAATTGCGCAGGTTACCGGAAAGATAGGAAATAGCAGGAAAGGAAAGGGTGGGAAGGGACGGCAGCCAAATCGACCCTTCAGAGTGCCTCGGAAAACCATAAAAATTTGATTCATCACATAAAAAGACAGTTATAAATGCAAGTTTAATTACTCTCATTTTATGAAAGAGTGCTATCACGGTTGTTAAACACAATGCAAATTATAATTAATTGCACGGTGTTGAAACTCTACAATCGATTTATTACCGGAATTATTAGAGCGTTCAATGGTTTAAAAAAATTATACGTATATAAGGTATATTGAATTGTTTATTATTAAATTACCCTTACTATAGATGTCATTAAAACATGTTGATAAGATAAAACTATCTTTCCAATAAAATTGCAATATTAATTTTTATATTTCTTTAAAATATCGTTTAATTTAAAATATAGTTACCTTAAGTCAGCCAGTCCAAAATATTAGAATAGTTTTAAAATCACATATAGTATTTTTATTTTTAAAGTTTTCACACCTTATATTTTAAAAAAATCTTTTACTTCTTCATCCTATGGAGTCGCAATTATTGTTTTAGAGTGGAATTATTATCATCGAAGAGAAAATCATTCCAAATCCAAATCATCCCACAAACAGTCATCCAATAAAAAAATAAAAGTAATCGACATTTTGGGAATTTAATCAACGGTTGTTATTTATTATTTAAAATTAAATTTATTTACTCATTAAATTCATTAGGTATTTTGAATATTTTTAGTTAGCTATGGATAAATTATTTAAAATAACCAGTTAAGGAGCGACGATGTTTGGGGGGGAGAGAAGCAGGTAAACGAAACATTTCTTGACCGGAGCCTCCGCTTCATTTTATTTTAACAATGTTCATATAAATATGTCATTACGCATTTGGACCGTAATTTATTTGTATGGTTTCAACCAGTGGCGTAGGATTCCCATGTTGTTTTTAAGAAAAACTTTTTATTTGATGTATAAGATGGTTTATTTAAAACCAAAACTAACCAAACTCATCATTTTAGGTAGGCTTTACGCTTACCTTGCCAGAATGTAAATCAACCAAGATAGTTCATTTTTTTTACTAGAAAATGAAGCCCATCCAAATACTTAATGAATTATTATACCTTTGGGATTGAAAAGGAATTAGAAAGTAGTTACCTTTTTCACAATAATAAAATATGGTTTTCAATGTTATACATAACACTCCACGCAACATTGAAAGCCCTAATGCCTATTATTGATATGGTACCAAGAATAATGAAAAAGATAAGCTGTTAACAGCACAAAACACAAGAGACGAATTCCCACCATAGTATGTGTCTAAGGCAGTCTGGGCAGGCCGTCCTAAAAAAAATCAGATTCTCAAACAATGAGAAAACTTAAAAGTTGTCATAAGCACAGACATACTTATATTATTTTACAATAAGAAGAAGACACTTTAATAATAATTTTGATAAATTAAACTAGTGTCTGTCCTGTTCTTCGCACGGGAATGTCACAGGCATAGGGTCATACATTTAGTTTGAACAATGTTTTAAAATTATTATCAGCTGACTACCTGAATAAAATATCTCCATAAGGGTAATATTGGAGCTTTAAAATAGTATAGGGCAGAGCCCTGACTAATGCCAAATATGTATACAAAATTAAAATATAAGAGGCCGAATATCAACGAAGAAATATACAGATATTCTTTCACTGTTATAGATGTTGGTTTTAGTTCAGTCTTATAAATTAATACTGTAGGCTGTTTTTACTTAAGAGAACTCATATTGTTCCAAACCGATGTTGACGATTGAGCTATAAACATATTCGTCCTGATTCATAGTTTATCAAAAAGGTTTTTATTTTTCGGTATTTCCATTCAAAAGGGCGGGCAGTTCTTAGAGATCTTTTTGAGATTTATATGGGGAATAATGTTTTTCAATTAAGCTTCAACACATTTAGGTCAGGTTATGAGCGTTAATTGTGTGGAATTAATTAATAAGATATTTAATAATTGAGATAAACAACAAATTTAATTGCCAATTAGTTTTCGGAAATTTTTAGTTTGAAGTTAAATGTTTATATTACAGTTCACAAACTATCACGCAACGAAAAAAAGAGCTGAGTGTTGCTCACTCACCAAATCTGCCTAATCCACTTACTTGACATCTTTAGATATGGCAACTCAGGGAAGGTTGCACGGCAGTGCCGGCGATTTCTCAGGGGATGTTCAGAGCCGGGAGACAATTGTTGGTGCAGAAGCAGATCGTGACGTTTTGCACCTCACTTTCTAGTTCAAAGTTAACAGATTTTAAGGATAGGTAAATGAGGTACTCGCGCTTGCTTGGAATCGTGAGACACAAACACTGATTCTACCACTATACGGTCACAAAACAGTAAAGAAAAAGCAGTTGGATTTACAATTTACAAATTCAATAAGAGAATCAACCCAACTATGTGGGAATAAGAACTAAGAAAATAAATTAATGAGGATGATTAGGAGAATTCACTGAACAAGGACGCAATGTTGATGTCCAAGAGTGACAAGAGATGGACGTCGAAGGGTATCGCAGGTGACGCCTACTCTACTACCGTCGCAATCTGATCGCCAATGGAGATTGATGAAATTTTACCACCCAAGAAGGAACCAAAAGTGAATGCATTTCACTATCTGCCACGGTAACATTCTGAGTTAAAAACCAATTACACCGAAACTTACTGTAATTTCTCAATTATTTTGTGTCTAAAATATTTAAAAAGTAAAAATTGGTTATCTATATCTATAAATATGAAAACCCGATTTACATCCTCTACACCTACAACCACTACACCTGCAACCTCTACACCTACAACTTCTATACCTACAACCTATACACTTACAACCTCTACACCTACAACGTCTACACCTACAACGTCTACACCTACAACCTCTACACCAACAACCTCTACACCTACAACCTCTACACCTACAACCTCTACACCTACAACCTCTACACCTACAACCTCTACACCTACAACCTCTACACCAACAACCTCTACACCTACAACCTCTACACCTACAACCTCTACACCTACAACCTCTACACCTACAACCTCTACACCTACAACCTCTACACCTACAACCTCTACACCTACAACCTCTACACCAACAACCTCTACACCTACAACCTCTACACCTACAACCTCTACACCAACAACCTCTACACCTACAACCTCTACTCCTACAACCACTACACCTACAACCTCTACTCCTACAACCTCTACACCTACAACCTCTACACCTACAACCTCTACACCTACAACCTCTACACCTACAACCTCTACACCTACAACCTCTACACCTACAACCACTACACAAACAACCTCTACACCTACAACCTCTACACCTACAACCTCTACACCAACAACCTCAACACCAACAACCTCTACACCTACAACCTCTACACCTACAACCTCTACACCAACAACCTCTACACCTACAACCTCTACACCAACAACCTTTACACCTACAACCTCTAAACCTACAACCTCTACACCTACAACCTCTACACCTACAACCTCTACACCTACAACCTCTACTCCTACAACCTCTACCCTTACAACCTCTACACCTATAACCTCTACACCTACAACCTCTACACCTACAACCTCTACACCAACAACCTCTACACCTACAACCTCTACTCCTACAACCTCTACACCAACAACCTCTACACCTACAACCTCTACACCTACAACCTCTACACCAACAACCTCTACACCAACAACCTCTACACCTTCAACCTCTACACCTACAACCTCTACACCAACAACCTCTACACCTACAGCCTCTACACCAACAACCTCTACACCTACAACCTCTACACCTACAACCTCTACACCTACAACCTCTACACCTACAACCTCTACACCTACAACCTCTACACCTACAACCTCTACTCCTAAAACAACTACACCAACAACCTCTACACCTACAACCTCTACAGCTACAACCTCTACACCAACAACCTCTACACCAACAACCTCTACACCTACAACCTCTACACCTACAACCTCTACACCAACAACCTCTACACCAACAACCTCTACACCAACAACCTCTACACCAACTACCTCTACACCTACAACCTCTACACCTACAACCTCTACACCAACAATCTCTACTCCTACAACCACTACACCTACAACCTCTACACCTACAACCTCTACACCTACAACCTCTACACCTACAACCTCTACACCTACAACCTCTACACCTACAACCTCTACTCCTACAACCACTACACCAACAACCTCTACACCTACAACCTCTACACCTACAACCTCTACACCTACAACCTCTACACCAACAACCTCTACACCTACAACCTCTACTCCTACAACCACTACACAAACAACCTCTACACCTACAACCTCTACACCTACAACCTCTACACCAACAACCTCAACACCAACAACCTCTACACCTACAACCTCTACACCTACAACCTCTACACCAACAACCTCTACACCACTACCACCCACAGCTATTCCCCTTGAATGTTGGCGTAGAACCTAAATAATGATTTAACCTATACTCTATAAATATTCTACTGGAAATAAATACAAAATACTTTAACAAAAAAATAATGACTGTTATTTAAATAATGGGTGTTATGGAAATCAGTGGAAATAAAATACCTAGTGGTATTGTGGTTATATGCACCCTGAGTGGTTACATGAATCATTTACGATAACATTTGGCAAATAAATATACCAATACATTATTAAATGTAAGGTTCAGTCATTTTAGTATTTCATATTTATTTCACTCGGAGGAATTTATTGATTGTCAGTGAAAGTTTAAATATTGAATAGGTTTTACTGAACCCAACTTTTAATTGGAGAGCCACATTGTTTCCCTCTCTCTCTCACACATTGTTTCCCTCATTCTAACATTGACGTATGTTAAAATCTATTGGACATTTCTATCAAGGGACGTGGTTGCTAAAATAATGAATAATCGTTGCTAAAATTTTAAATTAAATAATTATAGAAAAGAAATCCAATGACCTCAACTATGTTGAACATCTGTAGGCGAAAGCTTATACGTTAAAATAATAATTAAAACGCTTAAAATTTAATTATATATATATATATATATATATATATAAAACTAGCCGCGGTTATGTGCAAAAACATTATGATAAAATATGAGTAGTTACAGAAAATCTGTGTTTATATGTTGTAATTGTTAGTGCCAATCTATTACTTACTTAACTAGGATAAAATTTAAAAGGGGAATAATATCCAAATATCATAATAGGCTACATAGCTTAGTTAAAAAATGTACATTTGTTTGCTTATTCGTTTTAAAGGTACTTAGACTAATAAATACTGAACCTTAATCTTTAGGTATTAATTTTTGTTTTTAAGTTAAGTAGAGAGAAACTACCGGTTTAACCCCGTAATCGGCGCTTTTTTCCCATGTTATTCTTATGGGGAGCCGTTTTTGCACCGACGCCAGCTCCCGCCTTACACAAGTTTCTTGTACTAGTACCCTTGCCTTAAATACATTTTCCCCATCCTCTATATTTAAAAATTAACTTTGGATTTGTCTGCAATTTATCTAATGCATTAATAAATCCCAAATTAACTATTACAGTCGAATTAAAACTGCCAACTTACTGATTAATTAAAACACACACACAACGATCCACACCGCTGCCCACCGACGCCAAGGTCCTGGTCACGCATGCCTACACACGCAACGATCCACACCGCTGCCCACTGACACACTGACCACGGCAAGGTCGGTCAGTGTGTCAGTGGGCCACCAGCCTTGGCCAGAATTAGCTATGAGGTAATTTCCTGGTTAAATTGAAAATCCAACCTCTCGACGTGTATATAAGAAGCTACCGACAGCACACAGCTCTATTGTTCTACAAGACCTCTCAACAGCGACACGACCTCGTGGTGACGAGCAGCACCGGATGACGTCACCACGCCGAGCACTGGACCTTGGCGTCACGGCTCACCTCACCAACACCACCAGGCCCGACGTCTTCGCATCTAGGACTCCGACTATGTTAGCTGATAATGAGGGAGTGTTAGCGACGGTAGTTAGTTGTAGCTAAAGTGTAGATGGTGTCTTCAGCGGAGGACAATCACAACTGACTGTTAATCCATCATTTTTTTATAATCGCTCCGAAAATTGTGAAATAAGTTTCCTAATATTTGTAAATCACATTTCGAATGTGACAACTGCATTTCCAAATTAAATTTTAAAACAGATTTACATATTTAAATATCCATTTGTAAATCACATTTCGAATGTGACAACTGCATTTCCAAATTAAATTTTAAAATAGATTTTCATATTTAAATTCTCATTTGTAAATCATACTTCCAATTCACCATTTACTAATTTAATTCTCCATTTCAAAACTGTAATCGTAAAACACAACTATTGAATTGGGAGATACAAAATTACTAGTGATCTAACAGTCACTCCCAATCACCAAATGATCCTCTTAGGATGCTTTAAGGATATTAGGGCGCAACAATTATCTTACACTTCAAAGTTAAATGTGTTTTGAAAATTATTTGTACTTTGATCAAACTAAATATTAAAGTAAAATATGTTTTGAATTTTAGACTTTAAATATTAAATTATCTGTTCTAATTGAATATGTAGATTGATAGTTTCAAAATGGCAGTTTTATTTATAAAATTATATTGTACAATGTGAAGACGTATCCAGTCCAAACAAACAGTTCAGCTGCACTGACGTTGGTTTCACACATCTATAACTTCGTGTTTTAAATTAAACTTGTTAAAGTAAATATAATTTAAAACCAATGTTAAATGATTTTGTCTAATTTAAAATTAAAATGGTAATTTTTTGAACTCTCATATTCGTAAATTAAACTTGTTAAAGTATATAATTTAAAACCATTGTTAAATGATTTTGTCTAATTTAACATTAAAAATGGCAATTTTTGAACTCTCATATTCGTAAATTAAACTTGTTAAAGTAAAATATAATTTAAAACCGCTGTTAAATAATTTTTGTCTAATTTAACATTAAAAAATGGTAATTTTTGTTTATAAAAAACAGAGTAATGTCATCTCAAAATTTATTTACATCGAACATGTTGTCCTGTGCAATCTGCTCCGTGCCCTGCTCCAAAATAAGTAATTTAATCAGACACTATCGTAACATCCACAAAGTTATTCCTAAAATTTGTAAAATATGTCATCAAATATTTGACAATAGCAATTTTAAAATGCATATGCTAGAGAACCACAATACTTGTAATGTGTGTAAGAGAGTCATCACCCGGAACAAACCCCGCCACCACCTACGATGTGACAAGCGACCCTATAATGTGTTTAAGTTTCAAGGTGACTCCGTGGATATATTAAACACCCTTCAATCATGTCCTTTACCAATAAAATGGATTCTTATTAGGAGAGTGAAATTTATCAAACACACAGTTAGTAAGAATGGTGAATTATTAATTGATAAGGAAACTATTGCTAACTTTCGAAGTTTAACTAATTTATCAATTGAGAAAGCACAATTAAAGACACAAATTGAAAATTCACTTTTAAAAATCGACACATCTTTACACAAATTTCAATCAGAAGGCAGTGGATGGATATATGACCATACTAAATACTGGCAGCTGCATGTTTACAAGTATAAACCCCTAACTCCCAAGTCATACATCCCCACACCAGAAAATATAAAATCAAAACACGCTGTTTTAAATATTAAAAATAGTGATAATAAATGTTTTTTGTGGAGTATTTTAGCAAGCTTAAAACCAAGGAATTGTAAACATGCAAATCAAGTATTTTACTACGAACCCCACATAGGTCAGTTAAATATGTCAAATATAAAATATCCCGTAAAAATATCCGACATTGATAAATTTGAAAAACAAAATAATATAAGTGTTAATGTATATGGAATTGAAGGACAATTAATATATCCATTGAGAATAACTAAACTAAATAGTAATACGCACGCAAACCTGCTGCTTTTACAACAAAGCCGCAAATCACATTACTCTTTAATTCGTGATTTTGATAAGTTAATGTTTAATTCTACAAAAGATGACCATAAGAAATATTTTTGCAAGTTCTGTGTGCAACATTTTTACACTAAAGATATATTGGAACGTCACATAACATATTGTAAAACCTTTGTTGCCCAAAGAGTACAAATGTCTAAAAAAGATACATTACAATTTACGAATTACAAATATCAACTTAAAGCTCCCTTTGTGATTTATGCAGATTTCGAATGCTTTATAAACTCTAAGAAACACACTGCTTCTGGATTTGCTTATGTTGTAGTGAGAGATTCTAAAATTATTTACGAAGAGTTGTACAGTGGTGAAAATGTAATGGATGTGTTTTTCGAAAAATTATTTAAAACTTATGACTTTATTAAAAGTCAGATGGGAGTATATGTTCCCCTTGTAATGACTCCAGAGCAAGAGACGTTATTTCAAAACTCTACACGCTGCCACATATGCCGCCAGCCGTTACTGTGTGATAAAGTGCGCGACCATTGTCACTTAACAGGTGAGTTCAGAGGGCCCTCCCATAACTCTTGTAATTTAAACTATAAAGTAACCAAGAAAATTCCAGTATTCTTCCACAATCTTAAAAACTATGATGGACATTTAATAATGCAAAACTTAGGAAAATTTAATCGCAAATTGAATTGCATAGCCAAAGATATGGAAACGTATATTTCATTCTCTGTTGATGATTTAGTATTTTTGGATTCCTACAACTTTCTGTCCCTTCCCTTAAGCAAATTAGCTTCCAATTTAAATACATTTAGATTTATAGACAATCCACTACTACAACGTAAGGGCGAATTTCCGTACGAATACATGACAGGACCAGAAAAGTTTTTAGAGCCTCTCCCACCCATAGAGGCATTTTACAGTAGTCTAACTAAAGAATGTATATCTCCTGCACAATATGAACATGCTAAAAACGTATGGAATCATTTTAATATAAAGAATTTAAAAGAATATCACGATTTATACCTTAAAACAGATGTTTTGTTATTGGCTGATGTGTTTGAGACATTTAGGGACTTATGTTTAAAGGATTATAAACTCGACCCTGTTCATATGTACTCATTGCCTGGACTAACATGGGAGGCATGTCTTAGAATGACCGGCATAAAATTACAATTATTTCGTGACATTGACATGCATTTGTTTATAGAACATGCCATTAGAGGCGGTGTAAGTATGATTTCCACGCGCTATGCTAAAGCCAATAATAAGTACATGGGCGAATATTATGACCCAAATCAAGAAAGCACATATCTTGTATACTTAGACTGTAACTCGCTATACTCTACAGCAATGTGCGAGTCGTTGCCCATCGATGGCTTTAGATGGACAAATGAGAAAGATTATAAATACAATCAAAATGAAAACTTTGGATTTATTTTGGAAGTTGATTTAAAATACGATAAAAGTTTACACGATTTGCATAATGACTACCCGCTCGCACCAGAAAAAATGAATGGAAAATTAATACCAAATTTAAATGACAAAAATAAATATATTTTGCATTATAAAGCACTAAAAAAATACGAAGAACTGGGTTTGGTAGTTACAAAATACCACAGAATTTTAAAATTTAGACAGTCGAAATGGCTTGCACCCTATATTAATTTTAATATTGAAAAGCGACAAAAAGCTAAACATGATTTTGAAAAAGACTTTTACAAACTGTTAAATAACAGTCTCTTTGGTCGAACAATTATGAACCAACGTAAGTTTCGTGATATACATCTTGTAGACGAGTCTAAGTTAACAAAGTACGTTACAAAGCCAAGGTTTGACTGTAGCAAAATGTTCGATAACAATTTGCATGCTGTACATTTAAATAAATTAATTGTAAATTTTGATAAACCAATATATTTAGGAATGACCATTTTGGATATCAGTAAAGTAATAATGTATGATTTCCACTATAATTATATGTCAAAATTTAAGAATAAAAAGTTCTTAATGACAGACACAGACAGCCTTCTTTATTCTATAGTAACAGAGGACTTTTACAAGGAAATACAATGTGACTTGGACTGTTTCGACACCTCTGCATATAGTAAAGACCATTTCTTATACTCTGATAAAAATAAAAAAGTTACGGGCAAGTTTAAAGACGAATTAAATGGTCAAATTATGTATGAATATTGTGGTTTAAGGCCAAAATTATACTCTTTCATTCCTTTACAATGGTTATACGAAAAAGAAAAGCAAAATGAGCTAGAGGTTAAAAAGGCAAAGGGGGCTGACAATGCTACAGTTAAACATCTCTTAAGACACCAACATTACTTAAACTGTCTTGCAACCGGGGAAGATTACTATGAGAATGTTACAAGAATTAAATCCACAAACCACCATCTTCAAAACCACCATCTTCAAACATTAACGATGAACAAAAAGGTACTCTCTTTTGATGACGACAAGAGGTTTATTCTGGATGGCATTAACACTCTTGCCCTCGGTCATTATAAAATTGGTCAAACATAAATCTATATTTCCCATTATTCTTTGGCCTTTCCTTGTCTATTACAAAAAAGCCATATTTAGACCTGTCCCAGCATTGATGGCAGAGATTTCTAAATTGGTTAAATGAAAAATCATTTCCCACATGATTGTTATACACATGTTTTAAATTTAAATCGTCTTGTTTAAATAATATTAGGAAATTAACATTGTCACGTAAATGTTTGTTTACTTTACTGTAAGATTGACACAAGTAAAAACTGTTAATATTTTTGTGTCTGCCCATTGAGAAAAATTGTGTGATATTTGGACTATTTATGTCGTCAAATACAACTATTGAGTGTGATTCTACATCATTTGGTGTGATTTCACAGTTTGAATATTTGTGTAATTTAACTTCATCACACAGACGGAATATTTCAATTATTTTTTTATATTTTTCTTGTTCTAAAGATTTGGATATTATATATAAATTTGTAAACTTTAATCCTTGCTTTTTTACAATTAAGTTATAAATTACAACGGTCTTCCCCGAACCGCTAGGCCCTATTATAAGACAGCGAATATTATTAGGAAATAGACCCAACTTCTTTGGTGTATTTTCTTTATGTGCTATTTTAAATTTGTTCTTTTGTTGAATAAATGACATTTTTTATATAATAAAAATGGCAAAGAGAAAGTGTAAAAAGGTCCAAGGTAAGGGATTATTCTTAAAGCCATATAGAGGCCGTGGCTTGTTAAATACCCTTATAAACAACCTTCCTTTCCCCCTCCACATCCCGTCGTATATATATTGTGGTCCTGGAACTAAGATACGTGAAAATTTAGCCAGAAATGTACCTCCAAAAAATAAGCTAGACTCTTATTGTAAAGAGCACGACATATTCTACATGAATAATCCTGATACAGCCGCCCGGAACAAGGCAGATATGAGATTAGCGGACCAGGCTTGGACTAGGGTTTCGGCAAAGGACGCCAGTCTGGCCGAAAAAGCAGCAGCTTATGCAGTGACAAATTTGATGAAGGCCAAGGCAAAAATGGGGATGGGATTAAAATTTAATAAAAAAGATGGACAACTTTCAGCTGTTAGAGGCCGCAAGAGACGTGCCTCACTTTCGAGGAGTGTACCTAAAAAACGAGCTAAGAAAACAGAGACCAAAAGTAAGAGAATGTGGAATTATTAATTTAGACAGTGACAGGGGCACACATTGGACAGCATATCGTAAAAATAAAGATATTGTAATATATTTTGACCCATTCGGAATACAACCTCCAAAAGAGGTAATTGAATATTTTGTACCATCTAAAATTTACTATACAACTGATCAAATACAAGATTTAAACAGTTCCATTTGTGGAATTTTATGTTTATCATTTCTGAAAAATTTTAGTTTATAAAAATGGATTCATTTACTATAACATTTACGGGCACAGAGCCAGAGTTGAAGTCGGTGTTCTTTCCTCCTATAGAATTAAATAGTGATTATGTAATTGGACTGGTAGATTTTCAAAGTTATAATTCTTCCAAAATTAAATAAACTTAAAGACACAAAATTAACTATAGACGAGGGTGAGGATGTGTATTATTACGATCACAAAGCTCCAAATGTAATTGAAATTGCTGAAGGTACATACGAAGTGTTTGAGCTTGCGAAGGAAATTCAAAAGCAACTCCCAGATTTTGTACTTATAGCCGATAATAAAACTATGAAAGCCACATTGCATTCTAGCCATGTGTTTGATTTTACAAAACCATGTTTAGGGTCTGAATTATTGGGATTTAAAGGATTTTCTACTCCAGATATTGCGTTTAAATCCGTAAATAAAATCAACATAAATAATGTAAATGTGATTAGAGTAAAATGTAATATTGCGAATGGGTCTTATTTAAATGGTGACAAATCACACACCATACACAGTTTTTACCCAGAAGCTCCTCCCGGCTACAAAATTATTGAGGTTCCCAGAAATATTATATACTTCCCTGTAAATAAGAGAAGTTTAGATGTTGTTAGCATTACATTTGCAGATCAACACGACAAGCCAATTGACTTTAATAAAGAATAAACTACAATTACTTGTCATATAAAAAAGATATGAGAATTTACAAGAACGGACTGAGTGTGCAAAATGCCAGGTTTCTGCGATCAATTGGGTTGAAGTTAAAATTTTCTATTAATAAAAATGGAAGATTTTCTAGACGTTACAGGAAAATTCCAATACGACGATAGCGTGGTTAAAATTACAAATCACTCCTATGTTCCACACAACACTTTAGCAATAAATAATTCCGATTAAATTCGAATATGCATAAATAATCAAGATTTACTTCCATTACATCACAAAGAAGAGTTACATCTAGTTTGACATAAAAGTCCGAGTAATCTCCTAAGGTCTTCATATCTAACTCGTTCCATACTCGACGTGCGTGTTGATAGTCCTCAAGTGATTTTTCCGAATCATTAAGTTTGTTTTTGAAGTTTTCTGGTGGAGGTAGTGATGTTTCATCAAATCTATGCAGTCCATCGAATTCCGAAACACTTGTTTTGCTGCATACGGTTTGGACCCTCTACATTCGTATACTTCACCAGGATTAGCTTGGCAAGCCATGTTAAAAGAAACAAAATGCAAACTCCAACTTTTAACAGACATTGACATGGTTTTAATGGTTGAAGCTGGAGTAAGAGGCGGATTGACCCAAAGTGTTACCAGACATGTCAAAGCCAACAACAAATACCTACTCGATTATGATAAAACCAAACCGTCAACCTATTTAGGATATTTCGATGCAAATAACCTGTACGGTTGGGCAATGTCAAACCCACTTCCTTTTGATAACTTTAAATGGATTAATCCCGACTCTATTGGCGATATTTTACAAATTCCGAAACATGGTGACACTGGATATATTTTGGATTGCGATTTTGAATACCCAGAAAATTTACATGATCTTCATTATGACCTACCACTTCTTGCTAAAACAGAAATTTCACCAATTGGAAAACACGCCAAATTAATGATGACATTAAATAATAAACAACGCTACGTGGCTCACTTTTGGGTGGTTCAACAAGCTATCGAATTAGGACTACGTTTAACAAAAATTAATAGAGTTTTGGAATTTTCTCAATCATTCTGGTTGAAACCCTACATTGATTCAAATACCATCAGAAGAGCAGCAGCTACATCAGACTTTCAAAAAGATTTCTTTAAATTAATGAATAATGCGATATTTGGAAAAACATTGGAAAACAAAAGAAGACATAAAAATGTTAAACTTGTTACCGACGCAAAAAAATTACAGAAACTAGTACAGCAGCCAAATTTTGGAACATCGATAATTATTAATGAAAAACTTGTAGCAGTGTCCATGAAGAAGACGAGTGTGAAGATGGATCGTCCTTTGTATATAGGCATGTCAATCTTGGACATCTCAAAAACACACATGTACGATTTTCACTACAACAAAATGGTGGCGTTCTACGGAAGAGAAAATATATCTATTACATATATGGACACTGACGCTTTTATATATCGCATAGTAACATTGGACATGTATAAAGATTTACGTACATTTATTTACAAGAACGACTTTGATTTCTCCGATTATCCAAAAGATCATCCAAACTACGACAATGACAGACACAAAAAAGTACTAGGCAAATTCAAGGATGAGGCTAAAGGTGTTCTACTTGAAGAGATTGTTGCACTGATGTCTAAACTATATTCTTTGAAACTCTATAATGAAAAATAAGAAGAAGAAGAAGAAAAGAAGAATAGCTATATTAAGAAAGCTAAAGGTGTAAAGAGTTTATATTTAAAGAAGAAAGTGCATTTTGAACACTACAAGCAATGCTTATTTGAGGATAACATCATTACAGCTAAATTCAACACCATCAGAAGTTTTAACCATCAGCTGTACAGCGTGACTGAAGTTAAAAAGGTGCTATCCTGTAATGACGACAAAAGACAAACCCTTCCAGACAACATCCACACTTTACCATTCGGTCACTATTCCCTCAACCCTATTGACTAATAACCCTTTCATCGTCCTAGATCCTCTATCCTTTTCCTTTCCGTAAAAAAAGGGGAAACACAGCAATGTTAAGCTGTGTTTCCCCTTTTTTTACAAAAGTTTTGAATGACCTTGAACTATATGTATATATAAGCAGATTTTTACAAAAGAATATTTAATACCATATCAGCTGCCTTCGTGAAACCATCATGTCAGACCTGAAGGAGAAGATTATTAATGAACTATACAAACCTGCAAGAATAAAGTTTCCAAGAAGAAATACTGTTATAAAAGGGATAAATGATCTATATCAAGCGGATTTAATTGAAATGCGACCGCATAGCAGAATAAACAAAGGATTTAAATATATACTCACAATTATTAATTGTTTTACAAAAGTTGCAGACGCTTTGCCTCTAAAGGACAAGACTGGTAAAAGCGTAACAGAAGCCATGGAAATAGCCATAAAAAGAGATAAAAACAAAATTAAACATTTACAAACTGATGATGGAACAGAATACTTTAATACAAACTTTGCACAGTTAATGAATAAATATAAAATAAATCATTATTCTACAAATTCAGAGAAAAAAGCAGCTATTGTAGAAAGATTCAATAGAACCTTAAAAGGAGCACTGTATAAACAATTTTCAAAAAGAGGTTCTTACGTATGGTATGATGTTTTACCACAATTAATAAATGATTATAACAACAGGTTTCATAGAACTATCGGTATGAAACCTAACAAAGTAAATAGAAGAAATGCAAAAGATGTATTAAAACGCATAAAGAAAAATACAAAGCCTAAAGTAGAAAAAATGCAGCCAAGAAAATTTAATGTAAGTGATAAAGTACGGATTAGTAAATATAAGGGAGTGTTTACCAAGAAATACCTTCCCAATTGGACGAATGAAGTTTTTACAGTGTATAAAGTGCAACCGACTGTACCTGAAACGTATATCTTAAAAGATAACAAAGGAGATTTGTTGGAAGGTGCTTTTTATGGACATGAAATGTTAAAGTCAACAGTAGGTGATGTATATCTTGTTGAAAAAGTGTTACAAAGAAAAAAGGACGCAGTTAAAGTGCGGTGGTTAGGGTTTAACAAAACTGAGGATTCATGGATACCTATAAAGGACTTGGTTTAATGCAAGCAACTCATTTCATCGTTAACCTTTGAGCAGGATGGAGATTATTCACCATAAAGATCGATTCAATATTAATAACATAGATGATTTAACTGTGGATAACGTTAAAATCAACAATGGTAAACACGGTAGTTTACTTCCAAACACTGTTCGATGTATAGTAAGTGGCCCCTCAAACTGCGGAAAGACCAATGTTGTCTTTAATTTGATCACTAATCCGCAGGGATTAAGGTTTAATAACCTATATATTTTTTCAAAGTCTCTACAACAACCAAAGTATCAATTGCTGAATAAAATCCTATCTGATGTGTCTGATGTTAATTTTTACAAATTTAACGCTAGTGATAGCATTATGCAACCAAACGAAGCGAAACCGTATTCTGTATTTATATTTGACGATGTATCTTGTGAAAATCAGGATACTATTAGAAACTACTTTGCCATGGGAAGACATAATAACATCGACAGCATATATATAGGACAAACTTATAGCAAAATCCCAAAACAACTTATCAGAGATAATGCAAATATTCTAATTGTATTCAAACAAGATGATACTAACCTAAAACATATATATAACGATCATGTGAATGCGGATATGCCATTTGAAAAGTTTAAAGAGCTTTGCGGAAAAGCATGGGCGGAAAAGTATGGATTTTTGGTTATTATGAAAGATCAAGCTATAAAAGATGGTCGTTATAGAATAGGTTTTGATAAATTTGTTTTAATACACTGATTAGCGGTATTACTGTACAAGTCGTCAAGGTGTGAAGATGGTTAACCAGGAAAAGCTATTAAAGGAAATAAAATCACTTAGTGATTCTATTAGACAAAAAAACCGAGCTTTAAAATCAGGTATAAATGAAAGAGAGCAATTTTTAGAAACAACATTCAAACCTGTTACTGAACCTTTAAAGCGATTAGCACAAAATATGGAAAAACCTTCAATTCGCTTCGAAGGAGACAAAATGCTACCAATTTCCAAATATGAAGAAGAATTTCAGAATGATGAAAGTTTTGGCCAGTTACAAACATCTGAAGAAAGCGACGAGTATGAAGAAAGCGGAGATATAGAGGATTTAAAGGAAAAGGAAATTTCAGAAGATACAACTACAGAAGATACTAGTGTAGAAGATACAAGAGCAGAAGAAGAGGATATTAACCCATCCAACTTAAGCAAATTAGGAACGGATATCATGTTTAAAGGAACTCTTGGAAGAACATATACGTTAAAAATCTTACACGCCGCACATGCTAATCGACATTTTCATACCTATGGAGCTAGAATAGAGGATAAAGGATTAATGATTGGAGATAGCAAGTTAGATATAAACGAAAATGATGATATAGTTATTGGAGATAAGAAATATAAAGGTACAAAAGGTTTGTTTGAACTTATCTTTAAAAATAATCCTGGTAAATATACTAAAAGGGATTTACAATTGTTTAAAAATATATTAGAGTATACAAATGCACATAGAAAGAAGTATTCCAAAGACCTACCTATTCATAGAAATCGGTCAATAAAATATACAAGTATTATATCTAGTCTTTTCCCCTCGAAATCAAAAAAAGCTCAAATTAAAAGAAGAGCTTTATCTTCTGCTGAATTAAATGTTTTGCATAAAAAGAGAAAAACAACTGATCCTACCACATCTGGAAGGAGATTATTGAAAAATTTGTATAAAACTAATATAATATATTACAACGATATAAATAAGTTAGTTGATCGAATGAGGTTATTACATGAAGCTATGGAAGCCGGGCACACTGGTTTAGAAAACGAATGGGTAGCTTTAGTTGATGAACTGCGAAAACAAGGATGGTGATCCGCTTTTGTCTTCTGATGCGGTTACGGTAAAATACATGGATAAAAGAACCCCAACTGTACACGAAGATCATTGGGGGTTTTCCGGTAAAAGGTTAAGCAATATACAACATCCCGTTTATGATGGGGAAGCAGTAAATTTCGCTACTCTAAAATTGTTAACGATTTACAAAAGGAATGAAACTGACACAAGCTATGATGTAAAAAAATTAAAATTATCAAATGTAGGTGATTGTGAGCAGGATGGAGACGCTGTAAATAAGAAAATGTTTGATATTGTACACAAGAAATGGACTACGGAATATGAAAAACATTTGGAAAGGTTTGGTGCAGCTCTATTCCATTATATCCATCGGGCTTCAGGAAGAGATGCAGCTTCAGATATTGACAGTCACAATTATTTAGACTGGAAAAATATACACAATCCAGAGAAACTTAATCAACGAGATAAACCGTCTGAGCCTTCTAAAGTCAAGACATTAGGAAAGGGGGATAAAGTGAATGTGATTAATGAACCAACAGAAAACAATGAAGATTACATAAGAGAAAAAAGAATTTAAAATACCCCCATGAGAAGGGATAAAGCATCAGTCATATTCGAGAGACGATACAGAGAGGATGATGGAATCCAATATTACTGCGTGGAGTTTAATATCTCAAGAGCCGAGATTTCCCCAAGGAGTGTTGACAGATGGTTTTGTTCAACGGTTTGATAGATATATGGATTGGGAACAACTTTCCATACATTACCTCTTTACAATGACTATGTTAAGAATTTATTTTCACAGAGTTAACTGGATCCATATTTTACAAAGACAACAGTTTTCAGAAGACTTCCTCGTAGAGATGACATCAAATTTTAATAACTGTTGGGAAGTAATAAGTAAATATCAAAATCTCTCTGAGAATTACATTGACAATTTTAAAGATAAACTAGACTGGGGTGTGTTATTCAATTACCAACGATTAAGTGGCAAGTTTCTAAGGAAACATGACAACTATTTAAAGTTTATTCATTTTACCGAAGACAACGAAACCATCACCAGCGGAGAGACATCTGGAACATCTTCAATTACAACTTATTTCAATTTTTACTACTTCTATTTAATATGTCTACATTTAATTAATAAATCCATTTCTATATAATAAATGGATTTTAAACAGTATATAATACAAGAAACCAAAACTGATATAACATTCATTGTAAAACATTTATAGAGTGCACCTACTGATTGTAGGTTTTGCTATAAATAGTCATGTCGAGGGTTAAACGCATCAGTCATAATCGAGAGAGATTACAGAGAGGAAGGGGAATAGCATCAACAGCATTTTCTCTATTAAGTAAACCGGTTGGAGCTATAGTTAACAAGGCGATTGATTTATTACCTGTGGAATTACATTTACCTGGAGGATATCAATATTGTGGTTCTGGAACCAAATTAGAGAAACGTCTTGCTAGAGGAGATCCTGGAATAAATAAGCTCGATCAGGCTTGTAAACAGCACGATATAGCGTATTCCAAATTTGGTGATACTAAAAATAGATCAATAGCAGATAGAGCACTTGCTGAGAAAGCTTGGCAAAGAGTAAAATCTAGTGACGCGAGTATTGGTGAAAAAGCAGCGTCTTTAGCAGTAACAGCAGCAATGAAAGCAAAAACTACGTTTGGAGGAGGAAAGAGAAGAAGGCGTGGGAAAAAACCCGCTAAGAAACAAGGAGGTAATATCAGAAGAAAACGTCGATCTACCAGTGGTAAAGCTAAAAAGAAACCAACAATATGGTCAATGATAAAAAAGGGAGGAGGATTATACCTAAGACCGTATCGTGTGTATTAAATAAGAAAGAGCAATTAATAATTAAAAACAAAGAATTAACCAATGAAGAACTGATTACATATGCTTCTTGTTTGAAAATCCCATTTTTTAGAGGAGTATTTATGAAAGATGAATTACCGGTTAAAATGTGGAAAAATGAGACTGGTATTGTAAATTTGGATAATAGTGAAGGATTAGGCACTCATTGGGTGTGTTACAAGAAACTTGGTAAAACCATTTATTATTTCGACAGTTTTGGAGACCTTCCACCACTAAAAGAACTTCAACGATACTTTCGTTTGGCAGAAAATGTTTTTTACAATCATACAAGAAAACAACCTGATGATACATCCATTTGCAGTCATTTATGTTTAGACTTTTTAGCTAAAAGTGTTAGTCAACTTTAAGATGTCCTCGTATACAGTGTCATTAACCGGTAACTCATGTACTTTGCGCAGTATTCTGTTTCCAGCGCTACGTTTGCAAAAAGGAAGACTATGGGAAGCCGCATTATTGGATTTAACAACATATAACTCTATTCCAAACGTTAGTGAAGGAATTAATAACAAAATACATTATTACAAGACAAAAGATGATAAAGGAAAGTATTCAGCTTTGGAAGAATTCAGTTTACCAACAGGAGCTTATGAAATTGATAATATAAATGAAGTTATACAAAAACATATGGGAAAAGAAAATATAACGATAAAAGGCAATAACAATACAATGAAAGCCGAAATTACTTCTAAGTATTATATTGATTTTAGTCAAGAACATTCAATTGGTAGTTTATTGGGGTTTTCTAAGGAAACAAAAGTATTAGAACCTAATAAAACTCATTCTGGGAATAAAACTGTGACGATCATCAAAGTTAATAGCATAGACATTACATGTAACATTATACAAGGATCCTACAGAGATGGAGAAAATCGTCATATATTACACACATTCTACCCATCAGTTGCACCGGGTTTCAAGATAGTAGAAAAGCCTCAAAACCTTGTGTACCTACCGTTAAACACCAGATTCATTTCAGACATCGTGCTGAACATAGTGGATCAAGACGGAAACCTTATTGACTTTAGAGGAGAAGCTATTACTGTAAGAATACATATAAAATCATCCGCTTAGACAATGGGGTTATCATTTAAAAAGAGAGAGCCAACCAGCAAAGAGGTCAGTAGCTCATCAGCTGTAGAAGGATTAACAAGTGACAACATTCGTTTTCTAGAAGAAATTGGATTAAAGGTCATTAACAATGGATATACTGGATATAGCGCAGGGTCCAACATTCGACGAGACCTTATGGGAAAAGGAATATCACACGCAAAAACCTTACGCTTCGTCCAAATTAAACAATAACGATGAAATTAGGATTCCTATACAACAACAAGACATTTATACTCTTCCATGCGAAAGTTATTTATATATTGAAGGAAAAGTAACAAAAACTGATGGTACTGCTGGAACCACTGTTCCGTTCATAAATAATCCTATGGCATTTTTGTTTGACGAGATTAGATATGAAATTTCAGGAGTTACAGTCGATTCAACAAAAAAGGTTGGAATTTCCAGTACATTGAAAGGATTAGCATCTTTAACACCAAATGAGAAGAATCTGTTAGCTGTTGCAGGATGGGTTGCACCTGACAAAAGTACAATCGCTCCTGACTCTTCGGGAAACTTTGATTTCTACGTACCTTTAAGATTACTCCTAGGATTTGCTGAAGACTACAGAAGAATAATAATAAATGTAAAACAAGAACTAGTTTTATTAAGATCATCAAACGATAATGATATTATTAAAGCAGCTACTGGAACAACTGATGCCAATTTAGACTGGAAATTAACATTAGACAAGATTGTTTGGAGAGGACCACATGTGCGACTAAATGATAAACACAGGATTACATTATTAAGAAAGTTAAAATCCGATCGAGACATTGTAATGCCATTCAGAAGCTGGGAGTTTCATGAATACCCCGTTTTACCTACAACACAACGGCATACATGGACTGTAAAAACTTCTACTCATTTGGAAAAAGCGAGATATGTAATATTTGGATTACAAACGAAGAAGAAAAGTATAATAACTGAAAATGCTGGTGAATTTGACCATTGTAAATTAACAAACTGTAAAGTGTTCCTGAATTCACAATTCTTTCCCTACGACAACTTTAATATTTCTTTTGATAAAAAAAGGTACAGTGTTTTATACGATATGTACGCTAGGTTCCAAAATTCATATTACGGCAAAACAAATACACCTCTACTATCTCCCGTACAGTTTGAATCGAAAGCTCCGATTGTTGTAATTGATTGTTCCAAACAAAATGAATCTGTAAAATCGTCTAGTGTTAATATAAAAATATAAATGGAATTTCAAGAAAACGTACCTGCAAATACATCTGCGTATTGTTTAATTTTGCACGATAAAATTGTTACATACACACCGTTGACCGGTATTGTAAAGACAGTATTGTAAAACGTTGTACCACCACCGGCACCGCCACTGTCGCTAACCTATAAATAGCGGAGCAACAATGCAGGTCTTCAGTTGATCGTCTATCGTCGCATGGGTAACATCTTCTACAAAATGAGTTCTCCATCTGTTGTACAAGGTGATGCAGAGGTAGCACCGTTATTGGAACGTGATAATACTAGTGAAGAAGAAATCATCAAGGAAATAACTGCATTTTTAAAGTTTGGTAAAAGAGATAGAGAGGAGGAAAGTAATGCAGACCCATCAAAGGTAGTACCAAAGAGGAAGAAGAAAGTTGAAGAAAATATTCCTCCTCACATTTTAACTGAAGTTTTTTTGCGAATCTTTTACCCCATCTCAGCATGCATCAGTAAAAGTGTATCAGTTGGATTGATGAAGTCATTGGATTATTCCCCTACAGTAATACTACACCATGGAACAAAAAAGGTTTTATTTTCGCAAAATGCTTGGGAGTCATTTTTGAAACATGTACATTTAATAGAATGTTATTTAACTAACAGTTTGTGTGGAAGGAAAACACATATTCGACTTTTGGATTGTGACAATGAAATCGATATTGTTAAACATCGCGGACAACTACAAGTGCGAATTAGAGACTTGACTCAACATGAAAATAAGATTCTACTGTCACGTGAAGAATTCTACGTTTTAAACTACGCAACAGAACCTATTACAAGGTACATGAGACAGTTGGTATTTGCAAGCGCTATTATTAAAGAATATTTGGTCGATACTTTGGAAAAACAACCTGATAGCACCATCGTGTACGGACCTGTGGATACACCTATTTTTAATAGAATACCTCATGAAGTTTGCATGTGGAGAAAGTTAAAGGATTTTGAACCACTTGTAGAAATCGCTACAGAAGCTACAGAAGAAACAACACAGGAAGAAGAAACGGAGAAACAAGAAGAAGAAGAAAACGAAACACAAGAAGAAGAAGTTAAAAAAGACTAAAGTTTGACTTAGTAAAGAAGAACACACGTGGGGTAGGCCTATTGGGGACGGTGCCCACGTTAAATATACACCAACGCGCCTGCAACTGTACGGCCTGGTATTTAACCTACCGTGGTGTGGAAAACAGTTTAGTTGATCGCTAGGTGCCATGATGAGCGGAGGGGATGAAGAAGTGAGTGTAAAGCCTTGTGTAATAGAATTTCAAGCATTTCGAAATAATGATGATAGGTTTATTATCAAGGAATTAGTAATTTTAGACTTGCTTACATTTGTAGCCTACCCATTCACGTTTGAAGCTCCTTTTACTTTTAACAAACTTAACACCAAAGCAAAAAGTACAAACAAATGGATAACAAACTACTTTCATCACATACATTGGTATGAAGGATTTATAAGCTACAGTAATCTGCACAGTATTATGTTTAACTTTTGCAAACAATATTCACATATATACACAAGAGGATTAGAAAAAAAGAACTGGATACAAAAGTACACGCACGGTGATGTTTTTGATATAACTATCAGTAAGGACTTTAACATTAATCTCGGTAATATTTGTGTCGCTGCAAAAGATCTTAAACACGGCCAAACAAACTGTGCATTGTACAACGCGTATCGTTTGGCTGCTTACTTGAAACAAACGCAGGAATGTGGTGGGGGTAGCGGAGAACAGAAATGTGGTGGGGGTAGCGGGGCCTATAAATACGAGGAGACAGCACCGCTCCAGCACGAGTATTATTCGAGACTCCGAAGAGGCAACATCACAGAAGACACCACAACCACCACTGACGAAGATGGCATCACAACAGTTTCTACAAACACTGGTTGATCAATTCAACACTCATTCAAAATCCGACCTTCTGCTAACTAAAAAGTGTTCAGAACTAAAAGAACAAAAACACTACATTATTCATAACATCAAGAAAGTGGAAACCACACATGGAGAAGCAATTCTAGTTTCATTGAGCGAAGGACCTTTCACTCCAGGAGATGAGCCGAAGTTTCAAGTATTTCTTCCAAAACGATTTGTTCAACTGCTACAAAATGAAGATTTGCGAGATATTCAACCGGGGACGTTGTATTTGGTATCACACGGTGTAAGTGGCAACAACTCGACAGAACTCACTCTGCACATCACGCATCCTTGTACATAATGTCTTTGTTTGTATTTTTCTGTTTGTATTTCTAGTCATCAATGTTAGACTTAAGCTTATTGTATTGTAAGATGTTTGTTTAATAAAAAAATATAAAAAAATATAAAAAAATAAAAACAGCAACACAGCAGTATATTATTTTATATACTGCTGTGTTGCTTTTTTTTAAATTCAAATGGATGACCTTGAACTTTCATTCAGGGTTAACTTATGAAGAGGTATAAAAGAGAGGGAGCAGTGAAGTTAGTCTCAGTCTTGTCTAACACACGCTGCAGCTAACATGTCGGTGCCACCTATGAACAATTTATTTTTCGATAACAATTTGAAGACATATTGTTGCGAGTTACAATGTTTTAAAATACCAGGCGATCAAGTTGACGGGAAAGCTTGTCGTAAGTGCAAGTGTTTCAGCTATTGCATATGTAGATGTAAAACGTATCAAATGAACCGACAAGATAAAATACAAGAATTACGCCGAAGGATTGCATTACTGTGGCGGCGAATGTAGTAGCAACCATCTGCCTCGCACCAGCTGCCACCTGCCGCCTGCCATCTGCCGTCCGCCATCTGCTCCGCCCCACCACACTTTTACCCCCACCATTTTGTTTGATACCAAAACGCTAGCTAGCGAATAGTCAGTACACCTCCGGCTCTTGACCAGTGTACATCGAGCTCTCTGTTGAAATGTCCATCAAAATTAGGTGTATTCATTATGAATCTATTCATCTGGCGACTTTCCAAGACCTCGAGGTTTTTAATGAAGAGTTAAGACTTCTCATTGCGTCCGGCTACGATTTATCTTTGGAACTTTACGCATCAAAAAACAACATGGATTCTGCACAGGAATCGAAGTATCTACCGTCTTTCATCAGAAAGCGAAGTGATGGCCGCAACTCGTCCGGATCAACAACATCGATGACAACGAACAACGGGGAACTATTGTAAACATGAATTATTGTAAATAAAATAAATTAATATTTGTAATATGAATTATTATTGTAAATAAAATAAAGTAATATTTGTAATAGTACTCCCTCGCACTCGTATCATTCGATTGCTTCATTATATTGTTTCATTCGATATTTATTATCGATTAACTATCGAATCACAATCGATTTTACGAGTGCGAGGTAGATTTTTTTTTAAAAAATTCCCCGTGACCTTGAACTTTGAACTTTACCTCATTACGTCACAAAACCGCCTACGTCACTGGCTCAGCCTCAGATGACGTCTTTCATGACGCAGCGCTTCCGGTCATGTGACCGGAAGCCATCAATCAAGTGAGCCAAAAGTCCCCTTTCCCTACTACTTCAGCCACAAATCAGAATGGAGCACGTCCTCAACGATGCCGGCAAAAGCCAAAATATCTCAATGACTTCGTCACTTTTTAGGCTGGGAAGAATCATATGATATTTATATACCACATGTTTTAAAAAGTACTGTAAATAGCTAAATTATCCATCACCTGTATAACTTTGTATTTGTTTTTGTTTATCTTGTAATTTGGCTGACTTCAGAGTTTATTAAAACCTATCTTTAGGTAATTTGCTTATGTGTCTTTATTTTCATTACAATAATGAATGTTAAAAAACAGATAAAGCAAAATAAACCCCGAGCAAAGGAGAGAAATTGTGAAGAGAATACTCTAAGAGCGTTCCGTTAATAACCTCATTTAACACTTTATCTTGCCTCTTGGCTCTTTTTATTTCACAAGTTCTCAAGGCACCTTGAAGTTGTTACCTTAAATTGTATACTAAATATGAATACTGCAATATTAGTTAATTACATTTTTTATTTACAATATTATGTGATAAATCTTTCTTATTTTCTTACGATTTTAAATAACGTTGTCGTAACCAGCAATTAAAATATTAGATTTATTAAAATGTAAAATAATTGAGATGTTCATAGAATCTATAGCAAAAGTAAATACTTATTCTCAACTTATGAATACAATTGTTTCCATATCTGTCTGATCCATACATTGTCTTCCGCATCTGATGAGAAAATATCATTCAACTATATTTGGAAGATTCTAGTTTATATCCATTATTCCACACGAGGATCTAGCAGGCATAGAGGCAGACGTTTTATAAGTTCATTTATGTTACAATCAGCTGACTAACTAAATAAAATATAAATCTAGAAGATTTATATTGGAACTTTAAAAGCCTATGGGGTGAAGCTATGAAAGTGGAGGTTAATAAAAACCCCAAAAGGCACATTGAGGAAGTATGAGTTTTTCATCGATACCAACCATATATAAAAAGTAATATTTTTTGTGGTCTAAAATTACCTAACAAAAATCAATAAATTCTTTGAATATTATAGAATAATAACAACTAAAATAACTATTTCTCTCCGTAATTTTATTCAAAGAAATATGAACCTGAGTTTTATTGCATCCACATGCTTGTAATAACACCACGCTAATAATGTAAAACAAATAAATTATTGCTTTTTATTTAGGTCGTTGACCTTTAGTGTTTTATAAAACAAGCGATACAAATATATAAAAACAAAACATGAAGTCATGAGGGAAGATGAGGATGGAACACGAAAGTTCATCTTAATATTTCATCAATTTACCCTGATGGACCCAGCCACCCCATGAGAGTGACCAACGAGTCGAGTTGGGTTGAACACCTACTTTTTATAAATATTCCAGCTATCTACTTATTTTAATCCAAAAAGATGTATTCCCTGCCAAACGAATGTTTACTATAGCAATAATAATTGTTATATTGATTATCTAGTATTAGTATGAAAGATGGTTTAATTTTTTCTAATAAAATACACTCATATTTAGTTTAAATTATAGTTTGTTGGTACTTTTAATAAATCAATGTACGTTAGTAATATAATTTGTTGTTCGTTAGTAATCCGCGTAACATCGTTTTAAGCGTGGTATTTTATTACACTTTGGATAAATTAGTAAGAAACCGCAATAGTTAATATAGCCACTTGTGAATAAAAACTCAAACTTATAACAAAAGAGGCTCCGGTAACTAAGAATTCTGCCTTGTTTCCTACTATATTAGTTTTTTTTTCTTGTAAGTACTAAACGGGTTATAAAAAAGTGTTCATTTATGACTTATTTCAAAAATTTAAATCCCTGAGGACGTAATGAAAGGAGATTTGATTAAAAGAAATGAAATACAAAAACAAATCGGGTGCCTACCTGTTGATCGACAAGTTATTTGGTCGCAGGGACAGTTGGTAGGGTTTAAAAAAAATAAATATTAATAATTAAATAAAGTACTGAAACACACTGAACGACATGTTAGTTGCTCACAGGGACAGTTGGTAGGGTTTTAGAAAATAAGTATAAATAATTAAATCAATTCCTGAAACCCACTGATCGACATCTTAGTTGCTCGCATGGACAGTTGGTAGGGTTTCAAATAAATACATATAAAAACAGATTGGCTACTTGCTAGATGTACCTGTTGCTCGCGCCCACCACTCTGCCTTCCAAAGAAGAGGGGCGAGGCAGAGGCTTGTAGCGGAAGTGTGTAGCTCCACCACCAACTCAATGTTTGACCGGCGGGACCACGGGACCACGCAGGACGCAGGTGCGGTAAGAAATTTGCTGAACCTTGTAACAAATTTTCCCCGATGTTGCGGCGTATAAGGCAGTTCCGACGGCAACGATTGCTACCTCACCTTACTCTCTGAATTGTGCTCCTACCTTTTGGCGCTTTGGAGAACTACGCCCAACTAACATGTTTCGCAGTACAACACCATACGGCATAATTTGTATTGGTTAGTTGTGATTTCAAAATATGACCGCGCCCATTGAACAGTTCGCTGCACACACTAGCAGCTAAAAAGAGGCGCGCACCTCCTGAAGTGGAGACTTTTTACATGTGGTGCCTCTAGTTGCTTTAAAAACAGGGGCAGTTTAGTCAGCGTGTTGTTTTTGTATTTGCGCCTCTTATAATTTAGCGTTCTCGGTAACTGCATATTTACTTGGCCTAGTGGGAAATTGAGTGCTGGATGTGCATAGTAGTAATATGCTACAATTTGGGGAAGTCTTATTATCTTTTACATAGGTTTAAACGACTGTAGATGGGGAAAGCTAAATGCATATTTACAGTTACAATTATGAAAACCTGACCTGGTGAAAAATGTTTATTTAAATACCCCCGTAGCAGAAAACCTGCGTACTCACCAAAATTCCCATGCATATATATCTTATTATATTTATCTTATTACCACAGAAAGCCCCAGATGTAAAATCAATGCATGTAAAAAGATGGGAATTAGTGAGACGAAAGTTTTAAGCCCTCTCTCGTCATTCTAGCATACATATTTACTGAGTTATTAAAGAAAATGTGTTTCGACTAAACACAGTACATTGTCGTATGGGGATTTTACACTAGAAAAGCCTGTTATTCCTTTGTTGGAGTACTTTTATCATTTCCAGCAACCTCACGCCTACTTTAGAGCCTGACTTGACCTTCGCCTAACCTTATAATGCGCAAAATTGTATTCCCAGCAATGCAGGCAAATAGAACCAGGAGCATCAGAACAGCCAAAAAATCAATTTTTTCAGATTTGAATAAAAATTGGAATAATTTTATATTTTAACTGATTTTGAGTTGTTATAGTTTTTTATGTGGAAATTCACTTCCCTCACGTCAGCGTGCTGCGTGCGAACTCGTTTTAGCGAATTTCCCCTACAGAGAAGAAGCTATTACCGTAGGTCTCATGGTAAGACTTAAGCCCCAGACTATGATAACTTTTTGTTTTGAGGTCCCCAGATGCCAAAAACACTATTCGTTCAAATTTATATATATGTATATATATATATGTAATATATATATATGTATATATATATGTAATATATATATATATATATATATATATATATATATATATATATATGTGTCCGTTACCGCGATAACTTTTGAAAGAAACACCCGATTTTGATGAAATTTGGTACAAATGTGGAGAGTAGCATTTATGACTTAAAGTTCGAAAACCAGATCGATCGCACTATGGGAAGGGGGTTTTATGGGGGTTTACAATTTTCCAAAAATCGGTTTTTTGCAAATTTGACCCCAAAATGTTAAAAACACTCAATTTTGGTTATAGCCATTTTATAGAGCTTAAAAAACAAATAATTTAGTATTTTTAATCATTAACCTAGGTTAAGTGGTTACCGAGATAATCCAAAAAAACGTGTCCCATGTTAATCTTATGGGAAAAAGGTTTTTAGATTTTTCTCTGATAATTTTACTAAAAACTTCACATTTCTGTTTATTAATGTGTTTAGCTCAACAAAACAAACATTTTGGTGTTTTAATCGTTGTTCTACGTTCAACCGTTGCAGAGATATTCAAAGTGCTAAACACAGTACGTTGTCCAATGTTATCCTTATGGAGAATAAATAAAATTCTATATCTCGATTATTTTTGAATGTATATTGATGAAATGATGGCTTCAACTATGTATGTGGCTTCAACTAGTTGTGGTATATTGATATTAGCACAAAAAACAAGTTTTTTGTTGATAGTCCCCGTAGCATCAAACCTGCATACTCGGCGCCCATGTTATTCATATGGAGAATAAGTAAAGTTGTATATCTCCCTTAATTATGAACCTAAATTAATAAAACTTGGTATATAGCTTCACCTGGTTCAGTTATATTGATAATTGCAAAAAAAATTACTTATCTTCCTCGTTGCAGCAAACCTGCGTCCTCAACCCTAATGTTATTCTTATGGAGAATAAATAAAATGCTATATATCACTTATTCAAGGATGTATTTTTGTGAAACTTGGTAAGTAGCTCTATGTAGTAGTGAGTCACATTTATATGCATTAGAAATTCGCTGAGTATGCAGGTTTGCTGCGACGGGGGTATTACGTTTATAACACCAGTGTTTGAACTAAATCTTACATAGCGTACGAAACCATTTTCAGTTGAATTTAGAATTTGTAAAAAACAGGACATTTAAATAATACCAGATATTTATAACAAAAAATTCTGAATTTGTTGCCTGTCTGTTCTGTAACTTTTTGTCTGAGGTGCAACACAGAATATCAACACGTTCAGTTAGCTATTCATGTGTTACTGACAATTAGCATTGGATATGAAATCACCACCACTACTATGCAATACGCGTGAACCCACAATATGCTTCTCTACACGTGGTCTTTACTGCAGCTGTATACATATTCCTAAAGTTGTCAGTATATATTTTCCTGCAATTCATTAATTTGATTCTGTACTTATTATTTGTTTTGATGTATATAAATATATATAAACTAGTGGCTTGAAGGGGCCAAAGCCCCTAACCTTTTTCCAATCTGCCTCAACTGATTTTCTTGCTGAGTAAAATAGAACATTATAAGTAGGATCACATGTTTTAATGCAAGCAATGCCGACCTTTTTAAATTCCCATGCTTTTCTTATGGGGAATATTTAACGTTATTTTTCGTTTGCTGGTAACTTGTTATAAACACTGCACCTTTTTCCTGAGTGCCCGCGATCGAGACCTTTAATCTGAGTCGTCTCCCATCATCCTGCGATTTACCAAACTTCTACAATTTTGACTAAAACATTTCGCTTACAGAATTATATATAAAGATTTGTCACCTTTTTCAATCTCACCAATCTTACTTTTAGCATAGCTTGTACGTATTTTTCAACTTCAAGTAACAATCACAGTAAATATGAACCCTCTGACGTTATATCTAAGCCCGAGTTGTTACCATATTTTAACAAGGATCATTCCTAAATTAGTTAATTTAAATTATATTAAATATCTGTCAGTTCGTTTATTAATGTTCATCAGGGCTAAAATTTCGGCTAAGAATATAGGTTTATTTATAAATTTATAAATTATAAATAATGATAATTTATTTAATAATAATTAAAATAATATATTTATTATAATATAATGTAATATAAATATTATAATAATAATATATAATAATAACAATTATGACTAAAACTTTTCTTTTGGGCAATCTACTCACCTTATTAAATAAACTGGAACATATCCAGTCTTGTCAGGAATGCACACAAAATACACATACAAAGTTGACGTCACAAAACTTAAAAACATACGCTATTTAAAAATAACCGAATAGTTCAGCAGTCAGGCGTTTCGCCACACCACGGTCTTAACGTGCGGCGTTATCAAGGATAACCCTAGCGTCACGGGGGGGTCGCGCACCCGTTGCGACTGCCTTACCACGACTGACGGTTCCAATAACAAATAATAATAATAATAACAATTATTATAATAATAATTATATATAATAATAATATTTATTATTTTTGTTTATAATTTATTATTTATAAATTGGCTCTAAATCTTGTTTATTGTTTAGGTCTGGGCAAGAATGTTTTAGTATAACTGTATTAATTTATAATAGTTACGTCTATGCTATTCATTGTTAAAAGTATTTGTTTTATAACAGTTAGATATGAATATATAAATCTTTAAGACGCCGATGCAACTAGGACGTATACGAATGAGTTATGAGTTTTGAATGGGTGATATTCCTTCTTATAAAGACTTTTCACTGGCTAAGACCGACTGATTCTTTAACCAGGATCCATTAATAGTCCAATGACAAATTGCAGCTGGATCCAGTATCGAACCTTCACAACATTTTCTTAAGATTTTGCTCAGGATTGGTTTGGCAAACTTCAGATTATGAAGCAAGCACACTAACCACTGTGCTACCCGGCCAATTACTTATGTAGTAACTTATAAGTAATATTAAATTGTGTATTTTAAATTGCCCTTTTAATGAAAATATTATAAAGTATATACTACGCGTTACCGAAAAATTTTAGTTGGGACTGTTCTAGCATTTTTAGAAATTCCACTTTTAATATTTAATTAATCCGCTCAGGGAATAGATGTTACAACAGTCCTGGGAAAAAGAGACCAGTGATGTTTAAGTATTTACGTACATACGTTAAAAACACTTCCAGTTCTACTTAAATTTATTGAACATTGCCTTAACCTTCTATAAACGTAAATAGGACTTCACAGTTTGTAAAAAAACACATTTTATAGAGCGTGTTTTATGTTTTGGTTGAATACATCGGTTCTGTTTTGGACAGGTTTCCCCAGCCAATACAACAGTGTAAATTAACCTATTAAAACAGACATACCAGCTGTAATGACAATTTGGTACGCGTTTCGCTAATTGGTCAAGTGTCCCTGTCAGTAACTCTTACAAATCAAAAATGTTAAGCCGAATTTTGTTTATTTGTTTGTATAAACTTGAGTAAACTCTAAACTCACGCATTTTAGTGTTTGAATAAACTACTTTCAATCTGAAAGTCAGGTGAATTTATTCTAAAAGCGTTGATGAACACACCAAACTCCTGAGTCAAGCGTAATAACTAGTTAAAAAGTGTTGTGAATGGTGGGTTCATTCTCGCTATCTCGTTTTAACAGAATATATGGAGCATACTATCGTAAAATTACGTAGAATATAGTGAGAAACCTTTGTATAAAATCGTCAATGAGTAGTCGTAATTCTTCTAGGATAAATTGGCTTATTTACATGATTGTACTATGATAATAATTAATTGTCAGTATTCTAAAGAATAGTCAAATTAAAATGATAACAACAAAATTTGTAAGTTAAATTGTTGTAATCGAATTCATTTGTGACATTGTAATAAGTTTTCAATATGTTGAACTTCCATATTTCGACCATTACTTAAAACTGGATGGTTCGTTTACAATTTAATATCTCAGTTTGCCATTGTATGCTAGACGTTCACAGCATTTTGATCAGTAATAGATAGATTATTTTTTGTAATGTCCTAAATGACATGTTTTATATAATTCTCAAGTCTCAAAGAACATATTTCAACATAGGACCTACTTACACAATGCATTGTTTACATCAATTCAAATACCATTAAGTGTAGGTGGAAGTTTACAGGTTAAAATATCAACTCGTATTATAAGCTACGACTTTGCATTTAGGTGTTTATTTATTAAAACCACTTAAAGTGGAGAACCACTTCATTGAAAGTAAAACTCCCACGTTATATTTAATGTACATGACTTAATAGCGGCAGTATCATTATTAAATTATGTGTTTGTTTGTTGTGAATATTCAACATTACTATTACCTGATTCCAACCCAACAGAACAAAAAATAAAATAAGTTAATAAATAGTAAAAGATGCAGAGTATACAGAAATCTTTGACTGGGTGAGTAATTTTCTGCTAAACCCGTTACAAAACAGACTACATTACCGTGCAGCAGTACTATCTGAAATTTCTTAAAATATTCTTTATATTTTAGTTTGTCTTGTAGATTGCTGATATTTTAGTTAACTGCTCACCATTTTCATAACTTTGGAATACTTTGAGCCTAGGAAACATATGCTTATCAAATCATGTTAGGGCGTGATATTTTATTTTTTTGTGCACGACAGAAAATGCCAGTTTTTAGTTTTTAGTATTACGAAACGAGCGGTCAGGTAAGGGTCTAATAATTAAATTGATAAGACGTCCAAAACATAACCTTACTAAAGATTGCGAATAATTTCATGCTTACTAGATCTATTTCTAGGGCTTTGAAATGTAAATTATTAGTTTTATTAAATATGATCAGTGAGTCATCCAAGTTTAACGACGTGTTATCTCATCATCCACAAATTATCAAAGTCTGTCAGTCTGCAAACAAAATACAAAAGGACTGTTTTACTTTTAAAGTTTACAATGAAATAACGATACATTGTATAAAAGACAACCTATAAAATATGATCCACGGTTTCAGGACATATCTAGATGATAATATCTGTTTAGTTAATGGTATTCTCATTTTCCGGTCTTTAACACAACTAATCACTCTTCTTACTTCAAAATTCAATATGGCATTCATAACCACAGTCGTCTCTACGGTCTAGGATATAGTCAGCAAACGTTCTCTTCATACTTATAAAATAACTAGCTGCTACCCGCGGCTTCGCTCGCGACAAATTAAAAGATATTAAAAATACTAACCTGACCAGCACAATCGCAAAAATCTTTGTTTAGTGAAGATTGATTTCCTCTCCATCTGATTTCCTTTGCCCTAACTGACAAACAAATACAGCTTGTAATTTTTTAAATTATATCCTTCCATAAGATTTCCATTGGAACTTACAGGACCCGGAATGTGGAGCCCTAACCTTGAATGTGGACATTATCAGGTCTATATGTTAATGTGATATGTGAGTTATGTTCATGCAACATTTTAGCTTAATCGGTCCAGCTTATGCGTGATGGAACTCTAAATATCCATACAAACATCCAAACAAACATCCAAACTTTCACATTTATAATATTAGTAGGATGATCAAATAAAATAACCTATGCGTAAGTTTAGTCAGTATCCCAACAGATTACCTCATTATAAAATTACGAATTGTTAATTTTCTATTGGAAAAGGTATACAACACAATTTACATCTGCATGATCGGGTCATTCCTTAATACAACGATGGCAATATACTGATTGTTACTTTACAAACAATGAAAGGAACAAATTTAAGACCATCACAAATATACACAAAGCTTGTAAAGGTGGTGAAATATAATGTGTTTTGAACACTGCGGGATTCCCCTATGTGACCTCTGAAGTTTGGTTAACCAAGTTGATAGAGACATTACGCTCGGTCAGTGTTATGCGGCTGGAAGCTCCCCACAGTATAGACCTACCACATGCTGCTGCGGAAATTATACTATCAATGTTAATAATGTTATTTATGAATAACGCATTTTACATTTTGTTTATTGTAAAAAAAATCGGCATATAATGTGTTTGTAACAGAAATTGATAAAGTATCGATAAATTTACTAGATAAATTAATATAATATGATTTAACTAAAATGTGTAGCCTTTACAGTATTATTAACACTGTTTTAGAACTTGTTTTATCTACTCGAAGATTTTGTTCTGAAAAACTTTTGGCCAGATTGCTTATTTAGCTTAAGAAATATAGAGCAGAAATGTAAAATTAGTTGCCACAAAAATAGGTTTCTGGACGTTTCGTGATCTAAGTCTGACTTTCGTCTTCAAGCTTAAAAAAGTAAGTTAACAAACTTAGTCGTAATAATGAAAGAGATGCAAAATATAAAATTTGGAAAAGGCAAAACAAAACGAACATTGAGTATTGTGGGAACAACAATATGAATCCGAATGAAAACAAACAAACATAATAGCGTAATTAAATTAAATGATTTTAATCGGGTATGCTAATCCAAATCAATTAAATAACTAAATATCGATAAGATTCAATGAAAGTAGTGAAATTGTGGTAAAGTTTCGGTATTGTTAATTGACAGTTTGTTACACAGAAGTTTTTATCGTGGATATAGAAAACTAAATGAAAGTTCCACTATAAAAAATACACCAGCATTACATGATTGATTGTAAAAGTCAAGACGGCCGCAGATATCAGAGTAAAAGAGAAAGGAAAGGGATTACTAGAGTGTGACAAGTGAAAAATGGTTTTGGACGTCGTTGATGTTTTATAGCGCTCTGAATAAGGTATTTAATTAATTGCTAAAATCAAGTGATTGATTATAAAACGTCATTCTCATAAAAAAAATACTATTTTTGTAGACTAACGTACCCCTAATGTTGTTTTTTAATAAAATATATGTTCACAATTTTAAAATCCTCTTCAATTTATATCTTCCTATTTTTTGTAAAAACCATTTTATTATATAATATAACAAAGTATAAAAGTAAATTAACAATTTTTACAGTGTTGTTGAAGCATGGACTTTGACTCAAGTACCACTAAAATGGCTTCCAATGTTAGAACGTTTAGGAAACAAATCAATTTGGTTTTAATATAATGTTATTAATACTGAACGAACTTTTCCAAATGACAAACTCTTTCCAAATGACAAACTCGACCGAGATTTTGCACTTCTATGTTTGTATGCAAACATCTTTGGAGGCGTTATTTTGGTCGCAGACAAGCTCCTTGAGTTGATTCTCTTACCATTCTGTTCATTGAAGTCTTGTATGATGAAATTCTTCACTTCGTTCCGATTTTCCAACTATTAATCTATTCCAAGTAATAGGTTATCGTACTTTATTCGTCGTCAATCCTAAATCACTAGAAGATGACTAGTTTCGGGGCTGCTATCCCAATTTCATATCGACACATCGAAATGTAGTTGTAAAAAACGTAGTTGTTGTCCAAGTTTAAAAAGTTACGCATGTCAGAAACACAAATACAAAACAAACAAACATTTATATGGTTAGCGTGGTCGGCCATGGACAAATCCAGACTGAGGGGATACCTAATGCGTGTGGAGTTATGCGATTAGCCGATGACTGCTTGGCGATATTGACCTTGAAGGAGGGGCAGGCATTCTCCGACATCAACTACGTGTTTTACAACTAGATTTTGACGTGTAGATCTGAAAATGGGACAGCAGTCCCGAAACTAGTCATCCACTAGTGATTTAGGATTGACGACGGATAAGGTACATTAACTTATTAATTACTTCAAGTAGATTTTCAATCGAGGAGGCAAATTATGAATGAAATATTAATTCATGTCTTAGGTAATTAAAAAATTTAAGTTTTGGTCAGAATTGGTTTATTTCATTTATTAACAGATACAACTGTAGTATTAATGAGGTTCATAGGCGCGGTCTGACCTGTCGGCTGTTGGCTCTGCGCCCGAGAACTATATTAACAGATATAAAAATTAAAACATTACAATGAAAATTTAATTTAACAATTTACCAATAGCATGTAAGTTTCGATACAAGTAGAAGAAAGGTAAAAATTAGTACATAGAATATAATTGTCTCCATTGGGTAAGTGATGTATAAAATTACTTCATTCTAATTTTAAACATATTTATTTAATTGTCTCTTTAAAAATACAACTTTTTTAATTTGCGTTTTAACTTATGCAAACTCGTTCTCAAATACGTGTCTATCAATTGCATATATTTTTATAATGTATTTAATTGATGTAAATTGTTGAACAATTAAATATACTTTACTTGTTATAAAAAAGTAAAATTCTTATTTTATCTTACCAAGCAAATGGCGATGATGGATTATAGTATAATATTTGGTTTTCAAGTAACAAACATCCGAGATGTTATTACACCTATAAAATGTTGTATTACATATTGTATTACATAATCCAAGCAAAATACTGAAAATAAAAACGTCAAGAACCTGTCATTTTTTCTGCAACAACCATTAAATCTTTCGAGGAAAAAAGTTAAGTATTGTAAGGAAAATTTAGGAAACCTCTTTAAACTAAACAGTTAGCGAGAGATTCTAAACAAATTAAAATCATCAAAGCTATAATCCTAATCAATTCTCTCGGTGCTAAGTATTACTCCTTTCTATCCAGCATAACTGCACCTGATCTCCCATCCACAAAATATTATGACCGCTTAATAAAACGACTAGAAGGACGACTCTTCCTTCTCACAAATGTCCACACTGAACGACACATTTGAGTCGATTCCTTCGATAATCATTTTCTTATCGAGAGAACAACAACGGATGAAACAATCGCACAGCATATTAAAGCCTTAAAACAGCCCTCGTTGACTTCAAAATGGAAACTGTCAAGAACATCACTGTGGAAAACCTGTAAAAGGTTTATTGGTTTTTCTTTTTCTATCCAATGCCGGTCCTTTTAGATATCAATATTTCGTGTACAGCCCCTACATTAATATTTTAAATACATACACTTGAAGATCTACTCTCTAGACATAGACTACCATATACAACTGTTTCTGGTAACACATCTATATGTGAGTCAGAAGAATTCAATGAATTATCCAGACTAATGGAACCAGCCAAAGTGTTTGCACACCAAACCATCCAGGTAATAATGGTCTTGCTGAGCGATCAGCACCGAACTTTGAATAACAAATAAAAGCAATTACAGAGGATAAAGGAAGGCTTAAAGAAACAAAGTTTTCTTATTTAAATATCGAACAAACTTCCTATGTAATCGACAAATACCTGCATAGATATTTATGAATAGAACTCTACGAACAAAACTACACGTCTTTCGCCTAATAGAAAGAGCCAAAATAAATGCAGAATTATCATCTGCACTAAGTAAGATTCTTGAAAGATGGGGATAGAGTAAAGCCAATAATTGTGAGGACCATTCCATAGAAAATTTGATCAATTTATTAAACGTTTTGTCAAACTTCACTGCATCATTCAGCTAGGCTAGACAATCAAAAACAAATCAATAGACATATTAATCAGCTCAGAAAAGCAGAGGCGGAAGCTTCTAAAGTGCCTCAGATTCCATGTAGACATCTAAGACGATTACATAAATACAAATACGTTCAGCAAGACCCAAGGGATTCATCATTATTATCAAGTTATCTCACTGGCTTTCCAGAAAGTCCTTCATCCCCGACTTCTCTGCCTCTCCAAAAACAACTGTTCTATCTCAAACTCCACTGACTTCTAGGGTAGGAAACATTGTGGAGATATATGATGGATAAACGTAACCTCACAATACTATCCCATCTTCAAGAACATCGTCTGGTTCTGATCAACATAATATGGAACGGCTGCCTGAACTCATACAGCCAACAATATTTACGTATAATGGTTCATATTTATCTCTGCGACTTTCTACGAGAGTAAACTAACCACATATTAAAAGAAGTTGCTGCAAGTGAATAAAGTCTGAACTGTCAAACCAAGTGGAGAACTATTATATCTAAATTATTTGCTTATAGTTTTTAACATATTTATATATGTTAATCATCTGTTTAAAAATACAACTTTGTTTTTATCTTAATTTTAATTTATGCAAAATCTTGTTAAAAGTTTTGCCTATCAATTTCATATATTTCTAAACATTTCTTTAAAAGACGTGAATTGTTGGAAAGATTAAATATACTTTATTTTTTCAAGAAGCATAGCTAATATTTGATGTACAAAACAGTAAGTATTCTTCTAACCAACATGCCTCAATCACACACACTATACTCACATCAGCGAGAGCCAGGAGGGAGGCCGCGGCCACGAGGAAGACAAAGGTGAAAGACATCTGTAACCGAACCATGTTTTAGTTTTGATAACAATTACTACAACTACCACAGTCTACGCAAATTTTGTCTATCCTTTCATTTTAGCGAATTTCCCCTATTGAAGTCCCCAGACCCCAAAAACACCATTCGTTTGAAACTGTACATATATATATGTGTGTGTCCATGAGCACGATAACTCTCATAAAAATTATCCGATTTTGATGTAATTAAGTATAAACGTGTAAAGCAACATTTGTGACTTTAAGTTCGAAAACCAGCCAGATCGCTCTATCCGAAGGGGTATTTTGGGGAGATTTTGTACCCCAAAAATAGGTTTTTCGAATTTGTTACATATAATTTTGGAAATAGTCAAATTTTAGTTTTTCCCATTGGATTCAGCTTAAAAAACACACAATTTAGTATTTTGATCATTTCTCTATGGCAATTGGTTACCGAGATATTGAAAATGCTAAACACACTACGTTGTCTAATGTTATTCTTATGGAGGAAAATAAAAATTTTATATATTGCTTATTTATGAACGTATACTTACGAAACTTGTTATACGGCTTCATCTGGTTATGGACCATTGATATATGCTCAAAAAAACAATCTTTTACCAAAGGCTCCCGTAGCAGCAAACCTGCGTACTCAGCCCCATGTTATTCTTATGGAGAATAAGTAACGTGTTATCTCCCTTCATTATGAATATAAATTAATGAAATTCGGTATGTGGCTTTACCTACATGAGTTATATAGATATTTGTATAAACCCCATTTTTTGTGTTGCTTACTTCAGCAAACCTGTATACTCAGCCGTCATGTTATTCTTGTGGAGAATAATTAAAATGTCATAAATCGTTTATTTATGAATGTGTATTGATGAAACTTGGTATGTGGCTTTATGTGGTATTAAGATACATAAATATGCATTGGAAATTCGCTGAGTACGCAGGTTTGCTGCTACGGGGGTATTTTGTATATAATGGATCCAGCATTTTGCTTTGGAGTATCATGTATTGATGTTTTTAAGAGAATGTCAACCTTTGTTTTCAGAAATGTCCACCCAAATCCCTTTATGGAAGCACTACAGAATCCTTTGCTACACACAGTGGTTTTAAGAGAGGAAATATACCTTCATCCCCTCCAGGGTTAAAAGGCAACATATTTCAAATATCCTTTGTTGGTCAATGCTAACTTGACTTGCATATCCAGTTGTAATTAAATTTATAACTAACTAAGAGAGGAGTGGTAATTTGTGTTTTCCCCATAAGAATAACATTTTAACAACGTACTGTGTTTACCGCAAAATAAAAATTTATATTTTCTCCATAACCAGTAATCGTGGAATAATAATTCAAAATGCCGAGTTATTAAATTTTTTAGCATTTTTTTAGCAATGTCATGATATGTATTGTTTATGTATATAATCCACGATATATCCAGGCGTTTTTATTATTTTTTTAAATTTTAATTGTAATTATCCCCCTAAAACCGCTGAAAATCATGACAAATCAAAATTTCTCAAAAGTGGCTTTAACGATTTTTAATTAAACTTAAGTATTTGTAGAGCTTTAGGTTTCCAACAAAATTACACCACCCAAATTTCTGAAAAAAATCGGGTTTAGACATTACAGAACTTAAACCATTAAAGGTTCAGTTTTTATTTTTATAACAAACCAATAAATCTTAAAACAGATTACTTATCACCATTAAAAAGAGCTTACAAAACTAAATAATTTAGTACTTTGAATTATTATTTTACGATTACTGGTTGCGAAAAAATTGGAATTTTCATTTAGCGATAAACGCAGTACGTTGTTCAATGTTATTCTTATGAGGAATATACAAATTACCATTCCTCTTTTATTTACTGATCAATTTAGTTAAAACTGATATCCAAGTCAAGTTAGCATTGACAAACAGAGGATATTTTAAATATGTTCTCCCTTAACCCTGGGGGGGAGGAGAGGGCATTTCCCCTCTTAAAACCAGTGTATGTAGTAAAGGATTCTGTAGTGCCTCCAGTAATAGGATTTGGGAGGACATTTCGGAAAACAATTTTTAAGAAACTTGTTTGTACATATTCTACCGTACTTTATATTCTATATATAGTAAATAAATAAAAATGTATACATTAAAATGGGCAAAAGGGAGAAATAATGTGTCAGTTTCCAGATACCGTTTATTTTATGGCATTAAGTAAACTGTATTTAACATTTATACATTTTATAAAAAAGAAAAACTTAACTTTTTAGCTTTTAAAGTCCTATAATTTTCTCAGAAATGCGGTAGGAGGCATTTTGTTGGAAACCCAAAGCTCTATAAACCACTAAATTTTAATACAAAACGTTAGAGCCGTTTTCAAGTCATTTGGATTTTTCACGTTTTTTAGCGGTTCTTGGGGGCTAATTAACCTTGCAGACAGACAGTCACACATACATCACTCCGAAAACCGATTTTTTAGAATTCAAAACCATTAAACTGAATATTTCCACTAATAACTCCAATTCGAAAATGTTGACGAAAACAATACTTTCTCCATATCCTATGTATAGGGGGAGAAATTAAAAATGCCAATGACGAATAAATCCACCTAAAAGAATAACTATATCACAAGCTAAAGCTGTAAACTTAGTTGATATTATTTGAAAGCACACAATGTTAAGAAATCACTGTATCCTACCAAGTGGAAAGAACCATGGGCAATAAGGTGTTAGTGATATGTGTTTTTATTTTTCAGATTTAATCTAAATACTTATGACAACGGAAACTAATCAGCATGTAAGGATGATAATTTAAGTTGATTCACAACCGATAATGGAAATGAGGAAATTAATTGTAAATCTAATAATGTGGATTCAGATTCAGATTTTAAACATGCACAACGTACACAACATTCAACATTGGTCACTTAAAATATCCAATCAGAATGTTAAAAATGTATTTTCATGTAGTAATATAGTTAAATCATATTGCAAAATATAGCAAAATATCTCCAAATAATAGTTGCATTAAAAGACTAAACCAGAAATTATGTATCTTAATATTAATAATTGCAACAGGTGTTAATCTTTTACGAAATTGTTCATTAGGGGAGGTTGTTTTAATATTGGATAAAAACTATTAAAAGTAAAACGTCCTGCAGTTTAAGATACCTTGGTAAGAGTTTGAATGTCGTATTTCGGAAATTACTATAAATAAAATTTAATTTATATTAGTATGTATGCATAGATCCCCCGTACAATATTTAACTGAATCTTTTTTAGATAAACTTGATTTTATTTTTTGTCTCCTACCCGAGCTATCTCAGAATCAGATACTGTCACGGTAATTAAATTATATAAACTACATGTAAAACATTTCTGACATTATAATATGTATACCAGACTATGACAGACAATTGTTTGAAATTCCATTTTCCAGGTTCCATTTTGAAGTCAACGAGGGCTGTTCCCTCGATAAGAAAAAGGGAAAAAACATTGACATGCTGGTTTCATACTATTGAAAACCATACATGGTTCTATAAACTCATGATTTAAAACAACTAACTAAGCAGTTAAGAAGTTAAATCAAAATATAAATAAAATAGCCCTGTATATCTGGTTACATATATGCTAGCACCTAAAGCACGATTTAAGTTATGACAAATTTTACATTGGAAAATCAATTAGTAAGAAAAAATTATAGTATTTGATTAGGCATTTGTTTGTCAGTGTAAAAGTTTAAGAAAATGTGTTCATCTAAACTTTGTATTTTGGTTCTTGGCTTAAAAGTAAGAAGAGCGCCAAGTGCCAGCTATCATCATCATCATCATCATTATCATCATCATCATCATCATCATCATCATCATCATCATCATCATCAATGTTGCGGATTAGGAAACCCCAGCATAGCTGCTAGTCACATCTTCCACAAGCGGGAAAATTGCGCAGGTTACTGGAAAGATAGGAAATAGCAGGAAAGGAAAGGGTGGGAAGGGACGGCAGCCAAATCGACCCTTCAGAGTGCCAACTCCCGTGCCCCTGTGACAGCTGGTGTGAGGCTCTCAAACAGAGGACCCGCATTCTGCCCTCCAAGTGGTCAACTCAACTGACAGGGTATCCATGTACAACAGCCAGGGACCATTCATTCTCAGGTTGGCAGGTTGGGAACCAAACCCGGAGATTCTGTCCCCAGCTGGTGCAAATGGAGGGACCAAATTTGGAAGGGAAGTTTGTCATAATGGGCAGCCAAAAGACTTACCATATGTTACGACAACTTCATTTGTTGTACCCATGTCAGCCTCAAAACTGGTATAGACCAGTTTTAAGGGTAACCAGCTATAAACTAATTTTAAAACCAGTAGAAACTTACCATTGCAATCGACAAACTTCTACCGTAACTTCAGTATGCTTGAGACTGGAGTGATACCTCCCTCTTGGTAATTCCCCCTTATATGCCTTGGAAAACCATAAAAATTTGATTCATCACATAAAATGACAGTTATAAATGCAAGTTTAATTACTCTCATTTTATGAAAGAGTGCTATCACGGTTGTTAAACACAATGCAAATTATAATTAATTGCACGGTGTTGAAACTCTACAATCGATTTATTACCGGAATTATTAGAGCGTTCAATGGTTTAAAAAAATTATACGTATATAAGGTATATTGAATTGTTTATTATTAAATTACCCTTACTATAGATGTCATTAAAACATGTTGATAAAATAAAACTATCTTTCCAATAAAATTGCAATATTAATTTTTATATTTCCTTAAAATATCGTTTAATTTAAAATATAGTTACCTTAAGTCAGCCAGTCCAAAATATTAGAATAGTTTTAAAATCACATATAGTATTTTTATTTTTAAAGTTTTCACACCTTATATTTTAAAAAAATCTTTTACTTCTTCATCCTATGGAGTCGCAATTATTGTTTTAGAGTGGAATAATTATCATCGAAGAGAAAATCATTCCAAATCCAAATCATCCCACAAACAGTCATCCAATAAAAAAATAAAAGTAATCGACATTTTGGGAATTTACTCAACGGTTGTTATTTATTATTTAAAATTAAATTTATTTACTCATTAAATTCATTAGGTATTTTGAATATTTTTAGTTAGCTATGGATAAATTATTTAAAATAACCAGTTAAGGAGCGACGATGTTTGGGGGGGAGAGAAGCAGGTAAACGAAACATTTCTTGACCGGAGCCTCCGCTTCATTTTATTTTAACAATGTTCATATAAATATGTCATTACGCATTTGGACCGTAATTTATTTGTATGGCTTCAACCAGTGGCGTAGGATTCCCATGTTGTTTTTAAGAAAAACTTTTTATTTGATGTATAAGATGGTTTATTTAAAACCAAAACTAACCAAACTCATCATTTTAGGCACCTATGGTCGCTTTACGCTTACCTTGCCAGAATGTAAATCAACCAAGATAGTTCATTTTTTCACTAGAAAATGAAGCCCATCCAAATACTTAATGAATTATTATACCTTTGGGATTGAAAAGGAATTAGAAAGTAGTCACCTTTTTCACAATAATAAAATATGGTTTTCAATGTTATACATAACACTCCACGCAACATTGAAAGCCCTAATGCCTATTATTGATATGGTACCAAGAATAATGAAAAAGATAAGCTGTTAACAGCACAAAACACAAGAGACGAATTCCCACCATAGTATGTGTCTAAGGCAGTCTGGGCAGGCCGTCCTAAAAAAAATCAGATTCTCAAACAATGAGAAAACTTAAAAGTTGTCATAAGCACAGACATACTTATTTTACAATAAGAAGAAGACACTTTAATAATAATTTTGATAAATTAAACTAGTGTCTGTCCTGTTCTTCGCACGGGAATGTCACAGGCATAGGGTCATACATTTAGTTTGAACAATGTTTTAAAATTATTATCAGCTGACTACCTGAATAAAATATCTCCATAAGGGTAATATTGGAGCTTTAAAATAGTATAGGGCAGAGCCCTGACTAATGCCAAATATGTATACAAAATTAAAATATAAGAGGCCGAATATCAACGAAGAAATATACAGATATTCTTTCACTGTTATAGATGTTGGTTTTAGTTCAGTCTTATAAATTAATACTGTAGGCTGTTTTTACTTAAGAGAACTCATATTGTTCCAAACCGATGTTGACGATTGAGCTATAAACATATTCGTCCTGATTCATAGTTTATCAAAAAGGTTTTTATTTTTCGGTATTTCCATTCAAAAGGGCGGGCAGTTCTTAGAGATCTTTTTGAGATTTATATGGGGAATAATGTTTTTCAATTAAGCTTCAACACATTTAGGTCAGGTTATGAGCGTTAATTGTGTGGAATTAATTAATAAGATATTTAATAATTGAGATAAACAACAAATTTAATTGCCAATTAGTTTTCGGAAATTTTTAGTTTGAAGTTAAATGTTTATATTACAGTCCACAAACTATCACGCAACGAAAAAAAGAGCTGAGTGTTGCTCACTCACCAAATCTGCCTAATCCACTTACTTGTCATCTTTAGATATGGCAACTCAGGGAAGGTTGCACGGCAGTGCCGGCGATTTCTCAGGGGATGTTCAGAGCCGGGAGACAATTGTTGGCGCAGAAGCAGATCGTGACGTTTTGCACCTCACTGTCTAGTTCAAAGTTAACAGATTTTAAGGATAGGTAAATGAGGTACTCGCGCTTGCTTGGAATCGTGAGACACAAACACTGATTCTACCACTATACGGTCACAAAACAGTAAAGAAAAAGCAGTTGGATTTACAATTTACAAATTCAATAAGAGAATCAACCCAACTATGTGGGAATAAGAACTAAGAAAATAAATTAATGAGGATGATTAGGAGAATTCACTGAACAAGGACGCAATGTTGATGTCCAAGAGTGACAAGATATGGACGTCGAAGGGTATCGCAGGTGACGCCCACTCTACTGGCGTCGCAATCTGATCGCCAATGGAGATTGATGAAATTTTACCACCCAAGAAGGAACCAAAAGCGAATGCATTTCACTATCTGCCACGGTAACATTCTGAGTTAAAAACCAATTACACCGAAACTTACTGTAATTTCACAATTATTACGTGTCTAAAATGTTTAAAAAGTAAATTTTGGTTATCTATATCTATAAATATGAAAACCCGATTTACATCCTCTACACCTACAACCACTACACCTGCAACCTCTACACCTACAACTTCTACACCTACAACCTATACACTTACAACCTCTACACCTACAACCTCTACACCTACAACCACTACACCTACAACCATGACATGTGACACTGGGCTTACGATCCCATCCTGTTTAATGGGCATACATCTTGGTTTGAGCTTATGACAATTCAAATAGATGATCATGATTCGTAGTAGTTCCACATGTTAAAAACAAATTGCAGCACTTACAATTGTTTTATTCCCGGGTGAAACTGGGTACGATAGCAGCAAGTAGAGGTCTGTTCATAGTGCTTGGCTTGTAGGAAGGGTAGTGCGAAAAAGATAGACAATACCTCCCACAGCTATTCCCCTTGAATGTTGGCGTAGAACCTAAATAATGATTTAACCTATACTCTATAAATATTCTACTGGAAATAAATACAAAATACTTTAACAAAAAAATAATGACTGTTATTTAAATAATGGGTGCTATGGAAATCAGTGGAAATAAAATACCTAGTGGCATTGTGGTTACATGCACCCTGAGTGGTTACATGAATCATTTACGATAACATTTGGCAAATAAATATACCAATACATTATTAAATGTAAGGTTCAGTCATTTTAGTATTTCATATTTATTTCACTCGGAGGAATTTATTGATTGTCAGTGAAAGTTTAAATATTGAATAGGTTTTACTGAACCCAACTTTTAATTGGAGAGCCACATTGTTTCCCTCTCTCTCTCACACATTGTTTCCCTCACTCTAATATTGACGTATGTTAAAATCTATTGGACATTTCTATCAAGGGACGTGGTTGCTAAAATAATGAATAATCGTTGCTAAAATTTTAAATTAAATAATTATAGATAAGAAATCCAATGACCTCAACTATGTTGAACATCTGTAGGCGAAAGCTTATACGTTAAAATAATAATTAAAACGCTTAAAATTTAATTATATATATATATATATATATATATATAAAACTAGCCGCGGTTATGTGCAAAAACATTATGATAAAATATGAGTAGTTACAGAAAATCTGTGTTTATATGTTGTAATTGTTAGTGCCAATCTATTACTTACTTAACTAGGATAAAATTTAAAAGGGGAATAATATCCAAATATCATAATAGGCTACATAGCTTAGTTAAAAAATGTACATTTGTTTGCTTATTCGTTTTAAAGGTACTTAGACTAATAAATACTGAACCTTAATCTTTAGGTATTCATTTTTGTTTTTAAGTTATTATAGGTTTGTTTCTGCAGTTCTATTACCAATACCGCATATTTGATTATCTGAAAATAATTGTTAGATTTTAGTTAAATTTTCAATTGTATCGGTTTCAATTTGGTTTATTGAAGATCCACTTACTTTAAGGTTTCCATCGTCTGCATAAAGACAGATCCTACTTTGTGTTTTACCTGTTATTACATGGGGTAAGCCCTTGTAACACAAGAATAACAAAGGCCCCAGAATAGAACCCTGTGGGACTCCATGTTTCATCAACTTTACCTTTGATTGAGTTGTTATCCATTGGTTTTTACAATTTAATTGACTTATTTCTACAAACTGTTGTCTATTGGTGAGGAATAACTCTAACGACATTAGTGGTAGCCCGGTAACCCTTCTATTCCGATTCTTGAAAGTTTATTCTTTATCCTGCATCTTTACACCTGCAGGCCAGTTTGAGCTGCCTCACATAGGTTTTAATTGATTCTGGTGTATTAGCTATTTCCTACCAAATTACAGCTCAAAAGGTCTAGTAAACACACTAAAGTCCATGTGTTGGGAACTTATAAAGAGTACCTGGGGGGCCGAGCTTTGCTCGGGGGAAGGCCAGTCAGTTTGTTTAGATAACTTTGAGTAATATTTCACCACTTCCCCCTACTGATAATCAGATTTGTATAACTCATTTGCCTCTTTTCTACATTTTTAAGGTCACTCCAGTTATTATTTATAGCTCAATGTCCCTTTGATTTATTTTACTACTCTATATATGTAATCTTCACTCAAATCTTTTAATCTCTGCTCTCAGGAAACCACATGTCAATAATCATAAACAACTGAGTATTATTTTGACAGTTCCCTGAGGTTGATTATGAACAGCTGTTACAATTCTTTCGTTTTGATTTGAAACTCCATAAGCCCAATGTTAATTTTTGTAACTTTTCATTTGGGTTTTTTTACATTATTTGATTTTTTCTGTGGATGAGGCCTATCTAGAACTTATTTTTATCCCAGAAATTAGTTATTCCGAACATTTGAAGGAAATCGTTGGAGCCGTTTTTGTGATCAGTGTCGCAAGCAAGCAAGCAATCAAGCAAGCAAGCAAGCAAACCTTACTCATATTAGAGTATAGGATAACTATTCTAATCAACTGCTTAGGCTTACCAGAGTGAGTTCATATTACCATTTGTATGTTCATCAGTTATCACTTGTTTGACCTCAGAAACATTTCAAAATTCAAAAATCAAAACCTCTCAAAAACGGTATATCATAATCTCATAGAGACTAACCTCAGGTATACCAGTAATACTCTGGGGCAGTATAGAACAAGATCCAATGACCCAAAAAGTCATACCATTTGCCATTCTTTTCTAATGCTGTATAATATAACCTGTATGACATCAAATTGTATTTCAGAAAATTAAAGTCTGGTAGCCAAATCGTGCTCCGAAAATGGGTAAATCTATATATATAAGTTACAATTTTTGGAGGCAAGTCAAGTCATTTGCATACTTTTCATTCTTACATTATTTACTTTATAATAGTTGGCCAATCATCAAAATAGTAATGCCAGACCATTTGGGCATCATCAAAAGGGCGGGAAACCAGTTCCTATTCAGACCATTTGCATACTCCCAATTTTTATAACTCCTACACCTGTTGCTTGATTTTGACTTTGTCGTTTTAAAGAATATACTCTATTCAACATTCACAGTTAATATCAAGATTGTTAAATATTTTTTAGTCTGTCTGTTCAAACGTTAATTCTATAAATTATAATTTTTTCAAATTACTCTGCAGAAGATACGCTATTACTGTAGTCGGCACTGAAAAACTTTAACCCGAGACCTTAACCACTTTATATTTAACCCCCCTAACTACAATAAATACTATTTGTTGGAATTTGTAAATGTATAATTTTGTATATAGCCCATTTTGTACATGTATATATTTTTGGATACGTGGCCATTTACACAGTAACTTTTGAGTCAACTCTTCGATTTCAAATAAATTTTGTATGACCGAGTAAGATATAGTATTTACTGGCACGAGTTCAAAAACCAGAGAGATTTTACATCATTGGAAGTTAGTTTTAGTAAATTTCCCCTATAGGGAAGAAGCCGTTACCATAGTCGGCATGGAAAGACCTCCCATGTAGCACACACCGTTGGGCTACCGTTGGACAACGGTGGAACCGTTGGCTAATGGTGGGTTGGTGTTTCCACAACAAGCCAACCGTTGCCCATCTGTTTTTCATGCGGTTGGGCCAACCTAAATTAATATTGTTGGACCAACGTTGGTTAATTGTTGTATAAATACAATAATTTTGAGTTGGAGTCTCCACAACAAGCCCACCGTTGCCCAACCGTTCTTTTCGCGGTTCGGCCAACCAAAATTAACATAGTCGGATTATCGTTTGTCAATGATGGGTTTGAGTTTCCACATCAAGCCAGCCGCTGCCCAACTGTTTTTAGTGCGGTTTGGCCAACTGAAATTGCCATCGTTGGTTCTTTGTTTTCCAAATACTTGTTACGTTCTGTGACTCAAGAATCAAGAAGTTAATAATACCATTAATAATACTACTTGGGATTGTAACATATAATAACATGTTATATTTAATATGTTCGATATAAATACATTTTAATAAAAACATTTAATAAATTTTACCTCTAAAATAAGGAAAGAAGATCCCTATAGATACCACCATAAAACCAATGAATAAGTTTAAATAATTAAAGGACATTTACGGAATAATATATACTTAAAATAACTAATGTCTCAATACCATTATTTAATAAATATCTGAAACCATGGATAAGCATGCAACATGAGAGTTGTCCAAGTCATGTAGGTCGTAGTCTATTGGTTAATTATAGATCCCAGTCCATCTTCCAATTCGTATGAATCAGAATGGCTGAGAGGGTTAAGGCGAGAGTTTAGTAAGTTGAAGATTGTAGGTTAAGACCCAAATAGGTCAAAATATTTTTGCAACAAAAATCCGTTTTAAAATCATATATTATTGGTTTATTAGGATATTCAGTTAGAAAAATCTTGATTTTTAACACAGAAACATTTATTTAAAGTTATTTTGTCACCGTTGGGCCATTGTTTGATAATGGTTGGTTGGTTTACGGTTTAAAGAGGTGACATTTCTACCGTTGGCCAACTGTGGGAGTCCACAATTTGCCAACGTTGGCCCAACCGTTTGTGCTACATGGGCTAGGCCTGGGACCATGATAACTTTTCGTTTTGAGGTCCCCAGATTCCAAAATCACCATCCGTCAAAAACTGTATATATATATATATATATATATATATATATATATATGTGTGTCCGTGGGTGCGATAACTCTCGTATAAAAGGTCCGATTTCGATGAAATTTGGTACAAACTTGTAAAGCAGCATTTATGACTTTAAGGTTGAAAACCAGATGGATCGAGCTATCCGAAGGGGTATTTTGGGGGGGTTTTATACCCCAAAAATGAGTTTTGAGTTTTTTACATACAATTTTTGAAAAAGTAAAATTTTATTTTTTTTCCATTGGAATCAGCTTAGAAATACGCACAATTTTATTTTTAATCATTGCTCTACATCAATTGGTTACTGAGATATTGAAAGTACTAAACACAGTACGTTGTCCAATGTTATTCTTATGGAGGATAAGAAAAATTGTATATCTTGCTTATTTATCAACTTATCCTGACAAAACTTGGTATATTGCTTCATTTCATTGTGATCTATTGATATTTGCACAAAAACCCATTTTTTGGCCGATAGTTCCCGTAGCAGCAAACCTGCATACTCAGCCCCATGTTATTTTTATGGAGAATAATTAACGTGTTATCTCCTTTAATTATGAACATAAATTAATAGAACTTGGTACGTGGCTTTACCTAGTTGAGTTGATATTTGTATAAAAGCCCATTTTTAGTGTTCCTTATTTCAGCAAACCTGCATACTCAGCCGCCATGTTATTCTTATGGAGAATAATTAAAATGTCATAAATCGTTTATTTATGAATGTATATTGATGAAACTTGGTATGTGGCTTTATGTGGTATTAAGATAAATTAATATGCATTGGAAATTCGCTGAGTATGCAGGTTTGCTGCTACGGGGGTATTTTAACATATGGTGGGAAACAGATGGAGATAGTGGTGAGGACGACAGGAATTGACTATAACAGCCTTTTTTATAAGTGAATAGCCTGATGCGGGGATTTAATGAAAATCTCAGCTCAGATTCTGTAAAACCACAACTTGTCACTTTTGCCATAAGAATTACTTACAAAAGTGAATTGAATTCTAAATGAGGATGAGCTTGAAGCCACTGATCAAGTGAAATTGTTTAAGTATGTTTAATTTGAGGTTCCACTCCCACATCGATGCTGTCTGGGAATTTTTCCCTCTTCGTCGGTTGGCTAAATTTTCGAATCAGGATGTTCTGTTGACTTCCTATTATGACCCTCATTTCCTGTACATAGTCGCTATATGGAGATGTGAAGATCTAAGAACCAGACTCGTCTCCCATCTAAAAAATAACTTAAAAAACAGTCTGAATTATTTATGTCCTGACAATTGAGCAGAGAAGTTTTCATGTCATTAATAATCGTAACGTTCCCCTGCATCTATGTTCTAGAAGTGATTGTTTCTTAAAATAAATGTTCCCCCGGACTCTTAGATTAAGTTGTATTTACTAAATTGTTTGTAGTATTTATTCTAATAAATAAAATAAATTTTACGATTTTGGATATATTTTAACCAAACAAATTATTATTATTGCTCTATTTATGTTTAGAAGGGGATAAATAAAAACAATAAAATAAACCTTTCATGACTCCGGTTAAACCGCAACTCAACTAACCCGCTCTCGGATAATCGGGAGTTGACTGTAATTTATTGAGATAAATCACTAATATCCTCCATTAAGGTTAGTTTTATAGGAAAAAGCACATGGGTTTTTTCCTTCTACTAATATCCTACTTTGTGTTTATATATATATATATATATATATATATATATATTTGTTGATTTTTTTTAAGTATAGAAACAATTGTTAAGATTACGATAGGTTGTATACATTGAATAACAAGTTTTACAACTTTTATACTATTTATACCTGGGCAGTTGTCCATATTAAGTAATAATAGCGACAATAATGATTAATGAAATTTGCATTTAGCTCTCTTTCTGGTCTATTTGCAAACCCATTTCTTCCATAGTTTGTTGGTTCAGAGTTTTTTTTCTCTTAATGTTATAAATGATGAGCCATTGTGTTTGTCTTTGTTATTACATAGGTTTACGCCCGTATGTCAAGGTTTGTTTTTACTGTATCGTCTTTCTGAATTTTCCACTGGGTTTTTTGCCTTGCTCATTTTTTATTCTCCAGTAAATTTACGACTGAATAGGCATTGCTGTGTCCCCAATCACTACCCCCTAGGGTTTTTATTTAGTACCCTCCTATTGAATAAACTGGTTTTGACCAGGCTTATTCCTTTCAAAATCAGCATTAACAATACTTCTGGTATGGGGGTTAAGAGTTTGCCATGCTATGTCGTGGCCAAGAGAGGCGTTTACAAATTTGAAGAACATTTTACATACCATACGGTGCTACTTATAAATAAATAAATTGTTCTACTTATATCTAGTTTAATTACCTATCATGGGAAATACCTAGCTATGAGTTCTAATCTGTGAGGGATAAAAAATGTGGTCTTAAGGACGCCTTCTTTAAGTCTAAAGCAATATGGCTTCCATCAACACTGATGAAGCTGTTGGTGAATCATACATTACATAATTCCTTTGGCTATTAATTTAGCCCACACTTGATGAGTTTTAATAAATAAATACACTTTACCTTAGTCTTCTTTATTTGTAGTTAGTTGTCTTAAATGACTGTCTATTGTTGGATTACCACATTCGAGGTAAGTCTTAGCTATAATGAGAATATACCTTTTACCTTTTAATACCTAGGCTTAAATAATAACAAGTGATTTGGGGTTCACAATAGAATATTTATTAAATAGAATTACAACAGTGAATGAAAGCAAATGAATTTAAGGGGTATAACAATGATATTTTGACAATATGGGGACTTCAAATTAATTAGGTCAACTAGGCCTAAGCCTTTCAATAACAGTTCATGGCTAACAATAGTGGGTTATTACAATATAAATACTCTTTTTCTTAGGGAGGGGTGTCGTGCCGGCTCGAATGATATATTATTTGTTTTTATAGAGATAACATGAATTTACTAAATAGGTTTGTTTACTAAATGCAACAATGAGTAATGGAGATCCATAGAAAGATAGGCCAAAAGTTTCACTGAATTTAATGATTGGTTAAAAGATATTTGAAATTAAATTTGGAAAACTAGTTCAATTTTGGATGAGATTCTTCTTAATTACTTTAATTGATACTTTCTGAACATTGGGCTTGTTCACAAATGTTTCTGATATCTCTTTTTACCAAGTCCCTAATAAGAGAATCAAGATGGAGAAGGTTACCACACTGCTACAAAATTCTTCACCCAGAGTGTTATAAATGGGAAAATAAATAAAAAAAGGGGTTTGAATTTAAACTTCACTCTATTGGGCAGGTGAAATCCCTACTATTTAGGCACTAAGTAGGCAAATCTTAGGCCATACTGGGATAAATTATGAAATGAGAACTTGTCTCATGCAAAAATGATGTTAACACATTGGAGGGAAGCCAGGAACAAGGCGAAGGACAGGGTCTGCAGTCTGGAAGTTCATTTTTCCATTGTTGGGTTGCACAGATGGCAGAAATCACATGTTACAACACTTGACACCAAATTTGGCTTTCCAAGGACCAATCTTGAAAAGTAGTACTATGTAAAATATTATTATATTGCAATTTTCTTACAAATATCTTATATCTAAAGTAGGCTATATTGAATTAATTTAGGGTCAATTAATGAATTAGAATTATTAATATATTGTGAAGGATAGTTGATTATCAATTGATATAAACTAAATAAAATGAACATGGGCATAATTAACTATATATTCTACTGTGAAATAAGGGGTGATGATTTTCGGCGGGGTAATGGGAACATTTCAAATTACAGTGACATAAATTATTATTGAACAAAGACAATCGTTGTGATAATAGATAAATAAAATATGGGTTATTCAGCATGACTAGGGTATGGTGGTATTTACATGGGGAGAAATATACACAATTATGGGAAATTATTATTAATGATGAATGGAATGTAATGGAATACTACAATTTATCCCCGCAGAAATCTGTATGCTATGAAATGAAGTACAGATTTTGACAAAGTATGGAATGGAATCATGAATCATTAATATGAATGATACTTAAAGAGAGGTATGGACAACATTAAATAATTGATTTAACTGGATGACAAATTATTACATTATAACACATTAAATCTTAATCTAATTAACAAAAACACAGGGAACAAATACATAACACAGGGAATAAGGGATGGGAATAAAATGTTCATGGCCTGGCATATGGGGAGGGGAATGTGGGGTTTAGTTATTGCACTTTTTATTAACCGGTAAATTTGAAGCATGAATGTTATTTGCTATAGTTGCAGTATTTTATATTATTTATACACACACTGTTTGTTATGGGATAACTTCACTGTTTCTATTAGGGATATCACAGTTTATTGGGTTAAAGGTGCATAGTTTATAACTTTATCACATGGGGAATATTGTTTTATGGGGAACACAAATTATGGGTTTACGCACTCGCGGTTAAGGTCCATGACACTTTTCAAAGGTTATTATGATGATGAACATAAGTCTATTGGTGGAAATGGATGAAATTTATTTACATGCGATCACTGTTTTCGAGGGTAGGATTACCGTTGTTTGGTTCGTCAATTATAGCTTCTATTTCTCGGGTCGGCTCTAAATACTTTTTAAGTGTGGATATATGATATGGTCCGTATAAAACATCTTCATCTTCTCTGGTGATGTGGAATGTAGTTCGTGCGTATACTTATTGCATACTCCTGGCTGATCGAAAAAAACATGTTTGTATTTGTTTAATAAACTGCTTAATGTTTTACGTTCTTCTTCTACAATGTACGTATTTGATGCTAGGGAAATATCTATCTCTTCTTTAGTTAACATCTTATTGTCTAATGGATCTATTATTCTGCTGTTGAAGTTATTTACTGTGCTGTTATATTCATTATGTATGAAATTATCGTGATATTCATCAAACGTTTCATCATTAAAATTACTATTATCTGGCCTATGGCTATTATTAATTATTATATGACATATTTGTCCCTCTTGATTGCACATACAAAACTTCAAATTAACATTGTTAATATTTATTTGCACATTTAATTCATTTGTTTTGAAATTCAAATCCATCTTAAGATTAGACAATATATCTACTCCCAATATTATAGGTTTTATTAGATTCGGCACAATAAGATATTCTATTAACATTGTGTGTTCCGCAATTGTGGTAGGAACGTAAATAATTTTTGAAACACGTTTCGACCTTTCATTCGTAGCAGTTTTAATTACTGTATTAGTGACTGGAAATTCTTCAAAGGGTGAGATTTTGGATTTATTTTCATCAAACCATGATTCTGAAATACAGGTTATTGAAGAACCACTATCAACCAATGCATTTGTGCTAATATTATTAAGTTTAATGTTTATTTCGGGGCAATTTATTTGAGTAAGATTTGAAGTGGTATTATTTTCCGAGTCATTTTCTAGCAAGATGTTTTTATCGCACATTATGCTTTGTGAGTGAAGATGGTTTATTTCATGATCTGTTTTATTACCGAGATTATTATTAATAGGCGCTGTAATTTCAGAGTAAACTATTGGTAATTGACCCTCTCGGTTGCCGATCACAGCGCCAAACCGTTTTCCTGTATATTTAGTGCAGGAACAGTTCGCGACTCGTAGGTGTGAGGACCGTTTGATGGAGCACTCGGCGCATTTGGGTTCTGGCGAATCATTGCGCAGAGTTGGGACTGTTCAGTCGTAGGATGATTTTTATCGTTTCTGTAGTTGTTTTCGGGGTTTCTTGAGGGGTATTTGTCTTTTTGATAGGGTTTATTGTCGTGGTATCTACCATATGGTTGGTGGTTGTAATTGGGATGGTAGTTTTGTTGATTTTGGTAGTTTCTGTGTTGGTAATTTTTGTTCTGATAATTATTATTAGGTGGACTGTTGTAGGATTGCATTTTTGGTTGGTATGCTCTCTGATTTCCGTATCGATCATTCTGGTGGTGGTGTGTGTTTGGTTGATTAGGGCTGGTGGGTCGATTGTTCTGTTGACTGTTATTGGAGTGGTTGTTGCGTGTTCTCTTGGGTCCTTCCTTTATATCTTCTCGTTGGAGTAGTCTTTCTATTGCACGTACTGTGGTTATATTCTGCACGCTTATACAGTCTTGTATGATTGAGTCAAATCAATATGAAAACAATATGAATCCGAATGAAAACAAACAAACATAATAGCGTAATTAAATTAAATGATTTTGGTCGGGTATGCTAATCCAAATCTAGAAAACTAAATGAAAGTTCCACTATAAAAAATACACCAGCTGTACATGATTGATAGATTGAAGTCAAGACGGCCGTAGATATCAGATTAAAAGATAAAGGAAAGGGATTACTAGAGTGTGACAAGTGAAAAATGGTTTTGGACGTCGTTGATGTTTTATAGCGCTCTGAATAAGGTATTTAATTAATTGCTAAAATCAAGTGATTGATTATAAAACGTGATTCTCATAAAAAAATTACTATTTTTGTAGACTAACGTACCCCTAATGTTGTTTTTTAATAAAATATATGTTCACAATTTTAAAATCCTCTTCAATTTATATCTTCCTATTTTTTGTAAAACCCATTTTATTATATAATATAACAAAGTATAATAGTAAATTAACAATTTTTACAGTGTTGTTGAAGCGTGGACGTTGACTCAAGTACCAATAAAATGGCTTCCAATGTTAGAACGTTTAGGAAACAAATCAATTTGGTTTTAATATAATGTTATTAATACTGAACGAACTTTTCCAAATGACAAACTCGACCGAGATTTTGCACTTCTATGTTTGTATGCAAACATCTTTGGAGGCGTTATTTTGGTCCCAGACAAGCTCCTTGAGTTGATTCTCTTACCATTCTGTTCATTGAAGTCTTGTATGATGAAATTCTTCACTTCGTTCCGATTTTCCAACTATTAATCTATTCCAAGTAATAGGTTATCGTACTTTATTCGTCGTCAATCCTAAATCACTAGAAGATGACTAGTTTCGGGGCTGCTATCCCAATTTCATATCGACACATCGAAATGTAGTTGTAAAAAACGTAGTTGTTGTCCAAGTTTAAAAAGTTACGCATGTCAGAAACACAAATACAAAACAAACAAACATTTATATGGTTAGCGTGGTCGGCCATGGACAAATCCAGACTGAGGGGATACCTAATACGTGTGGAGTTATGCGATTAGCCGATGCCTGCTTGGCGATATTGACCTTGAAGGAGGGGCAGGCATTCTCCGACATCAACTACGTGTTTTACAACTAGATTTTGACAAAACTAGATTTTGACGTGTAGATCTGAAAATGGGACAGCAGTCCCGAAACTAGTCATCCACTAGGACGGATAAGGTACATTAACCTATTAATTACTTCAAGTAGATTTTCAATCGAGGAGGCAAATTATGAATGAAATATTAATTCATGTCTTAGGTAATTAAAATATTTAAGTTTTGGTCAGAAGTGGTTTATTTCATTTATTAACAGATACAACTGTAGTATTAATGAGGTTCATAGGCGCGGTCTGACCTCTTGGCTGTTGGCTCTGCGCCCGAGAACTATATTAACAGATATAAAAATGAAAACATTACAATGAAAATTTAATTTAACAATTTACCAATAGCATGTAAGTTTCGATACAAGTAGAAGAAAAGTAAAACATAGTACATAGAATATTATTGTCTCCATTGGGTAAGTGATGTATAAAATTACTTCATTCTAATTTTAAACATATTTATTTAATTGTCTCTTTAAAAATACAACTTTTTTAATTTGCGTTTTAACTTATGCAAACTCGTTCTCAAATACTTGTCTATCAATTGCATATATTTTTATAATGTATTTAATTGATGTAAATTGTTGAACAATTAAATATACTTTACTTGTTATAAAAAAGTAAAATTCTTATTTTATCTTACCAAGCAAATGGCGATGATGGATTATAGTATAATATTTGGTTTTCAAGTAACAAACATCCGAGATGTTATTACACCTATAAAATGTTGTATTACATAATCCAAGCAAAATACTGAAAATAAAAACGTCAAGAACCTGTCATTTTTTCTGCAACAACCATTAAATCTTTCGAGGAAAAAAGTTAAGTATTGTAAGGAAAATTTAGGAAACCTCTTTAAACTAAACAGTTAGAGAGGGATTCTAAACAAATTAAAATCATCAAAGCTAGAATCCTAATCAATTCTCTCGGTGCTAAGTATTACTCCTTTCTATCCAGCATAACTGCACCTGATCTCCCATCCACAAAATATTATGACCGCTTAATAAAACGACTAGAAGGACGACTCTTCCTTCTCACAAATGTCCACACTGAACGACACATTTGAGTCGATTCCTTCGATAATCATTTTCTTATCGAGAGAACAACAACGGATGAAACAATCGCACAGCATATTAAAGCCTTAAAACAGCCCTCGTTGACTTCAAAATGGAAACTGTCAAGAACATTACTGTGGAAAACCTGTAAAAGGTTTATTGGTTTTTCTTTTTCTATCCAATGCCGGTCCTTTTAGATATCAATATTTCGTGTACAGCCCCTACATTAATATTTTAAATACATACACTTGAAGATCTACTCTCTAGACATGGACTACCATATACAACTGTTTCTGGCAACACATCTATATGTGAGTCAGAAGAATTCAATGAATTATCCAGACTAATGGAACCAGCCAAAGTGTTTGCACACCAAACCATCCAGGTAATAATGGTCTTGCTGAGCGATCAGCACCGAACTTTGAATAACAAATAAAAGCAATTACAGAGGATAAAGGAAGGCTTAAAGAAACAAAGTTTTCTTATTTAAATATCGAACAAACTTCCTATGTAATCGACAAATACCTGCATAGATATTTATGAATAGAACTCTACGAACAAAACTACACGTCTTTCGCCTAATAGAAAGAGCCAAAATAAATGCAGAATTATCATCTGCACTAAGTAAGATTCTTGAAAGATGGGGATAGAGTAAAGCCAATAATTGTGAGGACCATTCCATAGAAAATTTGATCAATTTATTAAACGTTTTGTCAAACTTCACTGCATCATTCAGCTAGGCTAGACAATCAAAAACAAATCAATAGACATATTAATCAGCTCAGAAAAGCAGAGGCGGAAGCTTCTAAAGTGCCTCAGATTCCATGTAGACATCTAAGACGATTACATAAATACAAATACGTTCAGCAAGACCCAAGGGATTCATCATTATTATCAAGTTATCTCACTGGCTTTCCAGAAAGTCCTTCATCCCCGACTTCTCTGCCTCTCCAAAAACAACTGTTCTATCTCAAACTCCACTGACTTCTAGGGTAGGAAACATTGTGGAGATATATGATGGATAAACGTAACCTCACAATACTATCCCATCTTCAAGAACATCGTCTGGTTCTGATCAACATAATATGGAACGGCTGCCTGAACTCATACAGCCAACAATATTTACGTATAATGGTTCATATTTATCTCCGCGACTTTCTACGAGAGTAAACTAACCACATATTAAAAGAAGTTGCTGCAAGTGAATAAAGTCTGAACTGTCAAACCAAGTGGAGAACTATTATATCTAAATTATTTGCTTATAGTTTTTAACATATTTATATATGTTAATCATCTGTTTAAAAATACAACTTTGTTTTTATCTTAATTTTAATTTATGCAAAATCTTGTTAAAAGTTTTGCCTATCAATTTCATATATTTCTAAACATTTCTTTAAAAGACGTGAATTGTTGGAAAGATTAAATATACTTTATTTTTTCAAGAAGCATAGCTAATATTTGATGTACAAAACAGTAAATATTCTTCTAACCAACATGCCTCAATCACACACACTATACTCACATCAGCGAGAGCCAGGAGGGAGGCCGCGGCCACGAGGAAGACAAAGGTGAAAGACATCTGTAACCGAACCATGTTTTAGTTTTGATAACAATTACTACAACTACCACAGTCTACGCAAATTTTGTCTATCCTTTCATTTTAGCGAATTTCCCCTATTGAAGTCCCCAGACCCCAAAAACACCATTCGTTTGAAACTGTACATATATATATATATATATGTGTGTGTGTGTCCATGAGCACGATAACTCTCATAAAAATTATCCGATTTTGATGTAATTTGGTATAAACGTGTAAAGCAACATTTGTGACTTTAAGTTCGAAAACCAGCCAGATCGCTCTATCCGAAGGGGTATTTTGGGAGGGTTTTGTACCCCAAAAATGGGTTTTTCGAATTTGTTACATATAATTTTGGAAATAGTCAAATTTTAGCTTTTCCCATTGGATTCAGCTTAAAAAACACACAATTTAGTATTTTGATCATTTCTCTATGGCAATTGGTTACCGAGATATTGAAAATGCTAAACACAGTACGTTGTCTAATGTTATTCTTATGGAGGAAAATAAAAATTTTATATATTGCTTATTTTTGAACGTATACTGACGAAACTTGTTATACGGCTTCATTTGGTTGTGGACCATTGATATATGCTCAAAAAACAATATTTTACCAAAGGCTCCCGTAGCAGCAAACCTGCGTACTCAGCCCCATGTTATTCTTATGGAGAATAAGTAACGTGTTATCTCCCTTCATTATGAATATAAATTAATGAAATTCGGTATGTGGCTTTACCTACATGAGTTATATAGATATTTGTATAAACCCCATTTTTTGTGTTGCTTACTTCAGCAAACCTGCATACTCAGCCGCCATGTTATTCTTCTGGAGAATAATTAAAATGTCATAAATCGTTTATTTATGAATGTGTATTGATGAAACTTGGTATGTGGCTTTATGTGGTATTAAGATACATATATATGCATTGGAAATTCGCTGAGTACGCAGGTTTGCTGCTACGGGGGTATTTTGTATATAATGGATCCAGCATTTTGCTTTGGAGTATCATGTATTGATGTTTTTAAGAGAATGTCAACCTTTGTTTTCAGAAATGTCCACCCAAATCCCTTTATGAAAGCACTACAGAATCCTTTGCTACACACAGTGGTTTTAAGAGAGGAAATATACCTTCACCCCCTCCAGGGTTAAAAGGCAACATATTTCAAATATCCTTTGTTGGTCAATGCTAACTTGACTTGCATATCCAGTTGTAATTAAATTTATAACTAACTAAGAGAGGAGTGGTAATTTATGTTTTCCCCATAAGAATAACATTTTAACAACGTACTGTGTTTACCGTAAAATAAAAATTTATATTTTCTCCATAACCAGTAGTCGTGGAATAATAATTCAAAATGCCGAGTTATTAAATTTTTTAGCATTTTTTTAGCAATGTCATGATATGTATTGTTTATGTATATAATCCACGATATATCCAGGCGTTTTTATTATTTTTTTAAATTTTAATTGTAATTATCCCCCCAAAACCGCTGAAAATCATGACAAATCAAAATTTCTCAAAAGTGGCTTTAACGATTTTTAATTAAACTTAAGTATTTGTAGAGCTTTAGGTTTCCAACAAAATTACACCACCCAAATTTCTGAAACAAATCGGGTTTAGACATTACAGAACTTAAACCATTAAAAGTTCAGTTTTTTATTTTTATAACAAACCAATAAATCTTAAAACAGATTACTTATCACCATTAAAAGGAGCTTACAAAACTAAATAATTTAGTACTTTGAATTATTATTCTACGATTACTGGTTGCGAAAAATTGGAATTTTCATTTAGCGATAAACGCAGTACGTTGTTCAATGTTATTCTTATGAGGAATATACAAATTACCATTCCTCTTTTATTTACTGATCAATTTAGTTAAAACTGATATCCAAGTCAAGTTAGCATTGACAAACAGAGGATATTTTAAATATGTTCTCCCTTAACCCTGGGGGGAGGAGAGGGCATTTCCCCTCTTAAAACCAGTGTATGTAGTAAAGGATTCTGTAGTGCCTCCAGTAATTGGATTTGGGAGGACATTTCGGAAAACAATTTTTAAGAAACTTGTTTGTACATATTCTACCGTACTTTATATTCTATATATAGTAAATAAATAAAAATTTATACATTAAAATGGGCAAAAGGGAGAAATAATGTGTCAGTTTCCAGATACCGTTTATTTTAATGGCATTAAGTAAACTGTATTTAACATTTATACATTTTATAAAAAAGAAAAACTTAACTTTTTAGCTTTTAAAGTCCTATAATTTTCTCAGAAATGAGGTAGGGGGCATTTTGTTGGAAACCCAAAGCTCTATAAACCACTAAATTTTAATACAAAAAGTTAGAGCCGTTTTCAAGTCATTTGGATTTTTCACGTTTTTTAGCGGTTCTTGGGGGCTAATTAACCTTGCAGACAGACAGTCACACATACATCACTCCGAAAACCGATTTTTTAGAATTCAAAACCATTAAACTGAATATTTCCACTAATAACTCCAATTCGAAAATGTTGACGAAAACAATACTTTCTCCATATCCTATGTATAGGGGGAGAAATTAAAAATGCCAATGACGAATAAATCCACCTAAAAGAATAACTATATCACAAGCTAAAGCTGTAAACTTAGTTGATATTATTTGAAAGCACACAATGTTAAGAAATCACTGTATCCTACCAAGTGGAAAGAATCATGGGCAATAAGGTGTTAGTGATATGTGTTTTTATTTTTCAGATTTAATCTAAATACTTATGACAACGGAAACTAATCAGCATGTAAGGATGATAATTTAAGTTGATTCACAACCGATAATGGGAATGAGTAAATTAATTGTAAATCTAATAATGTGGATTCAGATTCAGATTTTAAACATGCACAACTTACACAACATTCAACATTGGTCACTTAAAATATCCAATCAGAATGTTAAAAATGTATTTTCATGTAGTAATATAGTTAAATCATATTGCAAAATATAGCAAAATATCTCCAAATAATAGTTGCATTAAAAGACTAAACCAGAAATTATGTATCTTAATATTAATAATTGCAACAAGTGTTAATCTTTTACGAAATTGTTCATTAGGGGAGGTTGTTTTAATATTGGATAAAAACTATTAAAAGTAAAACGTCCTGCAGTTTAAGATACCTTGGTAAGAGTTTGAATGTCGTATTTCGGAAATTACTATAAATAAAATTTAATTTATATTAGTATGTATGCATAAATCCCCCGTACAATATTTAACTGAATCTTTTTTAGATAAACTTGATTTTATTTTTTGTCTCCTACCCGAGCTATCTCAGAATCAGATACTGTCACGGTAATTAAATTATATAAACTACATGTAAAACATTTCTGACATTATAAAATGTATACCAGACTATGACAGACAATTGTTTGAAATTCCATTTTCCAGGTTCCATTTTGAAGTCAACGAGGGCTGTTCCCTCGATAAGAAAAAGGGAAAAAACATTGACATGCTGGTTTCATACTATTGAAAACCATACATGGTTCTATAAACTCATGATTTAAAACAACTAACTAAGCAGTTAAGAAGTTAAATCAAAATATAAATAAAATAGGCCTGTATATCTGGTTACATATATGTTAGCACCTAAAGCACGATTTAAGTTATGACAAATTTTACATTGGAAAATCAATTAGTAAGAAAAATGTATAGTATTTGATTAGGCATTTGTTTGGCAGTGTAAAAGTTTAAGAAAATGTGTTCATCTAAACTTTGTATTTTGGTTCTTGGCTTAAAAGTAAGAAGAGCGCCAAGTGCCAGCTATCATCATCATCATCATCATCATCATCATCATCATCATCATCATCATCATCATCATCAATGTTGCGGATTAGGAAACCCCAGCATAGCTGCTAGTCACATCTTCCACAAGCGGGAAAATTGCGCAGGTTACCGGAAAGATAGGAAATAGCAGGAAAGGAAAGGGTGGGAAGGGACGGCAGCCAAATCGACCCTTCAGAGTGCCTCGGAAAACCATAAAAATTTGATTCATCACATAAAAAGACAGTTATAAATGCAAGTTTAATTACTCTCATTTTATGAAAGAGTGCTATCACGGTTGTTAAACACAATGCAAATTATAATTAATTGCACGGTGTTGAAACTCTACAATCGATTTATTACCGGAATTATTAGAGCGTTCAATGGTTTAAAAAAATTATACGTATATAAGGTATATTGAATTGTTTATTATTAAATTACCCTTACTATAGATGTCATTAAAACATGTTGATAAGATAAAACTATCTTTCCAATAAAATTGCAATATTAATTTTTATATTTCTTTAAAATATCGTTTAATTTAAAATATAGTTACCTTAAGTCAGCCAGTCCAAAATATTAGAATAGTTTTAAAATCACATATAGTATTTTTATTTTTAAAGTTTTCACACCTTATATTTAAAAAACATCTTTTACTTCTTCATCCTATGGAGTCGCAATTATTGTTTTAGAGTGGAATTATTATCATCGAAGAGAAAATCATTCCAAATCCAAATCATCCCACAAACAGTCATCCAATAAAAAAATAAAAGTAATCGACATTTTGGGAATTTACTCAACGGTTGTTATTTATTATTTAAAATTAAATTTATTTACTCATTAAATTCATTAGGTATTTTGAATATTTTTAGTTAGCTATGGATAAATTATTTAAAATAACCAGTTAAGGAGCGACGATGTTTGGGGGGGAGAGAAGCAGGTAAACGAAACATTTCTTGACCGGAGCCTCCGCTTCATTTTATTTTAACAATGTTCATATAAATATGCCATTACGCATTTGGACCGTAATTTATTTGTATGGCTTCAACCAGTGGCGTAGGATTCCCATGTTGTTTTTAAGAAAAACTTTTTATTTGATGTATAAGATGGTTTATTTAAAACCAAAACTAACCAAACTCATCATTTTAGGTAGGCTTTACGCTTACCTTGCCAGAATGTAAATCAACCAAGATAGTTCATTTTTTTTACTAGAAAATGAAGCCCATCCAAATACTTAATGAATTATTATACCTTTGGGATTGAAAAGGAATTAGAAAGTAGTTACCTTTTTCACAATAATAAAATATGGTTTTCAATGTTATACATAACACTCCACGCAACATTGAAAGCCCTAATGCCTATTATTTATATGGTACCAAGAATAATGAAAAAGATAAGCTGTTAACAGCACAAAACACAAGAGACGAATTCCCACCATAGTATGTGTCTAAGGCAGTCTGGGCAGGCCGTCCTAAAAAAAATCAGATTCTCAAACAATGAGAAAACTTAAAAGTTGTCATAAGCACAGACATACTTATATTATTTTACAATAAGAAGAAGACACTTTAATAATAATTTTGATAAATTAAACTAGTGTCTGTCCTGTTCTTCGCACGGGAATGTCACAGGCATAGGGTCATACATTTAGTTTGAACAATGTTTTAAAATTATTATCAGCTGACTACCTGAATAAAATATCTCCATAAGGGTAATATTGGAGCCTTAAAATAGTATAGGGCAGAGCCCTGACTAATGCCAAATATGTATACAAAATTAAAATATAAGAGGCCGAATATCAACGAAGAAATATACAGATATTCTTTCACTGTTATAGATGTTGGTTTTAGTTCAGTCTTATAAATTAATACTGTAGGCTGTTTTTACTTAAGAGAACTCATATTGTTCCAAACCGATGTTGACGATTGAGCTATAAACATATTCGTCCTGATTCATAGTTTATCAAAAAGGTTTTTATTTTTCGGTATTTCCATTCAAAAGGGCGGGCAGTTCTTAGAGATCTTTTTGAGATTTATATGGGGAATAATGTTTTTCAATTAAGCTTCAACACATTTAGGTCAGGTTATGAGCGTTAATTGTGTGGAATTAATTAATAAGATATTTAATAATTGAGATAAACAACAAATTTAATTGCCAATTAGTTTTCGGAAATTTTTAGTTTGAAGTTAAATGTTTATATTACAGTTCACAAACTATCACGCAACGAAAAAAAGAGCTGAGTGTTGCTCACTCACCAAATCTGCCTAATCCACTTACTTGACATCTTTAGATATGGCAACTCAGGGAAGGTTGCACGGCAGTGCCGGCGATTTCTCAGGGGATGTTCAGAGCCGGGAGACAATTGTTGGTGCAGAAGCAGATCGTGACGTTTTGCACCTCACTGTCTAGTTCAAAGTTAACAGATTTTAAGGATAGGTAAATGAGGTACTCGCGCTTGCTTGGAATCGTGAGACACAAACACTGATTCTACCACTATACGGTCACAAAACAGTAAAGAAAAAGCAGTTGGATTTACAATTTACAAATTCAATAAGAGAATCAACCCAACTATGTGGGAATAAGAACTAAGAAAATAAATTAATGAGGATGATTAGGAGAATTCACTAAACAAGGACGCAATGTTGATGTCCAAGAGTGACAAGAGATGGACGTCGAAGGGTATCGCAGGTGACGCCCACTCTACTACCGTCGCAATCTGATCGCCAATGGAGATTGATGAAATTTTACCACCCAAGAAGGAACCAAAAGTGAATGCATTTCACTATCTGCCACGGTAACATTCTGAGTTAAAAACCAATTACACCGAAACTTACTGTAATTTCTCAATTATTATGTGTCTAAAATATTTAAAAAGTAAATTTTGGTTATCTATATCTATAAATATGAAAACCCGATTTACATCCTCTACACCTACAACCACTACACCTGCAACCTCTACACCTACAACTTCTATACCTACAACCTATACACTTACAACCTCTACACCTACAACGTCTACACCTACAACGTCTACACCTACAACCTCTACACCTACAACCTCTACACCTACAACCTCTACACCTACAACCTCTACACCTACAACCTCTACACCTACAACCTCTACACCTACAACCTCTACACCAACAACCTCTACACCTACAACCTCTACACCTACAACCTCTACACCTACAACCTCTACACCTACATCCTCTACACCTACAACCTCTACACCTACAACCTCTACACCAACAACCTCTACACCTACAACCTCTACACCTACAACCTCTACACCAACAACCTCTACACCTACAACCTCTACTCCTACATCCACTACACCTACAACCTCTACACCAACAACCTCTACACCTACAACCTCTACTCCTACAAACACTACACCAACAACCTCTACACCTACAACCTCTACACCTACAACCTCTAAACCAACAACCTCTACACCAACAACCTCTACACCTACAACCTCTACACCTACAACCTCTACACCAACAACCTCTACACCTACAGCCTCTACACCAACAACCTCTACACCTACAACCTCTACACCTACAACCTCTACACCTACAACCTCTACACCTACAACCTCTACACCTACAACCTCTACACCTACAACCTCTACTCCTACAACAAATACACCAACAACCTCTACACCTACAACCTCTACAGCTACAACCTCTACACCAACAACCTCTACACCAACAACCTCTACACCTACAACCTCTACACCTACAACCTCTACACCAACAACCTCTACACCAACAACCTCTACACCAACTACCTCTACACCTACAACCTCTACACCTACAACCTCTACACCAACAATCTCTACTCCTACAACCACTACACCTACAACCTCTACACCTACAACCTCTACACCTACAACCTCTACACCTACAACCTCTACACCTACAACCTCTACACCTACAACCTCTACTCCTACAACCACTACACCAACAACCTCTACACCTACAACCTCTACACCAACAACCTCTACACCTACAACCTCTACACCTACAACCTCTACACCTACATCCTCTACACCTACAACCTCTACACCTACAACCTCTACACCAACAACCTCTACACCTACAACCTCTACACCTACAACCTCTACACCTACAACCTCTACACCTACAACCTCTACACCTACAACCTCTACACCTACAACCTCTACACCAACAACCTCTACACCTACAACCTCTACACCTACAACCTCTACACCAACAACCTCTACACCTACAACCTCTACTCCTACAACCACTACACTTACAACCTCTACTCCTACAACCTCTACACCTACAACCTCTACACCTACAACCTCTACACCTACAACCTCTACACCTACAACCTCTACACCTACAACCTCTACACCTACAACCTCTACACCAACAACCTCTACACCTACAACCTCTACTCCTACAACCACTACACAAACAACCTCTACACCTACAACCTCAACACCTACAACCTCTACACCTACAACCTCTACACCTACAACCTCTACTCCTACAACCTCTACACCTACAACCTCTACACCAATAACCTCTACACCTACAACCTCTACACCTACAACCTCTACACCAACAACCTCTACACCTACAACCTCTACTCCTACAACCACTACACCAACAACCTCTACACCTACAACCTCTACACCTACAACCTCTACACCAACAACCTCTACACCAACAACCTCTACACCTACAACCTCTACACCTACAACCTCTACACCAACAACCTCTACACCTACAGCCTCTACACCAACAACCTCTACACCTACAACCTCTACACCTACAACCTCTACACCTACAACCTCTACACCTACAACCTCTACACCTACAACCTCTACACCTACAACCTCTACTCCTACAACCACTACACCAACAACCTCTACACCTACAACCTCTACAGCTACAACCTCTACACCTACAACCTCTACACCTACAACCTCTACTCCTACAACCACTACACCAACAACCTCTACACCTACAACCTCTACAGCTACAACCTCTACACCAACAACCTCTACACCAACAACCTCTACACCTACAACCTCTACACCTACAACCTCTACACCAACAACCTCTACACCAACAACCTCTACACCAACTACCTCTACACCTACAACCTCTACACCTACAACCTCTACACCAACAATCTCTACTCCTACAACTACTACACCTACAACCTCTACACCTACAACCTCTACACCTACAACCTCTACACCTACAACCTCTACACCTACAACCTCTACACCTACAACCTCTACTCCTACAACCACTACACCATCAACCTCTACACCTACAACCTCTACACCTACAACCTCTACACCAACAACCTCTACACCTACAACCTCTACACCTACAACCTCTACACCAACAACCTCTACACCTACAACCTCTACACCTACAACCTCTACACCAACAACCTCTACACCTACAACCTCTACACCAACAACCTCTACACCTACAACCTCTACACCTACAACCTCTACTCCTACAACCTCTACTCCTACAACCTCTACACCTACAACCACTACACCTACAACCTCTTCACCAACAACCTCTACACCTACAACCTTTACACCTACAACCTCTACACCTACAACCTCTACACCAACAACCTCTACACCTACAACCTCTACTCCTACAACCACTACACCTACAACCATGACATTTGACACTGGGCTTAAACAATCCCATCCTGTTTAATGGGCATACATCTTGGTTTGAGCTTATGACAATTCAAATAGATGATCATGATTCGTAGTAGTTCCACTGTTAAAAACAATTTGCAGCACTTACAATTGTTTTATTCCCGGGTGAAACTGGGTACGATAGCAGCAAGTAGAGGTCTGTTCATAGTGCTTGGCTTGTAGGAAGGGTAGTGCGAAAAAGATAGACTACCACCCACAGCTATTCCCCTTGAATGTTGGCGTAGAACCTAAATAATGATTTAACCTATACTCTATAAATATTCTACTGGAAATAAATACAAAATACTTTAACAAAAAAATAATGACTGTTATTTAAATAATGGGTGTTATGGAAATCAGTGGAAATAAAATACCTAGTGGTATTGTGGTTATATGCACCCTGAGTGGTTACATGAATCATTTACGATAACATTTGGCAAATAAATATACCAATACATTATTAAATGTAAGGTTCAGTCATTTTAGTATTTCATATTTATTTCACTCGGAGGAATTTATTGATTGTCAGTGAAAGTTTAAATATTGAATAGGTTTTACTGAACCCAACTTTTAATTGGAGAGCCACATTGTTTCCCTCTCTCTCTCACACATTGTTTCCCTCATTCTAACATTGACGTATGTTAAAATCTATTGGACATTTCTATCAAGGGACGTGGTTGCTAAAATAATGAATAATCGTTGCTAAAATTTTAAATTAAATAATTATAGAAAAGAAATCCAATGACCTCAACTATGTTGAACATCTGTAGGCGAAAGCTTATACGTTAAAATAATAATTAAAACGCTTAAAATTTAATTTTATATATATATATATATAAAACTAGCCGCGGTTATGTGCAAAAACATTATGATAAAATATGAGTAGTTACAGAAAATCTGTGTTTATATGTTGTAATTGTTAGTGCCAATCTATTACTTACTTAACTAGGATAAAATTTAAAAGGGGAATAATATCCAAATATCATAATAGGCTACATAGCTTAGTTAAAAATGTACATTTGTTTGCTTATTCGTTTTAAAGGTACTTAGACTAATAAATACTGAACCTTAATCTTTAGGTATTAATTTTTGTTTTTAAGTTAAGTAGAGAGAAACTACCGGTTTAACCCCGTAATCGGCGCTTTTTTCCCATGTTATTCTTATGGGGAGCCGTTTTTGCACCGACGCCAGCTCCCGCCTTACACAAGTTTCTTGTACTAGTACCCTTGCCTTAAATACATTTTCCCCATCCTCTATATTTAAAAATTAACTTTGGATTTGTCTGCAATTTATCTAATGCATTAATAAATCCCAAATTAACTATTACAGTCGAATTAAAACTGCCAACTTACTGATTAATTAAAACACACACACAACGATCCACACCGCTGCCCACCGACGCCAAGGTCCTGGTCACGCATGCCTACACACGCAACGATCCACACCGCTGCCCACTGACACACTGACCACGGCAAGGTCGGTCAGTGTGTCAGTGGGCCACCAGCCTTGGCCAGAATTAGCTATGAGGTAATTTCCTGGTTAAATTGAAAATCCAACCCCTCGACGTGTATATAAGAAGCTACCGACAGCACACAGCTCTATTGTTCTACAAGACCTCTCAACAGCGACACGACCTCGTGGTGACGAGCAGCACCGGATGACGTCACCACGCCGAGCACTGGACCTTGGCGTCACGGCTCACCTCACCAACACCACCAGGCCCGACGTCTTCGCATCTAGGACTCCGACTATGTTAGCTGATAATGAGGGAGTGTTAGTGACGGTAGTTAGTTGTAGCTAAAGTGTAGATGGTGTCTTCAGCGGAGCACAATCACAACTGACTGTTAATCCATCATTTTTTTATAATCGCTCCGAAAATTGTGAAATAAGTTTCCTAATATTTGTAAATCACATTTCGAATGTGACAACTGCATTTCCAAATTAAATTTTAAAACAGATTTACATATTTAAATATCCATTTGTAAATCACATTTCGAATGTGACAACTGCATTTCCAAATTAAATTTTAAAATAGATTTTCATATTTAAATTCTCATTTGTAAATCATACTTCCAATTCACCATTTACTAATTTAATTCTCCATTTCAAAACTGTAATCGTAAAACACAACTATTGAATTGGGAGATACAAAATTACTAGTGATCTAACAGTCACTCCCAATCACCAAATGATCCTCTTAGGATGCTTTAAGGATATTAGGGCGCAACAATTATCTTACACTTCAAAGTTAAATGTGTTTTGAAAATTATTTGTACTTTGATCAAACTAAATATTAAAGTAAAATATGTTTTGAATTTTAGACTTTAAATATTAAATTATCTGTTCTAATTGAATATGTAGATTGATAGTTTCAAAATGGCAGTTTTATTTATAAAATTATATTGTACAATGTGAAGACGTATCCAGTCCAAACAAACAGTTCAGCTGCACTGACGTTGGTTTCACACATCTATAACTTCGTGTTTTAAATTAAACTTGTTAAAGTAAATATAATTTAAAACCAATGTTAAATGATTTTGTCTAATTTAAAATTAAAATGGTAATTTTTTTAACTCTCATATTCGTAAATTAAACTTGTTAAAGTATATAATTTAAAACCATTGTTAAATGATTTTGTCTAATTTAACATTAAAAATGGCAATTTTTGAACTCTCATATTCGTAAATTAAACTTGTTAAAGTAAAATATAATTTAAAACCGCTGTTAAATAATTTTTGTCTAATTTAACATTAAAAAATGGTAATTTTTGTTTATAAAAAACAGAGTAATGTCATCTCAAAATGTATTTACATCGAACATGTTGTCCTGTGCAATCTGCTCCGTGCCCTGCTCCAAAAGAAGTAATTTAATCAGACACTATCGTAACATCCACAAAGTTATTCCTAAAATTTGTAAAATATGTCATCAAATATTTGACAATAGCAATTTTAAAATGCATATGCTAGAGAACCACAATACTTGTAATGTGTGTAAGAGAGTCATCACCCGGAACAAACCCCGCCACCACCTACGATGTGACAAGCGACCCTATAATGTGTTTAAGTTTCAAGGTGACTCCGTGGATATATTAAACACCCTTCAATCATGTCCTTTACCAATAAAATGGATTCTTATTAGGAGAGTGAAATTTATCAAACACACAGTTAGTAAGAATGGTGAATTATTAATTGATAAAGAAACTATTGCTAACTTTCGAAGTTTAACTAATTTATCAATTGAGAAAGCACAATTAAAGACACAAATTGAAAATTAACTTTTAAAAATCGACACATCTTTACACAAATTTCAATCAGAAGGCAGTGGATGGATATATGACCATACTAAATACTGGCAGCTGCATGTTTACAAGTATAAACCCCTAACTCCCAAGTCATACATCCCCACACCAGAAAATATAAAATCAAAACACGCTGTTTTAAATATTAAAAATAGTGATAATAAATGTTTTTTGTGGAGTATTTTAGCAAGCTTAAAACCAAGGAATTGTAAACATGCAAATCAAGTATTTTACTACGAACCCCACATAGGTCAGTTAAATATGTCAAATATAAAATATCCCGTAAAAATATCCGACATTGATAAATTTGAAAAACAAAATAATATAAGTGTTAATGTATATGGAATTGAAGGACAATTAATATATCCATTGAGAATAACTAAACTAAATAGTAATACGCACTAAAACCTGCTGCTTTTACAACAAAGCCGCAAATCACATTACTCTTTAATTCGTGATTTTGATAAGTTAATGTTTAATTCTACAAAAGATGACCATAAGAAATATTTTTGCAAGTTCTGTGTGCAACATTTTTACACTAAAGATATATTGGAACGTCACATAACATATTGTAAAACCTTTGTTGCCCAAAGAGTACAAATGTCTAAAAAAGATACATTACAATTTACGAATTACAAATATCAACTTAAAGCTCCCTTTGTGATTTATGCAGATTTCGAATGCTTTATAAACTCTAACAAACACACTGCTTCTGGATTTGCTTATGTTGTAGTGAGAGATTCTAAAATTATTTACGAAGAGTTGTACAGTGGTGAAAATGTAATGGATGTGTTTTTCGAAAAATTATTTAAAACTTATGACTTTATTAAAAGTCAGATGGGAGTATATGTTCCCCTTGTAATGACTCCAGAGCAAGAGACGTTATTTCAAAACTCTACACGCTGCCACATATGCCGCCAACCGTTACTGTGTGATAAAGTGCGCGACCATTTTCACTTAACAGGTGAGTTCAGAGGGCCCTCCCATAACTCTTGTAATTTAAACTATAAAGTAACCAAGAAAATTCCAGTATTCTTCCACAATCTTAAAAACTACGATGGACATTTAATAATGCAAAACTTATGAAAATTTAATCGCAAATTGAAGTGCATAGCCAAAGATATGGAAACGTATATTTCATTCTCTGTTGATGATTTAGTATTTTTGGATTCCTACAACTTTCTGTCCCTTCCCTTAAGCAAATTAGCTTCCAATTTAAATACATTTATATTTATAGACAATCCACTACTACAACGTAAGGGCGAATTTCCATACGAATACATGACAGGACCAGAAAAGTTTTTAGAGCCTCTCCCACCCATAGAGGCATTTTACAGTAGTCTAACTAAAGAATGTATATCTCCTGCACAATATGAACATGCTAAAAACGTATGGAATCATTTTAATATAAAGAATTTAAAAGAATATCACGATTTATACCTTAAAACAGATGTTTTGTTATTGGCTGATGTGTTTGAGACATTTAGGGACTTATGTTTAAAGGATTATAAACTCGACCCTGTTCATATGTACTCATTGCCTGGACTAACATGGGAGGCATGTCTTAGAATGACCGGCATAAAATTACAATTATTTCGTGACATTGACATGCATTTGTTTATAGAACATGCCATTAGAGGCGGTGTAAGTATGATTTCCACGCGCTATGCTAAAGCCAATAATAAGTACATGGGCGAATATTATGACCCAAATCAAGAAAGCACATATCTTGTATACTTAGACTGTAACTCGCTATACTCTACAGCAATGTGCGAGTCGTTGCCCATCGATGGCTTTAGATGGACAAATGAGAAAGATTATAAATACAATCAAAATGAAAACTTTGGATTTATTTTGGAAGTTGATTTAAAATACGATAAAAGTTTACACGATTTGCATAATGACTACCCGCTCGCACCAGAAAAAATGAATGGAAAATTAATACCAAATTTAAATGACAAAAATAAATATATTTTGCATTATAAAGCACTAAAAAAATACGAAGAACTGGGTTTGGTAGTTACAAAATACCACAGAATTTTAAAATTTAGACAGTCGAAATGGCTTGCACCCTATATTAATTTTAATATTGAAAAGCGACAAAAAGCTAAACATGATTTTGAAAAAGACTTTTACAAACTGTTAAATAACAGTCTCTTTGGTCGAACAATTATGAACCAACGTAAGTTTCGTGATATACATCTTGTAGACGAGTCTAAGTTAACAAAGTACGTTACAAAGCCAAGGTTTGACTGTAGCAAAATGTTCGATAACAATTTGCATGCTGTACATTTAAATAAATTAATTGTAAATTTTGATAAACCAATATATTTAGGAATGACCATTTTGGATATCAGTAAAGTAATAATGTATGATTTCCACTATAATTATATGTCAAAATTTAAGAATAAAAAGTTCTTAATGACAGACACAGACAGCCTTCTTTATTCTATAGTAACAGAGGACTTTTACAAGGAAATACAATGTGACTTGGACTGTTTCGACACCTCTGCATATAGTAAAGACCATTTCTTATACTCTGATAAAAATAAAAAAGTTAGGGCAAGTTTAAAGACGAATTAAATGGTGAAATTATGTATCAATATTGTGGTTTAAGGCCAACATTATACTCTTTCATTCCTTTACAATGGTTATACGAAAAAGAAAAGCAAAATGAGCTAGAGGTTAAAAAGGCAAAGGGGGCTGACAATGCTACAGTTAAACATCTCTTAAGACACCAACATTACTTAAACTGTCTTGCAACCGGGGAAGATTACTATGAGAATGTTACAAGAATTAAATCCACAAACCACCATCTTCAAACATTAACGATGAACAAAAAGGTACTCTCTTTTGATGACGACAAGAGGTTTATTCTGGATGGCATTAACACTCTTGCCCTCGGTCATTATAAAATTGGTCAAACATAAATCTATATTTCCCATTATTCTTAGGCCTTTCCTTGGCTATTACAAAAAAGCCATATTTAGACCTGTCCCAGCATTGATGGCAGAGATTTCTAAATTGGTTAAATGAAAAATCATTTCCCACATGATTGTTATACACATGTTTTAAATTTAAATCGTCTTGTTTAAATAATATTAGGAAATTAACATTGTCACGTAAATGTTTGTTTACTTTACTGTAAGATTGACACAAGTAAAAACTGTTAATATTTTTGTGTCTGCCCATTGAGAAAAATTGTGTGATATTTGGACTATTTATGTCGTCAAATACAACTATTGAGTGTGATTCTACATCATTTGGTGTGATTTCATAGTTTGAATATGTGTGTAATTTAACTTCATCACACAGACGGAATATTTCAATTATTTTTTTATATTTTTCTTGTTCTAAAGATTTGGATATTATATATAAATTTGTAAACTTTAATCCTTGCTTTTTTACAATTAAGTTATAAATTACAACGGTCTTCCCCGAACCGCTAGGCCCTATTATAAGACAGCGAATATTATTAGGAAATAGACCCAACTTCTTTGGTGTATTTTCTTTATGTGCTATTTTAAATTTGTTCTTTTGTTGAATAAATGACATTTTTTATATAATAAAAATGGCAAAGAGAAAGTGTAAAAAGGTCCAAGGTAAGGGATTATTCTTAAAGCCATATAGAGGCCGTGGCTTGTTAAATACCCTTATAAACAACCTTCCTTTCCCCCTCCACATCCCGTCGTATATATATTGTGGTCCTGGAACTAAGATACGTGAAAATTTAGCCAGAAATGTACCTCCAAAAAATAAGCTAGACTCTTATTGTAAAGAGCACGACATATTCTACATGAATAATCCTGATACAGCCGCCCGGAACAAGGCAGATATGAGATTATCGGACCAGGCTTGGACTAGGGTTTCGGCAAAGGACGCCAGTCTGGCCTAAAAAGCAGCAGCTTATGCAGTGACAAATTTGATGAAGGCCAAGGCAAAAATGGGGATGGGATTAAAATTTAATAAAAAAGATGGACAACTTTCAGCTGTTAGAGGCCGCAAGAGACGTGCCTCACTTTCGAGGAGTGTACCTAAAAAACGAGCTAAGAAAACAGAGACCAAAAGTAAGAGAATGTGGAATTATTAATTTAGACAGTGACAGGGGCACACATTGGACAGCATATCGTAAAAATAAAGATATTGTAATATATTTTGACCCATTCGGAATACAACCTCCAAAAGAGGTAATTGAATATTTTGTACCATCTAAAATTTACTATACAACTGATCAAATACAAGATTTAAACAGTTCCATTTGTGGAATTTTATGTTTATCATTTCTGAAAAATTTTAGTTTATAAAAATGGATTCATTTACTATAACATTTACGGGCACAGAGCCAGAGTTGAAGTCGGTGTTCTTTCCTCCTATAGAATTAAATAGTGATTATGTAATTGGACTGGTAGATTTTCAAAGTTATAATTCTATATTTAATGTTAAAAAACCTCTAAATACTTTGACATATTACAAAATGCACAAAATTACAACCCCAAAAGGGGAGGTCACAATTGACGAATTAAACCGGGCATTAGATGGTAAAGTTGAAGTTATTATACAAAATAAAGTAGCATTAATTAATACAAAAGTCAAACTTATATTTTACAAAGGGCTAGTTCCAAAATTAAATAAACTTAAAGACACAAAATTAACTATAGACGAGGGTGAGGATGTGTATTATTACGATCACAAAGCTCCAAATGTAATTTAAATTGCTGAAGGTACATACGAAGTGTTTGAGCTTGCGAAGGAAATTCAAAAGCAACTCCCAGATTTTGTACTTATAGCCGATAATAAAACTATGAAAGCCACATTGCATTCTAGCCATGTGTTTGATTTTACAAAACCATGTTTAGGGTCTGAATTATTGGGATTTAAAGGATTTTCTACTCCAGATATTGCGTTTAAATCCGTAAATAAAATCAACATAAATAATGTAAATGTGATTAGTGTAAAATGTAATATTGCGAATGGGTCTTATTTAAATGGTGACAAATCACACACCATACACAGTTTTTACCCAGAAGCTCCTCCCGGCTACAAAATTATTGAGGTTCCCAGAAATATTATATACTTCCCTGTAAATAAGAGAAGTTTAGATGTTGTTAGCATTACATTTGCAGATCAACACGACAAGCCAATTGACTTTAATAAAGAAGAAACTACAATTACTTGTCATATAAAAAAGATATGAGAATTTACAAGAACGGACTGAGTGTGCAAAATGCCAGGTTTCTGCGATCAATTGGGTTGAAGTTAAAATTTTCTATTAATAAAAATGGAAGATTTTCTAGACGTTACAGGAAAATTCCAATACGACGATAGCGTGGTTAAAATTACAAATCACTCCTATGTTCCACACAACACTTTAGCAATAAATAATTCCGATGAAATTCGAATATGCATAAATAATCAAGATTTACTAACACTCCCATGTAGGAGTTATCTGTATATTAAAGGAGAAATAGAGAATCATGATAAAGGACATTTTATAAATAATGCATTTGCATTCTTATTTGACGAAATTAGATACGAAGTTGCTGGTAAAGAAATAGATATTGTAAGAAATCCGGGAATTTCCAGTCTTATGAAAATATTGTGCTCTTACAATAAAACAACTAAATTGTCAAATGTAGCGTTTGATTCTGATGAAAATTTAAAGGAGTTCCATAAAAGCGGAAAGTTTAGTACTTGTGTCCCGTTAGAGCTGTTAATGGGTGTGTTTGAGGATTTTAATAAGGTTTTAGTAAATGTTAAACAAGAATTGGTGTTGAAAAGATCCAAAAACGACTTAAATTGTATATTAACAAAATCTAATGCTCCAACTGGGGTCGATCCTATTCCTAAAATTACACTTAAATCGATTCAGTGGGTGATGCCGCATGTGGTGCCATCTGATGGAGAGAAGCTTCAATTACAAAAGATGTTATTGCAAAATAAAAATTTGCAAATTGCATTTAGAAGTTTGGAGCTACACGAACTCCCATCATACCCCGAAACCAAGAGACATACATGGTCAGTTAAGACGTCTTCGAGTTTGGAGAAGCCCAGGTATATTATATTTGGTTTCCAAACTGGTAGGGACAACAGTGCACGAAAAAGAACTGATGAATTTGATCACTGTAAATTGAAAAATCTCAAAGTGTTTTTAAACTCTGAATATTATCCTTATAGTGATTTAAATCTCGACTTTGAAAATGGAGATGCCTCTAAAGCTTATGAGATGTTTGTGAGGTTTAGGGAGAGTTACTACAACACCGTCCCCGATCCTATGTTTAACAGAGCTGACTTTATAAAGAAATATCCTCTAATTGTAATAGATTGTTCTAGGCAGAATGAATCAGTCAAAGAGGGGGTTGTAGATATTAAATTAGAAATTGAAACTGCAGAAAATGTCCCTTCAAACACGTCTGCATATTGCCTAATAATACACGATAAAGTGTTTGAGTATAATCCTTTGACAAATGAGATAAATAAAATGTAAATAAAATGAAAACAAATATTCAACAAGAATTGGTAGAGTCTGCAAAACAAATAAGAGAAAAATATAGGGCGTTAAAACGTGGTAAATTTCTAGAGGCTGAAGAGAGGTTCCAAACATTCCAACCGTTAATAGAGCCTTTGCAAGAATTAAAAAATTTAGCCACAAAAACAGAGAGGCCAGCTCTCCCAATGATTTTAGAAAAGACCCCGTCTAGAATACCAAGAATAACACAGATAACACCGCACAAATTAGATGTTGGTCTTTTAGCATCAGACTATTTAGGAAATTACCTTAGTAGAAGTAGTATGACAGACACCACATATGGTATTAGGAGAGAAGGAAATAAATTTTTTATTGGGAATCAGGAAGTTCAAATTGCCAATGATGATGTTACAGTTGGAGAAACAATTTATAAAGGGACAAAGGGATTGTGGGAATTGTTAACTTTAAAAGAACCCGTAAACTATAGTCAGGCTGATTTGCAAAATTATAAAGAGATTTTGGAAGCTACAAATGCACATTTAAAGGGTTATAAACCAGGTGCGGCGATGTCAAGTAATAAACACACTAAATATCTTAATATAATTAAACCCCTGTTTAAGACTGTTGGTGAAGGTTTAAGGCAGGTAACTGGTAATAAAATAGACTATGTTTATTGGGACGATCCTAATGAGCTTGTAGATAGGTTAAGACTGCTTTGGTTAAGTCGATTGGCGGGAAATTCTGGAGTGGATAATGAGATAGATTCTATCATAGAAGAATTGAGGGAAAGTGGAATTGTTTATTAAATAAAAAGATGATAGATAAATTTTATCGCGTATATAACCCGTATAGTAAACCAGAAGCTAGAAGTTTTAAAGAAACTACTTTAAATCTAAAAGATGATGGTTGGAATGCTTTAAATTATAAAATTAGTAGTGTTAAAGGTGGGGAGTTTACTGATGATGTATCGACTTTGGGGCAGACGTTAACCAGAAAAGGTGATGCTTTTGTACAAGGTAATACTAAATATAAGTTTTTAGAATCCAAGAGTAATAATTGGAACGCTAATAAACGCAAAATTACTAATGTTAAACGGGGTGAAAGCTCAACCGATGTACCCACATTAGAGCAAACTTTAATAAGAAAAGATGGTGTCTTTGTACAAGACAAAAATAATTATGAATTTTTGGAATCGGAGAATGGTATTTGGAATGCCAAAAAGCGAAAAATAAGTAATTTGTTGGCTGGTAAAGAAAGCGATGATGTTGTAAACGTCTCTCAAGTACCAAAAATGGATCTAAACTTTTGGGATTTTAATAATAAAAGGCTAGTTCGTGTTAAACCCGCTGTTGATGAGAACGATTGTGTTACAAAACATCAGACTGTGACTTTAGACGGTCTTAAATTTGATGGTAAAAATAAGCAATTAACAAACATTTTACCTGGAACATTGCCAAATGATGTGGCTGTTGTTAAGCAAATATTAACAAAAGGTGAGAAAAGCATAATAAAACAGGGGGATAAATATTACAATGTATTAACATTAGATAGCGATATGTGGGATGCAGAGGACAAATTAATAAAGAATGTACCTGAAGGCAAAGATAGGAGTGATATTTGTTTAATGTCGCAGGTTTTGAGGTATGACGATAATATTAAAACTTTTAGACAAGACAATATTAAATTTGATATTTGTTTAAAATCACATGCATTAAGGTTTAACAATAAAACTAATAAATTTATGCAAGACAATAATGAAATCGATTTGATGATGTACAATCCTAAATTGTTGGTTGCAGACCCTACATCTTTAAGCGGATTTAAGACTTTAGATGGAGAGGCATATTTGCCAAAAAACTATGTATATCAAAGAATGAGTGATGGTATGAAGTTTGAATAGCTGGTACCTTTCGTTGTTTGCCTTTTTGTGAATGAATATGAGCAGTTCGGTGATTATTTAACTGATGCCACCTAATCTTTTCAAATTTTTTCGACGTAAGACTTAATGTTATACAAGAGTTGTTAATTTGTATTCACTTTTGTGTCACGTTTTACGGTAGATACAATGATAACATTCTGTAAATGAACTATAACTGTATTTTTATTTAAAATATTGTTCACCGTATGACCATATGAACCATTAAAAAATCCTATGGTATGTTGACAATGAAACTAATTGGTTTGCTATAGGGAACTAATGTTATGGTCGTTGGTACAAAACAATAACTAAACATGTGCTGTTAGGGGGAAGAATATTATGTTTTAGATTTGAAAATTTTTCTGATTAACGATTGTTTTACGGGCACCATATGGCAAATATATATTTAATATATTTGTGTTTTCTCTATATATGTAAATGTCAGTAGTAAGAATACTTAGTGTGTATGGGATTTATGATGACATGGTAATATTATTGACTATAAATGCTGAAGATGACTTCTCATTGTCATTTTAAAATCCATCCCTTAATTTTGTGTGTGCCGGGATTCAAAGAGGACATTGTTACACTAATCACCAACAGAGTATTCTTCCGCAAAATCTTACTTATTCTCTCAAGAAAGGGATGATACAACAATTGGCATGTCAGGAAGCAAACCTAAGTTCATTATTAATTGCTTTTTGGGGTGGAGATATATTACAATTTAACATAAGTAACTCAAATAAATAGTTGACATCAAACTACGTCCACTTCAAATTATGGCTAACACTAAAAGTGGGCCTTATAGATGGGATGACTCCTTCAGTTATAGTCAATGTTAAAGTAGAAACTGAATTTCATAGTGCTATACACAAACAACAGAGAACCTTAATTAGAATGCAATGTAAATACAAACAATTGTAATTGGTCCAATTATAAACTAAACAAACTAAAACTAATTTAAGTTAAATTCAAACTCTTTAATTAATCGTTATTTGACTTCAAATATGTCAAAAATCTAAAGAATATTTGGTTCTGCCCCATACAAACTAACTGATGGCAACCACTAAAAGCTGGCTAAACTTGGATTACCATTACAATCTATTAGAAGTACAAACAACTAGTTAACAATATCAGTAATACTTTTTTGCCTTGTAATATTAAGCTTCTTCAATGAGGCGAATAGACGTTTTTTGTTCCGTAGTCTTCAAGTCGTTCTTCACTGTAGTTTAAACTGAGGAGGTGAACTTTTCTTTTCTTCTAATGACGAACAAAATCACTTAACTACTTAACTTCTTCTTGGTAACAAGGCCTTGCTTCACTCAATTATTTCTCATATGGCGCAACCCTCTCCTGGAATAATGAGGGTTGATTTTCTTTGTACCAAATTACTATGTATTGCTTCTAATATTGGGTTTTAAGTAAACATAAAACAAGTTTCCTCTTACTAGAAACCTTTTTGGTAATATGTGTCATCAGACACGTAAAATGAGCAATCGATGGCAATTTAATATAAACTGTAAAAACAACAAGTTAAAATACAAACTTAGGCTTTCTAAGACCTAAATTGAAAACGTGTATTACCATCAATTATTCATTCGTGTATCACTTTTAATAACTCACACTGAGAGCTTGAAATATTGCTAACATAGTTTGTTATAGTCAGACTTTTGTGGTTGATTTATAATTAATACCCAGAACTATTTAGAACGCCGATGATTGATGCGGTTCAAAAGTTTCTCACACATAGCATTCTCTTTTCAGTCATTATTATTTATATTTGATGCATGTGTAGAACTGTGTGGACCCAATTAGATTTGGATAGTTGCCAGGCAAAATATTTCACAAAATTATTATTTTAAATGGATTTTTTTTGTATTTAAATGTTTAGTCAAATATAATTGCTCTAAGGAATTAAAAATCATCTGCTATTAAAAAATATCCGATGTTTCTAAATCGACTATTGTACTCTAATAAACTAATATTTCATTCAAAGTCCTTATTTAATAAACAATAACAATCTTTAGATCATCACTACTACGTTTATTCTCTCGATGAGTGTTAACCCTGAAATATAAACGTTAACTTAAATATTCTGTTCACCACACTGTTCTGAAAGTAGCTCTTTTTGGTATCAGCTGTGGATATTGAAAGTAATACATTCCCATTTAGATCAGGTGAAACATTTGTAAATATCTCTCGCATTTCATTAGTTATGCATTATGACACCAGTAGCACTAGAAGTATTTTGCTTCTATCAATAATAGAGATCCATTAAAAATTAGCTTTTCTTCTTTATTTTATTAAATAATTTCTTTAGTAGCATCTTACAACTAAACAGGATAAATAAAATAGTCTTACAACACTACAATTTATATTTACACTTATACTGTAGTTACAACTTGTACTTGTTGTCTTGTAACTAAGTACAGTATAAGTGTAAATATACTTTGTAGTGTTATAAGACTATTTTATTTATCATGTTTGATTTTATCAGCAGAATAAACGGAAATGCAATGCGTGCATTCAAGATCAACAGATGTTTTAACCTAATTTCATATGTTTGGGAATAGTACACGATAAGCAATTTAAATTTCATTAACATTATTTTAACTTCGTTACGGCAGTATATTATAAACAATAGTACACAATAAGCAAATTAAATATCATTAGAATTATTTTAACTGCGTCACGGCAGTATATTATAAATAATAGTTCACAATAAGCGAATTAAATATCATTAGAATTATTTTAACTGCGTCACGGCAGTATATTATAAATAATAGTTCACATTTTCTTAAAAGTTTTATAAACATGTTTCTCTGCAATTGTTCTTTTTAAATGCAATACAAATAAAAATTAAAAGAGAGAATTTATAGGAATATTGTCTTGTTCATTTAGGCGAAGTGATAATATATCCATTGTCATTATATTTAAAGAAAAAACTATCTTTAGTTTGTATATACTAAAGAAAATGTTTCTCTTGTTTGCACAGTATTACGTTTCTGGTTATATAGGTTTTTAATACAACTGTTTTAATAAACATGCATTTGCAATAATTAAACGTACATAACCACTAACCAACACATTACAGTTTTCAATCAACAATAACAGTAATGTTCTCGCATTTCAAGTAAATAAATCTGAGACGGCGACATTGCAAAGTTTGTCGCGAAGAGCGTTCAATTTATCTTGGAATGTTATTAGAATTAAACTTCTTGAGTGACTTTTCACACCATTAACTTTTAGGAATATTTGCAATTTTAGATGTCGCCTCTCCGTGGCTCCTACATTTAACATCTAGTAGATGATTTAAAAATAATTTCCTATATTCTTTTATAAGTGGTTTTTAGACAATATTAACGATAGCAATACACCCTGATTATATGGTTTTATTCCATTAAATACTCTAGGATATTGTAAAGACTTTGGCTGTTCTGAGTTACCTGGTTCCATTCCATAGGTCATTTCCAGAGAGTAATTATGCGAAGGTAAACCTTATTGGTGTATAAAAACAATCAAACTCAATTACAAAAATTAAATAAACACAATTTTGACTTACATAAACTAACATGGGACAAAAATCAAAATTAGGTATAATGGCGGGAAATAATTTATTAAATACCAATTAGGGTTTAATGCTATTATCTGTAACAGAAGTTTTAACTAAAATGACTAAGACATGCCTCTCAGACATATCCCCTCTTGTTGTGCATGTCTAAGGGACCTTTACGTATCCTTGGATATCCTTTGATGGGTTCCGAGCTGGAGGGTTTACGTTGGTATTGCACAAATACTAGTTGGACATTTACATTGAATAGCACATATCGTTACGACCTACGATCTACTGTTGGCTGGGAAAAATAAAAGTGTTAAATCTAAATTAATGGAAAAAAGAAAAACAATGACCTTCATACCAGTTTACTTATCAAACACATAATTTACCACAGCCATTATAATGTGAAACAGAGTAGCCCAGTTGATTGTCAATTTCGGAATTACAATTATGTTTCTAATAAATTGTAATAATATCAGAATTACTAGTTTTGTTCAAAGCAGTAAAATTATAAATTAATTTAGGGTTATCTTTTTACCACGTATTTGTAATTTTATTGATAATGGTTGTACTATACGTGGTTGGAAAAGTAAGGTAAAAATTAGAGAATTATAAAATAAAAAGGGCAAAGAGGTAAGATAAGGTTGTCAAATAGGTTAACTAAATCCTTTAAGGGTTCTCCTTACAATTTATATCCTCTCGTTGGAACTGTTGCGGCTTTATATACTTTTTTTAACATGAATTAATTGTAAATAGGTAATTTTCACCCAAAATTCAATATCCATGTTTGTAGTAAAAGAGTTAATAGAATTACTTTACCTACAAACACTTTCTGGTTTATTTGTTTTCTTGTTATTGATTTAAACAATTTAATAAGTTTGTGGTCATCTAAGCTAGTTTTTATAAAAGGTCTTATTCATAATAGCATAAAATAAATAGCAAATATTAAACAGATGTGAGCCTGTTGTCTCTTGATTTGGAAAATCGTATTGTGTACAAATTAATTTAACTTCACTGTATTGTTGTGTTTTTTCTGATTTTTTTAATCAGTTATTTATACATTTGCTCTAAGTGGTTTAAAATAATATTTAATTTGTGTACAACATTCTAAAATAGAATAAGGATAAAACCATACAGCCCCAGCGCTTGCATAAAATGTCATAAGAGGTTTGAGGGGACCAATATTGAGTTAAGTAATGGTAAGTTAGATTCCAGTTGATAAGTCCACATTCAAATCTGCTGATCTGTACAGCTATCCATGTAGGGAGTTCCCTACAGACAGTTTTCATGTCCGACTCTTATCTGCTTGCAATTACACAATTCACAAACAATTACAATAATCATGTAAAGAAAACCATAAAGTTATAAATAAATTGCAAATGAAGATTTAAAGTTAGTTTCCAAGCTGTGGCGTAAAAGCCACATTTACAATTCATAATGTTAAGAAGACCAGAAGAGCTTTAACTCAAGACATTGGTTATAATGTATTGCGGTGGTTGTTAATTTTGCAAATCTTAAATTTGAAGTGTGTTTAAAAATTATTTAGAATGAACAATGTTTTTGGAACTTCAATTGCTGTATTATGTTGCACGGTGTGATTAGGTTTTGTAAATAACGTATTAAAAGTTATGAAAACTAAAAAATGGTTATGTGAAACAAATAATGCTTCAACATATTTTTGAAAAGACGTCTTAGTAGTGGTGAACTGAGAAAGAGGGGCCGTAATCGGCGTTTTTTTCCCATGTTATTCTTATGGGGAGCCGTTTTTGCGCCGACGCCAGCTCCCGCCTATACTAATAAGCCACAAGTTTCCACGCTGGCCTATATTAATACCCAACCCTTGCCTATATTAAATATATTGTCCCCAGCCCTCCTCTATACTTTTTAAAATTAATTTTCAAATTCTAAAAAACTATCTTTAGTGTTTATGGTGTGATTTGTTTAAAACTTGGATATGTTATTGTCGTAGGCAAGTGTTTTAATAAATTCCACTTACATTTCCCAAATTCACTATTACGGTCAAATTAAAAATTATTTTTGAAAAATACTGCCAATTGCCAACTTCTTTATTTACTGTCCGATTTGTCTGCAATTTGGATATGATATTGTCCTAGGCAAATGTTTTAATAAATTCCCCCAAATTAAAAATACTGCCGCCAACTTCTTGATTGTCGTAGTGTTTTAATAAATCCCAACTACGGTCGAACTGCCAACTGATTAAAACATCCGCCGCTTGCACCCGCAACGATCCGCATCGCTGCCCACACAACAATCCACCGCCCGCTGACGCACTGACATACTAACACACTAAGTCGGTCATGTGCAAGCACGCGTCACATTGACCAGAATTTCCACTTACCATAGAAAGTCCAGCCAATGTGATTTCCTGGTTAAATTGAAAATCTGATGTGTATATAAGGTGCCACCAACAACACACAACAACAGTGACCTCCACCACCAGCACCGGATGAAGACACCGGACGCGCCACCAGCGACACAAGGCACCGGCACTAGATGACGTCACCACGCCGCACTCTGGCTCTCACCTCTCCACGTCTCTCGGCCCACCTCTCCACCTAGGACTCTATGTTAGCTGTGAGTGTTAGCGACGGTAGTTGTAATCTGTCTTCAACGGAGGGACAATGGTTAATCCATCACTATGGCAATTTTTGAACTCTCGTAAACTTGTAAAATATAATTTAAAAACCGCTGTTAAATAATTTAAAAAAATTTAAAAATTTAAAAAATTTAAAAATGGTAATTTCTTGTTTATAAAAAGCAGAGTAATGTCATCTCAAAATTTATTTACATCCAACATGTTGTCCTGTGCAATCTGCTCCACGCCCTGCTCCAAAAGAGGCAATTTAATCAGACACTATCGTAACATTCACAAAGTTATTCCTAAAATTTGTAAAAAATGCCATCAAATATTTGATAATAACAATCATTTTAAAGCGCATATGCTAGAAAAACACAATAGTTGTAATGTGTGTAAGAGAGTCATCACTCGTGACAAGAAACGACACCACCTACGATGTGACAAACGACCTTACAAGTTGTATGTTTTTAACGGTGAATCTGTGGAAGTATTAGACACTCTTCAATCTTGTCCCCTCCCTATCAAATGGATTCTTATTAGGAGGGTAAAGTTCATCAAACACTCGGTGGACAATAATGGTGATTTAATCATTGACAAAGAATGTATTGCTGATTTTCGAAGTTTAACTAATTTATCAATTGAGAAAGCACAATTAAAGACTCAAATTAAAGAAGCACTTTTTAAAATTGATACCTCCATGCACAAGTATCAAGCCCAAGGCAGCGGATGGATATATGACCACACTAAATACTGGCAGCTACATGTTTACAAATATAAGCCCCTAACTCCCAAATCATACATTCCTACACCAAAAAATATAAAATCAAAACACGCTGTTTTAAATATTAAAAACAGTGATAATAAATGTTTCGTGTGGAGTGTTTTAGCAAGCCTGAATCCAAGGAATCATGGAGAACATGCAAATCAAGTATTTTACTACGAACCCCACATAGGTCAGTTGAATATGTCAAATATAAAATATCCCGTAAAAATATCCGACATTGATAAATTTGAAAAACAAAATAACATAAGTGTTAATGTATATGGAATTGAAGGACAATTAATATATCCACTGAGAATAACTAAACTAAATAGTAACACGCACGTCAACCTGCTGCTTCTACAACAAGGTCGGAAATCACATTACTGTTTAATTCGTGATTTTGATAAGTTAATGCTACGGTCTACAAAACACAACAATAAGAAATATTTTTGCAAGTTCTGTTTGCAACATTTTTGCACCAAAGATATATTGGAACGTCACACAACATATTGTAAAACCTTTGATGCCCAAAGAGTACAAATGTCTAAAAAAGATACACTACAATTTACGAATTACAAATATCAACTTAAAGCTCCCTTTGTGATTTATGCAGATTTCGAATGTTTTATAAACTGTGGCAAACACACTCCTTCTGGATTTGCTTATGTTGTGGTGAGAGATTCTAACATTATTTACGAAGAGTTGTACAGCGGTGAAAATGTGATGGATGTGTTTTTCGAAAAGTTATTTAAAACTTATGACTTTATTAAAAGTCAGATGGGAGTATATGTTTCCCTTGTAATGACTCCAGAGCAAGAGATGTTATTCCAAAACTCTACACACTGCCACATATGCCAACAGCCACTACTGTGTGATAAAGTGCGCGACCACTGCCACCTAACAGGCGAGTTCCGAGGACCCTCCCATAACTCTTGCAATTTAAACTATAAAGTAACCAAGAAAATTCCAGTATTCTTCCACAATCTTAAAAACTATGACGGTCATTTAATAATGCAACACTTGGGAAAATTCAATCGGAAATTGAATTGCATAGCCAAAGACATGGAAAAATATATTTCGTTCTCTGTTGATGATTTGGTATTTTTGGATTCCTACAACTTTCTGTCTCTTCCCTTAAGCAAATTAGCTTCCAATTTAAATACATTTAGATTTATAGACAATCCACTACTACAATGTAAGGGCGAATTTCCGTACGAATACATGACAGGACCAGAAAAGTTTTTAGAGCCCCTCCCACCCATAGAGGCATTTTACAGCAGTCTAACTAAAGAATGTATATCTCCTGCACAATATGAACATGCTAAAAACGTATGGAATCATTTTAATATAAAGAATTTAAAAGAATATCACGATTTATACCTTAAAACAGATGTGTTGTTATTGGCTGATGTGTTTGAGACATTTAGGGACTTGTGTTTAAAGGATTATAAACTCGACCCTGTCCACATGTACTCACTGCCTGGACTAACATGGGAGGCGTGTCTTAGAATGACCGGCATAAAATTAGAATTATTTCAAGACATTGACATGCATTTGTTTATAGAACATGCCATTAGAGGCGGCGTAAGCATGATTTCCACGCGCCACGCTAAAGCCAATAATAAGTAAATGGGCGAACATTATGACCCAAATCAAGAAAGCACCTATCTTTTTATACTTAGACTGCAACTCGCTATACTCTACAGCAATGTGTGAGTCGTTGCCCGTTGATGGCTTTAGATGGACAAATGAGAAAGATTATAAATCCAATCAAAATGAAAACTTTGGATTTATTTTGGAAGTTGATTTAAAATACGATAAAAGTTTACACGATTTGCATAATGACTACCCGCTCGCACCAGAAAAAATGAATGGAAAATTAATACCAAATTTAAATGACAAAACCAAATATATTTTACATTATAAAGCACTAAAAAAATACGAAGAACTGGGTTTGGTAGTTACAAAATACCACAGAATCTTAAAATTCAGACAATCAAAATGGCTCGCCCCCTATATTAATTTTAATATTGAAAAGCGACAAAAAGCTGAACATGATTTTGAAAAAGACTTTTACAAACTGTTAAATAACAGTCTCTTTGGTCGAACAATTATGAACCGACACAAGTTTCGTGATATACATCTTGTAGACGAGTCTAAGTTAACAAAGTATGTTACAAAGCCAAGATTTGACTGCAGCAAAAAGTTCGATAACAACTTGCATGCTGTGCATTTAAATAAATTAATTGTAAAGTTTGATAAACCAATATATTTAGGAATGACCATTTTGGATATCAGCAAAGTAATAATGTATGATTTCCACTATAATTATATGTCAAAATTTAAGAATAAAAGGTTCTTAATGACAGACACAGACAGCCTTCTTTATTCTATAGTAACAGAGGACTTTTACAAGGAAATACAATGTGACTTGGACCGTTTCGACACCTCTGCATATAGTAAAGACCATTTCTTATACTCTGATAAAAACAAAAAAGTTAGGGCAAGTTTAAAGACGAATTAAATGGTCAAATTATGTATGAATATTGTGGTTTAAGGCCAAAATTATACTCTTTCATTCCTTTACAATGGTTATACGAAAAAGAAAAGCAAAATGAGCTAGAGGTTAAGAAGGCACATGTTTTAAATTTAAATCGTCTTGTTTAAATAATATTAGAAAATTAACATTGTCACGTAAATGTTTGTGTACTTTACTGTAAGATTGACACAAGTAAAAACTGTTAATATTTTTGTGTCTGCCCATTGAGAAAAATTGTGTGATATTTGGACTATTTATGTCGTCAAATACAACTATTGAGTGTGATTCTACATCATTTGGTGTGATTTCACAGTTTGAATATGTGTGTAATTTAACTTCATCACACAGACGGAATATTTCAATTATTTTTTTATATTTTTCTTGTTCTAAAGATTTGGATATTATATATAAATTTGTAAACTTTAATCCTTGTTTTTGTACAATTATGTTATAAATTACAACGGTCTTCCCCGAACCACTGGGCCCTATTATAAGACAGCGAATATTATTAGGAAATAGACCCAACTTCTTTGGTGTATTTTCTTTATGTGCTATTTTAAATTTGTTCTTTTGTTGAATAAATGACATTTTTTATATAATAAAAATGGTGTATTTTCTTTATGTGTTAAATTTGTTGAATAAATGGTGTATTTTCTTTATGTGTTAAATTTGTTCTTTTGTTTAATAATTTTTTATATAATAAAAATGGCAAAGAGAAAGTGTAAGAAGGGTAAGGGATTATTCTTAAAGCCATATAGAGGCCGTGGCTTGTTAAATACCCTTATAAACAACCTTCCTTTCCCTCTCCACATGCCTGGAAATTATAAATGGTGTGGTCCAGGAACTAATATACGTGAAAATTTAGCCAAAAATGTACCTCCAAAAAATAAGCTAGACTCTTATTGTAAAGAGCACGACATATTCTACATGAATAATCCTGATACAGCCGCCCGGAACAAGGCAGATATGAGATTAGCGGACCAGGCTTGGACTAGAGTTTCGGCAAAGGACGCCAGTCTGGCCGAAAAAGCAGCAGCTTATGCAGTGACAAATTTGATGAAGGCCAAGGCAAAAATGGGAATGGGATTAAAATTTAATAAAAAAGATGGACAACTTTCAGCTGTTAGAGGCAGCAAGAGACGTGCCTCACTTTCGAGGAGTGTACCTAAAAAACGAGCTAAAACATCTAAGGCCAAAAGTAAGAGAATGTGGAATTATTAATTTAGACAGTGACAGGGGCACACATTGGACAGCATATCGTAAAAATAAAGATGTTGTAATATATTTTGACCCTTTCGGAATACAGCCTCCAAAAGAGGTAATTGAATATTTTGTACCATCTAAAATCTACTATACAACTGATCAAATACAAGATTTAAACAGTTCCATTTGTGGAATTTTATGTTTATCATTTCTGAAAAATTTTAGTTTATAAAAATGGATTCATTTACTATAACATTTACGGGTACAGAGCCAGAGTTAAAGTCGGTGTTCTTTCCTCCTATAGAATTAAATGGTGATTATGTAATTGGGCTGGTAGATTTTCAAAGTTATAATTCTATATTTAATGTTAAAAAACCTCTAAATACTTTGACATATTACAAAATGCACAAAATTACAACCCCAAAAGGGGAGGTCACAATTGACGAATTAAACCGGGCATTAGATGGTAATGTTGAAGTTATTATACAAAATAAAGTAGCATTAATTAATACAAAAGTCAAACTTATATTTTACAAAGGGCTAGTTCCAAAATTAAATAAACTTAAAGACACAAAATTAACTATAGACGAGGGTGAGGATGTGTATTATTATGATCACAAAGCCGCAAATGTAATTGAAATTGCTGAAGGTACATACGAAGTGTTTGAGCTTGCGAAGGAAATTCAAAAGCAACTCCCAGATTTTGTACTTATAGCCGATAATAAAACTATGAAAGCCACATTGCATTCTAGCCATGTGTTTGATTTTACAAAACCGTGTTTAGGGTCTGAATTATTGGGATTTAAAGGATTTTCTACTCCAGATATTGCGTTTAAATCCGTAAATAAAATCAACATAAATAATGTAAATGTGATTAGAGTAAAATGTAATATTGCGAATGGGTCTTATTTAAATGGTGACAAATCACACACCATACACAGTTTTTACCCAGAAGCTCCTCCCGGCTACAAAATTATTGAGGTTCCCAGAAATATTATATACTTCCCTGTAAATAAGAGAAGTTTAGATGTTGTTAGCATTACATTTGCAGATCAACACGACAAGCCAATTGACTTTAATAAAGAAGAAACTACAATTACTTGTCATATAAAAAAGATATGAGAATTTACAAGAACGGACTGAGTGTGCAAAATGCCAGGTTTCTGCGATCAATTGGGTTGAAGTTAAAATTTTCTATTAATAAAAATGGAAGATTTTCTAGACGTTACAGGAAAATTCCAATACGACGATAGCGTGGTTAAAATTACAAATCACTCCTATGTTCCACACAACACTTTAGCAATAAATAATTCCGATGAAATTCGAATATGCATAAATAATCAAGATTTACTAACACTCCCATGTAGGAGTTATCTGTATATTAAAGGAGAAATAGAGAATCATGATAAAGGACATTTTATAAATAATGCATTTGCATTCTTATTTGACGAAATTAGATACGAAGTTGCTGGTAAAGAAATAGATATTGTAAGAAATCCGGGAATTTCCAGTCTTATGAAAATATTGTGCTCTTACAATAAAACAACTAAATTGTCAAATGTAGCATTTGATTCTGATGAAAATTTAAAGGAGTTCCATAAAAGCGGCAAGTTTAGTACTTGTGTCCCGTTAGAGCTGTTAATGGGTGTGTTTGAGGATTTTAATAAGGTTTTAGTAAATGTTAAACAAGAATTGGTGTTGAAAAGATCCAAAAACGACTTAAATTGTATATTAACAACATCTAATGCTCCAACTGGTGTCGATCCTATTCCTAAAATTACACTTAAATCGATTCAGTGGGTGATGCCGCACGTGGTACCATCTGATGGGGAGAGGCTTCAATTACAAAAGATGTTATTGCAAAATAAAAATTTGCAAATTGCATTTAGAAGTTTGGAGCTACACGAACTCCCATCATACCCCGAAACCAAGAGACATACATGGTCAGTTAAGACGTCTTCGAGTTTGGAGAAGCCCAGGTATATTATATTTGGTTTCCAAACAGGTAGGGACAACAGTGCACGAAAAAGAACTGATGAATTTGATCACTGTAAATTGAAAAATCTCAAAGTGTTTTTAAACTCTGAATATTATCCTTATAGTGATTTAAATCTCGACTTTGAAAATGGAGATGCCTCTAAAGCTTATGAGATGTTTGTGAGGTTTAGGGAGAGTTACTACAACACCGCCCCCGATCCTATGTTTAACAGAGCTGACTTTATAAAGAAATATCCTCTAATTGTAATAGATTGTTCTAGGCAGAATGAATCAGTCAAAGAGGGGGTTGTAGATATTAAATTAGAAATTGAAACTGCAGAAAATGTCCCTTCAAACACATCTGCATATTGCCTAATAATACACGATAAGGTGTTTGAGTATAATCCTTTGACAAATGAGATAAATAAAATGTAAATAAAATGAAAACAAATATTCAACAAGAATTGGTAGAGTCTGCAAAACAAATAAGAGAAAAATATAGGGCGTTAAAACGTGGTAAATTTCTAGAGGCTGAAGAGAGGTTCCAAACATTCCAACCGTTAATAGAGCCTTTGCAAGAATTAAAAAATGTAGCCACAAAAACAGAGAGGCCAGTTCTCCCAATGATTTTAGAAAAGACCCCGTCTAGAATACCAAGAATAACACAGATAACACCGCACAAATTAGATTTTGGTCTTTTAGCATCAGACTATTTAGGAAATTACCTTAGTAGAAGTAGTATGACAGACACCACATATGGTATTAGGCGAGAAGGAAATAAATTTTTTGTTGGGAATCAGGAAGTTCAAATTGCCAATGATGATGTTACGGTTGGAGAAAAAATTTATAAAGGGACAAAGGGATTGAGGGAATTGTTAACTTTAAAAGAACCCGTAAACTATAGTCAGGCTGATTTGCAAAATTATAAAGAGATTTTGGAAGCTACAAATGCACATTTAAAGGGTTATAAACCAGGTGCGGCGATGTCAAGTAATAAACACACTAAATATCTTAATATAATTAAACCCCTGTTTAAGACTGTTGGTGAAGGTTTAAGGCAGGTAACTGGTAATAAAATAGACTATGTTTATTGGGACGATCCTAATGAGCTTGTAGATAGGTTAAGACTGCTTTGGTTAAGTCGATTGGCGGGAAATTCTGGAGTGGATAATGAGATAGATTCTATCATAGAAGAATTGAGGGAAAGTGGAATTGTTTATTAAATAAAAAGATGATAGATAAATTTTATCGCGTATATAACCCATATAGTAAACCAGAAGCTAGAAGTTTTAAAGAAACTACTTTAAATCTAAAAGATGATGGTTGGAATGCTTTAAATTATAAAATTAGTAATGTTAAGGGTGGGGAGTTTACTGAAGATGTATCGACTTTGGGGCAGACGTTAACCAGAAAAGGTGATGCTTTTGTACAAGGTAATACTAAATATCAGTTTTTAGAATCCAAGGGTAATAATTGGAACGCTAATAAACGCAAAATTACTAATGTTAAACGAGGTGAAAGCTCAACCGATGTACCCACATTAGAGCAAACTTTAATAAGAAAAGATGGTGTCTTTGTACAAGACAAAAATAATTATGAATTTTTGCAATCGGAGAATGGAAAAAATGGAAATATTTGGAATGCCAAAAAGCGAAAGATTAGTAATTTGTTGGCTGGTAAAGAAAGCGATGATGTTGTAAACGTCTCTCAAGTACCAAAAATGGATCTAAACTTTTGGGATTTTAATAATAAAAGGCTAGTTCGTGTTAAACCCGCTGTTGATGAGAACGATTGTGTTACAAAACATCAGACTGTGACTTTAGACGGTCTTAAATTTGATGGTAAAAATAAGCAATTAACAAACATTTTACCTGGAACGTTGCCAAATGATGTGGCTGTTGTTAAGCAAATATTAACAAAGGGTGAGAAAAGCATAATAAAACAGGGGGATAAATATTATAGTGTATTAACATTAGATAGAGATATGTGGGATGCAGAGGAAAAATTAATAAAGAATGTACCTGAAGGCAAAGATAGGAGTGATATTTGTTTAATGTCGCAGGTTTTGAGGTATGACGATAATATTAAAACTTTTAGACAAGACAATATTAAATTTGATATTTGTTTAAAATCACATGCATTAAGGTTTAACAATAAAACTAATAAATTTATGCAAGACAATAATGAAATCGATTTGATGATGTACAATCCTAAATTGTTGGTTGCAGACCCTACATCTTTAAGCGGATTTAAGACTTTAGATGGAGGGGCATATTTGCCAAAAAACTATGTATATCAAAGAATGAGTGATGGTATGTTAATTGGTAGCAATGGGGGTGTTTTTGAAACGACAGAGACTGGCAGATACGTTAACATTAAAAATAAAGAATAAAAAATGGAAAAAATTGCTTACGAATTGCATAAGCCCGCGAGAAAGAACTTTGTTAGAAGGTCTTTTAAGGTGTTGGGTATAAACGATTTAATAGATATGCGGAATTATGCTAGAGAGAATTCTGGGAATAAATATATTTTAACTTTAATAGACACATTTTCTAAAAAAGCTTATGCTGCTCCACTAAAGAATAAAACTGGATTAGTAGTCACAGAAGCTATAAAAACTATTCTCCCAAAGGGAGTTAAAAATATTCAATCTGATAACGGAAAAGAATTTTTTAATGAACATTTTACCAAACTAATGAAAATTCTAAATATTAATCACTACCACACTTACTCTACAACTAAGGCGGCTATTGTGGAAAGGTTCCAGAGAACTTTAAAGAATTGGTTGTATAGAGAGTTTAGTGCACAAGGGAGTTACAAGTGGTTGGATTTACTTCCAAAGTTAATAAGGATATATAATAATAAAGTACATAGATCCATAGGGATGAAGCCTAACCAAGTAAGTGCTAAGAACTCTAAAGATGTACATGAAAGGTTAGCATCTAAAGTACAAGTTAAAAAGCCAAGATATAAGGTGGGGGATAGTGTAAGGATATCTAAATATAAACATGTATTTAGTAAAGGATATACCCCTAACTGGACGGGAGAGCTTTTTACAATAGCAGAAGTTAAGAAAACAAAGCCTGTGACTTATATTTTGAAAGATGAGAATGGCAACATAATCAAAGGAGGATTTTATACAGAAGAATTGTTAAAGACTAAATATAAAGACATGTATTTGGTAGAGAAGGTAATTAGGAGGAGGGGTGATTTATTATATGTCAAATGGCTCGGGTTCCCAAGTAGCCAGAACTCGTGGATTTCTGCAAAGGATGTATTAAAATGAATTTTAAAATAGGGTCAAAATTGGCAGTTTGACCGTAGTTGGGATATGTAGAATTTATTAAAACATTTGCCTAGGACAATATCATATCCAAATTGCAGACAAATCGGACAGTAAATAAAGAAGTTGGCAATTGGCAGTATTTTTCAAAAATAATTTTTAATTTGACCGTAATAGTGAATTTGGGAAATGTAAGTGTAATTTATTAAAACACTTGCCTAGGACAATAACATATCCAAGTTTTAAACAAATCAGACCATAAACACTAAAGATAGTTTTTTAGAATTTGAAAATTAATTTTAAAAAGTATAGAGGAGGGATGGGGACAATATATTTAATATAGGCAAGGGTTGGGTATTAGTACAGGCCAACAAGGAAACTTGTGGCTTATTAGTATAGGCGGGAGCTGGCGTCGGCGCAAAAACGGCTCCCCATAAGAATAACATGGGAAAAAAACGCCGATTACGGCCCCTCTTTCTCAGTAAACCATACAGCCCCAGCGCTTGCATAAAATGTCATAAGAGGTTTGAGGGGACCAATATTGAGTTAAGTAATGGTAAGTTAGATTCCAGTTGATAAGTACACATTCAAATCTGCTGATCTGTACAGCTATCCATGTAGGGAGTTCCCTACAGACAGTTTTCATGTCCGACTCTTATCTGCTTGCAATTACACAATTCACAAACAATTACAATAATCATGTAAAGAAAACCATAAAGTTATAAATAAATTGCAAATGAAGATTTAAAGTTAGTTTCCAAGCTGTGGCGTAAAAGCCACATTTACAATTCATAATGTTAAGAAGACCAGAAGAGCTTTAACTCAAGACATTTGTTATAATGTATTGCGGTGGTTGTTAATTTTGCAAATCTTAAATTTGAAGTGTGTTTAAAAATTATTTAGAATGAACAATGTTTTTGGAACTTCAATTGCTGTATTATGTTGCACGGTGTGATTAGGTTTTGTAAATAACGTATTAAAAGTTATGAAAACTAAAAAATGGTTATGTGAAACAAATAATGCTTCAACATATTTTTGAAAAGACGTCTTTCGACAAATACATTTAAATTAACATGAAGTTTCTTTAGTACCTAAAGTTTTTTAAAATACTCATTTTGAAACCCAGGCCTTTAAAGGAATCTTAAAACGTTGTGTTAAAACAAACTCGTAAACAATACATAATTTCTATTTTTAAATTTATCTACCTGGATTAGATATTGAAACATTTACTTTGTAAACAGTAGCCTTTACACAAAAACTAATGACTTCAAAAGTGTTAATGACCAATTTAAATGCTATAAAAAGACATAAATATTCACAAAAGGTTTTCCCGTTGCCTTTTTACCCAATGCTAAATAATTCACAAGCTGAGCATTCAGAAAGGAATATTTATTCCTCTAAACTAGTTTGTTAAATATTTAATGCGTTTATAAAAATAAATCAAACATTGGTACTTCTATGTATTTAAAACAAAACGTACCACGAACCTTTGAGAAACCCACACGTTTGACATACAAAAATCATGTACTTTAGTAAAAGGGATCGGTGAACATTAGAGTGAAATGCAGATATAGTATTATATGTAGATATAGTGTTCTCTCTCATCTCTATTCAGAGCTTTATCAGATCTCCTCCAGGGCTCCCATCTCGGTCCTGTACTTTTTAATTTGTTTATTAATGACATCAGTAATGTTATATCGTCAAATTTCCTCATGATCGCTGACGAACTGAAATTCTTCAATGTTATCACCACAGCTTTACACCTTCACGAATAACTCCTTAATGGCTCTGTTTTAAAGAGAGTCAGCAATATCAGAGATCTGGGTGTTGTAATATCCGCTTCTCAATCCAGAAGATCATATTGACCATATATGCGAGGGCAAACTCTCTACTAGGGTTTATATTTAGAGCGACAAGAAGTTTCAACTCTCTATACACTTTGGTAATTTTGTACAAATTGCTGCTGCACCCCATCCTAGAATATGGTACAGTAATTTGGTCGCCGTACCAGATCAATCACATCAACCAAGTGCAGAAAGTACAAGACCGGTTTATCAGAATGCTTAGCATATGTCTTGGATATTCCGATCGAGTCACCCCTGTCACCGATGTGGAGAACTGTAGTATCCTCTATGCTAACATGTGAACAATATCATATATGTATTAATTATTATTTTGTAAACAAATAAATAAAGTGTTGTGGTTTGATTTCTAGCAATTCAATGTGTGTTGTTTCTTATAAGTAGTTAAAAACATTATATTGTCATTCGAAGATGGGATTTAATAGAAAAAAAGTAATCCAAAGTGATTTCCAAAGTATCCCAGATAAGTAAATACTTTCTTTTATTTTGAAATATCATGTTATATTGATAATTATCAAGAGATGTCAATAACAGGCAAATGCAATGAATTTTCAGAGGATCTAGAGGATCTTTCTAGTTATTTAGAGCGGTTTGATCTTTATTGGATTGCTAATAGTATCAAATATGTCAAAAAAGTCCCTTTATTTTTAACTGTGATAGGCGGTAGGACTTATGGTATTTTAAGAAACCTTTTAACACCTGAAAAACCTGCTGAGAAAACCTATGACGATCTAGTTGAAATTCTCAAGTCCCATTTCAGTCCGATCAAGTCTGTTATAGCTGAAAGGTGTAGGTTTTACAAACGATTTCAAAAGGAAGGTGAAACTTTAGCCCAATATACCGTTCAAATTAAACAACTTTCTACAACTTGCAATTTTGGAACTTTCTTGGATGAGGCTATCAGGGACCGTTTTGTCAGTGGTATTAAGGACGAAGATATCCAACAAAGGTTAATGGAATTAGCTTGTAACCTTGAAGCAGCCAAAAAGGAAACACGTGGTTTTCACACACAGAGTGATGTAGATATAAATATGGTCAGAAATAAGTCAAAGCAAAGTCAAAATTTTAACAAATCAGATAGAGCTAAGTCTTTTTCATCCAGTAATACATCAGAAAATTCGAATAAGCTTAGTAAATGTTACCGATGTGGTAAATCAGGACACACTAATGTTTGGTGTTTTCATAAGAATGATAAATGTTACAATTGTGGCAAAATTGGTCACATAACTTCTGTTTGTAAATCAAACAATAAGACCAACATAGGTCACAAGAGTAAGAATAAAGTTAATTTAGTCAAAGACACTGATGAGTGTTATTATTTGAATTCATTACTTGTCATGAATGAAGTTTCAATGGGGCCTGTTAGTAGTTATCAAATCACACTAGATGTTGAGGGTCAACCATTGAATATGATTATTGATACAGGTGCTGTCTTTTCGGTAATACCAGGACATGGTTATAATAGTAAATTCAGCCATATAGATTTGTGCCCTTCTCAGCTACAGTTAAAGTCATATACGGGTCATGAATTAAATGTCTTGGGAAAGATACAAGTTATTGTAAAGCATCAGAATCAAAAGTTTTGTAGGTTTGAGTGAAAACAAAACTAATTGTTAATTGGATTGATTTAATGAGAAAAGTAAGATACTGTATTGGTTTTCCAGCGGGGGTCACGCTCCTTCTACTTCTACAAGCTGTTAAGTGAGCTGTACCATCCGGATGATCACAACTTGTAATTTTTTCTATTATATGATTGTTTGGTTATCATTACTATTGTTTTAAATTCCCTCTCTCCCCCCATTTAAAGTACATGCAGAAAATGTTTGTTGCATAACTTTTCTAATTTTACATTCTTGAACCTTCTTGTATGTGAGAACAGTAGTAAGTGTAAACATAAATTTTTAAGAGATGCAATATATTTTTAATTACGTCATGCAGTTGTATTAATATTTATGATACAAACCAAAAATTTGTTTAACTTCATAGTAAATTTAAAGTAAATGAAAAGACACAAGTTGTAATATGTTATTTTGTAAGAGTAGTGGGTTTTATAGCCATAATAGAACGAGTATTGACAACATCTTTACATTAACTTTAATTGTAACCAATACAATTTAACAAATTCCAAACTGTTTTACTACAAATATAGGTACATACTTACCCAAAACACAATGTTTTCTAAGAGGATGTTAGCTAAATTATAATGATTTAATAAATTAATACTAACCACAAATGGGTAGTAGAAGCAGCTGGTGGATCTTTGGACTGGACAGGCTGTTCTCCCACAGTCAGCACAAGGGTAGGATCACAGGTGGAGAAGCAGATGAGAGAGTTGTGGAGTTTATCCCTTCAGTAGTCCAGGAAAGACGAATCTCAGAGTGTATCAGCTTCAGAGGATGAAAGCCGATTGTTGCAGAATCATTTCCAAATGTAAATGTGAGCGAAGAGTGAACTGTGAGTCGCCTCGTTGGACACCTAGAAGGGTTCGGTTCACCCACGAGGAGTGAACGATTCTAACTTGGACTTCTAAGGTGTAGGGATCAAAAGTCTCGATAACCATACCTCGTGGGATCTGGTCAGTGCACTTTCGTCCAATTATCCTACAAGAATGTCGCGGTGACAGTGTCAAAGGGGTGGGTTTCAGGAGCAGGGGGACAAGGTGGCTTGGAAACTTGGGGCTGGGAGAATGAAGATATTTAGGAGATAAGAGGATTGAGTTAGACAAAACATGTGGAATAGTTTTTCTTAATTATTTGAAATATTACGATATCTTTTAGAGGAAAATTTAAGGGAGGAAAAAGCCTAATATACATACAAAATTGGATTGATCATGATGGATTTGACACATTACTGCTTTTAATCTTGTTATTCGTAATTTTAATGTTTAAAGGGACTGGAATAGGTTATTTTACAGGCTTCCTTAGAGTCCTGAAAAATTACCTTTTGGGCCACCTTGGTGTGTGGGTTATTAGTAGTGGGTTAAGCCCATACAAAGTGAAAGTTGGTTCTTGAAATAGGGGAGTCTCTCCTGGAGGTCTGCAACAAAAGAGAAAACAAACACATGAAGCTATTTTCTTAGGAAACCATAAAAGCTGGAAATTGTATTTCTTATTTTTAAGAACATAACTTTTAAAACTTTATCAATAAAGTCTTTTAGAGAAAAAATAGTATTAATATTTACAAATTATAATTGATAGTATTGAAATATCTACGTTAGACTCAACCGTACCTTTTAAAGAATAACCTTATTCTTTTGTTATGAAAAAGATCTCTTTAGGCCTACCAAAAAGACTGGGGTATTTTCTATATTTGAATTCCACCTGCAACCAACAGTAACTCTTCTCTCTCACTCAACCCACCCAAATTTCTAAAATTAATATTTAAATGTAATTTGATCAAACATTTTTCAGCTGTATCGTACTTTCCAGCTTCTTGTCTTAAGCTTCATAGCTACTAAAAAAAATGCCTTGAGAAAAAAGACTTCAACCACAGCCACTAAAAAGACTTATTTTATTGGATTTTTCAGATATGACTTTTAAATATTTCCAAAGGTACCAATTTTCTTGCCCAGTATTGATGTGTTTTAAAACCGTAATGCCTTCCCTGCACTCTGGCCGAGTATAAGTGGGCAAAGTCGAACACGAGAATGCGGTCAGCAAGTTTCGTTGATGGTCGGAATGTGTCATCTCGCCATGCTCAACACTTGTTCGTGTTGTGTATCAACAGCAAGTCAAAGTCAATTTTAATCTCAGAAGGAATATTAACTCATGATTGTTTAACTGTATTATTATTATAAGTGCAGACTAATATTTTTAAATTTAAGTTATGATTGTTTGGTTATTTAAAATGAGTGGTTGATTGAATTAGTAATGAGCTTTTTAGAGAGATTTCAGATCAGACCTATCTTCTTTCAGATCAGACTAACTTCTTTGTTAGAGGGAGTTTAATATTTAGCGTTATGCATTGCTATAGACAGTGTGAGACAGTTTACATTAATTTGTTTAATGAACCAATTTTGCATATCTGATATTATTTTGGATAAATATCAAAATATTTTAGGAGCAGTGAGTTTGAAATTCCTAAAATGACCTTGCACTCTGTGGGTGTCACCACAAAATATTTCCATACATTTCTTAAGTAGAGTAAGAAAAAAATGGGACAGCTTAAAAAATCCTTAGAATAAATCTTTTAAGAATTTAAAATTAGTGTTTAGACAGAACAGAATGTCTCAAGTTATACAATATAATCAAGTAATTAATATATGGTGACCTAACAACTTCTTATAAATTTAATTTATACTTAGGTTATAATGACTATGATGTTTGGGAACACAATCTGTATTATCCTTTTCAATAAAAATATGTTCAAATCACGAGAAACTTGAACTCTGTATACCACTTTAAACGTAGGTAAGTACTCTTGGTGATTAACATAATTCCCAAGTCGTTTTTGCTACAAAAGATCAGCGGAGTCCCGAGTCACTCGCTGTGTCGCTCACCCGAGTGTCTCAATGACAGCATTTAGCCAGAGTGTGGAAGCGGTATAATGTGGTCCTAACCAAAGGCCAAAGCTAAAGAAGCTGAAGTAAGTAAAACAAAGTAAGAAAATCTTATTTTTGCCAATTTAAAAAAGGCTAGCTTTAATTACATTTCTAATTTATATAAATAAGAAGAAATTGACTTACCTGAAGAACAAGTGTAGACACCAATGCTTTTTATGCTAAATGCTTAATACTAGCAGTTTGGAATTTGTTATATAATAATTATACTCATTGTAATACATACAAGTAAAATAAATAAATGGGCTGTATCAAATTGTGTTTGCAAAAGTATTTTTCCCAATGGAAATAATATTTTGTGTTCAGAGTGGTCCCATTATGTATTATTTCTTTGGGCATCACACGATTTCAAAACTATGAACTATTGAAATCTAAACTAGATCATAGTTTTGGTCAGGAAAGATATTGCCAACAAACACTATATAAACAAAACTAGTCATGTACTAATAGTTTAAAAACAGATTTTAATAGGTATTTTAGTCACATGAGGGTCACAATTTATGAGAAAAAAAAGCGTAATGTATGAAACTATTTTAGATGTTACCTATTTTCATAGCTTTGGGGCCTCAAGGCAAATCTTAGTATAATGCAATTAAGTTATCACCTCCAGCCACCCAAATAAATGTTAGCCTCCAAAGTAAAGATTTTACCAAAAACAAGTTTAATTTTTTTCAAGATTACATGGGAAATAAGTTTGTTTTAAAGTATCATGCCATGCTGTTTATGCAAGGTACAGATGACCATTTATTATAATTGATAATGATAGCATTAGCTAAATATGTATTTTTTGTCACAAATGTCCTTGAAAAGCATAATATACTATAGGGTGTTTCCAGAAAAAATATCTTATTTGTAGTTCTTTTAATAACACTGTCAACAATTACAAATATGTTTTCGCGGGACTTTAAATAACTTAAAACATTATTTGATCAGTAAGTCCTTTACAAATATAGCCTTTAAGAAGAATACTGCGTATCTAAGAAAAATCTGGACTTTTTAGACTCTATAATCACAATTGGGCACATTTAGATAATTTTAAAGATATGTGGCAGTAAAACTGATAATGGTCCTGTTGCTCGAATCCGAGCAAGTCTGTACCCAATGAAAAGTTACTTCAGTTGTAAGCAAACATAACAAAACATCTGATATTCAAACGGATGATATTCAACACGTAGTTTAGACTTCCGCAGTCGGATAGCGCCACTGTTCCGAAAATTCAGCGCTTTACTGTATTTAAGTGATGCCCTTTCTTTAAATTCTGAGACGTATTGGCAAATATATGTGTAAAATACATTTAATTTGACACCTCAAACGTTAAAAACCGTCCAGGCATTATGGAGTTATAGCTGTGAAGAAAAAACCCCGAACGTATTAATATATAGATTTTAACATTATTTTGAAAGATCAGCTGATTCATTGCCGTTATGTTAAACTAAAAAAAACCTTAAAAAATAACCTGCACTGAAGGCAGGTGCTATGAACGCTCAAACAGCTCCATACTCTGTCTCCGGATCTCAAAACTATAGGATTTCATATGGGTTTCGGTTAAAACCCGAGTTTATAAGTCTTAACGTCTCCAATCTTCAAGAACTAAGCATAAGAACTAGCTCAGCCTTCACAACATTAGGGATGGCATGTTCCATACAATGTGTTCAGAGACTGACAACTGAAATGCTTCTACTTTCGCAAACGATTGGAATTGAAGTTCAAATTATCATTATGCATATAAAAACAAATGGTTTTTCCTTCATTGTGGCAAAAGAAGGTCTTGTGTACAATGGTAAATGTGGTATAGATAGCTAGGAATCCTGGTTCAAACATTTTGGTATTTTGACACTTCAAAGTAAACTCGTTTCAGTACCCTCAACATTTTAAAGAAAATCTAGATGAATTCTTATGAAGTTCATGGTAATGGAACCAGACTACCTGAAGACCTCAACATTTCTTGACCAAGGTTGCAAAAGATTGCTATTGTCTTAGACTAAAATAAACTGCCATTTGATTTTCTTAACTAGAATTAAGTGCTTTAAAAAACGTTAAAGTTTTTAAATTGATAATATTTATTCCTTGGATGATCAAAAATTTCTTTTAAAATAATGTACAAACTTGTTTCAGAAAATTTGAAAGAAATAAATTTTTTGCTGGTATTTACTAGTACTACTTATTAAATTATTACGACGATTGTAATCCATTTGAAAGATAAAGTTATTCTATTATATGTACATTCAATGAAAACGTTGGATTTATGTAATGACTATCTAAGTTTTATATATATATCCAGAGTTAAATGTAGAGTAGTGGTTTTCCACATTTAACTGTAATTTAAGCCACTTGATCTATATTGACTAATCTTCTTCTAATAATTGACCCTGGCTCCTGGAATTACTAATGTGCTGTAATTGTGTGGTCCTACTAGGACCGTCCTAGTCAGTAACTAGAAAACTCCAGGAATACCACTTGTGCATCATACATATTTGCATCACAGTACATTCATACATACTTGCATCACAGTACATTCATACATATTTGTATCACAGTACATTCATACATATTTGCTTTCATATGAATCAAAAGTGTGCATTAGTGGTTAAGAGTCCTAAAACTAGTACGAATTCATGATTCTAATATCCACTTTTTTTAATCTATGTTTTACTCACAACCGTCGTTTTCAGCATAGTTCTTTTAAATGGAGAGCAGGATTTAAACCAACAAACTTGTGAAATAATTTTAGAATGTTGTGTTACTGTTACTAGGTAACTTATTCAACAATATGAAGTATGAAAACTAGAAAAGATTCTACAGACAGGGAATTGCACCCCCCACTCTCGTCTAGTGACGACATAAAACAGCTGTTGGTTTAGAGTAAGTGCTATTGCTTCATTTGCAATAAAATTAACATTAGCAGACATGGCGAAATGCCTCAGTGACGTTAGCTTGATACGTTGGAGGTTCCCAGTTTGATACTGCACATTATGGTTATCTTTTTGAAGATGTAAAATTGTTAATAATAATAATTTTTTTGTTTTAACCGAAATAACAATAGTTTGTTTTTTATTAATTTAAATTTACGTATAGTTGATTATAATAATATCAATTTACAGGGGTTTCCTTTTGTAATTGACATAAAAGGCCCCAAAATCGGCCGGTATGATAGCCTAGCTATGGTTTTCATTTTAAAAAGAGCGTGAGTTAAAATGTGTTGGTAGATTACTTTTTAAAACTTCAAAAAACGTAGCCAAAACATAAGAACAAAACGTTCTTCGTTCGGGTGTCATCGTCAAAACTCGAGAACGTTCGGTTACGATGGAGTGGGGGGTGCAATTTCCTCTCTATAGAGTCTTGTGAAAACTAGAAACAAATTTTCAATGCAGCGCACTGATGTGTGGGGCGGAATTTTAGCGAATTTCCCCTATAGCTAGGGAAGAAGCTATTACTGTAGTCCGGCATGGTAAGACCTAGGCCTGGGATCATGATAACTTTTTGTGTTGAGGTCCCCAGACCCCAAAAACACCATTTGTTCGAAACTGTATACAGTGTATAAATTATGTATTGAAACAAATATGTATTTTTTAAACTAAAATAGATAGAAATATTTTGTTTGTGGAATTGACATATCTAGTTTCAAACATTTCCCCACCATTTTTCCAATATGTCTACCAATTTAAATTTTTCTTATGAAATTACCCTAATAAATGGGGTAGAAAGTGTAATTTTAAAACGTTTTTGTTCTTGGTGTTTATTTCCTAAACCTAACTGTTTAGCCTCCAGAGCTACTCATAAGGTGAGATACTTATTGTTAAAAACAATAGAAATCACCTAACGGTTGGGTTTAGCGAAAAAATACAAAGAATAAAAATGTTTTAAAATTATATCTTCTACCTGATTCAATAATAAAACTATGGGCATTTTATAAGAAAAAGTCAAGTTCGCCGCCATATTGGAAAAATGGCAGATGAAATCTTAATTTCAAAATCACAAAATTATACAGAACCAAACAAAATCCAGAGAAGTTTTTTTTTAACTATTTAGTGAATTTCCCCAATAGGGAAGAAGCTATTACCGTAGTCGGCATGGTAAGACCTAGGCCCGGGACCATGATAACTTTTCGTTTAGAGGAACCCAAATGCCAAAAACACCATTCGTTCAAATTTGTTTAAATGTATATATATATATATATATATATATTTATTTACTTATTTATTTATATATATATCTGTAAGGACGATAACGCTCGTAAAAAAGGTCCGATCTTAATGAAATTTGGTACAAAGGTGTAAATAAGTACCATTTATTTGAACGAGTTCGAAAACAGACGAATTGCACATCCAAAGGGAGATTTTTGGGGGTTTTGTACCCCAAAAATGGGTTTTTTGGGGGTTGTCACATGTAATTTTTATTTAAATCAAATTTTAATTTTCACCATTGAATTCAGCTTGACAAACAAATAATTTGGTGTTTTGATAGTTGCTATACGTGAATTGGTTACTGAGATATTGAAAGTGTTAAACACAGAATGTTGTCTAATGATATTCTTATGGAGAAAAAGAACAATTTTATATCCCACTTATTTATGGACATAAACGGACAAAACTTGGTATATGGCTTCATCTGGTTGTGGTTTCTTGTTGTTTGCACAAAAAAAGTTTTTCGCCTTAGGTTCCCTTAGCAGCAAACCTAGGTACTCGGTCCCCATATTATTCTTATAGAGAATGATTCAAATATTATATATCGCTTATTTAGGAATGTATATAGATGAAACTTGGTATGCAACGTCACTTAGATGAGTTCTAATGATATTTGCATAAAAACACATTATTTTGTGTTCCTTGTTGCAGCAAACTTGCGTACTCATCCCCAATGTTATTCTTATAGAGAATATAACTTGTATTTTAAATATCGCTTATTTGTGAATATATTTCTTATGAATCTTGGTAAATGGCTTAATGTGTTATTGAGGCATATATATTCATTGGAAATTCATTGGAGTAGGTTTGCTGCGACAGGGGTATTATATGTATATATATATATATATATATATATATATATATATATATATATATATATATATATATATATATATAAATCACATCAATTTTTTCAAAATATGTATCCATAATACATGAGAATAGTGTCAAATTCCAAACTGAAAACTAAAGGCTAAAAGTGTTATAAAACTCCTCAAATGAGTATAATGGTTTTTCAAATAGATAATTTTTTAACATCTTAATTTTCAGTTTTTAACAAAATAGGAAGTCTATATAAGAATTTTGATCCAATATATGAAGGTTTTTTTCATAAAATGCTAATCTATGGTGAATGGGTATGATGGTATTTTTATTTTGAGTATCATATTGGTGAGACTGAACATATTTCTGTTTTAAAGGATTTGAATTGCTAAATACCATATCATAAATATACTGTCCATATACAGTTAATATTTTTAAAGTTTTGAAATATTCTTTTGCAGAATGATCAGGTCTCAAATTGAAAATTATTCTGACAGCTTTCTTTTGTGTCTTCAAAATTTAATTTAAGTTTTATTTTGTTGTTGACCATATAAAGCCAAGCCAAATGAAATATGGGAGTGAATATGAGTTTGGTTTTCATTTGTAACACACTTATGTCAGTGCATACAAATGACATCCTTTGTATAACGTAAATTCCTGAGTTAATTTTCAAAAAACCCATTTATTTCCACATGACAATTCCAACTCAAATTCTCATCTATATCCAGCTCCAAAAATTTAGTAAACGTTTTTATTTCTATTAGCCTAGAATCGATTGCAATTGTTGGTTCAAGCTTTCTACTGCACTGAGCAGTCTTGAAGGAAACAAAATTAGTTTTTGATGAATTTAATTTTAATTTATGATTTTTTTTAAGTCTATTACATTTGCCAATTCCAGGAAAGATAAAATGTCAACATCTTCAACGGTTTTTGCTGACACTTTCAGATTTGAATCATCTGCATAAACACCAAGTTGTCTTGTAGTATTTTTTGAAGAGTTTGTGCAATATTTTTTACATAGCAGACAAAGAGGAGTGGACCTAAAACAGATCCCTGGGTGACTCCCATGTGCTATTAATTTTAAATTTGATTTTTCTTTTGAAACTTTATTAAATTCCTTATGACTTAATTCAACAAACTGAAATCTTCCCAACAGGTATGACTCGAATCACTTCAAGGCAGTTCCATGAACACCAAGTGTCTTTATAGTTTATGTAAGAGTGTAAGATGATGGACAGTGCCAAATACTTTTGACAAATCCATGAAAATTCACACACAAACTTCTCCTTTATCAACTGATTCAATAATATATTCAACAAAGCCCACAGCAGCAGTAGTCACCGATTTATTAGAACGAAAACCATGTTGAACACTATCTATGAGATTTGATATATATTTATGTGTCCGTAGGCATTACAACTCTTGTAAATAAACGGTATCAGGAAACTGACACATACTTTCTCCCTTTTAGCCAAACTTTAATGACAAAAATATTTGTTATTTACTAAATATAGAATATGAAGTATAGATAAATGTACAGAAAATTGTCTAAAATAGTTGTTTTCAGAAATATCCACACAAATCCCTTTTTGGGAGGCACTATAGAGTCCGTTGATACACACAGTGGTTTTGAGAGGGGAAATGCCCCCTTGCCCCCCCAGGGTTAAATAGCAACACATTTCGAACATCATCTGTTGGTCAATGCTAACTTGACCTGCATATCAAATTTTAATGAAATTGATCAGTAAATAAGAGAGAAAAAGTTATATTTGTATTCCCCATAAGAATAACATTGGAAAACGTACTGTGTTTACCGCTAAATGAAAAATTTCAATTTTCTCTGTAACTAGCAATCGTAGAATAGTAATTTAAAATTCTAATTTATTTTGTTTTTTGAGCTCTTTTTAATGGTGAATAGTAATCTTTTTTAACATTTATGATTTTTTATAAAAAATCCAAAAAATTGAATTTTGGATGTTTTAAGTCCTGTAATTTCTGAACCCGAATTTTTCAAGAAATGCGGGTGGTGTCATTTTGTTGCAAACCTAAAGTTCTAAGAACCACGAAAGTTTAATCAAAATCGTTAGAGCCGTTTTTGAGAAATTTGGATTTTTCATGTTTTTTGGCGGTTTTTGGGGAATTACCCTTAAAAATCAAAAATCCAAAAAAATTAAAAAAACGCCTGGAGGTATCGTGGATTAGTACCTACATACCAAATTTCATAAAAATCGGCCCATAGGTTAGGGCTCTAGCTCTGTAAACATCCACACAGACACACACACACACACACACACACACACACACACACACACACACACACACACACACACACACACGGACACACACACACACAGACAGACATCACGTAAAAACCACTTTTTTGGGTTCAGGGAGCACCAAAACGAATATTTCCACTAACAACTCAAATTCGAAAATTTTTACGAAAACAATACTTTCTCCATATACTATGTATAGGGGGAGAAAGTAAAAAAGGTCCGATCTTAATGAAATTTGGTACAAATGTGTAAAGTACCATTTATTGGTACGAGTTCGAAAACCGGACAAATCGCACTATCCAAAGGGGGATTTTGTACCCCAAATTTTTTTTTGGGTTTTCACATGTAATTTTTATTACTGAATTTCCTTTGGAAAGTGAATATTAGCACGGTGGAAACCCGCACGGTGAAACTTAAGCCCGGAACCACCATAGACGTTCCTAATGTGTCCCCCTGAACACGTTATGGGGGGTCGCTCAAAATTGTATATATATATATATATATGTGTGTGTGTGTGTGTGTGTGTGTGTGTGTGTGTGTTTGTACTGTAGCGGTCACATTTTTTGTCCGATTTACTTCAAATTTGGTAGGGACGTTCCTTTCTATAACTTGTTAGACAAGTTCGTTGGGCAAAACAATCGGAAAACTCTAAACCCATTTTTTGGGGATTAATATTTCAAATTCTGGAGTTTTTGGGCCCAAAAAGGGTCATAAGAGCCCCAAATGTAAAATTAATGCATGTTAAAAGATGGGAATTAGAAAGGCGAAAGTTTTAAGCCCTCTCTCGTCATTCTAGCATACATGTTAACCGAGTTATTAAAGAAAATGTGTTTTGACTAAACACAGTACGTTGTCTTATGGGGGTTTTACACTAGAAAAGCCTGTTATACCTTTGTTAGAGTACTTTTATCATCCCCAGCAACCTCACGCATACTTTCAAGTCTGTCTGGACAGTAGATGTGAACTGAGAAAGAGGCGCCACTTCCGGCGCTTTTTCCCCATGTTATTCTTATGGGGATCAGTTTTTGGACCGACACCCGATCCCGCCTATACTAATAAGCCACAAGTTTCCGCGCTGGCCTATATTAAATATATAGGCCTAAATATATATACCCTTGCCTATATTAAATATATCGTCCCTCCTCTTTTTAAAAATTAAACCATCTTTGGTGTGGGTGTTTTAATAAATTCTCCCAAAACTGCCGCCAACCGATTTAAAATTTGTGAGTGTTTTAATAAATTCTACCCAAAAATACTGCCGCCAACTGATTTAAAACTTGGATATGTTATTGGTGTTTTAATCCCAACTATTACGGTCGAACTGCCAACCGATTAAAACATCCGCCACTTGCACGCGCAACGATCCACCGCCCACGCAACAATCCACCGCTCGCTGACACGCTGACACACTAACACACTAAAGTCGGTCATGTGCAAGCACGCGTCACATTGACCAGAATTTCCACTTACCATAGAAAGTCCAGCCAATGTCATTTCCTGGTTAAATTGAAAATCCGATGTGTATATAAGGTGCCACCGACAACACACAACAACAGTGACCTCCACCACCAGCACCGGATGAAGACACCGGACGCGCCACCAGCGACACAAGGCACCAGCACTAGATGACGCCACCACACACGCCACCAGCGACATTGAGGCGACCACCGGCACCAGATGACGTCACCACGCCGCACTCTGGCTCTCTCCACGTCTCTCGACCCACCTCTCCACCTAGGACTCTATGTTAGCTGTGAGTGTTAGCGACGGTAGTTGTAATCTGTCTTCAACGGAGGGACAATAGTTAATCCATCACTATGGCAATTTTTGAACTCTCGTAAACTTGTAAAATATAATTTAAAAACCGCTGTTAAATAATTTAAAAAAATTTAAAAATTTAAAAAATTTAAAAATGGTAATTTCTTGTTTATAAAAAGCAGAGTAATGTCATCTCAAAATTTATTTACATCCAACATGTTGTCCTGTGCAATATGCTCCGTGCCCTGCTCCAACAGAAGCAATTTAATCAGACACTATCGTAACATTCACAAAGTTATTCCTAAAATTTGTAAAAAATGCCATCAAATATTTGATAATAACAATCATTTTAAAATGCACATGCTAGAGAACCACAATACTTGTAATGTGTGTAAGAAGGCTATTAACTGTCAAAAGAAACGCCACCACCTACGATGTGACAAACGACCTTACAAGTTGTATATTTTTAACGGTGAATCTGTGGAAGTATTAGACACTCTTCAATCTTGCCCCCTACCTATCAAATGGATTCTTATTAGGAGGGTAAAGTTCATCAAACACTCGGTGGACAATAATGGTGATTTAATCATTGACAAAGAATGTATTGCTGATTTTCGAAGTTTAACTAATTTATCAATTGAGAAAGCACAATTAAAAACTCAAATTAAAGAAGCACTTTTTAAGATCGATACCTCCATGCACAAGTATCAAGCCCAAGGCAGTGGATGGATATATGACCATACTAAATACTGGCAGCTGCATGTTTACAAGTATAAACCCCTAACTCCCAACTCATACATACCCACACCAGAAAATATAAAATCAAAACACGCTGTTTTAAATATTAAAAACAGTGATAATAAATGTTTCGTGTGGAGTGTTTTAGCAAGCCTGAATCCAAGGAATAGTAAAGAACATGCAAATCGAGTATTTTACTACGAACCCTATGAAAGTCAGTTAAATATGTCAAATATAAAATATCCCGTAAAAATATCCGACATTGATAAATTTGAAAAACAAAATAACATAAGTGTTAATGTATATGGAATTGAAGGACAATTAATATATCCACTGAGAATAACTAAACTAAATAGTAACACGCACGTCAACCTGCTGCTTCTACAACAAGGTCGGAAATCACATTACTGTTTAATTCGTGATTTTGATAAGTTAATGCTACGGTCTACAAAACACAACAATAAGAAATATTTTTGCAAGTTCTGTTTGCAACATTTTTGCACCAAAGATATATTGGAACGTCACACAACATATTGTAAAACCTTTGATGCCCAAAGAGTACAAATGTCTAAAAAAGATACACTACAATTTACGAATTACAAATATCAACTTAAAGCTCCCTTTGTGATTTATGCAGATTTCGAATGTTTTATAAACTGTGGCAAACACACTCCTTCTGGATTTGCTTATGTTGTGGTGAGAGATTCTAACATTATTTACGAAGAGTTGTACAGCGGTGAAAATGTGATGGATGTGTTTTTCGAAAAGTTATTTAAAACTTATGACTTTATTAAAAGTCAGATGGGAGTATATGTTCCCCTTGTAATGACTGCAGAGCAAGAGATGTTATTCCAAAACTCTACACACTGCCACATATGCCAACAGCCACTACTGTGTGATAAAGTGCGCGACCACTGCCACCTAACAGGCGAGTTCCGAGGACCCTCCCATAACTCTTGCAATTTAAACTATAAAGTAACCAAGAAAATTCCAGTATTCTTCCACAATCTTAAAAACTATGACGGTCATTTAATAATGCAACACTTGGGAAAATTCAATCGCAAATTGAATTGCATAGCCAAGGACATGGAAAAGTATATTTCGTTCTCTGTTGATGATTTGGTATTTTTGGATTCATACAACTTTCTGTCTCATCCCTTAAGCAAATTAGCTTCCAATTTAAATACGTTTAGATTTATAGACAATCCACTACTACAATGTAAGGGCGAATTTCCGTACGAATACATGACAGGACCAGAAAAGTTTTTAGAGCCCCTCCCACCCATAGAGGCATTTTACAGCAGTCTAACTAAAGAATGTATATCTCCTGCACAATATGAACATGCTAAAAACGTATGGAATCATTTTAATATAAAGAATTTAAAAGAATATCACGATTTATACCTTAAAACAGATGTGTTGTTATTGGCTGATGTGTTTGAGACATTTAGGGACTTGTGTTTAAAGGATTATAAACTCGACCCTGTCCACATGTACTCACTGCCTGGACTAACATGGGAGGCGTGTCTTAGAATGACCGGCATAAAATTAGAATTATTTCAAGACGTTGACATGCATTTGTTTATAGAACATGCCATTAGAGGCGGTGTAAGTATGATTTCCACGCGCTATGCTAAAGCCAATAATAAGTACATGGGCGAACATTATGACCCAAATCAAGAAAGCACCTATCTTGTATACTTAGACTGCAACTCGCTATACTCTACAGCAATGTGTGAGTCGTTGCCCGTTGATGGCTTTAGATGGACAAATGAGAAAGATTATAAATCCAATCAAAATGAAAACTTTGGATTTATTTTGGAAGTTGATTTAAAATACGATAAAAGTTTACACGATTTGCATAATGACTACCCGCTCGCACCAGAAAAAATGAATGGAAAATTAATACCAAATTTAAATGACAAAACCAAATATATTTTACATTATAAAGCACTAAAAAAATACGAAGAACTGGGTTTGGTAGTTACAAAATACCACAGAATCTTAAAATTCAGACAATCAAAATGGCTCGCCCCCTATATTAATTTTAATATTGAAAAGCGACAAAAAGCTGAACATGATTTTGAAAAAGACTTTTACAAACTGTTAAATAACAGTCTCTTTGGTCGAACAATTATGAACCAACGCAAGTTTCGTGATATACATCTTGTAGACGAGTCTAAGTTAACAAAGTATGTTACAAAGCCAAGATTTGACTGCAGCAAAAAGTTCGATAACAACTTGCATGCTGTGCATTTAAATAAATTAATTGTAAAGTTTGATAAACCAATATATTTAGGAATGACCATTTTGGATATCAGCAAAGTAATAATGTATGATTTCCACTATAATTATATGTCAAAATTTAAGAATAAAAGGTTCTTAATGACAGACACAGACAGCCTTCTTTATTCTATAGTAACAGAGGACTTTTACAAGGAAATACAAAGTGACTTGGACCGTTTCGACACCTCTGCATATAGTAAAGACCATTTCTTATACTCTGATATAAACAAAAAAGTTACGGGCAAGTTTAAAGACGAATTAAATGGTCAAATTATGTATGAATATTGTGGTTTAAGGCCAAAATTATACTCTTTCATTCCTTTACAATGGTTATACGAAAAAGAAAAGCAAAATGAGCTAGAGGTTAAGAAGGCAAAAGGAGCTGACAACGCTACAGTTAAACATCTCTTAAGACACCAACATTACTTACACTGTCTTGCAACCGGGGAAGATTACTATGAGAATGTTACAAGAATTAAATCCACAAACCACCATCTGCAAACATTAACGATGAACAAAAAGGTACTCTCTTTTGATGACGACAAGAGGTTTATTGTGGATGGCATCAACACCCTTGCCCTTGGTCACTATAAAATTGGTCAAACATAAATCTATATTTGCCATTATTCTTTGGCCTTTCCTTGTCTATTACAAAAAAGCCATATTTAGACCTATCCCAGCATTGATGGCAGAGATTTCTAAATTGGTTAAATGAAAAATCATTTCCCACATGATTGTTATACACATGTTTTAAATTTAAATCGTCTTGTTTAAATAATATTAGAAAATTAACATTGTCACGTAAATGTTTGTGTACTTTACTGTAAGATTGACACAAGTAAAAACTGTTAATATTTTTGTGTCTGCCCATTGAGAAAAATTGTGTGATATTTGGACTATTTATGTCGTCAAATACAACTATTGAGTGTGATTCTACATCATTTGGTGTGATTTCACAGTTTGAATATGTGTGTAATTTAACTTCATCACACAGACGGAATATTTCAATTATTTTTTTATATTTTTCTTGTTCTAAAGATTTGGATATTATATATAAATTTGTAAACTTTAATCCTTGTTTTTTTACAATTAAGTTATAAATTACAACAGTCTTCCCCGAACCACTGGGCCCTATTATAAGACAGCGAATATTATTAGGAAATAGACCCAACTTCTTTGGTGTATTTTCTTTATGTGCTATTTTAAATTTGTTCTTTTGTTGAATAAATGACATTTTTTATATAATAAAAATGGTGTATTTTCTTTATGTGTTAAATTTGTTGAATAAATGGTGTATTTTCTTTATGTGTTAAATCTTTTGTTTAATAATTTTTTTATATAATAAAAATGGCAAAGAGAAAGTGTAAGAAGGGTAAGGGATTATTCTTAAAGCCATATAGAGGCCGTGGCTTGTTAAATACCCTTATAAACAACCTTCCTTTCCCTCTCCACATGCCTGGAAATTATAAATGGTGTGGTCCAGGAACTAATATACGTGAAAATTTAGCCAAAAATGTACCTCCAAAAAATAAGCTAGACTCTTATTGTAAAGAGCACGACATATTCTACATGAATAATCCTGATACAGCCGCCCGGAACAAGGCAGATATGAGATTAGCGGACCAGGCTTGGACTAGAGTTTCGGCAAAGGACGCCAGTCTGGCCGAAAAAGCAGCAGCTTATGCAGTGACAAATTTGATGAAGGCCAAGGCAAAAATGGGAATGGGATTAAAATTTAATAAAAAAGATGGACAACTTTCAGCTGTTAGAGGCAGCAAGAGACGTGCCTCACTTTCGAGGAGTGTACCTAAAAAACGAGCTAAAACATCTAAGGCCAAAAGTAAGAGAATGTGGAATTATTAATTTAGACAGTGACAGGGGCACACATTGGACAGCATATCGTAAAAATAAAGATGTTGTAATATATTTTGACCCTTTCGGAATACAGCCTCCAAAAGAGGTAATTGAATATTTTGTACCATCTAAAATTTACTATACAACTGATCAATTACAAGATTTAAACAGTTCCATTTGTAGAATTTTATGTTTATCATTTCTGAAAAATTTTAGTTTATAAAAATGGATTCATTTACTATAACATTCACGGGTACAGAGCCAGAGTTGAAGTCGGTGTTCTTTCCTCCTATAGAATTAAATGGTGATTATGTAATTGGACTGGTAGATTTTCAAAGTTATAATTCTATATTTAATGTTAAAAAACCTCTAAATACTTTGACATATTACAAAATGCACAAAATTACAACCCCAAAAGGGGAGGTCACAATTGACGAATTAAACCGGGCATTGGCTGGTAAAGTTGAAGTTATTATACAAAATAAAGTAGCATTAATTAATACAAAAGTCAAACTTATATTTTACAAAGGCATAGTTCCAAAATTAAATAAACTTAAAGACACAAAATTAACTATAGACGAGGGTGAGGATGTGTATTATTACGATCACAAAGCTCCAAATGTAATTGAAATTGCTGAAGGTACATACGAAGTGTTTGAGCTTGCGAAGGAAATTCAAAAGCAACTCCCAGATTTTGTACTTATAGCCGATAATAAAACTATGAAAGCCACATTACATTCTGGCCATGTGTTTGATTTTACAAAACCATGTTTAGGGTCTGAATTATTGGGATTTAAAGGATTTTCTACTCCAGATATTGCGTTTAAATCCGTAAATAAAATCAACATAAATAATGTAAATGTGATTAGAGTAAAATGTAATATTGCGAATGGGTCTTATTTGAATGGTGACAAATCACACACCATACACAGTTTTTACCCAGAAGCTCCTCCCGGTTACAAAATTATTGAGGTCCCCAGAAATATTATATACTTCCCTGTAAATAAGAGAAGTTTAGATGTTGTTACCATTACATTTGCAGATCAACACGACAAGCCAATTGACTTTAATAAAGAAGAAACTACAATTACTTGTCATATAAAAAAGATATGAGAATTTACAAGAACGGGCTGAGTGTGCAAAATGCCAGGTTTCTGCGATCAATTGGGTTGAAGTTAAAATTTTCTATTAATAAAAATGGAAGATTTTCTAGACGTTACAGGAAAATTCCAATACGACGATAGCTTGGTTAAAATTACAAATCACTCCTATGTTCCACACAACACTTTAGCAATAAATAATTCCGATGAAATTCGAATATGCATAAATAATCAAGATTTACTAACACTCCCATGTAGGAGTTATTTGTATATTAAAGGAGAAATAGAGAATCATGATAAAGGACATTTTATAAATAATGCATTTGCATTCTTATTTGACGAAATTAGATACGAAGTTGCTGGTAAAGAAATAGATATTGTAAGAAATCCGGGAATTTCCAGTCTTATGAAAATATTGTGCTCTTACAATAAAACAACTAAATTGTCAAATGTAGCATTTGATTCTGATGAAAATTTAAAGGAGTTCCATAAAAGCGGCAAGTTTAGTACTTGTGTCCCGTTAGAGCTGTTAATGGGTGTGTTTGAGGATTTTAATAAGGTTTTAGTAAATGTTAAACAAGAATTGGTGTTGAAAAGATCCAAAAACGACTTAAATTGTATATTAACAACATCTAATGCTCCAACTGGTGTCGATCCTATTCCTAAAATTACACTTAAATCGATTCAGTGGGTGATGCCGCATGTGGTACCATCTGATGGGGAGAGGCTTCAATTACAAAAGATGTTATTGCAAAATAAAAATTTGCAAATTGCATTTAGAAGTTTGGAGCTACACGAACTCCCATCATACCCCGAAACCAAGAGACATACATGGTCTGTTAAGACGTCTTCGAGTTTGGAGAAGCCCAGGTATATTATATTTGGTTTCCAAACAGGTAGGGACAACAGTGCACGAAAAAGAACTGATGAATTTGATCACTGTAAATTGAAAAATATCAAAGTGTTTTTAAACTCTGAATATTATCCTTATAGTGATTTAAATCTCGACTTTGAAAATGGAGATGCCTCTAAAGCTTATGAGATGTTTGTGAGGTTTAGGGAGAGTTACTACAACACCGTCCCCGATCCTATGTTTAACAGAGCTGACTTTATAAAGAAATATCCTCTAATTGTAATAGATTGTTCTAGGCAGAATGAATCGGTCAAAGAGGGGGTTGTAGATATTAAATTAGAAATTGAAACTGCAGAAAATGTCCCTTCAAACACATCTGCATATTGCCTAATAATACACGATAAGGTGTTTGAGTATAATCCTTTGACAAATGAGATAAATAAAATGTAAATAAAATGAAAACAAATATTCAACAAGAATTGGTAGAGTCTGCAAAACAAATAAGAGAAAAATATAGGGCGTTAAAACGTGGTAAATTTCTAGAGGCTGAAGAGAGGTTCCAAACATTCCAACCGTTAATAGAGCCTTTGCAAGAATTAAAAAATTTAGCCACAAAAACAGAGAGGCCAGTTCTCCCAATGATTTTAGAAAAGACCCCGTCTAGAATACCAAGAATAACCCAGATAACACCGCACAAATTAGATTTTGGTCTTTTAGCATCAGACTATTTAGGAAATTACCTTAGTAGAAGTAGTATGACAGACACCACATATGGTATTAGGCGAGAAGGAAATAAATTTTTTATTGGGAATCAGGAAGTTCAAATTGCCAATGATGATGTTACAGTTGGAGAAACAATTTATAAGGGGACAAAGGGATTGTGGGAATTGTTAACTTTAAAAGAACCCGTAAACTATAGTCAGGCTGATTTGCAAAATTATAAAGAGATTTTGGAAGCTACAAATGCACATTTAAAGGGTTATAAACCAGGTGCGGCGATGTCAAGTAATAAACACATTAAATATCTTAATATAATTAAACCCCTGTTTAAGACTGTTGGTGAAGGTTTAAGGCAGGTAACTGGTAATAAAATAGACTATGTTTATTGGGATGATCCTAATGAGCTTGTAGATAGGTTAAGACTGCTTTGGTTAAGTCGATTGGCGGGAAATTCTGGAGTGGATAATGAGATAGATTCTATCATAGAAGAATTGAGGGAAAGTGGAATTGTTTATTAAATAAAAATATGATAGATAAATTTTATCGTGTATATAACCCATATAGTAAACCAGAAGCTAGAAGTTTTAAAGAAACTACTTTAAATCTAAAAGATGATGGTTGGAATGCTTTAAATTATAAAATTAGTAATGTTAAAGGTGGGGAGTTTACTGACGATGTATCGACTTTGGGGCAGACGTTAACCAGGAAAGGTGATGCTTTTGTACAAGGTAATACTAAATATAAGTTTTTAGAATCCAAGAATAATAATTGGAACGCTAATAAACGCAAAATTACTAATGTTAAACGAGGTGAAAGCTCAACCGATGTACCCACATTAGAGCAAACTTTAATAAGAAAAGATGGTGTCTTTGTACAAGACAAAAATAATTATGAATTTTTGGAATCGGAGAATGGAGTTTGGAATGCCAAAAAGCGAAAGATTAGTAATTTGTTGGCTGGTAAAGAAAGCGATGATGTTGTAAACGTCTCTCAAGTACCAAAAATGGATCTAAACTTTTGGGATTTTAATAATAAAAGGCTAGTTCGTGTTAAACCCGCTGTTGATGAGAACGACTGTGTTACAAAACATCAGACTGTGACTTTAGACGGTCTTAAATTTGATGGTAAAAATAAGCAATTAACAAACATTTTACCTGGAACATTGCCAAATGATGTGGCTGTTGTTAATCAAATATTAACAAAAGGTGAGAAAAGCATAATAAAACAGGGGGATAAATATTATAGTGTATTAACATTAGATAGAGATATGTGGGATGCAGAGGACAAATTAATAAAGAATGTACCTGAAGGCAAAGATAGGAGTGATATTTGTTTAATGTCGCAGGTTTTGAGGTATGACGATAATATTAAAACTTTTAGACAAGACAATATTAAATTTGATATTTGTTTAAAATCACATGCTTTAAGGTTTAACAATAAAACTAATAAATTTATGCAAGACAATAATGAAATCGATTTGATGATGTACAATCCTAAATTGTTGGTTGCAGACCCTACATCTTTAAGCGGATTTAAGACTTTAGATGGAGGGGCATATTTGCCAAAAAACTATGTATATCAAAGAATGAGTGATGGTATGTTAATTGGTAGCAATGGAGGTGTTTTTGAAACGACAGAGACTGGCAGATACGTTAACATTAAAAATAAAGAATAAAAAATGGAAAAAATTGCTTACGAATTGCATAAGCCCGCGAGAAAGAACTTTGTTAGAAGGTCTTTTAAGGTGTTGGGTATAAACGAAACTGTTCAAATCGATTTAATAGATATGCGGAATTATGCTAGAGAGAATTCTGGGAATAAATATATTTTAACTTTAATAGACACATTTTCTAAAAAAGCTTATGCTGCTCCACTAAAGAATAAAACTGGATTAGTAGTCACAGAAGCTATAAAAACTATTCTCCCAAAGGGAGTTAAAAATATTCAATCTGATAACGGAAAAGAATTTTTTAATGAACATTTTACCAAACTAATGAAAATTCTAAATATTAATCACTACCACACTTACTCTACAACTAAGGCGGCTATTGTGGAAAGGTTCCAGAGAACTTTAAAGAATTGGTTGTATAGAGAGTTTAGTGCACAAGGGAGTTACAAGTGGTTGGATTTACTTCCAAAGTTAATAAGGATATATAATAATAAAGTACATAGATCCATAGGGATGAAGCCTAACCAAGTAAGTGCTAAGAACTCTAAAGATGTACATGAAAGGTTAGCATCTAAAGTACAAGTTAAAAAGCCAAGATATAAGGTGGGGGATAGTGTAAGGATATCTAAATATAAACATGTATTTAGTAAAGGATATACCCCTAACTGGACGGGAGAGCTTTTTACAATAGCAGAAGTTAAGAAAACAAAGCCTGTGACTTATATTTTGAAAGATGAGAATGGCAATATAATCAAAGGAGGATTTTATACAGAAGAATTGTTAAAGACTAAATATAAAGACATGTATTTGGTAGAGAAGGTAATTAGGAGGAAGGGTGATTTATTATATGTCAAATGGCTCGGGTTCCCAAGTAGCCAGAACTCGTGGATTTCTGCAAAGGATGTATTAAAATGAATTTTAAAATAGGGTCAAAATTGGTAGTTTGACCGTAGTTGGGATATGTGAAATTTATTAAAACATTAGGACAATATCATATCCAAATTGCAGACAAATCGGACAGTAAATAAAGAAGTTGGCGGCAGTATTTTTCAAAAATATTTTTTAATTTGACCGTAATAGTGAATTTGGGAAATGTAAGTGTAATTTATTAAAACACTTGCCTACGACAATAACATATCCAAGTTTTAAACAAACCGGACCATAAACACTAAAGATAGTTTTTTAGAATTTGAAAATTAATTTTAAAAAATATAGAGGAGGGGTGGGGACAATATATTTAATATAGGCAGGGGTTGGGTATTAATATAGGCCAACAAGGAAACTTGTGGCTTATTAGTATAGGCGGGATCGGGTGTCGGTCCAAAAACTGATCCCCATAAGAATAACATGGGGAAAAAGCGCCGGAAGTGGCGCCTCTTTCTCAGTTCACATCCACTCTGGACCTTCTCCTAACATTATAATGCACAAAATTGTATTCCCAACTTTGCAGGTAAATGACACCAGAAGCATCAGAACAGCCAAAAAATCACTGTGTTCAGATCTTAATAAAAATTGGAATAAACATATGTTTTTACACTGATTTTGAGTTTTAAAAGTTGTTATGTAGAAATTCACTTCCCTCACATCTGTGTGCTGCGTGCAAACTCGTTTTAATCTAATTTTAACTTTTACTATTTAATTAAGCTTAAAAAACAAACAATTTGGTATTTTGATCATTGCTCTACGTCAATTGCAGGGTTCATTTTGACATTTGATACCTAAAAAATACCCCCGTCGCAGCAAACCTGCACACTCAGCGAATTTCCAATGGAGATATAAATGCCTTAACACTACATAAAGCCACTTACCAAGTTTCATAAAAATATATTCACAAATAAGCGATATATACAATTTTAATTATTCTCCATAAGAATAACATTGGGGCTGAGTACGCGGGTTCGCTGCAACAAGGAACACAAAAAATTGGTTTTCATGCTAATATCAATATAACTCAACTAGGTGAAGTCGTATACCAGTTTTTATTCATTTATGTTCATAATTAAGGGAGACAGAGCATTTAATTATTATCCATAAGAATAACATGGGGGCTGAGTACGCAGGTTTGCTGCTACGGGAGAGTTATGCAAAAAAGATTTTTTGGAGCAAATATCAATAGACCTCAACGAGATGAAGCTGTATACCAAGTTTCGTCAGTATACGTTCATAAATAAGCGAGATAAAAAATTTTCTTTTCCTCCATAAGAATAACATTAGACAACGTACTGTGTTTAGCACTTTCAATATCTCGGTAACCAATTGACGTAGAGGAATGATCGAAATACCAAATTGTGTGTTTTTTTAAGCTGAATCGAATGGTTAAAACTAAAATTTGACTTTTTCAAAAATTATATGTAAAAAATTCAAAAAAAAAAACCAAAATACCCCTTCGGATAGGTCGATCTGTCTGGTTTTCGAACTTAAAGTCATAAATGCTGCTTTACATGTTTATACCAAATTCCGTCAAAATCGGATCATTTTTACGAGAGTTATCGTGCTCACGGACACATATATATATATACAGTATCGAACGAAAGGTGTTTTTGGGGTCTGGGGACCTCAAAACGAAAAGTTATCATGGTCCCGGGCCTAGGTCTTACCATGCCGACTACGGTAATAGCTTCTTCCCTATAGGGGAAATTCGCTAATAGGAAAAGTAGGAGGTTTTTGGGGAAAAGAAGGAGATTTTCGGCCTCAAAAATTAGGATAAGTAGGAACTTATTTGAGTAAAATGATATATTTAACAAAAGGGCGCTCCAGTCATGAAACTTTTGGCGATTCTACCTGCTTCCCCCACAAGGCCAATGTTAACATTCAAAGCCCATCCCTCCTCTCAATAGATTATCTGCTATCGTTCATGTGTGGGTCATTTTAAGGAGCCAAAAAACATCTAGCAATTATATTGAGCAACATTTTCGTATCACAAATAATAATCATTGGAAGAAATTTAGATAAACTACGGTGTTTTAAAAAATTTGTTATGTGTGTACTATTTGTGATATAAAAATTCTCCTCACTGAAATCGCTACCGGTATGTACTTTTTGCTCATTAAAATGAACCATAAATCAACTATTTCGGTTAATCCTCTGAGGAGGGACAGACTCTGAGAGTTAACATTGGGTATTATGGGAGAAGCAGGTAGCAGAGGACTGGAGCCCCCCTCTTAAGCCAAATAACCAACAAACAAAATATAGTATATGTTATATGTATATGGTATATAGTATATAGTATATGTAATATAGTATATAGTTATAGTATATGTTTACGGACATAAACATATACTTGTGGCTTGAAGGGGCCAAAGTTCATAACCTTGCTCCAATACTCTGCCTCATCTGATTGTTTTACTTTTTTATTAAAACTAAATAAGTAAGAACATGTCAGTTCGTAAACAAAGTAGGCAAGTAATCCCATGTTTGAATGTAAACCAATCAGACGTTTTTATATCCCCATGTTTTTCTTATGGGGGATGTTTCACGTTATTTCTCGTTTGCTGGTAATTTTTTAGAAATACTGCTATTTTTCCCGAGTCCTTGGGATCAAGACTTTTAATTTAAGCCGTCTCCCATCATTCAGTTTGGAATAAACCAAGATAAAGTATGATTATTTTTCACTGCAAATTTGCTATATTCAAAAGTAGAGGCAATATGGGGAGTCTGGGACAGCTGAAAAATAATTGTTTTTAAATCAGAAGTGACGTTTGAGTGACGTGGTGATGACGTATGTGTGACGAGAGGGTGTGATGACGTCACGGCGATGACGTATTGGTGTGACGATACACATACGTCATTGGATGTGAGGTAATGTGAAAACGGGTGGATCTATATTCGTTCCGAAACTGTTAGAAATCGTGGGAGGGTTAGAAAATGAATTTTGCGATTTATGAGTGTCAAAGATTGAAAAATCTGGTAATTAAATTTGGCCAGTCTATTCAGTTGTCGCTACGAATGTTTAAGGTACCTGTTTTGCAGGAGCTTATTCGAGATATTTAGGACTTTGTCATTTAACCACCTTCATTTTAGTGGCCTTTATAAAGTCCGTTTTTAAACTTCTCAATTTTTAAACTTTCACGGTACGAAGCTAAATGCTTATTCAGTTGTTGTTAAAAATGTTGTAGGTGACTAACTAATTATAATTAATATTCTCCTAACATGTTCAAACGTGTTCAAGGCCATTTTAATACCTAAAAAAAAGGGATCTTGACTGTGGAGGATTGCCCATGCCGACCAGTCAATAAAGGTCAGTTCATTCATGGCGGTTTGCCCAGCCGACCGATTGAACTGTTTAAGGTATGGATGGACCGCAGAACTCTACACTGCGCGAACCACCCGGTTTTTTTGGGGTTGTGATGGGAATCAGGTAAGAGACAGAGTTTAACTTGTACAATTCAACAAATTGTGTTAGTGTTAGTAGGAAACCAGCGAAGCCATGCAAGACAGAAAAGGAGAGTACAGACAAGAATAAGAGATCAGTGCTGATTTTAACGATTGACACAGGCCAGATCCATTTCCGACCGTACTGTTCACCCAACGGCCGGAGGCAGTGCTGACCACACAGGGGGACTTGTCTCAGGCCTTGTGTGACGCAGAAGGTGTTGACTTCCTCGGGGCCCGGCGAAGATCAGCGTAGAAAAGCCGGCCGATAGCAAGTGAGACCTACGTTTGTGGTGCTCGCTATATCACAGAAGTTCCAATCCCGGGGTACCACTTCAGGGATTGCGGTAATAGAAGACATCCGTGAACGTTCAGCTTATCTCCGATGATCTCCGCTGTGCCCCGCTGAATCTTCTCTGGAGCTGGTCCCGTGTCTGCACGCCAAATGATTCGAGTGGATCGAACATCCCGGCTTTATATCTTTTTCCGCCGAGTCAGCAGAAAAAGCTCGCCTCATTAGTTGATCTGTTTCGACCAATGAGAAGCCGGCTTGTGCTAATGAGTATACCGCTGTTGTTAGGTGTATCACTTCTGCTCAACCATTCTCAACGGACGCTTCATTTGTTGCTAAGAATGTTTTAGGTGACTTTAACTAATTATAATTAATATTCCCCTAACATGTTCAAACGTGATCAAGGTCATTTTAATACTTAAAAAAGGATCTTGACTGTGGCGGATTGCCCATGCCGACCAGTCAAGAAAGGTCAGTTCATTCGTGGCGGTTTGCCCAGCCGACCGATTGAACTGTTTAAGGTATGGATGGACCGCATACCTCTTCACTGCGTGAACCACCCGGGTTTTTTTTGGGGGGGGGTTGTGATGGGAATCAGGTGAGGAACAGAGTTTAACTTGTACAATTCAACAAATTGTGTTAGTGTTAGTGGAAAACCAGCGAAGCCATGCAATGAAGAAAAGGATAGTACAGACAAGAATAAGAGATCAGCGCTGAGTATAACGATTGACACGGGCCAGATCCATTGCCCACCGTACTGTTCACCCAAGGCCGGAGGCAGTGCTGACCACGCAGGGGGACCGCCTCAGACCTTGTGTGACGCAGAAGGTGTTGACTTCCTCGGGACCCGACGAAGATCAGCGTAGAAAAGCCGGCCGATAGCAAGTGAGACCTACGTTTGTGGTGCTCGCTATATCACAGACGTTCCAAGCCCGGGGTACCACTACAGGGATTGCGGTACTTGGAGACTTCCGTGAACGTTCGGCTTCTCTAAAGTGATCTCCGCTGAGGCCCGCCGAATGAAGTAAGCAGTTGGTCCCGTGGCTACTAGACAAATGATTCGAGTGGACCAGATCAAACAGTCACATATTATTACATTTGAGAGGCAACTTATTATATGATGATTTACAAATAAATATGACAAAATAGCTCTTGTAAAAAAGTTTATGAATAATTGCACTTAGTTATTAAACCTCTTTTAATGATTAAAATCATGTAAATTTCTAATATTTAATTATATTACGCATTAATAGAAATAAAGACAGATATATTCTCAGTTAGGAATTCTTATGTCAAAGCTAGCGCTGGTGGCGGTGAAAGCAGAAGTTAACACCAGTGCTGCTATTAGTTCCCGTGGCGGCCACACTAAGTTTTGTAGCGCTAGTTTAGAAATTAATTTAATGCAGTGGACCAGTTAAAACGGTCACATATTATTACATTTGAGAGCCAACTTATTATATGATGATTTACAAATAAGTAAGATGAAATAGCTCTTGAAAGAAAGTTTATAAATAATTGCACTTAGTTATTGAACTTATTTTCATGAATAAAATAATTTAAAATTGCAACATTTAATTATATTACGCAACTTATTCTAAGTTAGGAATTGTTATGTCACTAGGGAAGATGAAACGACAGTGGTGCTATTAGTTCCCGTGGCGGCCACACTAAGCTTGTAGCGCTAGTTTAGAAATCCATTTAATGCAGTGGACCAGTTAAAACAGTCACATATTATTACATTTGAGAGCCAACTTATTATATGATGATTTACAAATAAGTAAGATGAAATAGCTCTTGAAAGAAAGTTTATAAATAATTTCACTTAGTTATTGAACTTATTTTCATGAATAAAATAATTTAAAATTGCAACATTTAATTATATTACGCAACTTATTCTAAGTTAGGAATTCTTATTCTTATTTCGCTAGGGAAGATGAAACGACAGTGGTGCTATTAGTTCCCGTGGCGGCCACACTAAGCTTGTAGCGCTAGTTTAGAAATCCATTTAATGCAGTGGACCAGTTAAAACAGTCACATATTATTACATTTGAGAGCCTACTTATTATATGATGATTTACAAATAAGTAAGATGAAATAGCTCTTGAAAGAAAGATTATAAATAATTTCACTTAGTTATTGAACTTATTTTCATGAATAAAATAATTTAAAATTGCAACATTTAATTATATTACGCAACTTATTCTAAGTTAGGAATTCTTATTCTTATTTCGCTAGGGAAGATGAAACGACAGTGGTGCTATTAGTTCCCGTGGCGGCCACAGTAAGTTTTGAAGCGCTAGTTTAGAAATTAATTTAATGCAGTGGACCAGTTAAAACAGTCACATATTATTACATTTGAGAGCCTACTTATTATATGATGATTTACAAATAAGTAAGATGAAATAGCTCTTGAAAGAAAGTTTATGAATAATTGCACTTAGTTATTAAACCTCTTTTAATGATTAAAATCATGTAAATTTCTAATATTTAATTATATTACGCATTAATAGAAATAAAGACAGATATATTCTCAGTTAGGAATTCTTATGTCAAAGCTAGCGCTGGTGGCGGTGAAAGCAGAAGTTAACACCAGTGCTGCTATTAGTTCCCGTGGCGGCCACACTAAGTTTTGTAGCGCTAGTTTAGAAATTAATTTAATGCAGTTGACCAGTTAAAACGGTCACATATTATTACATTTGAGAGCCAACTTATTATATGATGATTTACAAATAAGTAAGATGAAATAGCTCTTGAAAGAAAGTTTATAAATAATTGCACTTAGTTATTGAACTTATTTTCATGAATAAAATAATTTAAAATTGCAACATTTAATTATATTACGCAACTTATTCTAAGTTAGGAATTGTTATGTCACTAGGGAAGATGAAACGACAGTGGTGCTATTAGTTCCCGTGGCGGCCACACTAAGCTTGTAGCGCTAGTTTAGAAATCCATTTAATGCAGTGGACCAGTTAAAACAGTCACATATTATTACATTTGAGAGCCAACTTATTATATGATGATTTACAAATAAGTAAGATGAAATAGCTCTTGAAAGAAAGTTTATAAATAATTTCACTTAGTTATTGAACTTATTTTCATGAATAAAATAATTTAAAATTGCAACATTTAATTATATTACGCAACTTATTCTAAGTTAGGAATTCTTATTCTTATTTCGCTAGGGAAGATGAAACGACAGTGGTGCTATTAGTTCCCGTGGCGGCCACACTAAGCTTGTAGCGCTAGTTTAGAAATCCATTTAATGCAGTGGACCAGTTAAAACAGTCACATATTATTACATTTGAGAGCCTACTTATTATATGATGATTTACAAATAAGTAAGATGAAATAGCTCTTGAAAGAAAGATTATAAATAATTTCACTTAGTTATTGAACTTATTTTCATGAATAAAATAATTTAAAATTGCAACATTTAATTATATTACGCAACTTATTCTAAGTTAGGAATTCTTATTCTTATTTCGCTAGGGAAGATGAAACGACAGTGGTGCTATTAGTTCCCGTGGCGGCCACACTAAGTTTTGAAGCGCTAGTTTAGAAATTAATTTAATGCAGTGGACCAGTTAAAACAGTCACATATTATTACATTTGAGAGCCTACTTATTATATGATGATTTACAAATAAGTAAGATGAAATAGCTCTTGAAAGAAAGTTTATGAATAATTGCACTTAGTTATTAAACCTCTTTTAATGATTAAAATCATGTAAATTTCTAATATTTAATTATATTACGCATTAATAGAAATAAAGACAGATATATTCTCAGTTAGGAATTCTTATGTCAAAGCTAGCGCTGGTGGCGGTGAAAGCAGAAGTTAACACCAGTGCTGCTATTAGTTCCCGTGGCGGCCACACTAAGTTTTGTAGCGCTAGTTTAGAAATTAATTTAATGCAGTGGACCAGTTAAAACAGTCACATATTATTACATTTGAGAGCCAACTTATTATATGATGATTTACAAATAAGTAAGATGAAATAGCTCTTGAAAGAAAGTTTATAAATAATTTCACTTAGTTATTGAACTTATTTTCATGAATAAAATAATTTAAAATTGCAACATTTAATTATATTACGCAACTTATTCTAAGTTAGGAATTCTTATTCTTATTTCGCTAGGGAAGATGAAACGACAGTGGTGCTATTAGTTCCCGTGGCGGCCACACTAAGCTTGTAGCGCTAGTTTAGAAATCCATTTAATGCAGTGGACCAGTTAAAACAGTCACATATTATTACATTTGAAAGCCAACTTAGTATATGATGATTTACAAATAAGTAAGATGAAATAGCTCTTGAAAGAAAGTTTATAAATAATTTCACTTAGTTATTGAACTTATTTTCATGACTAAAAGTAAATTTGCAATATTTAATTATTTTACGCATTAATAGAATTAAAGTTGCATGTATTCTAAGTTAGGAATTCTTATGTCGCTAGGGAAGATGAAATGAGCAGTTCTGCTATTAGTTCCCTTGGCGGCCACACTAATCTTGTAGCGCTAGTTTTGCATTCCATTTAATGTGGCTGTATCGTGATGTTATCAAGCAACCTTGCACTTAAATTACAATTTTTTTAAAATTTGTTTAAATCATTTTCCTAATAAATAATTAAATTACTTTTAATTTAATCTTTGCAAAGACATTTTCAAATTTACCCCTCAAGAAATAATATAATTAAAGCTTTAACCACTAAACAAAAGTAAAGTTCAGTAGTGATTGTAATTCCTGTTACTTTATAGTTACGATGAAAACAGTGATTGGTTACTAGGGTTCCCTGTGATTTTTAACTATGATTTACAGTGATTCGTTATTTTACGTAAAACTAGGAGCGCTGAAACTGTATTGTCCGTGATTCTCCACTACCTAAACAGTGATTCACCGTGATTTCACTCTTGTCGTTCTTACTGTAATTTCACTCTTGTCGTTCTTACCGTGATTTAACTTTTTCCGCTTTTACCGTGAATTGTACAGGGTCGGATTTACTAGGTGTAATTAAGATCTTTAAGAATAAAAGTATCTAAAAATAGGTATATTTGTTATAAATTCGTGTCTTGGTTTTAGTCTAATTTGTTTCAGTTTTAACACAAGTGTATAATTTTTCGACCATCAGTTCTTACTCTTTGTGGATTACTTTTAATTACAAACCAAAACTAAACCTAAACCAAAATTGAATAAAACCTATTCGAACTTTGTGATATTACAAAATGTTACTGCCCTAAAATTAAAAGAATGTTTCACCACACTACGCTGTAATCACCTGTTTTCGGAACGTCATTTTAATACCTAAAGTAGTGTTTTTCCACCCAAGGGCCGAAAATTGTCGGCCCTAGGGCCGAAAGTCAGCTGGTCTACTTACTCAGTGTTGCCAACTTGTTTTCAATTGTACACAACGTTACCTGGTTAATACCTGCATATTATTTCGTGTTCTTTGGTTGAAACACTGGAACAAATAACAATAAAATTCAAAACATTGTACTATCGATGATTTGTTTATTGGTTAACTGTTTTTAGTCCAAGATTGCATGAGGCCGATCGTGTTTTATGACCGATCACATTTAGCCCCCGTTAATAACTGTAGTATGGTGAAAAATAGCGTTCGCACCTCTGCCGAAAGGGTTTTGCATAGTCCTCGAACGATTTATGACCTCGACTTCGTCTCGGTCATAAAACACGATCTCGGGTCAGCAAAACCCCACTTTCGGCCCTTGGTGCGAAATATACTATTGTAATATATTGTATAAATAATAAACTTACACCAGAAAATACTTAAAAACATGTTTGTTTCTTCCAACTTTTATAAAAAATATTAATTGTTCCATCAAAATGTAGTTTCATTTCCTACCACTAGTTATATTTTATCCAATTGGCCTAATCTATCTATAATATTATAAAGAAGAGGTGGTTTCTGTCTGTTTGTCTGATGTTCCGGGTGAACGCAAAAACTACTTAACCGACTGGGCTGAAACTTTACACAAAGGTAGATCTTGAACCCATGCAACACATAGGTCTATCCACTTCTTTAAAATCCCTTCGGGCTACGCCCCGTGAACGTTCTAAGTTTCAATGTTTACATTTCATAAGAAAGTAAACATTCAGAAACTGTAATGCGAACAGCTGAGGGCACTTACATTTGACAGATTAAAGAGCAGAAGCAAGAACAACAGCTGTTTCAAGCTAACTAAAATGAAATTTGCATTGACTATAGAACGGGTAAGGAAAACCCCTGTGCGAAGAACGTGTACATCAAGTTTATATATATTTATTTCAATATACCGTATAATTAATCTATATAAATAAAATTAGAGTTTTGTCTGTACATTGCTTGGAATTATGAAATGTTGGCATATTTTCATGTTTTACACCCTAGGGAAAACAAAACAAATCTTATCTCAATTTGTGTCTGCCTGTCTGCCGGTAACGCTCAAAGACGGGGTTTTGTTCGCTTTTCACTGGAAAACGGGTGCACTGACATTAATGAAACTTTGTTTCTTTGTTCTATATATGCGTGAGAAGGTTTTAGGTCATTATAAACTGGCATACGCCTTTTTGAAAATAATGGCGGCCGCTCAAAAACGTGATTTTGTATATACAACCCGTACGAAGGACGGGTACATCAGCTAGTATATATATATAAGATCAAATTCGACTCAACTCAATTCTGAAACCAACAGTATTACAGTCTATTCGTATTACAGCAAAACTATCACTGGTTGCAGTGAAAAATCTCTAAAGGGGACTTCATTGAGGCTTTGACATTTTAAATTATAAAAGATTCAATCACGACATAATGCTTAGGAAAGAAATCCGAAGGTGGGGACAGATAAAGAACACTACCCCAGCGGAAGCGGGGGTGTGCGATAAGCATTCCCACGTTGTAATCAATAAAACAGAATTAAAGTTAGCAGGTAAGCTTCTAGGCGATGTCAGGTACTAACTATAACGAGAAGCACGGCGAATCACGAATCACTGTAAATCACTGTTCCTTTAGAAGTCGTGATCATAGGTCCACCCGTGATTTTAAAATCACCGTTATAAAATCACAGTTCGTGATTTTGGGGCACATCACTAAAGTTCGGATAACCTTCTGGTCAAGGTCTGTTCTCAGAGTTGAAGCGATTCTAAAATATCTTTTGAAAAAAATTATATCATATAGTGAAATGTTTCTAACAATTTAAAATATACACGTTTTAGAATTTTAATACTTATTTTAGCCCATCGTAAATTATTATTTTTTACTGTGATAGTATATTTTACAAGCGTAATCGTCAGACAAACATGAGTATAGTTAGGAATACCTACGTCAAAGCTAGGTGAAGGTTTCACAAACTACAATTAACAGCAGTGCTGCTCATAATTTCCGTGGCCGCCACATCAAGCTGTGAGCGCTAGTGTTGGTAACCCACGTAATGTGGCTGTAATTTGATTTTATCAAATAACCTTTCACATAAATTACTATTTGTTTTTGTTAAATAAATAAACAGAATTTTAGAATCATGTAATTAATAATTAGAGTGATATATTCAAAAATTTTTAAATTGCTTTTAATTAGATCGTTGCAGATACATTTTAAAAATGTACTTTTCTACCCCCTAACATGTTCAAACGTGATCAAGGTCATTTTAATACTTTAAAAAAGGATCTTGACTGTGGCGGATTGCCCATGCCGACCAGTCAAGAAAGGTCAGTTCATTCGTGGCGGTTTGCCCAGCCGGCCGATTGAACTGTTTAAGGTATGGATGGACCACAGAACTCTTCACTGCGTGAACCACCCGGGTTTTTTGGGGGTTGTGATGGGAATGAGGTGAGGGACAGAGTTTAACTTGTACAATTCAACAAATTGTGTTAGTGTTAGTGGAAAACCAGCGAAGCCATGCAATGAAGAAAAGGATAGTACAGACAAGAATAAGAGATCAGCGCTGAGTATAACGATTGACACGGGCCAGATCCATTGCCCACCGTACTGTTCACCCAAGGCCGGAGGCAGTGCTGACCACGCAGGGAGACCGCCTCAGACCTTGTGTGACGCAGAAGGTGTTGACTTCCTCGGGACCCGACGAAGATCAGCGTAGAAAAGCCGGCCGATAGCAAGTGAGACCTACGTTTGTGGTGCTCGCTATATCACAGACGTTCCAAGCCCGGGGTACCACTACAGGGATTGCGGTACTTGGAGACTTCCGTGAACGTTCGGCTTCTCTAAAGTGATCTCCGCTGAGGCCCGCCGAATGAAGTAAGCAGTTGGTCCCGTGGCTACTAGACAAATGATTCGAGTGGACCAGTTCAAACAGTCACATATTATTACATTTGAGAGGCAACTTATTATATGATGATTTACAAATAAATAAGACAAAATAGCTCTTGTAAAAAAGTTTATGAATAATTGCACTTAGTTATTAAACCTCTTTTAATGATTAAAATCATGTAAATTTCTAATATTTAATTATATTACGCATTAATAGAAATAAAGACAGATATATTCTCAGTTAGGAATTCTTATGTCAAAGCTAGCGCTGGTGGCGGTGAAAGCAGAAGTTAACACCAGTGCTGCTATTAGTTCCCGTGGCGGCCACACTAAGTTTTGTAGCGCTAGTTTAGAAATTAATTTAATGCAGTGGACCAGTTAAAACAGTCACATATTATTACATTTGAGAGGCAACTTATTATATGATGATTTACAAAAAAATAAGACAAAATAGCTCTTGTAAAAAAGTTTATGAATAATTGCACTTAGTTATTAAACCTCTTTTAATGATTAAAATCATGTAAATTTCTAATATTTAATTATATTACGCATTAATAGAAATAAAGACAGATATATTCTCAGTTAGGAATTCTTATGTCAAAGCTAGCGCTGGTGGCGGTGAAAGCAGAAGTTAACACCAGTGCTGCTATTAGTTCCCGTGGCGGCCACACTAAGTTTTGTAGCGCTAGTTTAGAAATTAATTTAATGCAGTGGACCAGTTAAAACAGTCACATATTATTACATTTGAGAGCCAACTTATTATATGATGATTTACAAATAAGTAAGATGAAATAGCTCTTGAAAGAAAGTTTATAAATAATTTCACTTAGTTATTGAACTTATCTTCATGAATAAAATAATTTAAAATTGCAACATTTAATTATATTACGCAACTTATTCTAAGTTAGGAATTCTTATGTCGCTAGGGAAGATGAAACGACAGTGGTGCTATTAGTTCCCGTGGCTAGTGATGCGCGATTGCGAGATGTACCATTCGAAACGTTTCGATTGTTTTATCCATTCGAATTGTTTTCGAATGGTCATTCTGCATTCGAAATGTGCATTCGAAATGGCCAATGACAATAATTATATATTATTTAATTTTATATATATCGTTATGGGAAATCAATAAAAGTAATGCATTTTTCTTCAATATACATATATTTATTGAACAAATAAACTATATTAAGATTTTACAAATAACATTATACATTACATATAATAAAATTTGTAATTGCTGAGTATAGACCATTAATCAAAATCATTGTAACAAATTCTTGTTAAAGTATTCAAACAAAGGGTTGCACCATTGTAACACTATTTATAAAAAAATTGCACTGCTTTAAAAAAAAAACCTAAGCCAACACTAAATGGGCCATTCAATGCAGGACATTGACAACGACTGACTGAAGGAACCATGAACCAATTAAAACTATGCCTGTAAAATATCGTTTTGGAACAGGATAAACAATGTTATTATTGACTTACAGCACTACAGCAGCGTTCGCAAAAACGAATGGATTATTTCGAATGAATTCATTCGAATGCATCATCGGAAACATTCGAAACGGAACATTTCGAAAATGAAATTCATTCGAAACACAACCATTCGAAAACCATTACATCTCGCAATCGCGCATCACTACCCGTGGCGGCCACACTAAGCTTGTAGCGCTAGTTTAGATATCCATTTAATGCAGTGGACCAGTTAAAACAGTCACATATTATTACATTTGAGAGCCAACTTATTATATGATGATTTACAAATAAGTAAAATGAAATAGCTCTTAAAAGAAAGTTTACAAACAATTGGACTTTGTTATTGAACCTCTTTTTCATGACTAAAATAAAGTAAATCTGCAATATATAATTGTATTACGCTTTAATAGAATTAAAGTCAAAGGCATTTAAGTTAGGAATTCTTATTATGTTGCTATTGACGAGGAAAGGAGTAGTGCTGCCATTAGTTCCCGTGGCGGCCACACTAAGTTTTTAGCGCTAGTTTAGAAATTCATTTGAATACGTTTTTTTTATAAGCAATTTAGTTTCAATTAAGACTTGACCTTTTGGCCTCTTATCTCTTGGTAACCAGATTCTTTATAAACCGAAAATACAGTTATCAAAATTAATAATATTCATTAAACATATATGCGCATATTTTAATTAGATTAGTCCAAATATTTGTTATTATCCTACATAACAGTCTAACTTCTCTTTTAAAAGGTGTTATTTAGATTACTAAACAAATAAATAAATTAATGTATTAAAACGTAAATAAAAAAATACAATGTTCGAAACCCTGAACCTTTACTGTTTGTTATGCTAAGCTCTAACAATTAAAACTATCTGGTAAAATACCATGTAATAGCACTTCAGGCACATCCACAAGGATGGTGGTGGGGGGGAGAGCTTTGTAGCGTTACGTTTTGTGATGTGGGAGGGAAGAAGAGTATTAACCAGCGTTAAAGCATGCATACAATTTTCTTATTATGCACTAAGGGGCCATACACTTATTAAAAACCTAAACCAATCTGAATGGGTATATAGTAGTTGTTACGGTGCTCACCTCACACTCCGAGGATCATCAGATCAATCAAGATCAAAGTCTGTAATTTTTGTGTAAGTGTTATACTGAAGTCAACTGTCATCTGTCTTTTGGTTATTTATTAATTATGCTTTCTAGGGACAGGTTGACCTTAGATAGTAACAATACCACGGTGTGGACCATTCTCTATCAAAAGCTTTGAGAAATATTGTGGAACTTGGATAAATTGAACTTCTATAATTCAAAATATTCTTTGGTCCTAATTTTTGCTTAGTCCCTAGTACTGGTTCGTTACATTTTTTATACCAGCCCAATATTCTAATTATACAAGTTCCACTGTACTTGATGAGTGGAACTGTACTTCCTAGAGACTACCAAACATTGCCGATGTGAACGGTATTTTACATAACCATGGCGAGTGTATATGCAAACTAGAGATTATAACTATCACTATAATTATAAGTCAAACTTCATTGGTTACAATATATCAGTGCCCAAATATTTCATAATGTTCCAGTCAGGGAGTTTATATTCTGTTGAGGCCTTTTATGCAAAGTTTTCTGTAGACCTATGAGTTTTAAACTATAAAATAACTGCATAGTTTACCGATTTTCAGATACGTAATATAACCTTACGTATCGTATTAAGTAAGCAACGTACTTTGAAACCTGGTGGCGCGGCGGATTGGAAGCAATTCTAATGGTCACATTTTATCACATTTGAGAGCTAGCCGCTATATATTTACTCGACATATATTTGATGCTGACATAGCAGCCATGCATTTTACTATCACTAGATGATCAAACATTACAGACTGGCAACGTAATGGACGATTCCGTGGCTGCTTTTTATAAATATATATCTAGTAAACATCGCGACAACTAACTCAGCATCAAATATATGTCGAGTAAATATATAGCGGCTAGCTCTCAAATGTGATAAAATGTGACCATTAGAATTGCTTCCAATCCGCCGCGCCACCAGGTTTCAAAGTACGTTGCTTACTTAATACGATACGTAAGGTTATATTACGTATCTGAAAATCGGTAAACTATGCAGTTATTTTATAGTTTAAAACTCATAGGTCTACAGAAAACTTTGCATAAAAGGCCTCAACAGAATATAAACTCCCTGACTGGAACATTATGAAATATTTGGGCACTGATATATTGTAACCAATGAAGTTTGACTTATAATTACAGTGATAGTTATAATCTCTAGGTTGCATATACACTCGCCATGGTTATGTAAAATACCGTTCACATCGGCAATGTTTGGTAGTCTCTAGGAAGTACAGTTCCACTCATCAAGTACAGTGGAACTTGTATAATTAGAATATTGGGCTGGTATAAAAAATGTAACGAACCAGTACTAGGGACTAAGCAAAAATTAGGACCAAAGAATATTTTGAATTATAGAAGTTCAATTTATCCAAGTTCCACAATATTTCTCAAAGCTTTTGATAGAGAATGGTCCACACCGTGGTATTGTTACTATCTAAGGTCAACCTGTCCCTAGAAAGCATAATTAATAAATAACCAAAAGACAGATGACAGTTGACTTCAGTATAACACTTACACAAAAATTACAGACTTTGATCTTGATTGATCTGATGATCCTCGGAGTGTGAGGTGAGCACCGTAACAACTACTATATACCCATTCAGATTGGTTTAGGTTTTTAATAAGTGTATGGCCCCTTAGTGCATAATAAGAAAATTGTATGCATGCTTTAACGCTGGTTAATACTCTTCTTCCCTCCCACATCACAAAACGTAACGCTACAAAGCTCTCCCCCCCACCACCATCCTTGTGGATGTGCCTGAAGTGCTATTACATGGTATTTTACCAGATAGTTTTAATTGTTAGAGCTTAGCATAACAAACAGTAAAGGTTCAGGGTTTCGAACATTGTATTTTTTTATTTACGTTTTAATACATTAATTTATTTATTTGTTTAGTAATCTAAATAACACCTTTTAAAAGAGAAGTTAGACTGTTATGTAGGATAATAACAAATATTTGGACTAATCTAATTAAAATATGCGCATATATGTTTAATGAATATTATTAATTTTGATAACTGTATTTTCGGTTTATAAAGAATCTGGTTACCAAGAGATAAGAGGCCAAAAGGTCAAGTCTTAATTGAAACTAAATTGCTTATAAAAAAAACGTATTCAAATGAATTTCTAAACTAGCGCTAAAAACTTAGTGTGGCCGCCACGGGAACTAATGGCAGCACTACTCCTTTCCTCGTCAATAGCAACATAATAAGAATTCCTAACTTAAATGCCTTTGACTTTAATTCTATTAAAGCGTAATACAATTATATATTGCAGATTTACTTTATTTTAGTCATGAAAAAGAGGTTCAATAACAAAGTCCAATTGTTTGTAAACTTTCTTTTAAGAGCTATTTCATTTTACTTATTTGTAAATCATCATATAATAAGTTGGCTCTCAAATGTAATAATATGTGACTGTTTTAACTGGTCCACTGCATTAAATGGATATCTAAACTAGCGCTACAAGCTTAGTGTGGCCGCCACGGGTAGTGATGCGCGATTGCGAGATGTAATGGTTTTCGAATGGTTGTGTTTCGAATGAATTTCATTTTCGAAATGTTCCGTTTCGAATGTTTCCGATGATGCATTCGAATGAATTCATTCGAAATAATCCATTCGTTTTTGCGAACGCTGCTGTAGTGCTGTAAGTCAATAATAACATTGTTTATCCTGTTCCAAAACGATATTTTACAGGCATAGTTTTAATTGGTTCATGGTTCCTTCAGTCAGTCGTTGTCAATGTCCTGCATTGAATGGCCCATTTAGTGTTGGCTTAGGTTTTTTTTTTAAAGCAGTACAATTTTTTTATAAATAGTGTTACAATGGTGCGACCCTTTGTTTGAATACTTTAACAAGAATTTGTTACAATGATTTTGATTAATGGTCTATACTCAGCAATTACAAATTTTATTATATGTAATGTATAATGTTATTTGTAAAATCTTAATATAGTTTATTTGTTCAATAAATATATGTATATTGAAGAAAAATGCATTACTTTTATTGATTTCCCATAACGATATATATAAAATTAAATAATATATAATTATTGTCATTGGCCATTTCGAATGCACATTTCGAATGCAGAATGACCATTCGAAAACAATTCGAATGGATAAAACAATCGAAACGTTTCGAATGGTACATCTCGCAATCGCGCATCACTAGCCACGGGAACTAATAGCACCACTGTCGTTTCATCTTCCCTAGCGACATAAGAATTCCTAACTTAGAATAAGTTGCGTAATATAATTAAATGTTGCAATTTTAAATTATTTTATTCATGAAAATAAGTTCAATAACTAAGTGAAATTATTTATAAACTTTCTTTCAAGAGCTATTTCATCTTACTTATTTGTAAATCATCATATAATAAGTTGGCTCTCAAATGTAATAATATGTGACTGTTTTAACTGGTCCACTGCATTAAATTAATTTCTAAACTAGCGCTACAAAACTTAGTGTGGCCGCCACGGGAACTAATAGCAGCACTGGTGTTAACTTCTGCTTTCACCGCCACCAGCGCTAGCTTTGACATAAGAATTCCTAACTGAGAATATATCTGTCTTTATTTCTATTAATGCGTAATATAATTAAATATTAGAAATTTACATGATTTTAATCATTAAAAGAGGTTTAATAACTAAGTGCAATTATTCATAAACATTTTTACAAGAGCTATTTTGTCTTATTTTTTTGTAAATCATCATATAATAAGTTGCCTCTCAAATGTAATAATATGTGACTGTTTTAACTGGTCCACTGCATTAAATTAATTTCTAAACTAGCGCTACAAAACTTAGTGTGGCCGCCACGGGAACTAATAGCAGCACTGGTGTTAACTTCTGCTTTCACCGCCACCAGCGCTAGCTTTGACATAAGAATTCCTAACTGAGAATATATCTGTCTTTATTTCTATTAATGCGTAATATAATTAAATATTAGAAATTTACATGATTTTAATCATTAAAAGAGGTTTAATAACTAAGTGCAATTATTCATAAACTTTTTTACAAGAGCTATTTTGTCTTATTTATTTGTAAATCATCATATAATAAGTTGCCTCTCAAATGTAATAATATGTGACTGTTTGAACTGGTCCACTCGAATCATTTGTCTAGTAGCCACGGGACCAACTGCTTACTTCATTCGGCGGGCCTCAGCGGAGATCACTTTAGAGAAGCCGAACGTTCACGGAAGTCTCCAAGTACCGCAATCCCTGTAGTGGTACCCCGGGCTTGGAACGTCTGTGATATAGCGAGCACCACAAACGTAGGTCTCACTTGCTATCGGCCGGCTTTTCTACGCTGATCTTCGTCGGGTCCCGAGGAAGTCAACACCTTCTGTGTCACACAAGGTCTGAGGCGGTCTCCCTGCGTGGTCAGCACTGCCTCCGGCCTTGGGTGAACAGTACGGTGGGCAATGGATCTGGCCCGTGTCAATCGTTATACTCAGCGCTGATCTCTTATTCTTGTCTGTACTATCCTTTTCTTCATTGCATGGCTTCGCTGGTTTTCCACTAACACTAACACAATTTGTTGAATTGTACAAGTTAAACTCTGTCCCTCACCTCATTCCCATCACAACCCCCAAAAAACCCGGGTGGTTCACGCAGTGAAGAGTTCTGTGGTCCATCCATACCTTAAACAGTTCAATCGGCCGGCTGGGCAAACCGCCACGAATGAACTGACCTTTCTTGACTGGTCGGCATGGGCAATCCGCCACAGTCAAGATCCTTTTTTAAAGTATTAAAATGACCTTGATCACGTTTGAACATGTTAGGGGGTAGAAAAGTACATTTTTAAAATGTATCTGCAACGATCTAATTAAAAGCAATTTAAAAATTTTTGAATATATCACTCTAATTATTAATTACATGATTCTAAAATTCTGTTTATTTATTTAACAAAAACAAATAGTAATTTATGTGAAAGGTTATTTGATAAAATCAAATTACAGCCACATTACGTGGGTTACCAACACTAGCGCTCACAGCTTGATGTGGCGGCCACGGAAATTATGAGCAGCACTGCTGTTAATTGTAGTTTGTGAAACCTTCACCTAGCTTTGACGTAGGTATTCCTAACTATACTCATGTTTGTCTGACGATTACGCTTGTAAAATATACTATCACAGTAAAAAATAATAATTTACGATGGGCTAAAATAAGTATTAAAATTCTAAAACGTGTATATTTTAAATTGTTAGAAACATTTCACTATATGATATAAATTTTTTCAAAAGATATTTTAGAATCGCTTCAACTCTGAGAACAGACCTTGACCAGAAGGTTATCCGAACTTTAGTGATGTGCCCCAAAATCACGAACTGTGATTTTATAACGGTGATTTTAAAATCACGGGTGGACCTGTGATCACGACTTCTAAAGGAACAGTGATTTACAGTGATTCGTGATTCGCCGTGCTTCTCGTTATAGTTAGTACCTGACATCGCCTAGAAGCTTACCTGCTAACTTTAATTCTGTTTTATTGATTACAACGTGGGAATGCTTATCGCACACCCCCGCTTCCGCTGGGGTAGTGTTCTTTATCTGTCCCCACCTTCGGATTTCTTTCCTAAGCATTATGTCGTGATTGAATCTTTTATAATTTAAAATGTCAAAGCCTCAATGAAGTCCCCTTTAGAGATTTTTCACTGCAACCAGTGATAGTTTTGCTGTAATACGAATAGACTGTAATACTGTTGGTTTCAGAATTGAGTTGAGTCGAATTTGATCTTATATATATATACTAGCTGATGTACCCGTCCTTTGTACGGGTTGTATATACAAAATCACGTTTTTGAGCGGCCGCCATTATTTTCAAAAAGGCGTATGCCAGTTTATAATGACCTAAAACCTTCTCACGCATATATAGAACAAAGAAACAAAGTTTCATTAATGTCAGTGCACCCGTTTTCCAGTGAAAAGCGAACAAAACCCCGTCTTTGAGCGTTACCGGCAGACAGGCAGACACAAATTGAGATAAGATTTGTTTTGTTTTCCCTAGGGTGTAAAACATGAAAATATGCCAACATTTCATAATTCCAAGCAATGTACAGACAAAACTCTAATTTTATTTATATAGATTAATTATACGGTATATTGAAATAAATATATATAAACTTGATGTACACGTTCTTCGCACAGGGGTTTTCCTTACCCGTTCTATAGTCAATGCAAATTTCATTTTAGTTAGCTTGAAACAGCTGTTGTTCTTGCTTCTGCTCTTTAATCTGTCAAATGTAAGTGCCCTCAGCTGTTCGCATTACAGTTTCTGAATGTTTACTTTCTTATGAAATGTAAACATTGAAACTTAGAACGTTCACGGGGCGTAGCCCGAAGGGATTTTAAAGAAGTGGATAGACCTATGTGTTGCATGGGTTCAAGATCTACCTTTGTGTAAAGTTTCAGCCCAGTCGGTTAAGTAGTTTTTGCGTTCACCCGGAACATCAGACAAACAGACAGAAACCACCTCTTCTTTATAATATTATAGATAGATTAGGCCAATTGGATAAAATATAACTAGTGGTAGGAAATGAAACTACATTTTGATGGAACAATTAATATTTTTTATAAAAGTTGGTAGAAACAAACATGTTTTTAAGTATTTTCTGGTGTAAGTTTATTATTTATACAATATATTACAATAGTATATTTCGCACCAAGGGCCGAAAGTGGGGTTTTGCTGACCCGAGATCGTGTTTTATGACCGAGACGAAGTCGAGGTCATAAATCGTTCGAGGACTATGCAAAACCCTTTCGGCAGAGGTGCGAACGCTATTTTTCACCATACTACAGTTATTAACGGGGGCTAAATGTGATCGGTCATAAAACACGATCGGCCTCATGCAATCTTGGACTAAAAACAGTTAACCAATAAACAAATCATCGATAGTACAATGTTTTGAATTTTATTGTTATTTGTTCCAGTGTTTCAACCAAAGAACACGAAATAATATGCAGGTATTAACCAGGTAACGTTGTGTACAATTGAAAACAAGTTGGCAACACTGAGTAAGTAGACCAGCTGACTTTCGGCCCTAGGGCCGACAATTTTCGGCCCTTGGGCGGAAAAACACTACTTTAGGTATTAAAATGACGTTCCGAAAACAGGTGATTACAGCGTAGTGTGGTGAAACATTCTTTTAATTTTAGGGCAGTAACATTTTGTAATATCACAAAGTTCGAATAGGTTTTATTCAATTTTGGTTTAGGTTTAGTTTTGGTTTGTAATTAAAAGTAATCCACAAAGAGTAAGAACTGATGGTCGAAAAATTATACACTTGTGTTAAAACTGAAACAAATTAGACTAAAACCAAGACACGAATTTATAACAAATATACCTATTTTTAGATACTTTTATTCTTAAAGATCTTAATTACACCTAGTAAATCCGACCCTGTACAATTCACGGTAAAAGCGGAAAAAGTTAAATCACGGTAAGAACGACAAGAGTGAAATTACAGTAAGAACGACAAGAGTGAAATCACGGTGAATCACTGTTTAGGTAGTGGAGAATCACGGACAATACAGTTTCAGCGCTCCTAGTTTTACGTAAAATAACGAATCACTGTAAATCATAGTTAAAAATCACAGGGAACCCTAGTAACCAATCACTGTTTTCATCGTAACTATAAAGTAACAGGAATTACAATCACTACTGAACTTTACTTTTGTTTAGTGGTTAAAGCTTTAATTATATTATTTCTTGAGGGGTAAATTTGAAAATGTCTTTGCAAAGATTAAATTAAAAGTAATATAATTATTTATTAGGAAAATGATTTAAACAAATTTTTAAAAAATTGTAATTTAAGTGCAAGGTTGCTTGATAACATCACGATACAGCCACATTAAATGGAATGCAAAACTAGCGCTACAAGATTAGTGTGGCCGCCAAGGGAACTAATAGCAGAACTGCTCATTTCATCTTCCCTAGCGACATAAGAATTCCTAACTTAGAATACATGCAACTTTAATTCTATTAATGCGTAAAATAATTAAATATTGCAAATTTACTTTTAGTCATGAAAATAAGTTCAATAACTAAGTGAAATTATTTATAAACTTTCTTTCAAGAGCTATTTCATCTTACTTATTTGTAAATCATCATATACTAAGTTGGCTTTCAAATGTAATAATATGTGACTGTTTTAACTGGTCCACTGCATTAAATGGATTTCTAAACTAGCGCTACAAGCTTAGTGTGGCCGCCCGCCACGGGAACTAATAGCACCACTGTCGTTTCATCTTCCCTAGCGACATAACAATTCCTAACTTAGAATAAGTTGCGTAATATAATTAAATGTTGCAATTTTAAATTATTTTATTCATGAAAATAAGTTCAATAACTAAGTGAAATTATTTATAAACTTTCTTTCAAGAGCTATTTCATCTTACTTATTTGTAAATCATCATATAATAAGTTGGCTCTCAAATGTAATAATATGTGACTGTTTTAACTGGTCCACTGCATAAATGGATTTCTAAACTAGCGCTACAAGCTTAGTGTGGCCGCCACGGGAACTAATAGCACCACTGTCGTTTCATCTTCGCTAGCGACATAACAATTCCTAACTTAGAATAAGTTGCGTAATATAATTAAATGTTGCAATTTTAAATTATTTTATTCATGAAAATAAGTTCAATAACTAAGTGAAATTATTTATAAACTTTCTTTCAAGAGCTATTTCATCTTACTTATTTGTAAATCATCATATAATAAGTTGGCTCTCAAATGTAATAATATGTGACCGTTTTAACTGGTCCACTGCATTAAATTAATTTCTAAACTAGCGCTACAAAACTTAGTGTGGCCGCCACGGGAACTAATAGCAGCACTGGTGTTAACTTCTGCTTTCACCGCCACCAGCGCTAGCTTTGACATAAGAATTCCTAACTGAGAATATATCTGTCTTTATTTCTATTAATGCGTAATATAATTAAATATTAGAAATTTACATGATTTTAATCATTAAAAGAGGTTTAATAACTAAGTGCAATTATTCATAAACTTTTTTACAAGAGCTATTTTGTCTTATTTATTTGTAAATCATCATATAATAAGTTGCCTCTCAAATGTAATAATATGTGACTGTTTGAACTGGTCCACTCGAATCATTTGTCTAGTAGCCACGGGACCAACTGCTTACTTCATTCGGCGGGCCTCAGCGGAGATCACTTTAGAGAAGCCGAACGTTCACGGAAGTCTCCAAGTACCGCAATCCCTGTAGTGGTACCCCGGGCTTGGAACGTCTGTGATATAGCGAGCACCACAAACGTAGGTCTCACTTGCTATCGGCCGGCTTTTCTACGCTGATCTTCGTCGGGTCCCGAGGAAGTCAACACCTTCTGCGTCACACAAGGTCTGAGGCGGTCCCCCTGCGTGGTCAGCACTGCCTCCGGCCTTGGGTGAACAGTACGGTGGGCAATGGATCTGGCCCGTGTCAATCGTTATACTCAGCGCTGATCTCTTATTCTTGTCTGTACTATCCTTTTCTTCATTGCATGGCTTCGCTGGTTTTCCACTAACACTAACACAATTTGTTGAATTGTACAAGTTAAACTCTGTCCCTCACCTGATTCCCATCACAACCCCCCCAAAAAAAACCCGGGTGGTTCACGCAGTGAAGAGTTATGCGGTCCATCCATACCTTAAACAGTTCAATCGGTCGGCTGGGCAAACCGCCACGAATGAACTGACCTTTCTTGACCGGTCGGCATGGGCAATCCGCCACAGTCAAGATCCTTTTTTAAGTATTAAAATGACCTTGATCACGTTTGAACATGTTAGGGGAATATTAATTATAATTAGTTAAAGTCACCTAAATCATTCTTAGCAACAAATGAAGCGTCCGTTGAGAATGGTTGAGCAGAAGTGATACACCTAACAACAGCAGTATACTCATTAGCACAAGCCGGCTTCTCATTGGTCGAAACAGATCAACTAATGAGGCGAGCTTTTTCTGCTGACTCGGCGGAAAAAGATATAAAGCCGGGATGTTCGATCCACTCGAATCATTTGGCGTGCAGACACGGGACCAGCTCCAGAGAAGATTCAGCGGGGCACAGCGGAGATCATCGGAGATAAGCTGAACGTTCACGGATGTCTTCTATTACCGCAATCCCTGAAGTGGTACCCCGGGATTGGAACTTCTGTGATATAGCGAGCACCACAAACGTAGGTCTCACTTGCTATCGGCCGGCTTTTCTACGCTGATCTCCGCCGGGCCCCGAGGAAGTCAACACCTTCTGCGTCACACAAGGCCTGAGACAAGTCCCCCTGTGTGGTCAGCACTGCCTCCGGCCGTTGGGTGAACAGTACGGTCGGAAATGGATCTGGCCTGTGTCAATCGTTAAAATCAGCACTGATCTCTTATTCTTGTCTGTACTATCCTTTTCTGTCTTGCATGGCTTCGCTGGTTTCCTACTAACACTAACACAATTTGTTGAATTGTACAAGTTAAACTCTGTCTCTTACCTGATTCCCATCACAACCCCAAAAAAAAACCGGGTGGTTCGCGCAGTGCAGAGTTCTGCGGTCCATCCATACCTTAAACAGTTCAATCGGTCGGCTGGGCAAACCGCCATGAATGACCTGACCTTTATTGACTGGTCGGCATGGGCAATCCTCCACAGTCAAGATCCCTTTTTTTTAGGTATTAAAATGGCCTTGAACACGTTTGAACATGTTAGGAGAATATTAATTATAATTAGTTAGTCACCTACAACATTTTTAACAACAACTGAATAAGCATTTAGCTTCGTACCGTGAAAGTTTAAAAATTGAGAAGTTTAAAAACGGACTTTATAAAGGCCACTAAAATGAAGGTGGTTAAATGACAAAGTCCTAAATATCTCGAATAAGCTCCTGCAAAACAGGTACCTTAAACATTCGTAGCGACAACTGAATAGACTGGCCAAATTTAATTACCAGATTTTTCAATCTTTGACACTCATAAATCGCAAAATTCATTTTCTAACCTTCCCACGATTTCTAACAGTTTCGGAACGAATATAGATCCACCCGTTTTCACATTACCTCACATCCAATGACGTATGTGTATCGTCACACCAATACGTCATCGCCGTGACGTCATCACACCCTCTCGTCACACATACGTCATCACCACGTCACTCAAACGTCACTTCTGATTTAAAAACAATTATTTTTCAGCTGTCCCAGACTCCCCATATTGCCTCTACTTTCAAATCTATAAACAAAATGAATAACAGAGAAAACGTGAATAGGCAAAGTGACTACTTTTACTGCTGATTTTGAAACAGATTTCCTGAAAGCAGGGAGACTAAGAGTTACATATCATATAGCTTTTTAATATTTTAGAAACATAAATAAAGAGTACGATAAAATCTATGTATTTTTAAGCAGTGTATGCTTTGATTTGAGTATACAAATATTGTAATTATAGTAAATAGTAAAGTTACTAAACCTAGGTCAGTAATATTGTTTTTTAATGAAAAATTTGACTGATACCCTTAACAAAGTATCACCTTTTCACAGTTTATTTGTCTTTATGTTCTTTACCTATAATACACTAAGGCGATTCTGTGAATAGAACTCCGTTATTTCTGAACCAATTTCGGCGATTGAGATAGTATCAAATAAATGGCCTTGAACCGAAGTTGTGCAAAGTGGTTTTCAATTTTTAATACCCCAAATCTAAAGGGCATAGGCTACCCTCAAATTTTTTTTTTGCCCATACAAAAATTTGGGGAGCACTAAATGTTATCATTTATTTTACAAATTAAAATTATATATTAACATTACACATTACTACAAAAGAGCCCGTCTCTTATATATAAATCATTGAAAAGAAAAATACCCCCGTCGCAGCAAACCTGTGTACTCAGCGAATTTCCAATGAATTTATATGTCTTAGTAACACATTAATCCACTCACCAGGATTCATAAGAAATATATTCAAAAATAAGGGATACTATTTATACTAATTAATTATTCTCCATAAGAATAACTTTGGGGATGACTATTCAGGTTTGCTACCACAAGGAACACAAAATCAAGGGTTGTTATGCAAATATCAATAGAGCTTTTCTAAGTGAAGTCACACACAAAGTTTCATCCATATACATTCATAAATAATCAATATATAACATTTTAATTATCCTCCATAAGAATAACATGGGGACTGAGGACCTAGGTTTGCTGCTACGGGACTATTATAGTCAAAATTTTTTTGTTCAAACAACATTAAACCACAATCAGATGAAGCCGTATACCAAGTTTTGTCAGTTTATGTTCATAAATAAGCGAGATATTAAATTGTTATTTTTCTCCATAAGAGTAACATTGGACAACGTACTGTGTATATCACTTTCAATATCTCAGTAACCAATTGACGTAGAGTATGATCAAAATACCAAATTGTTTGTTTTTTTAAGCTGAATTGAACAGTAAAAATTAAAATTAGATTAAAATAAAAATTACATGAGAAAACCCCAAAAAAAACATTTTTGGGGTACAAAACCCCCCCAAAATCCCCCTTCGGATGGTGTGATTCGTCTAGATTTCGAACTCGTTAAAATAAATGGTACTTTACACATTTGAACCAAATTTCATTAAGATCAGACCTTTTTTACGAGAGTTATTGTGCTTACGCACACATATATATATCCTACTTAATATTATAAATGTGAAAGTTTGGATGTTTGTTTGGATGCACGTATGGATATTTGGAGTTCCATCACGGCTAAATTACCAGACCGATTAAGCTGAAATTTTGCATGAATATAGCTTACATATCACATTAACATACAGACCTGATAATGACCGCATCCAACCTTAGGACTCCTCCCCACGGGTCCTGTAAGTTCTAATGCAAATCTTATGGAAGGAAATCATTTATTAGTGAATTTCCTATGGAAAAGTGAACTATTAGCATGTTTAGCACGGTAAAACTTAAGCCCGGGACCACCATAGATGTTCCTAACGTGACCCCCTGAACACATTTTGGGGGGTCGCTAAAAACTTTATATATATACGAGTTCGCACTCCAGCGGTTGCAATTTTTGTCCGATTTACTTGAAACTTGGTAGGAACCTTGCCTTCTGTAAATGGGTGGACAAGTTTGTTGGGCAAAACAATCGGACAACTCTAATCCCCTTTTTGGGGGATTTACTTTTTCAAATTTTGAGTTTTTGGGCCCAAAAACTGTCAGAAAAGCCCCGAATTTAACATTGTTGCATATCAAATTATTGTACTTAAAAGGCCAAAAATTTTAAGCCCTCCTTCATCATTCTAGCACAAATATTTACCGAGTTATTAAAAAAAATATTAATTGTCTTAACACAGTACGTTGTCTTATGGGGATTTTACACTGGATAAGGCTGTTTTTCATATATTTATGTAGTTTTATCACCCCCAATACCCCTATAACGGTACCAACTTTTTATCCTGAATATACCTCCTACTAACCTTATTATATACAACATTGCCATCCTAAAAGTCAGTTTAAATATAACCAGGAGCATCAGAACAGCCAAAAATAACATTTTTCAATTTAAAAAAAAATGTTACCAGAGTTGTTTGAAACCCTTTATTAATTTTTTTTAAGGTTTTAATGCGTAAATTCACTTCCCTCACTTCAGAGTGCTGCGTGCGATCTCGTTTATAAAATTACGAGCTGTAGTTGTTTGTCGGTTAGGGCAAAAGTCATATGGTAAAACTAAACAAAGATTTGATAGTTCTGGTCAGTTTCTGGTTGGTTAATGTGTTTTAATTTGTCGTAAGCGAAGCTGCGGGTAACAGCTAGTATATATATATGGAAAGACCTAGGCCCGGGACAATGATAACTTTTTGTTTGGTTGGTGTCCCCAGATGCCAAAAACACCATTCGTTCAAATTTGTATATATATATATATATATATAATAGTATTAACATTTTAAAAATTTTAAAAAATCAGCAGCCCTAATCAATCAGAAATATTCAATATATATATATATATATATATATTAGAAAATACAAATTTGTTTTATAATATACAGGGTCTCCAAAAAGTCCCGGGTCGGTTAAATATTTTCGAAATATTTAAAATAGAGCTTCAAAACTTTGCACAAAGTTACTGGACGTGAAAATCTATTTTAACACATATTCAGTGATCCGCTACTTCCTCAGGGGGACGGCCCGCTAGGAGTCAGAAGAAAATCTTAAATGTAAGCATAGGTTGATATGCATATCAAATAAAAGGTCTTTATTAGTAGAGTACAGAGCCGCAAACCCGACCTCAAACGGAGAAACGAGTCAAAAATGACAGCCGTTCAAAGCCAGAATCAATCAGCCCTAATCAATCAGAAATATTCAATATATATATATATATTCAGATATTTGCATATATTGATTAGGGCTGCTGATTTTTAAAAAAAATTTTAAATGTTAATACTATTATATATATATATATATATATATATGTATATATATACAAATTTGAACGAATGGTGTTTTTGGCATCTGGGGACACCAACCAAACAAAAAGTTATCATTGTCCCGGGCCTAGGTCTTTCCATGCCGACTACGGTAATAGCTTCTTCCCTATAGGAAATTCGCTAAAACAATTCCTGTTCACTCGGCTTCATCTGATTGTGGTTTATTGTTGTTTGCACAAATAAACAATTTTTCTCCTATGGTTCCCGAAGCAGCAAACCTAGATACTCAGTCCACATGTTAATCTTATGGAGAATAATTAAAATGTTATATATATATATCGCTTATTTATGAATGTATATGGTTGCAACTTGGTATGTGACTTCACTTAGATAAGCTCTATTGACATTTGCACAAAAACCCATTACTGTATTTTGTGTTCCTTGTTGAGTAATGTTATTCTTATTGAGAATAATTACTATTTTAAATATCGCTTATTTGTGAATATATTTCTTTTGAATCCTGGGTAAGTGAATTAATTTGTTATTAAGACATTGTAAATTTGTTTATTCATTGGAAATTCGCTAAGTATGGCGGAGGTAATTATTTGTTTTGTTTTATATTGTATTTCTAAGCAGCAGTTTTACATTTTCATAATTCACTTGTTATATCATCTCATTCCGAATCAAAGAACAAATTCAGGGAAAAAAATTCCTTCAAACCCTGACTAAAAAAGGTTAGACTGATGAGCGGCTGAGGAGTGTTACAAATTTACAAAAAGTGTCTTGTAGAATTGCTTAGTACATTGATATTAGGATTAAATTAATTTCTTTGGTTATCCATATCCGATTATCCTATCATAATTAATTGTGATCTGTACTTAAACTATTTGACAAATTTAATTTGTTTTTAAATTATATTTTATATGTATGTAGTTCACCTATGTAGTTAGCCGTGAGTGGTGGGTTATGAATCCTCAAACAGGAAATACTGCACTGTTCAAAACTGGTCAACTGGTTATATTTGTACAACTTTCCACTTGCTATATCGCTGCAGAGTAAATTCATGAAGTCTTTAAATTCATACAAAATGGAATACCATTTTAATTTTTCATAAGTGTTTCTAAAGTATTATGCCATTAGTTACGTTATCAATGTTTAAATATTGAACAAGTACATGCGATTTTCTTCATGCTGAGATGTGAGTACTTGATTATTTGAAAACAAATGTTAATATACAGAATAAAATTAAACTTGATTATTCAGTCATGAGATTTACGCTTTACCAATGTTTCCACTATGTGTCTGGCACATTAAACTTTCTATTTCACTAAAAACTTTAAAGTTGTACTTGTCGTCACTGAATGTTAACACTCCAACTGACTTGACTTGTGTATGTATAATAACAAGTATACAGTTGACAGTAAAATAATAGATTTAATCTGAATTAATTTTCCTACTTCTGGATATTGATGTTTAAATCAGTAATAAAATAAACTTGTTACCTTTCAATATCCTGTTGTGTTGCAACTATTTTTTTTTTAGGTTTTAATGCGTAAATTCACTTCCCTCACTTCAGAGTGCTGCGTGCGATCTCGTTTATAAAATTACCTGCTGTAGTTGTTTGTCGGTTAGGGCAAAAGTCATATGGTAAAACTAAACAAAGATTTGATAGTTCTGGTCAGTTTCTGGTTGGTTAATGTGTTTTAATTTGTCGTAAGCGAAGCTGCGGGTAACAGCAAGTATATATATATATATATATATATATATATATATATATATTATAAAACAAATTTTTATTTTCTAATATATATATACTATACTAATATACAATATACAATATATAATATATAATATATACACAACTATACTACATGTTTTGTGGCAACGACCACATCCTTAGGCAGCATCTTCAAGATTTGTCATGTAAATTTAAAATTGAAACACGAACACATATAGTACAATGACACACAAGGCACAATTAAATACCCCCGTAGCAGCAAACCTGCGTACTCAGCAAATTTCCAATGCATATGTATCTTAATACCACATAAGCCACATACCAAGTTTCATCAATATACATTCATAAATAAACGATTTATGACATTTTAATTCTCCATAAGAATAAAATGGCAGCTGAGTATGCAGGTTTGCTGAAGCAAGGAACACAAAAAATGGGGTTTTATACAAATATCAATATAACCCGAGTAGGTAAAGCCACATACCAAATTTTATTAATTTATGTTCATAATTAAGGGAAAATATACATTACTTATTTTCCACAAGAATAACATGGGGGCTGAGTACGCAGGTTTGCTGCTAAGGGAAATATCGGCCAAAAAATATTTTTTAGTGCAAATATCAACAGACCACAAAGATATGAAGCAATATACCAAGTTTCATCAGGTAAAGTCGAAAATAAGCGAGATATACAATTTTTCTTATCCTCCATAAGAATAACATTGGACAACGTACTGTGTTTAGCACTTTCAATATCTCTGTAACCATTTGACGTAGAGCAATGATCAAAACACCAAATTGTGCGTTTTTTAAAGCTGATTTCAATAAAAAAACTAAAGTTTGACTTTTTCAAAAATTATATGTAAAAAACTCAAAAAACCCTTTTTTGGAGTACAAAACCCCCCCAAAATACCTACCCCTATGGATAGGTCTATCTGCCTGGTTTTCGAACTTAAAGTCATAAATGCTGCTTTACATGATTATGCCAAATTTTGTCAAAATCGGATTATTTTTACGAGAGATATCGTGCTCACGGACACATATATATACAGTTTTGAACGAATGGTTTTTTTGGCATCTGGGGACCTCAAAACGAAAAGTTATCACGGTCCTGGACCTAGGTCTTACCATGCCGACTACGGTAATAGCTTCTTCCCTATAGGGGAAATTCGCTAAAACAAGACCGGTTATTTTTGGTAACTATAGTATGCTTCCGTCGCAGTGCGTGCACGCTAGGTCGTACTGGCGGTGACTGGAGAATCATTGAGGGTCACGTAACGGGGTTGCATGTTCCTATGGTCAGCTGTTTTCTGGTCTTTATCTAGTCTGATAATGGTTTAAAACAATGAGTTTGCTTGGCTATTCACCTTGTCGTTCAAAACATTATTGCCCTCTGATTTAACCTTCTTATAAATCTTGAAGTTTTCTAAAGCTTTTAGCGAATTTCCCCTATAGGGAAGAAGCTATTACCGTAGGTCTCATGGTAAGACTTAAGCCCGAGACCATGATAACTTTTCATTTTGAGGTCTCCAGATGCCAAAAACACCATTCGTTCAAATTTATATATATTATTTATTTATATATATATGTGTCCGTAAGCACGATAACTCTCGTAAAAAAGGTCCGATCTTAATGAAATTTGGTACAAATGTGTAAAGTACCATTTATTTGAACGAGTTCGAAAACCAGATGAATCGCACCATCCAAAGGGGGGTTTTTGGGGGGTTTTGTACCCCAAAAATGTGTTTTTTGGGGTTTTCACATGTAATTTTAATTTAAATCAAATTTTAATTTATACCATTAAATTCAGCTTAAAAAAACAAACAATTTGGTATTTTGATCATTGCTCTACGTCAACTGGTTACCGAGATATTGAAAGTGCTAAACACAGTACGTTGTCTAATGTTATTCTTATGGAGAAAAAGAAAAATTGTATATCTCGCTTATTTATGAACGTAAACTGGCAAAATTTGGTATATGGCTTTATTTGGTTATGGTCTATTGATATTTGCACAAAAATCCATTTTTTGCTCGATAGTTCCCGTAGCAGCAAACCTGCATACTCAGCCCCATGTTATTCTTATGGAGAATAATTAATGTGTTATCTCCTTTAATTATGAACATAAATTAATAGAACTTGGTATGTGGCTTTACCTAGTTGAGTTATAATGATATTTGTATAAAAGCCCATTTTTAGTGTTCCTTATTTCAGCAAACCTGCATACTCAGCCGCCATGTTATTCTTATGGGGAATAATTAAAATGTCATAAATCGTTTATTTATGAATGTATATTGATGAAACTTGGTATGTGGCTTTATGTGGTATTAAGATAAATTAATATGCATTGGAAATTCGCTGAGTATGCAGGTTTGCTGCTACGGGGGTATTATTCTATTTCTATTGTTACACTGATGAAGGATATGTAGGTTTTCATCTAATTTAGAATGATCTGTGTACGAACTAGCGTGCACGCACCGCGACTGGAGCATACTATAGTTACCAAAAATGACTGATCTTGTTTTTAATTGTGTCTTGTGTGTGTCATAGTACTATATGTGTTCGTGTTTCAATTTTAAATTTATATGACAAATCTTGAAGATGCTGCCTGAAGATGTGGTTGTTGTCACGAAAAGTGTAGCATAGTTGGAACACAACAGGATATTGAAAGGAAACAAGTTTATTTTATTACTGAATAGATTTAAGCATTTATTGAGGCAATTTTTAATGTTGGGAACCACTTCTTTGTGTGGGCACTAAACCATAACCGGGATAACATTCTAAGAATTAGTTTAATGTTCTTAAAAATATTTAGGCTCTCTTAAAGCAGTTATGAGGGATGACAACTAGGTAAGTTTGCTAGATTAGGTAGCCAACTCATCATATGACTTAGTTCAGGATTAATATTTAACGAACAATAAATGGTAAACTTAATTCAACTGTAGGTATTTATTAGGCGTGAAATATAGAATCCCGTGACGTTTATTTATGTAGTTAACATATTTTCCAGCTGATCTAAATCAAGATAATATCAATTTTATAAAGCTAAAAACATTTAAAATAATACTTAATTGTAAGGCGGAGTTTTAATAGTTGCAACCGTTCCCCAAAAAATAACAAGTTAGTCATTACTAAGTTCTTTGCCAACTGTTGTGTATGAATGGTGGATGGGGTCTCACTCCCCCTGACCCTTCTCGTGGCTCGAGGGAGAATTGGTGGGAGGTTGTTTTTTCCTCCCCTACAAGCGCGAAATATTTTCGCGCAGGTCACCGTCTAAATAATTGACCTGCAGTAAACAAAACAATGACAGTCTTTAGTTGGATATAAGCCTTATAACAGCTGTTTATTTATTTGAATTGAAATAAGAACTAACACGTGACACAAACGAAATAAAACTCTCCTCCATTTGAATATCATTGGGACTTGGAAGTCCCGTGGGACAAAGCCCTGAGGCCTAAATCAAAAATCCAAAAGCAGTTTGCACAACTGCACACCTAGACGCACTTTTTACTATATAATATGTGGGGGTAAGTCTTAAAACAAAAGCCTTATTGTTTACAAAGTTTGCATGTAGCGTATATAGGGCGTTAAAACTGAACTCTGTTTTAGCATCAATTAAACAAAACTGGATTTCACTAATGCAAAACACTTCAAAACTAACGCTAGATCAATTGTAATCAGTGTATTATTACAAATTTAAATCACTGTAAAATATATGTAAAACAATTTATTAGTGAATTTCCTATGGAAAAGTTAACTATTAGCATGACCCGCACAGTGAAACTTAAGCCCGGAACCACCATAGAAGTTCCTAACGTGACCCCCTGAACACGTTATTGGGGTCGTTCAAAATTATATGTATATATGTGTTTGCACTCTAGCGGTCACATATTTTGTCCGATTTACTTTAAATTTGGTAGAGACATTCCTTTCTTCAATGAATTGGACAAGATTGTTGGCCAAAACAATCAGATAACTCTAACCGACTTTTATCAGGATTATTCTTTGAAATTTTGAGTTTTTGGGCGCAAAAAAGGGTCAGAAAAGCCACAGATGTAAAATAATTGCATATAAAAAGTAGGAGATAAGTAAGGCGAAAGATTTAAGCCCTCTGTCATCTTTCTAGCAAAAATATTTAACGAGTTATTAAAGAAAATGTACATCGACTAAACACAGTACATTGCTTATGGGAGTTCTCCATTAGAAAAGCCTGTTATTCATTTTTTGGTTTATTTTTATCATCCCCAGCAACCTCACGCCTACTTTAAATCCTGACTGGACCTTGTCCTAACCTTATAATGTGCAATATTGTATTCCCAGCATTGCAGGTAAATGGAACCAGGAGCAACAGAACGGCCAAAAAAATAAATGTTTTCAGATTTAGATACAAATTGGAATAAATGTATGTTTTAACTCTGATTTTGTTTTTGATTAAGTTTTTTAAGTGGAAATTCACTTCTCTCACGTCAGCGTGCTGCATGCGAACTCGTTTTATAGGTTTAGTGAAAACAAAACTAATTGTAAATTTAATGTGATTTCATAAGTAAAGTAATCTACTTTATATTTATTTTTCAGGGGGGGGGTCACGCTCCTTCCTACGTCTACAGGCTGTTAAGCGAGCTGTACCATCAGGGTGATCACAACTTGTAATTTGCTTTCTATTAAGCTTTGTAGACTACCATTATTTCTTTTAGCCAATTTCCCCTATAGGGAAGAAGCTATTACCGTAGGTCTCATGGTAAGACTTAAGCCTGAGACCATGATAACTTTTCATTTTGAGGTCCCCAGATGCCAAAAACACCATTCGTTCAAATTTTTATATATGTATATATATATGCCCGTAAGCATGATAACTCTCGTAAAAAAGATCCGATCTTAATGAAATTTGGTACAAACGTGTAAAGTACCATTTATTTGAATGAGTTCGAAAACCAGACGAATCGCACCATCCAAAGGGGGGTTTTGTACCCCAAAAATGGTTTTTTTGGGGTTTCCACATGTAATTTTTATTTAAATCAAATTTTAATTTTTACCATTGAATTCAGCATGAAAACACAAACAATTTGGTATCTTGATCATTGCTCTACGTCAATTGGTTACTGAGATATTGAAAGTGCTAAACACAGTACGTTGTCTAACGTTATTCTTATGGAGAAAAAGAAAAAAATGTATATCTCGCTTATTTATGAAAATAAACTGACAAAATTTGGTAAATGGCTTCATCTGGTTGTGGTTTATTGTTGTTTGCACAAAAAAAATTTTTCGCCTAGTTCCCGTAGCAGCAAACCTAGGTACTCGGTCCCCATGTTATTCTTATGGAAAATAATTCAAATGTTATATATCGCTTATTTATGAATGTATATAGATGAAACTTGGTATGTGACTTCACTTAGCTGAGTTCTATTGATATTTGCATAAAAACCCATTATTTTGTGTTCCTTGTTGCAGCAAACCTGCGTACTCATCCCCAATGTTATTCTTACGGAGAATAATTCATATTTTAAATATCGCTAGTTTGTGAATATATTTCTTATGAATCTTGTTAAGTGGCTTAATGTGTTATGTTATAATTCATTGGAAATTCGCTGAGTATGCAGGTTTGCTGCGACGGGTGTATTTTCAATTCACTCTCTCCTCCCCCCCCCTCTTTAAAGTACATCCAGAAATTGTTTGTTGGATAACTTTTCTGTTTTTAGCGAATTTCCCCTATAGGGAATAAGCTATTACCGTAGGTCTCATGGTAAGACTTAAGCCCGAGACCATAATAACTTTTCATTGTGAGGTCCCCAGATGCCAAAAACACCATTCGTTCAAATTTTTATATATATATGTGTCCGTAAGCACGATAACTCTCGTAAAAAAGGTCCGATCTTAATGAAATTTGGTACAAATGTGTAAAGCATCATTTATTTGAACTAGTTCGAAAACCAGATGAATCACACCATCCAAAGGGGGGTTTTGGGGGGTTTTGTACCCAAAAAAATGGTTTTTTTGGGGTTTCCTCAAGTAATTTTTATTTGAATCAAATTTAAATTTTTACAATTTAATTCATCATAAAAAAACAAACAATTTGATATTTTTATCATTGCTCTACGTCAATTGGTTCCTGAGATATTGAAAGTGCTAAACACAGTACGTTGTCTAATGTTATTCTTATGGAGAAAAAGAAAAATTGTATATCTCGCTTATTTATGAACATAAACTGACAAAATTTGGTATATGGCTTCATCTAGTTGGGGTTTATCATTGTTTGCACAAAATACAAAATTTTCACGTATGGTTACCGTAGCAGCAAACCTAGGTAATCGGGGCCCATGTTATTCTTATGGAGAATAATTAAAATGTTATATATCGCTTACTTATAAATGTATATGAATGAAACTTGGTATGTGACTTTACTTAGATGAGTTCTAATGATATTTGCATAAAAACCCATTATTTTTTTGTTCCTTGTTGCAGCAAACCTGCGTACTCATCCCCAATGTTATTCTTATGGAGAATAATTAATATTTTTAATATTGCTTGTTTGTGAATATATTTCTTATGAATCCCATTAAGTGTTAATGTGTTATGTTATATATTCATTGGAAATTCGCTAAATATGCAGGTTTGCTGCGACGGGGGTATTACATCTTTGAACTGCCTTGTTTGCAAGAAGAGTAGTAAGTGTAAATATAATTTGAAGTGTTGTTTTTAATTATATCCTGCAGTTGTAAAAACGTATTTATCATGCAAATCATAAAGTTGTTAAATTTTAATTTCATAGTAAATTTTAAGTACCATACTTCATCTATATTTATAAATACGAAATTCCGATCAACGCCCAGGCCAAACCATTGCACCTAGAAGCATGAAATTTTTCATTTAGACTCCTCTTATAGCATATAGGCACCTACTAAGAAGGGATTTTAAGAAATTCCCATAGGGCTATGCCCCACGGGGCTTCAAAGTTCCAATCCTGTGTTATTCTTATGGACATTCACTTTGGTTTGAGCTGATGAAAATTTCAACCACAGAATGCAGCACACACAACTGTCGTATTCCCGGGTGAAACCAGGAACGATGGCAGCTAATATTTTATATTTAGTAAATAAAAATAAATTTATTCATTGAATTTGGAAAGTCAGGAGCAAGTATGTGTCAGTTTCTTGATAGTGATTATTTTTTAAAAGTTCTGGGATTTATTACCATAGTAGAATGAGTATTGAAAATAACTTTATAATAATTTTAATTTTAACCAATACAGTGTAACAAATTCCAAACTGTTTTTCTACAAATACATGTACTTACCCAAAACACTAATCTTTCAAACGAGGATTTTAGCTAAAATATAATGATTTGAAAAATTAATACTAACCACAAATGGGTAGTAGAAGCAGCTGGTGGATCTTTGGACTGGACAGGCTGTTCTCCCACAGTCAGCACAAGGGTAGGATCACGGGTGGAGAAGCAGATGAGAGAGTTGTGGAGTTTCTCTCTTCAGTAGTCCAGGAAAGACGAATCTCAGAGTGTATCGGCTTCAGAGGATGAAAGCCGATTGTTGCAGAATCATTTCCAAATGTAAATGTGAGCGGAGAGTGAACTGTGAGTTGCCTCGTTGGACACCTAGAAGGGTTCGGTTCACCCACAAGGAGTGAACGATTCTAACTTGGACTTCTAAGGTGTAGGGATCAAAAGTCTCGATAACCATACCTCGTGGGATCTGGTCAGTGCACTTTCGTCCAATTATCCTACAAGAATGTCGCAGTGACAGTGTCACAGGGGTGGGATTCAGGAGCAGGGGGACAAGGTGGCCTGGAAACTTGGGGCTGGGAGAATGAAGATATTTAGGAGATGATAGGATATATTGAGTTAGAAAAAATATGTGGAATAGTTGTTCTTAATGATATGAAATATTGCTATAGCATTTAAAGGAGATTTTAAGGGAGGAATAATTACCTAAAATACATAAAAGATTAGAATGGTCACGATGGATTTGAAGCATTACTATACTTTCAACCTTTTAATGGTAAAGTTGATTTGTTTAAAGGGACTGGAATAGATTATTTTACAGGCTTCCTTAGAGTGCTGACAAATTACCTTTTGGGCCACCTTGGTGTGTGGGTTATGAGTAGTGGGTTAAGCCCATACAAAGTGAAAGTTGGTTCTTGAAATAGGGGAGTCTCTCCTGGAGGTCTGCAACAAAAGAGAAAACAAACACATGAAGCAGTCTGAGGTAGAAATCTATCGTAGATTGAATTTGTAGGCCTAAATCTTTACTAGCTGGCCCGACAGACCATGTCCTGTCCTAATGTCATTGAATTTGTTTTATGTCAAATACTCGACATACAACATGATGAGCTTGTTCGCTTCGCTCACTCGCCTCCTGGATGAGCTTGTTTGCTATGCTCTCTCGCCTATTCTTATATAGTGCTAACTTCGGCACCGAGAAAAGAGTTGGCAGTGGCTACATACACGTCCAACATGAGCCGCTACTGTTCACGTCTGTTCCAAATGATGCACCATACGTTACTTTTCCTGTGATTTTTAAAACAGATTGAGAGCCAGTGACACATAAAGAAAACCTCCTAACCTAACCTAACTAAGCGGTAGCGGCTTATGTCGGACGTGTACGTAGTCACTTCGAAAAGAGAGTTGCCATTCCAGTAGATTTGTTATTTCCATGATGATCATATTTTTATGCCTTTCATCTTTACTAACTGAACTTTGATCAAATCAATGGGAACTTTGAAGGCCAGTGGGACAGAGCCCTTAGGTTGGATTAACAATTTTCTTTGTTAATTAAAAACCTTGTCCTGACATTAACGATCACAACAAAAAAAGAATTATTAAATTTGGTGCCCTCATTCTCAAACTATGGCGTGACCAAGGGAGATAGGTATATTTTTATATTTTAAGATTTGTAAGGAAATACATATTATAAACTTCAAATTTTAACAACAAAGTCTTTTAGCGAATAAATATTGTATAGGGCCTAATATTGTATAACTTTTAGTATTAAAATTTTAATTTTAGACTCTTTAAGTATCATACCTTTCAAACTATAAGCAATATCTGTTGTTATGGTATAGAATCACTTTACCAACAAGAATCAGAATACTTTACTGCCGTTACAAGTTTAAATGGCATGGCACATCATTTCTTAAAACTACAAAATCCAAAATGATAAGTCAACATCAGTAAAAAAGTTGTTTACCTCGAAGGAGCATAATTTCAAAAGATAATTTGTATTTTGACTGGTGCATTTTCTAAATTTGAATTTAACTTATTTTTGAATCCTTGAATCAAAGTTTTTTAGTCAAACCTTGTTTTTACAACCAGCAATAATCGTCTCTCTCTCTCTCTCTCTCTCTCTCTCTCTCTCTCTCTTAACCAACCCCAATTTCAATATTACATATTTATATATTTGTATTATATATTTGTAATTTTATCAAACTTTTCAGCTGTACTTTCCAACTTCTTCTCTTAAGCTTTTAGTCTATAAAAAAGTTAAGTGCTTTAGAAACAAGAGTTGAAGCACCTCCACTAAAAAATACTTATTCTATTGGACTTTTCAGATGGTATTTTTTCAAGCAATTATTTACAAATTTACTAATTTTCTTGTCCAGTATTGATGTTAATTCAAACTACAAACCCTTCTCCTCACTCTGGACGGATATTGGCGGGAAACAGCAAACAGGAGTACATTTTGTTCTTATTTGGAATATGATTGTTTAACTATATTACAGTTTACGTTTGATTTTGAAATCCAATTTTGCATATCTGATGCTATATTTTGGGTAAATGTCAAAATATTTTGGAGCAATGAAGTGGGGAACAAAATTATAAAATAGCCTCATACTCTGTGGGTACTACCACAACAAATTTTCTACGACATTTTTATAAAGTTATTTAGCGGTTAGTGAAAAAAAACAGGACAGCTTAAGTAAATCTTGGAATAAATCTTTTAAGATTTTATATTTTTTATTTACTTTTATTGGCTGGATGCATTAACACACCATCAGCAAATGAACTGGAATATGGTGAACTGGAAACCATAATAACAGGACATACGGCAACCATGTTTACATGTTTACAACTGTAGTTTAAACTGGGAATATTGAAATGTATTTATAGATTTAATATTATTGTGAATCATAAAAGTAAACTGTGATACAAATACAGTACACAATAGCAGACTCTATTCATTATATATTTGTACAAGTATTGAATAAAGATTATCATTTATTGATTGATTGACACATGTATTTATAACAAACTGACAAACACACTAACTGTATCAACCATCAGAGTGGTTACTGATTTACATCGTCAATGATGGTTCCTACCGAAAGGAGCGATGTGTCGGATATGTACAAACACTGATAACGGCACAGTGCGACTTAGTAAGAAATCAAACCATCCGAGATCGGATTAGAGGGGGTATAATGAATTTATGTTTATTTTTGCCAAATTTATATTTATATCAGAGTTACAGTAACTATGCTGTTTGGGAACACAATCTGTTATTTTCATTTTCATCAATAATTAAGCTATTGATATATTTATATCTTCAAACAGCCAGAAATTGTAACTCTGTGTAGTACTTCAAAGTTAACTATATACTTGGTGATTAGCATAATCCCATGTGGCTTTTGCGACTAAAGATCAGCCGAATCCCGAGTAACTCGCTGAGTCACCCACCCGAGTGTCTCAACACAAACATTTAGCCAGAGTGTAGAGGTGGTATAATGTGCTAACCAAAGGCTAAAGCTAAAGAAGCGAAAGTGCAAGAAAATCTTGGACTCATTTGCCAATTTATAAAAAACAAAACAACAAATTTATAAAAGTGCAACTTAAACTACATTGCTAATTTATATAATTGTGAAATTGATTTACCTGAAAAAAACACTAATAGATACCAACGCTTTTTGTGCTAATTGTGCTAAATGCTTAATACTAGCAATTTGGAATTTGTTACATAATTATTATCATTCAAATGCATACAAGTAAAATATATAAATGTAAATACCATATCAAATAGTTTTTGGAAAGTATTTTTTCCCGATGGAAAATGTATTTTGGGTTCAGAGTCGCCCCATATTATTTCTTTGGGCATCAAAAGATTTTAAAACTATGAAATATTGAAATCTAATCTAGATCATACAACCCCCTGTGTTTATAGGTCAGGAAAGATATTGTCAACACTACCAATTTAAACAAAACAAAAAATGAAGTTTAAAAACAGATTTTGATATGATGGTCACATAAGGGTTTCCCTTAAAAGAGAAGAAGCATACATAAACTATTTTCACAGCTTTGTATGCTCAAGGCAAACCTTCCTATAGTTTAAGTAAGTTGCTATAGTTTAAGTAAGTACAGCTCCATATTCTGCCTCCCACAGTCTCCGGATCTCAAAACCATGGGATTTCGTATGGGTTTCTGTTAAAAACCTAGTTTGTAACTCAGAGTCTCAGATCTTCAAGAACTAAGCATAAGAATTAGCTCAGCCTTCACAACATTAGGGATGAAATGTGCCATACAGTGTGGTCAGAGTGGGATAACTGATGGTGCCATTAATGGTTATTAACGATAACCATTATATATTGTATAATGTGCATATTAAAAGAAAAAGTTATTCTACTTGATTTATGTAACGGCCAGACCAAAATCTGGAGCAATAGTGCCTTCCACATTTAACTGTAACTTAAGTCACTCAATTCATATTGGTATAACGCTAACACTAATGATCCTGGCTCCTGGAATTACAAATGTGCTGGAATTGTGTGGGTGTATCATCATCATCATTGTTGCGGATTAGGAAACCTCAGCATAGGTACTAGTCAAATCATCCACAAGCGGGAATATTGTGCAGGTTACCGGAAAGATAGGATATAGCAGGAAAGGAAAGGGTGGGTTGGAATAGCACAGGACCAGGTAGCAAGGGCTATACCATTTCTTTGTTCGCAGCGGTTGCCACCGTGACACCTCCCGCCCCGCCGGACAGCGCGGTGACGTCACTGCGCTGATAGCCGCTCACCACGCGCTTGGCGCAAATGCTAAATGAATACTTTTTCTAAACAGATTTCTACGAATCTGTACGTCTAAATCTATTGTCCAAGGGCCCTTCCGTTCACTCGTTTCCTCTCGAACACGTGTCCTGATCTATTTTTGAATATCTTCAAATATAATCTTGGTATTTGGCTCAGAAAGTGGAAAGTGTTTGCTTACTAAACACAGTGAGCTTGTTCAGTTGATCTACTTCTTGTATTGTTTGTAGTGTTATAGTGATATGCGTGCACTTGTGATTGCCGTGAGTTTAATTATTTGTTGATATTGATTAAGTTTTCACCACTATTGTTTGTAAGATTAGTTTAAAGCCCTGGAAATTATTAATGAATTCCGAAATTATTTTAGTAAATATTTATGTATATTTAACAAATATTATTTGTACATACTAGGTATAACGAGCATCTAAATATGGAACATATAGGACGCATTACTGATACATACAATGAACCTTTCTTATGAAATAATTAATACATTTTTAGTGAATTTCCCCCATAGGGAAGAAGCTATTACTGTAGGTCTCATGGTAAGACTTAAGCCCGAGACTATGATAACTTTTCGTTTTGAGGCGCCCAGATGCCAGAAACACCATTCGTTCAAATTCATCTATATTTATATATATGTGTGTCCGTGGGAACGTTAACTTTCATAAAAATGGTCTGATCTTGATGAAATTTAGTACACACGTGTTTGTTTATTTGTTTGTTTGTTTATTGGGGGATTAGGAGGCCCCGGCATAGCCGGCTAGGCACGTCTCCCTTGGGATATTGTACAGCCACCGGAAAGAGGGAAAAGATGGATGGGAAAGGTGGTAGGATGGGGTCAATCTGCCTCGCTCCAGAAAGGGATCAGAGATCCTTACCTAGCTCCCGGGCTCTGTGGGTGACAACACCCCAGGACGATTTGCCCTCTAACCCGACGTCCCCCTAAGTCCACCAGACAGGGACCGCCATCGCACAGAGCCTCTAACCTCTCAGGGGTCGGGTGGCCCCAGGACGGTTCGTCCCCCAGCCCGGCAGACCGAAGACCGTCGGGTAAGGGCCCTTCCTCCCAGGCACCCGTCCCAGGCTGCAAGGAAGATCCACTACTTCCTCCAAGGACTTGGACTAGACTGGGTATCCAGGCTCAACTGGGAGTCAAGCCCCAGAAGAGACAAGGAGGAACCAAGGAACGGAAGTTGTCACACTGGATAGCCAAAAGACTTACCAATACTGTGACAGCTTCATTTTGCTGTACCCAATGTCGACCTCTGTACTAGTATAGACCAGTCAGAGAGCCGTCAAGGGTCTAGTACACACGTATAAGGCAGGATCTATTTTCATGAGTTCGAGAACCAGAAAGGTCGCTCTGTTTTAAAAAGGGGTTTAGGGGGGTTTTGTACCCCAAAAATTAGTTTTTTGAACTTTTTACATGCAATTCTTTTTAAACCCAAACTTTAATTTAAACCATTAAATTTTGCTTATAAAAACAAACAAATTGGTATTTTGATCATCGCTCCACGTCAATTGGTTACCGAGATATTAAAAATGCTAAACAAAACACGCTGTCCAATGTTAATCTTATGGAGAATAAGATATCTCCATTATTTTTTATATTTTGCTTAATAATGAACAAATATTAATGAAACTTGGTATGTGGCTTCATCTGGTTGTGGTCTATTCTTATTTGCACAAAAACAATTTTTACCGATACTTCCTGTAGCAGTATATCTGCGTACTCAGCCCCCATACTATTCTTATGGAGAATAAGTCAAATCTTATGTCTCCCTTAATTACGACATAAATTAATAAAATTTGGTATGTAGTTTCAACTCTTGTTGAGTTATACTGATACTTGCATAAAAACCCATTTGTTGTGCTCCTTGTTGCAGCAAACTTGCGTACTCATCCCCCATTTTTAGCGAATTTCCCCTATAGGGAAGAAGCTATTACCGTAGGTCTCATGGTAAGACTTAAGCCCGAGACCATGATAACTTTTCATTTTGAGGTCCCCAGATACCAAAAACACCATTCGTTCAAATTTTTATATATGTATATATATATATATATATATTTATATATATATATATGTGTCCGTAAGCACGATAACTCTCGTAAAAAAGGTCCGATCTTAATGAAATTTGGTACAAATGTGTAAAGCACCATTTATTTGAACGAGTTCGAAAACCAGACGAATCGCACCATCCAAAGGGGGGTTTTTGGGGGGTTTTGTACCCCAAAAATGGGTTTTTTGGGGTTTCCACATGTAATTTTTATTCAAATCAAATTTCAATTTTTACCATTTAATTCAGCATAAAAAAACAAACAATTTGGTATTTTTATCATCGCTCTACGTCAATTGGTTCCTGAGATATTGAAAGTGCTAAACACAGTACGTTGTCTAATGTTATTCTTATGGAGAAAAAGAAAAATTGTATATCTCGCTTATTTATGAACATAAACTGACAAAATTTGGTATATGGCTTCATCTGGTTGGGGTTTATCGTTGTTTGCACAAAATACAAAATTTTCACGTATGGTTCCCGTAGCAGCAAACCTAGGTAATCGGTCCCCATGTTATTCTTATGGAGAATAATTAAAATGTTATATATCGCTTACTTATAACTGTATATGAATGAAACTTGGTATGTGACTTTACTTAGATGAGTTCTAATGATATTTGCATAAAAACTCATTATTTTGTGATCCTTTTTGCAGCAAACCTGCGTACTCATCCCCAATGTTATTCTTATGGACGATAATTAATATTTTTAATATCGCTTGTTTGTGAATATATTTTTTATGAATCTTGTTAGTGTTAATGTGTTATGTTATATATTGATTGGAAATTCGCTGAGTATGCAGGTTTGCTGCGACGGGGGTATATTCTTATGGAGAATGATTCAAATGTTATATATGGCTTATTCATGAATGAATATTGATAAAACTTGGTATGTGGCTTCACCTAGTTGAATTGTATTGATATTTGCATCAAAATTGTGTCAGCAAACCTACATACTTATCCCCAATGTTATTCTTATGTATAATAATTAAAATATCGCTTATTTGTTAATATATTTTAAATGCGTTGAGTAAGCAGGTTTGCTGCGTCAAGGTACTATGCAAATCAATGTTCTTTAAGTAGCCCATTTTATTTTCTTGCGTATAGTAAAAAACTACAACTATAAGACAAAACAAAAGTGCTACAACTTCTATTTCCATGGAATGTTACTGGGGGCAGCCCATCTAAATGGCGTTACATAAGCAACTGCAAAATAATTAACACAGGTTTTCTTTCATTCTTTTTTTCATAGATTAGACAGACATACCACTCGAAAGGTAACTAAACAGTAAATGATGTAACAAACACGCTGGAGAAATATTAGTTTACTTTTTTAACACCATATAAATTATGTTAAAGATTAGTGTTGTTTTTAAAGGTTACTCCAAGTTTAAAGGATAAAATAGTAGATGTATATAAGTATAAGTTAAAATGGTTTAGATGGCTTTAAACTAATCTCACAAGTTATGCGAACTTTAAATAAATCTCAATGTTTACAGATAGTTTCAAATAATACTTTTTTGGTTATAAAGTATTGAAGAGTGATAAAATAAAGTTGAATCTAACACATGAAGTTGAAATGTTGAGTTTAAATATTTGATCACTTTTACAATGAGTTGTTGTGCAATAGCAACCTGCCCAAATAATTCAAAAAAGACTGAATAATCCACGGTGGTGTACCATTTATTTCCAAAGGATCCTGAAATCTGCAAAATTGGGTGTCAAAATGTAAGCGTAAAGATAGTATTAATTGTAAATATGCCCGTATATGCAGTGACCATTTTTCTTCAGAAGATTACGTTGATGACATCAAAAATAGATTGTTGAACCTGCCCACCAAAAAAACACTTCATAAAAATGCTGTGCCTATCCTAAAACTGCCCCAATCTCCCCACTCCTCTCAATCGTTAAGTGATTTTACAACTTCAAACAATGAAGAGAGAGAGCGCAGATTTCAAAACAGGCGAATTCGTTCTAGTGCGTTGGATAGGATTATTAATATAAGCCCAGAAAACCACGGTTGAATAATTTGGATAATGAAGTTGTTAAATGTAACCGTGTTTTGACAGAAGACCTCCCCAAACTTCTTCGGAAAATGAAGGTAACACAAGTTACTACGTCACGGAGACAGCTGTTCCTCCTCAAAAAGGATTGCCTTCTTGTTCTAACTGTGAAAAATATGAAATCCTGCTCGAAGAGAATAACAAATTAAAATTACAACTAAACACGTCACAAAATGAACTTGTATTTCTAAAAAATAAGTTGAACAATGCTACTCGAAAAAAGAAATGTAATCTCAAGTCCCACCGAAAAAATGCAAAAATTATAAGTATTTTAAGAACACAGATATCTTTGTATAAAAAGAAATTTCAAGACAGCTCTAAAGTTACTGCATTCACCTCGAAATTTTTAATGCCGAATCAAATTAAATTATTGGAGGCAAAAGGAAAAATCACTCGGTGGACAAATGAAGAGATTTCACGAGCCGTAATTATAAGAGCACTGTCAAGGAAATCTTATGATTTTTGTCGGGAAAAAATTGAATTTCCTTTGCCCAGCCCGATGACATTACACAGATGGTGCGCTAAATTTACTTTACATCCAGGACTACTTACAAAAATGTGCTAACAATCGTCTCTAAGTGTTCAGAAAACTTGACCGAGATAGATAAATTGGGAGAGTTGAGTTTTGATGAAATGCACCTAAGTAGTAAAGTAGTGCATGATACAGGACTTGATCAAATTCTTGGTCCCCATTCCAAAGTACAAGTAGCACTTTTAAGAGGCTTAACAAGCAAATGGAAACAGCCTGTATTTTTTGATTTTGACAAAACTATGGACAAAAACCTATTGTTTGACATAATAAATGGTGTTCAGAAATCCGGGTTAAAAGTATGTGCCATTTTTTCTGATTTAGGACGCTGTGGAAAGAACTTGGCATAACAACAAAATGCACATCTTTTGTAAACCCAGCTGACAAAAATGCTACGGTGTGGGTTTTTGCAGATATGCCACATTATTTAAAGTTATTAAGAAATCACTTTGTAGATGAAGGATTTATTTTGCATGACGGTTCAGAGGTGACAGTCGATATTTTGTACAATTGTAAAATAATGTTGGTTAATTGTTGTCATTGCTCGCACATATTTTAATTTATTGGATTGTAATATTAAACATTATTCACCTACACGACAAATGCAAATCGTAATCGAAACATTACATTTCAAGTGATACAACTATTTTTCCGTTTTCAGTGAAATCTGGCTGTTGCAAAAAAATATTGATGAAGAGTGGAAAATAAAATTAATTTGTAAATAGTTTGTTAACATTTAGAAGTATTAATGAGTATGATCTGTATCTGTATAAATATAAAATAAACTATAACAGGTGAGTGTTTCTTTTCACTATCTAAGCGCTTTATTTTTCTTTAGCAAAGTTGTTTCTTAAATTCTCAAATGACTCCGCTGCCGCTAAAGGAGGGTGTTTGTTGTTTTTAAAAACATAATGTGACTTAAACTACCTTCACTTATTTTTAAATTGATCAAAATCAGTCTTCTGATCATATTTAAGTTTTATTTTTATATACCGATAAAAAACTGATGGGTTTTCAATGTGATTTCATTTAACTTAATAAAAACCTCTATTTCTTACTAAATAGTTTTATAAATAGATCAGCTGCCAATCCTTTTGAAAATTATATTGCAATAAAGCCTGATTCATCTACAAAATAACGGTGAAGTCGTGTAATCACGATGTCTAATAGAACACAAGTTTCAGCCGTGGAAGTTTTACGGGTAAAGCACTGGTAGCGCGGTGACATAGCGGGTCACGTGACAGGGGGGGTCTGCTCACAGGCGAAATGTTATGGCCCTTGCTACCTGGTCCTGGAACAGCAGCCAAATCGACCCTTCAGAGGGCCAACTCCTGTGCCCCTGTGACAGCTGGGGTGAGGCTCTCAAACAGGGGACCTGCATTCTGCCCTCCAACTGGTCAACTCAACTGGCAGGGTATTCATGTATAACAGCCAGGGACCATCCATTCTCAGGTTGGCAGGTTGGAGACCAAACCCCGAGATTCTGTCCCTAGCTGCTGCAAATGGAGGGACCAAGGGTGAAAGGGAAGTTTGTCATTATGGACAGCCAAAAGGCTTACCATATGTAATGACAACTTCATTTGCTGTACCCAATTTCAGCCTCAGAACTGGTATAGACCAGTTTTAAGGTAGTCCTGGACTTGTGTGGGCCTGGTCAGTAACTAGAAAACTCAAGCAATCCCATTCATGCATCATACATATTTGCATCACAGTACATTCAAACATATTTTCTTTTATATGAATCAAAGTGTGCATGAGTGGTTCAAAGTCCTAAATCAAAATCAAAATTCTTTATTGTCACATAAACGTTTTACAACAGCAAAGCTATTTTAACAGGTGACATTGTCAATATGTTAATATACATAACCTAAAACTTGTTTAAACAACCCAAAAAAAGACTGCAAAGTATAAAAGAGAAAGTGAGAAGGGAAAGTGAGAAAAAAGGGGATTGCACAGATACAGACCTTAATTTTAAAAAATAATTAGATTGAAACCTAGAATTTGAGTTCCGGACTTCAATTTTAAAACCATCATTTAAATATTCATTCACAGAATAATAACATCTATTCAGCAAAAAAGATTTCAACTTAGAATTGAAGCTAACTAGTTTGCTTTAATGATTCTAATATCCATATTTTTAATTTGGTGTTTTACTCACAACCGCCGTTCCCAGCGGCTGTTAGTTTTTCTTATAAATGGAGAGCAGGATTTAAACCATCAAACTTGTGAAATAATTTAAACAATTTTGTGTTACTGTTACTAGGTAACTTATTTAACAATATAAAGTATAAAAACTACAAATTTTCACTGCAGCATATGTGTGGGAAGGTGATACAATGATATTAATTTTATTTAATTTACATCCAAGAATCAGTTCTGCTTTGACTCACCATCTTCTTTAACACTTTCACTGCTGCAAACATGTTGAAACATGAAATTCACATATGTTTTTATGTTGAGAAGAAAACCCGATCGGGGTCCGCAGCAGCCAACGCGTTAACACACTGTCTTCTTTCACTAATTGTTCTGTTTTTCTATACACTTCAAATAACAGTTTGTAAGTTGCACAATATAATAAAAATAAATGTCCATATTAATGAAAGATTGCGGGATGAAATATGCGGTTGAATTAAGGTAATTAAAAGGAAAACTGTTGTCTGAAAACTCAATAGGGAAATGTAATGTGAGAGTGTTTTATTTTGTTTTGAAAACAATGATTAAACATAAACAAAAGTCAGCTGATTAAAACATAGCAGATGATTTGAACAAGAAATAAAAAGGTATGAAGGGAATAAATACGTATTATTTAATTGAAAGTATTGAAAGCTGTTGTAGTGTGATGTTACCAACTCTCTGAATGAAATAAGAAAAAAATATTTAAAATATACTATAAATAGTTCATAAATCTTCACCATACTGGCCACCTTGAAGTTTCCTAAACTTCAAAAGATTCACCAAGTGACTTAAGCATTGAGTAAGGGAAACAATTTCACAACAGGTCGCACAAATGTTCCATCCTTAGTCTGTAGTTTAGCTACACGCACAATTCCATCAGAGCCGGGAAACACTTCTAGGATGCGCTCAAGTGGCCAATTAAATGGACTCGATTGCGAGTGCACCAACACTAGGTCTCCAATTTTCAGATTAGGGGTGTCGTCATCCACTTCGTACGTTGTTGTAGAGTGTGTAAATACTCTATACTCCATCTTTTCCAAATCCGTTGGTAGAACTGTTGTACTAGATGCCAATGCTTCAAACGATTTGATGGAATTTGAATGAGATCTGGTTCTGGAAGTGAGATAATCGGACCACCGATGAGAAAATGACCTGGTGTCAAAGCTGCATAGTCGGAAGGATCAGTAGATAATGGAGTTAGCGGTCGAGAGTTCAACATAGCTTCAACAAGGACTGTCAATGTCATGAATTCTGGTAATGTTAGGATGGTGTTTCCAATAACTCGATGTAGAGGATGTTTAGCGCTTTTAATAGCACTCTCCCAGAGACCACCTTGGTGCGGAGCTGCGGGTGGATTGAAAAGAAAGTTAACAGATGCGTAGCGACAAATCGCTGAATGCATTGTTGAGAATCTTTAGTGTGAATGATTGATTTCATAATCTTGCGAAGTTCATTGTTGGCACCGATAAAATTAGTCCCACAGTCGGAATAAATGTCGGTACAAAGTCCACGTCGAGAGGTGAATCTAGTCAGTGCTGCGATGAATGTATCCGTGGTTAAATCTGTAGCTTCTTCAATATGCACTGCTTTAGTTACTATGCAGATAAATAAACATATATACACTTTAATGTGCTTTATGAACAAATTAGTTATATTGATCGTATATGGTCCACCATAATCAATCCCAGTTGATAGGAATGGTTTCATTGGATTGGCACGTGAAGGCGACAAATCTCCCTTAAAAGGAGTGGAATTCGTTGGATGGTGTCGGACACAAATAACGCACTTGTGAATGCGTGAACGGATGATGCTTCTGGCGCATAAGATCCAAACATCTTGTACGAGCAGAGACTGAACCAATTTCGGACCTGCATGAAGGTATTGAACATGGTAATGGTCAATCAAAATACTGACAACGTGATGTTGTTTATGATGTAAATAGGATGTCTGGCGTCATATGACAGTGAAGTGTGACCTAGTCTTCCGCCAACCCGGATCAAGTTGTCAGAATCTATGAACGGATTCAAGCGTTGCAGTTGCTTTGGCCACCTACTTTGTTGAGACACTAATCTTAGTTCTGTAGAAAATGCTGCGTGTTGCACAGTAGAAAATATGTTCAGGCATGCTTTGTTAAGCTCTTCAGTGGTGAGATACCCATAGCGCTGAGATGTAGTTCGACAGTTATGAATGAAGCGTAAGACAAAAGCCACTATGCATTGCAAAGTGTTCCAAGATGAGAATTTCTTCAAGACTGACCACTCTTCATAGTGATTGACTGATAACACTGCTAAGGGATTCGGTTTTAGTTCATGTGATGGTTCAAGTTCAATGGGAATAAATTTAGATGTCGGCCAGTCGCAAGACGGCAAGGAAAGCCACAAAGGGCCGTTCCACCAATGTGAATGGCTTATCAGATGTGATACGAGTAACCCTATTGATGCGCAATCAGCGGGATTATCTTCCGATGCTATGTGTTTCCAAGATTCAGGAGTTACAAGTTTTTGCGTTTGCGAGACACGATTGGCAACATAAGTTTTCAGTCTATATGCTGGAGTACGTAGCCATGTTAATGCTACAGAAGAATCACTCCACAAATGAATATTGTCACTCTAAGGGATTCGGTTTTAGTTCATGTGATGGTTCAAGTTCAATGGGAATAAATTTAGATGTCGGCCAGTCGCAAGACGGCAAGGAAAGCCACGAAGGGCCGTTCCACCAATGTGAATGGTTTATCAGATGTGATACGAGTAACCCTCTTGATGCGCAATCAGCGGGATTATCTTCCGATGCTATGTGTTTCCAAGATTCAGGAGTTACAAGTTCTTGCGTTTGCGAGACACGATTGGCAACATAAGTTTTCAGTCTATATGCTGGAGTACGTAGCCATGTTAATGCTACAGAAGAATCACTCCACAAATGAATATTGTCACTCTAAGGGATTCGGTTTTAGTTCATGTGATGGTTCAAGTTCAATGGGAATAAATTTAGATGTCGGCCAGTCGCAAGACGGCAAGGAAAGCCACGAAGGGCCGTTCCACCAATGTGAATGGTTTATCAGATGTGATACGAGTAACCCTCTTGATGCGCAATCAGCGGGATTATCTTCCGATGCTATGTGTTTCCAAGATTCAGGAGTTACAAGTTCTTGCGTTTGCGAGACACGATTGGCAACATAAGTTTTCAGTCTATATGCTGGAGTACGTAGCCATGTTAATGCTACAGAAGAATCACTCCACAAATGAATATTGTCAGATGTGATTATGTCAGAGAAAAGAGCTTTACAATGTGCTACAAGCTGAGCTAATAAATGAGCTGCACATAGTTCGAGACGTGGGATAGTGACTCGCTTTAACGGCGTGACTCGGCTTTTTGCCATGATAAGGTTTACTGTTGTTACTTGACCAGGCTGTTCACATCTGAAATAAATGACAGCGGCATATCCACTTTCAGATGCCTCACAAAAACCGTGTAACTCTATGTTATGAGACGCGGAAAGCTTCAAAGCCCGAGGTATGAATATGTTTGCTAACCATTTGACACCATCAGTAAATGACTGCCATTGTGGACGAATGTCAGTTGGCAATGGTGAGTCCCACGATAATCCTCGTGACCAAATTAATTGCATAAAACACATAGCAAGCACGATGAACGGTGTGAGAAAACCGCATGGATCGTATATTTTTGCAATTGTACGTAGAACGATCCGTTTAGTAGGGGTGTTAGGTACAGTAGGTAGTTGGAAATTGTATGAAAACATGTCTGTAGTGGGAGACCTTTATAGTCCAAGTCCTGTGAAATGTGGTGTTTATGAATTTCGCAAAAACTTTCAATCCACCAGCAGCTCCGCACCAAGGTGGTCTCTGGGAGTGTGCTATTAAAAGCGCTAAACATCATCTACGTCGAGTTATTGGAAACACCATTCTAACATTACAAGAATTCATGACATTGACAGTCCTTGTTGAAGCTGTGTTGAACTCCCGACCGCTAACTCCATTGTCTACTGATCCTTCCGACTATGCAGCTTTGACACCAGGTCATTTTCTCATCGGTGGTCCGATTATCTCACTTCCAGAACCAGATCTCATTCAAATTCCATCAAATCGTTTGAAGCATTGGCAGCTAGTACAACAGTTCTACCAACGGATTTGGAAAAGATGGAGTTTAGAGTATTTACACACTCTACAACAACGTACAAAGTGGATGACGAACACCCCTAACCTGAAAATTGGAGACCTAGTGTTGGTGCACTCGCAATCGAGTCCACTTAATTGGCCACTTGAGCGTATCCTAGAAGTGTTTCCCGGCTCTGATGAAATTGTGCGTTTAGCTAAACTACAGACTAAGGATGGAACATTTGTACAACCTGTTGTGAAATTGTTTCCCTTACTCAATGCTTAAGTCACTTAGTGAATCTTTCGAAGTTTAGGAAACTTCAAGGCCAGTATGGTGAAGATTTATAAACTTTTTATAGTATATTTTAAATATTTTTTTCTTATTTCATTCAGTGAGTTGGTAACATCACACTACAACAGCTTTCAATACTTTCAATTAAATAATATGTATTTATTCCCGTATACCTTTTTATTTATTGTTCAAATCATCTGCTATGTTTCAATCAGCTGACTTTTGTTTATTTTTAATCATTGTTTTCAAACCAAAATAAAACACTCTCACATTACATTTCCCTATTGAGTTTTCAGACAGCAGTTTTCCTTTTAATTACCTTAATTCAACCGCATATTTCATCCCGCAATCTTTCATTAATATGTACATTTATTTTTATTATACTGTGCAACTTACAAACTGTTATTTGAAGTGTATAGAAAAACATAACAATTAGTGAAAGAAGACAGCGTGTTAAAGAAGATGGTGAGTCAAAGCAGAACTGATTCTTGGATGTAAATTAAATAAAATTAATATCATTGTATCACCTTCCCACACATCTGCTGCATTAAAAATGTGTAGTTTGTATACTTCATATTGTTAAATAAGTTACCTAGTAACAGCAACACAAAATTGTTTAAATTATTTCACAAGTTTGATGGTTTAAATCCTGCTCTCCATTTATAAGAAGAACTATAATGGGAACGACGGTTGTGAGTAAAACACCAAATTAAGAATATGGATATTAGAATCATTAAAGCAAACTAGTTAGGACTTTGAACCACTCATTCATATAAAAGAAAATAAGTTTGAATGTACTGTGATGCAAATATGTATGATGCATGAATGGGATTGCTTGAGTTTTCTAGTTACTGACTAGGCCCACACAAGTCCAGGACTACCTTAAAACTGGTCTATACCAGTTTTGAGGCTGAAATTGGGTACAGCAAATGAAGTTGTAATTACATATGGTAAGCATTTTGGCTGTCCATAATGACAACCTTCCCTTTCACCTTTGGACCCTCCATTTGCAGCGGCTAGGGACAGAATCTCCGGGTTTGGTCTCCAACCTGCCAACCTGAGAGTGGATGGTCCCTGGCTGTTATACATGGATACCCTGAGTTGAGTTGACCAGTTGGAGGGCAGAATGCAGGTCCCCTGTTTGAGAGCCTCACCCCAGCTGTCACAGGGGCACAGGAGTTGGCCCTCTGAAGGGTCGATTTGGCTGCTGTTCCAACCCACCCTTTCCTTTCCTTCTATATCCTATTTTTCCGGTAACCTGCACAATATTCCCGCTTGTGGATGATTTGACTAGTAGCTATGCTGGGGTTTCCTCATCCGCAACAATGATGATAATGATAGGCCCACACAATTCCAGCACATTATTAATTCCAGGAGCCAGAATCATTAGTGTTAGCGTTATACCAATAAGAATTGAGTGACTTAAGTTACAGTTAAATGTGGAAGGCCCTATTGCTCCAGATTTTGGTGTGGCCGTTACATAAATCAAGTAGAATAACTTTGTCTTTTAATATGCACATTATACAATATATAATGGTTATCGTTAATAACCATTAATGGCACCATCAGTTATCCCACTCTGACCACACTGTATGGCACATTTCATCCCTAATGTTGTGAAGGCTGAGCTAGTTTTTATGCTTAGTTCTTGAAGATCTGAGACTCTGCGTTACAAACTAGGTTTTTAACATAAACCCATACGAAATCCCATGGTTTTGAGATCCGGAGACTGTGGGAGGCAGAATATAGAGCTGTGTGAGCATTCATATCACCTGCCTTTATTACAGTTTATGTTTTAAGGTTTTTTAAAGTTTTAAGTAACAGCAATGAATCAGCTGATTTTGGGAAATAACGTTAAAAGAACCATTATCAGATTTACTACCATATAACAATCTTTCAAATTATATAAAGTTGCTTTACCGTAGATTATACTGTATCAAAAGTTCAGATTTGTTGAGACACCCAGGATACCTCTTAAAAGCTACAGTTATTGTAACATGAAACAACTTTTGAAAACATTTCAACTTCTTTTTGGTAAAGACCTTTACTTTAGAGTCTAGAATTTATTTGGGTTGGTGGAAGTGACAACTTACATAAACTATAGGAAGGTTTGCCTTGAGCACACAAAGCTGTGAAAATAGTTTATGTATGCTTCTTCTCTTTTAAGGGAAACCCTTATGTGACCATCATATCAAAATCTGTTTTTAAACTGCATTTTTAGTTTTGTTTAAATTGGTAGTGTTGACAATATCTTTCCTGACCTATAAACACAGGGGGTTGTATGATCTAGATTAGATTTCAATATTTCATAGTTTTAAAATCTTTTGATGCCCAAAGAAATAATATGGGGCGACTCTGAACCCAAAATACATTTTCCATCGGGAAAAAATACTTTCTGAAAACTATTGGATATGGTATTTACATTTATATATTTTACTTGTATGCATTTGAATGATAATAATTATGTAACAAATTCCAAACTGCTAGTATTAAGCATTTAGCACAATTAGCACAAAAAGCGTTGGTATCTACATGTGTATTTTCAGGTAAGTCAATTTCACAATTATATAAATTAGAAATGTAGTTTAAGCTGGACTTTTATAAATTTGTTGTTTTGTTTTATAAATTGGCAAATGAGTCCAAGATTTTCTTGCACTTTTGCTTCTTTAGCTTTAGCCTTTGGTTAGCACATTATACCACCTCTACACTCGGGCTAAATGTTTGTGTTGAGACACTCGGGTGAGTCACTCAGCGAGTTACTCGGGATTCGGCTGATCTTTTGTCGCAAAAGCCACATGGGAGTATGCTAATCACCAATTATATAGTTAACTTTAAAGTACTACACAGAGTTACAATTTCTGGCTGTTTGAAGATATAAATATATCAATAGCTTGATTATTGATGAAAATGAAAATAACAGATTGTGTTCCCAAACAGCATAGTTACTGTAACTTTGATATAAATATAAATTTGGCAAAAATAAACATAAATTCATTATACCCCCTCTAATCCGATCTCGGATGGTTTGATTACTTACTTAGTCACACTGTGCCGCTATCAGTGTTTGTACATATCCGACGCATCGCTCCTTTCGGTAGGAACCATCATTGACGATGTAAATCAGTAGACCACTGATGGTTTATACAGTTAGTGTGTTTGTCAGTTTGTTATAAATACATGTGTATATCAATCAATAAATCATAATCTTTATTCAATACTTGTACAAATACATAAAGAATAGAGTCTGATATTGTGTACTACATTTGTATCACAGTTTACTTTTATGATTCACAATAATATTTAAAAACTTAATTCATATATAAATATCTTAAATATATAGCTATTTACAAATAAATTCTATCTGCATATAACAAATGGTATTTTTAGAGAATTTCCCCCTATAGGGAATTAGCTATTACCGTAGGTCTCATGGTAAGACTTAAGCCCGAGACCATGATAACTTTTGATTTTGAGGTCCCCAGATGCCAAAAACACCATTCGTTCAAATTTTTATATATATATATATATATATATATATATATATATATATATATTTATATATATATATTTATATATATATGTGTCCGTAAGCACGATAACTCTCGTAAAAAAGGTCCGATCTTAATGAAATATGGTACAAATGTGTAAAGTACCATTTATTTGAACGAGTTCGAAAACCAGATGAATCGCACCATCCGAAGGGGGGTTTTTGGGGGGTTTTGTACCCCAAAAATGTGTTTTTTGGGGTTTTCACAGGTAATTTAAATTTAAATCAAATTTTAATTTACACCATTAGGTTGAGCTTAAAAAAACAAACAATTTGGTATTTTTATCATTGCTCTACGTCAATTGGTTACCGAGATATTGAAAGTGCTAAACACAGTACGTTGTCTAATGTTATTCTTATGGAGAAAAAGAAAAATTGTATATCTCGCTTATTTATGAACATAAACTGGCAAAATTTGGTATATGGCTTGATCTGGTTGTGGTTTATTGTTGTTTGCACAAAAAAACTATTTTTCGCCTATGGTTCCTGTAGCAGCAAACCTAGGTACTTGATCCCCATGTTATTCTTATGGGAAATACTTAAAATGTTATATATCGCTTATTTATGAATGTATATGGATGAAACTTGGTATGTGACTTCACTAAGATGAATTCTATTGATATTTGCATAAAAACCCATTATTTTGTGTGTCTTGTTGCAGCAAACCTGCGTACTCATCCCCAATGTTATTCTTATGGAGAATAATTAATATTTTAAATATCGCTTGTTTGTAAATACATTTCTTATGAATCCTGTGAAGTGTTTTAATGTGTTATGTTATATATTCATTCGAAATTCGCTGAGTATGCAGGTTTGCTGCGACGGGGGTATTTATAAATATTATGTCCAATGCCCCAAACTTGTAGTGATATAAAGATTATTAATATTTCACTATTTGATTTATTACTTATTTATTTATTATTTTATTTTTTGAATTTAAATATTTCTATGAGAGAAATAAAGAACAGCTGTTAGTTACAATGAACAAAGAAAATCAATTTACTCACTTATGAAAAACTATACATCAGTTACAAAACATATAAAATAGTATTCACAAAAAAAATGTTCAGAATGTCTCTATAACTCGGGGTAATTTATATTCATGGGTTCAAATGCTTCTGGCTTGTTAACAAAAGTTATCATAAATGATTAAATTTAAATATTCAATGCAAAATATTATGTAGAGATACTAAATTTTGAAAAAGAACAATGTTCAAAGGCTTTTCGAAAATTGCTGAGATTGTATTACACTTTTCCTTTCTTGAATTAAAATAGTTAATAAAATAATTAATTAGTAGTTTAGATGAGTCCAAAAGTTCCTATTAAAAACAATAAAGTTCTTCTAAATGGAGCTGAAAAGGTTAGTTCTGAAAAGATGGAGTGATCTCACCCAAAGTCCTGTTGATTTCCTAGGAAAAACGATAAAAAAATAAAAAAAGATTCAGGTGGGCTAATACAGCTGGGGGAAACTTTTATTACATTTGTTAAACCGCACTAAATAAATAAAACTGGACATATTCTCTTCTTCTAATTTCTGGGTTAGAGAGACATGCTCCTTGCCCTAAGACTTTCCAAAGGCAACCCCTTCACTTCTTGGTTCAAATTGTAGAAGAAGGACAATTATCCAATAGCATCGCTTGCCAATAATCCAGGATCTGTCTAATTTTTTTATTGGCTATCAGCTGAAAACTACACTTTTAATTGGTTGTACACTTCACTGAATTTATAAAATCATTCTCTACATAATTGAATTTGGAAAAACAGGAATTTAGGTCTTCAAAACTAGAAAATATGATTAAGAATCGAAATAGTTACTAAAATATATTAAATTCAACTTAAAATACTCATAATTGCATTTCTACAATGACCATGTCAAAAAACAGCTGTTTAGGGAAATCACACAAGTTTCACAATATTTACAATATTTGGTTAAACACTTAATTTCTTCACATATTTAGGTTATTTCTCCTATACCATAAGTTTACAATTAATTTTAGTTCAATTGTTAAAATATTTACTTTTCATTATAATGTACACTTGAATTTAAAAATGTAAAATAATATCTTAAAAATAGCGGTAGGATACAATGTGCTGTGTGGAAATTTATACGGTAGTAGTTCAGAGTTTATCCACTAGGTGTCGGCACTAAATGGACCGGCTGTGTGGTAAGTGACGGACGACATTCGTTCAACAAGATGGCTTCCGTGGATCAAGAGAATGGTGTTGTATGTTTACCTATTTACATTTATTTCGTTTTCAATTACATTTGTGTGTAAATCTTATAGTTAAAATGGATAGGAGAAGTGTCCTACTTACTCTTAAATTCCAATCATTATGGTTATATAGTTCGAAATAGTGCTAATCTTCTCAGAAAGGTGCAGTGTTAGAGAGGTTATTTCCGTTGTGAAAAATAGTCGTACATAATGAATTTAAATCATTCTACGATATTATTTACAAATGACATGGGTTACTTATATCCTATTACAAAATTCTTTTGTTCTGGTATAAAAATAAATAAACGTACCGGAACCAATTTGTAACATTTAACCTTGTCATGGTTATTAAATTTTGTATCCTGAGATAGGCCAATGGATGATTTGGATTAACATAATTCTGTGAGTACATCGATTAATATAATGCTTATTATCTAAAGGTTATTACTTCTTTGTAAAATATACTGGTTGGGAATTATCCTTAATATCTAAAAAATTGATTACGTAATACTAAAACAGGATTTACAAAATTGACTTGTAGGCTATGATTATACTTGTCTAGGTATTCTGTGAACTAGGCACTGTCTATAGGATTTCTTTATGGGAAAAAGTCTCTATATACAGCTGATTATTGTTATCAATAGAAAATACTGTAATAAAGCCCCTTTTTGTTTGGCGAATGGTTCAGTTCAAAATGAGTCCAAACAAAAATTACAGTTAACATTTCAATACATATACTGTACATGACTTACCTAACATTAAACACAATGGTAACAAGACATTGAAATGAAATACATGGGAATAAGGGATGAACATTTAAAACGTAACCTAACTAAATTGTTTAACTAAATATAACATGAAATTAATAAAAGATCAGGTCGCTTATCTAATATTTACAGGGTCATTATATTTGCGTAGCAGTTGGGTGTGGAAGGGTCCTATGATGCTATGAACGGCTATTTTCTTAAGGTTAAACACATTTCGTCCTATCTTCTCGTGGATGATGTATGGTCCTATATACAATTCAAATAGTTTCTTGGTAACTTTGTCTGAAGCGTTTGAAATTTTGTTGTTTTTGATTAGTACTTGATCTCCTATTTCAAAAGTGATAGGTTTATTTTTATAATTCAGTTTTGATGCGATTTTTTCTTGTTTGGTTCTGATGCGTAGCCTTGCTAATATTATGTTTTCTCGATGGTCTTGGTTGTTGCACATAGATTTTGGTAGGAATTTATCCCAAAACCGTTTGTTATTTGTTCCAAAGTGTAGTTCATTGGGTGTTAGTTTGGTGGTCTCATTAGGTAATTCATTTAGGCAATCTTCGATCCATTGTAGATGATGGTTCCAATTCTGTTGATGATTATGGCAGAGAATTCGCATGGCTTTTTTGACATTTTGTATGTGTCTTTCGGATAAGTTCATTTGTGGGTGCCTAATGGGTATGAAAACTGGTATGATATCATTTTTTGTGAGCTTATCTATGTATTGTGAATTTCTGAAATATGTGGCATTATCCGAAAAAATTTTTTTTGTTATTTCATTTGAAGGTGGTTGGTCAGTGGTGTAATTTAAATGTTCAATTATTAGGTTACAGTTATCTTCTGTTACTATAGTAGTTTTATACGTTATTACTTCAAAATGCTTGACATTACATTGGCATGATAGCCTATCATTATTTGTATTGATATTATCATTGTGGCTGAACATAAAGGTATCCTGTACAAAATTGACGAAGTCATCACACAAGGATATAGTTTTATCATTGAAAATAATAATTCTTTCATTATTGAAATCCATCCAAGTCTTTGCTTGTTTTAAAATGTCCACACCTATAATTACATTGCGTATGAGATTCGGAACTAATACAAATTGTACGGAATACTTCATTTCGTTTGTATTGATTTCAGTAAATATTATTTTCTTTAGTTGTTTAGTTCTTTGACCTGTAGCAGTTGTGATGTTTATGTTACTTAAGGGGAATATTTCTAAGTTATGGAAATGTTTACTATTTTGGATGAAAAACTGTTCTGACATACAACTGATGGATGCTCCAGAATCCAATAATACATTGGTCTCAACTTGGCCTAATTTTATTTTTATTTCAGGGCATGATATTTTATTACTATTTGTTTTAGTTTGCTCTTCTTCTAATAAAAAGTCTCTATCACAGTACGTAGTACCTATTAAATTGTTTGTTAAGGTTAGATTATGGTTATTTATTTTATTATCTCGGACCTTATTCATTCCGATTTTATTAGATGTAAGCGTTGATAAAATGTTATCTGTATCAAATGTATGGAAGTGTGATACGTGGTTAGTAAAGCATATAGGTCCCTCCTCTGCACTCATAATATCAACGCGTTTTAGTTTTCCGACGGCTGTTGGCGACCGTGGGAACTGACAGATTGTGTTTCGGCTGGCCCCGGGTGATTTCGATTGTACTCGGGCACATTCGGATATTGTCGTGTTTGTTCGTTGCTGGCGGGCGACAGCTGTTGTGTCCACTGCCGTTGATCAGTGGTGGGATAGCGATTGGGATTATTGTTTCGGTTATGTTGGTCGACCTGAATGTGTTGCAGCTGGTGGCGCGGTTCGTTGTAATTTCGTCTGTTATTGTAGTGGTATTCCTGTCCTCTCTGACCATATGGTGTGTTCGGTCGGTTGTGTTGTGGTGAATTATTATGGTAATTGTTTTGAGGTTTGTAAGTGAGATTGTGGTTTTGTTTGGGCTGATTTGAGTGGTAATTTTGTTGATATGGGTGGTGTCTTGAGGGAACAAATTTATCATATCGATCATAGTGATTATCCTGCCGATTAGGTCTGTTTGTGTGAGGATTTTGGTAGTTGTTGTGTGACTGGTTTAAGTTAGGCCTATACTCGTTTGAATTTTTTCTGACCCGTTCCGTTTTATTGTGCATGTCTTCACGATTTAGCAGTTCTATGAATCTTTCAAAGGTTTGTATATTTTGTACGGCTACTGAAGCTCGGATCTGTTCGTTAAAATTATTCGCTAGGGTTTCGATTATCTCGGCATCTTCCATAGGAGGTATCATAGATTTGAGGGTTATGGTTCTATCAATAAAATACTCGGTCATAGTCATCTTTCCGTCCGGTCGATAATGTTCCATCTCGACACGTTTCCTTATGGATCTTTGAACATCAGAACTCCAGTACTGTTTGAGGAATTTGGTTTTGAAATCATCTGCGTTTTTAAGATCGGATTTGATTATCTGAAACCACATTGCGGATGTGCCTTCGAAACATTGCTCGATTACTTCCAGATAACTGAGACAATCTCGGGAATGTCGTTTAGTGTAGCCTTCATAGTATTTCGCAAACTGCTCTATGAACTCGGGTGGATTTTTAGTTTTTGTATGAAAGTGAGGTATTTTAGTGGTTAGGTTATTTGTATATTCACCAACGTAATTTACGATTATTTCAGGCAGTTGGGATAAGTTTATGTTTTGAGGTGAGGATTGTGGTGTTTCTTTAATCTGGGTTATTTCACGCTCAATTTGACTCAAAGTAGCGTTCTGTTTGGATAGGACTACTGTATGTTCATTAATTATTTCATTGCAAGTTTCTTGTTGCTTGATGTGGGTATTTAATTGATGGTTGACCGTGTGTATTTGGTCATCTATATATTCTTCTAATTTTTCACTAGTTTTTAGTAGGAGCTGTTCGGTTTGTTTTTGAATTTGATTAGGTAGCTGATCTTCAAGTGCTTGAATGCGAGTTTCCTGTTTGATGTTTTGATCTTCAAAATTAATATTAACTTGTTTTAAGATTTCGTTTTTCATTTGTAGGTTTTGTGTGTGAGTTTTAAGTTCCAATTTAGAGATTTTATCATTCATCCTATCTTCAAGCATGTTTAGATTTTCAGTCATTTTTTGAGTTAGGCTACTTTCTAGGTTTATATTTTGTTGAGTTAGGTCTGTTTGTAATGTCTCTACTTTAGAATGGACAGAGTTGATTTGGGATTTCAACTCGGTATTGAAATTTTCGATCTTAGAATTGACCGTACCAATTTGAGTTTCGATTTTAGAATTGACTGTACAATTTGAGTTTCGATTTTAGAATTGACTGTACCAATTTGAGTGTTTACTAGGTTTGTCAGTTGGGTAGTCATTTGTAAGATTAAGTGCTTGAGCTCTGTTTGTTCGGTTTCTATAGGGTTTATGTTGGAAGGGTCTAGATTTTCTGTGGTTTTGTATTTGTCTAGGCTAGGTATTAATGGTTCTCCTCCTACAGCTATGTCGTGCCTATTCTCTTCTGTTTGAGTGTTTGTGGTGTCTATAGTGTTTGTGTTCATGTTGGGAGTTGTGTAGTCTTCTAATAACTCTAAGTGTTGCAGTTCTTCTATGGGATATGTAAGGTCTTCGTCTTCGCCGCCTTCCACTAACTTGGCACTTTTACGGGGATTTTTTCTAAGGTTATAAGGAGATGTCATTGTTCTTGGGGAATACACAAAAATAGGGATAGGTCCTACATAAATAATGGGGATACAAAAAAAATGGGGGGAATTTCCTACCGGGGTTTCCTACTGGGTTCCTACTGGGTTTCCTACTGAGTTTCCTACTGGGGATATTCTTATCTTAGGTACAAGTAATCTAAGATTCTTATTCTAATTAAATATCTTAACTAAGATGCAATTATGAGTTTTGAGTTTTTTTTTTTTTGTTGATAACTTTTGTTTCATAAAGCCACCACGTTGTTGCGCCATTTATTATTTATTTATTATTTTATTTTTTGAATTTAAATATTTCTATGAGAGAAATAAAAACAGCTGTTAGTTACAATGAACAAAGAAAATCAATTTACTCACTTATGAAAAACTATACATCAGTTACAAAACATATAAAATAGTATTCACAAAAAAAATGTTCAGAATGTCTCTATAACTCGGGGTAATTTATATTCATGGGTTCAAATGCTCTGGCTTGTTAACAAAAGTTATCATAAATGATTAAATTTAAATATTCAATGCAAAATATTATGTAGAGATACTAAATTTTGAAAAAGAACAATGTTCAAAGGCTTTTCGAAAATTGCTGAGATTGTATTACACTTTTCCTTTCTTGAATTAAAATAGTTAATAAAATAATTAATTAGTAGTTTAGATGAGTCCAAAAGTTCCTATTAAAAACAATAAAGTTCTTCTAAATGGAGCTGAAAAGGTTAGTTCTGAAAAGATGGAGTGATCTCACCCAAAGTCCTGTTGATTTCCTAGGAAAAACGATAAAAAAATAAAAAAAGATTCGGGTGGGCTAATACAGCTGGGGGAAACTTTTATTACATTTGTTAAACCGCACTAAATAAATAAAACTGGACATATTCTCTTCTTCTAATTTCTGGGTTAGAGAGACATGCTCCTTGCCCTAAGACTTTCCAAAGGCAACCCCTTCACTTCTTGGTTCAAATTGTAGAAGAAGGACAATTATCCAATAGCATCGCTTGCCAATAATCCAGGATCTGTCTAATTTTTTTATTGGCTATCAGCTGAAAACTACACTTTTAATTGGTTGTACACTTCACTGAATTTATAAAATCATTCTCTACATAATTGAATTTGGAAAAACAGGAATTTAGGTCTTCAAAACTAGAAAATATGATTAAGAATCGAAATAGTTACTAAAATATATTAAATTCAACTTAAAATACTCATAATTGCATTTCTACAATGACCATGTCAAAAAACAGCTGTTTAGGGAAATCACACAAGTTTCACAATATTTACAATATTTGGTTAAACACTTAATTTCTTCACATATTTAGGTTATTTCTCCTATACCATAAGTTTACAATTAATTTTAGTTCAATTGTTAAAATATTTACTTTTCATTATAATGTACACTTGAATTTAAAAATGTAAAATAATATCTTAAAAATAGCGGTAGGATACAATGTGCTGTGTGGAAATTTATACGGTAGTAGTTCAGAGTTTATCCACTAGGTGTCGGCACTAAATGGACCGGCTGTGTGGTAAGTGACGGACGACATTCGTTCAACAAGATGGCGTCCGTGGATCAAGAGAATGGTGTTGTATGTTTACCTATTTACATTTATTTCGTTTTCAATTACATTTGTGTGTAAATCTTATAGTTAAAATGGATAGGAGAAGTGTCCTACTTACTCTTAAATTCCAATCATTATGGTTATATAGTTCGAAATAGTGCTAATCTTCTCAGAAAGGTGCAGTGTTAGAGAGGTTATTTCCGTTGTGAAAAATAGTCGTACATAATGAATTTAAATCTTTCTACGATATTATTTACAAATGACATGGGTTACTTATATCCTATTACAAAATTCTTTTGTTCTGGTATAAAAATAAATAAACGTACCGGAACCAATTTGTAACATTTAACCTTGTCATGGTTATTAAATTTTGTATCCTGAGATAGGCCAATGGATGATTTGGATTAACATAATTCTGTGAGTACATCGATTAATATAATGCTTATTATCTAAAGGTTATTACTTCTTTGTAAAATATACTTGTTGGGAATTATCCTTAATATCTAAAAAATTGATTACCTAATACTAAAACAGGATTTACAAAATTGACTTGTAGGCTATGATTATACTTGTCTAGGTATTCTGTGAACTAGGCACTGTCTATAGGATTTCTTTATGGGAAAAAGTCTCTATATACAGCTGATTATTGTTATCAATAGAAAATACTGTAATATACTATATATATATATATACATATATATATATATATATGTATATAAAACATAATTTACTGTCTACATCGGTGGTTGAGTAATTGACGCATGTGCGTCGCGTGTGACGGAGTGTAATTGGTTCAATTAATCTGGCTCCTGGTTCCCCACTTAAAACATACGGCCTCAAACCTCACTGAAGACTAGTCATGGAATATAATACACTTTGAATGCATGAAAGCATATATTCTAGCTATTACTGTTTATGCCAGTGATAGATTTACTATAAATACAAATTAAGACCAATCTAATTTTTTCCGCTGTCTGGATTTTTAATTTGTTTTTTAAATTACCATGTGTTTAAATTAAGTAAAATATTAGTTGCGTAAAATCTGCAAAAATATTGCATACAGTAATTACTTTAAACGGAGTTGAAAAAACAAAGAATAGTTTGAATTTATTAAACGTTTGCAAAAGGTAAGGAGCTATTATTATGATTAATAATAAATCTTCTACTAGCAGTATTTTCAATTGAAGTTATAAAATTATATACTCAGAATATGATAGTTATTTACAGTCTACAGTATTGTACTATTAATCATGATTTTTTGAACATTTAATAACAATACGCATTTTTATTAATAGCTATTCTTCTTAATCATTTGAACAACTTTTTAATTACAATTTTCCGTGTTGTTATTACTGCACAGGAAGTAAGAACAAGTCTTTCGTTACTTCATTATATATTTACACTCACACGTTACGATAAAAGGCGTAAAATAGTACATATTAAACATATTTAACTATAATTGATATCACTTAAGAAAACTTGTAAATCTATAATTATAGGGTTTTTGTTTATATAATTTGGTCGTCTAAAATTGAACACACAACAGCCAATATGCCAGTAAGGTATCACAACATAATCAATACAGTACTGTGGCAGAACCAATCGTTCTTATAACGGTTTTTTCTTAGCTACATACTTAAAACAAAAGCTGTTTAGTTATTTCAATACTATAATGAATAACCATGACCATCCTAGCCATTTGCAAGTTAGTGAGTTAGTTAGACAAGCGACATCCTTTGTACTGTTCTAGTCAACAGTCTTTTCAACGGGTTCTCAGCCCTAATTCAATCTCTAGAATGGTTCAAACATCAGCTGCCTAGATTTCTTTTGCAGATTTTCTGATAATCGTTTCCAATCAGAGAGTTTGTGAATCGAGTGGAGTCCTGGACTCACTATCATTAATCTTGTTGATCAAGTTGACAAGACTTGAACTTCATCTGTCAGTGATAGATTCATCTGTCAGTAACAAATAGCCAAATGTAAATGTTCACAAATATATTGATTTAATCCCAGAAAGAATTTTGAAAAGTCATATGATGATTACTTGTATATTTAATACATTTTTGAAAATTTAATTGCTTCACTTAAGTTGTTTAACTACATTTAAAAATTTAGTTTTGAAAGCAAAGCAAAACATAGTTTTTCAAGTTATTCTCAACCATTTATACTATTCCATTCTAAGAATTCAAACTTAAAAGCGAAAAAATAACATTTTAATTTTAGCATAATATGCAAAAATACAATAAAACATTAATATGCCCATTTTAGTACAATATCGCTCAATTTGAGGACAATTTATTTAATTTTAAGTCACGGCTGCCATTACAACTATTCCCTCATAATTTAATTATAACCATTGTAACTGGATAGAACCCTGAACAATTTAAAAATGCGGCATTCAACTTTAATTAGAGTAGAACACAGAAGATTGCTAGTAAATTTAAGAAATATAGGATTCAGTAGCTTTAAAGACATAGCAAACTATGAGTAGAACACTGCATCCCAAGGAAGAAGATTGTAATTACTGTAATTCTATTTGCCCAGAATTTACAAAATTAATAACAACTCTTTTGGTTGATTTTATATTGGTTAAACCGTTAATTTAGTAAAGCGTTTTAAGAAACATGTATCATGTTAGAATAAAAACAAAATGGGAAGATCTAATGTCGTAAAACATTTAAAATCAGATATAAGAAATCAGTTCTTTACTGTCGACTACAAGTAACATTGTCAACAATCGAAAATGTTACAAAGTAACGTGAACAAAATAACACAAGAAAAATAAATAAGTTAGGGTGAATACAAAGGTTTAACAACTAAAAAATACTTTTTCATTTATTAGAATAATATCACACTTTAGGGAATATAGAAGGAACCCTCGATACACCCAAGAATAAATTGTAACAAAGTAAATTTCATGATTGTACATGGGAAGAATTGTTTATAAATAAATATAATTGTAAATATAGAGATATACTGATGAATGGAGAACTTTTTATTTTTGTGACACAGACAGGAACTTGTTTATGGAATTTATGGCAGGCAATAGGATATAAGTAGGGACGGCATTTTGATTTTGCAATCCTCTCATTGAGCCTGATGCTGATCGCTGTGACTGATCGAATCCGAGAGCCTTATTTTACTATATTTTATGTAAATTTACCGTCTTGTAGACGCATATATATATTCTATATATTCTATAATATATATTCTATTTTATATTCAATATATTATATAAGTGAATATATATTTTGATGTTTATAAAATGTTTTTGATTAAAAAAAGTATCATTCTACTTAAGTAGTTATTTTATGAATGTTGAAACAAGTCAAATGAATCAGAATGCATTATGATACACTATACAATAGTTTTTATAACGAGAACACCGTTTAAATTTGTACTACACATTTCATATTAACTACATGTGTTTCAAAATCAGCAATTTATAAATGGATGTTACTGGTAGTCAGGTGATAAAATGTAAACCACCTGAAGTAGTTCAGAATATTAAAGGGTTTGTAATTAGTTTAATAACACAATTCTTTTTAGTTTGAATTAAGTTTTTCTGTTTTAAAATGTACCAACGGAAAAACTGGTAGTCAGGTGATAAAATGTAAACCACCTGAAGTAGTTCAGAATATTAAAGGGTTTGTAATTAGTTTAATAACACAATTCTTTTTAGTTTGAATTAAGTTTTTCTGTTTTAAAATGTACCAACGGAAAAACTGATTTCATTTAAAGTAACTCCAACTTATATTTGTTTTAGAACTACTGATTAATTATCTATATTGTTAACCAGCAAATACAGTAACATCACTGAAGAAAACAAAATTATGTTTTTATTATTTGTTGTTTACGGCTATCAAATTGTATACATTCCACTAAGCATGGTGCAAATACCAGTCTTACATTGTAACGTACGTTTATATGGGTGTTCGTATGTTAAGAGGTGATTTCTTAAAGTGTCACAAAGTGATTGAGTTTGTGCATTTGTAAAGGGTAGGCCATTTTAGCAAGCTCCATTAAACACGAAAAGACCCCGCGGAATAATCCAGTTAACCAATGGAAGTGTGAGAAAAACCATTACATAAGGAAAGAAAAATTGAGTAGGCAGCACAAGTTTACAGTTATAATAATTTGTAAATTATAGTTTTTGAAACTTCGGCTTTACTGAGTTATGGTAACTCCTCAGACAAAATGTTGTATTATATTGTTTCGTACCAATCTGTAAAAAAGTCTGAGATTTTAGATCAATCTTAGTTTAAGAAGTGTTTCGATGTTAGTTAAAATAAAAATAAAGATCTTAATTGTACCACTTTAATGAATAAAAACTAGATCGTAGAACATAAGTTATTTTAGAAAAATTATTTAAATGAAATTGAAACTCGTTTAAAAACGATAATTTTATTACCAAGTTTATAGAAAGTTGTTTTTTTCCACTTTATATAAATTTATTTATAGCTATTGAAGATGCCTTCTAAGCTATTTTTTCATCAGATATTTTGGGGCTAATACCTTCAAAGCAAGAATTTTATTTCTTTATCATAACCATAGACAGTGTTAGAGTTAATTATAATCCAAACTGATCAATGCTTTGTGCATCGCTGTACAAGTTATACAAAAAATACTTTAACTCCTTGGATTAAATGTTAACTAATATAATAACTCCTTCTCAAAAAGTTTAATACAAATCACCTTTTAATGTTTATCCATTTATATAATAACAATTTTTTAGGGATCCTTCTTTACTCATGTTTACAGATCAAATGGATTGCAGATTTTTGCAATACATCTTTATGAGTATGCTGAAGTTTAGTTGGCTATCATTACAGTGTCATACATTCAACGATACATATTTTACTTTGGGTTCAACTCAACTCACTGGTATTATAAAAATTAAGGACTACCTTAAGACTGGTCTTTACCAGTTTTGAGGCTGACATTGGGTACAGCAAATGAAGTTGTCATTACATATGGTAAGTCTTTTGGCTGTTCATTATGACAAACTTCTCTTTCACCTTTGGTCCCTCCATTTGCAGTGGCTAGGGACAGAATCTCCGGGTTTGGTCCCCACCTGCCAACCTGAGAATGAATGGTCCCGGGCTGTTGTACATGGATACCCTGTCAGTTGAATTGACCAGTTGGAGGGCAAAATGAGGGTCCCCTGTTTGAGAGCCTCATCCAATCTGTCACAGGGGCACGGGAGTTGGCCCTCTGAAGGGTCGATTTGGCTGCCGTTCCTTCCCACCCTTTGCTTTCCTGCTATGCTGGCTATATCCTATCTTTCCGGTAACCTGCTCAATATTCCCGCTTGTGGAAGATGTGTCTAGCAGCTATGCTGGGGTTTCCTAATCCGCAACAATTATGATGATGAAAACCATGCAAATTAAGGTGGAATGGTTGATTCTCACTTATTATCAACGTTCTGGTGGCATAGAAAACTAAACCAATTGAGTTCTATACTATGGAACAGTGGGGGTAAAGCTTTCGTCGCTTGAGAGGGTTCAGTAAATTGCAAATGTCCAGAGGGAAAATGCTATTAACGTACTTGTAACAGTGAAAGATAGGTCTGAGAAGATCTTCCTTTTTATATTTTCATTTTAATGTTCCTATATGAAAAAATTCAAAGCTTTTAAATACAATTCATAGTTTTTTTTTAACGTAGGGGCCTTATATCAAAAAATGTATACAGATCAAAAGTCTATATCCTATCATGCCACCAAAAGAAATTAACTCAGTAATAATATTGGTAACCAACAAAATAAATCCATATCCAAAATAAAATAATAAACCTTTATTTTTAAAAATTAAGATACATTATAGGGCCTAGGGCCTGATTCAGTGAACAGGAAAAGGAAGAGATAAAAGTTGATGTGTAAGAGAGACAAAGGAAGAACACAGCAGGGATGGTCCAGATGTTGGTATGGAGGACTATAGTAGGAATGGTCAAGAAGTTGGTGTGGGTTATTGTCCAGAAGTTGGTGTGGAAGACAACAGTAGGAATGGTCCAGAAGTTGGTATGGAAGACTAAAGTAGAAATGTTCCAGAAGTTGGTGTGGAAGACTACAGTAGGAATGGTCCAGAAGTTGGTGTGGAAGACAACAGTAGGAATGGTCCAGAAGTTGGTGTGGAAGACTACAGTATGAATGCTCCAGAAATTGGTGTGGAAGACTACAGTAGGAATGGTTCAGAAGTTGGTGTGGAAGACTACAGTAGGAATGCTTCAGAAGTTGGTGTGGAAGACTACAGTAGGAATGGTCCAGAAGATGGCATGGAAGATTACAGTAGGAATGGTCCAGAAGATGGTGTAGAAGACTAAAGTAGGAATGGTCCAGCAGTTGGTATGGAAACTACAGTAGGAATGGTCCAGAATTTGGTGTGGGAGACTACAATAGGAATGGTCCAGAAGTTGGTGTAGAAAACTACAGTAGGAATGGTCCAGAAGTTGGTATGGAAGAATACAGTAGGAATGGTTTAGAACTTGGAAAGGAAGTCTACATTATATATTGGGATGGTCTACATATTGGTTTGGAAAAGTAACTATCGTAGGGATGGTTTAGATGTTGATAAAGATAATGTGATATAAAACTGCAAAACGAATGGATCTTAACTACTGGTGATGGATCGCAAAACTAAATGTAAAATCTAAAATTATTCAATCTTTACATTGCAAATTTGAAGAAACATTTATAAATCTATACCTTCATAATATAAAGTTTAATTTTTGATTATTTCAGTAAACTGCTGACCTTGGTTTTAATCAGTTACTTGCAATGCTGATCGCATAAACACACTTTTGATATGATTTTCTGTCAGTGATCTAACGGTTTTCTAGATTATTTACAATGTTAGCAGATTATTCCGGGGCCGAGGCGTCTTCCGGAATGTTATTGAGGTCGTCCGAGGACCAATCGTAGCCTTCTTTGGTCCAGCAGTATTTCATCTGCAGAGGTTCGCCTTGGTCCACGTAATACATGATGTAGTAGTTGCACACCTCATCCATGTCTTTTGGTCTGAAAATGTGAAAACCTTGTTTGGGATTTAAATCAAATCAAATCAATTTAGTAGCACATAACATTTGACAGTACATCACAAGGGTCATGCAAACCGGTGCTTTGTTCAGAGAATCTTGCATAGTTACAAATACTTTCATAACATAAAATGTATAACAGTTTGTAAACTGTATGTATACTGTACAACATACAATGCATTTAGTACAAAATAAAGAAAACTCAACCCGTGTTAAAAAAACAAAAACAAAATGTGCTGGAGCTTAAGGGCATATACAGACCCCAAACTACTTAACTTGTCCCACAGGATTTTAAACCAATTAATCTCCAATCTGGAGTTCCAGTAATAAGCTTTTTCAATGAGAAATTGTTTAAATTTTGATAACATTAGGTTTGGAGTTTGATTCCTTATTTCCAGAGGGATACTGTTGAAAACCTTTAGTGCCATATACAATGGGCTTTTTTCAAACAGAGATAATCTATGGATAGGATAGTTGTAAAAATATTTGCATCTAGTTTTGTATTTACTATTTGATTTAAATTTATCAAAAATATCTGGATTCTTAACTACAAAGTATGTCAATTCCAAAATATAAATGAAAGGAAGAGTTCAAATTTGTAGTTTTTTTTAATATAGGTTTACAACTTTGACGTTTGTTTGCTTTAACCATTGATCAGACAATACTTTTTTTGAGCTTTAAGAACATCTGAAGAACCCGAAGCAGAACCCCAAAGAATAACCCCACATTTAATTATTGAATGAATATGATAAGCAGAATAAACAATAATTAGACTGTGAAGAAAGTTCAACTTGATTCGAATAGATATATTTTAGTTCCTGATCAGCTCTATAAATGTATACAGGATTGGAATAAAATTGTGAAAAGATATAAGAATATTGGTTGCAGAGTAAAAAAAATTGTTGGGTACATTCCAAAAAGTAATTTATAATTAAGGATCCCAGACAACAGGTCAAATTTTGGAGAGTAAAACAATCTTCTCAGTACTGGTTTTGGGCCCTGCTAAACCAGTATGCCCTGGACACAGAGTATCCTAGCCAGAGGTTTTATGTAAGTCTAAGTGATCTCTCAACTGTCAAGACATTACTTAATCCGATTACATTAAAGTAATGGTTCATCCGCTTACTTTCTAAGCTTTCTAATCTGTATTGTAATATTGCTGATTTTAATGTGGGTTATGTCAAAGTTTCCCCCCTCCCCATCCCCTATTTCCCCTACGTCCCCTTTCTGCACCAACAAAGAGTATTAAGAGATTAGTCTTTGTTTAGAATTCATTGTTGATGATAGTGAGTTTTTTTTTCAAAACTGCCTGGATTGTGTCACTAACTTTGTTATGTTCTCGGTATTATTCTCACCTGAAGACTGGATCAGATTCCAGACCCCGAAATGAAAGACTTGTTTTTCTCAATCAGTGATGGAAAATGTCTTCAATAAGTACTAAGTTTACAATATTCATACAATTGTAATTACAGTTTTTGGTTGTTATTAGCAAATATATTTCATCTTTGATATTCCCACATTTTTTCTCTGTTTTTAAAAGAGAAAGTTCTTATAACTGTAAGATAAAACCAAAGATCTTTAATAAATGAATTTAACCATACACTTTTAACTGCAAGCAGGTGAAAGCAAAAATGTTTGATGTGACCAAAATATGGAATTAAAATGTTAACCATATCCATTAACAGTGCAAGCTTGCTTTGCTTCGATGTAGAGACCATATGACACACAATACTCAACCTGACTTGCGAATGGTACTAAAACTCACCCTGATAACACGGTGTAGTTTCTATTGTTGTAATATGAGCACCGGGCTGCCTGAAAATTAAGATTTTACAAAATAATAGAAAAAGTATTACAAATATGTGTAAACAACTATATTGACTATATTTTCCAAGGTCAATGACATGATCGTATAACTTCCTTTGATTACCTAATAACTCTTTGACGCCTGCAAAATTCTCCATGAATATCTAATAAAGAATACTGTCTAATGATCGAACTCAGGAAGGAAAACTCTAGTATTGGAAAAACAATAGATTTTATTATAACTTTTGCTGGTTCTGGTAACAGGTATCTCAGTCTATTAAAGAGATCGCACGCAGCACGCTGACGTGAGGGACGTGAATTTCCGCATTAAAACCTTAAAAAGACAAAATAAAGGGTTTAAACCAACATTAGTTACATTTTTTTGAAAATTGAAACATTTTGTTTTTTGGCTGTTTTGATGATCCTGGTTATATTTAAATTCACTAATAGGATGCCAATGTTGTACATTATAAAGTTAGAAGGAGGTATTGTCGGGATAACAAGTTGGGAGAGGGGTGTAGGGGGTGATAAAACGATATTAAGATATGAAAAACAGCCTTTTCCAGTGTAAAATCCTCATAAGACAACATACTGTATTTTGACAATTAACATTTTATTTAATAACTTTGTAAGTACTTGTGCTAGAATGATGAGGGAGGGCTTAAAATCTTTGGCTTTTTACGTACAATAAGTTAATGTGCAATAAGTGTACATTCGGGGCTTTTGTGACCATTTTTGGTCCCAGAAACCCAAAATTTGATAACTTAAAATCCTTAAAAAAAGGGGGTTGGAGTTTTCTGATTGTTTTGCCCAACGAACTCGTCCAATTGATTATAAAAAGGAATATCTCTACCAAATTTGAAGTAAATCGGACTGAAATTGCGACCGCTAGAGTGTGAATACACATATATATATATATATATATATATATATATAAAGTTTTTAGAGACCCTCAAAATGTGTTGAGGGGGTCAGGTTAGGAATTTCTTTGATGGTCCCAGGCTTAAGTCTCACCGTATGGGTCATGCTAATAGTTCACTTTTCCATAGGAAATTCACTAATAACCTCAGTACCGTCCAAACGCGCCGTACAATACGAGAAAGTTGCGTTGAAAATGTTTGCTGTTAGTTCCAGGAAATCCAGATTTTTCAAAATCTGAACATCTACCACATTAGTCCGGATCTCTGAATCTACTGTATTATGTCAGTTTTAATACAGATACACTTTATTTATTTATGTAATATTTCCATACATTTATTGATGAATCAAACTATAAATAAACTTATAATTTATTGATTACCTATGTTTTGAAGCCTGTTTGAAAGAAAAGACTTAACAACTTACAATGGTATCACCCTTGGTCACTGTGAGATTGTTGGCCACGTCGTAGAACATATGAGGTAATTGGGGATTTATTTTTCCAATCAGCTTCCAGTGGTGTTGCCCGTTCTTATCAGGTCTCACTCGATATCCGGAAACTACTGTCCCTGTATATACAAACACTGCACTGTATCAATGTTTAAATTGCCGACGCAACTAGGGCGTATTGTAAGGTGAATATGAATGAATGAGTGGAATGGGTGAGATGTCTTGTGTAGTCTTGTTACCGACTAAGACCTACTGATTCTTTAGCCAGGATCATTAATTTATAGGACAATGTCCGATGGCAGCTGGATCCAGTATCGAACCTTCACAGAAGTTTATCGGGATTTTGTTCAGGATCGATCTGGTGAACTTCAGATTATGAAACCAGCACACTAACCACTGTGCTACTAACCACTGTGCTAGCCAGCCAATCTGCTACAGTACTCAGAAATGATCTGAACAATTCTCAGCAGACCATACAACGTGTTTAAGGTAACAGTGAAGTTCCTTGACTGAGCTCTTCCATAAAAGGTCTCGATGAAGAGTAAACTTAATCTAAGTGAAAGTCCAGAAACAACAACACGTAGCTCATTAATACACGGTTGGAAACTGCACTTGAAATTTTTATTAGTTCTAAGCCTTCATCATACTAAAAATCTTTATTATATTAACATTTTTAAAACTGAGACAGCGACTTTGTACATACAAAATTTCTAAATTCCAGAATAAAATATTCAAGAATTACTTTGAAATACTCTGTTTACATTTTAAGAAATCATGAATTTGGCCTAAACAGCCAACCAAATCAATGGTATTACTAAATGTATTGTTAATTATTGTACTTTGTTTGACAGAGGCAGTCCCGATTATTGGGAAAGTGTTATTCTATTGAATCAAATTTATTTATTCATAAGTCCATAATCAGTTTGAAGACACCCTTAAAAGGTTTATGCCACTATGTGGGAATTTTATGGCTGACATGATAAATATTCGCTGCAGAAGCTTGATTAGGAATCGAAACATGAGAGACTCCAAACACTCAATTTCACACAAGGTTTTGACTCACCGAGATGGTGGGCGTGAACACGAAAGGCGAAGGGATGTATTGGGTTGTCCTCCACGACAGTGCACGCACTCTCCCAGTGGCCCTTAGAGTGAGGGGCGATTTCTCCGACCGCACCGAGGATTAATATTCCCGCTAACTTCGTCCTGTAACCCGAGAATCAAAAAATGTATAACTTTCATCACAAAAGCAGAGATACGAGGTGTGTTTATAAAGTAAGTGCCGTTTTTAAATCTCGCCGTTGCAGTACACAGTTGGCATTACCTCATCCTGTGCTGTGTACCTGCGTCTATTGGCAAGCCTGGGACACCACCACAGCAAAAATCAACCGTGTTTTTGTTGGTTTTTAAAAATTCAAAACGGTGCCGCCTATTTTGAAATATATGCTGTGATTCTGTGATTCAATTTCTAAGTGTAAAAGATATTAAAGCAGCTGAAATTAATCGGCAGATTATCAAAGTGTATCAGAATAACATAATGAGTAATTGACTGGTACACAAATGAGTTAGAACATTTAAAATTGTTCATGACGAGGAACGAAGTGGGTGACCTTCTGTCATTACTGAAGATTTGGTGCATAAAGTTATCGTAATATGAGAGAAAACAGACGGTACGACTTTGTCATTTTATGACAAGTTTCCTGCAGTGCCAAGAAGTCCCTTTATGAAATTGTGACCAAACGACTAAATTATTGAAACTTGTACTCTCACTGCAAAAATTTGGATTGAGCTGCACACAACGAAACGTTAGGGGTTCAATCTCATACCTTTCTAGAGCAGTATGAGGAGGAAGGTAACGATGTTTTAAGCCAATTTTTCAGAGGCATTGAAATACTTCTTGAAGTTAGAAGTGGCATACACTTCGCCGTACACTTCCCTATGTTGCCAGTGAATTTCAGCCGCTTTCACACCTTTAACATTTAGAAAATAAATCACAGCGCGTACTTCACTGTCAGCCGTATTATCAATCGGCAGCGCCATTTTGAATGTTCATAAATTACTGTAAGATAAACGTGTTAGATTTTTGCCCTAATGGTGTCCTAGGCTTGCCAATAGAAGCAGGTACACGGCGTACAGGATGGAGGGATGCAAATCGCAGTGCTGGAATAGCAGAATTTAAAGACGGTTTTTACTCTAAAAACATGCCTCGTATAAACCAAGCCTTAGAGAAAACTTAACATTGGGGGCTATTTAAATTTTTGTTTTTATTTTTTACCGTAACGTGTAAGGTATATAATTGAATTTTTTTGTAAATATTGTTTTATTCCAGTAAAGTTCAGTCCTAAAACCATTTATCCCATATGTTATTCTTACGTCCTAATTAAATCGATGGAAACATATTCTAACGTATGGTAAACAAACAAGTGTCCGATACTTGTAGTTATATTTTATCCCATGTGGGTAACAATGTTTTTAATGTAACTATGTACCTATAAAATAAGTTCAAGAACTAAAAACATTCTTTACTCACAATATTTGCAACTGACAATCTCACAAACTTCACTATGATTTGACGTTATATGTAACGTTGGGTTGAAATCTACAGAAACTTACATATTAATTTACAGTTCTCTGAAGTACCTATATAAAGTAAAAACAAAAGTGCAAAATTAGTAAAACGACAATGTAATAAAATTATCAACAGCAGTAGCTTTGAATAAAATAAAATGAATCAATCAAAATCGGTATGATAAATATTTAATCACCAGTATCCCAGGCCAATAAATAACTGTCAATGGGTTTAAACAAATTTTCATTAACCATTTTAAATTATAAATTTAAACTTTCTCAAAGGCTATTGTACATTTTTTGACAGTTTAATTATTCTGTAATTTTAGTTAAACACGTTCAATGCAGACAAACATGTTTAAACATGAAAATAATATATGTTTCAATGTTGATTATAACACGTTGATTAATGTACTCCGCACCCAATGTGTCTAATGTGAATATAATTTGTATATAAACGTGACTACTTCTGTTTTAGCGAATTTCCCCTATAGGGAAGAAGCTATTACCGTAGTCGGCATGGTAAGACCTAAGCCCGGGACCATGATAACTGTTCGTTTTGAGGTCCCCAGACCCCAAAAACACCATTCGTTCGAAACTGTATATATATATGTGTGTGTGTGTGTGTGTGTGTGTCCGTGAGCACGATAAATCTCGTAAAAATTATCCGATTTTGATGAAATTTTGTATAAATGTGTAAAGCAACATTTATGACTTTAAGTTCGAAAACCAGCCAGATCGCTCTATCTGAAGGGGTATTTTGGGGGGGTTTTGTACCCCAAAAATGGGTTTTTCAAATTTCTTACATATAATTTTGGAAAAAATCAAATTTTAGTTTTTTCCATTGGATTCAGCTTAAAAAAAACACAAAATTTGGTATTTTGATAATTTCTCTACGTCAATTCGTTACCGAGATATTGAAAGTGCTAAACAAAGTACGTTGTCTAATGTTATTCTTACGGAGGAAAATAAAAATATTATATCTCGCTTATTTATGAACGTATACTGACGAAACTTGGTATACGGCTTCATCTGGTTGTGGACCATTGATATTTGCTCAAAAAACAATTTTTTACCGAAGGCTTCCGTAGCAGCAAACCTGCGTACTCAGCCCCATGTTATTCTTGTGGAGAATAAGTAACCGTGTTATCTGCCATCATTATGAAAATAAATTAATGAAATTTGGTATATAGCTTTACCTACATGAGTTATATTGATATTTGTATAAAACCCCATTTTTTGTGTTCCTTGCTTCAGCAAACCTGCATACTCAGCCGCCATGTTATTCTTATGGAGAATAATTAAAATGTCATAAATCGTTTATTTATGAATGTATATTGATGAAACTTGGTATGTGGCTTTATTATGTGGTATTAAGATACATATATATGCATTGGAAATTCGCTGAGTACGCAGGTTTGCTGCTACGGGGGTATTTTCTAATCTTACTGGTCTCAAGAAGAGGTCTTTCGTAGTAGAATAACATTGAGTTTATTTTCTGGTGGGAAGATTTTGAGAGACCCCTTTATATTTATTTAGCAGCAGTAAATAAATAGGTTTGGGAAAGTCATTTTTTATATTCTTTAAAATTCAGTCGACACGTTCTGAATTGCCCTCAAAGCCCTTTTTTCTGCCAAAAACACAATTTGTACACTAAAAGAGGTTCACATAATGTTATTCCAAAAAGTCTTGTGAACGAAAGAAAGCATAATAAGCAGTTATCAGCATTAATATCAGCAGTTATAGGTCTACAGGTTCTCAGTTTTTTTTCTTGAACTAGGATAGCTTACTTTCAAGTTTTTATTAAAGCTATTCAACTGGATACTGTGGGTATTTAATGAATAAAGAGGGTTTTAATTTAAATGGATTGAATGACGCTGAAGATTTAAAGCCCTATCCTGGATATTGTAGTTTTAAAGTTACAGCTCTCTGGAAAACTCACAATTCAGATTATTCAGGGATCTGAACAAGAGTGGTGAAACTTGGTCAGTTTAATTCAAGACAACTAAAACCATATGCATTTTCAAAGTAACTTGCAGCGTCCATCATTGACTAAAGTATGATGGTGTGGGTTGGACAGGTCTACAGATGTCCAACAAATGAGAACATTTTCTTTTATATACAACGATGCAATATCATTAAAAATTATTATATACCTATATAAAAATATTACTTACTTTCGCCGAGTATAGTGAAGGATCAGTCCTGGAAGTTCACTGCTAACAACTGAAACATATTATCAAAAGATTCACAGGCTGAAGTGGATCTAGAAGCAAGTGAGTGATGTAATTTTGAAACTTGAAGAAATAAATTAAACAAAAAAAACTCATAGTAAAAAAAATTACGAGAAACCCTGATGTAAGAGGAGGGTTGATTAAAAAAAATAATTTAAAAATATTATCTGAAACTAAGATATATTTGTAGTTTGAATTTTTTTTTATGTGGCAACACAAATTAAATTATTTATCTTTATATATAATTCTGTAAGCAAAATTTTTAAGTCAAAATTTTGGGAGTTTAGCAAATTGCAGGATGATAGGAGATGACTCAAATTGAAGGTCTTGTTCCCAGGGACTCGGGAAAAATAGCAGTGTTTCCAAAAATTTAGCAGCAAACGAGAAATAACGTAAAACATCCCCCATAAGAAAAGCATGGGGATTTAAAAATATCTGCTTTGTTTACATTAAAACATGTGATTAAGTTTTTACTTTGTTTACGAACTGACGTTTTCCTACTTGGAGCAAGGTTAGGGGCTATCGCCCCTTCAAGCCACTAGTTATATATAATTCTGTAAGCGAAATATTTAAGTCAAAATTATGGGAGCTTGGCTAATCGCAGGATAATGGGGCAGGGCTCAAATTAAAGGTCTAGATTCCAGGGTATCGGGAAAAATAGCAGTATTTCCAAAATGTTACCAGCAAATAAGAAATAACGTAAAACCTCCCTCATAAGAAAAGCATAGGGATTTAAAAACGTATATTTTGTTTACATTAAAACATATGATTAAGTGTACTTTTTTTACCAACTGACATGTGTTCCTACTTACACTATTTTTACTCGCCTTTTAAAGAGTAAAGAGATCGGAGTGTTGGAGCAAGGTCCAGGGGCAATGGCCCCTTCAAGCCACTAGTTATATATAATTCTTTAAGCAAATTTTTAAGTCAACATTTTGGGAGTTTGGCAAGTCACAGGATGACGGGAGACGGCTTAAATTAATGGTCTCGACCCCAGGGACTCGGGAAAAATAGCAGTATTTCTAAATATTTACCAGCAAACGTGAAATAACGTAAAACATCACCCATAATAAAGCATGGGGATTTAAAAACGTCTGCTTTGTTTACATTAAAACATGTGCGTATTTACTTTGTTTACGAAATGACATGTGTTAACATACATGAGACAGAGTTAGGAAAAAGGTTAGGGGCTGTGGCCCCTTCAAGCCACTAGTTAATATATAATAAACAAGACCTAAAACCAAAGGAAGACATGTAAATGCAAAACTAAAACCACACCAGTTTATCATGCAGAATATATAAACAATAAATAGAATAAACAAATTTAAAACAATAATAATTCCATAACTAGCTTAAATAGAACACATAAAAATCAACTTTATACAACCACACGATTCCATAATGTTACGAGTAAATAGTTAAAAATAAAACAATTTTCAATCAAAAAATATACAAAAAATGTATACAAATAAATGAGATTTTGCAACTGATATTGTTTAAAAACATACGTACTCACTCTTATACAACTTGGACCCGTGACTAAGCAGCCATTGTTTTCTTCAATAAAGTAAATTTTTTACCAACCATGTACTTCAGTCAAAGGGGACCCCACAATATATTTTTAGTTTCAAAAATGTTACAAAATTACAACTTTAATCTCAACAGTCGTAATGGAACTCTGTGATCTGTTCCACTTGCTCAATGCCCGACTGTAGTAATTTTAGTTTTGCGCTCTGCTGGGTGTCGACTAACCATTAGGACAGAAGTTACACATTCTCAAGCTTTAGTTTGTGTGAAACATGCTTCCTCAGAGTTTTCATGCTGCACGCTTCTTATTGGCAACACTTTATTTTTTTATTTATTTGGACTTTACCTATCGCCTCTAGTGTTTAAAACTACACTACGTTTCGGGAGGTAAGGAAACTCCTCCCGTTATCAAGTGAACCCTACTTACATCTAAATATGTTACAACTAACTAACCTATATTTTTTTGGATTTTTTAAAATATTTTTCTTTTACATTTTAATTTACACTAACACAAAGATAACAAAGAACACAAAGATAAATGTTATCTTTGTGTTGGTGTAAATTAAAATTTAAAAGAAAAATATTTTAAAAAATCCAAAAAATGTAGGTTAGTTTGTTAGTTAGGTGTAAGAATTTGATATTTAGATGTAAGTAGGGTTCACTTGATAACGGGAGGAGTTTCCTTACCTCCCGAAACGTAGTGTGGTTTTAAACACTAGAAGCGATAAAGAAAGTCCAAATAAATAAAAAAATAAATACAAATCCATCGCTATTAGTTTCAAAAATACAATTGGCAACACTGTTGCCAATAGGAAAACAGGATAAAATTCCAATCGGACTACCGACATGAAAGGTGCCAAGAGGACAGTCTACGCACCAGCAAGGTAGAAACCAAAAGCCCAGATGTAATACAAAAAGTCCCCCTCCCCTCTTCTTTGTCCGCCTAGTTGGTATGAGTAGTCCCTCATAACTATACAGGGTGATTGATATAGTGTGCCAGCTGTTTTCTTGAAAAGTATAAGAGCTATGAAAAAAAGTTTAAAAAAACAACTTCCCTGGATTATTGATTCTGTATGATTTTGTGATTTTTTAATTTAAATTTTACCGGTTGATTTTCCAATAAGGCTGCCAACTTTAGTTTTTCTTATGAAATGCCCATAGTTTTATTGTTTAATCAAGTAGAAAATTTAGTTTTAAAACGTTTTTATCCTTTGTATTTTTTTCACTAAACCTAACCGTTCGCCTTTCAGAGCTACTCAATCAAGTGATTGTATTGTTTTTAGCAATGAGTAGATCACCTTATGTGTAGCTCTGAAGGCTAAACCCCACAGTTAGGTTTAGGAAAGAAACACCAGGAATAACAAAGTTTTAAAAATGAAATTTCTACCCCATATGAATTAACATACCCCCGTCGCAGCAAACCTGCATACTCAGCAAATTTCCAATGAATATATAACATAACACATTAAAACACTTAACAGGATTCATAAGAAATATATTCTCAAACAAGTGATATTTAAAATATTAATTATTATCTATAAGAATAACATTGGGTATGAGTACGCAGGTTTGCTGGAACAAGGAACAAAAAATAATGGTTTTTATGCAAATATCAATAGAACTCATCTTAGTGAAGTCACATACCAAGTTTCATCTATATACATTCATAAATAAGCGATATATAACATTTTAATTATTTTCCATAAGAATAACATGGGGACCAAGTACTTACGTTTGCTGCTACGGGAACCATAGGCGAAAATTTTTTTGTGCAAACGACAATAAACCACAACCAGATGAAGCCATATACCAAATTTCATCAGTTTATGTTCTAAATAAGCGAGATATACAATTTTTCTTTTTCTCCAAAAGAATAACATTAGACAACGTACTGTGTTTAGCACTTCCAATATCTTAGTAACCAATTGATGTAGAACAATAATCAAAATACAAAATTGTTTGTTTTTTTATGCTGAATTCAATGGTAAAAATTAAAATTAGATTTAAATAAAAATTACATGTAGAAACCCGAAAAAAACCCGTTTTTGTGGTACAAAACCCCCCAAAAACCCCCCTTCGGATGGTGCACTTCATCTGGTTTTCGAACTCTTTCAAATAAATAACACTTTACACATGTGTACCAAATCTCATTAAGATCGGACCTTTTTTACGAGATTTATCGTGCTTACACACACACACACACACACACACACACACACACACACACACACACACACACACACACACACACACACACACACACACACACACACACACACACACACACACACACACACACACACACACACACACACACACACACACACACACACACACACACACACACACACACACACACACACACACACACACACACACACACACACACACACACACACACACACACACACACACACACATATATAAATCATATATATAAATTTGAACAAATGGTTTTTTTGGCATCTGGGGACCTCAAAATAAAAAGTTATCATGGTCTCGGGCTTAAGTCTTTCCATGAGATCTATGGTAATAGTTTCTTCCCTATAGGATAAATTCGCTAAAAATTAGGCGAATCTCATAAGAAAAATTTCAATTGGGTGCCATATTGAAAACGTGGCAGGAAAATGTTTGAAACTAGACTCCCCCTAATTTTATTAATTAATGGGGTTGCCATTACAGTTCATAGACCTAATCACTGCTAAATCACTGTTTGTTTATGTGTGAATACAATCTCATTCTATTTTCATTATTCTAGTGAAAATGTGGGAGTTTGTTGGGGGGGAAAGCAAATGATGGGATTTAAATTTTTAACTAATATTTTTTAATTTTACTGTAAATATTTAACTAAATATGTAATAGAACAATCAAGTAGAACGTCAAACAAAACAATAAATATCAGTATGTATACAATACCAGGTGTAGAGTCTGATGTTAATGCATGGTGATATGCATGGTGATGTGCATGGTGATGACCATTTCCTGCAATACACAAGCTTGAATCAAACAAATATTCCTTTAAAATCATTGAATTTAATTTTGCAACATTTCATAAATTTGTTTATAAATATGTATGTAAATAAAACAATAAATATAGCCTACCATCACAACACTCATAAGTAATATCCATTTCACACCCCATGTAGTCAAGTTGTCACACCATTGTCCAATAGGCCTATATAAATATATAGATCAAACAGATTACAAGTACCCCAATAGCCTAGTTAAAATATTGGAGTAGCCTATATATATACATATTAAGTAAGAATAACAGCCTATCTGAGATATTTAATAATGTATGTTATTTCAAACACAAGCTAAAATAAACTTAATATATATAAAATAATAAAATCTCAAATCTCAAATTTTGAGTAATTATAATTTTACACAGTACCATAAATCCGTGTAGTGAAAAGTGCCATTAGGGACTACATTATCTAGAAAACATGAAATGCATTGTTACCCTGGACCACATGTGAGATGATGAAGAAGATGCTTTTGTGAGGTCTTACCAATTACCCTGGACCACATGTGAGATGATGAAGAAGATGCTTTTGTGAGGTCTTACCAATTATGAAGCCTGAGTGACTAGATGTTTTTCCATGGGTCTCATTCCCAAATTCAAGATAAATCCCTTTAAAACAGTAAATTAGACACTAAAAGTCTAATTAGAAGTAGGAGAAGATCTGGGACTATCAAATTATACTCCTTTTATTAACAAGCCAAGAAGAGATAGTACCTAGAGAAGAAATTCAATTTGGTAATATGCATCCAATTTTTACCTAGCCCATTTTTGATCTTCAAGGACTAAGACACCTTCAGTTCACGGGGTGGACTGAGTAGCTCCAGCAACTGATAGACATTTCTAACTAATTGAACTTTATTCCGAAAACTTAAGAGTTAATTAATATCATAAAGACTTTGAACATTTAATAGAGTTTTAGGCCAACATGTGCTCATAAACAAAATTTTATCCATCCTAATCAAATCAATCCTATTATAACTTTTTTTGCTTAAGACTTACCATCAAAGGCCAAGATCAAAAATTTAATTAAAAGAGATTTTTATATAATTATTTACAAGAATTTGTGAGAGAGAGAGAGAAACCCCGGCACGAACCTCATTCCCTGGGATTATCTGTCAAAATTGCAATACCGACTGTAGCTGAGGACATTGTTATTATATATTAATAGAAATAAGATTAGGACCCACCCCGTGTTTGTAAATATATTTGTAAAACCCTTAGATTTGCCAATGATACACAGTGTAAATATACCGAATAAACTAATTTCGTTAGTATTGTATTTTGAGTGGTCATTTTAGAAGGTATAGTTAGTTTAACAAAATGGCGCACCAACGAGTGGGGCTCTCTCATCTCGAACAAACCTTGTAATAAAATTAAGCTTGCGTGTTTGAACTAACAATTATAGGTTAAAATAAGGTTAGCCTATAAGAACTGTGCACTATTATAAGAATATTTAAGTTAATATTCCCCACTTCCCCATTATAATTACCAACCACCTGTTAAACGAACTTATCCGATATGACTAGCCCGTACAATTTAAGACCGAACCCTAAGCCGTCTCAAAAAGTTATCGAAAATAGCGGGGATAATGATGAACATACCGAATTACACACACACACACTAAGCGAAGAGAATAGTATCATCGATGATAACTCCCGAACACTAACAGCAAACAGCCCAACACCCTCACAAACACCTCTAACCGACACATCAGACGACGAACCGTCATTCCACGGATTCGACCCGATCGCGGATATCGAAATAGGACGAAATAACTTACAACGATTCACGAACGCCAGCGGAATACACACGACAGCTTACTCAAGGTCGTCTCCCGAGCCCGTCGCTATGCCAACGGAACAGCAGCCAATCACAGCCCAGGAACGTGATACCGCGCTCGACCAAACACAAACCGCTCCTCATTACCGTTCTGTATCCCCTTACCCGCAACAGACACCCGACTTTCTGTCACAAATACAGTCCATGCTACAATCCCTTGAGAATAATATGAAAACCAAAGTAAATACCCTAGAAACCAACATTAACACGCAAATCAACACTAAAGTAAATACCTTGGAAACCAACATTAAAACTGAGATCAAATCACACTATGAAATATTAGATAGTAAAATTGAGGCCTTAACAAACTCCCAAACTAAATTGCAAACTGAATTAAACATCACACAAGAAACACAACAGCAACAATCCCTTGAGATTAAACAAATTGAATCAAAATTAACTACACAAATAAACGAGAGTTCCTACAATCTTAAAATCAACTTAAAAGCAGATCTGAGTGCACATAAAATTGAGGTTAACGGCACAATCCAATCCCAACACAAAGCCATCTCGGACGGACTGAATACTACATTAAATGTTAGCCTAAACGGAATTAAAACTCAGTTAAAGGAATCCCACGAAATACAGCAAAAGCAAATAGAAAATACCCTAAAACAAAACACTCAGCAACTACAAAGTACCTTAGAACCTATGATAATAGAAAACCAATCAAAAATCGAACACAACCGCGCCGTTGTAGAAGAGCTCAAACAAACCCTAAGCGATCACCGTAACAAAATAGAATCATTACAGGACGGAATACAATTTAAACCAAATACTTTAACACCAAACATCTATGTAACTTGCGGAAGCAGTACAAACCTCGATTCAAACCTACCGAAGTTCACGGGTAGAGCACATAACCCTAGGGAATTCCTAGCTAAATTGCGAAAATATTATGACAAAAGCCTAATGCGACAGGATCCTCAAACCAACACCAAAGAACATTTAATCGATGTAATCGAGATGAGTCTCGAGGGCAGTGCGTCTCGGTGGTTTTCCTTAACAAAGGACGACGTGAAAACGTGGGGAAATTTCGAAAGTATATTCTTGGCCCGATTTTGGAACCCTCAAGTACAACGCGGCATTAAACAACGCCTTGAAAACGAACGATACCGACCCGGCGGTAAACTCAACCGATCCGAATACTTTATCGAGAGAGTAATCACACTGAAATCAATGACCCCTTCCCTTACGGATGATGAAATTGTCACGCTACTGAGTGAACACTTCAGCGAATTAATACAAGATGCGCGTGTAGTCCAAAACGCAAATACTATTGCAGCATTCGAATCACTACTCCAGCGTGAGGATATCAAAGATGGAAATCGCCGAATACGACAAAACAACTTCTCACCACCTCACACTAATACAACTCCGAACAAACCAAACGAGCCTAGGCGCTATCAAAACAATTACCAAAACAACCATAGGGACTATCGAGATCACGTCAACCCGAACGCTTATCAACCAAAATACGAGCGAAATTACCACAACAACAACAAAACGCATTTCACAAATCCACCCTACAATAGACAGAATCCCCAACACTGGCCACCTTTACAACCAAACCGATATCCACCAAATCAAAATACCCCTCCAGCAAGATACAATGATAGGAACGAACCACGTTACCCTACCAACGAACAACGACAAGTCTGCACAACGATAGTTGAGCGTACCGACATGCCTAACAAACCTTCTGCTCCACCGTCCCACGGTGATAAACATTTAAACGGCTAAGCACTGGGTATGATAACGGCCTGCACACCACACCCATGAACATTTCCCCTAATATCTCCTCAGTGCTAAATAAAAACCTCGGAAACAGTAGGCCATATGAAAACCAAAACAATTTATTAATTAACTTGTATGAAACCGATGTAATTTGTTGCGATAGAGAATTCTTGTTAAGCGAAGAACCAGAATTAAATAACCAGTCTAATCAAATCAAGCAAATAGAATTTCCAGAAATTGATATTAATATAAACAAAATCAAAGTAAATGCATTAATCGATACAGGCTCAAACGTGACATGTATGTCAGAACAATGGTTCCTTGAACATAAAAATAAAATAGGTCGATACGAAGAGTTGCCCATAGTAAATACACAAATAAAAACCGCAACCGGAGAAAAGTCGAAACGGATTACTCGAATAGTAATGTTATCTATAGATATAAACGAGGTGCAAACACAACTGCAAGTACTACTCATATCCAATTTAGTTAGGAACTTAATAATAGGAAACGACGTATTGAGATCATGGCAGTTTGAAATGAACTTTAAGGAGAAAATAATTAAATTATCCATAAATAATAATGATATAACTTTGAAGTTCGGAGAGGCAAACATTGAAGGTATAACTTGTAATTTTGTATTTGAGCAAAGCCTAAGGCGAAGCATTGATGATGATGATAACTATGAATACTATGAAGATAATTATGATAACGATAATAATAATATATATATATAAATTGTAATGATCCTAACCCGAATATGAGTAACGCTACTGAAGAAATGTCACCTAAAACAGTTTACAAATCCTTAGAAGATAACAAAATACTAGATGAACAACAACGGAGCGAGTTATGCGACCTATTAATAAAATACCGTGATACATTTTCAGACGAGCCTGGCGTTTGTAACAAATATAAACACGTTCTTAAAGTTGAGAGTGCCCAAAATTTTAAAAGCCACACGTATCCAGTTCCCCTAATACACCAGAATGCCGTACAAGAAGAGATAGACCGAATGTTAGAACTCGGAATCATTGAAAGGAGTACTAGTACCTTCATTAATCCAATAATACCAGTTGTGAAGAAAACCGGAGAGATTAGACTTTGTCTAGACGCCCGCAAAGCGAACCAAATCATAGTGCCAGACTACGAGTGCAATCGGAGCGTGAATGAAATATTAGCCAAGTGTCCCAACGGAAAATTCATTAGTAGTATAGATCTTACCGCTTCATATTGGCAGATATTGTTATCAGAAGAATCCCGTAAATACACTGCTTTTCAATTTAGAGGCAAGACATACCAATACCGTGTCACACCGTTCGGAATTTCCACTTCTCAAGCTGCCCTAGTCCGCGCCTTAGATAGAGTATTCGACGAATCAATTGAAGACTTTACAATGATATACGTGGACGATATCTGCATAGTTTCTCCAGATTTTAAAACACACCTCCAACACTTGGAATATATTTTCCGAAAATTGACCGAAGCAAACATGACAATTAAATTTCCCAAGTCCAAATTCTGCCAGGATTCAGTCCCTTTCCTTGGTTACACACTAACACAAAACGGTCTTAAAATGGATGAAAGCCGCCTCCAACCAATATTAGATTTCCCTTCTCCAAAGAACCGCACACAACTCAAGTCATTCCTAGGTTGCATAAACTATTACAATAAATTTATCGATAAATTCTCCCATGCAATACAACCCCTCCTTAAGTTAACCTCTAAGAAAAATAAATTCATTTGGACCAGTCAAGAAGAGCAAGTTTTTAAAAACATAAAAAACCAATTCCTCAAGACAAATGTTTTACATCATCCAGATCCATCAAAAACTTTCTATTTACAAACAGACGCTTCAGATGTTGCGATCGGCGGTCACCTCTTTCAGAAAAAGGAAAATGGAGATAAAACAGCTATAGTATTCATATCCCGAGCTTTGCAACCAGCGGAACAAAGGTTCACCACTACCGAGAAAGAGTTACTCGCAGTTGTCCATTGCTTACAAAAGGTCCGATACATTATCCTAGGCGCGGATCTAAAAATAATCACAGACAATCATGCTATCACATTCCTTAAATCCTGCCGATTATTAAATAATAGATTAGCACGCTGGATACTCGCCATTCAAGAGTATAACTTCAAAATTATCCATTGTAAAGGTAGCGAAAACCCAACAGCCGATGCCCTTAGTCGTATGCCACTAGGTTCCAATTTAAATGCACATAACTCACCCAATGAACTCACAGTTAACCACATACAAAGAATTCAGGACCCACAATTGTTCCATGACATGCAAAATCTTTCCCAGTTACAATTAGAAGACGACCGTTTAAGGATCATCCGTGGCCAACTCCTAAATCACAGACCCAAAACATCAAATTCCGAAAAAATCGCATAAACCTATAAAATACATAAAGGAATCCTCTATCAGCAATTAAAGAAAATTGGCGGATCGTTGTACCAGAAGAGATTATCGACCGACTAATTTGGGAATGCCACGAATATTATTTGCATTGCGGCGCTAAGAAATGTTATTTAATATTAGCTGAAACTTTTATATTAAAAAATATGAACCGAAGGATCCGAACAACCCTAGCAACCTGTGATTCCTGTCAGCGGTGTAAGACCAGTACACATCCCCTTCAGGGAACAGCCCAAGGTATAAAATGCTCCCAGAAGAATGATCACATAGCAGTCGATATTATTGGCCCCCTTCCAACCAGCGTAGGAAACGTAAAATATATCCTCATTGTATTAGATATCTATACAAAATTTGTCAAACTATATCCTATAAGGCGTGCAGATACTAAGTCCATCATTAAAAAATTATTCAATTATCATTTTCAAGAATATGGAATCCCAAAGAAAATTCAAAGTGACAATGCTACCCAGTTTAAAAGTGAATTATGGTTTAATAAATTGGAAACAAATAATATCACTCCCATCTATAGCCCACTATACTACCCATGTTTTAATATGGCTGAACGACCAATCGAAGAAGTGAAACGATGCCTCCGCACATACTGTTCAAAGCAACACCGAAATTGGGCGCGTTGCATACCTGATATCAACGCATTTTTAAATGAGGTTCAACACGAAACCACCGGTTTCACCCCTAACGAGCTACAGCTAGGAATAAAAGATAAAAGATTCTGGGACACTTATATCACAAATCCATTCATAACAGACCTACCCTTAGAACGTAAACTATTTTTAGCCAACGAGAGAATCAGAAGCAAGAGGAAGAAAAGAGCGCAAAAGTACAATTTAAAACACCATCCAACCACATTCAACATTGGAGATCTTGTACTAGTAAGAAACCATCCCCTATCCAAGGCAGCATACGGTGAAACTGCAAAACTGTTTGAAATATACGAAGGAGCTTTCAAAATAAATCAAATTTTGGGACACTCAACATATCACGTAAGCACGTTAGACGACACAAAGACATTTGGCCCATACCATATTTCCGCTTTAAAGAAATACATTTCCCCTCAACAAAAATAGTAGAAGAACATAAAATTAAATTTAATCATCAGTGAAGAGATATCAAGAAGTTTAATGTGTGTGTGCAGAGACCTAAACCCCTTGTACAGTTAGTTATAAAAAAGTGAACACTCATAAAGTGAAATAATAAACAATAATCAATGTTAAGTGAAAAAAAAGGTGAATAATAAAGACGCTTTGCAGTGCAACCAGATAATGTATCGAATAGTAAAATAGTAAGGACGATCTACAGTATCATAGAAAATTGAACCCAATCTAGTGATAGTAAATAAATAGGAAAGAGTTTAATTAATCCCTTGGTACCCATATGTAAATAGTAAATTTTCCCTTGATTATTTAGTGTTATGTACTTTCTTATTGTTAATTGTTTATAATTTGATAATCATGTTTCAACCATTTATCCCTTTCAATAGTTAAGTTTTTGTTCCCTTCCATACTAGTTGTTCTCATTAAAAACAAATTTATTCACTGTGTATCGAAACCTCATATTATATTTCATTTAATATTCAGTTTCTGCGGGGATATTGCAACATTTCATAAATTTGTTTATAAATATGTATGTAAATAAAACAATAAATATAGCCTACCATCACAACACTCATAAGTAATATCCATTTCACACCCCATGTAGTCAAGTTGTCACACCATTGTCCAATAGGCCTATATAAATATATAGATCAAACAGATTACAAGTACCCCAATAGCCTAGTTAAAATTTTGGAGTAGCCTATATATATACATATTAAGTAAGAATAACAGCCTATCTGAGATATTTAATAATGTATGTTATTTCAAACACAAGCTAAAATAAACTTAATATATATAAAATAATAAAATCTAAAATCTCAAATTTTGAGTAATTATAATTTTATACAGTACCATAAATCCGTGTAGTGAAAAGTGCCATTAGGGACTACATTATCTAGAAAACATGAAATGCATTGTTACCCTGGACCACATGTGAGATGATGAAGAAGATGCTTTTGTGAGGTCTTACCAATTATGAAGCCTGAGTGACTAGATGTTTTTCCATGGGTCTCATTCCCAAATTCAAGATAAATCCCTTTAAAACAGTAAATTAGACACTAAAAGTCTAATTAGAAGTAGGAGAAGATCTGGGACTATCAAATTATACTCCTTTTATTAACAGGCCAAGAAGAGATAGTACCTAGAGAAGAAATTCAATTTGGTAATATGCATCCAATTTTTACCTAGCCCATTTTTGATCTTCAAGGACTAAGACACCTTCAGTTCACGGGGTGGACTGAGTAGCTCCAGCAACTGATAGACATTTCTAACTAATTGAACTTTATTCCGAAAACTTAAGAGTTAATTAATATCATAAAGACTTTGAACATTTAATAGAGTTTTAGGCCAACATGTGCTCATAAACAAAATTTTATCCATCCTAATCAAATCAATCCTATTATAACTTTTTTTGCTTAAGACTTACCATCAAAGGCCAAGATCAAAAATTTAATTAAAAGAGATTTTATATAATTATTTACAAGAATTTGTGAGAGAGAGAGAGAAACCCCGGCACGAACCTCATTCCCTGGGATTATCTGTCAAAATTGCAATACCGACTGTAGCTGAGGACATTGTTATTATATATTAATAGAAATAAGATTAGGACCCACCCCGTGTTTGTAAATATATTTGTAAAACCCTTAGATTTGCCAATGATACACAGTGTAAATATACCGAATAAACTAATTTCGTTAGTATTGTATTTTGAGTGGTCATTTTAGAAGGTATAGTTAGTTTAACAATTTGTGAATTAGTTATAATCGAAAATTGTAAATTAATCGGTAATTTATTAGGCCAAACTATTAAATTAAACAAAATATACCATTACAAAATTACTTTTTATGAAATATTTAGTGCTGAACACTAAAAAAAATAAATATATTCCATAACGAAGATTAATATTTTAAGAACCTTTATTTTATTAAGGTGTACTTTTCACCTGTAAAATTTGTTCATTTGCTAAGAGAGTAATGGATAGGATATTTTTTACATAAAAAAATTAAATACATATTTTCTGTAATACTTTATCTTATACTCTAATATGAGGAAGGTTTGCTTGCATGCAACTCTAATCTCAAAACACGGCTCCAACAATTTCCTTCAAATGTTGGAAATACAGTAACTAATTTCTGGGATAATCAAATAATGTAAAAAAAATGAAAAGTTAAAAAAATTAACATTGGGCTTATGAAGTTAAGTAGTCTAAACAAACAAACGTGGCCTTCCCCTCCCCCCCCCTCGGTACTATACTGTAACTTATACAAAGAACAGTCACAATTTGTATTTCAATTTATATGCACAATTTGATCTTATGTGATAGCATAATCAGAGAAAACGCAGATAAGGGTAAAAGTACAGTATAGCATAACGCTGACAGTATGGCATAAACGTTCATTTAATTTTTTTAAATTTTAACTGATATATTTTTATCTGTGAATTCCAAAAATAAAACAATTTTTAGCTCCTCTGCTACCCCCTCATAAGCCGATCTCCCATCTCCCACACACACACTGCGCTAAGGGCACCACAGCCCACAACGTCCCGCCACCGCCACCGGCCGCAGCATCTCGCCGAGCTGGTCTACTGCCTGAAGCCTGACAAACGCATGCATCTTTCGATCATAACATTTCTATAGGAATTTCATGATCCATTCACATTACAATGTTATATTCATTATTAAAAGGTGAAGACTGACAAAAAAAGTTTGAAATTGCCTTTTAAATAAGATTTATAATTATATTAATTATTTTCAGTTTGCCCAATAAATTTAGGTTAATGATTTTTAGATCGATTTTTATTTTTTGTAAACCTTAAACTCAAACTTCGGTAGTTGTATTATCTTTTCATAAATGATGCTGTTTTGTTTTTTTGTTTGTTTTTTTTTAGCAAAGTACCGAGTCCAAGGTAGTTGTATGTGAAATACACATCATTTTTATGAACACATAATTTATGAAATCTTAATAATCTCAAATGATAATAATTTCACTGTTCCTTATTTTTGTCCGTATTGTAGTTCATTGTTTCCTGTTTCATTCCTCATAAGCAATAAGGATTATTAGTTGCGGTTGAGATATTGTTTGTTATTAACTGAATCATTGGTAATGAAATATCGGTTATGCATACCATACCTTTTACACTAATTTGTAATTACAACCGTAAGACTATTTTCACGAGCAAACATAAAACATTTATCAAGGAAGAAGCCGCTATGATTTGACAACTGGAAGGCACAGGGGCTGGGCTGGCGGCTGACGGAAGCCCTGCGAGCTGACCACAGCAGTGTCGGCCGGTGGTGCCGTTCTCTCTCACTCCCTCTCTCTCTCACACAAGTACTCTCTCTCTCTCTCGCACACATATCCCGTATCCCCTCCTAGCCCTTGTATCGTTGGTTCCTCACGTTGCCACTGCTGCGCCACTGCACCGCTGCTGTCGGCACTAATTTTTTGCTAGTCCTAGAAAACCCTGCAGGAGCGTGCCACTGTTCACCCATCTTCATCGGTTAGCATGCCGATCTACTAACAATCTACTAAGGAGTGTGGTTGATCTATGATATAGCGGCCTAACTGTAAACAGTGAAATCCAGAGGTAAATAATCAATGTAGGTACTTAATAGTACCAACTTCATCTGTCTTCGGATAAAATTTACTTCCACAGATTATGTTGAAGACACCGAATTTTCAATCTGCCAACTGGCAAAACTAAAAACTTTGCGACACTCAAAAATATTTATGTTTTTGTAATAAACTTTTGGGTGAAAGACATAGATCTAACTAATGTATTATATATTAAAAAGAATGTTTAGAATCTCAACCTTCTAATTACGTCTATTTTATTTCGGCCATTTATCGAACGTTTAGGTATAATATTTGTAATTTGAATGTAACAAAGACGGGAGCGGCAATATTTTACTCTCACCAAAAATTTTTTTGTTTGTTTTTAAAACGATTGCCATTAATTTTATTTAAATTTCATTCAGATGTATTCAAACTTTCATTGTAGGCCTCAATAATAAAATATAAAAATGTAATGGTAATTGGATCTGCGTCTGACCCAAACTCGGTTGGCTCGGTTAGCGCCAGACTCCCAAATGTGCTGAAACGAAGAGCCTCTACTGTCCGTATTAAATCAATTAAAATCACTTACCATTGGTGGCTCCGTTGGTGGCCGCATAGTGTACTTGTATCGCCAAGTACTGAATAGTCGTATTGCCCCCCACTCTAAAGCCCACCCCAGGTGGTAAATTCACTGTCGGAGCGCCTTTAGCCCAGGCGTAGAGGATCTGAAATTATCGAAACAATCATTTTAAAATATTATATTTAAAAAAGTGTTTATGATACTGCCCTCACAGTTTTTATAAGTCCTTAATTTAATTCATTAATAAGTGCTCAAAGATACAGTATATCGAGCGATTTTGGATAAACGCAGTAATTCGTCAAATTATTGTTTGCTAAAATAACTTCAATTTCTATTGGTAATGGACAATTTTGTTAACTCCAAAGGTAATGACAGAGTTGCACCTAAATAACTATTTATAAAAATCCAACCACTTACAGTAGGGCTCACCTATAAATTTATACCTCACCTATATGGGGCAGCCCACTGCTCACAGTCAACTCGATAAAAATATTGGAGCTTTCTTCCGGAGTACTTCCACAAAGATAAGATTTGATCCAAGAGTGGGCCATTCCCCGTGTTAACAAAGAACTGAGTCGTTATAGAAGAATTTTGTGGTCAATTAGGTTGAAGGCTTTACTTTAGTAAAAAACATACTCCAAAAGGACGGCTGACCGCTATATCTTTTTGTATATTTATGCATGAGTAGGGGTCTTGCCTGAATGACTGCAGTTATGTAAGAGTTTACTGCATGATCTTACTTTTTATGAAGCCAAAGTGATGTTTAGAAAGACATTTTGCTCAAGGAAGTACATCAACAACCTGCTGTTCAAAAACTTTTGAAAAGTAGACAGGAGGGCTATAGGCCTAGCAATAGTTGTTTCAGTCATTTGTTTCCTATCTTGTGAACAGTGGCGGATTTAAGCAATTGCCGCCTAAGGGCTATTAGGAAATTAGCCGCCCTCCCCCCGCCTCCACTATAATCTTTGTCCTTTTCGCCGCCCAGGTTTACCCACATGTTATATATTGTTTGGTTGTTTTGTGATCTAAAGAAGTTACGAATTAACTGAATGAATATATTTAAGAAATTTCTGTTATTTCATAGTTGAAAGAAAAACATTAAAACAATGTATAACTGTCTTGATTCACATTAACACAGTTTAATATTCAATATAGCCTACTCAATGACAATCAGCCATAGAGACAAATGTTCGTGTTAAAAGCAGTGAAGCAGTGCTAGTGCTACTTTTAATAACAAGAAAATCCTTCAACAAAGGCCTAAAAATCCCTTCTAACACTTCATCAAAACATTAATTTTTACACCAACGCATTGACTACTGAAAATTATAATAAATAATCTATAAATAAGATATTATGACACTGTAGCCTTAAAATTCTGTTGTAAGCCAGAAGAGCGTTGGCATAAACGTATTTCTTGGCCCACGGGGCCAGTTCTCCAAAGGGAAATCGGATGAAGTATAAAAGAAGCGTTAATTCTAAATTATAGAGGTTTTAAGTCTAAATTATAGAGGCAGGAGCTGGCACCCACCTTAGGAAGGTTGTCAGCAGACCGTGGGAATTGTTATTTATGGTAAGACAAAATTTATTATTGAATTTAGGACTAAGTTCCTGGGGCCGGTAACGCCCAAGAGTTTGGCAATGAACCCGGAGGTAGAGGGAGCTGGCTGATCAGCGTCACGATACCATATTTGGTAATAGGTACGGATTCAGCTCTCCTATTGGCTGGATTAGGCCAGGAAGCGGTGACGATAGGCCGAGTATAAAACCTTGGTATCGGGGGAAGCGCGGCAGATTCAGAGTGAGATTCAGAGTTAGATCCAGAGATAGGTTCGGAGTCAGAGTCAGGAGTCGATATCAGCGATAGTCCATCACCAGGTCGCGCGCCGAGACGTCCCCCCCTGCCACTACGATGTCACTCATCTCGGTCTTGTACTGTAAGTTGGAAACTGTGTTAGCTTCCTTAGGGTATCCATATCTGGCTCTTTAATATTTAAAGTGTAGCACAAATAACTAGAAATGTTTTGGGAACTCAATTCACTTGTGGATTAATAAGATTGTTGTATTGACTTAATTGGTTCAGTTTGTAACCTAAAGGGCCTTCAGCCCCCTGCCAATAATGTAATTAATAAAATTAGTGTTTCAATTAATAAAGTTCGACCTTTCATCGCCCACTTGTGGACTGTGAGTTTTTATTATCCTGACGCCTCCCCCAATAGGCCCGAATCTAACATTGGTGTCAGAAGTTAACTTTCTTTTTTTGGGAAAGGTCGGTGTTTTCCTTTTTGGTCAGGGGGTTTGTGTTTAATAAGGGGGGAAATTGTGTAAAGTGAATTGAGGGGTTAAACTTAATTAAAAATATTTTTTTTGTGAATTTGGGAAAATTGGAAAATGGTTGTACCTAGGAGGTGTGACACTTTGGATTGTACATTAAGATGCATAGGGAATAAATCGAGAGTTTGGTTACAGGAAGTTGCGCCTCAGCGTAGGCAAGTTGTGCTTAAGAAATTGTTACAGCAGTTTAAAGAATTGGAAGTAGATGGGGAGAAAAGTGTGGAAAATTATTATAAAGCAATTTGTCGAAGCTATTGTCAGGTTATGAGGGAGATTTGTGTAGTTCAGCTAAGGCCGCGATACTAATTGATTTGAGTCTATGACAGGTTTCATGCGGTAGGGAATTATTTATGTTTGAAGGAATTTTAAGGCGTGAAAATATGAAAAGTAAACAATTATACTAAGAGAAGGGGTATAGAAGGGAATGTTCGAAGTATAATAGTTAAGTAATGGCGTCAGGCCCAGAGCAGTTAAAACATTTTGTTAATGAAATTATTAGTAGGGGGAATTTCGTGGAACAATTGCGAGACTTGGGCATAGTATTCAGAGCTGGGTTAGTAGATTATGCAGCGGATATTATTGCGGATGAATTAGTGGAAAGGATTATGAAAGATGAGGGATTGAGGGACGTGCTAATGTGGTCAATGAGTCGTGTACATGGGCATCTTATTGAGGTGTTAAATGAGGCTGTTAAGCATAGTAGCATTAATTACTAGGCATGAATGACGACGGGAATTACTATCTTAAGCGGCATAGCTTACATACTGAATTTTTGGGTGAGTTGTTGAAAGGAAAATTGGTGATGCTGTTAACTTTTTATTATATTGAGGACGGGAAAACGCAGATGGTTAGTGAAATTCTTCATAAGTGGCTTAGTAAATCGATAGTGCAACAGGAAATTGTTTTGGATGGGCAACCCACTTTTGGTTATATTTTTGAGAAGGTCACGACGGGATATCGCGATGTATGGCGAGTTTGCGCGGCGGAATCTAGGCTGAATTATGTTGTATTCGTGCTTATGGCGAGTGTAAGTGACTCATAGTGACACTGGGGAGTAAAAGCAGTAGGTCATTCGAACCTCCACTAATGACGCAGCCGTCAGCTAGGGCTTTTGGTACCGCGCCGGGGGAAATTCTTAAAACTAGTGAGGATAAAACATTGCAAACAATCTTTTTCACTAAAGTAGGGACTAAATCAGCTAATATTACTGCGCATTATGAGCACGTTACGGAAGGCATAGTAACTAAGCCGAAAACGCTGCCTAAGCCGAGCTTACCGGAACCAACAATAGCGCCGCCAGCCGTGCCTACAGTACGATTTGCATTTGAAAGCAAGGAGGCGGAGCCGAATGAATTAGTGTATGACATTCCACGGGCTAATGTCGGCGGCAAACCCAACGAATAAGCCGGTATATTACCTTCCGATTGTGGAACCTAATTGGTTGTTAGAAGGGTCGCAAACGTTGTTGAGGTCCTTGGTGACTAGGATAATCGAGGGGCAAATTAACGGCCGGACTAATTATGCTGATGAGAAAACCATAAAAAGAGTAAGGGTAACTAAATTAATAATTGAATTTTTGGACTAAGGGATAATTGAGTTTTTTTTTTTTTTTGTTATTGAGTGAATAAGGATTTTTGGTTGGGAATATTTAAACTGATAGAGGTAGGTAATTTCTTTTATAGAAAAAAAAGAAAGTAAAAATTGTTATGGGGAATATGTAAATGTAAATAAAGAATAATTTAAACTAAATAAACCAACGTGTGGAATTAGAGTAGCGATAGACTGGGTTATCAGAATGCACTTTTGTTCGTTTGCTAAAGGAGTAATTGGCGGCGTGGTCTTATCAGTGTTTGCGGTTACAGCTGTTTTGTTGATAGCCGTGACCACTAGTAAATAAGAGACATTGTTTTGTTTATATCGGATTATGCATAATATGACTACTAGAGCGTAATTAAATAGTTGGCGTTAATTTTGTTAATTAATGCAGCCAACGGCTGATGGTAAGTCACCAGTTAAAACATATAGGAGTACTCTAGAATTGTTTGAAATGGCGATTACACCAGAACAGATTGCTCAGGCCTTTAAATCGGCTATGGAAGGGATGAGGTCGGTGGATTTGGGCCCTGCGGCTATGATTGAGTATTTTAAGGGGGACGGTACGGGACCCTCAGTGAGAGAGTTTTTCGAGCAGGTGGAAAATGCGGCGATTTTGGGAGCGTGGAAACCGCAGTTTAGAGTAACAGTGGTTCGATTAAAAGTAAGGGGCGCCGCTGAAAATTTTCTGACTTCCAGGTTTGATTTCGCGAAGGTAGGTACTGACGGTTTGCCAGTAGTTAAATATGAGGAAATTAAAAAGGAGTGTGTAGAGCGATTCTCTAGTAAAAAGACAGAACAACACAACTATATGGCGTTACAGTCGGCAACACAAAAGCGTGATGAGTCGGTAGAGGTTTTTGCGGAACGGATTAGGAAGTTAGGGGCAAAAACTATAAAAACGGACGAGGACTCCGCTGTCCAGAAGGTTATCGAGGCGGAAGCGGAAAGGCGGATGCTAGCGGCATTTCTGCATGGCTTAACGGGAAAAATAGGCGAGGTGACGCGTTTTGCGTTCCCTAAGAATTTCCGGGATGCGTTGGACATGGCCATAATGGCTGAGATGGAGGAACAGTCGCATCCTAGTGAGACCGATTCTGGGGTTTTCTCGGTGGTGTGTTATGGGTGCAACCAGGAGGGACATATCCGGGCTCAATGTCCGCGTGTAGAGAGACTAGGACCTGGGAATAGGAGCCCATCGCGTGAGTATAACCGAGGGGGCTCATCCCAGCGAGGATTTGTATCTAACTGGGATAGAGGGGCTTCCTCGAGAGGACGTGGGAATTTTTCTGGAAATAACTATTTTAATGATCGTGGCGTACGGGGACCGGTAGAGCCATTTAGAGGACGGGGAATGGCGTACCGTGGTAGAGGTAGTCCGAGGGGCGCTGGGCGTCAAGTACGGTTTGATGAGCGCAACCTTGAGCGTAACCGGAATGATTCATTTCGTTTAGCTCGCACGGAGTGTTATAGGTGTGGGCGTTTGGGTCACTTTGCAAGGGATTGTCGCGTGAGGGTCGAAGAGAGGCAACGTGAATCACCTTTAAACTCGACAGGTCCGACAGTAACGACGAATTAGGCCGCCCAGCTGTTGGACGCCAGAAGTAATAATACCGAGTCTTTGTGTGGATGGGTACGGAGAATTATCAATAACGGGGAAAATCAAAGGTAAGGAGTATGTGTTCTTGATAGATTCGGGATCAAAGATTTCATTAATCAAATGGGAGGCCTATACAGGACAGTTGAACCACGTAGTTATTCGTGCATTGGGAATTACAGGGGCACCGTTGGAAATCGTGGGTAAGACAGAGGTGGAGTTGGAGATAAAAGGAGTGAGGAGATTAATGGGTTTTTATGTGGTTAGGAATATGGGCGCGTTAGAGTATGACGGGGTCCTGGGGACCGACGCACTAAAGAAGTTAGAGGTTATAATTGATTTTAGTAGGGGTCTAACGGCAATTTTTGCGTGGGAAACGTGCAAGCAGTGGAACCGTTCACAAGGCCAGTGGACGGGGAGAGTAGTTCGGTAACGGAGGAGGACGTCGCGAATCCACTTCCGGAGCCAAAAGGCGAGGTAAAAGAGTTAGAGGTTGTAAAGGAGTTGGTCCAGGCTTGTTATGTTGTTCCATGTGAAAATGTTGTGGCGAATGCCAATTCGGAATTGGTTTTTGCGGGTGAGTCGAAGCCCATGAGTAAAAGTTATAAAGTTGGGGAAATGAAAGAGGTGCCGGAATTTGTATACATTGAGGGATTTAATGGTAAAGATAATTGGTTGGTATTTGCGAGATCCGTGAGTAAAGTGTTTAAAAATAAGGACGCGAGTAAATTAGTGGTTCAGTGTTGTGCAGTAAATATCAATCCTTACAAAATCGAATTGGACAAAGGGCTGCGCGTGGGAGTGGCGCAGAGAGTGAAAGAAGAGGGGAATATTTTTGTAGTGAGTGACGTGTGTGAGGGAAGTGTGAGTGAAATAGTACGTAGCGGGGCTGCGAGTGAATGTAGTGTCGGGGACACAGTAAAGGAACGTGTTGGAAATAGTGCATTTAGTGTCGGGGACACAGTAAAGGAAAGTGTTGGAAATAGTGCATTTAGTGTCGGGGACACAAGTGAGAAAAGTGTTGGAAATCGTGAGTTTAGTGTCGGGGACACAGGTAAGGACAATGCTGTGGATAGTGAATCTAGTGTCGGGGACACGGGTGGAATAAGTGCTTTGACGAGTGGTACGTGTGTCGGGGACACCGGTGTGAGAAATGTTATGGAGAGCGATTTTTGTGCCGGGGACACATACAGTAAAAGTGTTAGTAAGAGTGATTTTTGTGTCAGGGACACAGGTAATAAGTGTTTGAGTAAAAGTGATTTTTGTGTCGGGGACACATACAGTAAAAGTGTTAGTAAGAGTGATTTTTGTGTCAGGGACACAGGTAGTAAGTGTCTGAGTAAAAGTGATTTTTGTGCCGGGGCACATGCAGTAAAAGTGCTAGTGAGAGCGATTTTTGTGTCGGGGACACCGGTGGAAAGACTGTTGAGAAAAGTGATTTTTGTGTCGGGGACACAGGTGGTGGAAATGGTGATAAAAGTGATTTTTGTGTCGGGGACACGGGTAGGTTGAGGCAAGTGAGAGGTAATGTGAGTGACGGGGTCACAAGGTATGACCGGGAAAAGAAAAGTGAATTACGTGACGGGGTCACGGGAGGGGACAAATGGGGTTGTGAGAGTGACGTGAATAGCGGAGATAGTAACGGGGTTACTGGTGGACAATTGTGGTTAGGAAGTGAAAGTGAGGCGAGTAACGGGGAGTGTAATGAGGGTTGTGTGAGTGTGGTGAGAGAATGTGGTCCAGATAAAGTAGGGAGGAAAAGTAAGGGAAAGGTGAATGGAAGTTTGGGCATGGATGTGGAAAGTGCTGTGTGGGGAAAATTGCGAGAAGAAGAAGATGCGGCAGGTGTAGAGAATGATAGGATGTTTCCTTTAGAAGACAAACTTGATATTGACGAGATGATTAAGACTAAATTAGCACATTTAAGTGTCGAGGACAGGGCGATCATGAAACCGGTTTTACAAAAGTATAGAACGGTATTTTATGACGGAGTGTCACCCTTGGGCTGTACCAATGAAATAGAACATCGCATACCGACGGGTGACGCAGCGCCTATTAGGCTGTCGCCTTATCGTATACCGGAAGCGTTACGTGGGGTTGTACAAACGCACATAGATGACATGCTACGGAAGAATATTATACGCCCAAGCTCAAGTTCATGGGCTGCCCCGATTATCGTTGTTAGGAAGAAGGTTCCTGTGGACCCATTGAAGATGACAGGTAAGCCGGAAGTTACCTTTCGGATTTGTTGCGATTTTAGGGCAATAAACAAGATAACGATGTCTAGTAATCAACCCCTAAGCTTGATCCAAACGACGCTTGATTCCTTAGGCGGATGTACAATTTTTACAACCTTGGATTTGCACTCAGGCTATTACCAGGTGAAAGTTGCGGAAGAAGACATTCCTAAGACAGCGTTTGTAGTACCGGATGCATCGTATGAGTTCCTCCGGATGCCGTTCGGATTAAAAGCTGCTCCAATGACTTTTACGAGGCTTATGAACAATGTCTTACGAGGGTTAATTGGGGCTGGAGCGTTAGTTTATTTAGATGACGTGATAGTGGCTTCCAGAACAATGGAAGAGCATGCGGAACGGTTGGGACAGGTTTTTGAGAGGTTTGTAAACGCTAATTTAGTAGTACAACCTAATAAGTGCGTATTCGCGAAATCCGAGGTGGAATACCTTGGGCACATAATCAGTGGAGAGGGCGTAAAACCAGATAATCGAAAAGTCGAGGCGTTGAAAAATTATCCGATTCCCAAGAATGTAAAGGAAATAAGATCTTTTGTGGGATTGGTTAATTTCTATAGGCGATTTATTCCGGGGTTCAGTGAAATCAGTAAACCACTCACGGAGCTAACGCGTAATGACGCGCAGTACACGTGGGGGGAGAGACAGCAAGAGGCGTTTGATACGTTACGAGAGGCACTTATGAGAGAACCGATTTTAAAATACCCTCGTTGGGACCTTCCTTTTGTGGTAACGTCTGATGCTTCGAAGGTAAGTGTAGGCGGAGTACTTTCGCAAATCATAGAGGGGGAAGAACACCCCATCGCGTAGGCAAACTGCCGGTGACTAAGACAGGCAATGCATATTTGCTTACGTTTATTGATTTTCACTCAAGATACGTGGATGCAGTACCTTTGAAGGATATGCGAGCGGAAACTTTAGCTCACGCGTTCGTGACAAGTTTCGTAACTCGTTATGGGTTGCCATTAAAATTATTGTCTGATAGGGGAACTAATTTCATGAGTAAACTATTTCAGGAAATGTGCCGAGTGTTAGGCGTTAAGCGCGTTCAAACTACGAGTTATAATCCTAAATGTAATGGGTTATTAGAGCGGCAACATGCGACGATAGCTAACATACTGTCACATTACGTTAATCAATATGGCACCGATTGGGACAGGTATATTTGTTTTGCATTAATGGCTATGAGGAACAGTAAGTGTGTGGCTATAGGTGCGACTCCGTATTTCCTGTTCCATGGGCGCGAAATGACGCTGCCAACGGAAGACCATTTTCATTGCCTACAGGATGTAGGACAGGTGGGGGAGAACTTAATTAAGAGAATGACTGAAGCATATGACGTAGCTAGGAAACACACGGAGGTTGCGAGAGGGAAAAGTAAAGGTTACTATGATGAGGGGAAAAAGTTAGTAACATTCCAGGAGGGAGACCAGGTATTTGTATATCATCCGGATGTCAAGAATGCTCCCGGAAGCAAATTTTCAAGGTACTGGTCGGGTCCACACATTGTTAAAGCTAAATTATCAGATTTGGTGTACTCGGTAGATTTGAATGGTAAACTTATGAATTTAAATGTGAATCGTTTAAAAACGTCGAGAGAGGATTTAAGGGAAGGACTGATTGTTGATTACAATAAAATTGTTGAGTTGCTGAAGGCTCAACAACGACGAGATACCGAACCTCACCCATCCGGTCCGGAAATCGCGGTTGAGAAGGAGACGAGGCCGGATTCGCCACCGGATTTAGGGCCGTTGTTTAAAAGACGGTACATACAGGAAGTGGCCGAGGCCGAGCGAGATAACCGATATCTGGAACCCGTGGCGGAAGAGGCCGATAGTGATTCTGGACCAACGGATGACGTAGATCCGGGGTGTGGCTCGAGTGCCGAGGGGCTTAGCCCAACGCAAGACGTCAGGGATAGGTTGAATCAAACCATCCGGGAGTTAGGGGGGAGTGACCTCTCTGACCTCGAAGAGGGGGAAGGTAACCTTACTTTTGTTGACGATGACCGAGACCAGGACTGGTCGCCTCCATTAGGGGAGAAGGGGCGTGCCCCTGAGCGGGAGTTAACTGAACAGGTTGGGCCACCTGAGGTGACTCATCCATATAATACGCGAGCCAAAGGGAAATTGGACTAGTAGTCGCAATTGAGGAGGAGAGCGTAATTAGTTTAATATAAACATTGTGAAAGAGTTTAGTTAATTGGTATTCGATAGCGCGTTCGTGGTATTTCAGGGTTATTAGTGATTTTCGGAAATTGCAGTAGAATAATAAGTAGTTTATTTAGTGAAATACCCTTCGTTTTTTTGGTATATTAAGGGACTTCAATTGTTAAATGTGGGTATAATTGTTCGAGTTAATATAATTTGGTGATGTGAATTTTCTTATACGGACTTGATCAGTAATGATTCAGAAAAGCTGTTAAAAACTAAATATCAGGTGCGATAAAGTAGCCTTTTCTGGGGGAATATGACGACGACAGTTTTTGATAAAATTTAGAGATACGAGTGGTGATGCATTATAGGATAGCATAAAGCAGCATGTAGGGGTAGGGGCCCATTGAGCGGGCGACCCCTGAGCTGAATTCTGAAGGAAGGAAAACTCAGGCTTGATGGGCCTATGGTAGCAGGACGGCTCGAAGGGCGCAGTCCTTGAGGAAATAAGGGTCGCGATCCGGCATAGGAAATAAATAGTAAAATTATTTTTTTAACTGTGGGGTGCGACAATTGGGAAGTCTATGGCCGGATCAGGTTTACATTTAAATTGGTCTCGCTCTTCCAAGGGGATAAGGGGTGACTATATACAGTATTTAGCAATATTCAGGAAGGCAGGTACAAAATCAGATTTATGCAATATACTGGCTAGAACTTAAATAGGAAAAATATAGTACAATTAACAATATGTTCGATAAATTACAAAACGATTGATACAAATAATAGCCGTGTGTGGGCGGGAGACAGCCGTCGGCGGACACATAAGGAGGCTAGTTAAGTAGCGTAGGCGTTAGGGGAGCGGTGAGCACAATAGGTGGCGGGCCGCTACTCAATGGACAATAAGATGTTCCGGTTGGTGGATGACAATGCCGAGACGACGACGGTCGAGCAGGTGAAAGTGGTGAGTCAGTGTTCATTGATTTTGAAACAACAATGAAACACAAGGCCGCCACTGGCACGCGACTCGTTGGACATTGTGGGAAAATCACTTGGCTAACAGTGCTTATATACTAAACTATGCAATACAAGTAAATAAGCTTGGGTTCTAAAATGGGTGTACCAAACTCGGGTATAGTATAATATAGTAAACTCTAGGAAACAAAATAAATTAAATAAATGGAAGGATTTGATTCAGGATATTAGTTGGAATAGTTCAAATGTTTGAGTGGCAAAAATTGATTATAAGCAGTGTAAATGAATATTTCAAAAATAATAATAATTAACTAGTTAACCTCACATTAAAACGTTAGGAAAAAAAAAATGAAACTATTATATGACAGGTTTTGTTTTTGTAAAAAGGGTGATCAATTAAGGTGGTATAATTAGTAGTTGGAAAGTCTACAGATGCAATTAACCTAATGGGTAAATTGTTTAACTTTCAATTGTTTGAATAGAGCTAGAGGGCACTTTGGTACACCAGGGCTTGACAGGAGCAAGGGATATTAGCCTAGCCTTAAAATCTTTAAAGTTTTTGCAATTGGGTGAGTTCCCTATTATTGTACTGGGGGCTTTGAGCTTAAAGCGTTGGGCTTGAAGTGGTAATAGGCGACATTGACGAGAGTTGTTGGATTGAGGACACAGAATGTTATGACCGGGCGTGTGAGCGCGCTAGGGGTATTAACCAAACGATCTCATACGGTCGGGCCGTTCACTCAAAGTGTGTACCGGTGGCTATCGGAATGTTAGCTTAACTCAGTGCATAGCGATGGGGGAATCATATTAGATTAGTACTAGTAGTAAAAAAAAAAAAAAAGAAAAAATATATAGGAGGGAAACTTAATAAGAAAATCGTGTAAATAATTAAGCATACTAAATCCAACCCTTGGACGTGTGTCAACCAAATTTTAGCAAGGGGTCAGTCGGGAAAAAGAAAAATGTAAACGAGCGGGGAGGGCCTAATATTGGTAATAAAGATCTGATGAACCCTTACCTTATTGAAGGAGGCTGTCTATTTCCTCCTCAGTCTTGTCGCAGATTAGGCGTACAAGCTGGAGGGAAATGAAAATGAGAACGAAAGCCACGAGCACTCGGAGAAACAGGGTGATAGCGGTCGGGTCCATGTTTCGATCTGTGGGGCAAGGCAAAGACTGGAGTGCTGGTCAGTGTTAGCAGCTGGTGAGGGAGCCGCCCACACTAGGGGGGCTTGCTTATCACCGGAAGAGGAAAGTGGGTCACCAGTATAATGGTTTTTTGCGTGTTATCAAAGGGACTTTTAACGATTGTTTACTTCAAGCTAAAATGAGGGAGTTTGGGATTGTTATTTTTCCGGGGTTGTATTTTGGGGATTAAAATTAAAATTGTAGAAGGTCTACCTGGTCACATACCATAGCAATGGGAGTAAACTCCTAGGGTATTTAAAGGAAGGTTAGGGAAATGTATATAGGGGAACGTGTGGAAGGATAGTACGAGTGTTTTGGCATGTAAATCGAGTAGTTAGGTGGAAGTGAGGGTGTGAATGATGTTGAAAAATAAAAATAGTAAGATGACAAAAGTTATAAAAAAAAGTTGAAAACTGATAGTTTCAAAAAATATATATAAAAATTTAATGGGTGTCAAGTGACACCGGAGTGAATGCTAGTCTATGGGCAGCTATTAATGTATATAGGGAATGATTGTGAGTTGTAAATATTGTAAATATGAAACTTGGTGACTGAGTATAAGCAAATTTAAAGTCTCATTTTCTCATTTAAACACGTCACACCATACACACAGGGGGCCACTTTATGGTGGGGAAGGCCGTGTTAACGGACTACTAAGGTGACTTAAGTGGATCACCCATAAATAAGTAAAAAAAATGTAAAAAGGAAAACTTAGAACGGAGAAGGGCAACTTAAACAAAAAAATAGTAAAAGTTAAATAAAATGAATAAATGAGTGAATGTAACGGGGTAGCGGAAGCGAGTTGTGAGATAGGTACTGATGACCAGGGAACGGGGTTTGTTGATGAATAAATTGGGGGCGTTGTAAGGACGACGATATTTAGTTGTTTGTGGAATTATTTTGGTTTGGTGGTGGTTAGCTGGGGTTATTAGTCGGTTAGTACTAATTCAATGGTACTTTTGTTTCTGTGTTCTCAGGGGCGGTTGGAACCTTAGTTTTGGGTCAAGCTGAGAGAGTGCTAGATTGTGGAAAGCGGCACTGTAGGTTGTTGCCGACCGGGATTTTATTTGTGAAAGAGCGGGATATTACCATTACGGGTGAGAGTTGGACCGTGGCGTCCACGTTGGATATTCAGCGCTATGATGAATTGGTAGCTAATTTAGGCGACGTAGTGTTTTCTATCATGGATAATGTAACAGGACAGGGAATTCCTGTTCCTATGGAAGAAGCGGACCGTATGAGAGAGGGGGTTCTAAGGTTAAAATCTATGTTGGACCAATTAAAATTATTAACGCAGGAGGAAGAGGAGCCTGAGGCCGAGGGAGGTCGAGATAAACGGGCGATAATAGATAGCGTAGGTGTTGCCCTCAAGTATGCGTTTGGCACTTTGAATACTGAGGATTTTTACACGTTAAATAACAAGTTAGGTAAATTGGCCAGTGCGGCGGACGAAATTCTCCATTTTGATAGAGAACAACTGAGTTACATCAGGTCCCTGCAGGACGGCTTGAGAGTAACTCAACACGACGTGAGTAGTTTAGCACGGTTGTTTGAGGATAAGCTAATTCGATTTCAGGTCGCGCAAGGGGGTCTCGAGGAAGATATAAATAAACTAAATTTTACCCTAGTTTTTCAAAATAAGTTGTACTCCATGGTGAGGAGTGTGGAATTTGTGATGCAAAATTTGTTTACGGAATTATTACAGATTCAAAGCGCTATTGATAGTTTGGCTAGGGGACACGTAACATCGGTGTTGATCTCGCCTTATAAGTTGTCAGATTTGCTGGAGGAGGTAGAGCGACGACTGCCAGAGAATTTGTCACTGGTTGTTTCGCCTAAACTGGGTACAATCCATTTCCATTTTAAATTATGTAAAGGCTATGCTGTAAAATTTAATAGGGGAGTTAGGATTATTTTTAAGATTCCACTAAAATCACCAGACCGTCACATGGAATTGTATAGGCTGCTAACTCTCCCTGTTTTTGACCCAACGTTGAGCCAGTATATGAGCCTTATGGGGGTGAAGCAGTTTCTGGCTGTGTCACCGGACCGACAGCGTTATGGTCTACTCAGCGACCAAGACTTAGCCAGCTGCACGGAGGGGGCTTTCTCTCTGTGTGAACCTGTGTTTCCACTCCGGGTGAGGATGGAAGATAGCTGTGAAGCAGCACTGTTCCTGGAAGGAGGAGTGACGTTACCAGCCAACTGTCAGCGGAAGGTGCACGTAGGACGAGTGTCAACAGAGTTTCATCGGTTACCAGCGCAGGGATTTTGGGTTTATTCTACACCAGAAGAACTTGTGTTAAATTTTGACTGTAAAAATGAAGTGAAACAGGCCGCCATTCGTGTAAGCGGGGCAGGGATTCTGCCTGGTACAGGACACTGCTATATTTATAGCCAGAAGTTTGCATTATTTCCTTATATTACCGGACATTCTAAATTTGGTGACATAAATAATGGACTAGTAATTCCGAATATTACAACTCTACTAACTTCTTCAAAAATGCAAGTGTTGGAACATTATCACGCCACGTTAAATTTATCAATTGGGTTGGAAGCTTTGGATGAAATTATAAATCGGGTTGCTATACCGGGGCAGAATTATTCTCATTTGGCAACAGTGTTGGCTCAGATATCCGAGCGGACAAGGGACGTTCGAGACTGGGAAGATAAAAAGACAGTATACTGGGGAACCAGTATGATACTCATACTAGGGCTACTCGTCTTGTTAATGATGTGTTACCATAAATTAATTTCAAAATGCATTTTCTACTTACTGCCTTGCAAGGGAACATCAGTATTGCGGGAGCGGCCTGAGGACCGGAGGTCTACAGCGGAGCGAGAGGTACCAGTTCCAACACCTACGATGTATCGGCAGATTTGCGAGCCTTCACCGGCTGTGGGCAGTCAACTGGAGGTGGAGCTGCGGACTCTACAGCGGAACCGGCGATGCTCACTGGGACGGAGGAGTTGGGAGACGCGGGAACAGGAGGATGGCGGAGAAGAGGAATGCAGCGATTTGTGAGTGTCAGTGGAGACGAGCTACAGCGAGTGCGGAAGTGATGGTGAAGTACAAATTGTCAAAATTAATTTAAGAGGGAGTATGTATGTAGTTGAGGTAGGGTAAAATTTAGAGTAAAAAAATTAAAGTTTGGAGTAAAAGATTTAAAATTTAGAGTGATGATTCCAAAATTGGAGATATTTTAAAGTTGAAAAGAAAAAGTGCCATTTAGAGTTAGGAAGGTATTGACGAGTAAGGGTTACAAGTAAAATAAAATAGATAAACAAAATAATACGTAACCAAGATTTAAAAAGGTAAAACATAAAAAAACACAAAAAAAAGGGAAATAACAAAAAAAATTAATAAATAAGCAAATAAGATAGCATTGGGGAGCACAGGTGCTAATAAAGCCCTGATGTTTACATTTAAATGGGGACATGGGAGCACTGAGCAATAGTGGTGCGCTGAGTAAATTGTATTGTAAATAAGTTGGAATACTCAATAACAAAGGTGTTTATTTGAGTTTGTTTTCCTTGCAACAAAAAGGTATAATGTAACAAAAAAATCGTAAATCAGTAGTAATAATCATATTAAGCAGCTTAAGCAGGGCAGACCAGCGGATGCTCAATGCTCTTAGTGGTTATAAATTATAGGAGCTTAAGGTGCCGACTCATCCGGTAGGGATGAGACTGACTGAGGTTACGAGGGGCGAGTATTAAAAATAGTAGTTCAAGTATAAAAACTTTCTAGCTAAGTAAAATTTATGTGGGATTAGTGGTTAGTCGTGGTGCCCGCAAGGAAGTGGTTCGTTTTCCGTTTATTGTGGGGAGGGCCCAGGTGATCCAGCTCAGTTAGTTAGTTGTGCGTAGCCATGGCGGGACGAGGTCTGAGTGTCTCCGAAGGGAAGTTGGCCGTGTCAGACCCGGTGTTTAACCCCCTCCGGGAACGTGTAGGGCCGGACACTTGGTGTTGGGGGGAAGTTTGGACGCGGGAAGGTCATCCCTCTGAGGTGACCTTCGTAAGCTACTCGGAGCCGGGCAGTTTCGGGGGCCCGTTAAGTCCGGACAGGAGGGAAGCGCTGGTGCGGCAGCGGTTGCGGCAGGGAGTGGTTGTGCCGGGAGCCGGGCGAGGTAGTCAGCTGTGGGCGCAATCGCAACAGTGGGCTGCTAACAAGCGGTTATCTTTGGACCGGGAGTTGGTCCCTTTTAGCCCTCGGGCGACGAGGGGTACCACTCCGGGGGTAGGCTGGCCTAGGCCAGGCCCTTTGGGCAGGCCGGGACCAGCGTGGCAGCGATTACCGAGCCCCACGGTGACGCCCAGGTACCGGTACCAGCCAGGGGCGGGTTTCGAAGAATTGGTGGAGGAGCCCCTGGTTGGAGTGGGGCGAGGTACGGGTCCTCGCGCCCCGCGCAACCGTAAGCAAAAACAGTAATGAAAAGCCGCAAGTCACCCTTCCCTCCTCGACGGGGTGCTAATTGTACAGTTTAAACTATTTCTATTTAATTTAATTTCTTTTGAGACTATCAATTTAAATTCATTGGGACAAAATTTGTGTAAAGTTTGTGTAAAGTTGTGTACAGATTTTGTGCGTAAAGTAGTGAGCCACTGAATGGACCACCTGACCCGACAACATCATACCAGGTATGAGCAATTAGTTGTGTATTTTTAAACTAGAATATTTTTCCGAGTTGAAATTTAGGAGGGCAAAAGCAGTGGGCCACTCGTAACCCTGTCAGTCAAACACAATATAGCTAAGCTTGAGAATCAATAGAGGAATGAGATTAAAAAAAAAGCGATTAATTAAAAAAGTAAATAACATATAACACATATATAACATTTATAAATTAAGTTTAAAGTATCAACAATTCAAAGGAAATGTAGGGATTCAAGCTAGAAATTTATCATGTGTCAAACGAATTATTAATTTGGAAAATAATTTAGCGATTGTTTATAGTGCTTGTATATGAGCGGGCACCTTAAAGGAAGTTAGAGTTGTCTTAGATAGTAGGAAGGATGTGCTTGGTAGTTTTATTTAATGAATTTTGTCCAAACGGAGAAGGCTAGAGCGAGAACTAGGAGTACGTGTGAAATACCCTAGAACAAAGTATAAAGTATAAATGTAGTGAAAATAAGTAGAGCTATATATATGTTTGTAACCAATTAAAAACCCAAAACGATAAAAAAAAGAGATTACAGCAAAACTTATCTTGTTATGAGCGAATTTTGTGTTCGGCTGACGGATGCCGGAGAGAGGAAGTTAAATCCTATAAACAAAACTATGAAAATAAAAATAAATAAATTGTATTCACCTAACCAAAGGTATAATCATGACTTATTGAATAGTAGTGTTAAGCGAGTATCAGTTTCCCGACGAACTGGTGTGAGGCAGCCAGTACGGGGGGCCTTTTGAGTAGCAAGGGGGAATAACCAGTAAGTGTAATATAAAAATGTAAGATGAATTAACTTGTGAGTGTAGTGTAATAATGTAAAATGAGCAAGACGATGAGAAGCTAGGAAGTACTTCACGATAAGATAGGGTAAAGGACGATTTTATTATCGCAAAATTTGGTAACGGAAATCTGTATTGCAGTGTATTTACATAAGTGGTGAAAAATGTATGTGAATTTAATTCTAAGGCCTTGAAGTTGAGGGAGTTATCCAATAAAAGACTGTATTCGGTTTGGTGCAGAATGTGTTAATGTTTAGTAGCGGTAGCAAGAGGGGAGGTATGGCGTAAATAACGGACAATTGGCCAGCCCCAACAAGATGTACAGTTATAAAGTTTAATACAAAAAAAAACAGATAGCTAGATAGAAAAAAAAGGGATAAATGTAATAAAAAGTAAATAACTAATAAATACAAAAATATATGTGTGTGGATTATTAATATAGAGTGTGGTATACAAAAGGTAAAAGCACAGTAAAAAAAAAAATTAAATAACGAGGGAAAATGTATAAAAAAAGTAGATAATTAATAAAATTAAAAAATATATATCTAGGTAAGATGTATGTGTATTAATGTGTATTAGCTTAGCTAAACAATACAAAGGTAAACAAATATAGGCATTAAACTTGTTTCAATGGTTAATATGTAATGTTCAAGGCATTTGGGTCGTTTGGGTTCATCGAGATGGTGTTAGTAGCTCGGTGACATCTACTTAATTGTGTTCTATCATAAACAATGTATTAGGTTAGGGAGTGTAAGCGGAGCCAGGCTGAAATTATCGGTACCCACATTGTCGAGTGTGCGTCACTGCCGGGGCCAAGGTAGCCACGAGCCACTGGGTTAATAATACAGAGGCTCGTGAGCTCCAAGGGTAGCCGGCATGTGAGCATATTGGGGTAACTCAGTCCAGTTGGGAGATGGGTTATACCAGAGTTAAAATTCTAAAGTTACAGCTAATTAACGTTTATGTACATATAAACAAATCATAAAATTATAAAATTAAAGAAACAGATCAGCAAAATAACAGTATAGATAATTAAGGCCTGGATTCAAAAAAAAAAAAAAAGAATTTTAACTTTAAAATGATAACGCAGTTCACTTAATCAGTGTTAGCGATGACTTGACTCACGGGGGGGAGTCTTAAATCCCTCCAAAGCTTTATTGGATAGTGAGCAGGAATAATGTGGTTAATGGGGAGCTTTGACTTGGTTGTATTAGGCAATCTTATAACTTGACCCTAGGGCAATAATAACAAGAGTTGGCAGAGATGTAAAAATACTAAGGCAAATAAAAAGTGAAACAGAATATATATGTGAATAGTATAAACAAACAAAAATATATATATATATATATAAATGAAATAAATAACAGACAAAAATATATAAAAATAAATATATCATATAGAGGAATATATATATCTAACATATTAAAATAGCGTAGTGTAGAGCTTCTGCCTTGCAGGCATATAATCAGCTTTGGTGAAAGTATGCGTAGTTAGAGAAAATATTGACGTGATAAAAATATAAAAAAAAAGGATAAAACAAATAAGAGAATAAAAAGTTATTAGTGAGTTTATTGACCTAGCTCTATTGTACCCAGAGCTCAGGAGAGTTTAGCTTCTGCTATAAGTTAATCAATTATGCTTGTGTCAGCCATTCTATGCAAAATAATAAAAAGGGTGGAGAGATAAGTAAAATACAAATTCGTTAACCACTTACAGACAATACAAACTATATTTGGTCATTACCTAAGTCGTTGTAATGAAATTTTTAGCAGGTAATTTGCTGGAAAACCGGCAGGGAAACAGGTACTGGTTGTTTGTAAAACCTTACTAAGAAAAGAAAAATTTCTAAAGTGTAATTTGGACTTGGATTAAATACTTGTAAAATTGTTAGAATATAAGATGTACCTAGATTAACTAATTTGGGATTCGAAGTAGCCTGTAATTGCCTATCAATCGAACCGTTTGATTTAACTGTTGCTGTTATTAGCCAGAACAACAGAGAACCTAGTCAGCTAACTAATAAACATGAGATCGAGAGGTAACAGGACGGTGCAGGGATACCTGAGATTAGGTGATGAGGTGTCGTACCCAGCGAGCAGTGGCCGGCGTCTTGGAAAGCACTTTACAAGCGGCTGGCACTGGCGACGCGGGCTAGCGAACGCCCACGCTTGTCCTAATCACCGGAACTTGATAGCGCAAAGAGGCTGCTTGGTGCAAAATTATTGTAGACTAAATACCAGAATAAAAACTTCAGTAACGAGCTTGGAATCAAAATATGTTAACACTAAGAGACGATGTTAAGTTAAGTCAGGAATTTAGAATTAAGATAGCTTAAATCTGAATGTATTGAAACTATGAAGAGCCAGATATCGCGTGCGAATTTCTTTGTTTATAAACAATTTTGGTTGTGTGTAGAAGAGTGGTAGCTTATTCTAAGCAACCAATCTTCTATTTAAAAAGGGGCGAATGTTGTAAGCCAGAAGAGCGTTGGCATAAACGTATTTCTTGGCCCACGGGGCCAGTTCTCCAAAGGGAAATCGGATGAAGTATAAAAGAAGCGTTAATTCTAAATTATAGAGGTTTTAAGTCTAAATTATAGAGGCAGGAGCTGGCACCCACCTTAGGAAGGTTGTCAGCAGACCGTGGGAATTGTTATTTATGGTAAGACAAAATTTATTATTGAATTTAGGACGTAAGTTCCTGGGGCCGGTAACGCCCAAGAGTTTGGCAATGAACCCGGAGGTAGAGGGAGCTGGCTGATCAGCGTCACGATACCATATTTGGTAATAGGTACGGATTCAGCTCTCCTATTGGCTGGATTAGGCCAGGAAGCGGTGACGATAGGCCGAGTATAAAACCTTGGTATCGGGGGAAGCGCGGCAGATTCAGAGTGAGATTCAGAGTTAGATCCAGAGATAGGTTCGGAGTCAGAGTCAGGAGTCGATATCAGCGATAGTCCATCACCAGGTCGCGCGCCGAGACGTCCCCCCCTGCCACTACGATGTCACTCATCTCGGTCTTGTACTGTAAGTTGGAAACTGTGTTAGCTTCCTTAGGGTATCCATATCTGGCTCTTTAATATTTAAAGTGTAGCACAAATAACTAGAAATGTTTTGGGAACTCAATTCACTTGTGGATTAATAAGATTGTTGTATTGACTTAATTGGTTCAGTTTGTAACCTAAAGGGCCTTCAGCCCCCTGCCAATAATGTAATTAATAAAATTAGTGTTTCAATTAATAAAGTTCGACCTTTCATCGCCCACTTGTGGACTGTGAGTTTTTATTATCCTGACGCCTCCCCCAATAGGCCCGAATCTAACAATTCATAATTCGGACCATTAGCTTCAACATTTTGACTTTTTTAATCCTGAATTAGCGCTTCAATGCTGTTTTTCAGTCATTTTGTAATTTATACTTTTATACAAACAATTGTTTATATGTTTTAGACGATCAATATATCAAATTAATTGATGTAGGCCTAATCTTCATAAAACTCTACACTTTTTCAAACACTTCTTCTTGTTTCACCTCCATGATGTTGTAGAGCCAATCAATTAAAATATAATACCATAAATTATACAAACTCCTTAGTGGCATTACTTACTTGTGGTATTCTTAATCGATGATAATACCTACAGGAGTCACTAATCTCTGACAAATAACCTTCATAAAACGTGCCATCATATTTGGTATTTTGTTCTGTTGTGGTGTCAACTTGTTGGTGGGACGGTGTCATTCGACGTACAAGGCGGCTTGTTTTCAACACTATTTCCAAAGCCATATTACAACGGTGTTTTCATTTAACTCAAAACATAACTTTGCTTCGAGATAAACAATAAAATTACATCTAAAATATTGTCTCAAGATTATAAAGTTATGTTTAACATCATGATTTGCCTAAAATGCGACAAGATATTAATTTAAAGACTTCAAATTTCACAGTTTTTCATTTAATAAAATGGGAGATTTTGACACCGTCCTAACCAAAAATTATATATAGGCCTAGAGGTCTCGCCTGGAGTAAAAAACTGCAGCCTACATGCTACCACCATTTTGACCCTCTGTCAACTATGCTCCTATATGGCATCAACCAATCAAATCCTCTCTTCACAAATTATGTTAGTCTTTATTGTCTTTGGTCAGATGTTTTGTTTAAAAAAATATCCTCCAGAATGAACGATTATGTGTGGTAGCCTTTGATGGTAAGTATAAGACGGCTGAAGTAACTTTCTTTGTTACCTTGAGTTTGAAAATGAAACGAAAATGTCATTGTAGTATGAATTTTGTTATTTTCATCTCAAGTTCGATTGTTGCAACATTTCTCATCCGTGTGCCTTGGTCATTATTGATATTGTGTAACAAATAATTGTAATGCTATGCGAATGTATGGGTAAGATTGGAAGTACGTGAGTTGGACCATAGATTAATAATACCACAAGGAGTATGTTTAATCTATGGTTGGACGTAGTCATAATGGCGCAGTGCCTGATGTAGTTCCCGTGGCTTGCCGCCCTTTCTCTGTAGCGTAATCGTCTTGTCGCTAGTACGGATGAATGACAAATGCATTATGACTGCTTTGAGGAACTGCAGTGTGAGGGACTGCAAGCGTTATACATTAGTCTCTGGTTACTACCTTTACCTTTAAAAGGGCGGCACACCGTCATTGTCATCAGTTTTCGACAAAATGTTCCCCGTTTCAATATTTATTTTGTAAACAACTTATTAGTTATCTGTAAATTTGCCGCCCCTAAAAACTTGCCGCCCTGGGCTACAGCCCCTATAGCCCCCCTAAATCCGCCACTGCTTGTAAACTGTTCTTACCACAGCATGTTTCAGAGCGCCAGGAAATGAGTCAGATTAAAAAGAGAGGTTGATTTTGACCGAATAAAAAGAAGAGTGAAGATAGCAGATAATACACTTTCCGCAGGGGATAAGAATACACAATGGATATGGCTTACTTTTACTGACGTTTTAAGCTGTTTTATTTTACTGTCAGACAGTGATTGGAATATAAATCATTTATGAGGAAATAGTAAGCAGTGGTATTATCCAAGTCTAAAATTGTCTTACGTAGAGGAGTTTTCACTGAGTTATTGAAACATTTCAACTTAGTTTTAACAACATTTGAAAGGAGATATCACAATAGTATTGAAGAGATTCCAGGAGTGATCACTTCATTAGTTTACGTCAAGGAAATATCAGTGACCAACTCTCCAACTGAAAATTTCTATCAAAACTTTGAATTGATTCAGATGCAAACTTTCTAGTGACCTTTAATATGGACTTCTGAGGATGGATCATCAGCTGAGGGTCTGGTAGAAGCCTCTTGCCTGTGATGATCCCAGAGGGCAGTGATTACTACCAAGCTGTTAATCATCTCCAACTCTACATATGTAACAATATTATCAGTAGTGGTTTTGGAGTTTTTAAACTCTCTAGTACAGTGGTGTTCTCAATTTAACTAACAGTACTGAGGACCGGGAACAACAACTGATATACCCCACAGTTATAGTTATGCCAAAATATATGTGGAGGGGTGGTGCATTCCCAAAGGTTGATCCGCCAGTGACTACATATACAACAATATTGCTCGAACTTTTTACAGAATGACATTCCAATCTTTTTCAGTCAAAAAATGCAGAACCTATTGTGGGAATCAGATTCCCACTTTCAATTTAAGAATTGCCTGTTATGTTTAATACATGAAATTTAATTGTATTGAGAATGTCAATATTGTGTTTTATTTTGATTTGTGTGTATCTACGCCAGTGGCATATTTTTAACGTTTTGATAAGGAACAGTCCAAACCCTGGTCTTGTTACTATCTAAGGTCGACCTGTTCTTAGAAAGCAACATTAATGAATAGCCCAATGACAAATGTCAGCTGGGTCAAGTTTCGAACCTTTTAAAAATTTTTCGATATTGATCAGTATCGATCTGAAGAACCTTGGATTGTGTCCTATATTCCCTTGATGGTTTGTCCCACATCATCATATTATTATGATTTTCATCGTGCAGTTTGGCGTGTGTATGTCCTTCCTAAAACCTGTTTATGTATTAGGGAGACATTATGTTTGTTTATTAATATACAGTGTTCCATTCATCCCTACCCATTGGTCAAGATCAGTACTAAACTAGTGCATAACAGTCAGAGCCAGAAGCAACAGAACAGCCCGATGAACCCTGCATGACACTCACAAACTCTTCGGATTCTAAACATCAAACTGAAGAGGCATAAAATTGACAGTTTTCTCACCTAAATATACTCATCTTAAACAATTTTTTTTATAATCAGCTGTATAATGGATTTGTATCACTTAAGGCCGGTATACACGTGAGAGATTTTTACTGTCAGACTGTTTGGTACTCACAGAAGTGTATACACTGTGGGTGATTTGTTTAGATGCAACAGCTGATTCCATATATACGAATAGTCAACTCGCAAGGCGACTCTCGGAGAGCTCCTCCTACTCTCGGACACAATCGGAGAGCTGACTCTCGGCGCCATTTACACGAGATATTTTACTAGCACAAACTCTCCGAGAGTAAAAAGCTCTCAAGTGTATACCGGCCTTTATTTTACTCAAATACATACTATGGGTTTTGATTTGCATGGAGAGGCCAGTTTCATAGTTTTGTCTACTCTGGCAATTTCTGGTCCACCGCAATCCCTGCAATTAAAAAACATGGTTAAAAGGTATAAAGAGAGATGCCCCTTAACCTGTAGTTAGTTGTCCTGATTGGTGCAGTTGAACGGGAGGTTGACATTATGTCGATCTGTTGTAACTCCATAACTGTAGTTAATGATAATGATGGTTGAACATCCGCCTTTTAACTATTTTGCTATAAAAGGTAGTAAAGTTAGATTTATCCAGACTAATTTGCCGGTGTCCTGATTCAGATAGCTATAAACTTGGATAAACCGACACAAAGACATATTATGTCACTAGTAACGTCCTACATTCAACAGCACAACCACATGCTCAACTGAATACACGACTGGATAGTCGTATGAATTTTGACATTACTTGCGACTAATACCGTCTAATTTAAATAAGGACAGCATCAGAATATGTGCACTATTCAAAAGGAATACGGAGTGAATGAATGTGGCTGGGATTTTAATACGAGTGGATTTAGTAAAAAAAGACTATCTTCTAGATTTATATCTTTGGTTTTCATGCACAATAGACTTAATTTAAAATTAACTGTAACTACGGTACACTTGCTTTGTTTTTAATGGAACTATCCGTGGTCATGATAGTATCGAGGGTGTGGCTGAGATTTTGCAGGAACTTTAGTAGTACAAAATAATGTTTTTGGCTACTTTTTAACTTTTTATTTTTTGTACCTCGACCAACTAATCCAGGTAAGCCAGTATCCGGATGATTTGAGTCTGGATGAACTGGGCTTTACTATATTTGAAATTTGTTTCCAATAACGTTCTCAGATATAAGTGTCAGTTTTAAATTTGTTTCTGTCAGGGGGTATGGGGGTAAGTAAAAATGTTCTAGTAGGTTTTATGGTTATGAGATATCTCATTTCAAAGATCTTGGCCACAAAATTTTAATGAGAATCAACTCAGTAATTTATTCTTTACTCAAAAATGATTTATTATATGATTTAAAAGCATTGAACAATATTAATTTTTCCCATGTGCAATAATAGGAAATAATTGTTTGTCGCTTTCCATTTGGAATATCCAGTTATTGATGAAGAATTTAAGTATCAAGTATCAAATGCACTCTCACATTATTGCGTAGCCCGTACGGTTCTACAAATAGATAAACGTGGATAGTAGATTGACGCAGCAAACAAGAGGTACAGTTCGGGCCACGGTGCTTGGCATCTGGGAAAAGTGAGAAACTACCCAAATTCTCATAAATAATAGCAGGCAATAACAAAACTAACCAAAATAAATGTTTTAAAATTAAAGAAAATAATTTGTCTTTCTGTTGACAAAAGTATACTGTGAAACTAATGGTACTAAGCCAAATAGAGGTGAAAAGTCATTCCAGGGCGTACGTTAACCAGACACCAAGCACTGAGCCCTGAACTGTATTAGAACTATGCTTAAGTTAAAGCACAATGAATCAGCCAAGGAACATTTAAAACATTTTACTGTTTATTACCAATATAATTAAGTGCATCCTCATTGAAAAACACAAACATTAAAAATAAACTTTCAGGCACCCATGGGTGCACTCACTCTTACAACACTAGGAAAAGAAGTTAAATTATTTAACCACTTAGGTTGAAGTATTTTTTTAAGACAACCCTACCTATACAGTTTAATTTCTGATATATATTCCAGAAATAATACAAACATTAAACCAATTCAATCAAGTTTAATAAGTTGCTTAAAGAGTGCCTGATAATCAGAGCGGTTTACTGAATGATTTTCTACCTCCCTTGAATGATTTTATTGTATAGTTTTATTATTATGATTTAAACAATGATAAAAGTCTATATTAGATTAACATAATTATTTGATTGACTGTTCCTTCTACCATGTGCGTGCATGCAAATGAATAAAGATATTTGACTACATTGACTATTGGTTTATTTTATTTTCATCTGAGGTTATATATATCACAAGCCTTTTATATAATAGTGTTTACAATTTTTGGGTAATCCCCCCAACCTAAGGGATTAAAAATAAATGTTAATGATTGATTGTTTGATGTAATCCCTTACTTCCAAGAAAGTAACCACAGATAGATTTCAGATTTCTTATGAGGCAAAAGTATTTTAAGGGAAGGGGGTGGTGGCAGTTGTTATTTTTCAGCTATCCTGTATAATATTTCCTTAGAGAGAGTGTTAAAACAGGTTTCTACAACAAAACAAGAAAATATTTTGAACACAGTTATGGAACTCAGTATAACATGAACGGGCAGAACTCTGCTTCTCCCCTACAAGTGGGTCTTGGGGTACCGTAATGGAAAAATATGTTGCTGTTCCATAACTTGAGACAGAGCCGTGCACTTAATAAAAAATACTTGCCACTAAACATGCTTTACCTTAAGCTAAGCAGAGCCTCTTAATTGAAATGTTGATTGAAAATAAGATTGGGTCTAAGACAGATCCCTGTGGTAAACTGCAATTTAACTGAAAATAAGATTGGGCCTAAGACAGATCCCTGTGGTACACCGCAATTTAACTGAAAATAAGATTGGGCTTAAGACAGATCCCTGTAGTACACCGCAATTTAACTTACCACAGAGGCTTCAAACTGCCAGGTTCCTTGCAGCCATACAACACTATGTGGTGGATTTTGTCTTTTCTCGCTTTGGGCTCAAACTGGACTGCAAAAAATACCAGTCCTGCTATAAATTAAAGTAATTATATCATTGACTATTCTTGTTACCTATATCTTGACTTTTTTACCTCTTCTCTTTCAACCAAAACTGTGTTCGTATGGTGTCAACTTAAAGCCCTTTTTCTACACATTTTATTGGCCTTTGAAAATTACAAACCTTTTGGACTCAACCCATAAAGTTTCAATGTTGAACTTATCGAGTCTTTTTAATGGTTATCCTGATTACTTTTAACTTTTGTTTGTACATGTGTTTTCTAGTTGAAATATACATCTTTAGATAGAATGATATATATATATATATATATTTCGCATGGTTTTATTCTCAGTACCTGTTGGGCCAAGGGAAGGGCAGTCAGTTTGTTTAGACAACTTGGAGTAATTTATCACCAAGTACTCCTACTGAAAAAAATATTTGCTTACCCTAGCTCATTTGTCCTTTTCTGAAAAGCACAATGTCCCTTTGATTAATTTTGGATATGACCACTTTGTGATGTATTCTTCATTCAATCGTATTAGTCACTGCTCTCAGGAAACCACATGTTAATACCAACAAGTTCAAATATATCTAGAGGTCTCGTAAATATATCTCCTGGAAAAAAGTAAAGCCTACATGGCTGACAGCCTTTTGCCCCTCTGTCAACTCTGCTCCTATGGCAACCAACATGATAACCACTCTAATCCACTCTTCGAAAGTTATATAGTGAGCTCTATACAATCTGGAGAGACTACTGCCATGCAGTTTCTGACGAAAAAGTGTGCCGAATAAATCAGCTGGATGTACGATTTTTCCCCACTACAGTACCAACATAACACAACAAACACCACGTATAAGCATAGACTAACTACTATGTTCGTGTTGTAATGTTGTTACTGTAGAGCAGAAAATGCTGTCGATGATGGCACGAAAATCCAACCAGCATTAGTCTCTCCAGTTATACATAGAGCTCACTGAAGTTATATGACAGTCAGCTGACTAACATTTAACTTGTGAAGAGAGGATTTAATTGGTTACCTGAGGAAAACGGACGACTATGTAGGCTTCGTTTTTTTACCCTAGATGAGACCTCTTTATTTAACCTCGTTGGTTAATACTTAAACTACATGAGTATTACCAACGAGATGTAAATAATATAGAGCTCTCAACTCGTGTTAAAAAAGTGAAGCCTCACTGGATGATAATTTTGTAAACAAATCATCTGGTCAAAGAGTAATAAAGACTAACGTAACTTGTGAAGAGAGGATTTTATTGGTTAAAAATATTGTCGCCATGGATACCGGAGGGTATAGAGGGTCGAAATGGCGGTCAGCATGTAGGCACAGTTTTTTACCCCAGACGAGACTTTAACTAGAACTTATTTTTATCCCAGAAATTAGTCATTTCCACCAATTGAAGGAGATCATTGAATCAGTTTTTGAGATCAGGGTTGCAAGCAAACAAACCTTACTCATATTAGAATATATGATAACTTCAAATCAGGCAGAATCCTTCCTTCTTTGTAAACAGTTAAACACTACAAATGCATTTTAAAGATTAGTACTTAACAGGTCTAAATTTTATCTGAAAATTATGTGATTTTAAATTGAAGTATGTACAATAAATAACACATGAAAGAATTTTTTTTCAAGAACTTACCGATATAGTACTCGGACGAGTTGTCCAGCTTGATTGCCGTGCACACGTATAACTCTGGCTGAAACAAAACACTCTAACAATGGAAACAATAGGATTAAACTTAAGGAGATATACTGGAATAAACAAATGGGAACTTACATAGGGTGAATTAGTAAAGACTTGTTATGCCAAAAACTATAGTAAACATTGTACTAAAAGGTCAAAATAACTTTGTAGAAGTAAGTTTCATTTCTCTAAATCGTACAGATATATTTAAACTAGCGAGCGCCCAATGGACGAAATTCAACCAACAACTAATTGACGAATAATGGCTGTTTGCGTGAAAGTTTTATCACATTATCGTGCATTGATATAAAAAGAAAATAATTGAAACCAGTGCCATAATACTTAACTTCATGAATAAATAAATAATTTTAGTTTATCATCTAATTGGTCCTGTTTCTCTCTCTCTCCCTCCCCATCCCCATCACCCTCCCCCTACCACAGTTTTAATTTTGTTAATATGTGGAGTTAAACAGATTTGAGCCCAGGTGCTGGATAGATTGAGAGTGATTCGCTCTCCCTTTTGGCAGGCCTGTCCAGAGAGGGCGGGGCAAGGAGGGCATTTGACCAGGGGCTCGGACTCTTTGAGGGCCCGGGCAAAACTCGTCGTCTAAAAAAAAAGGTCACCAAGTGGCTTGATGTCCCTCTCCCACCGTTCCCATCCCTGAAGTTTCTAGGTCAACTATCTCCTGAGAAAACTCAAATTATTGGTCACACCTGCTCATCAGTTTTTTGCATATTTTGGACTTTTTCACTGCCATATAAATTATGGCCTTGTGCTGTGGGGGAAAGCTCCCTGTAGTAAGCGGGTTCTCCTTTTACAGAAAGCCGCAGTTGGAATTTTAACATCTAGCGGCCACCTAGATCTTTGCAAGCCACTCTTCAACAGACTCAGGATTCTTACTCTTCACAGCCAGTTCATTTTAAACTCTACTTCTAGTGAAAACTGACCCTAACTGGGATATAAAGACCCGTCTGGGTTCTCATCAGTACAACCATCGGAACAAGATGGACATTAATATACCCAGATGCAGATGGGCTTGACCATGGATAGCAACCCTACTCTGGCATATAAACTCTTCAACAAATTGCCGGTTAGCGTGCGCAATCTAAGGATACCTTGCTTCAAAAACAAATTGACTCAGTGGCTCAAATCCAAGTGTTTTTACTCTGTTGAAGAGTTTCTTCTTGGAAGTGTTGCAGGTTTCATTTAATAACTATACCGGCCATCTATGTATGTACATTTTGTAAATATTAGTTCAACTAGTTTAAGTAAGTTTAATGTTTTTTTTGTGTTTTTTTTAATATTATAACAAGATCCATCCAGCATGCAAGTCAATGATCGAGGATTGGTAATGGTAATAGTAATAATTCTTATTGTGTTAACTCACAAATTAACTAGCCAATTCATTGCCAACGATTGGGTTAGCTTTTGTAGTTATTTAGTAAGGAATAAGTTTCTGAACAATAAAGACCTGTAAAAATAAACAAACACATTAATTTTCTAAAAGCAGTAAAACTGTTCCGAACCATTTGATTTAACTAAAATAAGAGCAATTACTCTAGTGAATTAAATAAAAGGAGTCTTTCTGTAAATATATCAAGCATATGATCATGGTAATGTTGAAAGTTAATTGCCTTTCAACTATAAATGATTTATTTTTTAAATCAGCGAAAGCTCATAAAGCTAGATTAGCAAATTGTTACTGTGACACAAACCAACTTGAAACTGTTCCACTTCTATTGACATTATTCATTTCATCAAGATGTTTAACTATTTGTCAGCTACCATAGGATTGTCAGTAAAATACAGAAATAAAACCTATAGAGTTAAGTAATAAAACCAAATTCATTTTACAAAAACTTATTAGAAAAAGTAAATACAGTCCAATATGACCCAACCAAGCCAAATATTATTGTTGAGTATCGATTTGTAGTTAACTATTCACTGTATCAACTCATAGTAGCTAGTAGTGACAAGACGATTACGCTACAGAGAAAGGGCGGCAAGCCACGAACTACATCAGGCACTACGCCACTATGACTACGTTCAACCATAGATTAAACATACTCCTTGTGGTATTCTTATCTATAGCCCAACTCACAGACTTCCAAGTTTGCCCATACATTCGCATAGCATTACAATTATTTGCTACACAATATCAATAATGACCAAGGCTAATAATCATGGAGGTGAAACTAGAAGAAGTGTTTGAAAATTTGTAGAGTTTTATAAAGATTAGGCCTACATCAATTAATTTTATATTTTGATTGTCAAAAACATATAAACAATTATTTGTATAAAGTATAAATTACAAAATGACTGAAAAACTGTATTGAAAAGCGCTAATTCAGGATTAAAATAGTCAGAATTTTGAGGCTAATGGTCCGAATTACGAATTTTAAGGCTACAGTGTCATCATATCTTATTTATTGGTTATTTATTATAATTTTCAGTAGTCAATGCGTTGGTGTAAAAATTAATGTTTTGATGAAGTATAAGAAGGGATTTTTAGGCCTTTGTTGAAGGATTTTCTTCATATTAAAAGTATCGCTAGCACTGCTTTACTACTTTTAACACCAACATTTGTCTCTAGGGCTGATTGTCACTGGAGTAGGCTATATTGAATATTAAACTGTGTTAATGTGAATCAAGTCAATTATACATTATTTTAATGGATTTTTCAACAAGGGAATAACAGAAATTTCTTAAACTTATTCATTCAATTAATTCGTAACTTCTTTAGATACTATCACAAAATAACCAAACAAGATATATAACATGTGGGTAAACCTGGGCGGCGAAAAGGACAAAGATTATATAGTGGGGGGGGAGGGCGGCAAATTTCCTAATAGCCCTTAGGCGGAAATTGCTTAAATCCGCCACTGCGGGTAACCCTTTTAAATAACACAAAAACAACAATGGAATGTCTCTCAGACCATGATGTACAATTATTTCAATTGCATGCCCCCTCAAGTTGTTCAAAAAATAAAAGTGCTACATCCTATAAGAGAAAATACTGTAACTGTAATAAAGACTTATTCTTGAGAAAGTTGTCTAAGGAAAGTTGGAGTAATGTTTTCAACTCAATAGTTGAAAATAAGTTTACAACTTTTCTTAAGACTTGCTTATACTATTGTGATACATGTTTTCTTAAAACTACATCCAGAAAATATAGAGACATAAATGATTGGATCACATTAGAGTTAATCACATATAAGCATGAAATTACCAACATGACAAAGAATTATAGGAGATTAAAAACACTACAGCTCAAAGCTTCCATAACAAATTTGAAATATATTTATATATATATATTTATTTATTTATATTTATTTAATATATATATTTGTATATGGAAGTTACAAAAACCAAGCAAAGATATTACAGTAATTTAATTAATAAGCTAAGTAATATTTGTAAAACAGTCTGGAATGTTGGAAATAAGGAAATACATTGTATAAGAAAAGAAAAGGCTTATCAAAATATTACGTTAAATCAGAATGGCCAATCTGTTAATGATCCTGAAACTATAAGCAAATTATTTAGTGGTTATTACAGCTCTATGGTCGATACTGAACAATGCTAGGCGAAGATACAATGAGGAATAAGGCTGACGGCCAAGGTCAACGACTCAAAAAATGAAAATCTCGTACCACCTTTTTATAAAATAAAATACTTGGCTTATGAGCTCCCATTTGCATGCAATTTAATCTGCGTTTCCTCTTATTTCATTACATATTTTGCTTCTAGCCTAGCCACTGGATATTTATTGCCTAGCAACTGGTTTTACACAAAAATCAAACCTAACCTGTAAACAAACCCAGCTGACAGCAAACGACGGTAGGTGGGCGAAATCCAGTAACAAATAATCACCGAATACAATGGTAGCAACCTTTGCTGTGTGTGGCTAAAATCTACCTCCAAGACCGTGTTGAAAACACTGAATTTTCGGTCTGCCAACTGGCAAAACTGAAACAACTTCGCGATACTCGGGAATAGCCATGTTTTTGTAAGACGCTTTTAGGTGAAAGTCGTGGAACTAAGTAATGTATTGCATACTAAAATGTAAGTTTAAAATTTCACCTGTCTAATGGTACATAATTTATTCCATTTATCGAACATTTAAGTGCATTATTTTGAATTTTAATGTAACAATGTAGACGGGAGTGGCAAAATTTGACTCTCGGAACCGAAAAACGGGGTTTCAGGAGGCTTTTGCTACCTAAATTTTCATTCGGACTTATTCAAACAATCATTGTATACCTGAATAATAAAATAACACACAACAATTCTTAGGCTGTGGGGGGGGCGACCGCCCTTACCCTTACCCTTACCCTTACCCTTACCCCCCCTTTGATCCTCCCCTGGTTTCTGATCCCTCGCCACAGACCAATAAAACCTTTGTCCCCAAATTGGTCTCAAGAGGATTACATTGAAAGCATTTTGGATTCTTTTCCTAACAAATACTCCTCTGGATATAATGATGTTCTGATGTCAATCATACAATTTGCAAAACACTTTTTAATCAAACCTCTGACCCATCTCATAAATTCTTCTTTTATTTCCACTGTTTTCCCAAGAAACCTAAAATTTCAAAAACAAAACCTTTATTCAAGGTAGGAGATGATGAAGAAGTATCTAATTATAGACCTCTGTCCCTGATTTCATCATTTGTGAAATTATATGAACGTGTTGGTTAATAAACTAATCAAATTTCTAGAAATCAATGGACTTGGAACAACACTGATTTAGGTGCGGGAAATCAACTATTAGTGCCGGTGTTGTTTACATTGAATCAATAACTGACTCTATTGACAAAGGAGAAAAGGTTATTGGCGTATTTATGGATTTGAGTAAAGCGTTCGACAGTGCCCAACACAATAGCCTTTTGAACATCCTTACAAATTTAGGAATTAAAAACCGAAGTTATGCTTGGTTTGAATTGTATTTAATAAATAGATGGCAGTTTGTTGAAATTAGCCACCTGAATAAATCCAACCAATTAACTGTGACGGCCCAAAATCCCTAGACTGTTAAAAGCCATTAATACGACACTGTAATTAAATAATTAAAGTTTACCGTTCCTAATAATTAAATTTCTACCGTCACTAAAATCTATAATTAGAAAGAGGAACGGTGCTCTTAACATTAATTTCATTATTTAATTTTGAAGAGTTGGCTGGTACAAAATATAAAATAAACCACCAGACGCTAGGATATTTGCTCCAAGCTAATCTCAACTTAGACGCTCCCACGGGCCCGGCCGGGCGTTGATGTCAGCAGGAATGCAAGTGTCTGCATTTCCTCTCTCAGCGCCAACCTCAAAGCACGTTTTCAGTACCTCTTAGTTTGAGTAACGGCGTGAGTGATTGTTTGGCTGCAGCACTTTGTCAATGAAGTGTTCCCGTGACGTCACGTGTTGAGAACGGCTCTAATTGGTTGAAGGGGCTTCAGCATCGGCGAAGAAGACGTGAGATTCGCTCCAGTCCCGAAGAAGTCACGATGTAATTAACACGCGTCGCGTCACCTCTCCCTGTTAAATTATTAATTGGTGTTTTCTTTCTAAATTTAACGTAACCTTAATTATTGTATTTTAACCGCTGATATACCTATTGTTAACGACGTTTAAATTGTTCTAGATCAGTTGTTGTAAAGTTGATTGTGCGATGTAATAAATAATAATTTTGTTTCCCAACCGGCATTATTATTATTATTGAACTCCCGAAATATCGGCCTCTGTGGTACAATTGGTGTCAGGTTTGTGGGTAAGTGTCGCAAGAAAACACCACTTGAAGAATCCCACGGACGGAGAATGGATTTTGGTAAGTAAATTTATTTTAATTAATTGGTGCAATCTTGTTTAATTTTATATATATCGTTTTAGCAGTAGGTAACCGCTTAATCTTGTAAAGCAATAAATTAAACTCATTTTAGCCCAACTCCCGTAAAGAAATATAAATGTTTCGAATTATTAGAGAATTTCAAAGTAATTATGATAATTATGACGAAGATTTGAGGCGGCCATTAACCACGTTGTCATAGCGTCACTTCCCCTTCCACTTCCATCATTCAACGCGCATTCTCTGTGAGTCATTGTGACAACGTCCTCATTCATACCACCGCCATCTTGATTCCTTGTTTGTATGCATGCCAAGTGCCGTTATTGTTTGAGGAGGCGTAGTAAATCGAAATTTTTGGGCTATCAGAGTTTCTTTTAAGCTCTAGTGATAATAGATATTGATAAATAATAAAGGTAGAGATGATTTTAAGTATTAACTGTGACTAAGGGAGGTTTATTTTAAAAGTAAAGTGACTTGGAATATTAATCGTGGAAGGAAGCTTGGAGCCGCCATTTGCAATCTTGGCAAATCGTCTCTGTTGCGTTCGGATTAATCCGCCATCTTTGATTTGCCAATTCGGTTTGATTGAAGTGCAAATGCGCGAACTTGGTTGCAACTTATCGTGGAAAAGGGAGAGGACGATATTAAAGTGAAATTATAAATTATCTGGGAATTAAATTGAAGAAATATTATATTGTAATTAATCCGAATTGTCCGAAGCGAGACTTGGGCGACAATTATCGTAACAAGGCTGTGGCGTATAGAGTCGCGTCGCTGCACCGTGATTCACAAGGCAGTAGTGTTTGCCTGTGTTTGTAAACAGATATCTGCATAGATTAATCTAAACAGAGTACCACCCTTGTTGCAGTTAGTAGATGGAATAATCATTCCTGAAGTGTTATATTTTTATTTAGTTGGTTTAACATTGTTTCGTTCAAGAACGAGAGTTTGTAGGATTTATTAATTATATTAACCTTAGAATAAATGCTTTCTAAATTAACCCAAGTTTATTTGCATGTGTGAATAACCTTGGGTTATATATTAAGTGGTAAATCTATAAATGCATTGGAACAAATCTGGGCGTCATTGGAAATAGGCCAATAATTTAAAATCAAGTGATTGAAAAAAAATTGTATTGTTACAAATTAATAAAAAAATAATGATCTGACACTTATAAACTGAGTCAATTTTCTGGCCTATCTCCATTGTCAGGTCAAAGGATACCAGTGCATTTTTATTTACCAAAGAAATTAAGTAAATCAGAACTTTGAAAATTTTTGACGAAACAAAGCGTTAGTAGTGGGGAAATAGGAGTTCTGTGACATTTCATTTAAATTAATCGGGACTTAGAAATAATCTACGTGGACCATCATAGTAGTGGGGAAATGAGCATTCGACAGTAATTTTCGAAATTTATTGTGTATTTTGAGCTAAGGACTTAGCCGGATTTTTCAAAATTTCACTGAATACTACAAACGACTTGTGAATTTTTGTTTGAAATTAATTTGGTGATTTTAATTGAATAATTCACTGTGTTGGGACTTAGAGTAATCGCGTTCTGGGGTTTAAGTTTATTTTATTGAACTTTAAGTCGGGACTTTAAATTATTTTTGAAATTTTCTTTGAAAATGAACAACGTGTGGACTTAGGCGTGTGAGCCTCTGATGATTGCTTCAGTTAAGTATTGGAAATTATAAATGGGACAAGGCGAATTTTAATTATTTCAGAAGCTCTCATCAGTAGGGGGTTATTGAGGGTTCTACACCTGTGGAACCAGTAATTTTAATGTTGAGAGAACAAACGGGCAGTAACCTCCGGTAATGGTTGTGAAGGGGTAATAAATCAATTATTTAACCTTTTGTTTGCAGTTTTGAAAAAAAAGCTGTTTTGCTCTCCCTCAAAATTATGTGAGACAAAATAGCATAGAGGAGAAAATCAAATCGCAGTGTGGTTTCTGTATTGGTTTTTTGGAACTGAGCTATACTGTGCTCATTGTTTAGCTCTGGTTCCTGGTTTTGGGCCAACTGAACATGACAGTCAGTAGAGCAGTGGTACTGTTTGTTTGTAGTACCGGACTTTGTATTTTTTTATGCAAGTTAATCAGCAATGTGAAGATATTTAGTATATCTCTTTGTGTGTGTGTGAATTTAGTTAACATCATTAAAGGAGTAGGTGAAAAAATGAGTAACTTAAATTGGAACTAATAAAGCTTTGAGTTGGAGCCAGTAAATTGTGATGCGTATTTGTGTTCAGTTTTGTGATCTGCAGATAGCTTTAAATACTGTTGCAGATCGGTGCTTCGTAAACAATGATCGCATTTCTTTTTACAGTTTGAAATCGTGAGTGTCAAATCGCCTAGTTTGATGGGTGGAGAAATTTAATTTTTTTTTTTGCATGCAGTCTGTCCCTTAAATTGTATGGCTGCATCTGTTTTATTATCAGTACTCCGAACATGGACAGAAATTATTTGCCGATGTAATATTTAAAGTGTCTAATACTTTACCCCCTCATCTAGGACTGAGCATTGTGAAGCCAGAGCTCCCATTTGCGGTGTGATGAATTATGTAATGAACCAGAGATTAGGAGTAAATACGATGATTTACGATTTAGTCCATTTACACTAAATTCAAAATTTACAAAAAAGAGTCCAGTTATTTCCCCTTATATTTAAAATATAAGGCTGGTGAAGTTAGTGATAAGTGATTCTTCGTAGGAAGTTTGTTGTTTTTAGTGGTTTGTGCTCTAACTTGTGATAACACGTGTTCACTGGATAACCTGTTTTGTTTGTTGTACAGGAAAGTTATAATTCTAGGCCATTCTTGTGCTGTCCCTGTGGATTGGGACACCGGAGGGTCTTCCTCGCTGTGGAGTTGCCGAGGGAGTGCATTCGTAACCATTACTGAATGGATTATGCTGATGTGGACAAGTGTTATCACCTAAGTATACTGATGCACTAGTGTTTAGGAATCACATTATGGTTATTTGTTTTTTTTTAATAGAATTTTAAAATGTGTGCTCTGCTCCAGGTGCTTGCAGTGTGCTTGCTAACTCATGCTATTCTTGGCCAGACTGTGAAGAGAACGAAAAATTAATAAAAGCAAACGGGAATGGAGAGTAAATTATGTTTTGCTTGTGCTATGGCAAGCTGTTCTGTAGAAATCCCAGCCTGTGCAGCGCAATTCGCCTGTACAGCCGGCAAAGCGGAGGTTGATGGTTGCGTGTTTACTAAGGGGTGGTACGAGTAAACCAGCCGATGGTCTTCTGGGCCTGTTTTGTAGTCTATTTGAGTTTTGTTTTGGGGGGAATGCCCCATTGAAATTATGAGTTGAATGGGCTTCCCTCAAGAAAAAAAAACTTGGGTCCTGGTTTTTGATTTGTGGTCAATGTTTAACATGATGTGTTTGACCCGTATAGAGGGGTTGTTATTAATGATGAGTTCAATACTGCCTGCCCATGCAAACGGCAGCAGTACACTCATGTCGGACCGGAATGTGAAGTTGTGATTTCTGACTTGTCTAAGTCAAATGCTCTCTGTTGAGGAGACTGAAGTTATCGGTGTGATTTGATCACTGGCGGATCGGGTGCCTGCCCGATTTATCGGCAGCTCCTTGTATTCCAGCGTTTGTGGAAAAATGGTTTTTTTCCGAGGTTGATGGGTGCATAGTGCTTCAGAGCCCTGTAAGGTAACTCTGAACTGTTATGAGAATGGCGAAAAGATCAACCTGACCACCATGAAGTTGAGTGGAGTTGGAGTGATCTCCGAGGTGTAATAACATGCGACGTTATTAATGATGAGTTTAAGGTGCCTGCCCAAATACACGGCAGCAACACTCATGTCGGTCAGATGAGTAAAGTTTTGTTCTTGATTTGAGGTCGATGCTCTCTGACGAAGAGACCAAGTTGATGAATATTGATGTGAGTGCCACCTTGAAGGTCCTGCAGGGACTAGGTGATCAGCTTGGCACCTAAGCGTAAAGGGGTATTCTTTGGAGAGTACTTTCCAGCACCTTAGAGTCCACTATGCTGGCGCCCGCATGGTTGAGTAGGACATGTGGGGCGGCCGTTCGGTTATTGTGATAATCACAGTTGTCTTTGTAGGTTTGAGATGGAGAGTTCGAGATGCCAACCTGCTCCGTGTCACCCTGGGAGGCCGTGTACAGTGCCCGCAGGCTGCGCAGACAGAGTCGCCACTTCAGAACCGTGGAGAGATGGTACCCTACTGTCGAATTGGTAGCAGATCATGCACCGGAAGCAGAGCACGACAGTTCCACGAGCGCAGCTAAAGTTAGGCTGACCGTGCGGTAAGATGCGACGAGGAGTGAATTACGGACCCGGGACACTTTAAGTAAGTGAAAAGTATTTAAGAAGCATAGACTTTCGACCGCGATCAAGAAGTCGCATACTACGCTGTGAAGGAGCGAGTACTTCTGGACTTGTCTCCGCGAGGACGCGATGGCGAAAGGACTGGGGATCCCCCTCCGATTTTTGTGTTATTATGTTAGCATTAATGATTTTTGTGTACCGGTATGTTTTGTTGTGTGTTTCTAATAATGGTGTAATAATTGTAGGCTGGTAATGGAAACTTTTTTGAATTATTATTCGACGCGATCCAACTAACGCTACTAGTATATCCCACGAAGGGTAAAGGATTCACTGGCCCAACTGGTGTCCACAGGAAGGAAATGTGCGCACTTCCCACCCCCCTAATAACCCCCTTCCCTTCAACTCCCCGACTGGACTGTAGGCACCCGGGAGCCAGCCTGAATGATTTTTTCAAAATTTAAAGAAAAAAAAATTTACGTATAGTAGAGTATAGTCAGTCAAGAGTACTGCAGAAAATGCCTTGCTGGGGGATTTTCCGGACCCTGTCAGCAAGACAGTGTTGTGTCGCTACCAGGCCTACTGAACGTGAGGTTGTGTTAAAGATTAGTCAATAATTCTTTCTATCATATTGATTATTCGATTGTATATTTGATTTATTATTGGTAATTTTTAAGTGATTTGAGGCTTCGGCCGATAGTGGGTGGAGTACCACCGGAATTTATGAACGATCATTGGATTGGTGAAAAGTTTTTTTTTGTTGATTCTTGGTGTCAATATGTTACTTGGCTATTTCGACATGTGTTGACGAGTTAATTAGAGTAGGCACTGTATCGTGGGAAAGGGTGTGTTAGGATAGCAGTAAATTTTCTTTTGCTAATATTTGACCTACGTTGGAAGATCCGTTACTACCGAAGGGGTGACAGAGTGTAAGACCGGCCCCAAGTGAAACCCCGTGCGGCTTCACCATAGCGGTCAAGTAGCGTTCTAAATTGCCATAAAAGTACTGAACTCAATTACCCTCTTTCGAACTTTAAAATATAATAATTCATACCCTGTTCAGATACTTAGAAAAATTAACCAATTGGTTCTAAATACACATAATTAAATTCAGTGACGAATCTTCTAACAATTTTGTAATGGTCTGTTTAGATGGGAATGTGTGTTGTGTTTTTGTGTTTAAGTTTAGGTAACTTTTGTCCTTGTGAAATTGAGATATTTTAGTTTTTTTTTAGGTGTTGTTTTGGTTGTTTAACTTTGACTTTTGAGATGTTTTGATTGTGATATTTTTGAGATATATTTTGTAAAGGGAGAGGCTAATGCGGACCGGCGACAATTCGAGTTTTTTTTCTTCGTTAAAAAAATAACGTTGAAGTTAAATAATTTTGTTTTATTTGCGGAGACAGTTGAGGTTAGCTGTCCGGAGTTAGAAGTTTCCTGATCACAGACCTATGGGAGATGGATGTGCACTCTCCTAACATTGAGAGAAGTTGGACTTGGCAATCTGCTGTTACCTCATGCTGGGGACAGCATGGTCTAAGGGTGAGGGGGATGTGACGGCCCAAAATCCCTAGACTGTTAAAAGCCATTAATACGACACTGTAATTAAATAATTAAAGTTTACCGTTCTTAATAATTAAATTTCTACCGTCACTAAAATCTATAATTAGAAAGAGGAACGGTGCTCTTAACATTAATTTCATTATTTCATTTTGAAGAGTTGGCTGGTACAAAATATAAAATAAACCACAAGACGCTAGGATATTTGCTCCAAGCTAATCTCAACTTAGACGCTCCCACGGGCCCGGCCGGGCGTTGATGTCAGCAGGAATGCAAGTGTCAGCATTTCCTCTCTCAGCGCCAACCTCAAAGCACGTTTTCAGTACCTCTTAGTTTGAGTAACGGCGTGAGTGATCGTTTGGCTGCAGCACTTTGTCAATGAAGTGTTCCCGTGACGTCACGTGTTGAGAACGGCTCTAATTGGTTGAAGGGGCTTCAGCATCGGCGAAGAAGACGTGAGATTCGCTCCAGTCCCTAAGAAGTCACGATGTAATTAACACGCGTCGCGTCACCTCTCCCTGTTAAATTATTATTTGGTGTTTTCTTTCCAAATTTAATGTAACCTTAATTATTGTATTTTAACCGCGGATATACCTATTGTTAACGACGTTTAAATTGTTCTAGATCAGTTGTTGTAAAGTTGATTGTGCGATGTAATAAATAATAATTTTGTTTCCCAACCGGCATTATTATTACTTTATTATTGAACTCCCGAAATATCGGCCTCTGTGGTACATAACAAAGATAAATTCTCCTCTTACCTCTATTAAATATGGAGTCCTTCAGGGTATCATTCTGGGATCTTTGTTATTTTTGTGCAACCCAAATGGTTTGCCCAACTTGTCAAATTTCAAAAAATTATTTTATATATGTTAATGCTTTAAGTGTCTGGTGACAGTTTTGAAGATATTGAAAGATTAGCTTTTGATCAACTTAGTACCACGCAGCAAAACTTAGCTGGTAAAAATTTGTTACTAAATCAAAAAAAAAAAAAACTATATACGAGTTCGCACGTAGCACGCTGACGTGAGGGAAGTGAATTTCCACAAAAAAACTTAAAATTAGTGTAAAAACATACTTATATTCCAATTTTGATTGAAATCTGAAAACATTGATTTTTTGGCTGTTCTGATGCTCCTGGTTTCATTTACCTGCAAAGCTGGGAATACAATTTTGCGCATTATAATGTTAGGAGAAGGTCCAGTCAGGCTTGAAAGTAGGCGTGAGGTTGCTGAGGATGATAAAAGTACTCTAACAAAGGAGTAGCAGGCTTTTCTAGTGGAAAACCCCCTTAAGACAACGTACTGTGTTTAGTCGAAACACATTTTCTTTAATAACTCGGTAAATATTTATGATAGAATGACGAGAGAGGGCTTAAAACTTTCGTCTCACTAATTCCCATCTCTTTACATGCATTAATGTTACATTTGGGGCTTGGAGAGAAATTGAAATAAAACCTTGTACAAAAGGATAATACTTTACAGTACACAGATACTTCCCAACATAATAGCTTGTACAGATGCTCGGATATTGTCGTACTGCGCAAATCCCAACGCTAATAAATCATAAAATTCTCATAGACGGATGACGGATAACGGAGAGTGACGGTTAAAAGAGGGACGGTTGATCGAGGTTTTACTGTATACAGGAAATAATGCATGTGTTATAATTAGGATTAGGACTTTGCAATAAAAGTAAACGCTCACTAGTAGAATATATTTTATTTGCTATGTTTTGGCGGCACACATAAAATATGCTTTTGATTTCCTATTTGGGTTTACAACCTCTATACAGTCTAACAACAAAAGATGAGTTAATTACAAGTATAACAAAATCTCGTATAAGTTTAATTTTTGAGGTATTTTTTTCATATTAATAAAATCTTAAAATAACAAACTTGAGTAAACTGTTTGATACATCTTGAGTTAGGTGTGTGAAATTGCCATCAATTCCTATAATGGCAATTACAAAAAAATTAACCACAATAAACCGACCACAAATAAATGATTGAGGTAAGTAAAAACCGTTCAATCCAACCATTTACTATATTTTATCAAAAATATGTGTGGAAATGGCTTTGCTACATATATTATTGGTTTTGTGTACATACACAACATTATAGAATTTTGTTGTGGTTGTGTATTGAAATAGCATTGGGATTGCATGTTTTTGTATTAGTCTCTAGAACTATTGATAATGTTTTTATCCTACACAACAGTCACCGATTTGAATAAACATCTGATAGAATAACATATTAGACACTTAACAAACGTATCAGGATGTCTCCTTTCTTTGATATTTTTCCATCTATTTTAACATTGGTTTAGATAATCACAAGTTTTTATAGTAAAAAATATTGGAAATAAACAACAGAAGTAGAAACCTCTTTCCAAAAATAATTGATCTTTCCATGTATCTTGTAAATTTGATAAGTTACTGTACACAGTTCTGCATAGGACCAGGTCTCTCGGTTAATAATGGAATGCAAATAAGAAACAAATACAAACATGAATGTAAATATAAATAGCATTTCAAACGTAACATGATACAACAGCTAAAACAATAATCATCATGGGGCAGCAGGGAACTTGTTGAAATCCAAGATAAAAAAACATATTCAAAGATAATACAAAACATTGTTGTTCGAAAAATAAATTTAAAATTATTTATGCTTTTAGTATTTACAGCTCTTCTTATAGTTTCAGAAAGATATATTAATTATAATAATTAAAATATATTGATGTTAAAGTTGTTAACAAGTAGACATCCAGAATTGGTCCACATAGTATTTATATAACATTTCATGCAAAGTTGAATGATCTGGAGCAGTAGGTAACAAAAGATTGTTCGTTCATGTGCTTCATTTGCCCCAAGAACAAATTTGCTCGATAAACCACATATGTTTGCGATTTTGTAGATAATTAAGTACCAATTCATATACACAGTTATAATATAAATTAACTTAAGACCTAAATAATACCCAAGACTCTCAGAAATCCGGACTATTGTGACGGATGGACGGTCCGGATTTAGAAAATTCTGGATTTCCCAAAGGTGTGGCCATGAATCGTCAATTCTGCTTGTGAACAATTATGACAATCGCATTTATGTTTGTGTGCTAATACAAGATGCAAACTACATGACATTTGTGTAATGTGGGATAATCACATGAAAACTGAAGGTGCTAGATTGTGAAGTTCCGTTTTTTCGTTCTAATTTGCAAAAATTTTTGAAAAATTCAAGATCGTCCGTAGAACCTAGAATCCGGATAAGTGCGATCCGGATTTCTGAGAGTCAACTGAATCAGCGAAAATGTTTTTCTCAAAACATAGTCGATCACCTTATATACCCCTTTTACATACTCTAAAATCTGATAAAACTATACAGCAGCAACTGTACACAAGGGGAAAATGTTCTCGACCTAACTATGAGAGAGGACCAAAAGATCTGTGATGTTAAGATTGAGACCGTGATTGTCAAAATTAATTAAAAACTAAACTCCACAGTAAATGAACTCTTCCTCTGATTAAATGTGTAGCAGTCTTCAGTTAAAGCTAAAGATTCACAGCAACCCATCGAATGGTTCTTTCTGAGATTCCAAATTATAGAAATCATAGTTCCACTGTGTGGTCACTATCGAGATTTTTCAATATTATTTTACATTAAAAATTATTAAAATATACAATCTTTAATAAATGAACTATGTCACTCTTACAAAAATAAATAAGAGACATTCACAAGACACCTGTTACTGCACGTAGCAATTTATGTAACGTTTATTGTGTCAATAAATAATTTTATTAGTGAATTTCCTTTGGAAAGTGAACTATTAGCATGACCCGCACGGTGAAACTTAAGCCCGGGACCACCATAGAAGTTCCTAAAGTGACCCCCAAACACGTTTTGGGGGGTTGTTCAAAATTTTAGATATATATATGTATGTATATATATATATATATATATATATATATATATATATATATATATATATATATACATATATATGTGTTTGCACTCTAGCGGTCACATTTTTTGTCCGATTTACTTCAAATTTGGTAGGGACGTTCCTTTCTGTAATCTGTTGGACAAGTTCGTTGGACAAAACAATCGGAAAACTTTAAGCCCCTTTTTAGGGGGATTAATCTTTCAAATTTTGAGATTTGGGCACAAAAAGGGTCAGAAAATCCCCAGGTGTAAAATCAAAGCATGGAAAAAGATGTGAATTGAAGAGGCGAAAGTTTTAAGCCCTCTCTTGTCATTCTAGCATACATGTTTACCGAGTTATTAAAGAAAATTTGGAACGACCAAACACAGTACGTTGTCTTATGGGGGTTTTACACTAGAAAAGCCTGTTATTCCTTTGTTAGAGTACTTTTACCATCCCCAGCAACCTCACGTCTACTTTCAAGCCTGTCTGGACCTTCTCCTAACCTTACAATGCGCAAACTTGTATTCCCAGCTTTGCAAGTAAATGAAACCAGGAGTATCAGAACAGCCAAAAAATCGGTGTTTTCAGATTTCAATAAAAATTGGACAAATGTATGTTTTTACATTGATTTTGAGTTTTAAAAGTTTTTATGTGGAAATTCACTACCCTCACGTCAGCGTGCTGCGTGCGAACTCGTTTTAAATTTTTAGAGCTTTGTAAATTTGCTTCGATCTACCCTACGGAAAAATCTGGTTGTCATGTGAAAACACAGATAGGGAAGAGGAGTATTGAAGAGGTCCAAAAGATTTCAGTTTGCAGCTACGATAATAATGTGACCTACACATTAAAGTGACATTTGATTTTTAACAAATAATTTAAAAACAGCATTTATGTCTTAAGATGTTGTAGTTTGAAAAAGCTGTTTTTATACATTAAAGTGCTCGTAATTATTGAATCGCACTTCAAAAAAGAAAAAACATTCATTCTTAATATTTAGTATGAGACTTTAAATTTAATTAAAGGGTTTATGTAGCCTTTATATAGAGAAATCCAGAAACCTTTGAACTATGCATCACGGCAGAGGTAGCTTTAATAGATGTTGTATAGCAGTAGGGATAAATGGACATTCCTGGCTCAGGAGGAGCCAGGAGGAGCGCCCCCCCTCCCCCCGAGGAGCCCCCCCCCCTAATTAGTATGCAAATTTTTTTTTAATTACCCTAATTAATATGCAAATTTTTAATTACCCTAATTAATATGCAATTTTTTTTAATTACCCTAATTAATATGCAAATTCTTTTTTTCATTTCAGGAGGAGCCCCCCCCCGACGACCCCCCCCCCTGACGACCCCCCCCCCCGACGACCCCCCCCCCCCCGAGGTCTCGTCTGTGACACTTTACTCCCCCCCGAGGTCTCGTCTTTGACACTTTAAGGGGGGGGGATATCGGTTACCATAGGTCGGATCTGAATTCTGATTGCAGATTCTTGTTCGTCTAGTCAAGCCGAGTCATTTGAGTACCCACATCGTACACTTTGGATGATGTTTACAAAAAAAAGGGCCCGCACCGCACTTTTGACCTTTTTTTCTTTGCATTTTTGGAATCTCCTTGTCAAGACGAGTCATTTGAGTACCCACATCGACCACTTTGGGCTAACCTGATGATGACCTTGAACCTGACCCTCTTTTTTTTAATGCATTTTCGGAATCCCCTCTTCAAGCCGAGTATTTTGAGTACCCACATGACGTACTTTTGATAATTAATACAAGAGTTGAGCAGGGTAACGCTACAACCAACAGAGCTAGCCCATCAACGCCTGCGGACAATAAAACTACCAGTGAATGCGAATTTTGATGAGAATATAATTGCAATTCTTTGGGTTAGAGCACTTGAAGGGGGGTGTATCGATACACCCCCCTTCAAGTACTCTACACCAAGGCAGCTGTTCACACAACCGACCGACGCGGTCGGTCCTGTCTGGGATGCAGCTGCTGTAACTGGGTCCCCAGCAGGAGGAGCGCGCGACCCCAGCAGGAGCTGCGCCCAACCCCAGCAGGAGCTGCGCCCGACCCCAGCAGGAGGAGCAGGAGCTGCACCCTACCCCAGCAGGAGCTGCGTCCGACCCCAGCAGGAGGAGCAGGAGCTGCACCCAACCCAAGCAGGAGGAGCAGGAGCTGCGCCCGACCCCAGCAGGAGGAGCAGGAGCTGTGCCCGACCCCAGCAGGAGGAGCGCGCTACCCCAGCAGGAGGAGCAGGAGCTGCGCCCGACCCCAGCAGGAGGAGCAGGAGCTGCACCCTACCCCAGCAGGAGCTGCGTCCGACCCCAGCAGGAGGAGCAGGAGCTGCACCCGACCCCAGCAGGAGGAGCAGGAGCTGCACCCTACCCCAGCAGGAGCTGCGTCCGACCCCAGCAGGAGGAGCAGGAGCTGCGCCCGACCCCAGCAGGAGGAGCAGGAGCTGCGCCCGACCCCAGCAGGAGGAGCAGGAGCTGCGCCCGACCCCAGCAGGAGGAGCAGGAGCTGCACCCGACCCCAGCAGGAGCTGCGCCCTACCCCAGCAGGAGGAGCAGGAGCTGCACCCGACCCCAGCAGGAGGAGCAGGAGCTGCGCCCTACCCCAGCGGGTAATGCAGCAGCGGGCAATGGATCCACATGCCGTTGATTCCCCGTTGTTTGGAGTACAGAACGTCGTCAAGATCTTGGGTAGTTGAAAATATTTTTGGTTCATGAACGTACTTGAACCTTTTGACAATACGCCATAGCCTCTTCTTATGGAAATGCTTCAAGGTGCAATCATCGTCGTCTTTTCGGTTGTAGAATTCACCACCTTCAAAGTAATCATCTTCATCGTCAAACGGTCTCTTCTTATTATTGCTATTCATTGTCGTTTCCGCTGCAACACATACATCCTCCAACTCGACGACTGTGATGTCACAATCCCACCTGGGAATGCGGATGCTCTAATTGACTGATGGCGCCAGACCCTTGCAGGAACCCATAATTATAGACCACCCGCGTCGAATTCCGAGCAATAGAACAATAGAACAAAACATCAGCAAAGGGGGTTGTATCGATACACCCCCCTTCAAGTACTCTAATCTAAGGCAGGTGTTCACACAAAAAAACCAACGCGTTAAGACCTGTCTGGGAATGCGGATGCTGTAATTGGATACCCGACAGGAGGGCGACCGACCCTTGCAGGAACCCATAATTATAGACCACCCGCGTCGAATTCCGAGCAATAAATCACCAGTTGTCAAACACCCACGGTCTCATTCTTGTTCTAGTCTCCAACAATTCCTGACGCATGGGGGAGCGAAAATCTCCCCCCTAACCCATTATGTGTTAGGGGGAGCGAAAATCTCCCCCTAGTAATTAAATCAACAGAACACCAGTTGTCAAACACCCACGGTCTCATTCTTGTTCGGGAGTTTGAAGTGTGTAGTTGTGTAATAGTGTTGCTGTGTGACGTTCTGTCAGAGTGATCACCCGACGTTTTGACCTAACCTATAAAATGAACCACTTAACCGCCTATGTGTTTAATGATCAGCCTTTGTCTGTACTGTTTGACAGCAGCGATAATCCATGGTTCAAAGCTAAGGATGTAGCTACAATATTGGGCTACGCTAACCCTAAAGAAGCAATCAGAGTACATGTTAGAGAAAAATATCGCAAAACAATTCCTGAAGTATGGGGGAGCGAAAATCTCCCCCTAACCTATAACGAGAAACATTCAATCTTTCTTAACGAGCCGGGATTATATTCGTTACTTATGAAATCTAAAATGCCCATTGCCGAGAAGTTTCAAGATTGGATCTTTGAAGAAGTTTTGCCATCCATTAGAAAAAATGGACAGCACAGACTTATAAACGAGAACCAACGGCTGCTACAATCACTTACAAAGTCGCTAACAAATAACCGAAAGCTAGATCAAACAAATTCCGAGTTTAAAACTACAAATGATATATTGTGTATGAAAAACCAATCCATGAATCAAACGCTGATCGAACAGACACCTAAAGTGGCAGTGTTGCCTGAAGATGTAAACCTGAAGCATATATTTTGTGTGATGATTAGGGAAACCCTTCTAAAGCAGTACGGAGTTTGTGAATACAAGTGCATTCGAACACAGAAGAGGAATTTCAAACAAGCCTTGAAAAAAGCAAAGGAAGAAGGATTTACAATGTGCTATTGTAGAGAAAATGTCCCCAACGGCATAAACATAGTGAATAAGGCTAAGGAAGTGATGAAGAGTTACGGCATGCACATTGACTGCAGATACAACAACATCCTAACCTCGCACAATTTCATTAATATAGTTGAACATATCTTTGACAATGCATAGGTCTGCGCTTGTGGACTCGTTCCAGAACCTTCGACGCTAGTCAGGTAGTAACAGTCGATACGTGCTCCAAAGATGACCAGTGCGGATGACGCAAGGAAAGTAATCACCATATCAATGGCCAAAATACGTTATAAACGTAACAACATCCGAGAAAGGCTCGCAATCAAGTTAGTGTTGGATAGAGCGAGAGATGTGTTTGAGAGAAAATATCATATGAAACAGCATACTTATGAAGAAAACAAAAATATTGAATATCATGTGAAAGAATATAACTATGAAGAAAACAAAACAGACTGTTAAATTTAACGAGGAGCTAAATACACAGTACACTTATGAGCCCTGTGAGGATGTACAACAATTAACGTGGACTCAAATCGCAATAGATGAAATGAGATTCCGCAGACCGTTGGAACTAATGTTGGGTGAAAAAATCAAACATCTAACCTATTGCAACAAGATGTGTCACAGCGAGTGCATACAGTTTACTTCAAGGGTGAGCAGACGCACCACCAGTCCGTAGTACGGTTGAAGTCACACGGTAAGGACGTGAACATGGACGCTTACGCTTCTGCGGACGACTATATCAAATCGTTTATTCAGGAGATTGAGGTTATGAACAATAATGCTAGTGATCAGACATTGACATCACCTCAGGCGTCATCTGTAAAACCGATCACTGCCTGCAAGAGACGAAGGAGGCCAACTCCCATCGAAGTGGAAACGAAGAAACCAGGATGGGTACCAAAACCAACAGATGATTGTCCCATAGCGTCATGGATGGAGGATGGGAATACTTTTGCTGTTCAAAACCCGGGAAACAAAGGACAAATTTTATTGAAAATGGAAATGTACGATGGTACAGATATGGTGTTCATGTGCGGTTTATTTTTGGACAAAGATGGTGAAATGCACCAAAGTGTTAAACAAGTAGTTGATAAAGTGGAAAACATGTAGATCGATAAATCAACAGGAGTATCGAAAATTACAGGCTTAACTCAAACTGTTACACAACGCAGTGCAGTTTCGCAACCAACGTCGAAGAAGCGAGCTGTGAGGAAGAAACAACGAGTGTCGCCAGCAGTCAATTAGAGCATCCGCATTCCCAGACAGGAGGGCGACGCGTCGGGGTTTTGTGTGTGTGTGTGTGAACACCTGCGCCCGGCCAACTACTACTAGAGATGTCGAGCAGAAGCACTTTCATGTCAGAGTTTCCGAGCGTGAACGGCACTGCAGCAACCGTGGACCTGAGAGCTATCCTCAACAACTGCAAGTCTGACTCCCGCTCCTGGTGTAGACCAGGATAGCCGATCTCCGAGAGGAATGCGGCTATCTCATCACTGCGATGGAGCGAGCCACCACACCCTTTGGCGAGACGATCATCGTGATCCTGGAGGGGCAGGTCGGGGACAACTTCTTTCTACGAGTCTACCTGCCTAGGCGCTTCAACGAGGTCCTGAGCAACACCGACATCGAGCGCTACAACGGCGGGTTTGGAGAATGCCATCGCTTGGTGAAGCGCAGCCCGAGGGGTGCCAATAGCAGATTCACACCTTTGGAGTTTATGTAAAGCAAAACTTGAAGATTATGTAAACACATTTGTAAATTAGTGTTCGTAGTCAATACTTATAGCCACGTTCAGAACATAACCACTGTGTTATTTATTTCACTTAACCCCAAAAATGTCCTTTAGTAGTAAGTTTAAGAGCGTGAGTATGGTAACTGTGAGGTGTTTAGCTCATCAGCGTCATCATCAGAATCATCGATATTTGTACATAGATGTAACCAACCGCGTAATGCTATACAATTGGTTAGAGCGCATCGTGTGTGAGCTGTCTTGTGATGGTGACATCGCACTGCGTTTGTTGATAGTAGACTGTTGATTGACGATAGTGATCCGCAACCAATATTGCTGATATCAATGACATTAGTAGTACAGTGATCCGTGATGAAATTGCATCGTACAAACTCTATTTTCTCAGTACCTTTGACATAGACAATCGGTCGTTTGACGATACATGCACGTAACTTTTCCTCTAGCTCATGATACCAGATATCACCTTGAGCCCATTCCAATCCGTGACAGTGTTTTGTGAGCCAATAGCGTTCACGTAGTTTCTCTTGTGATAGGAAATCTCGACTGAATGGTGATTTGGCGATATGATGCATTAGCAGTGTTCCACTGGCCAATTCCAAGTCACACACTTCCTTCAGAATATAATCGCTATTGCTGTCCTTGAAACATTGAAAATCCAAAATAATGGGAGATGCTACATTTTTACGAGGTACTCTGCGTAAACAATCCATCTTGTATGAGTGTTGGTTGCCGACTGATTATGATTTAACCGACAAAGTCCACATTTAGATCGCGATGTTGATTAATTTAGATGACGTTGGTAAATCCGCATATACCAAACAGTTGCCAATCTCTGTAAGTGCAGGCATGCATTATACCACATCGATATCGATAGTAGCAACAGTAGTACTAGTAGTAGTAGTGGTCATCGACACATCGATCACTCTTCTTTATTCTTCCGCAATGTGCATTATCTTGTACGTGACAACTGGTACTAACAGCGATCTTCATCGCCTATGTATTTAATAACCAGATAGGAGCTGCTCTGTATGACAGTAGTAACAACCCTAGGTTCATAGTTACAGAGGTTGCTCAAATCTTGAGCTGCGTTAATCATAAAAAAAGCACTTCTAGCACAAGTTAGTGAACAATACAAGTCAACAAACTTAGAAACGAGAAACTTCAGTCTTTGCAATCCTTTACAAAGCCACTAACAAATAACAGAAACTAGATCAAATTACCTCGGAGTTTAAAACTAGAAAATTATATGTATATATATATATATATATATATATATATATATATTGTGTAAGGAGATCCAGACCATGATTCAAATTTTGTCTGAACAGACCTCTAAAGAAGCAGTGTTGCCTGAATAACTTGACTTCGAGCCTTTATCGTATGTTAGTTCGTTAACAAAATAACTTGTACATTAACACGACGATCACTTTTCTTGCTTAAGTCACGATGTGCATTATGGCGTACGGGACGATTGGTAATAACAGCGTTTAAAGTAAACTGTGCACATTCGTTGTGATACGTCTTGTCACAGCAGGTTAGATTTCACATTCTCACATTCAACATCAATTACAATTGTAGACGTAATCTCATTTCATCTGTTGTGATTTAAGTCCACGCTAACCGTTGTACATCCTCACGCGGCTCGTAAGTGTAATGAGTATTTAGTATGACAATAAACTTCTTGAATGTTAGTACGTTAAATCGTAGCTTGTTCATTGACGCATCGATCCCTATTCTTGTTTCAGTCTCAATATGCATTATGGCGTACGTGCCAGATGGTACTAACAACGCTTGAAATAAACTGCACTCATGTGTTGCGATACATCCAAACACAACAAGTTAGATGCATCATTCTAACATTCAGCATCAATTGAAATGTTATGCGTGGTATCATTTCATCTGGTGTAATTTGAGGGAATAACTCGACTACGAACCTTTATCGTATGTTAGTTCATTAACAACGTAACTTGTACATTGACGCATCGATCACTTTTCATGCTTAAGTCACAATGTGCATTATGTTGTATGTGACGACTGGTAATAGCAATGCTTGAAGTAAACTGAGCACATGTGTTGCGATACGTCTTGTCACAGCAGGTTATATTGCTCATTTCCCCATTCAACATCAATTACAATTGTATGCGTAATCTCATTTCATCGGTTGTAATTCAAGTCCGCGTTAACTGTTGTACATCCTCACGCGGTTCGTAAGTGTAACGAGTATTTAGTTTTACATTAAACTTCTCGTATGTCAATCCCAAGTATTCGGTGTTTCAAGAAGTTTGCCTTTCCCTCAAGAATTGTCACTAGCATTATAACATACGCGTTTAATAACCAGATCGCACTTGTAATATTTTTGTATATCGATAAAAATTCCAAGTAATCGGGGTTTGAAGAAGTTCGCACATTGATAAAAAAAAAATCCAAGTAAACGATGTTTGAAGACGTTTGAGTTTTCACCATCACACAAGTTCCAATCTTGAGTAATGTCAACCCAAGAAAATGAAAGCTAACAGCATCACGTAGTTGTGTTAAGTTGCGATAGGTATAGTTAGGTTTATTAAGACTGTGTCCAGTTAGAAAGGGGAAACATGGAGAGACTTATCTCATCGTTAGGTTACGATATCCAGTGTAAAGTTAGGTCCCTGCATAGAAATAGGAAACGTAGGCAGTTGTATCTCATCCTTAGGTTATGTTATGCTCTGTTAAGTTAAGTTTGTGCTTATAGATAGGAAATATTGTCAGGAGTATCTCGTCGTTAGGTTAAGTCATGCTCTGTTAAGTTAGGTTTGTTGTTGATTATAAAAAAAATCTGTGCCTCAATGTCGGCGCGCACAATTTAAATGGGTATAATCATAATGCGCGCGCCGACATTAAGGCACAGATTTTTTTTGGGGTCGGGCGCAGCTCCTGCTCCTCCTGCTTGGGTTGGGTGCAGCTCCTGCTCCTCCTGCTGGGGTCGGACGCAGCTCCTGCTGGGGTAGGGTGCAGCTCCTGCTCCTCCTGCTGGGGTCGGGCGCAGCTCCTGCTGGGGTCGGGCGCAGCTCCTGCTGGGGTCGCGCGCTCCTCCTGCTGGGGACCCAGTTACAGCAGCTGCATCCCAGACAGGACCGACCGCGTCGGTCGGTTGTGTGAACAGCTGCCTTGGTGTAGAGTACTTGAAGGGGGGTGTATCGATACACCCCCCTTCAAGTGCTCTAAACCAAATAATTGCAATTATATTCTCATCAAAATTCGCATTCACTGGTAGTTTTATTGTCCGCAGGCGTTGATGGGCTAGCTCTGTTGGTTGTAGCGTTACCCTGCTCAACTCTTGTATTAATTATCAAAAGTACGTCATGTGGGTACTCAAAATACTCGGCTTGAAGAGGGGATTCCGAAAATGCATTAAAAAAAAGAGGGTCAGGTTCAAGGTCATCATCAGGTTCGCCCAAAGTGGTCGATGTGGGTACTCAAATGACTCGTCTTGACAAGGAGATTCCAAAAATGCAAAGAAAAAAAGGTCAAAAGTGCGGTGCGGGCCCTTTTTTTTGTAAACATCATCCAAAGTGTACGATGTGGGTACTCAAATGACTCGGCTTGACTAGACGAACCAGAATCTGCAATCAGAATTCAGATCCGACCTATGGTAACCGATATCCCCCCCCCCTTAAAGTGTCACAGACGAGACCTCGGGGGGGGGGGTAAAGTGTCACAGACGAGACCTAGGGGGGGGGGGTCGTTGGGGGGGGGGTCGTCGGGGGGGGGCTCCTCCTGAAATGAAAAAAAAAATTTGCATATTAATTAGGGTAATTAAAAAAAAATTTGCATATTAATTAGGGTAATTAAAAATTTGCATATTAATTAGGGTAATTAAAAAAAAAATTTCATACTAATTGGGGGGGGCTCCTCGGGGGGGGGGGGGGGGCGCTCCTCCTGGCTCCTCCTGAGCCAGGAATGTCCATTTATCCCTACTTATAGCAGAAAATAGGATGAGTGTAAATTAAATTGAAGAAAAAATTGGTAAAAACAGAGTTGAAAATCATTCTCTTTGTCTAGTCTTGAGTAATCCTCATATATAGATCTGTGACACAATTCCATGTCTTTTGTTTGTACTATATAAATAAAGAAATTTGAATTAATAATATAGTAGACCCTCAGAAATCCGGACTAATGTGGTGAAGGCCGGTCCGGATTTCAACAAATCTGAATTTCCCCAAAGTGGGCATAAGTCATACATATTTTGACCGCGTTACAACTTTCACTGCCTCGTTAATTATAAACTTCATCAATTTTACTGAAACACAGAGCGCCCAACCATGCAAACTAAATGCCATATGTGTAATACGTGTTAATAAAGTAAAAACTGAGGTGCTAATACATGAAGTTTTGTTTTTCCGTTGTTATTTGCAACCAACATTTTCGATAAATTCAAGATCATCGGTTCGGACTACCCGAGTTCGGCCTAGGCCGGTCTGTATTTCTGAGAGTCTACTATAATAAAGAAAATTAAATTTAACTCATCAGGTACAAATATAAGTTTTGGTTAACTTGTGGTTCGCAAAACAAACCAATAATACTTGTTATATTTAGGATTTTCATTTCTTATCAAGTTTCGTAATTGTTACAAGATACAAGAGCTTTATTGTAAAATATAACTTGATTGAAGATGTCAGACATCATCTGAGAACTAATGGAACCATTTTACAACAGAGCAAATCAAAACAACTCGCTCGTTGCTCCTTACAAACTAAGTACTTCGAGTTAAATACAATGATAACAGACATCTGTCGATGCTAGTTGTTCATAGTGCCGTTATTGACTAATGAACTATTGTACATTGACAGAAATTGAAGGGCGAATAAAATGGGCAGGAAAATATTTGTGTGCTTTTGAACGATAGTGAGGTTAAACTGTTTCCTTGGATTATGTTGGTCCACCTGCAGCATTTTTAAAGCTGAAATGATAATAGTATTGTAAGAAAATCATACATTATAATCTGTCTGATATTAATGTGCGGTCGAAAGACAAATTTAAATTCCCTGGTTTCTCCCATTCCTCCCGTTGCCAACCAATTACCACCGCTAACAGGTGATTTATTGTCTGATGGTGCTTTGTTTAACAGTCAGGACAAGTTAAGCTTTTCCTACAGTTTTGGTATCGGTAACGGTCATTAATCTTAATACATAAAATCCAAATACCACTGTCTGACTGACCTATCACGAAATCCCCGTAACTTTATGGCCTAGATAGTTGAAATTTTACATATAGGTTCCTCTTTGGCCCTATAGAAACGGTATACAAAACGGTATTACGAAATTCCCCCTGAGCTCTGCCCCACTGGGTCCCAAAGTTATCATGTATTCCTTATGGACATCCACTTTGGTTTGAGCTGATGAAAATTCAAAAAACTGATCTTGATTCGTATTAGTTCCACGGACTAACCACAGATTGAAGTACACATAACTGTCATAGTTTACGCGGGCAAAGCTGCAACGGGTCAGCTAGTTTCATATATACATTTAAAAACTGACTTTAAGCCTTCAGTCAGCTCTGATTTTGTAGGTTTAAATTTATTCATTGGAATGAAAATAAATCTCTATTGCTAACTAAATTCGTAAACTTACTGAAGCTGAAAACATGAAACACAATGGGGATGATTTTCGTTTATTAATTTCAATTCTGGTGTATTCTGTAACATCAACAGTTATTGCTTGTTTGAGATAGTACTATCTTGGACATCACAATACCACTGAACTCTTTTTCTGGTTTTATTTCTGTGGTGATCAAGAAGATAATCTAAAATGCAGCAGCAGCAGTGGCATCTCAACTCAAGTCATCTATCTTTTCAACTGCGAATCTCGCCGAAAAACTTGCCCAAATATTCAGGGGTGGTGTGGAAAGCGAAATTTGAGCCGAAACATTTGAATCGTTCATATTCCCGAGTAGTGTAGGTAGCTTTAGCAAGAACCAATCATAATCCAAGGTCACAATAAACTAAATAGATAAAAATATTAAAATCTTACTATTAGTTTAAACTGTTATCAAAATATTGTTAATTGACAAAAATGTAGTTTTTGTGCTTTTATAATCTGTTGTACGGAATTATTTGAGCGGTTTGTATACATTGCTAAAGTAGCCGTTACATAACATATATTTTTTTAAATCAACATATACTTATAGTTATTTTTTAAACATAAATATGTTCAATCTAATCTCTGACAATTTTAAAATTGAACCTAATATTTACAATCAAATTAACAACAAGGAGTGTTAATTGTTGTTGTATCATCACGTTAAAAAAATCTCATCCATCAACACCAACTGAATAAAATCTATTCAAACAAAATCACAAAAACACCATGTACAGAACAAACAATATTAAAAGAAAACAATACAAAAAAAACATACAAAAATAAAACGTACACTAAAATATTTAATAAAAATATCACACAAAACTTAATAAGTAATAACATTACAGCATCACTATATTTTATCGTTTGATTTTAATTAATACTGGACCAAAAATGGAATGTAAGTAATTCATAGCCTTTTGTATAACATAGTTTAGCCTCTATTCATTGTTTATATAAACATTTATTGAATAAAGTGGTTTTGACTGTGACAGTAACAAAACTAAACCATATATGCTCCTTCACTGATCAATCACAACCTTAAGTACGTCTTAATAAACGGTATAACAGTTAACTAAAACACTCATTGAAAGAATCAAAACAGAAAACTGCTGAAATTGATAAAATAACTTAAAAGAGGAAATACATGGACATTAACTACTAAAATAATTATACTTTTATATACTTAATATATTAAATCAATACATTTCCAAATAGAAAAAAAAATATTTACATATGAAGATGATGGAAATGAGAAACTATCCAAAATAATTAATGTGTTTTAAGTACAATACATCACAATGCCTTGATTAATTTTCTATTATAACTGATAAAAAAAACTAAAGCTCTATCTTTTATTCCATGTTTGATTTGATATCCTCAAACTACAGAAGTCAGTTTAAATATTCTAAAAATAAATACTATAGGTCGTAACAATTTTGATATTTGTTAAAGTAGCCGTAATAAATTATTGACAGTCATAAATATAAACATAGCTCAATGTTTGTTATCTCAAGTTTACGTAGTTTATGTTATTAAATATTATAAAACCTAAAATAATCTTGTTCAAGATAACTTACAACCACTTTAAAACTACTCTTTGAGATATGTATATTTTTCATTTCTGTAGCAGTGCATTTTGTTCTATATGTTATGGGTGAAACAAATACTAATATGGCTCCATTTCAGATTTATATTCTTTCACAGATTGACCAAGAATTAAAATTTTACTCAAGTTAAATGCCACAATACAACAAAAATTATGTGCCTTTACTTTTTCTAATACAAAAATTAATATGGAATTCATTTTAGGTGATAAGAAACAACGTAATTTAATTTACGTTTTAAAACAAACCTGCAAAATACTTATGAGATTATAAATTTATTGATTAACATAACTTACAATTTTAAAACCTTCTTTTATCCTGCTGTTTAATCTGCTTATAAATTTAACAGAGTATTAATATCCCTAAAGTATTTTAAAACAGTTTTCTATATAAATAGTTCAGTTGTACAAGTTATTTGTATAAGTAGATTAAAATTTGTTCAATTTTTGTAACACCGATTATTTGCTTCAGCCATTGTAATCTAATCGGTAACGTTTTAAAGACAGAGTCGTAGCAGAATAATATATCCTTGTTGAGAGTAAGGTACGGCAAGAGAGGTGTAAGGGTGATGGTTGTAAGGAAGACAGTAGATGGTCCAGGGTGGGTACGACCAGGGGTATAAAACTGCGAGACCAACGGATCGTAAACCCGGTGTTCAAATTTGATTTGAAAGTCGACCGATTTGATCCTAGTGATATAATACCCAGATCAAAATCTGGGAAAACCCTATCTTTATATATGGTCTGTTTATAAAATAATTGCCTTTAAAATTGAAAGTCAATCGTTGAAGTGATTTTGACTGAGACTTTTCCAGACTTTGATTGTTCCTTGGAGTCGATACTCGATACATGTGACTACTAAGTTAGCGATCCTATGGTTTCCCTCGATTATTGACATCCCGAGGCAGGTTAGTTGAGAGTGGAAGCGTCCTTGTCTGGAATGTTGTTGAGTTCCGAGTTCCAATAGTAGAAGGGAGGCCCTCGAGAGAAGCAGTACTTCTGGTCCAAGGGTTCACCCTCCTCTATATAATACATGATGTAGAAGTTGCACATCTCATCGTTGTTCGTCGGTCTGGAAAATTACAAACTATTTAACTTGATAGTACCTGGGGGACGAGCTTAGCTCGGGGAATGTCAGGCAGTTTGTTTAGCGCACCAGGAATTATAGCTCAATGTCCGTTTGATTCATTCTGGATATGACCATTCTATGATGTAATCTTCATTCAATGGTTTTAGGCACTGCTTTCCGGAAACCACATGTTAATACTTAAACTACATATTACTTTGACAGTCGACTGATTGATTACAAACAGCTGGTATGATTCTTTTTGAATGATTATAAACAGCTGTTAAGTTTCTTTTTGATTGATTATAAACAGCTGTTATGATTCTTTTTGATTGATTATAAACAGCTGTTATGTTTCTTTTTGATTGATTATAAACAGCTGTTATGATTCTTTTTGATTGATTATAAACAGCTGTTATGATTCTTTTTTGAACTCCATGTCCAATATTAATTTTTTATACTTTTCATATTTGTTTTTTACATTATTTGATTCTTCCTGAGGATGAGACTTATCTAGAACTTATTTGTATCCCTGAAATAAGTTATTTCCAACATTTTAAGGAAATCGTTGGAGCCGTTTTTGAGATCAGAGTTGCAAGCAAGCAAGCACGCAAGCAGCCAACCAAGCAAACCTTCCTCATATTAGAGTATAGGATTTTGTGCGATTTTGTATATCCATGTTTCTTGAGATAATATAAAAAATTATTTTGAAATGTATAAATTACAGACCAGTGTCAAACCTAAAAAAAACCTAAATTGTTGCCAGAGACCGGAATTGGCTGCAGTTGATAGGTGGCCTGATTTTGGCAGACTGATTTGTTTTATGGTTGACACAAATACATCAATTTTGTTGTTTTTGTCTGTGTATATCTACACCATTGGCGTTATATAACATTTTGAAAGGGAACAGTCCAAACCCCGGTCTTGATACTATCTAAGGTTGACCTCTTCTTAGAAAGCTTAATTAATTACTAGCCCAATGACAAATGAATCACCGAATCACTGTAAAAGACGCTGACACAACTATGTGGCATTGTAAGGCCAATCAAATTTACATTAACAGTGGATTACATACAATAATCATAACTAAATTAAGAATACTACTGGAGCTTTGTTTAACTCACTCTGTATATGTGATGGTTCTTCTATTACTGACCATTGTACACCTGGCAGCCTGGAAACATCAATCGCAATTATAATTTAAAATAATATTAAAACATTAAATATATTGATAATAATAAATCAAGTGACTGGATGATGATCTTCGTCTCATCACACAAAAACTACATAAGTATTTAGCTGACATTTTGTACGATTTGAATAATGCATTAAACAAATCTGATACTATTCCCAATATTTTGCATTGTCTCCTTTAATCGTTCCAGCTAAAATCGGAACTAATTTTTCTTCCGTTCTAACAATAATTATGAGTAGATGTTAATAAGAAGATTTTTAGATGTTAATAAGAAGATTTTACAACGCAAAACACAAAAGCAATACTTCCTTCTTCTCCAACCCTTTCCTGATGCCCCTTTTCACGGATGAATATATAATGTTTTTCTATATTCTGTATATTTAATTATTATAAAGTAACCGTTTAACTTAAGAGTTAATTTAATTTTTATGTGTAAAGTTTACTCGAACTAGTTTGTACAATGGATGAGCCAGTAACATCACTCTCTCTATGGTAACTGACTTCAAATCCCTTAGCAAGGTCGGGCACTGGAGCTGATATGTACTTTCATTTTTAAAAGTAGTAACTTTGAATGTCAAAAGCAATCGCCGACATTTATTTTATACTTAAATAGTTCAAAAGAAAGTCTGAAAAATCATTTTGGAGTGTTCCAAACAATTCAATCTGAATATTACTAAAAATTACTTATACAGTGTGGTTGCGGTACTTCAAATATTTATTTGCAAGGGCTACTTTGGACTACCAAGCTTTGTTTTAAAATCTTGCAATAAAACAATTAAGTGGAATTATGAATAAACATAATAAACAAGATCAAACATTCAAACTAATTAAGAGTTTACTTATTAACAAAATCTATAAACATTTGAATTAAATACGGAAGTGGAATTATTTTCAAACCATATAAACAAATATCAGACTGTTTAAGTGATTAAACTACTGTAATTAAAGTTCACTTATTTAAACAATCCATAATTTCATCCGAGGGAATTTCTTTTAGTGCTAGTGGCAAATCCTTGTCCTGTAACCATCACAGAAGTAGCAGCTCTGGAAGTGACACATAGTTTCCAACTGCCAAAGTAAGATTGTAATTGATTGGGAGGGGGGCTATGTCAGGGCCGCCACATGGGGGGGGCTACTGGGACCATTTTCCCTGGGCCCAGGCCTGGAAATATGGGGAGAGAGGGCCCCGCAGTCAGATTGTGGCCCTGGGCTGGACCTAGAGATGTGGCGGCCCTGGACTATGTATGTTCCACACTTGTTCGGTTTATGTAGACTTTCGTGGGCTCGGATTATCGCAACAGCACTGTATTTATTCGCTACTTATATTTTTGGTGTCCATTATGACAATGTTATTTTAAATTTGTTGTCCTACATTGACACGTTGACTGCGGGACGCTCAATGGTGAGTAGTTCTGTTCCTAAAATTGATATCATAGATAAGGATAATGCATCAGAGAAAGCAGAGGAATGGTTTAAAAGTAATTCCCTTATAGTAAATCAAGAAAAAACGTAACATATTTATTTTTTACTTGGCTATAATATTAGTAAAACTTGTGAGAGCGTAAAACTTTTGGGTATCAACTTGGATAATAAGTTAACTTGGGACTCTAATGTTCAAATAATATGTAAACAAATATCTAGAGTCACTTACTTGTTACAGAAGTTGAAATGTTGTGTCAGCCTTGATATTTTGAAAGTTTGTTTTTGTTTGACTAGCGTAAAAACAAAATCTTCACGAGTGATTATCAGTTACAAAGAATGTTCATGGCCATAACACTAGAAATAGTGGAAAAATCAGTATTATAAGAGTAAGATTGGAAAAAACAAACAGAAGCCATTTTTTCTATGGAAATTAAGCTGTTTAATAAATTACCAATTAAATCATAGTAAGTAGGGTTAAATAAATTCAAATTTGTCCTAAGTACTTGGTAAAGCCTTTTAGTCAATAAGCCAGTACATGTCCTGTGATACTACTGTAGTGATTTAATACTTCAGACAACTTTATTGATGTTATCTATAATATTATAAAGAAGAGGTGGTTTCTGTCTGTCTGATGTTCCGGGTGAACTAAAAAACTACTGAACCAACTGGGCTGAAACTTCACACAAAGCACACACATGGGATCTTGATCCCATGCAATACATAGGCCTATTCACTTCCTTAAAATCCCCTCGGGCTACGCCCCGTGAACGTCATAAGATTCAATGTTTACATTTCAGAAGAATTAAACATTTAGAAACTGTAATGCAAACAGCTGAGGACATTTCCATTTGACAGCTTAAAGAGCAGAAGCAACAACAGCTGTTTCAAGCTAACTAAAATACAAATTGCATTGACTAAAGAACGGGTAAAGAAAACCCCTGTGCGAAGAACGGGTACGTCAGCTAGTTTATTATAATTATATCTTGTTATATTGATGAATTTAACTTCATTAGATTATAACATTGCTAAAGCTCCTTCCAATAAATATATATTTTTTAATTTTGAACTTATAAATAATTTTATTGTTTTATTGTTACAGTATATTGATTTTTAGATTTTAGTAGGTGAAAAAGTAAAATATCTGTGTACCTAGATTTGTATAAACAATTTGAATATTGAAATTATAAGTACGACAATGCCTTTTTAATGTGTCTTTTTATATAGTATGTCAATTTCTTTTTTATTATGTATGATTAAAGACAAAATAAAGATCTTGAATATTGAATCTTGGTAAAAATACAATTACATTGTTTTTATGTTTATCTGCTAACTATATAATAATACCCCCAAAGCAGCAAACCTGCGTACTCAGCGAATTTACAATGCATATATATGTATATTAATATCACATAAAGCCACATACCAAGTTTCATCAATGTACATTCATAAATAAACGATTTATAACATTTTAATTATTCTACATAAGAATAATATGGCGGCTGAGTATGCAATTTTGCTGAAACAAGGAACACAAAAAATGGGTTTTAATACAAATAACAATATAACTCAACTAGGTAAAGCCATATACCACGTTTTATTAATATACATAAGAATAACATGGGGCTAAGTACGCAGGTTTGCTGCTACGGGAACTATCGGCAAACATTGGTTTTTGTGCAAATATCAATAGACCACAACGATATGAAGCAATATACCAAGTTCCATCAGGATAAGTTGATAAATAAAAAGCGAGATATACAATATTTCTTATTCTCCATAAGAATAACATTGGAAAACGTATTGTGTTTAGCACTTTCAATATCCCTGTAACCAATTGACGTAGAGGAATGATCAAAATACCAAATTTTTTTCAAGCTGAATTCATTGGTAAAAAGTAAAATTTGATTTATTCAAATATTATATGTAAAAACTCAAAATACCCATTTTTTGGGTACAAAACCCCTCCAAAATACCCCTTTGGATGAAGGGATCTGGCTGGTTTTCAAACTAAAAGTCATAACTGTTCCTTTACATGTTTGTACCAAATTTCATCAAAATCAGACCATTTTTACAAGAGTTATCGCATCCACGGACACATAGATATATAGGTATATTATACGGTTTTGAACGGATGGTGTTTTTGGCATCTGGGGACCTCAAAACAAAAAGTTATCATGGTCCTGGGCCTAATTTTTACCATGCCGACTACGGTAATAGCTTCTTCCCTGTAGGGGAAATTCGCTAATAATAATAATCAGTTATTGCAAATAAAATTATAAAATTGTATGCAAAATTAGAAAGAGATGAATGAAATATTTTGCTGCCTTCGTCTTTTATATTTGGTTGAAGTTATATGATAAAGTACACATAAAGGATTTTCTGAAAAATATTGGTTTATTTTTTGACATATCTGGTTGAATTAATATTGATACAAATTATTTTTTATATATTTTCATAGAATATAGAGATATAATTTGGTACTTTAATATACAAAAGTAGTCATATTTAATCTGTCAGACTTTGATGTTGTTTCATAAATAGAGGAAAGTTCGTTCATCTGGTGCAAACCACACCAGAACCAGGTTAACCAGGTTAACTACTTCAGTAGCTTGGCCAACATCATTATTGCTTCACATCGCTTAGTTTATAACCCAACTTTGTCTCAGAGAGCTGAATGGAAAGAGCTATCACCATTTACTTTGTGATACCTAACAAAAAAGTGCTATTTCACAAATTTTACTATCAAAAAAATTTTCAAGCATGGTATATTGATTTTAATAAATAAAATATTAAAAGTAAGTTATTTAAATTAATTATTATCGATTGGGGAGAGAGTTTAGTAGTTTTTAATGTAGTAATTAAAATAAATAACATTTTAAAATAAATAAATCAGCAAATATGTTCTTATTATTTTATTTAAATTAATTACAAAATACAAATTGATAAGTCAAATTAAGCTACTTACGCTGTGCTCTAGTACTTATTGCAGTCACTCATAAAAAACTGAATTTGTCAAATTGGTTTCAACTACAGTTAATTTAAATCTATTTATTTATCACATGTCACCATTGGGATTATCTTGCCAGAATCTAAATTTAACCAGAAAATAAAACCATAAATGCAATTGTATTGGACGAACATGTTTGCACTAGGGTATGTTCTTAGGTTATCTAAGGTTTTTGGAACTGGAGTAATAGATACAGAAGGGCCACTGGTGGGAGGGGACAGTGCTGTAATGGCTTATCAGTGAGGCCGTTATCACAAACAAAGCAGTCTGAGAAGTTCGGTTGACCTTTGAGCCTTGAGATTTGTAATTCTCACGGCCTCTGACGCACTGACCACTGACGTCCTAATCAGTCCATTGTTCACCACATTGTATTGGGGAAAAAGATAATTCGTTCTAGTTTAATATTTTTTGTTGAAAGTTTGGTTCCTCCAATTCCTTTCATAACTATCACGATCACAACACACTACTGATTAAAAAAATTCTGATTTTGATTTTTTATACTAACTTTTTTTAAAGTTTAATACAGGGAAGGCAACACACAATTTGGAAGTAAAAAATGCAAATATTTTACATGACTATTATTTTTCTTTTGACACTTGCAATATATAACACTATATAAAACCTTCGCTGCGTTTGACATTTTTAAACATGAAAATCTGATATGTTTCAATGTTGATAAATTTTATGATTCCAGGACACCCGCAGCAAATGCATTAATTAATAAACAAATATTAATTTTCGACTAGTTGCTCAAACTGGTCAAACCTTAGGCATTTAACCCTTTGAATGCTAAAGGCCAATATATCGTCTTTTTAATCTGCCACCTAAAAACATGTTTAATTGCTGATCAATAATAACATAATCAATTATACCGTGTCAAGCTCTGTCCTCAGCCTAAGGCTATACCACTCGGTCTGATACAGCTGCTAGTCTGATCAGTGGCTGTGTGGTCCAAGCCATTATCCCCCCGGCCGGGGGTAACACTGGGATTGAGGATTTGAATCCTGTCTCAGTCAGTGGTTTTTGTATGGATAGTTCACCTACCTGTGGAAGAGTTGAAGGGGGGCGCGGAAGTTAAGTAAACGTTGGATGGTATGGGTCCAAGCTGATGAGATGGGTAAGTTCTTTGTAAGTGACATCTGATCTGGTGTTTTGCTCATTTTTACCCATCCATACTGTGTGTGTATGTGTCCACTGGAAGCAAGTTTTTCATAATTTTGAAATCAAGGGGTACGTACAAGATAAATTACATGCATAAAAATACGGAGATTTAACCACTCCCTTTACAAGCTCAGCACTCAAAAGGGTTATGCGACAGTCCGTTATATTTAGCAAATTTTAAAAACCATGTTTAGTACTTTTAATTTAATACACTTAAAATAATAGCAAATAAAACAAACTACCATGCAACGATTAAGGCAAACCCCCAGCTAATAGAGAATTAAGTAAAGAAAGTAAGGAATACCAACTTTTCAACTTTTATTGATTAGAACTTTTAAATTGGGTTGTGTCAAAAAAAAACACCCTATGTACAATTTATATCAAATCTAAATATAATTATCATATGAGATTGTTTCGATAAAAATAATGAGGTAGAATAAAGTCATAATTATATTTAATTGTATCAACTTACTATATATTTTTAAAGACAGGTTATCTACATATGTACAGTCCATCAGTTTTCATAGTATATGCAGCCTCTGGATTGTTTATTTATATTATATCTAGGCTTACCTTAACAATCCAAAAAGTTTGAATCCAAAGTGATTTCAGGTCCATAGACTCATCATCAGTGGATGTATAGGAAACCGAGTTTTTTAAAGTTATCATCCTTGACTGGATTTCATCTAGATTTCACACGTAATAGGTAAACACAATTTTAGACACTGAATAGACATTTAGACCTATTTTATGGGAGCTCCCAACCTAACCTCAAACTTGTCTTGTTGATGGCTTGATATCAGGAGGTCGACAAGATGATAAGGAAAGGATAAAGGAACAACTCTTATCATGTTGTCGACCTTGTGATATCAAGCCATCAACAAGACAAATTTGAGGTTAGATTGAGAGCCCCCATAAAACGTGTCTAAATGTCTATTCATTGTCTAAAATTGTGTTTATCTATTATGTGTATGTGTGAAATCTAGACGAAATCCAGTCAAGGATGATAACTTTTAAAACACTTGGTTTCCTATACATCCGCTGATGATGAATCTACGGACCTGAAATCAATTTGGATTTAAACTTTTTGGATTGTTAAGGTAAGCCTAGAAATAACATCAGTTTTCATCTATGCTCTGATCAATGGACCACAGATTGGGGTGGTAGAGTGGGAGGAGCGGCTGTGAATATACATCCTACATGACCTGAACAAACCTCTAAAGTTACTTTGCTGTTTCTGGTTGCAGTTAATCATTGTACATGGTGTTATTGTGTTATTTATTTTATAGACTATTTCGTGAATATCTCTTTATTAGTTCTCAAAGAGTTCAATTGAAAAGAGTATTTAAAATCCAGGGATTTTACAATCAATCTTCACTCATATCAAAGTCTGAGATCTGAAAAAGGGAACTTCCCGAAGCGATCGTAATCCAATTTATTGGATTGCATAGAATTAATCGAAAACCATGTTTTAACCTTTGAATTGTTAGAAAAGTAATTCTGAGACCAAGCGAAAATGTAATTTTTAGTACTATTACGTTGACATGCTACATTAATGCATTAATGCTTATGACATTTAAGATCATGAAAGTTCCTATTAATTATTATACTTGATAACTTTGTTTTACACATTACTAAGGTATGGAGGTATTCTGTATAGATTTAAGGGTCAGTACACCAATATATACACACTGAAAGTAATTTATACCTTCTAACCAAAAACAAAACTCATTATTGTTTAGTAGTTCTTATACTTTTTAAATACAAAAAATTAAAAACACATTCAAATTAAGATTTCCTTTTCAAAGAGTTGCTATTCCTTTTCCTACTTAGCCAAAGAGGCCAAACATATTCAAAAAAATGTGTACATAGTGGCATGTTTATTTTAAAATCATCTGTTTCTAAAAATCTAGGGGATAACTGTCCAAAATAATATATGTATACATAACCAAAACATTAAACACCGTATATAGGTTGAATATCTCTTGTATACAGACTGTGAGTCCTGTTTACGTATTGAAAAGATGAAGCAAATTACAATAAATTCAGTTGGAACCGTAAGTGCTTTTTAACATTTATGTACTCGTACGTAAACACTTAAACACCGCTTGTCCCTTGTGTACAGGACTAACATTTATTCTCTGCGTGGAAGAATTGAATATTAAAACTCTTGTTATCCCTGAAAGAGCTACAAAATGATGTTCCCAACTTAACGATAACTATTAGCTTAGATGATAATATACACTTTTTAACTTGCTAAATACAAAGCAATATAATTACATATTTTAGTTTTGTAAAAGTATAACCTTATTTCAACGGTGTCAAGCTAGTTTATAATATAAAACTTAAACGATAATACTTTTGTTTCTAAGCAGTAGATGACAAACATGACGCTGTCGTGATAGTGGAGGCGTCTCTTCAGATCCATAGCAGTAGCAATGACTTGGTTCAAATCCCAGTCCTGGCTAATCAATTGTACTAGGTGTACGCTCATTCTTCCCGTAAGAGGATGAACGAAGACTGAATTTTTAAAGATATGTAGGCAGGTACTGGATTGGTAACACTCTTCTGTTATCCGTTTTAACTCCACAACAGCAAGAACAGATAATTAATAAACCAAACATTTTACTAATGGAATGGTAACACCATTCCCATATCAGTTTTAACTCCACAACGGCAAGAACAGATAATTTAGGACTAATGTAAATAAAAAATACTACTGACTACTGGATTGGTAACACCCTTCTCATATCCGTTTTAACACGACAGTACCTGGGGGGCCCAGCTTTGCTCGGGGGAGGGCCAGTCAGTCAGTTTAGATGACTTGGAGTAATATTTCATCACTTTCCCCTGCTGATAATCAGATTTGTATAACTCATTTGCCTCTTTTCTACATTTTTAAGGTTCCTCCAGTTGTTATTTATAGCTCAATGTCCCTTTCATTTATTTTACTACTCTATATATATATAATCTTCACTCAAATATTTTAATCTCTGTTCACAGGAATCAGGAAACCACATGTTAATAATCTTAAAAAAAACATGAATATTACATTGACAGTTCCCTGGTTGATTATGAACAGCGGATAAAATTCTTTTGTGTTGATTTAAAACTCCATAAGCCCAATGTTGATTTTTTTAACCTATCATTTTAGTTTTTTTACATTATTTGATATTTCCTGGGAATGAGGCCTGTCTAGAACTTATTTTTATCCCAGAAATTAGTTATTTTAAACATTTTGAAGGAAATCGTTGGAGCCGTTTTTGAGATCAGTGTCGCAAGCAAGCAAACATACAAGCAAACCTTATTCATATTAGAGTATATGATACCTGGGGGCCAAACTTTGCTCGGGGTAAGGCCAGTCAGTTTGTTTAGATGACTTGGAGCATATTTCACCACTTCCCCTACTGATAATCAGATTTGTATAACTCATTTGCCTCTTTTCTACGTTGTTAAGGTCACTCCAGTTGTTATTTATAGCTCAATATCCCTTTGATTTATTTTACTACTCTATATATGTAATCTATCTCAAATCTTTTAATCTCTGCTCTCAGGAAACCACATGTTAATAATCATAAACAACATGAGTTCCATGTGGTTCCATAAAATCAGATAATAAATCCTTTGAATGAAGATTACATGTAGAGTGGTCATATCCAGAATGACTCAAAGGTGCATTATAATAACAACTGTTGTGACCTCAAAAATGCTCGTTAGTAGGGTAGATGTTGAAAACAACTCCAAGTCATAAACAAGGTTGACCTTTCCCTAGCAAAGCTCAGCCCCAGGTAGTACTTAAACTATATAAGTATAAATTTGAGAGTTCTCTGAAAGATTTTGAACAGCTGTTATGACTCTTTTGCTTTTATTTTAATCTCCAAAAGCCCAATGTGATTTTTTCAATTTTCCATAGCGGCGTTTTACATTATTTGATTTTTTTGGGGATGGGACATGTCTAGAACTTATTTTTAACCCAGATATCAGGTTTTACAACACAAGTAGTTGG